>JASDDO010000006.1:225084490-226349704 GCA_030015575.1 Agapanthus africanus | reverse complement strand
CGTGGGAGCTGGGGTCTATAAGCACATCCTTAAAAGGTCCCTAGTCGAGGGAGTTTCGAGACATGGCATCGACACTCCATTAGTAGACTAGTGTATACAGTCGAGACCCCGACGAGGGGTGATGGCCGGTCTCATAAGCCATTGGTGTCAGTTGATTCACCTAAGATGTATACAGGTGTTCATTGGGTTATGAGTACACCGGACAGGACTCGCCGGGAACATATTAGTTGGTATTATACCTGACGTCAGATAGCAGTTCCCTGGTGACATATGTACAGGTTAGTTCATCGACCTGAGATCGTCATTTGTCTCGTGTGAGTTCCCACTGTGCTTTGATTACTACCCTACCACGGCTCAAAGGAGTCGTGCAAACAGGTTTTAGTTGGGTACAGTCCCGAGCCACATGGAGGCAGTGAGCGGATCGGCAGGGGTTTCGTCTCTCCCGGTATTGGGGGTGAGATCGCGCTGTGTCTAGGAGAGCCATTACACGAAGTCCTTGGCCAAGGCAGGAGATTTACTGGTAGGTATTCCAGTAGTATCTCAGTGTGTTATGACCTTCACTCGGACACGACTTGTACCACTTTTGGGGATCTGACTTTTACCAACCCCTTAGGCCCGACATGCGATGCTCATAGACGAACGGACCGGACTGTACAGATATTGTCACTGATAGGCTCAGTAGGGTGTCAGGATGAGTTCGCTCATCGACCTCCCTTTTGGTCAATACCTGGTAGCCCGTTACGTACGGCTAGTACCACCGACGTGCTAGTGGTTAAATCCACAGCCAAAGTATTGACGAGTCTTTAGAGTCCCCCCACAGACAGTTTCTCAAGTTTTGGACAAAACGTTGTAGATGCCGTATGGATTTATGGCAGGGTTCGAACATACGCGTGCACTTGTGCACGTGTAGTGTTTCGGACGGATAATACTAGCGGGCTTTGGTTTAAGCCGGATCCTAGTATTATACTTTGTAGATTTTGTCTCATTGCATTTGTATTCGGTCGGAATACAAATGCGGGTATGTATATACAGTAGCGGGGTTATCCTGTAATTTATTACCGGATCGCTTTTTAATGTTGCCAGCCTGCTTTCTCTTTTTGGCCAAATTCCTTTTCTATTGTTCTTTGGCTGAATTTTCCTTGGAGGGGCTTATTTGCAAAGTGGCTTTTAGTAAAATGAGGGTTTTCTTTTGGTTGTGGGCGCTCCAGCAGTTTACTGGAATGTTCATGGATGAATTTGACATTTTTGTGCATCATTGTTAGCATTTAATGCTTCTTGGAAACCCAAAGTTTTTTTTTGATGTGAATCTTTTCTTATGGTCACCTTTCACACTAGCTTGTGCTTACCCCCTTCATCATTTCCCACTGCCAAAAATGGCCGAGCATTATGGGGCAGCCCCAAATATATATGTGTAGTGATTGATTCATTCTCAATTCCTTGCAACAAAAATCCTTAGCTCATCTCCAAAGTTCATACCTCCATCTTCACCAAAATGGCAACTTCCATTAACCATCATCCATGAGCTTGGATGATTTAAGACAAAGGGTTCTACACTACTCTACTTCAACCTTGGACACGTCGGCTAGCAAACTTCGTGTCCGAGTTGCTTCGGATGAAGCGAGAGCCCATAAAAAGACTCAAAGATGTGGTGCCCTTTCCGACGAGAAGACCGGAGATCGGAGATGCCGCGAGCAGCAAGAGATGGTGGCTAAAGACCGAAGGACACGGATCGATCGATATAGCCTTTCTAACCCTTCTCTAGTTAGCTAGTTATAGGTTAATGGTTCGATCTAGGATTAAAATCTGCGATAGCGCCGGTTTCAAGTTTAGAAAAAGTTTTTGTTTCCGCATTTTGGCCTCGGACAGGCGGCCGGGGCGCTACCGTAGACTTACAGAAGAGACACCGGGCAGTAACCCTGCCCGGCCAAGGGTCCTTGGTAGGCTTCTTACAGCCCTTCCCGCGCTAAGGACCAAAGTCCTCCTAGAGGCAGTCGAGTCCTTGCTCGGCTATCCCCGGGTAGCTTCCTACCACAACCGACAGGGATCAAAGTCCTCGCCAAGAGGCACTGGGCAGTAACCCTGCTCGGTCCTCGTCCTGAAGTATTAAAGCCCTGGCAAGAGGAAACTGAGCAGCTACCCTGCTTGGTCATCTCCGGCTGGTAGCTCCCTACCCATGACGCCAGGGATCGAAGCCCTCGCAAGAGGCATACGAGCGGCTACCCCGCTCGATCATCCCAGGAGGGTAGTTGCCTACCCACGACGCCAGAGATCAAAGCCCTCGCCAAGAGGCAACCGCGCAGCTTCACTGCCCGGTCATCCTTAGTGGGCTTCTTACAGCCCCTCCAACACTAAGGATCAAAGTCCTCCTTCGAGGCAGCTCAGCAGCTACCCTGCTCGGCTATCTCCGGCTGGTAGCTCCCTACCCATGACACCAGGGATCGAAGCCCTCGCAAGAGGCACCCGAGCGGCTACCCCGCTCGGTCATCCCAGGCTGGTAGTTGCTTACCCATGATGCCAAAGATCAAAGCCCTCGCCAAGAGGCAACCGCGCAGCTTTACTGCCCGGTCATCCTTAGTGGGCTTCTTACAGCCCCTCCAATGCTAAGGATCCAAAGTCCTCCCAGAGGCAATCGAGCTCGACCCTCGCTCAACCATCCCCAGCTAGTGATCGTTGCTCGCAACGCCAGAAGTCAAAAGCCATCGCCAAGGGGCGACCGAGCAGCTTCCCATTCATGCTCGGCACAAATACGGCGGACAACCCTCTGCCCATCACATGCAGAGGATCCGAGGCCCCAACAAGGGACATCAGGTCTATCCAAGTCTGAGCGATCCCCTCTCGACTTCGGGGCCATGGAGATGCCTCCTTCTCAGCAGCGCTTGGTAAATGATCGAAATCAACTCGACGAATGATCGCTAGATAGATAGCTGACCTGACATGGAAGCCCAACAGTGCAAGCAGAGATATTTTACGAGCATTCTTCACAAACAGAAGATAAAGTGCAAACCGATGAAACCAAAGAAAAAAGTTTTATTACCAAAGGCAAAGTCTTTACAAAGGGTATTTTGGGCTCCCCAGCCTTAAAACTGCCCGGAGGCTTACAAAAATTCTAGAAGCAACAAAATAAAAGAAGGAGGAAGACGAGGGCTTTAGGCCTTGGGGCCGGGTCTTTTGCTCGTCCTCGAGCAAAACTAGTTTTATTCTCGAAAATGACCTAGCCTCACTTTCTCAGGGAAACGCGATTGCACTGAGCTCGTGCAACAAGCCGTTAAATCTCTAGGTGTCCCTAGTAGGAGGAGTGTTGTCTCCTAAGGGTTTTCAGCGGATACTACCCACAAAATCCTATCAATTCGGCCTATTGACTTTTATTCTCCAATTAGGTTTTCCAACATGGAATCTATTATCTTCGACTCAGAAATTATCCACCCGTATTTTTCACGCTTCCTTATTATTAACTTAAGATTATATATGTTCTGTAGACTTACTTAGCTTTTAGCATCGTTTGGGTTTTCCTTCTAGGGTTCCATCTCAACTTAGGAATTTTTATCATCTCTACTAAAGATATAAGTCCTATTTTTCATTCATATCTCTTATCTAAACCCCAATCACATACCCCTACGTGTGTGTAATATCACCCCTACACTTGGAAATTCAATTCAAGCTATCATACTCTTGTTCATTATCCAAAGTACTTTTAATTGGTGAATTTTTTGATGAAATTGCTCACACATTCTTCATGCGACCGTTAATACTTCTTGAGGTACCAACGTCCGATTACAAAATGTGTTTGCATATTAAGGCGAAATTCCTAGTCTTGTAATACCTAAGGCTTTTAGCAGTGACTCCCAAACCAGTTGGTCTAAGGCACTAGGTGATAAAGCACCCTCACTAAATTTTTTCTATTTATGCAGCCTTAAGTAATTACAAAAACCAGTGTTTATTTTTTTTATCTCTTTATTCACACTTGTATTTTTATTTTATTTTCCTTCATACGAAGGACTTTAGACAAGAGCATTTCAAGGTCTCTTCTACTATTCCAAGTTTCAAGGTTCGTGTTTGTGCAATTTGTAGGGTATATATTTTCAGAATATAGACTTAAGCTTAGGGATTATTTTTCAGACTTATACTTTAATAAAAATTTCAATATTCTTCCCTTGTTTTAACTTAGTCCAAGAAGTGAACTCAAAATTTGCCTATTTCTAAGTAAACTACAAAGACATATTTTCTACCGTTAAATTTTAAGAAAGGTTATTTTTAGGGTTTTTAATTTACTAAGTCTAGGATCTAGTTTTTTTTTTCCTAGCTAGTTAACTATCTTGTCAAACTCAAGTCAATTATGGCTAAAATTGAATTTTTCAATTTAATAATTTTTAAAAATTTTCAATTTTTATAGGTTTTAAAATAAGTATGCAAATGCAAAAATATACACATGAATGTGAAGAAAGAAGGCTTACCGAGCATACCCCCAAACTTAAACTTGACAGCGTCCTCACTGTCAGGAGGGTCGAAAATGTCGGCACTCCCCTGTTTATTTTTTTTATATTTTTTTTATTGTTAAAAAAAAAACAAAATATATATACAAAAAAGCCCCCCAAACTTAAGTGAAACAGCGCTTCCAATGTTTAAACGTTAAAGTTTAGAGTTAGGGGGGGAGAAAAACACAGTTTCAAGCTATACAAGGCCTTACACAGGCCAAAGGTTAGCAACAACCATTCAAAAATTTATCGTTATAATGGTGTGGTTGGTGAAAGAATAGAGTGTGGAGAAAAGAAATGAGAAACACACGATACCGTATGGGAAGAAAGGTGGAATATGGTCTCGGTATAGGAGAAGAATGGCGGAAAATAGAAAGAAGTGTAGTACGAACTTGAGGGTGTAAATTAAGTGAATAAATTAGCGCAAATTGTGATGACCGATGTGTTAAAAGCGATTGTGCTAATTTATCAACCCGTCGAGAAATGGGGTCAAATCCCTCAAGATTCGCGAGAAAACATGGGTACGTTGAACTTGGTAAACCATCCATTGAAAATGGAAGCGTGACGGATTCTCGCGTGGTCGAAATGATGGAAAGGACGAAGGAGAGTGATTTAAGAAGGGTCTCATTCTCACCTAAGTAAGCGTATTTAAGATGAGACGACAACATCTTGAGTTCGAGTTTTTGAGGTGGTAAAATTGGTGAGAATGTCTTGATCTCGAAAGATTCCATCAATGGTTCGAAATCACTGTAAGCAACCGAGTCGGATGGTTCAACTAACTCATCCAAAAATTCAAAGGACTAAAACTCGGGCGATGAGTCTTCAAAATTGTCCGAAAAATTGAAACACTCATAATCGTTATCGGTTGTGCAAACTGTGTCAGATTTAAGAAGGAACGCACTAGTGGCGTCAAAACTGCTGTGATCGAACAGAA
This sequence comes from Agapanthus africanus, assembly GCA_030015575.1. Lineage (NCBI taxonomy): Eukaryota > Viridiplantae > Streptophyta > Magnoliopsida > Asparagales > Amaryllidaceae > Agapanthus > Agapanthus africanus. The sequence goes on along the minus strand of JASDDO010000006.1, from coordinate 226,344,298 downwards.
ATTTTTCAAGCTCACAGTCCTCCTGCGTGATTTCTTGCGTGGTCGGAACGATGGAAAGGATGAAGGTGGGTGATTTAGGAAGTATAATAGTTAAAGGTTTAGGAGGATGAATTGGAAAATCCGACTCATCAAACAAAACTGGTTCATCCTTAATACTATCCTTAATACTCTCCTCAATACTATCCTCATAATTTTCCCCAAAAGTTATTCCATCCATGCAATTATCATCAAAATAAAGATGCCTATGAAGTTCGGGAGAAACATTTAATGACTCGGGATGATGAATTGGAGAGAAAAATTCAGTCAAATCTGCGGGTTCATCATCCAAAATATTCCCTGCGTCAATATCCTCAATCAAGTGAAAATCAATTTTTTCGGACACCTCATCAAAAGTATTGATATTTATCAATTCAGGTTCTAGATTGGAGGTGTAGAGGTCGAAAAGATTGGTGACGGTTTCACTCGAAAGGGACCCTTCACAATCTGGCAAATCAAGCACTTCAAAGTCGCACAACTCATTAAAAGTTTTATTTTCAACTGGTGAATCATTTGGGACACTTGATAGACATTCAAAACCGGAGTTGTGGGATTCAATTGATGATGGGTAGGTTTGATTTGGAAGTGTGCACAGCTCATTCTCTCCACTCAAATTCTCAATCTGTCCAACCGCCTCATCATACATTGGAATTTTTTGAGCTAGTTGGAAACTAGCTACTGGGTCACTAGGTTGCATAAGGGCGGCAATGGACGCATCCAAATTACTCAACTGTTGGTTTGCCGCTACAATATAAGCTTCCAACGACTGTTCTAGAATAGACATGGGTTGTGAAGGGGTTTCAGTAAAAAATTCAAAGTTGTTTGAATTCTGGAAACTCCCAAATGGTTGTGTAGCAGCAATGTCTAGGGAAGGTGCGAAAGTCGGGTATGACTGGTAGGAATTTAATGGTTGGACAGGAGTAGGATCAACATTTGGATAAAAAGGTGAATGGACTTGTTGATCCCAAGAACTAGAAGTGTTGAAAGGAGTGAAAGATCGGTTTTGAGATTGTTCAATATGTTCAGCAATAGACATGGGTTTCGGAGTTACAACAGGACTCGAAAAAGTAGTATCAACATAAGAAGGTGGTGAAGGTTGAAATGGTTGATACAAAGTGGATTGTGGAGTCGACCTGTTTCTCCTAGATGCTTCTATTCGATCTTTCAAAGAAATTTTGGGCATGGAGGGGTCGTCCGTAATTCGACCAAAACAATTCGCGTATGAAGCAATGTTTGGATGAGGGTATCAAAGTTCGGCAAGAGTTTTAGGAGGTGGGGTACCCATGATGTAAGAAGGAGAAGAAAAAGAATGTGGGTGTAAGTGGGGTGCAATGGATTTCTTAGAGACAAGTGGCAAGTTTTTGTAAATTTTTTTTCCTTTTAGTGTTTTTTTTATAAGGAGCTTTTTGCAAAAAGATATTCAATAAGAAGCTTAGACACGCATTCAATCAATCACAAAATGCACAATCAAGCCTAAATCTAGGGTCACCCAGGCAACTAGACTGCTCCTAACTGTTCGAAAGGGCAAATTGTGAGGACCTCAAACCGCCTCTTCACTGCCAATTGTGGCCAAGTAAGCACAAGTAGAGAAAGGAGGGATTCGCTCATGAATCACCGTGAGACGGGACTTTTAAAGTTACCTTTCCCTATCTTTCTAGCCTAGGCACCACAAAGTCTGGTTAGGACCAACGGTCGATGTCTACAACTATTCCTTTGTCCTATTGAGCGCGAAGTCCTTAGGGCTGAGTCTAATCTTTTTTAATTAACTTGATGGTCAATGCAATATGCTTTATGTGATTTTTGGGGTCCTGGGAAAGGAAATGATATCCCCACCCAATCTGGATTGGTGTTCAAGCCCCTTAAAGTCAATTTAAAATATGCAAAGCAGTAAACACAATCACTTGCAAAAAAATTTTTTTTTAGCGCGGCGCAAAGAACCCAGCACAAGATCAAGTTATTGGAGAAGAGGAGAAGTTTTTGGCGCAAAGAACCCTTCAGGAAAATTTTACAGAGGAAATAGGGGGTTACAGAGAAGAAAAGAAGGCTTACAGAGGGTTTTGAAATGATGACGTCACTACTGCGCGGCGGATCCGCCGCCAAAAGCACCAAGTGACCGCGGTTCCGCGGTTGTAACGTCAGTTCAGATCCCAAATATTTTTCTGTTTCTCTGTTGTGGTACTCCTCTGTTTGTTTAGATCTTCTGTTTTCTGTTTCGCTCTCTGGATTTTTCCATATCTGAATTCGTTCTTCGATCCTGCAAAATTCAAAAGAAAACCCTTCAAACAATAACAAGATGATAAAAAAAATTTAATATATTTTTCAGTTTTTATGATTTTTCAATTTTATATTAACCCGAAATTGCAAAAAGAAAATAACACGCCATCCCCGGCAACGTCGCCATTTGATTGATATGAAATTTGAAATCAAAGAATTGTTAACCGCAATCAAGAACGGCGTCGCTTGGTAGCTAGCCGGTGAGTACGGGTCGGTCCATAGGGATTTTGTGTATTCTCAATTTGTTCTAACGAGTTAATTCCAAACGGTGTTGGATTGATTATCACTAAAAACTAAGTTTGATCTAGACTAGGATTAAAATCTTGCTAGGGTTAGGTTTAGGTTAAGTTTGGAAAGTCAATATTCCTCACCGCTTTCTATGCCCTAATTAAGATCTATGAGCTATTATGGTAATAATTAATAAAGTGGATTAGTACCATCGGGAAGAAACTAGGTTTCTTCCTCTAGGTTCTTGTCCTTTCTTTCTTAATTCTTACCCTAACCTCCACGGAAAACATATACAACCGGTCTTTTAAACTACGGTATCACCGCTACCTCGTGGGATAGGATGCCATAGGGAGCTGTGTGTGTATGTATGCATGGAGTCCTATAAAAATATGTGATGGGCAAGAAAGGGATGAGAGAATTTCATCTCTCAAACTTTTCCTATTCCTAACCCTAACAAGTGAGGAATTACTCACTCATTAGAGAATTAAAAGATTTCATTTTTATGAGTTTCTAATCTACGGCAGAAAGGAAAATCTAACTAGGGCAGATAATAAAAGTTATACTAGGGCAGAAAAGAAATTAACTTGGGCAATGAAAAGAAAACTTACTCTAATTTTTATTTGATGCTTTCTTCAAACATTTACAGTGAATTCTGAATTTTGATAAATAAAATGAGGCATAAGAAGAGGCATACCTCAAAAAGAGGTTTAGGATTTCTATTTATAGAGCATAGAAACCCTAGGGTTACATTCGATACAGATCTGCATTTACAAATTTACCCCTAAGAAGACTAGTCAACGCACCGCCACGCCGTTAGAATTTGCACCGACACGCGCTTCCCATGGCCGCGGAACCGCGGCCATATGGTGGCTTCTTGAGCTGCAATTTTTAGGGGTTCTTTCTGTTGCTTTTGGTTTCTTGTTTCTTCACTTGTTTTCTCAGATTGTCTTCTAGTTCTCTTCCAGATTTCCACAGTGCATATTGTCGTGGACTTTTACCCTTTGCTTCGTGTCGAAGTCTTGAACCTTGCGCTGCCTTTATGCTTTGTGAACTTGTTCATTGATCTTCGTTTATTCTCCAAACTGTAGGCTTGATCAAGATTCTTCTATTTGTTGGTCGTAGTCTCACTTTTGTATCGTCTTTTCATCATTTTCACTGTTTTTATTCCGAGAATCTGTAACCTGCAACTATGTAGTAGATATGGATCAAAAGCACCTGTTTATTTGTAAAATGAATAAGAATGGAGAATATAATAATGCAAATTTATGATATGAACTCCGGGCGCGACCTCGGGTTCCTCGACATCCACCACGGGACGAGCAGGGTCCTCGGCGACCTCCTCGTCAGGAATCTCTTCCCCCTGCTCATCAGCGTCCGCGAAGGGGTATTCGGCCCGGAGCTTTTCGTCGGCGATCTCCGGCATCCGGGCCTTAACGGCGTCGAGGGCCTCGTTCCAGATAAGGGTTGTGGCCACGACCAAGTCATCACAGAAGTCCTTCGACTTCTTGTAGCCCTCCACCGCTTTCGCCGCCGAGTGGTTGGCCAACTTCGCCGCTTTCAGGTCGGCCAAATTCGCTGCCTCAGCCGCCGCCCCAGCTCCTTCCGGAGGGTCTTCACCGTCCTCTTCAGGTTGCCGGTGAGCACCTGAGCGTCCTCAAGCTTGGCCTCGGTAGCCGCGGCGGCCTCGCGGTAGTGGGAAACCTCCCGTTTCCTGGCCTACACCTCGCCCTCCAGGGCGGCAACCCTTGCCATCACTGCCTCCAGCTCCAGCTTGAAGCTCTCTTCCAGCGAGGCAAGCTGGTCCGCAGCCTTCATCGCCGGGGCTATCACCTCGGCCTTCATGCGCAGGGCAAGGGCGACGTGCTGGAGAACCTGAAAAATGAGAAAGAGGTCAGGAAGACAAAGGAGGCACCGAATTTCATGAACAACTGAGCACTAACCTGCACGGATTCCTGGGCGATGGACGCCATCTGAGCCCTGAAGGTCCCCCAGGGACCCTACCCCCTACTGACTTCTCTATGTCGTGCAGCAGGCTATTCGCGACTAATAGCCCCGAGGGCACTGCGAACTGGAGGCCCCCCTCCACCATGATCGGTGAGGGCGGGCCCCGGGAAGACCTTCGGGAACCCCTCTTGAGCGGTTACGATGGAGAGCCGACCTCCTCCTTCGAGGCCGGGTCTTCCAGAATCCGAGCCCGTTTCCGACCCGACGGTCTGCTAGGCCCCTGGGCGGGATCCGCCCCCGAACGCTCACGGGACGCGACCACCGGAGGAGAGGGAGCCGGGACAGGCTTCGCACGAGAAGAGCTGGCGCCCCCAGCCTTCGTGACCTTCCTCGGCTGGCGAATGGAGGCTCGGAGATCGTCCATATCCATGGGTCCTGCACAAAACCAAATGCAAAGAAGTCAGCGACACAAGCAATATACAAGCCAAAATGCAAGCCTAACTTACCGAAGAACTCAACGGGGCTGAGCCCGGCCCAACTCAGGACCCTCTCAGACAGCAGCACGTCGAATCGGGGGATGGGCTCCCACGACACCACTCTCACCGCGGCGGGGCCATTGGACTGGTTCCCCGGCAAGCTTTTTTCCCTTGACCACTCTATAGGCACGGGCCAGTCCTCGCCCTCGGGAGGGGAAACGAAGAAGAACTTCTTCCAGTCGTGAATCAAAGAAGGCAGGGCCATAACCCCTGTACCAGCGGCGCCCCTTTGTCGCTTTCGAAAAGAGAGGTAGACCCACCTCGGGTCGCCCACTCGACCCCCAGGATGATTTTTGAAAACGAGGGAAGAATCAAGGAGGGAGAGGCTGAAGGGAACTGCCTGTAACTTCAGGTGGATCAGGAACCCGAGGAGAATCCTCCATGAGTTTGGCACTAACTGGCTAGGGGCTAACCCGAAGAAGTTCAGCGCTTCGACGACCTCGGGAGAGAAGGGCAGGCGTATTCCACTCCAAAAAGCTTCCAAGTACAGGGCGATCTCCCTACCCCGTACTTGGTCAGCCTTCTCCACCTCCTTGGCCAGACGAAGTGTATAACACGAGGGGATGTGGAAGCGAGCCCGAGCATTGGCGAGTTCGTCCTCATGCCTCACCCAACACGACGCGCCGGGGGCAGCGTCTATCGCCTCCTCCCTAGGGGCTACCCCCGCCGCACGATTCCGGGAAGAGGATCCGACCCCTGCTCCCCGGGAAGACTCAGGCTCAATTAGAGGGTCCCTAGAATCTACTCCTACGATATCTACAGATTCCACGAAAGAAGACATCTAACCTGAAGAAGAGGGATCCTCGGGAAACGAAAGCGGAAGAAAGAAGAAGAGCGCCGAGCAGCCAAGACTTAGAAGAAAGGAAATATGAAAGAGTAGGGGCCCTGGAGTGGGCCCCACCTCTACTTATCGCTACAAACAACCTCATCCAACGGCGCCCTTCATCTCCCGCCAAAATGCCTCCTCGCGTCCAACGGCTCCGATTGCTCCACTTGTCGTTCCCACACTGGACCGCACCCCATCAGACGCCGCAGGTCTGCACACGTCGCGTCGGCCAACCGACGCTTGACACGTGGACCGTCGCTTCAGTGGTAGGATGCACGAACCGGCGCACCTTCCTTAAATGCAGAGATCTCGCTCTGATTCGCCGGCAGAAAAGATAGCTGACAGCCCGGGGACGCATCCCGACGAAACCTTAGGAGGGAGCTCACCCCGGGCGGCCTAGCAGTTTACTCCTGACCCGACCCGCTAGCTGGTCGGGACAAGAGTGGGGGGCTAATGATGATGCTCAGTATTGGCGATCTCCAAGATCAGGACACGTGGCAGATGAAGTGTCCCAGAACTCAGAAGAAAGGGCCCACAAGGGTTGACCAGGCCATCCATGTACCCGACCTACAAGCATGAGCTGGATCTCCTCAGAGCACCCTGAAAATTGGCCTCCTCGGCCTCTCAGCTCGCCCCGAGCTGCCACAGGACCGAGACTCCTCGGCTCTCTCGCTTGTCCCCGAGCTCCCCATCCGAGGCCATCTTCCTCGGTCCTCCGACCAACCAACTCCACCACTCATAGGCGCAACCGCCGCTCCGCGAATCTCGCCATGCGCAGATTCTCCGCCAGCAACATCCCACGTTCCACGCCATCACGATCCCCATTAACAGGCGATCCGCTCTTTACGCGGGGGTGACGTCAGGAGTGTAACTACCGGCGAGATTCTCGCGCCTGTTGCTGCGTACTGCCGCCACTATATAAACCCCCATCACAGAGGGCTCAAGTAAGCAATTTTTACTCCACTTAGCCGTTACTCTGCTCGGATCTTGTGCTAACTTGATCGTCGGAGGGTCCTCGGTGGTACCAAACCATCCCGGGACTTCTTTGCAGGTACTTGGCGCTAAAACTCCTCAAAATCACCAATCTCCTCAAAACCCATTGAGACCCACACGCAACAGGAGATCACCTCCAAAATCCACCGGAGATCGACGGAAGACAACATCTGACGGAGACCCGAAAAATACCTCCATCACCTTGACTGGCCATCTTGTGGCTACTTCGTGAGCTAGTCAAAAAATGGTAAATTCATTTGATATTTTACATTTTAGGCACTTAATGTATCGAACGTATGAACAAGCAGAACAACCTAAATGACATCTGTAATAAGACTATAAGAGTACAAAGTATGAATAAGAAGAAACGTCCAAACTAGTTCATAATTATAGAAAAGTTGCTGTAATGGATCTGCAACATGGTGTAGCCAACTACACAGACATGTTGAGATCTTTAGCTAATGTGGTACCATTAGTTAAACATTTCTGAGGGAAAAAATGAGCAATATTACAACTAAAAGAATTATCAATAATATTCTGCAATGCACATAGAATTTCAGATACCATGCTGCATAATACTGATGTTAAGTGATTGGAACATACTGAAATTTGATATCAGCAACATGCAACATATTTAAAATAAACTAGCGTCAAATATTATGCATATTGAGAGAATATGAGTATAGCAAAAGAACTTTGAGTAGAAAAATTGGTAGTAAGTGAAATTCATCAATCCTCCCTGAGGGGAAAATGCATGAAGCAATTGAAAGAGATCTATGACATAAGTAGTTACATTGGTTTTCCAAACTTCCACGAGATATAAACTCATAAATAAGGAACATCAGATCATCTTATATGCAGTATCGATCCTATCAACCTAACTAAGTTAGGATAATGGAGAAGATCTCCGAGAAAACTAACTTCAGCCTACAAACACGAAAGTATTCGGCACACAATCACATTTAGGGGGATGTGGAGACTAAAGTGCTCTGATAGGTAGGTGATAAAGAGAGATTCAAGAATTAATTTGTGGTGGTGGGTTTGATTTGTGGAGAGGATGATAACAAAATATCAATAGAAATTCGTAATTAATTATGATGGAGCCAAAAACTCAAATATATTTCATTATATCACACTACAAGAAACTGCAGCTATTTTCGACGGGTGACTACATTCGACGCTAATCTCCCGTCGAAACAGACTTGGATTTTCAACGACTTTGTCGACTCTGGTCAACAACTATTTCGACGCGAGACCTACATCGAATTAATCCTAGCCAAGTCAACAACCCTAGCCGACCCTAAAGACTCTTTCATTTCTCCCATTTCTCTCGATCTCAGATCTAAAAATATCCCCTCTTCCTTGTTGCCATCATCGTCGCCGCCTCCTATTCCTCGTCGCCTCCTCGTCGTCGTCGCCGCCTCCTCTTCCTCACCTCCTCGTAGACCTCCTCAACTCTTCCTCCTCTTCCTCCTACCTTTTACCCCGCCTCCTCTTCCTCACCTCCTCGTAGACCTCCTCAACTCTTCCTCCTCCTTTTCCTCCTACCTTTTACCCCGCCTCCTTGTCGTCGCCGCCGCCTTGCCTCCTCCTCGTTGGTCTCCTCGCTTCCTCCTCACAGAGAATCCACCCTCATCCTTGCCGAGCCTTCTTCCTCCTCCTAATCCTCATCGATCCCCCACCCTCATCTTCGAAGAGCCTTCTTCATCCTCCTTATCCTCACCGAGTCCCCACCCTCATCCTCGCCGAGCCCTCTTCTTCCTCTACCTCCTTCAACGATCTTTCACTCCTCTGCCAACATCATCCACCGGATCTACTAGATGTGATATCGGCGACGAATTAGATGAATTAATTTTATAAAATTTCAAATTTTCAAAGTTTATTTGTTGTTAATTTTAGTAAATTTTGTTATATTGGAAGATTGGTGTAGAAATTTCAAGAGAACGTAATTGATAAATATATGTGATTGTAATGTTGACGACGGCGTGATTGCTCGTTTTTTCTTCACACTCGATATTCTTCGGTCTCCGGTACACCACCCTACACCTCTTAATTCTTAACTACTAAATTTAGACTAAATCACCAATAAACTATTAATTAAACCAAAAACCACTTAACCTACTCTAAATAGTTCATAACCAATTAACCATTCAATCCTAATCTAGATACCTGACATTGCTTAAACAAGCAGCCAATGCCGGGATGTTCATCCGCACCCCCAAAAGGCCATAGCTCCTCATCTGCAGGGATGCCATCAATCGATGATATCAAGTAGAGTATCCCTTACACTGTAGTGAAGGCTGAATTAACAGGGATAGACTACGGGGGTTGCGAAACTATTATCTACCGATTACGGATGGGGGGGGTCAGAACTGGCCGATCAAGATCGATCACGCCATCCTTCGACTCTTGAACTTATCCGTATTGGATGCGCTCCCGTTTCCTCCTGAAGATGTAACCCATGACCATCACGGTGAAACAAATCGCCGTATACACTTATTTCATTCTCTGGGTCTTCTTTCTGATCGCACTATCGAGTATTCCGTAAGTACCCTCTACCGCATCTTTATGCACTGTCGGACTTTGCACCAGCTCAAACTCACACGAGATGTTACAGTAGATGATGATACTTTTATAGAACGGATCAATACTATTACTGCGGAGCTCAATATTGAAAAGAATCTATTTCTGAATTATAAGTGATAAATTGTCGTCTTGGAAACGTCTAGGATATCATGCCTGAGTTAAACAATTCTGGTGTTGTGATTGTCCTTACTATCTATTCGGTGTGTGATGCATGTGTGTTTTTTATGGATGTGTATGTATTATGTGTGTGGAATAAAACACATTATGGATGTGTGTATTATATGTGAAATATGTTGTAGTTGTGCATTTGTGTGAGAGTGAGGGGACTTAACTTTATGTAATGTTCGTTGTGTGTATTATCTATTTCAATGAATCTAGATACTTTGTTATTATTATTTACTGTTTGACCAAATAACCATTTAAAATGATAACTCCAAAACCTTAAACTAGATACTTCAATAACCCGACGATATTGAAACGATAACCATTAAAATTAAACTAATTAAGTGTATGATATTAGATGATAGCAACTAAACCAATATATGTCATCACCGAGTATCGCGCCTTAGACCCGTCTATCAGTTATATGCGTACGGTTATCTTCATGACATAAAACTACGCGTGGGTTAGCAACCTCGAGCATTAATGTTCTTCGTTGACAACCATCTTGTAGTTTATACGACGAAAGACCAGTCACACTATAACCGATAGATTTGTTCCGTTTTGAACAAGTTAAGAATGTATAACGTATACACTTCCCACCATACTTGTGCTTTTATCTGTTTCGAGATGAGTTTCGTCAGTACCTTTCCGTAAGTTTTCTATTTACAAATATAGCGAAGATGATCATTTCAATGCTGATAGTATTGAGATGTTTATCTCTTCTATTGCAGTGTACTCGAAGAACAGCAGGGAGGTGCTGCCGAAATTTTCTTGAAGAGAATGAAAGCACAAGTGCAGAGAGTGTATACGTTATACATTCTTAATAGGATAGAAGCCTTAGCCATTACTCCTGACAGCCGTTGTAATACCATTAACATCACGACCGATCTTAAGACAAATGTTCATATCATAATTTTGCATTATTATATTCCCCATTCTTAATCATATTGCAAATAAATAGGTGCTTTTGATCCATGTCTGCTAAATAGTTGCAGGTTACAGGTTCTCGAACAATACAGTGAAAATGGTGAAAAGACGTTACAAAAGTGAGACTACGACCAACAAAAGATGAGTCCGTAAGATCCCGCCTACAGTTTAAGGAACAAATGGAGATCAATGAACAGTTCTATTGTACAAAGTACGAAGGCAGCACAAAGATTCAAGACTTCAACACGAAGCGAACGGTAAAAGTCCACAACATTCTGCACTGTGGAAATATAGAAGAAAATAGAAAAGATTCTGAAAAACCAAGTGAAGAAACTAGAAGTAAAATGCAACATGAAGCAGCCCTAAAGATTTGAGACAGAGAACCCACCATATGGCCGCGGATCCGCGGCTAAACAAGGCTTATGGCCGAGGATCCGCGGCCGTGCAACGCACGTGTCGGTGCGTGTCGTTGGAGTCGGTGCATTGCCCCGGTTTTCTTAGGATAGTTTTGTAATTTTAGATAAGGATCAGATGTAAACCCTAGGGTTTCTCCTATTTATAAATAGGAAACCCTAAAACCTAATTAAGCATGCCTCTTTTAATTCCTAGATTAAAATTTTAATTCCTTGTAATCGTTCAAGAGTGCATCAATAAAGTAAGTTAATTTTTATCTTGTGTTCTTAATTGCAATTTTTATTTCTCTGCATTTTTATCCGTGTTTTATTATCCGCACATTAATTAGTTAATTAAAATGAAAAATATAAAAATGAGTTTCGTCGTTAATTCCCTAATGAGTGAGTAGTTCCTCACTTGTTAGGGTTAGGATTGGGTAGGTTTGAGAGATAGAAATCTCTCACTCCTTTCTTGGCCGTTCAATATTTTAAATTATGACTCTATGCAAATCAAACACACACCGCTCACTACGACACCCTATCCCACGAGATAGCGGTGATTCACTAGTTAGACTGGTTGCGATTGATTTCCATAGAGGTTAGGGATAAGAGTTAAGAAAGGACGGTCAAGGACCAAAAGGAAGAAACTATGTTTCTTCCTTGACGTGCTAATCCCCTTTCTTAATTATTACCCTAACACCTACGTTATTAATTAGGGCAAAGAAAGCGGTGATAGAATTAACTTTCCAACTAACCTAATCCTAACCCTAGCAAGGTTTTAATCCAACTTAAATTCCATCTCAGTTTTTATAAAAATCAAAACCTACCACAAATTGGAATTGACTCGTTAGAACAATTAGAAAAGAACATGTTTTCCCTGTGGACCGACCCGTACTCAATCGGCTAGCTACCAAGCGACACCGTTATTGATTGCGGTTAATTCTTTGATTTCAAATTCTATCTTTCAAAAACGCATACACAAAAATCATACTCAATCAAATGGAGCCGTTGCCGGAGATAACGGTAGTTATTTTCTCTTTGTAATTTCGGGTTAGTTAAAAATTGAAAAAAATCATAAAAACTAGAAAAAAAAAGAAATTATTATCATCTTGTTATTTTTTGAAGGGTTTTTGTGCAAATTGTGCAGGAACGGAAAGATGAACAGATTCAGATATGGAAAAATTCAGTGAACAAAACAGCAAACAGGAGATCTGAACATACAGAGGAGAACAACGACAGCACAGACCAAAATTTTTGAGATCTGAACAGACCATTCGACTGCGGAACTACCGCACTTACCTGCCTTTGACCGCGCTTCCGCGGCTACTTGGTGACGTCAGCAATCCGAATTCTCTGTAAGTGTTCCTTACCTTCTCTGTAACCCCCTGATCTCCTCTGAAAAATTTTCCTGCAGGGTTCTTTGCACAAAACATCTTCCCCCTTTCCAAAAATTCAATCTTGTGCAGGACTCTTTGCGCCGCAATAAAAAAAATTTGGAAAGTGTTTTGGACTTTTGTGTGTTTACTGCTTTGCATTCTTAAAAACGGACATTTAAGGGGCTATAACACCAATCCAGATTGGGTGGGGATTTCATTACCCTTCCTAGGACCCCAAAAATCACAAAAAGCATTTGTATCAACCATCGAGTTAATTATAAAAATATTAGACTCAGCCAATAAGGATTGTCGCGCTCAATAGGACAAAGGGAGGTTGTGGGCCATCGGTCGTTTATCTAAACTAGACTTTGTGGTGCCTAGGCTAGACAAGTAGGAAAGGTAATTTTAAAAAGTCCGTCTCACGGTGATTCGTGAGCGGATCCCTCCTTTCTTCACTTGTGCTTACCTGGCCACAATTGGCGGTGAAGAGGCGATTCGAGAGATATATCTCACAACTTGTCCTTTGGATCAGTTAGGAGCGGTCTAGTTGACTTAGAAGACCTTAGCTCTAGGCTTGATTGTACATTGTGATTGCTTGAAAGTGTGTCGTAGCTCCGTATAAATTCTTTTGCAAAAATCTTTATTAAAAAAAAACCACAAAACAATTTTTTTTTTTTTACAAAAACTTGCCATTTTGTCGCTAGAAAACCATTGCACCCCACTTGCACCCATATTCTATCATTGACGTTTTCTTACCCCCACCTTCTACTTTCTGACTACACCTTGTTAGTGTATGTCCGATTGGACTAGGGACACTAGCGCCTGTTTAGTCCGTGTCTCATTAGTTCCTACTGACGATGCGTTCGACTCCGAAGTCGAAATTCCATCCACTTCTTTACCTTCATCTTCAAATTCACCACCTTCTAAAGAGTTGTCAGGATTCGATCCTAACAACCCTTTACCGCCTGTTGAAGCGCCCCAACGAATTGCGCTCCAGGATCTCTTCTATCCAACTCGCACCGCACTTCCCACTTGTCTTTCACTTCCGCCGCCAAATGGGGACAAATTTGAAATTAAACCCCACTTCATCAATATGTTGCCCAAATTTCACGGGCTGGAATCCGAAGATGCCTACATCTTCATTAACAAATTCCAGAATGTTTGCGCAATGATGAAGACTACCCAACTTTCCGATGATGCTATAAGGCTACGTGTCATTCCATTCACTTTATGTGACCTAGGTGAAAAGTGGCTATATAACACAGCATCGCATTCTATAAAAAATTGGGAAGAGTTTGTTAAGGCTTTTCTTAAAAAGTTTTACCCACACCACAAGCCCGCGAGAATTCGCAATGAAATTAATCAATTTTCCCAGCTTCCTTCCGAACCTTTTTGGAAGTGTTTTGAAAGATTTAAGGACCTCCTTGTTCCGTGTCCTCACCACGGTATCGAAAAATGGCAACTTTGCCAAACTTTATTTCAGGGACTGAACCCAGCAACTAAGCAGTTGCTGGAAACCATTTATCAAGGTCACTTTCTAACAAAATCGAGCGAGGAAGCTTGGAAATTTCTCGATGATCTTTCTGAACAAACACTTCAGTGGGAAAGCACTAAGACCACTTCATCTACTTCATCAGGTCAGTCTAGGGCAGGCATACATCAACTTGATATTTCGATTGCAATGAAGGCCGAAATGGCTGCACTCACGAAAAACTAGAGGCAATTGAGAACAAATTCTCATCGTCTTCTCCTGCCCCAGCTTTACCCCCACGCACTATTTGCGCTTGTTGTTCGGATCCGTCCCACTTGACTGAAGAGTGTCCTTACAATCCACCTGCTGAAAGACATGATCAAGTCAATGCTGCCTTTCAGCAAAGACTAAAAAATGATCCATACTCTTCAACTTATAATCCTGGTTGGAGGAGCCACCCAAATTTTGCTTGGAATCAAAATCAACAACAATTCCAAGGCAATAACAATTTTCAAAGGCCTCCTCCACAACAACAAGCCCCTCAACAAACTCAATATCAACAACCTTTCCAACCCCAACCTTACCAAAACCAAATGAACAATTTTGTACCAAACAACTCTTATCCTCAAAACAATTTTGTTCAACCAAATAACGACAAGGTTTCGTCGCTAGAACGAAGTCTGGATGCATTTTTGAAACAATCTACACAATTATCAGCAAGCATCCAGTCTTCCATTTAGTCTTTGGTGCAACACACTGCTTCACATGATCAGAGTATCAAAACAATTGAAGCCCAAATTGCACAACTGAATGCTACTTTAAGCGAGCGATAAAGGGGAAAGCTTCCGTCTCAACCATTGCCAAATCCCGGTCACACACAAAATGCACATGTTGCTTATGAACAACAAAATCATAATGTAAGTGCTGTGACTATGTTGAGATCTGGAAAGGTATTGCACAACAACGTGGGTAATAATGATGACACCCCGGCCACCGCTTCTTCTTCTCCTCCTTCTTCTTCAGAGCCTGTTCTTCATTCTTCACAAGGCTCTACTTCTTTTACTAATTCGAACGGATCCACATCTCACTCCACGAAAAAACCAACACTGGGATCTGTTCCAACTTCGCAATCTACTCCACAAACATTGGACTCAACAAATTTTCAAAATGTTTCATTTCCAAACAGATTGAGACCCAATAAACAAACTCCACGAATGGAGAAGATTGTGGAGTTATTCAAACAGGTTAGCATTAACATACCTCTCTTGGATGCAGTCCAACAAGTCCCTTCTTACGCTAAAATCTTAAAGGACTTATGCACCAAGAAGAGGAAGTCGCAGGTACCTAAGAAAGTTTTCGTGGCTAGTGCTGTGAGTGATGCTCTTACCCAACCGTTACCTCAAAAGCGAAAGGACCCTGGCTGTCCTACAATTTTAATAACTATTGGGGATAAGAACATCAATCGCGCACTTTTAGACCTTGGTGTCAGTGTTAATTTTCTTCCCTATTCAGTATATGAGCAATTAAGCGTTAGAGAGTTGAAACCCACACATTGTACTCTCCAAATGGCCGACCGATCTATCACCCATCCTAGGGGTGAGTTAAAGGATGTGTTGATTAAAGTGGGGGGACTTCATTTTCCCCGTTGATTTCATTGTTATGGACACACAACCTGTAGTTAACCCCCGGAGTCAAATTCCGATGATACTTGGTCGACCATTCCTTGCAACTTCTAATGCGGTGATCAATTGTCGAAATGGTTCGATGAACCTATCTTTTGGAAATATGACAATTGAACTCAACATTTTTAAGTTGGGTAATCAGCCCTCCGAACCTAATGCTAATATACTTGATATTTGCTCGATCCAAGAGATCACCCAGGAGGATTGTGAGCTTGAAAAATTTCTGTTCGATCACAATAATTTTGATGCCACTAGTGCGTTCCTCCTAGAATCTGACACAACTTTCACACCCGATAACGATTACGAGTGTTTCACTTTTTTGAACGATTTTGAAGAATCACCGCCCGAGTTTGAGTCCTTTGATTTTTCGGATGAGTTAGCTGAACCATCCGACTCGGTTGCTTACACTCGCTTCGAACCTCTATTGGAATCCTTCGAGTTTGAAACAGTATCACCAATTTTACCTTCAATTGTTTCGCCTCCAAAACTCGAACTAAAGCTATTGCCGTCTCACCTTAAATACGCTTACTTAGGTGAGAATGAGACCCTTCCTGTTATCATATCGGCCTCTCTAGCCCCCGAGCAAGAAAAAACACTTTTTATGATCTTACAAAATAATCGGCAAGCTTTTGGCTGGACTATGGCGGACATCAAGGGGATTAGTCCCCTCATTGTTGAACATCATATTCATATGATGGATGATGCCAAGACAGCAAGGGATCCACAGAGATGCCTCAACCCTATCATGAAAGAGGCTGTCAAAAAGGAGATTGTAAAATGTCTTGATAGTGGTATCATTTACCCTATCTCTGATAGCCAGTGGGTTAGCCCCATTCACGTTGTCCCAAAGAAATCGGGCATAACGGTCATAACTAATGAGGCGAATGAGTTAATACCTACTCGGACCCAAACTGGGTGGCGAGTTTGCATCGATTATAGAAAACTCAACGCCGCGACACGGAAAGACCACTTTCCATTACCTTTTATTGACCAAATGCTAGAACGATTGGCTGGGCATGAATTTTACTGCTTTTTGGATGGCTACTCCGGCTATAATCAAGTTCCCATCGCCGAAAAGGACCAAGACAAGACCACATTTACTTGCCTTTTCGGTACATTCGCTTACCGTCGCATGCCCTTTGGGTTATGCAATGCACCCGCTACTTTCCAGCGGTGTATGATGGGCATTTTTTCAGACATGGTTGAAAAATTCTTGGAGATCTTCATGGATGATTTCTCCATTTTTGGCGACTCCTTTGACGAGTGTTTGCTACATTTAGACGCAGTTCTTACCCGATGTAGGAATAAGAACCTCACTTTAAATTGGGAGAAATGCCACTTTATGGTACGAGAGGGTATTGTCTTAGGACATATCATTTCACAAAATGGCATCGAGATAGATAAAGCTAAGATTGAAGTCATTTCCAATCTTCCTCCTCCCAAGTGCGTCAAAGACATCCGAGCCTTCCTTAGCCATGCCGGTTTCTATAGACAGTTCATCAAGGATTTTTGCAAGATAGCTAGACCCTTGACTCTTTTGCTGGCCAAGGACACCACTTTTGATTTTGACTCAACCTGCATGAAGGCGTTCGAGTCATTGAAAAACTCACTCATTTCCGCTCCAATTCTTTCATCTCCTGACTGGACGCACCCATTTGAGATTATGTGCGATGCATCAGATTTTGCCATTGGTGTTGTCCTTGCACAACACATTAAAAAGATGCCGCATGTAATTTATTACGCTAGCCGAACCTTAAATAAGGCCCAATTGAATTACACAACAACTGAAAAAGAATTCTTAGCTGTTGTGTTTGCGCTAGAAAAATTCAAGCCCTATTTAATCGGCTCTCCAGTCATAGTTTACACTGACCACTCAGCTCTTCGCCATCTTTTTGCGAAGAAGGATGCTAAATCTCGGCTTATACGTTGGATCCTCCTACTACAAGAGTTCGATCTTGTCATCAGAGATAAGAGATGATGCGAGAACGTAGTCGCCGACCACCTTTCACGCCTCCCTTCTTCGCCTACACTTCAAATTCCTATTAAAGACGTTTTTCCAGATGAGCAGCTCTTAACTGTGGCATGCGAACCTTGGTTCGCAGATATCGTAAATTATTTGGCCACCGGACTGACACCAAACGAATGGTCGAAACAGGACAAACTCCGATTCATGTCCCAAGTTAAATATTTTTACTGGGATGAACCGTATCTCTTCAAATACTATTCCGACCAAATGATTCGTCGGTGTGTCCCCGACAACGAGTTTAAGAGCGTGCTGTCTTTTTTCCATGATCAAGCATGTGGCGGGCATTTTGGCCCCAAAAAGACAGCAGAAAAAATCTTGCAGTGTGATTTCTACTGACCACGACTTTTTAAAGACACACACGAATACTGCAAGACATGCTCCCGGTACCAACACTTGGGCTGGATATCTCGAAGAAATGAAATGCCGCTCCAACCAATTTTGGTTGTTGAAAATTTTGATGTTTGGGGGATAGACTTTATGGGACCATTTCCCAATTCCTTTGGGAACATGTATATTCTACTCGCTGTTGACTATATTTCAAAATGGGTCGAGGCTGTGCGCAGCCGAACTAATGACAACAAGGTTGTCGTTAAATTTCTCAAAGAAAACATTTTTCTCGGTTTGGGCATCCTCGCGCGATTATTAGTGATAATGGATCTCACTTTTGTAATAGGACTTTTCAGTCCTTAATGCGGAAATACTCCATTACTCACAAACTGTCAACGCCCTATCATCCCCAAACTTGTGGGCAAGCCGAGATTTCGAATCGGCAGATTAAACAGATATTGGAGAAAACGGTTTCCAAAAACCGTAAAGATTGGTCATCAAAACTAATTGATGCCCTTTGGGCATTCCGTATTGCCTATAAGACCGATCTTGGCATGTCTCCATACAAGCTTGTTTATGAAAAGTCTTGCCACCTTCCAATTGAAATAGAGCATAAGGCATTTTGGCCAATTAAAGAGTTGAACCTATCTTTGGGAGATGCGGGCAACAATAGAAAGCTGCAGTTGAACGAATTAGACGAGCTGCGGGATGAAGCCTATGGGAACGCAGTAGTTGTTAAAAACAGAACGAAGGTGTTCCACGATAAACATCTTATGCGCAAGACTTTCAAACCTGGTCAACATGTTTTACTTTACGACACACGATTACACTTCCATCCCGGAAAGCTCCGATCTCGATGGAAAGGGCCATTTTTAATACGCACCGTATATCCGTACGGTGCAGTCGATCTAGAAAATCCAGAGGACGGTTCACTGTTTAAAGTGAACGAACATCGACTTAAACCGTTCCTCACTGCGGACCCTTTGGAGGAGCTCCTGTTTTTGCAGGAGCCGATTTATATTGACTGATCTTCCTCCATCTACCCCCAAATTTTCGATTATCTAGCCAAAACACCGTTTCAATCAAGTTTGGGGGTATGTATCATTTGTAATTATATAAAAATAAAAAAAAAATTGAAAATAAATTTTTTTTGGGGTATTTTTGTAAATTTCCAATTTTAATAAAATAAAAAAATTGAATTTTTTTATTTGCAAATAATTTCCTATTTTTAGGAGGGGCTTTTTACGAATAACCAAACACATTCCCCCTATAAATAACACCCGACCCCTCTCTGTTTTCATAACCCTAAAAAAATTTCCCCTCAGAAAACCATAGCCACCGTCGCAGCAAAGTCAGGGATATCTCTCCGCCGCGCTCCCGCCGCGTTTCCGCCGCGCTCCCGCCGCGTTTCCGCCGCGCTCCTGCCGCGTCACCCTCTGAATCTTTCAGAGGTGTTTTGCAACTTCTTCTCCTTCTCTGTTAAATTCTTTTTAGATCTGTAAACTCTCTGTAATGGCACTGAACATGCAATTAGAACGTGATTTTTCACAAATCTTTTCACACACAATTTACGAGAGTTATTTTCATGATGAAATCATACGGAGGGGGTGGAACTTTTTAATCTATAATCATCCCAATGTTTACACCCTTCCAGATCTAGTCACTCATTTTTACGAGTGCATGGAGGAAGGTTGCTTAGCACAATACGGTTTTATAAAATTACTTTGGGGCGATAGGGAGATAATTATTGACAGAGACTTCATCCATGAAGTCACTTTAATCCCTAGATTACCTGTTCACGATCAACCGCTTCAATTTGAAGATTACATGCCCTTAATGGGTAATGACTGCTCGAGGGAACCCAGGAAGGGAATACAAGTTAGGACCCTTTTCGCCAATGTTTTAACCGTGTACCGGTGGATACAAAATAATATATTTGGGAGTTCACATAATACCACATTTTTCACCCCGTCTCTTCATATCGTGCACACCCTAATGACTAAGAACCCTAGATTTGATATGTGCACGGTTTTGCTTTATTGAATTGGTGCTGGAAAAAGGGCCGCAAATTACCCATGCCCCATGTTAGTGACACAACTGTGTCGCCATTTCCTCCCTGTAGAGGAATTTGATTTTTACATGCATGGAGGTATACCCATTAGGCCTCTCATTGAGGGCGTATCCACGTCCTTTACCCGCTTGACGGATGTATGTTCGTGAAGGGAACCGGCCGAACACGTACCAGCCAGAACGCCCAGCTCCAGCTCGACCGCGAGCGGGGAAGAGCTTACCCCCATAGAACATGCTCGTCTTCTTAGAAGAGCTATTAGGGAGATTGATAATTTGACAGGGATGGTGACCGACTTGGGTCACCGGGTGACTGAGATTGAACATGGGGTATCTACGCTGCTAGCGCGAGAGGAGCGTTACCGTTCACGTTCTAAGAGACGGTGAGGGCCTGAGCAGTGAGGGCATTGCTTTTGGTAAGTTTGGGAGAGGTGGTGCTTGTAAATAGTTATCATTGCATTGCATATTTTTAGTTTTTGTACATATTTTTTCTTTTTTCTTTTGCATGTTTAATTCTGCATTGCATCTTTATAAAAAATTATAAAAATTAATAAAAAAATTGAAAATAAAAAAATTTATTATAAAATCAAATAAAAATTGAATTTTTTTTTAAAAAACATAAAAATTGAAAAATTCAATTTTGGCCATAATTGACTTAAGTTTGACAAGACGGTTAAGTAGCTAGGAAAAAACTAGATCCTAAACTTAGTAAATTAAAAACCCTAAAAATAACCTTTCTTAAAATTTAACGGTAGAAAAAATATGTCCTTATAGTTTATTTAGAAATAGGCAAATTTTGAGTTCAGTTCTTGGGCTAAGTCAAAATAAGGGAAGAGTATTGAAATTTTTATTAAAGTGTAAGTCTGAAAGATAATTCCAAACCTTAAGTCTAAATTCTGAAAATATATACCCTACAACTTGCATGAACACGCACCTCGAAACCTGGAATAGTAGAGGATACCTTGAAATGCTCTTGTCTAAAATCCTTTGTATAAAGAAAAATAAATAAAAGTATAAGTGTAAATAAAGAGATATAAAAAAATGAATACTGGTTTTTTAATTACTTAAGGCTGCGTAAAATAAAAAAATATATAGCGAGGGTGCTTTATCACCTAGTGCCTTAGACCAACTGGTTTGGGAGTCACTGCTAAAGCCTTAGGTATTACAAGACGAGGAATTACGTCTTAATGTGCAAACACATTTTGTAATCGGTTGTTAGTACCTCAAGAAGTATTAATAATCGCATGAAGGATGTGTGAGCAATTTCATCTAAATTCACCAATTTAAAGTACTTTGGATAATGGACAAGAGTATAATAGCTTGAATTGAATTTTCAAGTGTAGGGGTGATACATACACACACGTAGGGGTATATGATTGGGTTTGGATGAGAGATAGGAATGAAAAATAGGACTTATATGTTTAGTGGAGATGATAAAAATTCCTAAGTTGAGATTAAACCTTAGAAGGAAAATTCAGAAGATGCTGAAGACTAAGTAAATTTACAGAACATATACGATCTTAAGTTAAATGATGAGTGAGTGTGAAAAATACGGGTTGATAATTTCTAAATTGAAGATAATATAATTTCTTGCTAGAACACCAAATTTAAGAATGAAAGTCAATAGGCCAAATTGATCGGATTTTGTGGGTAGTATCCGCTGAAAACCCTCAGGAGACAACACTCCTCCTACTAGGGACACCTAGAGGTTTAACGTCTTATTGCACGAGCTCAGTGCAATCGCGATTCCCTGCGAAAGTGAGGTTAGGTTTTTTCGAGAATAAATTGGTTTTGCTCGGGACGAGCAAAAGATAAGTTTGGGGGTATTTGTTCATATCATAATTTTGCATTATTATATTCCCCATTCTTAATCATATTGCAAATAAAAAGGTGCTTTTGATCCATGTCTGCTAAATAATTGCAGGTTACAGGTTCTCGGAACAATACAGTGAAAATGGTGAAAAGACGTTATAAAAGTGAGACTATGACCAACAAAAGATGAGTCCGTATGATCCCGCCTACAGTTTAAGGAACAAATGAAGATCAATGAACAGTTCGATTGCACAAAGTACGAAAGCAGCACAAAGATTAAAGACTTCAATACGAAGCGAACGGTAAAAGTCCACAACATTCTGCACTGTGGAAATCTGGAAGAAAATAGAAAAGATTCTGAAGAAGCAAGTGAAGAAACCAGAAGTAAAATGCAACATGAAGCAGCCCTAAAGATTTGAGACAGAGAACCCACCATATGGCCGCGGATCCACGACCAAACAAGGCTTATGGCAGCGGATCCGCAGCCGTGCAACGCACGTGTCGGTGGAGTCGGTGCATTGACCCGGTTTTCTTAGGGTAGTTTTGTAATTTTAGATATGGATCAGATGTAAACCCTAGGGTTTCTCCTATCTATAAATAGGAAACCCTAAAGCCTAATTAAGCATGCCTCTTTTAATTCCTAGATTAAAATTTAAATTCTTTATAATCGTTCAAGTGTGCATCAATAAAGTAAGTTAATTTTTATCTTGTGTTCTTAATTGCAATTTTTATTTCTCTGCATTTTTATCCGTCTTTTATTATCCGTACATTAATTAGTTAATTAAAATGAAAAATATAAAAATGAGTTTAGTCGTTAATTCTCTAATGAGTGAGTAGTTCCTCACTTGTTAGGGTTAGGATTGGGTAGGTTTGAGAGATGGAAATCTCTCACTCCTTTCTTGCCCGTTCAATATTTTAAATTAGGACTCTATGCAAATCAAACAAACACCGCTCACTATGGCACCCTATCCCACGAGATAGCGGTGATTCACTAGTTAGACCGGTTGTGATTGATTTCCATAGAGGTTAGGAATAAGAGTTGAGAAAGTACGGACAAGGACCAAAAGAAAGAAACTATGTTTCTTCCTTGACGTGCTAATCCCCTTTGTTAATTATTACCCTAACACCTACGTTCTTAATTAGGGCAAAGAAAGTGGTGATAGAATTAACTTTCCAAACTAACCTAATCCTAACCCTAGCAAGTTTTTAATCCAACTTAAATTCCATCTCAGTTTTTATAAAAATCAAAACCTACCACAAATAGAAATTGACTCGTTAGAACAATTAGAAAAGAACACGTTTTCCCTGTGGACCGATCCGTACTCAATCGGCTAGCTACCAAGCGACACCGTTATTGATTGCGGTTAATTCTTTGATTTCAAATTCTATCTTTCAAAAAAGCATACGCAAAAATCATACTCAATCAACAAACATTCTGATACAAAAAACAATAAGCCAAAACACATGAATACACCGCCTGATGATTGGTTAATTTGATTCTTAGGTTTTACATACCGGACAAGAATGGATAAGACTTGGATAGATAAGAACAAGTTTGGTTCTGAATTCCGTAATGGTGTTAACGAGTTTATGCAATTTTCGTCGAGAGTGGGTGGTAATCGTATTAACTGTCCTTGTAAGAGATGGTGTAATCACAAGAAGGATAGTCGAGAAGCAGTTCGTATGCATATACTTGCTAACGGGTTCAATCAAGGTTACACTATCTGGCACTCGCATAAAGAGGTAGTAGACTATAGAATACTTGTGTCTCGTCGGTTGAAGCTTGCTAACCATCCTATGAGAACCCCAGCTACCACCGGTTTGAATGATATGATAGATGAGTTGTATGATGGCATGCACGATGATACTGCTTCGGATGATGATAGAACTGTTCCAGATGCTAAATCTGTGAATTTTTTATGTATATGGAGGATGCGAAGAAACCTCTTTATGAAGGTGCAACAATGACGAAGTTAGGTTGGATAGTTCGCATGTTTCATCTTAAATGCAAAAGTTTGTGGAGTAACAAGTCAACGATAAGTTTCTAAACATAGCGAAGGCTACTTACCCTAATTCTAATCTTCCTGCAAATTTTCAAGAGATGAAAAAGATGATTGCCGACATAGGTTTCAATTATTAGAAAGTCGATGCCTGTCCAAACGATTGTATATTATACATGACAAAAGATGACAAGAATTTAAATAAGTGTAGAATTTGTGATGAATCGAGATGGATCTTACCTAAAAAGGCCTTGAGGGATGAGGAGTCAATCCCCAAAATTCCGGTGAAGGTATTGCACGCCTTTTGTATCAAAAAAGACTCCAAAGGTTATTTCTATTATCTAAAATCGCCGAAAGCATGACATGGCATGCAAATGGTCTCAAGAAATATGAAGTCTTATGACATCCCGCTGATGGCGAGGATTGGCAAAGATTTGATACTCAATTTCCAGCGTTTGCTGTGGAAGCTCGTAATGTAACTTAGATTGTCGGCTGATGGCTTAGAATCATTTAAGGGAGGTGCATCTCACAGCGTCTGGCCTGTTATACTAGTAGTTTATAATCTCTCGCCCTAGATGAGTATGAAATAATCTTACATTCAAATGCCATTACTGATTCCTAGAAGCAACTCTCTTGGTAATGACATTGATATTTTCTTTAAACCGTTGATTGATGAGTTGAATGAGCTATGAAAGACCAGCATCGTTGTTTATGATGTCCACAGAAAAGAGAGATTCACATTGTGTGCGATGCTGCTTTGGACAATCAATGATTTCTCGGCATATGCCATGTTGTTGGGATGGAGTACGAAAGGACACTGTGCTTGCCCTTCTTGTCAAGAATACACCGTCTTTGAAATGCTAGTAAATCGGATTTATTATTACATTGGACATCGTCGCTGGTTAGATGCTGATCATCATTATCGACACAAAATCAAGTTTAATAGTGAGCAAGAGCATCGGTCCTCTCCTCCTGAGCCAAATGGGAGAAAGGTGTTTGAGGACGTAAAGAACATCAATATTGTTTTCGGTAAAAGGCATAAGCATACTATTCTAAATGAGGTATCAAATAACCGGAGAAAGAGA
Organism: Agapanthus africanus; assembly: GCA_030015575.1. Classification (NCBI taxonomy): domain Eukaryota; kingdom Viridiplantae; phylum Streptophyta; class Magnoliopsida; order Asparagales; family Amaryllidaceae; genus Agapanthus; species Agapanthus africanus. The sequence goes on along the minus strand of JASDDO010000006.1, from coordinate 226,319,548 downwards.
TCTATATTTAATGATTTGTCATATTGGCGGTTTCTAAATCTTCTTCATAACTTAAACGTCATGCACATTGAGAAGAACGTCTATGAGCTTTTGCTAGGTACGCTGCTGAATACCAAATTCAAGAACAGAGACACACTTGTAATACGACAGTGGTTTGGTACAAAGAATTTGCATTCAGAATTGCATCCAGTTTCGAAAGGGAATGGTAAATGGGCGATTCCACCAGTGAAGTACACGATGTCCGATAATGAGAAGCTGAGTGTCACGACCCGAAAGAGCACGTGACTGGCCCTTGAATCCTATGAAGTCTACCAGACTCCATCTGATCCAAGTAAGCCAAAAGCCCAGAAATCTAAAACCATTTTAAGAGTAAGTAAAGAAAACATGTTTGAAAATCAAGTTTCAAATAACTAAGCCGAATATGAATTTTTAAACTGTGCAATTTTTCCTAAAAATTTCGGTAGAGTTTCTTTTGTAAAAACTGGCCCCGAACGGGATACAACAAGAACAATATATATAAATGCAATGATAAAAGGCATCCCCAAGCGGGAGCTAGCTCTTCGTCAAACGACGGTCACAACCACACAAGCAGTGATATATACAACGCCTAAGGGCGAGGATCTAAACTGAAAGAAAACTCAAAAACAGCCAGAAAACCGCAATACTACTAGCGCGACTCTAAGGTCGAAATAATACAACACTGTCTCTAAGTCTGAAAGAATATACAAGTTTTGGTTGATGGACATTCTAGATACAATGAATAAATACAAATACAATAGCGGTTCTGATACAAAAGAACCCACCTATCCAAGCAAGTCACCCATAAGGAAGCAGTGTGCCAGAAATGCCGCTATGGAAACTGTACGGCAAACCTGCAAGAACTGGGGCACAACGGGGGTGAGTTGCCAACTCGTGAATAGAAGAATATCTACAAGCAGAGATCGAATGCATGACCCATCCTAGGTCAATACGATCAAAATATAGCCTCAAAAATATAACCAGCAGCCTATAACAAGGCTAGGGTAAATATCTAACCCGAGTGTAATCTCATGTGCCCGTGTCAGTGCCCAAGGGTAGCAATATATCATATGAATGAGGTATGAATGCATGAAAACAGAATACAAGTAAATGAAGAACTGTTTTCATAATTTAGTGAGATTTCCTTTGTATTTTTAAAATGAGGTATCATAATGAAATCAGCATAAAACAGTGCCTAGCATCGGCACAAAACATAATCCCAATATCTCGGTATCTCTGTATCACAGTCTCTGTACCTCAAAAATCTCGAAATCTCAATGTCTCGATCATAATATCTAGGGCGCCGTCAGTCCAGACCGGCCCCTACCATCCATCTCAAGACCACGACGGTATCCTCCGGATATCCGACGCGTCGGGCAAAATCACCGGTAGGTAGTGCTCCCCTGCCAGGCTCACATCGTTATCACCACGCGCTTCTTGCCCCGGGGTACCTCACCGGGTCCACCATGTACCCGAAACGGTTCATCCGTCTCCTCGAATCGGGTTTCCAAATCCATCAGCAAACTCATGGTGGACGACTCATACATCATGGGAAAACCACACTTTTTATTTTAAAAGAGAGAATAAGATTATTTGTGCCTTTGCGGTTTTTCCCCCAAATCCAGAAAATCTCATAGAAATCCAAATCCAAACCTCAATAGCACGTAAAATAATGAACATATGCATGAGAATCCATGAATGCGGCATAACAATGAATAACAGTGTGCAGGAGTAGCAGGTAATAACTACAATATCCAATCTAGCATATAAGGCGAGTACACTTACAACCTGTCTAAATTATTAGCTAACAACCTATATCAATGCAATAGTACTTCTAAAGTGTACGTGACATGGCAATTACCGATGAAGATGTGTGTGAGCCGGCAAGTAAGTGTACGTGGTACATACGCATCATCGGTAATGGTGTTGGTGTCCTATCAGCATGATATTAATAATGGAGTATGAAGCATAAAATAAGAATGCGATGCAAACGAACCACAAAAAGGGAATGGGAGCTGAAACTAGACGTAACCAAAACTAATCTGCCTTACTCTAATATAAGTCTTACGAAGGGTGCCTTTTGAAATAACACGAATCATGGGGTTTTGAAAATAGGGGCTACGGTGTTTTTATGAAAAGATACGTCGTTTTTGAAATATCCGTAGATTCCCTTGAGCTGTCTTTAAAAATGCCCACGATTCGTTAGTTTTTTTTGAAATAGGTAAGAAGTCTAATCTACTCTAACAACTACCCTAACTATACGGCTGAACTAGCAAGCTGAATAACAGGTAAGGAAACCGCCTAACATCTGAGTCGATATATATAGATATAAGTCGGTGATCCCGCCTCAATAGTATCGCGTACGATACAGCATATCATCTGACATCCTCGGGTCATGAGCGCGGATCTATCATCAATATAGGCTCGTACGGTAAATCGTCGTACGGCATCCCAATAGCTGGGTACGGGTCAACATCTCACTATCTCGCCACAACACAGGTATCACTATCATCAGATCGTAAAGTCTGGAGTACTACTCTATGTCTAGTACAAAACGGTAACATCAGTAAGTATGCATGCGGGGGTAAACACATAACCCAAGCCCGCAAGAATCACAAGTCATATCCCACATATGAATCGTATCAAATCACCGATCCCAGGGCACCAAGCCCACATCATCGACTCATCTCCAAAGTCATCCCATATCATCAAGTATAGTGCAAGTATAAGAAAACACACAAGTGTATGCGTGTGGGTGCAAATCTATCCTATGGTTCGCAACTAGGAACTACGCTAGTTATTTCTACCCCTAGCTAACCAAAACACACTAAAGCCATCACACAGACAAATATACTACAAGTACTAGTTACGGACTGCGGGGGTGCTATACGCCATCCACCCGACTTCCCCCTGTAGATATAATCTACTCACTTTGCATCATCATTTGCGGACGTCACCACGCATTTGCTTATCGTCCCAAAGTCTTCATGGGTACCTACACATCAAATATCGTATATACGCAATTAACACCAAAGCCAAGCTAAAACGGCACATGAAATCCAAAACGATACGATAAGGGGCCTATAGGTGAGAACCTATGGCACGCCTTCAAAACCATCAATAAACCCTCTATATCGTCGTATAAACGCCAAATAGTCGAGGTAAAACGAAACACACCAATGCAGAAATGAAAATACGGAATACGGAAACACGAATCCAAAATAGCAACTTAGGATATATGTCCCAGATTTTACCCTAGAAAGAATCTGTCAAAACTAGAAGTACCCAGGGCCAAGAATTGAGGTATTGGGGCTATGCACAGAAAACGAGGTGATTCCTCACTGGTCTGGCCGCAAATTGCGGCCAGAATGGGGATTCCGGCGGCCGTACGGATGAGTTAGGGGCTAGGGTTTGGGGTGATGGTTCTCTGGTACCTGCACATGTCACTGTCCACTCAACTTTATTTTAGGATACCTCGTATGATAGCAGATTCCAATTAACCTTCACAGATTCCATAATTTCCCCGATATCGGTTTCTAAAATCCGTATTCTGGTTCTAGCTTCAGGTTTGGGGTTCCAATTCATACACTAGGGTGTTGGTAAGACCTCCACTGAGCTCAATTTCATAATACAACACTAATTCCCTCAAACCCTAACTAGGTTATCACCAAGTCCATAATATCACACAATATCGGTTAAATCTAAACATGGGGTTATAGGAAAGGCTATAATTAAGCTAATGGTTCAGTAATTACCTCCATTAGCAACTCAAGAAAATTCTTGAGTTGCCCCTAGTGGCCAAAATCCACGCTTTCTTGGTCCATTGCGTAGATCTCGAGCTTGTGCACAATTTTAATGAAAGGGAATTGGGGTTTTGGAGTGATTTTTGAGATGATTTGAGGCTTGATGATGGGGGGGGGAAATGAGTGGCAGGAGCAGCAGCAGCAAATGGTGGGAGAGGGAGAGAAATGAGGAGGAGAAAACAATGGCTAAGGGTTCAAGTCAATGGTCCTCACCTACTCTCTCTCTCTCTCACCATACCTATTTTCTTTTCTCCTTTTTCTTTTTCTTTAAAACCAAAACCCTCCTACACCAATAGTAAACCCAAATAACTTGACAAATAAAATGTAACACAAGTGTGGAAAAGTGATATGTGCATGTTTTGCACAAAATTGCCAAAAAACCCGATTAGCAATTTTTAATCGCGATTAGCACTAAATTAGTGTCAAACTAATCACAAAAACTTAAAAATGTCATAATTCATTAATTTACCCTATTTTAGAATTTCCCATAATTTTTTTCTCAAATTTTTCCTATTTATTTGCATTTAATTATAGATTTAATATTAAAATAATCAATAAAATAATATTAAATTATAAAATTCCCAAAATTAATATTTTATCTTTTTGAAAATGTTACAATCTACCCCCCTTAAAGAAATTCGGTCCCCGAATTTAAATTTAAACCCCCAATACTAAAACAATTTCAGTAATAATCCAATTTGTCGGGGCTCCGAAAACATCAATACATAAAGGATATCATATAAATGTACTGCTCTACTAGAATCAATTCCCCAAAATGCATATTTAAGAATATCCTATGCGTCTGGTGCGCAAGGAATCAAAATCCATATATGTGTCAAACAGGTGTACAAAACAACATCTAGGTGCAACTGGTGTGCACGAAACATCTGTCGTAGGCAACGTGTGTGCCTGATAGAAAAAAAAAATCAGGTGCATGTGACATGCACGAAGAATCCCGATTTAGTGCATCTGGCGTGCACCAAAATCGTATATCAAAACACTAAAGGTGCATGAAAACTATGCTGGAAGTGCAAATCAAATCACTGCATACGGTAGGCATGAAATCTCAATCAATATCATGAAACTCAGTCATCAAAACTAAATCATGCAAACAGAACGCCCAAAATACCGAAATCCAAAATGACGGATACGTGATAATCGAATCACAAAATCACAAATCATAAATACCGTCGTCGGTAGTCCCTCCTTCGAGGTCGAGAAGGAGTCGGTGCATCCACTGCTAGCAGCGCAGGATATCTACTTTCCTCTTGCTCACGGTCTGGCGTCCTCTGACTCTGGGTCCTTATTTTCCTTGCGGATTTCCTATCTCGCGGTCAATCGGCTCATCGGCCCTGTCAGGTGCGCTAACGGGGTCGATTCCGTTCTAGCACTTCTCTGGTCACCTCTCGGTCAAACCTCACGACCACTCGTAAGGCAGCATATCACTGGCGTCGGCCTATGGCTTTCTGAAAGCACGTCACACACCTGATCCTGGGTGCAAACATCATTGCAGCAATGTCCTGGAAGGAATCCTGCTCAAGGTCTCTTCCGATCATGCCTATGCCGATCTGTACAGAGGCTGGCTCTCCTGCACAACCTCTTCTCGCTCAAAAGACACCTGTGTCCTCAGCACAATATTTCTCGGAATCTGGTTGTATCTCAACGTCTCTGTAAGCATATCTGGTCTCTAGTCTCGACGGGAAGTAATGACAGCTCGTCAGCGTCTCGCCCGAACCTCTTGTTCCACCGTCTCTATCGTTGTCCATTTTGACGTCACGCCATGTTATCTACGCACTGCACTGTTCTCAGCCACGGCCAATCTGAAGTCTCTCGCACGAACTCGAAATCGCGTACTCTGTAGCTTCATCATTCTGTAGAAGATGTCAGGCTGAATAGGTCCTCGGGAACACGTCCCTACCATCGGAGGAATACTGAATACTCGTCCGTCCTTGATCAATTCGCAATGCATCTGGGTAAGTTCCTTTATCCGAACCTGGTCAACTACCCTGTCGACAATGCCGAACTCTGGCCTGCTGGGTGTGCGCAATATGACCACTCCTAGGTCTAGGTCTTCTCGTATCGTTTTCCCGAAAGGTCCTGTCGAGGTCTCCCTTTCTCAAATCTCATTCCTGCCGAATTGCCCGGAAGTCGTCGTCCAATGCTGAAGCTAATTCTTATTCCGGAATGGCTGCATACTCATCGCGCTTCTGTCTGGAAGATATATCCATATACCACGCCTCTGGGTGCGTATAACATCTCTGAAATCAGCGGAGTGGGACGTCATCTTGTCGAAATATCTTGCGAACTCTTTTCTTCACTCTGCATCAATGTCGACTGATCCGGATTCGTCTCATCACGGCTGCATGGACAGTGCTCCAACGGCTATCCTCGTATCTGGAGTATCCCAAGCAGTGCATCCCATCTCATGATGTCCGAATGATGTCGAATCATCCGATCGACTAGTCAGAACCTCATAATCCCCCAAGTGATCACATCATGGGTACAGTTTAATAGTATCGAGTACATGCCACAGCGTCGGTGGTCCAGCCGTAGAAGGGCAAACCCAAGCCTCACTAATGGCGCCGCGGAACTGCCGCAAACCCTAAGGTTCAAAGGCTTTCACACGGTCATTAAGTCGAGTTAGGGTTTCATTCTTCTAGAGGGTCCATAGAATCACCTGCATGTCTTTCCGTATACTTTAAACTTGGAAAATGGGCTCCTGACATTCGATCGTCTCTACCGACTCTCAACGAACCTGCGTGAAGTCGTCTCTCGCTGGAAACAATCTATCTGATGACCTCGCATCGGTAAACGAACGATCCACATGTCCTAGTCATTCATCCTCAGGTGACTAGCGACTCGCTATCATCTCTCTAAGTATATGCTCACGCTGCAGTAGCTCCAACCATCTGGGCGGTATCTCATCATTTGCCGCAGCAACTGGCTCATTAGCCTGTACGCCGAACAGCGCCTCAATCCTCCAGGAAAGGCAATACATAGGCGGTCATCTCTGAGTCGGTCTGCTCTATATCTGAGTAAGACTCTCCTCAGTGGAAATCTTCAACTTATCTGGGTCCGCTCCGGCGCAAAATCGGACGAATCACCTTCGTCTCTCAAATCGGGTAGACTAGCTATCATCTATCTCATATCTGCCTGAAAGCTTCGGCAATCTCAGCTCGTAAGCTTCGGAAGCGACATCCTGTCAATCTCAGCAACAGCTGGTCCATCTGTCTGCACGGTAGGAGACATCACAATCTCTGAGGTATGCCGTACATCAACAGTTCTCTCTCAACTGGCAGCTCTAACAATAGCCCGATCATCCGGTGTAAAACCAAGCACTCGCCTCACTAGAGGTCACAATCACCAATCCTAACTCGAGACGTCCCCATGCCACCAGGAAACACAATGGTCGGCCCTCGTACCAGACGAGCTCACACCGGCCGTAACCCTAGCAGCAGCCCAAACTGCGCTTAACATGGTGACAGGAACCTCAATCGAGTATCAAAGAGAGCACACCAATGGTATGGAAGAGAACAACAGATCCAAGGGGGATACATGATCATAAGAAGGAACAGCATCAATAAATGTACGATCATGAAACTAATAGAATCGGGGATCTCAAATGGATGTATAATCCTGGATATAAAGAGAATCACTGATCTCGAAAATATGTACATCCTAAGGTTCCTTAAGCGGAGTGGCGTGTCGTAAGTATGCCGCGGAACATACCAACGGTACGTCACTCTACTTTAGTCACCTATTCCATCAACCAAGGGTCATCCTAATACGACGAAAGTTCGGGTCTAATACCCCCTCGACCAAGTCTAAGTTCCGTAAGGTCAAGCCTAAGTTCCGTATATATATAAACGCCCTAGGCTCCACATAGTCAAACTTAGACTCGAACCAAGGTCAACCTAGCGCTCTGATACCAACTTTGTCACGACCCGAAAGAGCACGTGACTGGCCCTTGAATCCTATGAAGTCTACCGGACTCCATCTGATCCAAGTAAGCCAAAAGCCCAGAAATCTAAAACCATTTTAAGAGTAAGTAAAGAAAACATGTTTGAAAATCAAGTTTCAAATAACTAAGCCGAATATGAATTTTTAAACTGTGCAATTTTTCCTAAAAATTTCGGCAGAGTTTTTTTTGTATAAACTGGCCCCGAACGGGGTACAACAAGAACAATATATATAAATGCAATGATAAAAGGCATCCCCAAGCGGGAGCTAGCTCTTCGTTAAACGACGGTCACAACCACACAAGCAGTGATATATACAACGCCTAAGGGCGAGGATCTAAACTGAAAGAAAACTCAAAAACAGCCAGAAAACCGCAATACTACTAGCGCGACTCTAAGGTCGAAATAATACAACACTGTCTCTAAGTTTGAAAGAATATACAAGTTTTGGTTGATGGACATTCTAGATACAATGAATAAATACAAATACAATAGCGGTTCTGATACAAAAGAACCCACCTATCCAAGCAAGTCACCCATAAGGAAGCAGTGTGCCAGAAATGCCGCTATGGAAACTGTACGGCAAACCTGCAAGAACTGGGGCACAACGGGGGTGAGTTGCCAACTCGTGAATAGAAGAATATCTACAAGCAGAGATCGAATGCATGACCCATCCTAGGTCAATACGATCAAAATATAACCTCAAAAATATAACCAGCAGCCTATAACAAGGCTAGGGTAAATATCTAACCCGAGTGTAATCTCATGTGCCCGTGTCAGTGCCCAAGGGTAGCAATATATCATATGAATGAGGTATGAATGCATGAAAACAGAATACAAGTAAATGAAGAACTGTTTTCATAATTTAGTGAGATTTCCTTTGTATTTTTAACATGAGGTATCATAATGAAATCAGCATAAAACAGTGCCTAGCATCGGCACAAAACATAATCCCAATATCTCGGTATCTCTGTATCACAGTCTCTGTACCTCAAAAATCTCGAAATCTCAATGTCTCGATCATAATATCTAGGGCGCCGTCAGTCCAGACCGGCCCCTACCATCCATCTCAAGACCACGACGGTATCCTCCGGATATCCGACGCGTCGGGTAAAATCACCGGTAGGTAGTGCTCCCCTGCCAGGCTCACATCGTCATCACCACGCGCTTCTTGCCCCGGGGTACCTCACCGGGTCCACCATGTACCCGAAACGGTTCATCCGTCTCCTCGAATCGGGTTTCCAAATCCATCAGCAAACTCATGGTGGACGACTCATACATCATGGGAAAACCGCACTTTTTATTTTAAAAGAGAGAATAAGATTATTTATGCCTTTGCGGTTTTTCCCCCAAATCCAGAAAATCTCATAGAAATCCAAATCCAAATCTCAATAGCACGTAAAATAATGAACATATGCATGAGAATCCATGAATGCGGCATAACAATGAATAACAGTGTGCAGGAGTAGCAGGTAATAACTACAATATCCAATCTAGCATATAAGGCGAGTACACTTACAACCTGTCTAAATTATTAGCTAACAACCTATATCAATGCAATAGTACTTCTAAAGTGTACGTGACATGGCAATTACCGATGAAGATGTGTGTGAGCCGGCAAGTAAGTGTACGTGGTACATACGCATCATCGGTAATGGTGCTGGTGTCCTATCAGCATGATATTAATAATGGAGTATGAAGCATAAAATAAGAATGCGATGCAAACGAACCACAAAAAGGGAGTGGGAGCTGAAACTAGACGTAACCAAAACTAATCTGCCTTACTCTAATATAAGTCTTACGAAGGGTGCCTTTTGAAATAACACGAATCATGGGGTTTTGAAAATAGGGGCTACGGTGTTTTTATGAAAAGATACGTCGTTTTTGAAATATCCGTAGATTCCCTTGAGCTGTCTTTATAAATGCCCACGATTCGTTAGTTTTTTTTTGAAATAGGTAAGAAGTCTAATCTACTCTAACAACTACCCTAACTATACGGCTGAACTAGCAAGCTGAATAACAGGTAAGGAAACCGCCTAACATCTGAGTCGATATTTATAGATATAAGTCGGTGATCCCGCCTCAATAGTATCGCGTACGATACAGCATATCATCTGACATCCTCGGGTCATGAGCGCGGATCTATCATCAATATAGGCTCGTACGGTAAATCGTCGTACGGCATCCCAATAGCTGGGTACGGGTCAACATCTCACTATCTCGCCACAACACAGGTATCACTATCATCAGATCGTAAAGTCTGGAGTACTACTCTATGTCTAGTACAAAACGGTAACATCAGTAAGTATGCATGCGGGGGTAAACACATAACCCAAGCCCGCAAGAATCACAAGTCATATCCCACATATGAATCGTATCAAATCACCGATCCCAGGGCACCAAGCCCACATCATCGACTCATCTCCAAAGTCATCCCATATCATCAAGTATAGTGCAAGTATAAGAAAACACACAAGTGTATGCGTGTGGGTGCAAATCTATCCTATGGTTCGCAACTAGGAACTACGCTAGTTATTTCTACCCCTAGCTAACCAAAACACACTAAAGCCATCACACAGACAAATATACTACAAGTACTAGTTACGGACTGCGGGGGTGCTATACGCCATCCACCCGACTTCCCCCTGTAGATATAATCTACTCACTTTGCATCATCATTTGCGGACGTCACCACGCATTTGCTTATCGTCCCAAAGTCTTCATGGGTACCTACACATCAAATATCGTATATACGCAATTAACACCAAAGCCAAGCTAAAACGGCACATGAAATCCAAAACGATACGATAAGGGGCCTATAGGTGAGAACCTATGGCACGCCTTCAAAACCATCAATAAACCCTCTATATCGTCGTATAAACGCCAAATAGTCGAGGTAAAACGAAACACACCAATGCAGAAATGAAAATACGGAATACGGAAACACGAATCCAAAATAGCAACTTAGGATATATGTCCCAGATTTTACCCTAGAAAGAATCTGTCAAAACTAGAAGTACCCAGGGCCAAGAATTGAGGTATTGGGGCTATGCACAGAAAACGAGGTGATTCCTCACTGGTCTGGCCGCAAATTGCGGCCAGAATGGGGATTCCAGCGGCCGTACGGATGAGTTAGGGGCTAGGGTTTGGGGTGATGGTTCTCTGGTACCTGCACATGTCACTGTCCACTCAACTTTATTTTAGGATACCTCGTATGATAGCAGATTCCAATTAACCTTCACAGATTCCATAATTTCCCCGATATCGATTTCTAAAATCCGTATTCTGGTTCTAGCTTCAGGTTTGGGGTTCCAATTCATACACTAGGGTGTTGGTAAGACCTCCACTGAGCTCAATTTCATAATACAACACTAATTCCCTCAAACCCTAACTAGGTTATCACCAAGTCCATAATATCACACAATATCGGTTAAATCTAAACATGGGGTTATAGGAAAGGCTATAATTAAGCTAATGGTTCAGTAATTACCTCCATTAGCAACTCAAGAAAATTCTTGAGTTGCCCCTAGTGGCCAAAATCCACGCTTTCTTGGTCCATTGCGTAGATCTCGAGCTTGTGCACAATTTTAATGAAAGGGAATTGGGGTTTTGGAGTGATTTTTGAGATGATTTGAGGCTTGATGATGGGGGGGGGGAAATGAGTGGCAGGAGCAGCAGCAGCAAATGGTGGGAGAGGGAGAGAAATGAGGAGGAGAAAACAATGGCTAAGGGTTCATGTCAATGGTCCTCACCTACTCTCTCTCTCTCTCTCTCACCATACCTATTTTCTTTTCTCCTTTTTCTTTTTCTTTAAAACCAAAACCCTCCTACACCAATAGTAAACCCAAATAACATGACAAATAAAATGTAACACAAGTGTGGAAAAGTGATATGTGCATGTTTTGCACAAAATTGCCAAAAAACCCGATTAGCGATTTTTAATCGCGATTAGCACTAAATTAGTGTCAAACTAATCACAAAAACTTAAAAATGTCATAATTCACTAATTTACCCTATTTTAGAATTTCCCATAATTTTTTTCTCAAAATTTTCCTATTTATTTGCATTTAATTATAGATTTAATATTAAAATAATCAATAAAATAATATTAAATTATAAAATTCCCAAAATTAATATTTTATCTTTTTGAAAATGTTACGCTGAGTTTCCTCAAGGTACTTAAACAATTTAGGGTACTGGATGCATATTCCTCGAACATCAGTAAATGCATAAACTTGAAAAAGAAAACCCTTGTCGACCTCAAAAGTCATGACTGTCATGTGATCACTCGACAATTGCTGCCCATTGCTATTAGGACGTTACCAGATAATGACGTTGTATCAGTTGTGATCGATTTGTGACATTACTTCAGAGAGTTATACTCTAAGGATTACATGGAAAATGATTTTAGAACCCTAGAAAATAAGATACTTTGCATCCTTTGTAGAATTTAGATGTTTACGTCTTCGATTTTCACCGTAATGATGCATTCCACGGTTCACCTTGCTTAAAAGACACGTTTTGGTGGTCCTGTGAACTATCGGTGGATGTATCCGTTCGAGAGGTAAACCTAACCGAATAATCCTTTATTGTTTATAATAAATCAAATATTTATGATATTATTAAATTTGTTTGATGTATTCATCAGGTTCATGTACAAAGTAAAACGATATATCCGTAACAGGAGTCGTCCTGAAGGGTTTCTCGCCGAAGAATGTATAACCTTTTGTTCTATTTACTTAGAGGGTGTTGAGACTGCATTTAACAGGCTAAGACACAATGAGGACACGATCGAAAATAGACCCGTAATATCGGTCTTCCGGGCCCATGGAAAGAAATTGGGTAAAGTAAAGTCGTGTCAGATTGCGTTTCAGCATCTCGGCATGATTCACCATTACGTTTTATTCAACTATTAAGAGATGTGCAGTTTTATCGGGTATGTATTCATTAGATTGTCCTTAACATAAATTTGTGAACTTAGTCAAAATTAAATATAAATTTCGATTTGCAGTGTTTCGAATGCTCAATACCGTCCACCTGCTAAATGACCTTGGCAATGGAATGTCGATAAGAAGCGACATAAACAATTTCCTGCTTAGTTAAAAACACGTGTAAGTTTTAAACTATAAAAACCCAACTATAACTCATACAGATATATACAACTGAATTTGTTTTATGTTAATAGGTTGAAAGAGACATCAATACTAGATCTGTAACAGAAGACATAAAAACGCTAGCGTATGGTCTACATCTACAAGTCGAGTACCTACCTGGTTACATTGTTAATGGGTTTAGATTTCACACCCAAAAACGAGAAAAAACAAGAAGTTTCATAATTGCGGCGTCTGTATAACATCCACTGTTAATGGATATTCATCGACTAGAGATTCAAATCCAACCGAGGGACAACTGGACTATAATGAAGTGTTGTAAAAGATAGTGCATTCGCGTTATCAGGAACAAACGATTGTCCTGTTTAAGTGCTTGTAGTACGATGTTCATCATCGACAAACTACTTCAAAGTTGAAAATGGCATGCTTCTACTCAATTCAATGAAGCTCACTTTTGGTGAAGAGCCTTATATCCTAGCCTGTCAAGCCCGCCAATGCTTGTAGGATGTTGCTCTTATAACGAATCCACATGACTATTGTAACATGGGTGAAAGTGATGTTGTGAGCAAGATTACTTGTCATACAACCCCAGTTATACAGGGTGATGATATTCCCCTCGAATTCGACAACAACAGTTTATCAAAGACGGATATAGAACCGGAAATAGTCAATGATGTGCCATCGGCGGTCGTAGAAGCAAATGTCTAAGATATCAAATGAAAATTCTCCTATGAACCATTTCTTTGTAATCTTGATATTTTATTGCTGCTGTATGATGTTCTTTCAGTATTATTTCTCTGTTTATTATCCTAACTTAAGTAATGTGAAACTTACAGTTTATTGCTTCCGTATGATATTATTTTCAGTATTATTGCATTGTTAATTATCCTAACTTAAATAATATGAAACTTACATATTTATTGCTCTTGTATGATATTTCGAAAATATTCCTAGAGGGGGTGAATAGGAATATGCTACTAATATTCTCAAATTAAAAATTCTAAACTATACTTGCAAATACAAACCATAATTGAACAGCTAAGCAAAGAATAAATCAATAGATATAAGTGGCTAAGCTAATCACAATTGTGCACAATAAGCAATCAAGCAAAAACAATACCAAGAATGAGCAATTAGAGCATATAGGGAACAAACATGCAATTTCTAATCTAAGCAAATATACAAGTGCAAGAGAGAGATAGAAATTCCAAACACAAACACGGAGGATTTTAGAGAGATTCGGGAGATCTCCTAGTCCGCTTTCTTTAGGCATACAGGCTTGTTCCACAAAACACGTCTTTTTCAGAGACACACACGTTTCACACCCACAATCCACAACACGTCTCCATCGAGACAACACGTCATGCACTCGCGACCTTATAATACGTATCCTCCAAAGACTACACGTTATTCGCCACTACGAACAACACTTCTTACAAGCTCTTCCACTTCTCTCCTCAATACAAGCTCACGTTCTCCACACTCGAGCACTCCTCTCTACAAGCTCCTCACTTTACAAAGATGCCCTCCTCTCTTACAATGGCAATCTTGCACCCAGGACCCCAAACACAAAGAAATAAGAGATTACAATTGAAGCACAATACTCATGATAGAGTTTCTCTCAAGCTCACTTCTAATACTTTACAAACTATAGATAATCAATTTGAGCTCTTGATTGTGTGTGAGAGTGAAAACAAGATAAGCAAATGAAAATTCAATACAACTCTCACAAGAGATGAGATTTTTCTTTTCAATATCACTCAAGAATAAGCAAGTGAAAATCTGTGAGTGAATAGTACTAAAAATCCAAAGCAAAAGTCTATTTATAGCCACAAAGAAAGACTAGCGGTTTCAAGTCAAAATTAATATTCAACATCATTGACAGACGTCTGAAGCAAATTTGGGCAGACGTCTGTCACTAAAAACAAAAGACCCTAACGACTACATTTTGTTAACTTTTCTAAAGCGGACGTCTTTCAAATATATCTACAGACGTCTGAAGTTCTTATCAACAGACGTCTATAGTACATTTTTAAAGACGTCTGCACTAACCTGCCCTCCAGATTAGTATAATCTTGAGTCGGAGTTTTAATACGATTTCTACTTCACAATCAGGTTTTTGAGCTTGTCAAGTTGACCTAGAATGACATAGATTGAACATGGGTGTGATTGTTCATGTCATAATTGATTTTTCATTTTGTGTGAATAGTTAGGATCATTTGTTAATACACTAATGATTAGTCAAAAATATTGCGCATCTGTATGGACATTTTCCCTACTATTATTAACTACTAAAAGGTATTAGTTGTAAATTAAGAACATATATGGGTTTATTTGTAAAAATATTATTATCATATGTTTCTTCATTTATAATTAATATAATTAGGAAAATATATGTATATAATATTTAAATAAAATATTCATGAGATTATTCATATTAAAATATGCATATCATATCAAATATTCTTAATCAATATTCTTAAGATATCATATCATATAAATGGTTGGAATAATATCTCAAAAATAACAAATGCTACTAACAAGATGAATTTGAGATATTGTGCAGGTATTAGCTCAGGTCTGAAATCTAAGTACGAGATCTAAGTCAAATCGAAATATCAAACCGAATCTGCCAAATATTAGAAGCAAATCAAAGAATCTAGCAACGGCAGAGACTAAAAGCAATATTTTCAGAATCTATATATCAAGAGAATCTCCAAATATCGAGAGAAAAAGCCAAAAAAATCCCAAGTTCCAGGCCCAATAGGAGGCGGCGGATCTGCGGTCAATAGGTGGAAAGGGCGGCGGAACCACGGTTAGATAGCAGCCGTTGGATGTGAAATTTTGGGGGCATGATCGTAATTTCACCTACTCCAACATGGAATCTTGGATTTGTACTTTCAGGGGCTATATAAAGGACCGAGAGCTGTGGATTCCAAAATCATCTTATCATCGAATCAAGTAATCTATTCATCTATCTCTTGATCAAGAGAGAGATCTACGAGCAAAACTAGGGTTCTTGTAATCTATCTTATTAAGGAGAAATTTTACAATGCAATAGTTGATTAATAAAGGTAGTCTTTTGTTTTAATTCTTTTCACATTTACTTTTCGCATTACTTTTCTGCATTTACTTTCTGCATTACTTTTATGTATTACATTCATCATTACTTTCGTATTTTAATATGGTTTCATTCATCTTCCACCTCTATTTTAAATCGCTAATAACCATAAGCGAGTAATTTCTTGCTTGCTAGGGTTTGTATAATATGGTAGAATAATGAATGAAAAATCTTTTAACTTCTTTTAACATTTTAATATTTATAAATCTTAGCAAAATAAATATTAACCCTCTTATCGGGCGCGCTATCAATTAATGATAGTCATGACCATGATTCGAGATTCGTTAATACTTGTTTTCGTAAGAGCTTGAGATAAATAGAGATCGATGGAAGGACAAGAGGCAGTAGTGGGAAGCTCTAATTCCCTCCAAGAAACCTAATCCACATTCATCGCTACCTCTCTAGTATTAAACAATTAAAAGATAAAAAGAATTATTTTTAAATCTCCATCCATTAACTACTAAGTCCTATAAACCCTACAAGCATTCCTATTATAAAATTTTCAACCTTTCTTAATTTAAAACGACAACAATCCCTCTTCTCTTTTATCAACTCGTCTAAAACAAGATAAGAAATTCACGTTTTCCTGCGAACGACCCGTACTTATCGCGGCTAGCTATTTACGACACCATCTTGATTGCGGTTATTTACAGCATACATACAACACACATTTTTCGCAACCAATCAAATGGCGCCATTGCCGGGGAAACGATCGAATTTTTTTTCTTGTTATTCGGGTTGATTTCTAATAAAAACCAGAAACATAAAATAAAAGAGAACCAAAACCGCATTTTGTGTTTTTAACGATTCTTTTGCGAGTTTTGCAAGGACATTTGGACTAATTGGAGCAGGCCAAAAGAGATTCAGAGACTTTCAACTTGGACCAGAGGAGTAGTTGTGTGCCGTGAAGAAGTTTGAAAGGAAGAAAATTTATAACAACGACAAAACCGCGGTCCTTGGGTGCCTTTGGTGGCGGAAGCGCGGCCAATTTGGGGAACTGAGTCCCCAAACTTCTCTGGTATTCTCCTATTGCCTTCCTCTCTCCTCTAAAGCTCCAATAAACTGATTTTACCGGCAGGATTTTCTGCAAACAACGCCGCTAAAAAAGATCTTTTTGCATGTTTTGATTTCGGGCTGTTTTGCACACTTAAAATGGATATTAAGGGACAATAAACCCAAATTCAGATCAGGTGGAGATTTCATCACCTTTCCTAAGCCCCACAAATCACAAACGAGTATACTATCACCCTACATTAATAAAAAAATATCTAGACCAAGCCTCTAAGGACTGTCGCACTCAATTAGGACAAAGGAGGGTCATGGGTAATCTATTGCTTATCCGCATTTCTCTTGTGGTTTCTAAGCAAGTGTCTAAGGAAAGTGGTTACTTAATTAGGCCTGCTATTTCTGTGATTCGTATAGTGGATACCTTCCACTTACCTGACACTTATCTGGCCTCAAAATTGATAAGGAGGTGGTAGAGGATGATCCTACGTCTTGTCCTTTGGAATTCTAGGAGTGGTCTAGTGACTTGACCTAGGTGACCCTAGCTCTAGAGATTGATTGTGTATTTTGTGATTGGTTGAGTCAAGACTTGTGTCCGTCATTTTTTTCAAAACAAGCCTTCTTAAAATCGTTCTCACACATATCACACGCTACCACATGCACTAAACCCGCTTAGTGCATGATCGGCTGGACATGGGATTCCAGTGCCCGTCTAGTCCGCGTTTTTGCTGTCGAATCCGAAGTCGATACTTCTTCATCTTCTATTTCTCCTCCACCTACCACATCTCCCGAGATGGATGGATCTCCATCGGGTTTTAACACCACCACCTTCCCACCACTCGTAGGTGCGCAAACTCATAATCCACCACGCATCACTCTTCAAGATCTATGCTACCCCGTACGCGGACCCCTTCTTACGTGTCTATCTATTCCACCTGCCAATAGGGATAATTTCGAAATTAAACCCCACTTCATCAACTTGTGTCCTAAATTTCACAGGCTTGAATATGAAGATGCATATGTTTTTATAACCAAATTCGAAAAAGTATGTGCTATGATGAGCACCACCCAACTTTCAGGGGATACACTGCGATTACGTCTTCTCTCTTTTACCTTGTGCAATCTTGCAGAGAAGTGGCTTTATAGCACCGCCGCACATTCTATCGCTAAATGGGATGAATTCGTTAAAGTATTCCTTAAGAAATTTTATCCTCATCACAAGACCGCCCGTATTCGGAGTGAGATTAACCAGTTTGCCCAACTTCCCAATGAACCATTTTGAAAATGCTTTGAACGGTTTAAAGATCTCCTTGTCCAATGCCCTCATCACGGAATCGACAAATGGCAACTTTGCCGAATTATGTATGAGGGTATCAATCCAGCTACAAAACAAATGTTAGAAACCATTGTCAATGTCATTTCATGTCAAAAGACGACGGCGAAGCATGGAAATTTCTGGAAGATCTCGCTTAACAAACATTACAGTGGGAGAGCACTAGACCAACAACATCGTCTTTATTTAGGGCAGGCATCCATCAGCTCGATACTTCCATCGCAATGAAAGCTAAAATGGCTGCGATGCAAAAGAAGCTTGAAGCTATGGAGAGCAAGTTTTTTTTAGCCTCCCTAAACCAAGTTAAGCTCCCTAAAACTGTGTGTGGTTGCTGTTTTGACTCATCACATTTAACGGAAGAATGTCCTTTGAATCCTCCGTCTCAAGGTCAAAAACAAACTAATGCCGCGTTTCAACAACGACTTAGAAACGATTCTTATTCATCCACATATAATCAGGGATGGAGGAATCATCCTAATTTTTCTTGGAACCAAAACCAATCTAAAAATCAAAATCAGTTCCCAAGCCAAAATAATTATCAAAGGTTTCCCCCACAGCAACAACAGCCACCACAACAAATTCAGCAGCCTTTTCAACCACAATCTTTCCAAAATCCGGCCAATAACTTTGCTCCTTATAATAATTCTTTCCAACCACAGACTAATATTCCAACGGCCGACACCGATAAAATCTCTGCACTCGAAATAAGCTTAGAAACGTTTATTAAACAATCTACACAAACGACGGCTAATTTAACGTCTTCTATCCAAATGCTAATGCAACACACTGCTTCCTATGGTGAAAGCATAAAATCAATCGAAGCACAAATTGCACAGTTAAATGCCGCAATGAGTGAGAGAGAGAGAGAGGGAAACTTCCATTTCAACCTCTACCAAATCCCGGCCACTCACAAAGCGCAAATATCATCCTTAACCAACAAAATCATAACGTGAGTGTCGTAACTACGTTGAGATTGGGAAGAGTGCTGAACAACCATGTTGGTGAACAAGTTGATGATTTATATGATACCCCGGGTACTACTTCTATTTCTACTTTGTCTAATCCAACATCTTCTTCCGAGCCCATTCTCCGTTCTTCACCAGGCTCGAACTCTCAGTCCACTTCCTTGAATGAAGTACCATCTCAGACTATCCCAAATCCAATTTTGGGATCCATTCCAACCCCACAAACTTCTCCTGAAATGTTGGACCCAACCCCTATTGATAAAGCTCCTTTTTCAAACCGGTTGAGGCCCAACAAACCAAGTCCATGGATGGAGAAGATTGTGGAAATGTTTAAGCAAGTTAGCATAAATATTCCTTTCTTAGAAGCTATCCAACAAGTTCCATCTTATGCGAAAATTCTAAAGGACTTGTGCACTAGGAAAAGGAAAACTTAAGTGCCTAAAAAGGTTTTCTTAGCGAGTAATATGCGTGATGCTCTTACCCAACATTTGCCCAAGAAACATAAGGATACTGGTTGTCCTATAATATCTATAACTATTATGGGTAAAAACATCAATCACGCTCTACTCGATCTAGGTGCTAGTGTTAACTTTCTCCCGTATTCTGTTTATGAGCAATTAGGCATAGGAGAGTTGAAACCTACGCACTGCACTCTCCAGATAGCCGATAGATCTAACACCCACCTTAGGGGTATGCTGGAGGACGTGTTGATAGAAGTCGGGGAATTTATATTTCCTGTGTACTTTATTGTTTTAGATACACGGCCTGTGGCAAACCCACGAAACCAAATTCCCGTGATTCTTGGTCGCCCTTTTCTAGCAACTTCCAATGCAGTAATCAATTGTCGTAACGGATCCATGAACCTATCCTTCAGGAAGATGACAATTGAGCTTAACATTTTCATAATAGGAAGTCAACATTCTGAACCTTCTGTTCATATAATTAATATATGTTCTGTCAACAAGATAACTTCTGACAGTTGCGAATTGAAGGAGTTTTTGCTCCACGATAATGATCTCGACGCCACTAGTACGCTGTTGTTTGATCCAACTATTTATTATACGAATAAGGTAGATGAGCTTTTCGAGTTTCCTACCTCCATAATTTCAGACAAATCGAGTGTTCTGTACCTCGGTGCGCAACACATGGACCTTGAAACTTTCAATCTTCTCAGTGAATTTTCCTATTCCACTAACATGGATATTGATTCCTTTCTTTCAGATAAGATCGTCACTTGGAACATCGAGGAATGTTTTGAAAGTATTTTCACCGAAGAACTTGAGTTTCTTAACGACTTGGATGCTATGATGAATCAACCTCTACTGGAAATTCGTGCGCCTCCTTTTGAGGCTGAAGAAGTTGAACCGCCACCCTTTCTTCTTATCACTTACGAGAATACGACTATTCCACCCATTCCTTATTTATCACATTCTCGTTTTCATTCACATTCACTTTTTCGTCTCTACCAACCAAGACGTAAAACCTTTCGATTACACTTCTTATCTTCTCCCCACTCTATCTTTTCTCGATACTATTATTTCTGTTTCTTGTACTCGAGGTTTGATACAATCTTCATTTTTATACAGTCCTGAGTCTTCTTCACGTACTGTTACATGATCTTCTACCAACCATGGTGTTACCTAGATAAAATATTTGAATGATTGGTTTTAACTTTTGGTCTTTGTAAAGTTTTGTGTAGACCGATAATATTTACCCCCCTCTTATGTTGAATTTGAATGCTTAATAATGAAAACACCGTTTTACTCAAGTTTAGGGTGGGGGGGAGGAAAGAAGAAAAATATTTTAAAAATGGCTCTTGAAAGAAAGGAAATTTTTGCACGATTATGAGCCAAGAATAAGTTTGCGGGAGGATTTTACTGTCATTCACTCTTGACCCTTTCTTTATACCATCTTATTGAACCGTTCCTTCTAATCTTCAGGTTTTTAGCTTACAGGACAACACCGCTGCAAACAAATTTGGGAGGATGGTTTGTATGAATGGTTTGTATATATCTATGCATCATATGTAAATATTGCATTGCATAATAATTTGTTTTAGAAAATAAAAGTTAGAAAGTGAAAAATACACATGAAAGAAAGTAAGAGAATTAAGAAAAGTAAGAAAATTAGATGTTTTAAAACAAAGCTAGTAATACTTAGTCATGAGTTGTTGTCCTAAGGGTTAGTAAGATGAAGTAATAACTAATTTGCGGATAGAAATAAATCTGAAAAATAGTCTCTCTTCTTGAGTCTAAACTTCTGAACGTTGATACCCTACTATACACACTTACACACATCTTGAAACTTGGAATAGTAGAAAATACCTTGAAATGCTCTTGTATAAAAGGCTTAGTATGAAGAAAAAAATATAAATCAATATAAAATATAAATGGTGAAGAAAAATGAACACTGGTTTTGTAATTACTTAAGGCAACATAAAAAAATATTGCGAGGGTGTCTTATCACCTAGTGCCTTAGATAACTGGTTTGGGAGTCACTGCTAAGTCTCAGGTGTTGCAAGACTAGGATATTGCTAATTACGCCTTAAATAAGTAAGCACATTTGGTAATCGGTAGGTTAGTACCTCAAGAAATATTAACGGTCGCATGAAGAATGTGTGAGCAAAATCCATCTAAAAACACCACCGGCTAAAAAGTACTAAGAAGACGGACAAAGGGTTTGATAGCTTGAATTGAATTCTCCAAGTTCAGGGATATCTTTTACACACATGTAGGGATATATGATCGATGTTTGGAGGAGAGATAGGGAGCAAGACTAAAGACGATGTTTTATTGAGAGATGTTTTATTGAGAGATGATGTGATTTCCGAAATCTTTTCATGACTATTAAGATAGGGCTCATGATAACTAAAAAACTAGTGTAGTTTGAAACTCTTCTTTTCAAGTTTTTTCTTTTATATGTTCTTATCTTTACATGTAATTTTTATTTTCTTTCTTTTATTGGATTTTGTGGGTGTAATCCGTTGAAAACTCTCAGGAGACACCACTCTTTCTACTAGGGACACCTAGAGATTTAAAGGCTTGTTGCACGAGCTGAGTGCAATCGTGTTCCCTACGAAAGTGTGCTAGCTTTTTCTTTTTTCTTTTTAATAAATAGTTTGCTCGGGACGATCAAAGATAAGTTTAGGGGTATTTGATTAGTCAAAAATATTGCATATTTATATGGACATTTTCCCTACTATTATTAACTACTAAAAGGCGTTAGTTGTAAATTAAGAACATATATGGGTTTATTTGTAAAAAAATTATTATCATATGTTTCTTCATTTATAATTAATATAATTAGGGAAAATATATGCATATAATATTTAAATAAAATATCCATGAGATTATTCATATTAAAATATGCATAACATATCAAATATTCCTAATCAATATTCTTAAGATATCATATCATATAAATAATTGGAATAATATCTTAAAAATAACAAATGCTACTAACAAGATGAATTTGAGATATTGTGCAGGTATTAGCTCAGGTCTGGAATCTAAGTAGGAGATTCAAGTCAAATCGGAATATTAAACTGAATCTGCCAAATATTATAACCAAATCAAAGAATCTAGCAACGACAGAGACTAAGAACAATATTTTCAGAATCTATATCAAGAGGATCTCCAAATATCGAGAGAAAAAGCCAAAAAAACCCAAGTCCCAGACCCAATAGGAGGCGGCGGATCCGCGGTCAATAGGTGGCAAGGGCGGCGGAACTGCGGTTAGATAGCAGCCGTTGGATGTGGAATTTTGGGGGCATGATCGTAACTTCACCTACTCCAATATGGCATCAAGGGTTTGTACTTTCAGGGGCTATATAAAAGACCGAGAGCTGCGCATTCCAAAATCATCTCATCATCGAATCAAGTAATCTATTCATCCATCCCTCAATCAAGAGAGAGATCTACGAGCAAAACTAAGGTTCTTATAATCTACCTTATTAAGGAGAAATTTTGTAATGCAATAGTTGATTAATAAAGGCATTCTTTTGTTTTAATTCTTTTCGCATTTACTTTACGCATTACTTTTCCGCATTTACTTTATGCATTACATTCAACATTACTTTCTTATTTTAATATGGTTTCATTCATCTTCCACCTCTATTTTAAATCGATAATAAACATGAGCGAGTAATTTCTTACTTGTTAAGGTTTGTAGGATAGGGTAGAATAATGGATGAAAAATCTCTTAGTTTCTTTTGACATTTTAATGTTTATAAAGCTTAGCAAAATAAATGTTAACCCTCTTATCGGGCGCGCTATCAATTAATGATAGTCACATCCACGATTCGAGATTCGTTAATACTTATTTTTTTAAGGGCTTAAGATGAATAAAGATCGATAGAAGGACAAAGGGCGGTAGTAGGAACCCCTAATTCTCTCTAAGAACCCTAATCCACATTCAACGCTGTCTCTCTAGTATCAAACAATTAAAAAGATAAAATGAATTATTTTTAAATCTCCATCCATTAACTACTAAGTCCTATAAACCCTACAAGCCTTCCTATTATAAAATTTTCTATCCATCTTAATTTAAAACGACAACAATCCCTCCTCTCTTTTATCAACTTGTTTAAAATAAGATAAAAAATTCATGTTTCTCTGCGGACGACCTGTACTCATCGCGACTAGGTATTTGCGACACCATATTGATTGCGGTTATTTATAGTACACATACAACACACATTTTTCGCAACCAATCAACTAACCATATAAAAAATAATACCAAAAAGAGTTAGGACCGGTGCATGATCGTTTGAGCTCGGGATTCAGAAGGCCGATTAGTTCGTGCCACTTTAGTCTTGACCGATTCTTCCGTCGGTTCTGCAATAGACGTGTCTTCCTCCATTCCTTCTACTTCTTCACCTTTCTACACTTCTTACGAGATGGATGACGATCAGTCAACTCCAGCTCCACTCAACGCTCTCCAAGATCGATGCTACCCCACTCGCATGTTAGTTGTATGTATGCTCTAGAGGCCATTGTTGTACATGATTGTATATTACAATGGATGCTTAGACATATATAGGTAGGCCTTTCTTGCTCGACATGATAGTATGCTATCTGGTTGCTCTTTATCTTAACATGTAGACTAGTATTGTGACGCTGTCTTGTTCTCACATATTGGTAAAGCCCTTAGGATGTATACTTGACTACCAAAATTATGATGCAGATCATACTAGTGGGGCCAGAGTAGTCCATAAGTTCATCCTTTCATTGTTCCTATTCGAGGGTGTATCGAGACGGGGCATCGATATTCCAGAGTAGACTAGCGTATACGCTTCTTGACCCATTTGATGGGCGATGGATGGTCCCATATGTTAGTTATATGTATGCCCTAGAGGCCATTACTGTACATACGATGTATATTGTAATGGATGCTTGGACATATATATAGGGAGGACTTTCTTGCACGACATGATAGTATGCTATCTGGTTGTACTTTATCTTAACATGTACTCAGATTGTCTCTATGTTACATGTTGATAAAGCCCTTAGGATATGTACTCGACTACTGGGACTATGATGAGATCATACTAGTGGGGCCACGGTAGTCGACGAGTACATCCTATAACTGTTCCTAGTCGAGGGTGTATCGAGACAGGTCATCGATACACCAGAGTAGACTAGCGTATACGCATCTTGACCCATATGATGGGCGATGGATGATCCCATATCCATCGGTGTTTGACATCCAGGATGGTGTACGGGTGCTCAGTGGAGACTGGGTACACTGGACGGACTCGCCGAGAACTCCCAGATGGTATTATACCTCACGTCACATGGCAGTTCTCCGGTGACACTGGTACAGAGTAGTCTGTTGACCCGAGATCGTCATAGAGTCTTGTGTGATTCCCACTGTGCTTTGATTTCCATCATACCACGTCCAAGAGGGCGTGCAAAAAGGTGGCTTTTGGGTACAGTCCCGAATCACATGGAGGCAATGAGCGATAGGAGGGGATTCGTCTCTCCCGGTATAGGGAGTTGATGTTGTGCTGTGTTCGATTGGCTATAACCGGAAATCCCTGGCCAGGGTTGCTGAGATTTACTGGTAAGTGTTATCAGTAGTTTCTCGAACTGTTATAGACCTCATATCGACACGACTTATCGAGCTACTGGGGTCTGACGTTTACCACCCCTAGGCGAGATATGCAACATATCAGACGACGAGACCGAACTGTACGGGAGTGTTACTATTTGGATTCACAGGAGAATGTATAGGCTTGCTTGTTGATCTTCTGAGCGCTCAATACCTGGGTAGCTGTTACGTTTAGCTGACCGCTTGCAGCTTGTGGGTGTTTGATATGATCATCACCTACTGCCGGCGTATTGACGATTCTTTAGAGTCCTACACATAGGTTTCTTGACTCAGGCAAAACGGAGTAGGAGCACATATGTGATATGTGCGGGACCGAGGATAATGCGGTATGTGATATCGTATTGTATTCTCGCGATATTTGATATCAGCCGGGTCATCGGATCAAGAGTTGATTCGATGAATCGGTACGGATAAATATTAGTCGGTTATATGCGATATAGCCGGATTGTCGGATCAAGTGTTGATTCGATAATTTAATGTATAATAATATATATGATATATTAAAAGACATTAACTAATATTAGCTCACTAAAAGATTCTTTTTCTCACTCGGGTAATACATTGATATATATATGCGATATATGTTAATTGTATTATTTTATTTAGTTACAATAAATATTATATATGTGATATATAATATTGTAACATGATATGATTACTAATGCAACATGTTTAGTAGAGATTAAACATGGTTAGGGTTTGATTAGGGTTAAACCTTTCTAGATGTTTCTAGAAGGTTTTATTTTGTTTTGAAAAAGATATTTTCAAGTGACTCATGCTTTAACCCAACCCAAACCCTAACCCTAGTTAATTCTCTACATGGGTTTAGTCAACCATGGTTGCATTATTCTTCATATTAATCCTTTCATTATTCATCACAAAAGGAAATGGATCACTATTCTTCTTCTTCCTTCATTCTTTCATGAAAAAGGTTGCTAGATTTTTCCAAAGTGATGAATAAATATGAGAAAAAGGTAAATAAAGTGAGCAAAAATCCTACTTCATCATCCTCATCTTCCCTTGCCATTTAGATGAGGGTGTTCACATCATTTCATGAGTGTTAGCTTGTGTTAACGGAACTTCAAGGTAGATCATCTTAGTATCGAAGATCGGAAGCAAATGTTGCATCTTTCTCTTCGTGGAACCTCTCGAGAGTCCGGATCCCGATGATAGCAGCGAAGGGACCACAACACGGAGCATATGAAGTGAAGGACCGGATCAACAAAGGTTGTAATCCCTTTCACTTAGTGTTAAAGAGTTTTACACATTAGTTTTCGCCTAATCTCTAGTTTAAAGATCCGTATTCGGGTTGTTCGGCACGGCTAAATTTTTAATCGGGCATGGTTGATGCCTCGTAGACCCTTGTGCGCGTGCATAGCAACCCTACAGTGGTATCAGAGCCAAGCTAGAGCTTTAGGCGAAGTCTAGACGAAGTTTAAAGTCCGATCGAACCCGGAAAACCCGATATAACCCCTTCTCTGGAAATTTTCTGAAACTTTGGTTTTTTGTGAATTAAAAATTGCCAAAAAATTCAGCAGGGAATTCTATGAGTTACTGTGAAGCACGTGATGCTAACTCGACAAACGAGGCGCGGAACCGCGGCCAAACCCTGCGTTTCGCGGCGGTTCCGCGGCCACTTTGCTGAGTTACACCACATGGCTTGCACAGTAATTCTTGTCTTGAAGTGCTGAGTCTTCTGGAAAATTTTATATTTTACTCAACAGTTGAGTTTTTCTGGGGTTGTTTTAGGGATTCGATTATTCGATTGGATTGTCTAATTTTGTCTTTGTGTTGTCCGGATAATTTTAGAAACTGTTAAAAAGTTCGAACGGATATCAATAACTCACTTTTTCCCCTGTCGGAAAATTTTTCAAAAGTTGGATTTTTCCTCGTGTTTAAGAATGTTCTAAGTCATGCAAGTAACTCGGTGGACCCTCTAGAAGACAACAAACCTTAACTCGATTATGTGACCGTCTTGAACTGCCTTTTGAACCTTAGGGTTTGGCGCAGTACGGCGTGCCACATGTGAGGCGTTGGCTTGACCCTTCTACGGCTGGACCATTGGTACTGTGGCATGTGCTGGATGTTTTTAAACTGATTTCAAGTGTTGAGATATATTGGGGAAATCTTGGGTGTTTGATGATTCAATCGGAAAGTTTAACTTTTTCTATTTATCTGGAATGTGATACAATATTTGGAATCCACAGGTAGTTATGAGATAACTGATTTGAATATTATAAACATAGCAGTTTAGTCTCAAATGATCGGTTGCCACGGAATTTTGATGTGATCAAAATTCCGTCGCAATCACGTAGCGTACGCGGATACTCGCCGGATAAACTTAATAGACAGCTACACCTCTTAGCCCCGACCAAGTGATTGTAGGAGAACCCCGTCGCCAAAAGCATCCGTTCGGGTGCTCGCGGCAGCGATGTTCTGCCTTAGTGCACTTCGTCGACGGCATCTGGGGATGCGGCCGTCTACTAAAGTTTGCGACGAGCATTCGATTAGGACGTCGGGAATCTTGTTGAATTGCCCGACTTGATATTGAAAAGAGTTTTCGATAATGAGACTAAAATGCGGGGTTTATAATTGTTAGGCATGTGATGTCTAAGGAATTCATTTGGTTAGGCATGCGATGTCTAAGGAGGTTGCGGATTCCAACTGTTGTAGTTTTACACTTTCTTTTCTGTGACCGTAAGCGTAGTATGTGGTGTATCGCCGGCTTCGTTGCTATACATCAACAACAATTGGGATACGCATACTTTCTTACGTTGATGATATGAGATATTATGTGTTGTTGTGATATGTTATATTGGATCGTCGCGTTTGAATAGCCGGGGGTTTTATGTGAGATGAGAGTTTTTTCTTTTATTGGGGCACTTCCAGGTTGCGGATGATGTCACCGTTGTATATTATTTACTTTTCCGCATTAGGTAGACCCAAGGCAGGGAGCACAAGTAACCGGGTTCTAGAGTCCAGTGGGAGACCAGCTCGAGGAGTCGAGACCGGGTCTCCTAACCCTAGAATTGGCAGTGTTACTTGCCGCTCTCGTAGGGGTCTAGGGATGTGGGTTTGGCTATTCATCGCGACCGTGGAATCCGTGTTTTATACAGGCTCGTATTGAAAACACGGACGTCCTAGTATATCCAATATTTCATATATGTTCTTCTGCTGCAATGTTCTGTGATGAGATCATATTACTGCCTGAGACGAATGTTTATATTATATATATATATATGAGATATATGTTATATTGCTGATTTCGTTTCAAATGTGATGCTTATGAAGCATAATAAAATGGGACTTCATTAATGAGATTAATGAAACTAAAAGAAACCTAAGATGTTGTAGAAACTTGTTTAAAAAAACTGGTAGCTCTAGTTCTTGCTTTGCATAGCGGTGTTCCTTGTAGAACATCCAGCACCTTATTCGATAAGGAAAGGACCGAGATCCCTTCACCGGGAGTGACTCTTTTAGCAATAACTGGCAGATGCTACAAACTCGGTTTGTCTTTTGATTGCTTCTATAGTTCTTGCTTTGCACAGTGGTATATATGATATATCCTGCACCTTATTCGATGAGGAAAGGGCCGACGATCCCTTCACCAGGAGTGACCTTTTTAGCAAAACTAGAAAAGCCTCAAAAACACTCCATTTAAAATCACTCGATTCTATAACGATATCAAGTTCATTACGCAATAGGTTTTCTTAAAAACCTGTCGTAACCCTCCGTCATTTTAGGAAGTAGAGTACTTAGTATTCGTGCTGTGTTTGTTGACCATAGTTAAGGCACAGTGTACGGTAGCTAAGTGATGTCTTCCTATATAGCATATGATGCGATTAGTTAGGACAGTCATATGACTTTGTTGACCTTAGTTAAGGGTCATGTGGGTGGGTCTAATTAATCAAGAAATGACGGGTAGAACTTGACTAGTGCTTATGATTTGTTGACCATAGTTAAGGTCATAAGTCACTAGGGGCAAAATATTATTGGGAATTTCAAGAGTTGAAATTTGCAATGAGATTGCATACCTTCTATGAGATAGTTGGATCCCGATACCCGCTGCGAGTAAGAGTTACTCCTGAGAGAGTTTTACACATTACAATTAGCCGATCAAGTAGGTGTCTAGAAAGGTGTTAACGGGGTTACGCCCCTGGGAAAACGAGGTTTACTTAATTAGGTTCGTGCGAAAGCACGGGGGACCTCCCTTAAAGTACCGACACTGGCCTGGCTGAAAGATTGGCGAACTTGTAGCGTGTGATTAATCCCGGCTAGTCTTTCCTTTTAGGGTTTGAAGGAAGATTTGATTAAAACAGTGGGAGACATCCTGATTAGATATATTAGATAACCAATCTAATCTTGCAAGAGCATACGCTGAGTGTTTTCTTCTCTCTCTCTCCAGATAGCGACCATATCACGCCTTAATCAAGATAATAAAACGGATATATTGACCGAACCCACTTGTTATACTGAGCTGGGAAACGTTGGTCCCGCTCCAACTTATAATTGTTATAAGACAGAGCAGGAAATTGGGGAATACCAGATTTCCCGTGCTGCCCAAACGAAGAAAGTGCATGTTGATGCATCATCTTCGGGTGTGTTCATTACAGAGAACTGTATCTCAGTATCCTTTACGTCCTGGGTATGTGATACCAGATCAGGATCCCGTATATGTAATCTGTTACATGGGCTACAGATAGGTATAGAACTGAGAACGGGTGATAAGTTTCATGAGACAGAAAACGGTGCAAGTGTTGCAGCCAAGTCTGTTGGTCACTGTCACCCTGTATTAACAGAATACATTGATTCTGAACAAATGCTATTAGATACCGAACCTGATATACAAAATCATATCAGTCTCTTTATTAGTAAAGAAAGGATATAATTTTGTATTGTTGGATACTGTTTTGAACATTTCCTATATCAAGAGTTGATCGGTTCAGGCACGTTATCTAAAAGCATTGACGTTCTAAATCAAACTGCAGTTCTTAGTATACGGAACACACACAAGAGGAAGTGTTCAGAAATGAACGAATCCTTCTTGAGGTATTGTAGACTAGGTCATGTCAATGCGACCCGACTAGCTAAGTTACATTGAGATGCACATTTAAATCTGTTTGAATTTACATCTTGTGAAACTTGCCAGTCATGTCACAATGATAAGATGACCATAGCTCTGTTTATTGGAAACAGAGAAAGAGTTGGTGAACTCTTGGGATTGATACATGCTGATGTATGAAAGTCTCCTGTCTACACATGCCAAGACCGGTTCTTTGTACTTCATTACATTCTCTGATGATCTCTTAAGATTCAGACATATGTTCCAGTTGAAACACAAGTCCGAACCTTTTGAGATATTCACAGAATATAAGTTAGAAGTAGAGAACCAAAATACGGGTATAAGTATTATATCCTTTGATGAGATCAAGGAGGAGAATACTTGAGCACGGAATTCCTGGACTATTCTAAAGGAGAATGAGATTCTCTCTCAGCATTACTCCTCCGTATACACCACAGCACATCGGTGTATCGGGGCGGAGCAATAGCACCCTATTTAATATGGTGTGCTCTATGATGAGTACTACTGAGTTTCCTATTTCCTTTAGGGAGTTATGCACTTGTGAAGTTGCATACCTATTGAATAGGGTTCAAATCAAATCAGTTGCCTACCACTTCATATGTGATATGGAAAGGGAAGAGCCCGTATCTTAAGTTAGTTAAGATTTGGGGTTGTCCGGACTATGTCTAAAAGAAAAATCCGGACAAGCTCGAGGCAAGGTCTGTTATGTAGAACTGGAAAGGTTCCAGCTATACGAATTGCAGCTGATAATTTGGTAGAACCAAAGGATTCAATAGTTTCCAACGAACCTCAGCCTCTCCGCCGATCTAGTTGGGTTCCTCACCCACCTGAGAGATACTTTGGTTTCTCTATGACAGTGGGAGCGAGGATTGCATCATGAGATGATGACCCAACTAGTTTCGAGCAGGCCATCAGGAGTGGGACTCTATAAGAATGGCTGGATGCTTATCGATCTGAGATGGAATCCTTATACAACAACAAAGTATGGACTTTGGTTGCCTTATCTGAAGGGTTAAATCCCCATCAGGAGCAAGTATA
Source organism: Agapanthus africanus (assembly GCA_030015575.1). Classification (NCBI taxonomy): domain Eukaryota; kingdom Viridiplantae; phylum Streptophyta; class Magnoliopsida; order Asparagales; family Amaryllidaceae; genus Agapanthus; species Agapanthus africanus. Next base: position 226,288,001 of record JASDDO010000006.1, on the reverse strand, counting down.
TCTTGAGAAGATTACTTGGTGTACATGGAAAAGTTGAGACTTTCAAAGCTAGACTTGTTAAAGGTTTGCATCATAGACCAGGTATGGATTATGTTGAAACCTTTTCTAAGGATCTATGCTTAAGTCCATCCAGATCCTACTTGCCACGGCTACATACCATGACTACGATATCTGGTGGTTGGGTGTCATGACTGCTTTTCTAAATGATGATTTAGAAGATAGCGTCTATAAGTACACGGCCAGAGGGCTTCGTAGACAGTGGGAGCAGCGGAAACGTGTGCAAGATGTTTTATATGATAAAACAGGCATCGCGGAGTTGGAACATCTATTTTGATGTGGTAGTCAAAGAGTTTGACTTCATCAAAATGGTAGATGAACCTTGTATATACAAAAAGGTAGTAGAGAGTATGGTGGTGATCCTCGTAGAGTACGTGGATGACATACTCTTGATAGGGAAGGAGTTTCCTATGCTACGCTCGGTCAATCTCCGCTTATCACAAGGATTCTCCATATAGGATCAAAGTGATACCTTCTGAATCCTGGATTTTGGATCTATGAGATAGATCTAATTGGATGTTAGGATACTCACTAGTTGTAGTGAGATGGTATCAATCGATCCTGGGGAGAATCACTGGAAAGGTTCCAGGGTGATAAGAACGACTGAATGTCAGTCACAGGCTTTGTCTTTACCCTCAGTGGAGGGACGGTATGTTGGAAGAGTTCCAAGCTAGATACCGTGACATACTAGACGATTAAAGGCAAGATACATCGTTACCAAGGATGCTACCAAAGAGGCAGTCTGGATAGATATATAAGTTCATGAGATGAACTTCGTTCCTACCATTGTGTGACAATGGAGTTGTGGCTTTAGCCAAGGAACTACCGTCCCATCAGAAATCCAGATATAATTCTTAGGCAGTATCACCTGATCATGGAGATGGTTGATCTCCAGGGAGATCGAGATTAGGAGAGTAGACACAGAGGACAACAGCGCGGATCCACTCACAAAGGCCTTTTTCCCAGTAGAGACTTTTATGGGATGGTTGAGTATGAGATACTTCAACCGCAGCTAATTGTTGGGTATGCGATACCTTAACAGATGGCCCTAGTGCAAGTGGGAGATTGTTAGTTATATGTATGCCCTAGAGGCCATTACTGTACATACGATGTATATTGTAATGGATGCTTGGACATATATATAGGGAGGACTTTCTTGCTCGACGTGATAGTATGCTATCTGGTTGTACTTTATCTTAACATGTACTCAGATTGTCTCTATGTTACATGTTGATAAAGCCCTTAGGATATGTACTCGACTACTGGGACTATGATGAGATCATACTAGTGGGGCCACGGTAGTCGACGAGTACATCCTATAACTGTTCCTAGTCGAGGGTGTATCGAGATAAGGCATCGATACACCAGAGTAGACTAGCGTATACGCATCTTGACCCATATGATGGGCGATGGATGATCCCATATCCATCGGTGTTTGACATCAAGGATGGTGTACGGGTGCTCAGTGGAGACTGGGTACACTGGACGGACTCGCCGAGAACTCCCAGATGGTATTATACCTCACGTCACATGGCAGTTCTCCGGTGACACTGGTACAGAGTAGTCTGTTGACCCGAGATCGTCATAGAGTCTTGTGTGATTCCCACTGTGCTTTGATTTCCATCATACCACGTCCAAAAGGGCGTGCAAAAAGGTGGCTTTTGGGTACAGTCCCGAATCACATGGAGGCAATGAGCGATAGGAGGGGATTCGTCTCTCCCGGTATAGGGAGTTGATGTTGTGCTGTGATCGATTGGCTATAACCGGAAATCCCTGGCCAGGGTTGCTGAGATTTACTGGTAAGTGTTATCAGTAGTTTCTCGAACTGTTATAGACCTCATATCGACACGACTTATCGAGCTACTGGGGTCTGACGTTTACCACCCCTAGGCGAGATATGCAACATATCAGACGACGAGACCGAACTGTACGGGAGTGTTACTGTTTGGATTCACAGGAGAATGTACAGGCTTGCTTGTTGATTTTCTGAGTGCTCAATACCTGGGTAGCTGTTACGTTTAGCTGACCGCTTGCAGCTTGTGGGTGTTTGATATGATCATCACCTACTGCCGGCGTATTGACGATTCTTTAGAGTCCTACACATAGGTTTCTTGACTCAGGCAAAACGGAGTAGGAGCACATATGTGATATGTGCGGGACCGAGGATAATGCGGTATGTGATATCGTATTGTATTCTCGCGATATTTGATATCAGCCGGGTCATCGGATCAAGAGTTGATTCGATGAATCGGTACGGATAAATATTAGTCGGTTATATGCGATATAGCCGGATTGTCGGATCAAGTGTTGATTCGATAATTTAATGTATAATAATATATATGATATATTAAAAGACATTAACTAATATTAGCTCAATAAAAGATTCTTTTTCTCACTCGGGTAATACATTGATATATATATGCGATATATGTTAATTGTATTATTTTATTTGGTTACAATAAATATTATATATGTGATATATAATATTGTAACATGATATGATTACTCATGCAACATGTTTAGTAGAGATTAAACATGGTTAGGGTTTGATTAGGGTTAAACCTTTCTAGATGTTTCTAGAAGGTTTTATTTTGTTTTGGAAAAGATATTTTCAAGTGACTCATGCTTTAACCCAACCCAAACCCTAACCCTAGTTAATTCTCTACATGGGTTTAGTCAACCATGGTTGCATTATTCTTCATATTAATCCTTTCATTATTCATCACAAAAGGAAATGGATCACTATTCTTCTTCTTCCTTCATTCTTTCATGAAAAAGGTTGCTAGATTTTTCCAAAGTGATGAATAAATATGAGAAAAAGGTAAATAAAGAGAGCAAAAATCCTACTTCATCATCCTCATCTTCCCTTGCCATTTAGATGAGGGTGTTCACATCATTTCATGAGTGTTAGCTTGTGTTAACGGAACTTCAAGGTAGATCATCTTAGTATCGAAGATCGGAAGCAAAGCTTGCATCTTTCTCTTCGTGGAATCTCTCGAGAGTCCGGATCCCGATGATCGCAGCGAAGGGACCACAACACGGAGCATATGAAGTGAAGGACCGGATCGACAAAGGTTGTAATCCCTCTCACTTAGTGTTAAAGAGTTTAACATATTAGTTTTCGCCTAATCTCTAGTTTAAAGATCCGTATTCGGGTTGTTCGGCACGGCTAAATTTTTAATCGGGCATGGTTGATGCCTCGTAGACCCTTGTGCACGTGCATAGCAACCCTACACCATATCCATTGGTGTTTGACATCAAAGATGGTATATGGGTGCTTAGTGGAGACTGGGTACACTGAACAGGACTCGCCGAGAACTCCTAGATGGTATTATACCTAACGTCAGATAGCAGTTCTCTGGTGACACCGGTACAGGTTTGTCTGTAGACCCGAGATCGTCATGCAGTCTTGAGTGATTCCCACCGTGCTTTGATTTCCACCTTACCACGTTCAAGAGAGCGTGCAAAACGGTGGTTTTTGGATACAGCCTCGAGTCACATGGAGGCAATGAGCGATCGGAGGGATTTCGTCTCTCCCGGTATTGGGGTTTGATGTTGCACTGTGCTCGATTGGCCATAACAGGAAGTCCCTAGCCAGGGATGATACTGAGATTTACTGGTAAGTGTTATCAGTAGTTTCTCGACCCGTTATAAGCCTCACATCGGCATGACTTATCAAGTTACGGGGGTCTGACGTTTACAACCCCTAGACTCGATATGCGACATATCAGACGAAGAGACCGGAATGTACGGTAGTGTTACTTATTGGATTCACGTGAGTATGAGAATGCTTGCTTGTTGATCTTCTGATCGGTCAATACCCGGGTAGCCGTTACGTCCAGCTAGTACCGCTGACGGCTTGTGGGTAACTGATATGATCATTACCTACTGCCGGCGTATTAACGAGTCTTTAGAGTCCTACATAGAGGTTTCCTGGCTCAAGTGAAACAAAGTAGGGCACATATGTGATATGTGCGGGACCGAGATTAGTACATGTATGTGATACCGTATTCTAATCTCGCGATATGTGATATCGGTCGGTTATATATGATATAGCCGGGTTATTGAATCAAGTGTTGATTCGATAAGTTGATATTAAATGATATTAGTCGGTTGTATGCGATACACCCGGGTTATTAAATCAAGTGTTGATTTAATGATCTAATGTATAATTATATATTTTACATATTAACATACATTAACTAATATTAGCTCACTTAAGAATTTCTTTTCTTATTATACATTTAATATATATGTGATATATGTTAATGTATTTATTTTGTGTCATGCTAGATGATACATTTGACTTGGGTGTATGAGACTCATACCACATTTAAGATAATGTGGGGATTTAATTATTAAGGGAAAATCAAAATTAGGTCGAAATTAGTCATGGCTTGAAGCTTGGAGAAGCTTGTGGAAACTATTGACTTAGTCCACTAATTTTGTTTTACTTTAGATATTTATTAACCCAACCATTATCTTTAGCCTTGGTTAAGTTCCTACATGGGTTATATATGATATTTTCTCACCCATAGTTCACACTTAATGATTCTTGAGTTTCTTCTTCATCTCCTTCTTGCTCTCTAGTTTCAAGTGGTGAAGAAAAAGAGTTAGAAAAATTATTCTAAAGTGAGCAAAATCCCTACTTCACCAATCTACACTTGACTATCCATTTAGTATAGGATGTTTGCATAACTAATTCTCAAATAGTGAAGAGGTAGCTTGAATTGGAGATTCCTCGACGTAGATCATCTTCGGCTTCGAAGTTCTTCAAGCAAGCTTGCTCCTTTCGCTTAGTGGAGCCTAACGAGAGTCCGGGAGACCACTACTTGGAGCGAAGGGACTACTATATGGAACTTTAGAAGTGAAGGACCGGTCTACAAATGTTGTATTCCCATTTCACTTAGTGTAACCCTAATTCTATAGTTAGATCCTTGGTTTAGGGTTTCTTAGCACTCTAGATTTTTAAAATTGCATGCTTGATGCCTTCCTAAACCTAGTAGTCATGCTAAGGAACCCAACAATGGTATCAGAGCCAAGCTAGAGCATTAGACGATATTAGTAGAATTACGAAACCGAAACAACTCCGAAACAACTCCGAAACGAAACCTTAGTTTCTGTCGAATTTTTCCGAGCCTCTAATTTTTTTAAAATAGTTGCAGAGTGCTCTTTATTGTGTAACAAGAACACCAGAGAAAAACGAGCCCAATACACCGGATTTTGACCGGCGAAATCAAGAAAAAAACCGAGACGGCCCGTTTTGTTATGGTGTTTGGTCTTGAATTTTCTTTGGTGTTCCAGTCTCTTGGGTTTGGTGTTTCAGGTATTGTTTGATTTTGCCAAGATTGCATGTGATGTTATCTTTTCTGTAGTGGCAATTCGGAGTGTTTCGTATTCGTAATTTTAACATCATTTCGGGTTTGATATTGATATGTGATACAATATTTAGAATCCACAATAATTAATTTTGTGAAAACTAGTTTGAATTTTTTAAACCTAGCAATTTAGTCTCATTTGATCGGTTTCCATGAGGTTTTGATATGGATAAAAAATCTGTCGTAATCACGTAGTGTACGCGGATACTCGCCGGGTAACATTACTAGATAACCACACCCTAAGGCCCCGACCAAGAGACTGTAGGAGAACGCCGTTGCCAAAAGCATCCTCCCGGGTGCTCGCGGCCGCGGTGTTCCTCCTAAGTGCACTTCGTCGACGGCATCGGGGGGTGCGGCCTTCTACTAAAGTTTCCGACGAGCATTCGATCAGGTTATCGGGAATCTTATTGAATTGCCCGACTGGTTATTGAAAAGTTTTTTCAATATCGAGAATAAAATGCGGGGTTTATAAGGTTAGGCATGAAATTCAGAATATAAGATATTCCGGGTTTATGATGTCTAAGGAATTCATTTAATTAGGCATGAAATCCGAAATATGTGATATTTTGGGTTTATGATGTCTAAGGTGGTTGCGGATTCCAATTGTTGTAGTTTTCACTTTCTTTTCTGTGACCGTAAGTGTAATATGTGGTGTATCGCCGGTTTCGTTGTTATACGTCAATGGCAATTGGGATACGCATATTTACTTACGTTGATGACATGTGATGTTATGTGTTGCTGTGATATGTTATATTGGATCGTCGTGTTTGAATAGCCGGGTTTTTTTTGCGTGAGATGAGAGTTTTTCATTTTCATTCATGCAAAAACTTGTATGTAATATTCTTTTATTGGGATACTTTCGGGTTGAGGATGATCTCACCATTGATGTATATTATTTACTTTTCCTCATTAGGATAGACCCAAGACGGGGAGCACAAGTAATCGGGTTCTAGAGTCCAGTGGGAGACCATCTCGAGGAGTCGAGACCGGGTTTCCTAACTCTAGAATTGGTAGGGTTGCTTGCCGCTCTCGTAGGAGTCTAGGGATGTGAGTTTGGCTATTCATCACGACCATGGAATCCGTGTTTTTTACTGGCTTAATTTAAAACACGGACCTCCTAGTATATCCAATATTTCATATGTTGACTTTTGCTGCAATGTTCTGTGATGAGATCATATAACTGCGTGAGACGAATGCTTTATATTTTATATATGATATATAATAAACATTTCTTATGTTTTGCATCCGCGATAGTCCTGCCCCCGCTCTGCCGTTAGTTATCTAACCCAATGGTGCATGACAAGACCCAGTGGAGGATGCGAATGGCATAAGTATTTTCGCTTCTTTATCTGTGATGCTTAGGAAGCATAAATGATGGGACTTCATTAATGAGATTAATGAAAGGAAAGAAACCTAAAGATGTTATAGAATCAAAATTTCAAAACTGGTAGCTCTAGTTTTTTCTTTGCATAGTGGTGTCCCTTGATGAATATCCCGTACCTCATTTGATGAGGAAAGAGCCTAGATCCATTCACCGGGAGTGACCTCTTTAGCAAAAGCTAGCAGATGCTACACCCACTCGGTTTATTTTGAAAAACACATGATTTTAAAAGCGGAGCTTAAATCACTCCTTTTCAAATCACTCGATTCTACAACGATATCAAGTTCATTACGCAAAAGGTTTTCTTAAAAACCTTTCGTAGCCTTCCGTCATTTCAGATAAATACTATTTAGTATTCGTGCTGCGTTTGTTGGCCTTTGTCAAGGCCCAGTGTGTGGTAGCTGATTAGTGCTTATCTGTAAAGCATGTGATGCGATTGGATTAGGGTATTCGTACGATCTTGTTGGCCTTTGTCAAGGGTCGTGCGGATGGGTTTAATTCAATCACGAAAAGACGGGTTGGACTTGACTAGCGCCCTATGGTTTGTTAGCCTTTGTCAAGGTCATAGGACGTTAGGGGAAAAATATTATTGGAAATTTCAAGTGTTGAAATTTGCAATGAGATTGCATACCTTCTATGAGATAGTTGGATCCCGATACCCACTGTGAGTAAGTGTTACTCCCGGGAGAGTTTTTCCCTTTACAATTAGCTAACCCATTAGGTGTCTAGAAAGGTGTCGATGGGGTCATGCCTCTGGGAAAACGAGGTTTACTTTAATTAGGTATGTGCAAAAGCACGGGGAACCTCCCTCAAAGTATCGACACTGGCCTGGCTGACCGGTTAGCGAACTTGCAGGGTGTAATTAATCACGGCTAGTCTTTCCTTTTAGGGTTTGAAGGAAGATTTGATAAAAACAGTAGGAGCCATCCTGATTAGATAAAATAATAACCAATCTAATCTTGCAAGAGCATACGCTAAGCGTTTTCTTCTCTCTCTCTCTCCAGGTAGAGACCATGTCACGTCTTAATCAAGATAATAATATGGATGTATTGACCGAACCCGCTTGTTATACTGGGCTAAGGAACGTTGGTTCCGCTTTATCTTATAATTGTTATAAGTCCGAGCAGGAAATAGGGGAATATCCAGATTCCCACGCCACCCAAACGAGGAATAATCATGTTGATACATCTTCTTCGGGTGTGTTAGTTATCGAGAACTATTTCTCAGTAGAATCTAGTATTAGATACCGGATCGGGATCCCACATATGTAATATGTTATATGGGCTAAAGAAAGGTAGAGAATTGGGAATAAGTGATCATTCTGTAAGAGTAGGGAATGGCGCAAATGTTGAGCCAAAGCAGTTGGCGAATATCACCTTGTATTACCAAATGTCAATACATTGATTCTGAACGAATGTTATTACATATCGAACCTGATATGCAATATTATATCGGTTTCTTTATTAAGCAAAGAAGGATATAATTTTGTATTGCAGGATAATGTTATGAACATTTTCCGGAATCAAAAGTTGATTGGATCAGGCACGTTATATAATGGCATATACGTTCTAAATCAAACTATAGTTTTTTACATACAGAACACACACAAGAAGAAAAGTTCAGAAATAAACGAATCCTTCTTGTGGCATTGTAGACTAGGTCATATCAATGCGACGCGACTAGCTAAGTTACACAAGGATGTATATTTAAATCTGTTTGAATTTACATCATACGAAACTTGCCAGTCATGTCTCAAAGGTACAATGACCAAAACTCCGTTTACTGGACACAGGGAAAGAGTTACCGAACTCTTGGGAATGATACATAGTGATGTATGCGGCCCTATGTCTACACATGCCAGGGTTGGTTCTTTGTACTTCATTACATTCATCGATGATCTCTCAAGATTCGGACATGTGTTCCCGTTGAAACACAAGTCTGAAGCTTTTGAGAAATTCAAGGAATATAAGTACGAAGTAGAGAACCGAATGGGTAGAAATATTAAAATCCTTCGATCTGATCGGGGAGGAGAATACTTAAGCAAGGAGTTCCTGGATTATTTAAAAGAGAATGGTATTCTCTCTCAGCTTACTCCTTTGTATACACCACAGCATAACAGTGTGTCGGAGTGGAGGAACCGCATCCTATTACATATGGTGCACTCTATGATGAGTAACGCTGAGTTACCTGTTTCCTTTTGGGGTTATGCGCTTGAGAAGATGCATACCTATTGAATAGAGTTCCATCCAAATCAGTACCTACCACTCCATATGAGACATGGAATGGGAAGAGACCATCTCTTAAACAAGTTAAGATATGGGGTTGTCCGGCCTATGTTGAAAAGCAAAATCCGGACAAGCTCGAGGCAAGATCGGTACTGTATAAGTTTGTTGGATATCCCGAACATTCACGAGGGTATATCTTCTACCACGCTGAGGAGCAAAAGGTGTTATGTTTCTCAGCATGCCACCTTTTTAGAAAAGAAATTTCTTATGAAAGAAAATTAGTGGTCATGAGGTAGAACTGATAGAAGTTCCAGCTAGACAAACTAACAGCTGATGATTTGGAAGAACTGGAGGATTCAATTGTTCCCGACGAACCTCAGCCTCATCGCAGATCTAGTAGGGTTCCTCATCCGCCTGAGAGATACTACATTTTTCTCAATGACAGTGGGAGCGAGGATTGCATCATGGAAGATGATGACCCAACTAGTTTCGAGCAGGCCATCACAAGTGGGTACTCTGTGAAATGGATGGATGCTATGCGATCTGAGATGGAATCAATATACACCAACAATGTAGTGACTTTAGTAGTTACACCTGAAGGGGTAAAACCCATCGGGAGCAAGTGGATATTGAGAAGATTCTTGGTGTAGATGGAAAAGTTAAAACTTTCAAAGCTAGACTTGTTGCAAAAGGTTGTCGTCAATAACCAGGTGTGGATTTTGATGAAACCTTTTCTCCAGTGGCTATGCTTAAGTCCATCAGGATCCTACTTGCCATTGCTGCATACCATAACTACGAAATCTGGAAGATCGACGTCAAGACCGCTTTTCTAAATGGTGATTTAGAAGAGAGCGTGTCCATGACACTGCCAGAGGGCTTCATAGACAGTGGGAGCAGCGAAAAGGTGTGCAAGTTTCTTAAATCAATGTACGGATTAAAGCACGCATCGCGGAGCTGGAATATTTGTTTTGATGTAGCAGTCAAAGAGTTTGACTTCATCAAAATGGTAGATGAACCTTGTATATACAAGAAGGTTGTAGAGAGTAAGGTTGTCTTCCTCGTATCATACGTGGATGACATACTCTTGATAGGAAATGGTGTTCCTATGCTACACTCGGTCAAGCTCCTCTTATCACAATGTTTCTCCATGAAGGATCTGGGTGATGCCTCCTACATCCAGTGATTAAGATCTATAGAGATAGATCTAAGAGGATGTATAATACTCACTAAGTGTAGTGAGTAGGTGTCAATCAGATCCTGAGAAGAAACACTGGATAGCTGTGAAGAACATTCTTAAGTACTTGAGAAGGACTAAAGAAATGTTCTTGGTGTTTGGTAACGGTGAACTCCAAATGGAGTCCTTTACCGATTCGAGCTTCCAGAGTGATAAGGTCGACTGTAAGACAGCCTCGGGTTTTGTCTTTGCCCTCAATGGAAGGACGGTATGTTGGAAGAGTTCCAAACTAGATACCGTGGCAGACTCAACGATAAAGGGTGAATATATCGCTACCAACGATGCTACCAAAGAGGCCGTCTGGATAAAGATGTTCATGAGTTGAACTTGGTTCCTACCATTTTAGTGCAATGGAGCTGTGGCTTTGTCCTAGGAACCCCGGTCCCATCAGTGATCCAGACATATTCTTAAGCAGTATCACCTGATCAGGGAGATAGTTGATCTCCGGGTGATCGAGGTCAGGAGAGTTGAGACGAAGAATGACACGGCGGATCCACTCATCTGGGCCAAAACCCCTGTTCATACCAGAATATTGCATTTAATACCGCCCATTCTTACGCTCGTTTGTTTATAGGTAAGTGCTTTTAATCCGTGTTTGCTACATATTTACAGGCTACAGGTTCCTAGTCCAAAATAACGCAAATCATACAAAATCTCCACTGTTACGCCAAAATCCAGAACATCTGTTGACAACAGATAAAAGCCGGGTTCCAGTCATCCGTATCCGTCCAGTGCCGCGTACCGGTTCCAGAGACAAGACATATGACAGTGGTCATTCATGTCTCGGACAAGCACAGAGCACGAGAGGGGCAGCACAAGAATCATGGGTGCGCGGAGCTCGAGGGAGAAAAGGTCAAAAGTATTATTTTTGATGCCATTTTGGACTATTGCGGATCTGAAGAAATCATGGAAGAATATTGACATTTTGGACTTGTTAAATAGAACACAAAAGCAGCACCAGAAACCCATAGAGAAACGACACCATAACTCCCTCACATGGCCGCGGATCCGCGGCCCATAGGTTGACTCGGCCGCGGATCCGCGGCCGAGTTGACTCGGTGGAGTCTGAAATTTCAGGTGCAGTCTGGGAACTTCATTTGGGCACAGATAATTGCCCTAGGGTTTCAACTCCCCTCCTATAAATACCCCAGTTTTGAACCATTGTAAGGATGAATTATTATTCCTTCTTTTTGTTAGTTTTTGGTTTAACTTCATCATCTTTCCTCCATTAAATTGTTGTGAGAGCTTTTGAGTGGATGTTAAATGAAGATGAGGGTTATTTTGTAACATTCTTTTGCTTAGCTTCCCCTTGAGATCCTTGCTTTCTCTTGATCTTTCAACCTCTTCATTGAGCTTGAAGGTTTAAGGGTTGTTATTTGATCTCAAGGGTTGTATCATTTTGGAAAGAATAAAGTCTCTTTTGTGCTTCATTTTGCCTTGGGTTTTTAGCTCTCTCTTGATCTTGCAACCTTTTAATTAAGCTTGCAAGTTTAAGTTTGGGTTATTAAACCCATGGTGTGTAACTTGTTCCATGGTTTCTAGTTCTCTTTCTTGCTTATTTCTTTCTTACTTTTTATTACTTGCTTTACATTCATGCTTTACTTTCATGCACTTAAATTCCATGCACTTTTAATTACTTGCTTGTAATCTTTTCTTTTCTTTGTTTATCTTTTCTTTTGCTCTTTTTGGTTCGTTTTGTGAATGGTTGTAATATGTTGTTGTTAAGAATAAATACAATATTGTAAGTTAAGGTTTCATTCCTCGTTTCCTTTTTCCGTTATTTTCCTTTGAACTCCGCCCAAACGTTACGCAAGCGCTCCGTTAGGCACCCTACCCTACCAAGGTAACGGTGATTCCTAACCGCGACCGGTTGCGTTCTGTTTGGCCGGAGACGAAAGCAAGAGACAAGAACGGAAGGACAAGGGTCAATAAGCCGGATTCCACGAATACCGTGCTTAAATCCCCTAATCCACGTTGTTGCCGATTGGTCTAGCTTCAATTGGTCAAGACTCGGCTCAAAGGTTTTGAGTGCGGATTTCTTTAGCTTACACTTTCGTATCTTTTTCTTAACAACTTTATACTTGCATATAAAACACATAGGATAGATTTGAACAAACATATACACATTCTTTATTGACTCGTCTAAAACTCGAACGGACATACAACCATCTCCCTGTGGATCGACCCGTGCTCAACCGGCTAGCTGCGAAGCGACACCGTCCTGATCGCGGTTATAACTTTAGAACTTTGAACATCTGACACGCCAAAAGCGAGCGATCAAATGGCGCCGTTGCTGGGGAGACGGTAACGTATTTTCTTTCTTGTTATTCGGGTTAATATTCTTTTTGTATATATTTATAAATAAAAAAAATAAAATCTTTTTGTTATTTTTGATAATTTTTGTGTGCAAATGTGCAGGCTAATCTGGAGTAAGTACAGTAATCTAATCAAGAAACAGAGCATTTTATTTTGGAGTAGAGATCAAGGGGAGTGCAGGGAACCAAACCAGAGGCACCAATACCACTGTTTGACCGCGGAATCGCGGTCAAAGAGGGGCTTTGGCCGCGGTTCCGCGGCCGTATTGTGGCCTCAGTGCCCCAATTTTTTCTGCCCTTTGTCTGTCCTTTTATCTTCTCTGTGAATTCCACTATACTGTATTTTCTGCAGGTTTCTTTGCACAGATTGCACAGCCGCCAAATAAATTTTTTTTGTTTTAGATTTTGTTTGTTTACCGCTTTGCATATATTAATACGGACATTAAGGGGATATAACACCAATTCAGATTGGGTGGGGATTTCATCACCCTTCCTAAGACCCCACAAATCACTAATTGCATACGCATTACCTTGAGCTAATAAAAAATACTAGACTCAGCCCTAAGGACGTCGCGCTCAATAGGACAGAGGACTAGTTGTAGGCATCGGCCATTTATCCTATCCTGACTTTGCGGTGTCTAGGCAAGTGTGTCTAAGAAAAGTGGTTACTTAATTAGGACCACTACTTACGTAGTGGGGAGCCTCCCACTTACCTGGCACTTACCTGGCCGCAATTGGCGGAGAAGAGGCGGTTTGAGGTCCTATTTCTAGCCCTTTGGAACAATTAGGAGCTGTCTAACTGACCTAGAAGACCCTAGCTCTAGGTGTGTTTGTGCATATTGTGATTGTGCTCGTAAAAAGTTAGTCCCATAATTCTGTATTCTTTCAAACAAACAATTTCAAAAACTCCAAAAACAAACTTTTTAAAAAAAAAATAAAAAATCCACATTCTTTTTCCCCTCCTTTTCTCTTCCTTTCTTTCTTTCTCTTTTCATATCATGGGTACTCCACCTAGAAAAACTCTTGCCGAACTTTGGTACCCACAACCAGACATAACTTCCTACGGTTCTTACTTTGGTCGAATTTCGAACGACCCTTCCATGCCCAAAATCTCTTTGAAAGATCGGATAGACGCATCTAGGACAAACACTTGCCCTCCGCAATCCACTTTGTATCAACCTCTTCAACATCCCCCACCCGCTTATGTTGATACCCCTTTTGCAAGTCTTCCTTTGTCCATCGCTGAACATATTGAACAATCTCATAGCCGATCTTTCACTCCTTTCACCACTTCAAATTCTTGGGATCAACAATTTCATTCACCTTCTTATCCAAATGTTGATCCTACTCCTGTTCATTCATTCAATTCCTACCATTCCTACCCGACTTTTGCACCTTCCCTAGACATTGCTTCTGAACCGCCATTTGGGAGTTTTCAGTATCCAAACAACTTTGAATCTTTTACTGAAACCCCTTCAAAACCCATGTCTAGTCTGGAACAGTCATTGGAAGACTTTAGGGTAGCATCATGCCAACAGATGATGGATTTGAATGCGTCCATGGCCGCCCTCATACAACCTAGTGACCCGGTAGCTAGTTTTCAACCAGATCCAAATTTTCCAATGTATGATGAGGCGGTAGGACAAGCTGTGAATTTGAGTGGAGAGAGTGAGCTGTACACCCTTCCAAATCAAACCTACCCATCCCAAATTGAATCCCATAACTCCTGTTCTGAAATTCTATCAAGTGTTCCAAACGATTCACCAATTGAAGATAGAAGTATTAGTGAGTTGTGTGACTTTGTAGTGTTTGATTTACCCGATTGTGAAGGGACCATGCTAAGTGAAACCACACCCAATCCTTTTGACCTCTACACCTCCATCTTAGAACCAAAATTGATTGAAATCCATGCTTTTGATGAGGTGTATGAGAAAATTGATTTTCACTTGATTGAGGATATTGACGCTGGGAATATTTTGGATGATGAACCCGTAGATTTGGCTGAGTTTTTCTCTCCAATTCATCATCCTGAGTCATTAAATGTTTTTCCCGAACCCCATATGCGTCTGGATTTTATGGATTTTAAGGATAAATGCATGGATGTGCTGAATTTTGAGGAAAATCTTGAGGATATTTTTGAGGATAAACCAGTTTTGCTTGATGAGTCGGATTTTCCAATTCATCATGTCCCTGTCATTGACTGTGTACACCCTCCTGAACCTTTACCTGATACCCTTGCTCAATCACTTCCCTCCATCCTTTCCAGCGTTCCGATCTTGCAAGAAACCGTATCATTTTCACTTCCTGTGTCTGGTTTACCAAGTTCGGCGTACCCATGGTTTCTCACGAATCTTGAGGGATTTGACCCCATTTCTCGACGGGTTGATAGATTAGCACAATCACTTTTTACACATCATTCATCACATATTGTGCTAATCTATTCACTCCATTTTCACCCTCAAGTTCGTATTCCACTTCTTTCTCCCTTCCGCCATTCTTCTTCTTATATACCGAGACCGTATACCACTTCTATCTCTATACGGTTTCGCGTATTCTCCATCTCTTTCCTCTACGCCTTCTTCCACCAACCTGTACATTATAGCGATAAAATCTTTGAATGGTTGGTGCTCACTTTTGGCCTGTGTAAGGCCTTGTATAGCTTGATACTGTTCTTTCCCACCCGATCCTGAACTTCAATGCTAAACAGTGGAAACACTGTTTTACTTAAGTTTGGGGGGAACCTTTTTGTGTATATATTTTTGTTTTGTTCTGTATAAAAAAAAATTTTAGGGAGCGCCGACAATTTTGACCCTCTTGGTGTAGCCTGACAGTGAGGGCACTGTCAAGTTTAAGTTTGGGGGTGTGCTCGGTAAGCTTTCTTCCTTCGCATTCATTTGTATATTTTGCATTTGCATACCTTATTTAAAAAAAAAACCATAAAAAATCGAAAATTTTCCAAAATATAAAAACTTTGTCGTCAAGTTAGCTAATAGGGTAACTTAGATTTTTATTCTGAATGTTTAGTTGATATGTTAGAAATAACAAAATTCTAGACTTAGGAATTGAAAACCCAAAAACTAACCCTCATTCTGTCTAACTTTGGTAAGTATACGTCCTTACAGTTTTTTGAGAAATAGGTAATCTTGAGTTCAGTTCTTGAGTTAAGTTAAGATGAGGGGAAAGTATTGAAGTTTTACTGAAAGATAAGTCTGAAAAATAGTTTCTTTTCTTGAGTTCAAATTTAGAAAGTATACACCCTACAAACTGCACTTACACGCACCTTGAAACTTGAGATAGTAGAGGATACCTAGAAATACTCTTGCCTGAAAGCCTAGTATGAAAGAAAAAACGGTATTTAAAGCTAAACACCAAAAGAGCATTATTGAAAAATATATCCGGTCTTGAAAAAGAAAATGAAAAAAAAAGAAAAAGAAAAATAGAATAAAGTCAAGACCTGGAAACTGCTATTTATGCTTTAAGTTCACACATTCAGTAATCGGCCGTTAGTGCCTCAAGAAGCATTAATAGTCGCATGAAAGGTGTGTGAGCAAATCCGTCCATTCTTAATGAAAAGAAGTAGTATTAGGTATTAGGGCAAGGGTATTATAGCTTGAATTAAATTCTCAAGTGTAGGGGTGAAATAAATACACACACATAGGGGTATACAATCGATGTTTGGATAAAAGATAGAAATAGAGGATAAGACTTATGTTTTTTGTAAAGTTGATAAAAATCCCTGATTTGAGAACACACGCTTTAGAAGGAAAACTCAGGAGATACCAATATCTTTCTAAACTTTTTTTTTGGAACGTATAGGATCTAAGGTTAAATAGATAGGAGGTGTGAAACATAAGGGTTGTATATTTCTAATTTAGGATGATAGAGTTTCTAACGTAGATACTAAACTGTAGGAGTAGAATCGATGTTAACTTATGACACTAGCTTGACGGGATTTTGTGGGTGTAATCCGCTGAAAACCCTCAGGAGACAACACTCCTCCTACTAGGGACACCTAGAGGTTTAACGGCTTGTTGCACATGCTCGGTGCAATCGCGTTCCCTGCGAAAGTGCGGTTTGGATTCTTTTTTATGAATAATTGGTTTTGCTCGGGACGAGCAAAAGTTAAGTTTGGGGGTATTTGTTCATACCAGAATATTGCATTTAATACCGTCCATTCACGCTCGTTTGTTTATAGGTAGGTGCTTTTAATCCGTGTTTGCTACATATTTACAGGCTACAGGTTCCTAGTCCAAAATAACGCAAATCATACAAAATCTCCACTGTTACGCCAAAATCCAGAACATCTATTGACAACAGATAAAAGCCGGGTTCCAGTCATCCGTATCCGTCCAGTGCCGCGTACCGGTTCTAGGGACAAGACATATGACAGTGGTCATTCGTGTCTCGGACAAGCACAGAGCACGAGAGGGGCAGCACAAGAATCATGGGTGCGCGGAGCTCGAGGGAGAAAAGGTCAAAAGTATTATTTTGATGCCATTTTGGACTATTGCGGATGTGAAGAAATCATGGAAGAATATTGACATTTTGGACCTGTTAAACAGAACAAAAAAGCAGCACCTGAAACCCACAGAGAAACGACACCATAACTCCCCCACATGGCCGCGGATTCGCGGCCAATAGGATGAATCGGCCGCGGATCCGCGGCCGAGTTGACTCGGTGGAGTTTGAAATTTCAGGGGCAGTCTGGGAACTTCATTTGGGCACAGATAATTGCCCTAGGGTTTCAACTCTCCTCCTATAAATACCCCAGTTCTGAACCATTGTAAGGATGAATTCTTATGCCCTCTTTTTGTTAGTTTTTGGTTTAACTTCTTCCTCTTTCCTCCATTAAATTGTTGTGAGAGATTTTGAGTGGATGTTAAATGAAGATGAGTGTTATTTTGTAACATTCTTTTGCTTAGCTTCCCCTTGAGATCCTTGCTTTCTCTTGATCTTTCAACCTCTTCATTGAGCTTGAAGGTTTAAGGGTTGTTATTTGATCTCAAGGGTTGTATCATTTTGGAAAGAAAAAAGTCTCTTTTGTGCTTCATTTTGCCTTGGGTTTTTAGCTCTCTCTTGATCTTGCAACCTTTTAATTGAGCTTGCAAGTTTAAGTTTGGGTTATTAAACCCATGGTGTGTAACTTGTTCCATGGTTTCTAGTTCTTTTTCTTGCTTATTTCTTTCTTACTTTTTATTACTTGCTTTACATTCATGCTTTACTTCATGCACTTAAATTCCATGCACTTTTAATTACTTGCTTCCAATCTTTTCTTTTCTTTGTTTATCTGTTCTTTTGCTCTTTTTGGTTCGTTTTGTGAATGGTTGTAATATGTTGTTGTTAAGAATAAATACAATATTGTAAGTTAAGGTTTCATTCCTCATTTCCTTTTCCCGTTATTTTCCTTTGAACTCCGCCCAAACGTTATGCAAGCGCTCCGTTAGGCACCCTACCCTACCAACGTAACGGTGATTCCTAACCGCGACCGGTTGCGTTCGGTTTGGCCGGAGGCGAAAGCAAGAGACAAGAACAGAAGGACAAGGGTCAATAAGCCGGATTCCATGAATACCGTGCTTAAATCCCCTAATCCACGTTGTTGCCGATTGCTCTAGCTTCAATTGGTCAAGACTCAGCTCAAAGGTTTTGAGTGCGGATTTCTTTAGCTTACACTTTCGTATCTTTTTCTTAACAACTTTATACTTGCATATAAAACACATAGGTTAGATTTGAACAAATATATATACATTCTTTTTTGACTCGTCTAAAACTCGAACGGACATACAACCATCTCCTTGTGGATCGACCCGTGCTCAACCGGCTAGCAGCGAAGCGACACCGTCCTGATCGCGGTTATAACTTTAGAACTTTGAACATCCGACACCGTCCTGATCCATTCACCTGGGCCAAAACCCCAGATACAGTTTGAGAGTTTTTGGGACGTTGGGTATGAGATACTAGAACAACTGGCCTTAGTGCAAGTGGGAGATTGTTAGTTGTATGTATGCCCTAGAGGCCATTGTTGTACATGATTGTATATTACAATGGATGCTTGGACATATATAGGGAGGACTTTCTTGCTCGACATGATAGTATGCTATCTGGTTGCTCTTTATCTTAACATGTAGACTAGTATTGTGATGCTGTCTTGCTCTCACATGTTGGTAAATCCCTTAGGATGTATACTTGACTGCAAGGATTATGATACAGATCATACTAGTGGGGCTAGGGTATTCTACAAGTTCATCCTTTAATTGTTCCTATTCGAGGGTGTATCAATATTCCAGAGTAGACTAGCGTATACGCTTCTTGACCCATTTGATGGGTGATGGATGATCCCATATCCATTGGTGTTTGACATCAAAGATGGTATACAGGTGCTCAGTGGAGACTGGGTATATTGAACAGGACTCGCCGAGAACTCCTAGATGGTATTATACCTAACGTCAGATAGCAGTTCTTTGGTGACACCGGTACAGGTTAGTCTGTAGACCCGAGATCGTCATAGAGTCTTGTGTGATTTCCATTTTGCTTTGATTTCCACCTTACCACGTTCAAGAGAGCGTGCAAAACGGTGGTTTTTGGGTATAGTCCCTAGTCACATGGAGGCAATGAGCGATAGGAGGGGTTTCGTCTTTCCCGGTATTGGGGGTTGATGTTGTGTTGTACTCGATTGGCCATAACAGGAAGTCCCTGGTCAGAGTTGATACTGAGATTTACTGGTAAGTTTTATCAGTAGTTTCTCGACCCGTTATGAGCCTCACATCGGCATGACTTATCAAATTACTAGGGTCTGACGTTTACCACCCCTAGACTCGATATGCGACATATCAGACGAAGAGACCGGACTGTACGGTAGTGTTACTTATTGGATTCACGGGAGTATGAGTATTCTTGCTTGTTGATCTTCTGATCGCTCAATACCCGGATAGCCGTTATGTCCAGCTAGTACCACTGACGGCTTGTGGGTAACTGATATGATCATGTAACATTTCAGAAATAAAAATATTATTTTTGGAAATTAAATATTAAAATAATATATTTCATGAAAACTATTCGATTTGCGAATATGGGTTTTTCGTAAGATGGTATAATTATATACCGATATTTGGAATATAAGTGGAGATTAAAATGATTTATTCATTAAAAAGATATTTATCGGATTTTGGAATTTTTATAATTAAATATATGCAAGTTTAAATTAAATTGATTAGTGCACTGCTAATCACGACTAATCCAAATCCGTATTTTAAACATTTTTCCATGGTTAGTGCACCATGTCATGTGCATTTTGTTGCATGTTGTTTTATTGTATTTGGTTTAATGAGTGAGAGTGATAAGAGAAAAGAAAAAGAAAACAAAAGAGATATTTTTGAGAATAAAACAAAATAGATATTTAGAGAGAGAGTGTGAGCTTAAGAGAGAGTGAGGTTAAGAGAGAGAGAGTAACCCTTGACTAAATCCTTCACTCCTTTTCTTCATCATTTCATTTCTCATCTCCATTTCCTTCATCTCCTTCATCCTTCACTACCTCTATGTATCATCTCTAATTCCTCTCTAAAACCCTATGCCACCTTCATTAAAAAGATGCACACACTCATCCTAAACCCTTTGAACCATTCAAGTTTTGATTTTGAAGACTTTGGGAAACTCAAGAATTTTCCTAAGTTACCAAATGAGGAAATCCCTACACTTTTAGTTAAGTATTTGTGTTTAGTATATCCTATTGTAGTTTAAAAATTGATTTAGTTAGGTTTTGTGATCTTGGAAATTTCCAAGTTGATGTTAAGTGGTAAATTGAGGTGTAGTGAGTGTTTGCAAGACTTGATTGATGTTTTTATTGGCCAAGACCAGATACTAGAAACCTAAACACGAACTTTGAAATCGGCCGATATCGTATTTTGTGAGTATAGTGATGTGTTTTATGAATCTGCAATAACCCGGGGACCCTAAAAATTATTTAGCGATTACAGAGAGACGTGTAGGCACATAGGAACCTACCATAGAAACCTGAGACCCCATTCCATTTCTTGGCTGCAAATAAACTCAATATGGCCGCAAATTGCGGCATGGGTATGTTGGAAATGGTTTGTGCTTGGTCTGTGGCTCCTATATCAGTTAATTAGACCTCCCCTATATGCAAAATTCCCTAGTTTGACTGGGAGTAGAATCTGGGCATGATTTCCTCTGTTGTTGAATTTCGTTTTGCAATTTCTGAAACTTGGTTTTATATTTGAGTTTGGATTCCATCGTTGGACGTTTGTACGTCAACGGACGAGGGTTATTTGGTTGATTTTGCATACGTAAGCTATAGGTTCTAACCTATGAACACTTCGTGTGCCGTATTGGTTTTTGGATATTGGTTTTAATTGCATTTCGATGTGTATTGATTGTAGTTACCTTCGCGTGGACTTCCGAGACGACGAAGCACATCGACTTCGGCTAAGCGAGGAGTTTAGCAGGTGAGTAGATTTATATCTACGGGGGAAGTCGGGTGGATGGCGTATAGCACCCCCGCAACCATTGATATGGAAAGATTGTTATTCAAATTATAATTTTGATAAAGGATATGCTACGAACTCTTGGACACGATTAAAGGTTTTAGTAAGAGACGATGTGATAAAAGTTGACACAAATGGATATATTGGCTTGAGAATATGATATATGTATATAAGATAACTTGATGTGGGATATTGTGATGATAAATATAGATGACTGGGATTGTTATGAGAATATGAAATGAGAAAGTGAATCATGATAAGTATGCATCGAAGGAGAACAAGTATGAGTTGATAATGGTATGATATGAGATCGAGATCAATACGACTTGAGATTAATAATATATGAAGTATATGCAAGATATCATTATATGAGATTGATACAAATGTAATTTGAGATATATTTGTATATATTTTTATTTATGCGGATAAAGAGTGATATGTCGTACGAGATTTTAGATCCGTATCCTTATTGATGAATAGGACGATAGAATCCCTATTCTATTTGATGTTACCGTATGATAGATTACCGTATGTGATGAGATGTACCAGATGATTGATTCACGCTAGTGATTTGAGGATGATGATCGAGGATTATTTTCATATCGGATGTTATGAGGCGGGATCACCGATATAAAGATTGCCACTTGAACCATACCTATTTTCAAAACGACGATTCATACCTTTTAAAAGTGACTGTATGGTTCATGTGTAGATTGATATACCCATTTATTGTTCATGTTGTGTAGGATATTACCCCTTATGATGTACATACCACGTTCCAGTATTTAATGCTATATGATATCATTTGCTAGTACACCTGCACAATTACCGTTGATGCGCATGTTACACTTACACAGATTCGCCGGCTCACACACATTCATCATCGGTAATTGCCATGTCATTTACACAGTAGAACTGCCATATTATGAGATTAATCTTAAACGTAAAATTACATTCATTGTTCAGTATTATCACTTGACATGCTTGCATGATATACTCGATATGCTCATATTACTACTCTATGTTGCATACATCGTACTTTATGGTTATATGCTTGAGATATTGTTTTCCTGAGATCTCTGGATTTGAGAACCGCAGTTATATTTCAAAGGGAATTATGTATTGCTTTAAAAACGCGGTTTCTCTTGATATGATATTTCGAGGCGTCCACCATGAGTTTTCTCGGTTCTGAGCTATGATTATACCCGATTCGAGGAGCGGTAGGCACCGTCTGCGGGTATATGGTGGACCCGGTATGGTACCCCGGGGCAAGAAATGATTTTTGTGGTGTAGACGATGAGCTTGGCAGAGGAAACACTACCTACCGATGATAGTTTTGGGCTCGGCGGATATCTGGAGGATACCGACCGGAGTCATGAGATGATATGGGCCGATCCAGACTGACGGAGCCCGAGATAGTTTGGCGCGGCGGATATCTGGAGGATACCGACCGTAGTCATGATATGGGCCAATCCGGACTGACGGAGCCCGAGATATGAGGATTTATGTGTCGATGCTGGACACGAATTTCATGATGTTTCGAGTGTCGGTGTTGGACACTCAGGTTCCATGATTTTGATGTGTCGTTGATGGACACACGTGGTTGATATCATCATATATACATGCATATGTTTTCATGATGTTTCGAGTGTCGGTGTGGGACACTCAGGTTCCATGATATTGTTTGTGTCGTTGACGGACACGTGGATGATATCCACAAGCATATATGCATATGATGTCGGATGTTTATTTATATATGTCATTGTATTGATCGATTGTTGACATATATGCATATGTAGTCACCCTAGATATCATAGTATTACCTTCAGGATTGTTCAGTCGAAAATATTGCAATCTTTAACATGACAATTTCCTCACTTGTCTATTCATCTAAGGATGTTTGTTGTAAATATAACACGTATTATAAGTTCGTCTGGAAAATATCAAATACCACGTTTTATACATTATAATCAACATTTTGGAAGTAAATTATGTGTTTATTACTTCACGCATGATATTGTATATCTCAACAATCTTCATTGAGATTTTGTGCGGAAAATTATTTCAGGAAAATATCGGAATCGCATATTCACCGACAAAATACAGGGAATCAAAGAGTTAAAATCTGGCAGAGATTCAGAAGAGATAAAAGAATTCTAGATGTCACCCGAACATCAATTGGCCAACACCAGAATACACAGAAAGAATGAAGCATTGATCTTACCAAACGGCCGCGGATCCGTGGCCGAGTCAGGCCGATCCGCCGCGGATCCACGGCCGAGTTGGGGGCTCCGGTGACGACACTTTTCCAGAATCTTTATTGCAATGTTATAGTTTGTTGAAGACGCTCCATTGTAACAACTTTGTTCTGGAAACTTCCCTCCAACAGCCTAGCTTCTTGAGGAAGCTTGATAACTACCTTATTCTAGAAATTTCCCTACAACTAAGATTGACCTAGTTTCTTGGGGAAGATTAACCTAGTTTCTAGTGGAAGATTGGTGAAGGGCTATATAAAGGACCAAAGCCTTCATTTTGGGGGTTACTCAATTTTTAGTTGAACAATTCATTACACAAATCCAATTCAATTCCAAATCAATATCCAAATCAAGAATTGTTGAGAACAACATCAAGCGACGACATTCAAGATCCTTTACGCGAAGCCGATCGTCATCAAGAGCACGAGATCCTCGACAGGTCTAAGTCTCACGGAGATCGAGCAAAGCGGAATTCGACGGAATAGTTACCTCTTCAAGGGAGCGATCGAGAGAAATTCTTGTAACCTCGGATTGAAGGATAGTATAATTAGAAGTTGATTAATAAAGGTGATCAATTGTTAATTCTCGTTTTCTTTAAACTTTCGCATTATGAAATTTCTAATTGTTGATTCTTCCATTTTCATGATGCGTGAGTAGAATCTCTGCTTGTAAAGGATTCGAAGGAATTCGGTAGATCAAATGGTGATGAAATCCTAAACTCATCTTAAGTTTTATGAGAATTATGAACTTTAGGAAAAATAATCGTCAACGACTAAATTTGGAGCGAGATCACCATTCTTGATAATTTCGTTGCAATTTGGGATTAAATGATTGATGATTTTCTTTGCTAAAGGATAGATTTGAATGTTGATCAATGAAAAGATAAGGGATAGTGAAGGAGAAACCCTAGTTTCTTCAAAAAGATCCCTAATCTTCATTCATCACCATCGTTCTAGCTATAATTCATCAATAGATAAGATGAGTCATTTTTTAGTATTCATCATTGCTGCTAATTTCTATCGAATCCTACAAGCTATTCTTCATTTTCTTGATAACTAAAATTGATTTTGGGACATTTTCTTGATTACTAAACTTTAAACTCTTTCTTGAAAATATTTCATCCAATAAATCTTGATTCATTTTCTTGAATTTTCTTTACTATTTTCTTTCGACTCAACTAAAGCGACAACGAATAAATACACGAATCTCAGTGGACGACCCGTACTCATTAACGAACTACATCGACATCGTTATTGATTGCGGCTATAAATTTTTTAATTGTGATTATACTTTTCATTTCATATCGAATCTATGGATCAAAAAAATACTATCAATCAAATGGTGCCGTTGCCGGGGATCCGTGCGTAATTTGTTCGTTCTTGCTATTTGGGTTGAAATATTATTATTCCATCAAAAATTTGAATCAAAATCGCATCGTGTGCTTAACGATTAGTTGTGAATTTTGCAAGGAAATCTGGAATCACTGCAGCAGGGAGGAAATTATTCAGATCATTTCATCTAGGACAGAGGAGCAAAGGGAGCAGCATTACAAAATTTCGTTCCAAGAACTTTACAATAGACCGCGGAACCGCGGCGGATAGCAGGTATTGACGGCGGAACCGCGACTGTTTTGACGATTTAGGGCTCCAGAATTCTGTAGTATATTCTATACTTTCTTATCTCTTCTCTGATCTGTCCAATAACAACTTTTCTGCAGGATTCTTTGCAAAAATTCGCCGCGCTCAAAAACAAAAATTCTTGTTGCTTGTTTTGATATTGGTTGTTTGTGCATAATTTAATACGGAAATTAAGGGGCAAAGATCAAATTCAGATTAGGTGGGGATTTTATTACCCTTCCTAAGCCCCAAAAATCACAAAACTAGCATCCGCATCATCCTCATTAACTAAAAAATATCTAGATAAGACTCTAAGGGCCGTCGCGCTCAATTAGAACAGAAGAAGGTCGTGGGTAATCTATTGCTTATCCATATTTCTTTTGTGGTGTCTAAGGCAAGTGTGTCTAAGGCAAGTGGTTACTTAATTAGGCCCACTACTTACGTAGCGGATACCTCCCACTTACCTGGCACTTACCTGGCCACAGGAGGGATAAAGAGGTAGTAGAGGATTTATCCTGCGATTTGTCTTCTGGAAGTCTAGGAGCGGTCTAGTGACATGACCTATGTGACCGTAGATCTAGGGTTGATTGTGCATTTTTGTTGTGATTTTTCTAAATCCGTCTTTTTCAAAACAAACCAAAAAAACAAACCACTTTTCTCTAATTATCACAAACGCTGCTACTTGTGCTAAACCGTTTAGTGCATGCTCGGCTGGACACGGGATTCTAGTGCCCGTCTTGTCCGCGTTCCTCCTATCGACTCCGAAGTCGGTAATTCTACAGCTTCTTTTTCCTCACCACTCACCACATCCACCGAGATGGACGGATCTCCATCAAATTTTAACACCACTTTGCCACCGTCCGCAGGTGCGCAGAATCTACCGCGTATGTCTCTCCAAGAGAGATGCTACCCTATACGTGGTCCTCTTTCTACTTGTCTTTCTATTCCACAAACGAATGGGGATAATTTCGAAATCAAACCTCACTATATCAATATTTTACTTAAATTTCACGGTCTCGAGTCTGAAGATGAAGACACTTTTATTACTAAATTTGAAAACGTATGTGCTATGATGGGCACTTCACAACTTTCCGTGGATGCTATGCGTTTACGTCTTCTCCCGTTCACTTTGTGCGATTTAGCCGAAAAATGGCTTTATAACACAGCCGCACACTCTATTTCAAACGGGGATGAATTCGTCATAGCATTCCTTAAGAAATTTTATCCCAATCATAAGACCGCCTGTGTCCGTAGCGAAATCAATCAATTTATCCAGCTTCCCAATGAACAATTTTGGAAGTGTTTTGAACGATTCAAGGATCTTCTAGTCTAATGTCCTCATCACGGAATCCATAGATGGGATCTGTGCTGAATCATATATGAGGGCATTAATCCAACAGCGAAGCATATGCTTGAATCCATGTGTCAAGGCAGTTTCATGTCTAAAGAAGATGGTGAAGCTTGGAAATTTTTAGAAGATTTTGCTGAAAAAACTTTGCAATGGGAGAGTGTTAGTCAACCATCATCTAGGGGTGGTATCCATCAACTTGATGTTTCCATACCAGTCAAAGCTGAAATGGCAGCAATGCAAAAAAAAACTTGAAGCTATGGAACACAAATTTTTATTAGCCTCCCTGAACCAGGCCACACTCCCTAAAACCGTGTGTGGATGTTGTTCTGATCCATCACATTTGACGGAAGAATGTCCATTGAATTCTCCGTTTCAAGGTCAAGAACACACTAATACTGCTTTTCAGCAATGACCTAGAAACGATCCTTATTCTTCCACTTATAATCAGGGTTGGAGGAATCACCCTAATTTTGCTTGGAACCAACACCAAACTAAAAATACAGTTCCAAACCAAAATAACTTTCAAAGGGTCCCTCCACAACATTAGGAACCACTACAACTGAGTCAGCACCACTTTCAACAAAACAAATTTCAAAATCCAGCCAACACTTCTGCACCGTATAATAATTCTTTGCAATTGGCCGGTACCGATAATTCCTCTTCACTCGAACGAACCTTGGATTTGCTTATGAAACATTCCATCCAAGTGTCGGCTGATATAAGGTCTTCTATCGATGATACAAAGAAGAACTCCACCTCCCACGGTGAGAGTATTAAATCAATAGAAGCACAAATTGCACGATTAAATACCGAAATGAGTGCTAGAGAGAAAGGGAAACTTCCATCTCAACCCCTACCGAATCCTGGATATTCACAACACTACAATGTGAGTGCCATTACAACGTTGAGATCCGGAAGAGTGCTGAATAATCAAGTCGGTGAACAGATTGATAATGATGAATCTATCAATGATACCCCGGCTTCCACTTCCACTACCACTTCCACTTCTAACCCTAAGTCATCTTCTTCCGAGCCTATTCTCCGTTTTCCTCAAGGCTCGAACCCTCATCCCACTTCTTCTAGTCAACCAACAACGATCCCCACTCCAATTCTGGGATCTGTTCCACCCACACAACCTTCTCCAATATTGGACCCAGCTCTTATTGCTAAAGCTCCTTATCCAAATCGGTTAAGGGGAAACAAACCAAGTTCACAAATGGAGAAGATTATGGAAATGTTTGAACAGGTTAATATAAATATCCCTCTCCTAGATGCTATACAACAAGTTCTGGCTTATGCGAAAATCCTTAAGGACTTGTGCACTAGGAAGAGGAAGACTCAAGTGCCCAAAAAGGTATTCATGATGAATAATGTTAGCACAGCTTTTACCCCACAATTACTAAAGAAACGTAAGGACCCTGGATGTCCTACAATATCTATTTCTATTGGGGGTAAAAATATTAACCGTGCTTTACTCGACCTTGGCGCTAGTGTTAACCTGCTTCCATACTTTGTCTACGAGCAGTTAGGGATTGGAGAGTTGAAACCAGCTTATTGTACTCTCTAAATGGCATACCGATCCATCACCAAACCTAGGGGTGAGCTTGAGGATGTGTTGATAAAAGTTGGGGAATTTATATTCCCTGTGGACTTTATTGTTTTGGATACACAACCTGTCGCAAACCCACGGAACTAAATTCCGGTGATTCTTGGTCGACCCTTCTTAGCCACTTGATATGTTGTCATTAATTGTCGAAACGGTTCCATGAACCTATCCTTTGGGAAAATGACAATTGAGCTTAACATTTACAAAATTGGAAGTCAGCCATCTGAACCCTCTGCTCACATTCTTGATATCTGTTCTGTCCACGAGATAGCTCCCGAAAGCTGCAAGGTTGATGAACTTTGCTTTGATGATCTCGACGACATTAGCACATCATTGTTTGATCTTGCACATCATAGTGAGGACACCTTTGACGAGTCCACTCTTAAGTTTGAACCTTCTGACTCATCATAAAAGTCAGACACACTTTCCGAGTTTGTATCCTTTGCAGGCTATGAACTTCTTCGAGAATCCGAATGTCATTCACTTACCCCACCTTCTATTGTCTCTCCGCCGACATTAGATCTCAAATTGTTACCTTCTCACCTTAAATATGCATATTTAAGTGCGAATGAGTCTTTGCCTATGATCATATCCGCTTCTCTAGCCTTAGAGCAAGAGAACGCTCTTTTGATGGTCTTGAGATTTAATAGGTAAGCATTTGGTTGGACAATGGCTGACATCAAAGGGATTAGTCCCTTAATTGTTGAACATCATATACATTTGATGGATGAAGCTAAGCCAACCCGAGAACCACAAAGACGGTTAAATCCTGTCATGAAAGAGGCGATAAAGAAAGAAATTGTCAAATGCCTTGACAGTGGTATCATTTACCCAATCTCTGATAACCAATGGGTAAGTCCTATTCATGTAGTCCCTAAGAAATCAGGCATCACGGTCATAACTAATGAGGCTAATGAGTTGATCCAGACACGCACTGAAACTGGGTGGCGTGTATGTATTGATTATAGAAAACTCAATTCCGCAACGAGGAAAGATCACTTCCCTCTACCTTTTATTGACCAGATGTTGGAACGATTAGCTGGACATGACTATTATTGTTTCATGGACGGATACTCTGGCTATAACCAAGTCCCTATTGCCGAAAAGGATCAAGATAAAACCACATTTACTTGTCCTTTCGGTACTTTTGCTTATAGACGCATGCCCTTTGGGTTATGCAATGCTTCCGCTACATTTTAGCGGTGTATAATGGGGATATTCTTGGACATGGTCGAGAATTTTCTGGAGATTTTCATGGACGCTTTCTCGATATTCGGGGACTCTTTTGATAATTGCCTATCTTATCTTGACGCGGTTCTTACTCGTTGTAAAGATAAGAGCTTAACTTTCAATTGGGAAAAATGCCATTTCATGGTCCAAGAGGGTATTATGCTTGGACATGTCATTTCACGGAAAGGCATTGAGGTTGACAGAGCTAAAATAGATGTCATTCATAACCTTCCTCATCCCAAATGCGTCAAAGATATACGATCTTTCCTTGGTCATGCAGGATTTTATAGGAGATTCATTAAGGATTTTAGCAAAATTGCTAGACCTTTAACTCTTCTCTTGGCCAAAGATACAACATTTCACTTTGATTCGGATTGTGAGGCTGCTTTTGAATCACCTAAAAGATCTCTCACTACAGTCCCCATTTTATCATCTCCTGATTGGAATCACCCGTTTGAGCTAATGTGTGATACATCAGATTTTGCAGTTGGTGCAGTCTTAGGACAACACATTGATAAGATGCCACATGTGATTTATTATGCAAGTAAGACCCTAAATGATGCCCAAATTAATTATACAACCACCGAGAAAGAATTCTTGGCAGTTGTATTTGCATTAGAAAAATTCAGGCCTTACTTGATTGGCTCACCGATTGTGGTTTACACTGATCACTCCGCCCTAAAATATCTTTTATCGAAGAAGGATGCTAAAGGCATGTTAATACGTTGGATTCTATTATTACAAGAATTTGATCTTGTCATACGAGATAAGAAAGGATGTGAAAACGTAGTAGCCGACCATCTTTCACGCATCTCTTCCTCACCAACTGTGACCTTGCCAATTAACAACTCTTTCCCGGACAAACAGCTCTTAACCGTATCCGGCGCACCTTGGTTCGTGGATATTGTGAATTATGTTGCAACGGGACTTATTCCTAATGAATGGTCTAAACAGGACAATTATCGATTTCTATACCGAGTAAATCATTTTTACTGGGATGAACCTTATTTGTTTAAGTATTGTCTTGACTAAATCATTCACGGATGTGTCCCTAATGATGAATTCAAGAGTGTTTTGTCTTTCTGTCATGATCAGGCATGTGGAGGTCATTTTTGTCCATGTAAGATGGCGGAGAAGGTTTTGCAATGTGGTTTTTACTGGCCTACATTATTCAAAGATGCATTTGATCATTGCAAAACTTGTCCACAGTGTCAACACACGGGTCGGATTTCTAAAAGAAATGAGATGCCACTTCAACCGATCTTGGTTGTTGAAATTTTCGACGTTTGGGGTGTTGATTTTATGGGTCCTTTTCCCAACTCTTTTGGAAATTTGTACATCTTATTAGCGGTTGATTACTTGTCAAAATGGGTGGAAGCAATACCATGTCGCACTAATGAAAACAAGGTTGTTATTAAGTTCCTTAAAGAAAATATCTTTTCGCGATTTGGACACCCTCGTGTTATCACTAGCGACAACGGGACGCATTTTTGTAATCAGTCTTTCGAGACTTTGATGCGGAAATATGCAATCAATCACAAACTTTCCACGCCCTATCATCCCCAAACAAGCGGGCAAGCCGAGATTTCCAATAGGCAGATCAAACTAATTCTGGAGAAAACAGTTTCTAAAAACCGGAAAGATTGGTCAACCAAATTGACGGATGATCTTTGGGCATTTCGTACTGCATATAAGACCGATCTTGGTATGTCTCCTTACCGCCTAGTGTTTGAAAAGGCTTGCCACCTTCCTGTCGAGATTGAACATAAAGCAATGTGGGCCATTAAAGAACTTAACTTCGATTTAAATCAAGCCTGCACCTTTCGGAAGCTGCAATTAAATGAGTTAAGCAAACTCCGCGATGAAGCTTACAATAATGCGGTGATAGTAAAGAATCGCACTAAGTTATTTCACAACAAAAATATTCTGAGAAAAACTTTTACCCCAGGACAACAAGTCCTTCTTTACGATTCCCGTCTCCATCTTCATGTGGGTAAGCTCCGATCTTGTTGTAAAGGACCATTTGTGGTGCGGTATGTCTACCCGTATGGGGTAGTTGAAGTTGAAAATAGGAAAAACGGTACAATTTTCAAAGTGAATGGGCATAGATTAAAACCGTATTTTTCCACTGACCCCACGGAGGAGCTCCTGTTTTTACAGGAGCCGATTTATAACGACTAATTTTCCTCCACCTCACCTCCATGTCTCGGTAATATTGTCTCATCTTTAGAATGGAGGTGAGTCAACTGTTAAAAAAACAGGTTTGGGGGAGGTTTGTGCTTATTTATGCATCACCTTGCATTACACTTTGCATAAGCACAAAATTTTTTTTAAAAATTTCTTTTATAATAAAAGATTAGAAAGTGAAAAATTACATTTAAAAGATTGGAAAATTTTAACAAAACCAAGAAAGTTAGATGTTTTTTTAAATGAAACTAGTAATAAGTAGTTATGAGCCGTTGTCCCAAGGGTTAGTAAGATGAAGGAAGTGACTAATCTGAGGATAAAAATAAGTCTGAAAATTAGTTCCTATTCCGGAAGCCAAACATTTGAACGTCGATACCCTACTATACGTACTTACACACGTCTTGAAACTCGGGATAGTAGAGGATACCTTGAAATGCTCTTGTCTAAAAGCCAAGGTATGAAGAAAAATAAATGAATCATAAAAGTATAAAATGGTGAAGAAAAATGAACACTGGTTTTGTAATCACCAAGGCAGCATAAAAAAATATAGCGAGGGTGCTTCATCACCTAGTGCCTTAGACCAACTGGTTTGGGAGTCACTGCTAAGCCTTAGGTGTTGCAAGACGAGGAAATTGCTAATTATGCCTAATATGTGAGCACATTTAGTAATCGGTCGGTTAGTACCTCAAGAAGTATTAACGGTCGCATGAAGAATGTGTGAGCAATTCCATCTAAAATATTCACCGACTAAAAAGTATTGAGGTAGATGGATAAGAGTATGATAGCTTGAATTGAATTCTCCGAGTGTAGGGATGTCTTTTACACATACGTAGGGGTATATGATCGGTGTTTGGAAGAAAGGTAGGGATGAAGAATAAAGGCGATTTTTTATTGAGGGATGATGTGATTTCTAACATCTTTTCATGACTATTAAGATAGGGCTCATGACAACCGAAAAGCTAGCGTAGTTGGAAACTCTGATTTTCAAAGTCTTTCTTTTATAATTATTATCTTTATATATAACTTTCACAGTCTTTATTTTATTATAGGATTTTGTGGGTGCAATCCGCTGAAAGCCCTCAGAAGACAACACTCCTCCTATTAGGGACACCTAGAGGTTTAAAGGCTTGTTGCACGTGCTCAGTGCAATCGTGTTGCCTACGAAAGTGTGATAGTTAGTTTTTCTTTTTCTTTCTATTTTCTCCTTCTCTTGAATAAAAGAAGTTTGCTCGAGACGATCAAAGTCAAGTTTGGGGGAATTTGTTCAGTCGAAAATATTGCAATTTTTAACATAACAATTTCCTCATTTGTCTATTCATCTAAGGATGTTTGTTATAAATATAACACGTATTATAAGTTCGTCTGGAAAATATCAAATACCACGTGTTATACATTATAATCAACATTATGGAAGGAAATTGTGTGTTTATTACTTCATGCATGATATTGTATATCTCAACAATCTTCATTGAGATTTTGTGCAGAAAAATATTTCAGGACAGATATCGGAATCGCAAATTCACCAATAAAATACAGGGAATCAAAGAGTTAATATCTGGCAGAGATTCAGAAGAGATAAAAGAATTCTAGATGTCACTTGAACACCAATTGGCCAACACCAGAATACACAGAAAGAATGAAGCATTGATCTTACCAAACGGCCGCGGATCCGCGGCCGAGTCAGGCCGATCCGCCGCGGATCCGCGACCGAGCTGGGGGCTCCCGTGACGACACTTTTCCAGAAGCTTCATTGCAATGTTATAGTTTGTTGAAGACGCTCCATTGTAACAACTTTATTCTGGAAACTTCCCTCCAACTGCCTAGATTCTTGAGAAAGCTTGATAACTACCTTATTCTAGAAGTTTCCCTACAACTACTTAGCTTCTTGGGGAAGATTGACCTAGCTTCTAGTGGAAGATTGGTGAAGGGCTATATAAAGGACCTAAGCCTTCATTTTGGGGGTTACTCAATTTTTAGTTGAACAATTCATTACACAAATCCAATTCAATTCCAAATCAAGATCTAAATCAAGAATCGTTGAGAACAACATCAAGCGACGACATTCAAGATCCTTTACGCGAAGCCGATCGTCATCAAGAGCACGAGATCCTCGACAGGTCCAAGTCTCATGGAGATCGAGCAAAGCGGAATTTGATGGAATAGTTACCTCTTTAAGGAAGCGATCGAGAGCAATTCTTGTAAACTCGGATTGAAGGAAAGTGTAATTAGAAGTTGATTAATAAAGGTGATCAAATGTTAATTCTCGTTTTCTTTAAACTTTCGCAAATTTCTAATCGTTGATTCTTCCATTTTCATGATGCTGTAAGTATACGGCAGCGCCCCGGTCGTCATTCTGACGCCAAACGCGGAACAAAAACTTTTATAACTGGGGCTATCGCATACTATAACCCGGATCTTGCCATTAACGCTAAACTAACAAACTGTAAAGAGGTAGAAGGCTATACCGATCGATCTGAGTCCTTCGGTCTTTAGTTATCATCCCACGCTCCTCGCGGTAACTCCGATCTCTTGTCTCCTCATCGAGGTGGCACCACGTCAACGGATCTTTAAACGGGCTCGAGGCAACTCGGACATCAAGTTTGCTACAAGAGATGACCAAGATGAAGTAGAGAATGAGTAGAATACTTTGTCTCAAACACCCTAGGGTTCTCATCACATGAGAGGGTTAGGGTGGAGGTTGAAGAATATGCTAAGGATTGGAAATTGTGAACTTAAGAAAACTATCATGAGAGAAAGAAATCAAGCATAATAACTTATGGTGATTATTTCTTTTGTGAGTAGATATATATAAGGCCGTGTAAAGAAAATATCTCAGGAAAAAATATCTCCCAAAAATATCTCCACAAACCCTAAATATCTACACCCAAAACAAACTACCATTAATTCTATCATGACCCACTTAGTGACTCTTTAGCATGAGTCACTAATGAACATGCTAGAAGAAATGTGTCATCAAGAATGAGTCACACTTTCCAAAATCCATAATCATTTAAACCAAAATGATTAATCCAAAAAGAAATGCATCTTCTAAAATATTCTCGAAACGGATTACGAGAATACCCCTCACCTGTATATACATACCTGTATCCGTATTCCGACCGAATACGAATACGAGAGACTAAAATATTCCGACTCAATATAATACTTGGATCCGGCTTAAACCAAAGCCCACCAGTATTATCTGTCCGAAATATGACACGTGCATAAGTGCACGTGCATTTTCGAACCCTGCCATAAAACCATACGGCCTCTACAACGTTTCGCCCGAACTTGGGAAACTATCTGTCGGGGACTCTAAACACTTGTCAATACCCTGGAAGTGGGTTTAACTACAAGCACGTCAGCGGCACTAGCTGTGCGTAACGGCTGCCCATGTACTGACCGAAAGGGAAGCTGATGAGCGAACTCATCCTGAAACCCTACTGAGCCTATCAGTGACAATATACATACAATCCGGTCTGTTCGTCTATGAGTATCGCATATCGGGCCTAGGGGGCTGGTAACGTCAGACCCCCAATAGCAGTATAAGTCGTGTCGGAGAGTAGCCTTGAACACCCTGAGAAATTACTGGAATACCTACCAGTAATTCTCACCTGCCTTGGCCAAGGACTTGGTGTAATGGCTCTCCTAGACACAGCACGATCTCACCCCCAATACCGGGAGAGACGAATCCCCTGCCGATCCGCTCACTTGCCTCCATGTGGCTCGGGACTGTACCTAACTAAAACCTGTTTGCACGACTCCTTTGAGCAGTGGTAGGGTAGTAATCTAAGCACAGTGGGAACTCACACGAGACAAATGACGACCTCAGGTCGATGAACTAACCTGTACACATGTCACCAGGGAACTTCTATCAGACGCTAGGTATAAATACCAACTAGCAGGTTCCCGGCGAGTCCTGTCCGGTGTACTCATAACCCAATAAGCACCTGTATACATCATAGGTGATCCAACTGACACCAATAGCTTGTGAGACCGGCCACCGCCCCTCGTCGGGGTCTCGACTGTATACACTAGTCTACTCCGGAGTATCGATGCCCTGTCTCGAAACTCCTACGACTAGGGACCACTTTTAAGGATGTGCTTATAGACTACCCAACTCTCACGTATATGATCGCCATCATACTGTCGGTAGTCAAGCAGGATCCTAAGGGCTCTATCAACGTGTAATAGTGATCCTAAAGCTGTACACGACTGATAAAGGCAAACCAGATAGCATACTATCATCTTGAGTAAGACTGTTCTACCGGTATAGGTCCTCCCTCAATCATTGCAATCACGTACCTGCGATCCAATAATTGATTTTGAGGGCACTATATCCAACAATCTCCCACTTGCACTTAAGGCTAATTATTGCGATGTCGCATACTCACAGCCCGTGTGATACCGAACATCCAACTCCTCTACTAATCAGTTTCACAAAGCTCGTTTGTAAAACTCTTGTGTTCGAGAAATAGCGTCAGCGAGTGGATCCGCCCTGATGTTTCTTTCTATGTCTCTCTTAATCTCAAGTTCGCGAAGAAAGCCATCTCCCGAATTGAGTAATACCTGTCTTAGAATATGTCTGGATATCTGATGGGACTTAGTTCATAAATGAACTCCAAATCCAAATTTCTTAGACTGTATCGACAACTGAAACTAATCAGTTTCCAGCACCATGCCTCCCACAGTATCCTCTTGGACCACCTGTCCATAATACTGCCCATTTTTCAGAGGGAAAACTATAACTCTGACAATCACTCTGTCATCCATGTCACCTTTGGAAGCCTGGAATGATAACTGTCTCCCGAAAGAGGTTGCCGTCATCAAATCCCTAGAACATCCACTTATGTTCTAAAACTGCTTCCGTATGTTTCTCCAGGATAGGATTAATATAAACTTATTGCATCTAGTGCAAAAACAACATCTGGTGTGGTACTTGACATCTGATGATCAACTCAATTGCCTAAGCAAGTGATATGTTAATCATGCATATCCCTCTCCCCTTTAGTCTGTAAGATACCTTTAGAGAGGGTGACTCCATCACCTGCAGGTACACCACCATGTCAGGAGTCATCTATTCCAAAATACTATTAGAATACTATCAAAGTACCCACATTGGGAAACTACCCAAATCTAGATCTAAAACCATAGATCTAGTAACCAGAATGTCAGATATTATATCCATATCCTTTGTGGAGAAACAACTGTGTGACAACCATAGTACAACCGATCGTAGTATAGGAATTTTACTTTCTACTCTGTGTATGTCATCCAAATACCAGGACAACACACCCTACTACCTTCTTAATAGATCCATCCCCTATTCTGATGAAGTCAAAGCCATGACTGTCACATCAAAATTAGATGATCTATCTCCGCTATATCTGCTCTAGTCTATAGACATAAGCAACTTGCCCAATATGCTTCCATTGCTCCCACTGACTATGACAACCCTCTGGCAGAGTCATATATACGTACACTTCTAAATCTAGTTTAGAACGACGCTATACTTAACCTCCTGCCGGGCCTCATAGCTTGGAACAACAGTAGTATCAAGTCTGGGTAAACAAAAACCTCCCTGTCACCGTCCTTGAGGCTACCGGAGTACCTCTCGAGTGTCTGAGGTTACCCACCATATCTGCGGAGTGGCTAATGGAATGTTAAACCTGATTGAATCTTTAGGTTCTATTAAATTTTCCGTAATCGTTTGCGGTTCTGGAATCACTTCCAGTTCTACCATACTCCCACTACTGTTTTCTGAAGAAAAAAATCCATTTTACTAAAACGGTGGCGAGTCAAGAACAATATCACTATTGATCTTGCAGATGGTAGAAAGTCAACCCTCGACATAGCCCGGGTTATCCCACAAACTGCCATTATAGAAACGTGCCTTGAGTTATCCAGAGTCTGTTTTTAAGCATAAGCCGGACAACTCCCCGTACCTTAACATCGTTAAGATATGAACCATTCTATATCCAATATAGAAACTTTGGCACTTATTTAATTGGAACCAGATTCAAATCATTCAGCTGTCTCCAGTGCATATCAACTTAATGGAGAGAGGCCGATCAGCATTACTCAATTTAGGAATGCATCCAATTATGAGTAACCTGAAAGAGAAACAAGTTTCTCAAAACCATCACTATCAACTGAATACCAATCACAAGTATCTACATCTTCGATCACCTTGAAGAATCCCGATACTTGCGACACTTGGTTCTCTACTTTATTCTTATACCTATAACTTCTCAAAACTTAGACATTGTATTTCTACGAAACACTTGTCTAAAAACTAGAGAAGTCACAAGTAAACAGAACATAGTACGAGGACCAACCCCTTTGTCCTGATGGACTCTGGAAAACATACGATACTCTGTATAAGTCTGCTGAGTTGAATAACTCAAAACCTGTGCATCGTAGGTTGAAAACTGTACTTATGGTTAAGAACTACTCCATTATTCAATACTCCTTACCCAATCGTCAACTGATATAGGTAATGTCATGGACATAATTTTAAAAAGTTATATCTCACTTTATAAAAATAAACGTACAGATATATCATTTTAAAATTGGTGCACAACAACGGATACTCAAAACCAAATACTTGCCGTCCGGTAAAATCCCAGGCGATTTCCTTAAATATCACCAATTACAACGAATTCCGATATAATGAGGATGATCACCTAATTCCCAATAACTTACTCCCACTCATCATCTGTAAAACCATGCAGATGTGAGAATCATACCTGGTAAAAACATACCCTGGAGTAAGTATCTAATCGGGAAATCAGTTTTCCTTTAACAATGCACAGTGAAACTAAAAATGTTTTATAGGGGTATCCTGGTATTCCTAGTAATGCCTCTTCCATAATCCAATTCATGACTATAACCGTATATTTCTTTGTCATCTCTCCAAATCCTTTTATTTGTCTTTAGTCGTTACCTTCTGTACACCATCGTTAGGCTAAATGGTTTTCTTCCTTCCCTACCGTTCGGCACCAGCCTATGGTTTGGAAGAAGACTATCCAATAAGCGTAATAAGTGTATACTCCTAATCCTAGGAGTACTCGCAACCTGAGAGAAGGTGATGATAAAAGACAACTGAATAATACCTTATTCTATTTCTCCCGAACTTGGGAAAAAGCAAAGGTGAAGTAGGAGTGGCGATGAACTATGCGGTTTGGTCGTGAATGATAGCAGTCGCAATTTTTTTTGCCCTCTTTCTAATCCCTTTATTTTGTCTTTATTTATTTCCTTTTGTACACCCTACTTAGGCTAATTGGTTTTCTTCATTCCCTACCTTTCTGCACCCGCCTATGGTTTGGAAGAAGACAATCCAATAAGCGTAATAGGTGTACTCTCCTAAACCAAGGAGCCCTCACAACCTGAGAGAAGGTAATGATAAAAGACAACTGAATAAACCAATTCAATTTCTCCTAAACCTGGATCCATCCTCGAAGAAGTCCCTTCGAGTTCGTATATAACCATACGATGGATCTATCCAATGGAAGTGGATGTTCGTAGTGATACAAGGTGTTCTGAGAAATGCAAAGGGTAAAAGAAGGAGTGACAATGATTTATGCAACTTAGACAATCCAAAAGCCAGTATTTTAAGAAGGTTCGGTCAACTTGATCACTGAAGCATAGTCTAAGGTCGGTCAATGGTCGCTGCTAAAGAGAGAGAGAAAAGAAACACTTTACGTGCACTCTAACCTAGATCAGAATGGTTATCACTTTATCTAATCAGGAAACCTCCCACTGTACTGTCAAATTCTCCTCCAAACCTGAAAGAAGAATCAATCGGGATCACCCGAAGAGTAAACTAACTCATCAGTGGGAATCGGGATCCAACTCTCATCGCATGATAACGTGAAGGAATCCACTCATGTTATCACACTCCAGAAGGTATGCGCATACTTGGCAAGTTTCAGTTTCTTTAGAAACTCTTGATGTGAATTTTTGCCCCATGCTCTTTTGACCCTGACGTTGGCCAAATGTCATAAGTCACATGCCAAGTTCTACCCATCATTATCTTGTCAATTTGAACCCACCCGTACATGCCCCTGACGTTGGCCAAATGGCAGAACGACTGTCCCAAACCAACTCATCTATCTATGCAACAGATGAATACCCAGCAGCTACCAAACACTATGCCTTGGCGTTGGTCAAATTACACAGCTTGAATACTACTGAATACCCAAATGAAATGATGGAGGGCTACGGCTGGTTTTTGGCGAAAAACCTTTAACGTAACGAACTTGATATCGCTGAAGGAACCTGATAGCTTTTTATAAAAATATAGTGGCGAAAACCTTTGCTAAAGACTCCCGGTGAAGGGATCTCGGCTCTTTCCTCGTGGAATGAGGTGCAGGATATTCCAACTGAATACCGCGATGCAAAGCAACAAGTAATCGACTATAGTGAAGTTATTACCCTGACACAAACTTCTGCCCAAGGGGTCACTCCCGGTGAAGGGATCTCGGCCCTTGCCTCGTCGAATGAGGTGCAGGATATTCCAACTGAATACCACTATGCAAAACAAAAGGAAACGTCCTTGTAATAACACTTTTTAAAACTGTTCCAACAACGTCCAAACAGGTTTGTTTTCCTTTGCATTGATCAGAATCAAGGCAGTCCCATCAATTAATCACACTAGAAAAGAACGAAAATATAATGTACGTATATGCCATCCGCATTCGCCACTGGGTCCCGTCATCACCCGTTAGGTTATTTAACTAACGACAGAGCGAGGACTGGACTAGCGCGGGTGTAAAACATATACAACATCTACTAGTATATATACCAATATACAATAATCGCTCCAGGCGTGATAAATGCAACATTACAGAAAAGTAATAAGCATCACAGAACAATACAGATAATCTGGGATCCCCGGGATTCACAGAGCCGCTGCTGAAACCCGACGTTCCCCTGGTCGTGTGGATAGCCTGTGCAATGAAACCTAGACCCCTACGGGTGCGGCAAGTTACCCGCCAAAACCTGAAGCGAGGCAGCCCCCTACAGCAAAGTGAATGGA
Organism: Agapanthus africanus; assembly: GCA_030015575.1. Taxonomy (NCBI): domain Eukaryota; kingdom Viridiplantae; phylum Streptophyta; class Magnoliopsida; order Asparagales; family Amaryllidaceae; genus Agapanthus; species Agapanthus africanus. Next base: position 226,247,628 of record JASDDO010000006.1, on the reverse strand, counting down.
CCACCCTGCACTTCACGAAATCCGGTAACTTGGGCACCCCTCCTTGGGTCAACCTGTACCCCCTACGAGTGCGGCGAATAGTCTGCCAATTCTAGAGTGAGGCCCTCTGCCTCTCAAAGCCATGAGATGAGGACCCGTTGCTCTCCAGAACCCGGCTATCCGTGCACTCCGTCGCGGGGTAAACCTAGTACAGAAACGAAAAATATGTACAACGGGTATATCGACCTCAGCCCGATCGTGCCCTAAAAGAATATTATACAAACAGGCAGTGACGGAAGTCCACATGTTGGACGCTCGCCCCGCAATATCAAATGTACAAATAAATCTAAACTGCACTACCATTGCACACTGCTATCCACCACGACAAATCCGCAACATCACAGCACAACACAGAACATCAACGCGAATGTCTCGTTCGCAAACCCGTCTAAAAGGACTATAGCAAATAAACACGATTTACCGCTCGAATGACATTCACGGTCGGAGATATAATGTAAGTACTGTAAACTAACAAGTTTAAAATTCCGATCGACAAAACATCCCGAAGTGTGCCCCAAGTACAACTGTGGTACTCAAACAAAATCTGGGCCCAAACAAAATATTACAGAAACCACAATTCCACAGCACAACACAGAACATCAACGCAAATGTCACGTTCGCAAACCCGTCTAAAAGGACTATAGCAATTAGACACGATTTACCGCTCGAATGACATTCACGGTCGGAGATATAATGTAAGTACTGTAAACTAACAAGTTTAAAATTCCGATCGACAAAACTTCCCGAAGCAGGCCCGAAGTACAATTGCAGTACTCAAACAAAATCTGGGCCCAAACAAAATATTCCAGAAACCACAATTCCACATGCAAAACACCACAAGTGCACTTGCATCTTCGAACCCTACCATAAAACCATACGGCCTCTACAACGTTTCGCCCGAAATTGGGAAACTATCTGTGGGGGACTCTAAAGACTTGTCAGTACCTTGGCAGTGGGTTTAACCACAAGCACGTCAGCGGCACTAGCTGTGCGTAACGGCTGCCAATGTACTGACCGAAAGGGAACCTGATGAGCGAACTCATCCTGGAACCCTACGTAGCCTATCAGTGACAATATACATACAGTCCGGTCCGTTCGTCTATGAGTATCGCATATCGGGCCTAGGGGGCTGGTAACGTCAGACCCCCAATAGCGGTATAAGTCATGTCGGAGAGTAGCCTTGAACACCCTGAGAAATTACTGTAATATTTACCAGTAATTCTCACCTGCCTTGGCCAAGGACTTGGTGTAATGGCTCTCCTAGACACAGCACGATCTCACCCCCAATACCGGGAGAGACGAATCCCCTGCCGATCCGCTCACTTGCCTCCATGTGGCTCGGGACTGTACCCAACTAAAACCTGTTTGCACGACTCCTTTGAGCCATGGTAGGGTAGTAATCTAAGCATAGTGGGAACTCACACAAGACAAATGACGACATCAGGTCGATGAACTAACCTGTACACATGTCACAAGGGAACTGCTATCTGACGCTAGGTATAAATACCAACTAGCAGGTTCCCGGCGAGTCCTGTCCGGTGTACTCATAACCCAATGAGCACCTGTATACATCTTAGGTGATCCAACTGACACCAATGGCTTGTGAGACCGGTCACCGCCCCTCGTCGGGGTCTCGACTGTATACACTAGTCTACTCCGGAGTATCGATGCCTTATCTCGAAACTCCCACAACTAGGGACCACTTTTAAGGATGTGCTTATGGACTACCCAACTCTCACGTATATGATCTCCATCATACTGTCGGTAGTCAAGAAGGATCCTAAGGGCTCTATCAACATGTAATAGTGATCCTAAAGCTGTACATGACTGATAAAGGCAAACCAGATAGCATACTATCATCTTGAGTAAGACTATTCTACCGGTATAGGTCCTCCCTCAATCATTGCAATCACGTACTTGCGATCCAATAATTGACTTTGAGGGCACTATATCCAACAGATGCGTGAGTAGAATCTCTGCTTGTAAAGAATTCGAAGGAATTCGGTAGATCAAATGGTGATGAAATCCTAAACTCATCTTAAGTCTTATGAGAATTATGAACTTTAGGAAAAATAATCGTCAACTACCAAATTTGGAGCGAGATCACCATTCTTGATAATTTCGTTGCAATTTGGGTTTAAATGATTGATGATTTTCTTTTCTAAAGGATAGATTTGAATGTTGATCAATGAAAAGACAAGGGCTAGTGAAGGAGAAACCCTAGTTTCTTCAAAAAGATCCCTAATCTTCATTCATTACCATCGTTCTAGATATAATTCATCAATAGATAAGATGAGTCGTTTTTTAGTATTCATCATTGCTACTAATTCCTATCGAATCCTACAAGCTATTCTTCATTTTCTTGATAACTAAAATTGATTTTGGGACATTTTCCTGATTACTAAACTTTAAACTCTTTCTTCAAAATATTTCATCCAATAAATCTTGATTCATTTTCTTGAATTTTCTTTACTATTTTCTTTCGACTCAACTAAAGCGAGAACGAATAAATACACGAATCTCAGTGGACGACCTGTACTCATTAACGAACTACATCGACACCGTTATTGATTGCGGCTATAAATTATTTGATTGTGATTATACTTTTCATTTCATATCGAATCTATAGATCAAAAAAATACTATCAATCAAGGATATAGTGGCCTAAGAAATTGTTGTTTTATTTGATTTCTACCTGCTGATGTTTTCTACTCACGAGTTGGTAACTCACCCCCGTAGCGCCACAGTTCTTGCAGGTTTGACCGCTTGGGATCAGTTGCGGTATCGCTGGCACACAGCTTCTTCCAGGGTGCTTTGCTTTGGTTGGTGGGATACATGTTTGATCGTGCCCACTCTTGTACTTTATAATCCGTTGTATCTAGATAAACTCCATCAAATCAAATCAGAAACTAGACATTGTATATTTGTAGACCTAGTCAGACTTGGATATTATGCGAGACTTAGAGCGATGGGTTTATGTTCGCTTCTTGAGTTTTGATTTCTTGCTTATTTATTGTTCTTTCTGGGTTGATTTTCGTCGTTGGGCATTATATATATGTTATTGCGTGGTTATGATTCCGCCAGTTGGCGAAGAGCAAGCTCCCGCTTGGGGATGCCTTTAGTGTATGTATGTGGTTTTTGGATCAAAATATACATGGGAGGTGCTGCCCAAATTTTTAAAGACGAAACATGTTTTCAACTGGAGTATAACCCACTTGCATTTTCATGTTTCATTATCTATGCATTTAAAGAAAAACTTGATTTCATTATACCTTTATTTCAAACTGCACCCCCACTATTTTCCGCAAAAAGATTTAGATTTTCTGGGCTTCGGCTTATTTGATTTACGTTACGCCTTTAGTCGTTACGTAATTTAAGTGCCGGTCACGTGCTAAATTACGGGTCGTGACAAAGTTGGTATCAGAGCATTAGGTTTAACCTTGGTTTGAGTCTGGGTTTGACTATGCGAAGTCTGGGACGTAATATATATTTCGGAACCTCGGCTTGACCTTACGGAACTTAGACTTGACGGGGGGTAATAGACCCGAACTTTCGTTTCATAGGTTGACCTTGATTGATGGAGTAGGTAGCTTGAGTAGAGTGACGTACCGTACGTATGTTCCGCGGCATACTTACGATACGATACTCTACTTAAGTAACCTTAAGATGTACATATCTTGAGATCTGTGATACTATTCGTTCCTATGATCATATATCCATTTGGGATCTGTTGATTTCTTTCGTTCTTTGATCTATCTTCATCGATACCTGCTTGAGGTTCCTGTCACCATGGTTTGAGCACAGAGAGAGCTGCTGCTAGGGATGCGGTCAGGGCGATCTCATCACGGACGAGGACTGACCATGATGTTTTATGGTGACATAGGAACGTGTAGGTATAGTGTTTGTATCATGACCTCTCGTGGGAGGCGAGTGTTAGGTTTTGCACCGGATGATCGGGCCATTGATAGAGGCTGCCGGATTGAGAGGACTGCTGATCTACAGCCTACCTCAGAGATCGTGATGTTGTCTACCGTGCAGCCAGATGACCCAGCTGTTGCTGAGATTGATGGGATGTCGCTTCCAGAGTTTATGAGCTGAAACCTATTAGTTATGTATATGCCCCAGAGTCCATTATTGTATATATGATGTATATTATAGTGGATGCTTGGATATATATAGAGATGACTTTCTTGCTCGACATGATAGTATGCTATCTGGTTGCTCTTTGTCTTAACATGTAGACTTGTATTGTGATACTGTCTTGCTCTCACATGTTGTTGAAGCCTTCAGGGTGTGTACTTGATTACCAGGACTATGATAGAGATCATACTAGTGGGGCCAGGGTAGTACACAAGTACATCCTTTAATTGTTCCTAGTCGAGGGTGTATCGAGACAGGGCATCGATATTCCAGAGTAGACTAGCATATACGCTTCTTGACCCATATGATGGGCGATGGATGATCCCACATCCATTGGTGTTTGACATCAAAGATGGTATACGGGTGCTCAGTGGAGACTGGGTACACTGAACGGACTCGCCGAGAACTCCTAGTTGGTATTATACCTATCGTCAGATAGCAGTTCTCTGATGACACTGGTACAGGTTAGTCTGTAGACCCGAGATCGTCATAGAGTCTTGTGTGATTCCCACTGTGCTTTGGTTTCCACCTTACCACATTCAAGAGAACGTGTAAAACGGTGGCTTTTGGGTACAGTCCCGAATCACATGGAGGCAATGAGCGATAGGAGGGGTTTTGTCTCTCCCAGTATTGGGGGTTGATGTTGCGCTGTGCTCGATTGGCTATAACAGGAAGTCCCTGGCCAGGGCTGATACGGAGATCTACTGGTAAGTGTTATCAGTAGTTTCTCGACCCGTTATGAGCCTCACATCGGCATGACTTATCGGTTACTGGGGTCCGACGTTTACCACCCCTAGACTGGATATGCGATATATCAGACGAAGAGACCGGACTGTACGGAAGTGTTACTGACAGGCTTTACAGGAGTATGAGCAGGCTTTCTTCTTGATCTTCTAATCGCTCAATACCTGGGTAGCCGTTACGTCCAGCTAGTACCGCTGACGGCTTGTGGGTGCTTGATGTGATCATCACCTACTGCCGGCGTATTGACGAGTCTTTAGAGTTCTACACAGAGGTTTACTGGCTCAGGCAAAACGAAGTAGGAGCACATATATGATATGTGCGGGACCGAGATTAATACGAGTATGTGATACCGTATTCTATTCTCGCGATATGTGATATCGGTCTGTTATATGTGATATAGCCGGGTTATCGAATCAAGTGTTGATTTGATAAGTTGATGCATATAATATTAGTCGGTTATATGTGATATAGCCGGATTATTAAATCAAATGTTTATTTAATAATTTAATGTATAATTGTATATTTGATATGCTAATTTACATTAACTAATATTTGCTCACTTATACATTTCTTTTCTCATATGTGCACACTTAATATATATGTGATATATATTATTTGTGTTTTCTTTTTGTCAAGCTTGATTATACATGCAACATGGGTGTATGATACTTATACCATGCCATTAGATTATTAGGGTTTTATTTATTTAATGCAAATATAAATTGTTGGAATTAAGCATCGTTGCAAGCTTTGGAAGCTTGTGGAAACCATTGACTTAGTCCACTAAATTTGTCTTGCATTAGATATTTATTAACCTAACCTTAATGTTTAGTCATGGTTATGTCTCTACAAGGGTTATATGAGATATTTCTCACCCATGGTTGCCATTCACTCTCACATCCATTATTTTCTTCACCTTCATCTTCAACAAGAGAAAGCTCTCTAGGTTTTGGTGAGGTAAAAAATAGAGTGAGAAAAAGAATTCTAAAGTGAGCAAAATTCCTAGTTCATCATCCTCTACTAGATTAGCCATTTAGTTTAGGGTGTTAGCTTCACTAATCCCTAATTAGTGAAGAGGTAGCTTGAGTTGGTGTCTCCTCAAAGTAGATCATCTTCGGCCTCGAAGATCATTGAGCAAGCTCGTTCATTTCGACTGGTGGAGCCTACGGAGAGTCCGGATCACCACTACTTGGAGAGAAGGGACTTCTACATAGAGCATTTGAAGTGAAGGACCAGTCTACAAAGGTTGTATTCCTTGTTCACTAGGTTGTAAAGTTGTTTACACTTTGTATTGTCTAAATCTCTAGTTACGATTCTAGGGTTAGGGTTATGTAGCATGGCAATTTTTTGAATTTGGCATGGATGATACCTCCCGAAACCTTGTTGCCGTGTTAAGTAACCCTACAAAACCGTTGGATCTTTCAGGCCGAGATGTGACAGGAAATAGCTAGTCTATCTTGAGTTGAGCGACTGATATGATTCGTCAGATTTGATGTGCCGATACAGGCTCAGTTGAGTTGAAGAATTTCAATTGAAGGATCTTACTTGGATCTAGAATAAATCAAGCAAGATAGGACGTTGTTCGTCGGATGCTCCTATGTGAGATCGGTAAGTTGACCAGTTTCGGATAGAAGGACCTCACCCAGATGCGTTGTGAGTTGATCGAGGACGGACGAATAAAGTGTATTCCTCCGATGATTTGGACGAGTTCCCAAGGATGTGTTGTCACGACCCGAAATATTAGCTCGTGACCAGCACTTGAATCACGCCACGTCTAAAGGCGTAACGGAATTCAAGTAAGCTGAAACCCAGAAATCTAAACCTTTTTAGAAAAAAATAAAGGAGGTGAGGTTTTGAAATAAAGGTATAATGAAAACAATGTTTTCTTAATGCATAGAAAGAAACATGAATGATGCAGGTGAAATTTATAAGTTTAAAAAAAACATGTTTCGTCTTTTAAAAATTTTGGCAGCACCTCCTTCGTATATTTTGATCCAAAACCACAATACATAACAAGAATAATGGCATCCCCAAGCGGGAGCTAGCTCTTCGCCAAACGGCGGATCAAAACCACACAAAATAGTATAAATAAGTATATGACGCCCAACGGCGAAGTTCACCAAAAAAAGATAAATGAAAGAGCAAGATATAACCCCAAAGGGGAAATAAAACCCATCGCTCAATCTCGCAACTACAAGTCTCACTAAGTCTCATTACTTATACAAATACAACTTTTGATTGATTGATGGAGTCAACTAGATACAATATGAAATAAAATACAAGAGTGGGTACGATACAAGTGCCCCACCTATCAATGCAAAACACCCAAATGAATCTGTGTGCCAGCGAATCCGCTACTGATCCAAGCGGTCAACCTGCAAGAACTGTGGCACAACGGGGGTGAGTTGCCAACTCGTGAATAAAAATGTATCTACAAGTAGAAATCGAATAAACAACGACTCCTAGGTCATCTATATCAAAAGTAGTGCTATGATATCCAGGGTGACCGGGTCGTATATGTGCCAACAAGGCAGTCACTATCTATATGCACGTGGATAACATCCAACAGTAGTAATCAATGCATGCGGATATGTGGATCTCATCCACCCATAAATCAATGTCTATAAGCATGTGTAAAATCTCCGATAGTAGCATCGGTGTATGTATGTATGTATGTATGTATGTGGATCCAGTCCACGCGTCAACCACTGACGCAACAATATCATGCATGTAAATATCATAAAAGAGTGTGCATGAAAATATGAGGATATGTGTATATCAACAGTGTCCCTCCCGACACATCAAATCATGGAACCTGAGTGCCTAGCATCGACACTCGAAAACATCAAGAAAACCGTACCAAACATCGGCACGTAAATCCTCATATATCTCAGGCGCCGCATCCTCAGATCGGCCCTCATATCCATCTCGCTACTCCGGTCGGTATCCTCCGGATAACCGCCGAGTCTACATACCATCACCGGTAGGTAGTGCTCCCCCTGCCTGGCTCACCGTCTAACATATACGAGTCTTCTTGCCCCGGGGTACCTCACCGGGTCCACCATGTACCCGCAATCGGTGCCTACCACTCCTCGAATCGGGTTTCACATGCCACTCTCAGAACCGAGAAAACGCATGGTGGACGCACTGAAATATCACATCAAGAGAAACCGGGTTTTAAAATAGTACATGCTTCCTTTTGAAATAGCCACGGTTCTCAAATCCAGAAATCTCATAAAAACATCATATCTCAATGCGTAAAATAATAGAGCATGATGTATGCGACATGCGAAAAGAAATGCGAGCATATCCGTGTATCATGCACTATGGAATAGTGATATGACATATTAAGGGAAAACCGCTCTTTAAAATTATTCCAGTTTTTAAAGTATAGCATGCGGTTCCCAATTTTACAAATAAACCGGTTATTTATGTAGGTACAATATGTATATGCGCAAGTAGAGATGTATCATGTATGTGTGCACAAATATGAATATACAATGTGTATGTCATGATGCAGCAATCCTACTGTGTAGTGACATGGCAATTATCGATGATGAAGTGTGTGAGCCGGCAATTATGTGTACGTGAAACATACGCATCATCGATAATGGTGCAGGTGTACTATCACAGGTATATACGATGCAATAATAATATCATGAATGCAGCAAGTCAACCATCAGCTAACAGCTACAAGGTATACATAACTATCATATGTCCGAGTCGGCGAATCTATCAATCGGCATCTAGCCCCTAAACATCGCGTACGGTATAATCACTCGTACGACAACCTCTAGTCAAGGGTAAGGATCAATTATCAAGTCAACTCATCACGCACGGAATATCATCGTGCGGCGGCATTAAGCTAATAGGGATCCTATCATCCTATACGACAAATGAGGGTATGGCCTAACATCACATACAGCCTATCATCCATGATTCACAACATTCTATATGTATATAACCCTATATACCTATGTCGCAGGTCGAATCTGCAATGATCTCATATCAGGGGACCGGCAGGGTAAAAATCATTTCGATCGACTCGCATCTGTATACCATCATATCATATCATCATCTTATTATATCATCAAATTCGTCTTGTAATCTTTCATCGCATTCATGTCTCATATCATGTCGAATTTACATAAACACGCTATCTCTACTATGTATAAGTATCTAATCTAACAAACACACCCGAACCATACAATCAGATTTTTAAAGAAGTGAATCGTAGTTTTGAAAACAGAGGTTACGGTGTTTTTAAAGAAAGATATCATTTGAAAATCCGTAACATCCCTCAAGATATACCTTTAAAAGATACATATGATTCTTTGGTTTAGAAAAAGGTATGGTTCGGATGACGCATCTACATCGACTATCTAGTCCTACAGAAACCTAAGCGGTAGTATCGCTAAACATCATCCTAGGGTAGTAGTAGTAGCATATCACACTTAACTATCCTCTAGTTTCTAACATGGCTACATACCTATCTATATTCTAACCCTAGTTTCCTAATCTAGGTTTCCTAACCATACTCTATAAATCGGTTTCCATCAGAAGTTTGCGGGGGTGCTATACGCCATCCACCCGACTTCCCCGGTAGATATAGATCTACTCACCTGTCTTCGCTCGCCAAAATCGATGACGCCATGCTCCTTCGCCTCGGAATCCATGCGAGAGTACCTACAATAATAACAATCGCAATACGTATTAAAAATCGAGGCAGAAAACCGATACAGCGCACAGTGTGCTCATAGGTTGGAACCTATGGCCCAAACATGCAAATACAACAACTAACCCCTGTTGTCGATGTACGAACACCCGACAAAAAAATACAAATCCAAATATCAAGAAAGTGCATTTAAAAATACGGAAAACATCGCCTAAAACACACCAAAATGCTCCCAGATTTTGCCCAGATGACAATTAGCCAAAACTGCATATAGGAGGGGTCTAATTTAGTGCAAAATGAGCCCTGGAACAAATCTGAGCCAAATCCATCCTACTCTCGCCGCAAATTGTAAGTCGATGTAGTACACCCCAGTACTTGTGGGGAGGCGGAATTTTCAAAAACGATCATGTTTAAAGAACGAACATCGACTAACCGCTTGAATCGAAGCTAAACTATAAATAACCGTACACAAAGAGTTTCTTATCAATTGTGTTTAGGGATTATACCTAATGAAACTGGTCCTTCGTCTTTGTGTCCTCCTTTGTTCTCCTCGACCTTCTCTAGGTAGTAGACGATCCACCCGAGAGCAAAACACCAAGCTATACCTCTAACTTGAGGTAACTAATCTACTTTGATTGCTAATAAAAGAAGAAAGGATGATAAAGAGTGAAGGTAATGGATGTTTAAGTCTAACTAATCCTTTGATCTCAACACATGAGGATTAAGGATTAGTCTCTTGAAGATGAGATCTTGAGGAGAGAGAAGATGATAATCATAATGAGATGAGATAGTGAGAGTATCATAACATATTATGAAGCATTCTCATTTTAGAATAATGAATAATAGAAATGAATAAGCATGCTTCATAAATGAAAAGAGGTGATTCATTAAGCATGTGTCATTATCATTTATGGTGCAATAATGATAATGATGAATCACTCTCATGACTCACAATCTTATCCAAAGTAACCTCCTTAGTCACATCTTCTAGAAGCTTCTCGTACAATTACGAGAACGCCCCTCCAATCCGCAAAAATACGGAAAAACTTTAGACTGTAAAAATCCAATAACCGGATACCAGTAACTGGCTTAAACCAAAGCCGACTGGTAAAAACTGTCCGAAAGTCGTACGCGCGTAAACGCACGTATGCGTCCGAACCCTTTGTCGCAAAACCATGCGACCTCTATATCGTTTCACCTGGAGTAGGAAACTCTCTGTGTAGGACTCTAGAGACTCGACTACTACGCTGGCAGTGGGTTTAACCACAGAACGCAAGCGGCACTAGCTGTACGTAACGGTCCCTAGGTAGTTGTCGATAAGAAGGCCGATGAGAAAACCCATCCGAACTCCTACTGAGTCTGATGTGACAATCTCCATACAGTCCGGTCCGTTAGTCCAAGACTATCGCATATCGGGCCTAGGGGGGCGGCAAGCGTCAGTCCCCTAATAGCGGTATAAGTCGTGTCGGAGGGAAGCCCATTACAACCTGAGAAACTACTGGAACCTACCAGCAAATCTCGCTTGCCTTGGCCAGGGACTTTGCGTAATGGCTCTCTGACACAGCACGATATCTACTCCCAATACCGGGAGGGACGAATCCTGTCTAACCGCCACTGCCTCCAAGTGCTCGGGACTGCACCCAACTGCTACCTGTTTGCACGACTCCTTTGAGCCGTGGTAGGGTAGCAATCTAAGAACAGTGGGACACACTCGAGGCGAAGTAGCAGTGTCAAGTCTGCGGACTACGCTGTACTCATGTCACCTGGGAACTGTTCACTGACGACTGGTATCAAACCAACCAACAGTTCCCTGTGAGTCCTGTCCGGTGTACCCGTAACCTAACGAGCACCTGCATACTATCTCCAGTACGACGTACTGACGGCTGTGGGACAGACCATCTCCCCAACTGGGATGAGAAGCATACACACTAGTCTACTCCGGAGTATCGATACTCTGTCTCGATAATCCAACGACCAGGGACCTGAATAACGATGTGCTTGTAGACTACCCAGCCCCCACTAGTGTGACTGCCATCACAACGCTGGTAGACAAGCAAGATCCTAAGAGCTCTATCAATACGTACACTCACATATTAAGATAGAAAAACCAAGTAGCATACTACCATGTTTAGCAAGACTGTTATATACATGTGAATATCCCAAGCTTCCATTAAGTAATATACAAGCTAGTATGATACAGTAATGGCCTTCTAGGGCATAAACACTAACAATCTCCCACTTGCACTAGGGCCATGTACTGGCATATCGTAGACCAATGATCTCGAGCAGCCTCTCGAACTGAATCTGAGGAAGGGCCTTCGTGAATGGATCAGCAATGTTCTCTTCAGAAGCAACTCTCCGAACCTCGATCTCCTGACGATCAATGATCTCCCTGATCAGGTGATACCGCCTCAAGATGTGTCTGGACTTCTGATGGGACCTTGGTTCCTTCGCTAAAGCTATAGCTCCGTTGTTGTCGCAATACAGAGGTATTGGATCAACTATGGTAGGAACAACCTGAAGTTCTGTTAGGAACTTCTTCATCCAGACTGCTACTTTTACGGCATCGCAAGCAGCTATATACTCCGCTTCCATCGACGAGTCAGCAACGGTGTCCTGCTTGGAGCTCTTCCAGCACACCGCCCCTCCATTGAGGGTAAAGACATAACCCGACATGGACTTGGAATCGTCCTTATCACTCTGGAAGCCAGAATCAGCAAAGGCCTCCAACCTGAGGTCTTTTCCGCCGTAAACCAAGAACATCTCCTTAGTCCTCCTCAGGTACTTGAGAATGTTCTTTACTGCTATCCAGTGTTTCTCCCCTGGGTCAGACTGATACCGGCTTACCACGCTCAGTGCGTAAGCTACATCTGGTCTGGTACACAACATCGCATACATTATAGAGCCTACCGCAGAAGCGTAGGGTATAATAGACATGCGTTCCCTTTCCAAATCAGTCTTGGGAGACATCTCTTTGGAGAGGGTGATTCCGTGACAAGCCGGTAGATTACCGCGCTTAGAATCTTCCATACTGAATCTTTTCAGTACAGTGTCGATATACCTGGACTGCGAAAGTCCCAACATCCTCTTGGATCTATCACGATAGATCCGGATCCCCAGAATGTAAGAGGCATCACCCAGGTCTTTCATGGAGAACCTGTGTGACAAGAATCCTTTGACAGATTGTAGCATAGGAATGTCATTTCCTATCAATAGAATGTCATCCACGTACAAGACGAGGAATACGACACTTCTGGCTACAACTTTACTATATATGCACGGTTCATCTGGATTTTTGATAAAGTCATATTCTTTGACTGTCTCATCAAAACAGATGTTCCAACTCCGCGATGCCTGCTTTAGTCCATAAATGGACTTAAGCAGCTTGCATACTTTCCCGCTGCTCCCACTCTGATTGAAACCCTCTGGCTGATCCATATAGACGCTCTCTTCTAAATTTCCATTCAGAAAAGCCGTCTTTACGTCCATCTGCCAGATTTCATAATCATGGAAGGCAGCAATAGCAAGAAGGACCCGAATGGATTTGAGCATAGCCACTGGAGAAAAAGTTTCGTCATAGTCCAAACCAGGTCTTTGACGAAAACCCTTTGCAACAAGTCTAGCCTTATAGGTTTCCACCTGTCCATCTACACCAATCTTTTTCTTGAAGATCCATTTGCATCCTATGGGTTTTACCCCATCTGGAGCAAAGTCCAAAGTCCATACTTTGTTGGTGTACATAGACTCCATCTCGGTCCGCATTGCATCTAGCCATCGTACCGAGTCGCCGCTCTGGATGGCCTGCTGGAAGTCAGTAGGTTCATCATCATCTATGATGCAATCCTCTCTATCCCTATCTATGAGAAAACCATAGTATCTCTCAGGCGGATGAGACGGCCTACTACTCCTGCGGAGGGGTGCGGGAATGTTCTGTTCTTCTTGAACCTCTGGTTCTACCATACTTTCAGTAGCAGTTTGTGGTTCTGGAATTTCTTCCAGTTCTATTTCGCTCCCACTTATTTCCTTTTCTAAAAACTGATTTTCCAGAAAATGGGCATTACGAGAAACAAAAACCTTTTGTTCCTCTGCGTAATAGAAATAATATCCCTTGGAGTTCTTTGGATATCCCACAAACATACATTTTACTGATCGTGCCTCGAGCTTGTCCACATGCTGCTTCTTAACAAAAGCTGGACATCCCCAAATCCTCATATGCTGAAGATGGGGTTTCTTCCCAGTCCACATCTGATATGGAGTGGTAGGCACAGTCTTGGTAGGAGCCCTGTTCAGAAGATATGCCGCTGATTCTAGCGCATAACCCCAGAAAGATCGCGGTAACTCAGCATTACTCATCATGGATCGTACCATATCCAATAGGGTTCGATTCCGTCTCTCCGATACACCGTTATGCTGTGGAGTGTATGGAGGAGTAAGCTGAGAGAGAATTCCTTTCTCTTTTAGGTAACCTAGGAACTCGGCACTTAAGTATTCTCCACCTCGATCAGATCTTAGTGTCTTAATACTTTTGCCTGTTTGGTTTTCTACTTCATTCTTATACTCTTGGAATTTCTCAAAAGCCTCGGATTTATGTTTCATTAAGAAAACATATCCATACCTAGAGAAATCATCTGTAAAAGTAATGAAGTAGGAATAACCACCTCTCGCATGTGTAGACATTGGACCACATACATCGCTGTGTATGAGTCCTAAGAGCTCGCTCGCTCTTACTCCTTGTCCAGTAAATGGAGTCTTTGTCATCTTTCCTTTGAGACAGGATTGACAAGTGTCATAAGATTGATATTCGAACGAGTCCAAATATCCTTCTCTATGCAACTTAGTCAACCTTCTCTCATTGATGTGACCCAGTCTACAATGCCATAAGAAAGCTTTATTCAAATCTGGAGACTTTCTTTTTAGTGTGTTCTGGACATTGAAAATTTGGAGTTGGTTTAAAACATATATGCCGTTATTTAGAGTACCAGACCCAATCAAACCATGATTAAGGTGGATGTTGACAACATCTCTTACAAACGTGAAATCATAACCTTTATTTGATAACAAGGAAACTGATATGATATTACACGTTAAGCTGGGTACAAAATAACAGTTATGTAAAACCAAAATGTGTCCACTCGTCAATCCTAGGTGATAATCCCCGACGGACGCAGCTCCCACGCTAGCTCCGTTAGCAACCCTGAGGATCATATCACCTTCCTTCAGCACTCTACGGTTTCTCAGTGCCTGCAATGAATTGCAAATATGAGATCCTGATCCGGTATCCAATACCCAGGAAGTAGAGTTGATCGACAGACAATTCTCAATTACAAACACACCTGAAGTCGAAGCCACAGCATGCTTCGGTTCCTGGTTCTTGGCGTTCCACGCCTTGCAATCCTTCTTCCAGTGCCCTTTCCTGTGACAATGGAAGCACTCATCCTGACCAACTATCGGTACTGCTTTCTTTTTCTTTCCCTTCTTTCCCACCTTACTAACACCTCCTCTAGGTTTGGGTGCGGCCTTCTTCTTCCTTCCTTTGGCCCTAGCCTTGGACCCGGAAGAAGATGCACCGCCAACAAACATAGCGGGTGTTTCCCTTGCCTTCTGCAAGGTGCCCTCTGCACTCCTTAACATGTTCAGGAGTTCCGCAAGTTCAACTTCTTTTCCTTGAATGTTGAAGTTGAGGATAAACTGGGCGTAGGTGGGAGGAAGGGACTGGAGAATAAGGTCTGTATAGAGCTCATTATCCAAAGTCATCCCAAGGTCCGCGAGCTCTTCAATATAGCTGATCATCTGTAGGACATGTTCACCTACCGATGACCCGACAGCCAACCTCGCTCGAAACAAGTTCTTAGAGGTCTCGTATCTTGCTATACGAGATTGCTCTCCATAAAGTTCCTTTGTATGGAGAAATATGCCATCTAGGGACATATCCTCGTGCCTCCTCTGATGTTCATTGTTCATCGAGGCAAGCACGATGCACTTGGCTCTCGCGCAATCTAAATCCCAGGTTTTGCGGATTTCCTTATCCGCATTGCTGGATTTGGGACCAAGGACAGCAGGTGCTGTAGCGGTGAGGACGTACCCCAGTTTGTCATAGGTCAAAGCCATCTTGACATTCCGCAGCCAATCTTTATAGTTTGGCCCCGTCAGTATATTTTTCTCTAAAAGTAACTTAAGTCCAGTCATTTTCAGGGTCGCTGCAATTAGGAGAGAGAGAAGAAAAACTCTTTAGCATGATGCTCTTGCAAGTTTAGAGTGGTTTTTAGTTTATCTAAACTGGATGGGTCCCACTGTTTTTCGAATCCTTCCTCAAACCATAAAAGAAGAATTAGCCAGGACTATTCTCACCGTACAATACTTGCTTAACCGTTCAGCCAGGCCAGTGTCGATACTTCGAGGGAGGTTTTCCAACGCTTTCGCGAAGTTCCTTAATTAAATAACCTCTTTTCTCTGGGGGCGTAACCCCGCTGACACCTTTCTGGACACCTACTAGGTTTATAGCATTGATCGTTAAGCGACGAATATCCTGATAAGTAGCATATACTCACAGTAGGATCGGGATCCAAATATCATCGTATGATAATGTTGAAGGAGTGCTACCAACATTCATCAAACTCCAAATGGTATGCATCTCTTTGCAAATTTCAGTTTCTTTAGAAATTCCCGATATATATTTTTGCCCCATGCTCTTATGACCTTGGCTTTGGTCAAAATGTCATAAGTCACATGTCAAGTTCTACCCGTCATTATCTTGTCAATTTGAACCCATCCGTATATACCCCTGACTTTGGTCAAATGATAATACGACTGTCCCAAACTAACTCATCTATCTTATGCAACAAATGAAAACCCAGCAGCTACCAAACACTATGCCTTGACTTTGGCCAAAATGCATAGCTTGAATACTACTGAATACCCAAATGAAATGACGGAGGGCTACGACTGGTTTTGGCGAAACCGTGAACGTAGTGAACTTGATAT
This sequence comes from Agapanthus africanus, assembly GCA_030015575.1. NCBI lineage: Eukaryota > Viridiplantae > Streptophyta > Magnoliopsida > Asparagales > Amaryllidaceae > Agapanthus > Agapanthus africanus. The sequence goes on along the minus strand of JASDDO010000006.1, from coordinate 226,231,049 downwards.
AACCGAAAGAACCTGATAGCTTTTTAAAAGGAGTGGTTAAATCTCCACATTTAAAAATATCTGTTTTTAAAATTAACCGAGTGGTTTCTTTTAAATTGTTCCAACGATTAAAACTTTGGTTTATTTTCTTTGCATTATATATAATGCGTCCCATCATTAACCTATCATTGCAGAAAACAACGAAAATACAACGTCCTCTTATGCCATCCGCATTCGCCACGGGGTCCCGTCATCACCCGTTAGGTTACTTAACTAACGACAGAGCGGGGGCTGGGCTAGCGCGGGTGTAAAACATAAGTGACGTCTAAATAGCTATCATAAATATAGATATTTTACATTCGTCTGACGCAATGATATTCATTCCAGAACACAGATAAACAATATTGGATTTGCAAGCAATCTGTATTTCTTTTGAGCCTGCAAGAAAAGACAGATTACACAGTTGTGATGAATAGCCGTTACCCCACCCTCCACCCGGCAGTTTGTGTACCCCACCTTGGGTCAGTCCTAGGAGCAAAAACAGTAAAATGAAATAATACAACGGTGGCTACAACCGCAACCTGGATGTGCCCCGCAAAATAATATTACAACAAATGAATTAAATAAAAACCCATTGCAAAAACCCCGGCTATACACCACAACAGTCCAATACAGTTTATATGCACAAACAGATATAACCATTTCAGAAATGTGCAACCCCCTGCCAACCGACATACTAGCAGTTGGGGGAGATTTACGAACACATTTATCAATCACAGATATAATCCAACATGCAAATACTGTACAATTTCGATCGACTAAACATCTTTAATATTGCTCCAAAAACTGCTCTGTAAACTGGAGACCTGAGCAAAATTAAAATATTCCAGAAAATCCCAAATATTACACAGAAGCAACAGAAGAAAAATTGGTTCCTGACTCGCCAACTCGGCGGCGGAACCGCGGCAACTCAGTAGGGTGAGGCCGCGGTTCCGCGGCGAGTTAGACGATTCAGGCGACTGTTTTTCTTGGGTGTTCTACTGTGGTCATTTCAAGCTTTCTGCACTCACCTGAAAAATTTTTGGACATCATTTTAAATTCGACAGAAACTGAATTTTTCGGGACTTTCCGGTTTCGTTTTTTCCGTTCGAAATTCGTACAAATTTGCAATTAAGTTATTTAGTGTTTAGCGAGGCTCTGATACCACTGTAAGTCGATGTAGTACACCCCAGTACTTGTGGGGAGGCGGAATTTTCAAAAACGATTATGTTTAAAGAACGAACATCGACTAACCGCTTGAATCGAAGCTAAACTATAAATAACCGTACACAAAGAGTTTCTTATCAATTGTGTTTAGGGATTATACCTAATGAAACCGGTCCTTCGTCTTTGTGTCCTCCTTTGTTCTCCTCGACCTTCTCTAGGTAGTAGACGATCCACCCGAGAGCAAAACACCAAGCTACACCTCTAACTTGAGGTAACTAATCTACTTTGATTGCTAATCAAAGAAGAAAGGATGATAAAGAGTGAAGGTAATGGATGTTTAAGTCTAACTAATCCTTTGATCTCAACACATGAGGATTAAGGATTAGTCTCTTGAAGATGAGAGCTTGAGGAGAGAGAAGATGATAATCATAATGAGATGAGATAGTGAGAGTATCATAACATATTATGAAGCATTCTCATTTTAGAATAATGAATAATAGAAATGAATAAGCATGCTTCATAAATGAAAAGAGGTGATTCATTAAGCATGTGTCATTATCATTTATGGTGCAATAATGATAATGATGAATCACTCTCATGACTCACAATCTTATCCAAAGTAACCTCCTTAGTCACATCTTCTAGAAGCTTCTCGTACAATTACGAGAACGCCCCTCCAATCCGCAAAAATACGGAAAAACTTTAGATTGTAAAAATCCAATAACCGGATACCAGTAACTGGCTTAAACCAAAGCCGACTGGTAAAAACTGTCCGAAAGTCGTACGCGCGTAAACGCACGTATGCGTCCGAACCCTTTGTCGCAAAACCATGCGACCTCTATATCGTTTCACCTGGAGTAGGAAACTCTCTGTGTGGGACTCTAGAGACTCGACTACTACGCTGGCAGTGGGTTTAACCACAGACCGCAAGCGGCACTAGCTGTACGTAACGGTCCCCAGGTAGTTGTCGATAAGAAGGCCGATGAGAAAACCCATCCGAACTCCTACTGAGTCTGATGTGACAATCTCCATACAGTCTGGTCCGTTCGTCCAAGACTATCGCATATCGGGCCTAGGGGGGCGGCAAGCGTCAGTCCCCTAATAGCGGTATAAGTCGTGTCGGAGGGAAGCCCATTACACCCTGAGAAACTACTGGAACCTACCAGCAAATCTCGCTTGCCCTGGCCAGGGACTTTGCATAATGGCTCTCTGACACAGCACGATATCTACTCCCAATACCGGGAGGGACGAATCCTGTCTAACCGCCACTGCCTCCAAGTGCTCGGGACTGCACCCAACTGCTACCTGTTTGCACGACTCCTTTGAGCCATGGTAGGGTAGCAATCTAAGAACAGTGGGACACACTCGAGGCGAAGTAGCAGTGTCAAGTCTGCGGACTACGCTGTACTCATGTCACCTGGGAACTGTTCACTGACGACTGGTATCAAACCAACCAACAGTTCCCTGTGAGTCCTGTCCGGTGTACCCGTAACCTAACGAGCACCCGCATACTATCTCCAGTACGACGTACTGACGGCTGTGGGACAGACCATCTCCCCAACTTGGATGAGAAGCGTACACACTAGTCTACTCCGGAGTATCGATGCTCTGTCTCGATAATCCAACGACCAGGGACCTGAATAAGGATGTGCTTGTAGACTACCCAGCCCCCACTAGTGTGACTGCCATCACAACGCTGATAGACAAGCAAGATCCTAAGAGCTCTATCAATACGTACACTCACATATTAAGATAGAAAAACCAAGTAGCATACTACCATGTTTAGCAAAACTGTTATATACATGTGAATATCCCAAGCTTCCATTAAGTAATATACAAGCTAGTATGATACAGTAATGGCCTTCTAGGGCATAAACACTAACACAAATTGCGGCCAGAATGATAAAATTTGCGGCCTAGGTTTTGAATTAGGGGCTCGGGTCTTGGTGGTATCTTCCTAGGTGCCTGCACGACTCACTGTCAGCTCAATTTAGTTTTTGGTGCCCCCGGGTTGCTCCAGATTCCAGAACACCTTCACAGATCACACATTTATCCGATGTCGGGTTTATAAATCCGTGTTTTGGGGTTTCTATGGTCTGGTCTAGGTCACTAAACAACACCTAAGGCTTCTGGTCAGCCACTACACATCACCATTTTCAGCAAACACTCAACCTCTTTTTAGGGTTTCCCAATATCTCACTAATCCCCACAATACGACATCTAAACATGATATCACACAAAACTAATCTAAAGGAAAGAAATTATACCTCATCTAGTCCACTCTAGGCAGCACTAATTTCCCAACGTCGCCAAAATCCCATTTTGCTCGGTCCATCGTGTAGAGGTTGAAGAGGGGATTAATATTTGTGAAGGGTGTGTAGGGTTTTGGGGCATGGTTGGAGATGGATCTATGGATTTTTGTGGAGGGTTTTTGGAGTTGAGGAGATGAAGGAGAGAAGAAGAAAAAGATGGAGCCAACAAAAAGGGCAGCAACCCCCCTCCCTCTCTCTCACAATTCACACACTCTCTCTCTCTCCAAGCTCACCTAACCTAATCATTATGTCTCCTTGACTTTTCCCTTTTTCATTTTCTCTTTTCTATCCATCAATAACCATAATATAAAGCAAAAAAGAAATGAAACATGTAACAAAATGAACATGTCATGGTGCACTAACCATGGAAACTGTAAAAACGCGGATTTGGCTTAATCGCGATTAGCAGTGCACTAATCGGGTTTTTATCGAAACTGCGTATAATCAATTTTAAAATTGCCAAATCCTTTAAATATATTTTCAAATGAATAAATCATTTTAATTTCTATTTATTTCACAATTAATGGTATATATTTATACCCTTTTTTTCGAAAACCCCAATTTCGCAAATCGGCAGTTTTCGGGAAAAATATTATTTTAATATTAAATTCCCAAAAATAATATTTTATATTTTTTGAGATGTTACATGTGTTCGGCTTGATATCTTCTACAGAGTGATGAAGATACCGAGTTCGTAATTTCGAGTCCATATGAGAGACTCCGGATTGACCGTAGCCGAGAACGAATTGCAATACGCAGACAACAAGAGATGACGTCGAAATGGACGTAATAAAGGCGAGTGGAACAAGAGGTTCGTGCGAGATGTTAACGAGCGGTTGTTACTCTCCGTTGATGCCAGAGGATTGATATGTGTGCAGAGGCGTTAGATACAGCCAAATTTCAAAGGAAAGCCGTGCCGATGACACAGCTGTCCGGTTATGAGAAAAGAGTTAAGCAAGAGTGCCAATCTTCGTATAGTTCGGCATAGGTGAGATCGGAAGAAGCCATGCGAAGGTTCTTTCCAGGACACCGCAGCGATAAAGATTTGTACCAAGGATCAGTTATATCGCGCATATTCAGAGGGCCAGATGCCGCCGTCAGTAACGTGCCGTAAGTGAGTGGTCATGTTGATTGGCCAAACGGTGATCAGAGGAGTTCCGGAGCGGAACTGTTCTGTTAGTACACCTGACCAGGTCGACAAGGAGAAGGATCGCAAGATTGGTAATCCACAGAGAAACGGGAACCTAGAGACTGAAGACGCCATACTGTGAGCAGGAGGCAAGTAGATGATCTTGTTCTGCCAGCTTGGGCGCACCGGCATTTTTCGATATTGTAGGAGGTGTACCTCAATATCATTTATTGCGATTGTGTTTTGTGATCCGAGTATCACACTTTTATCGCTTGGATTTGTGTTTCGATGATTGAGTTTTATGATATTGTTTTCGTGCACCGCGGCTGCACCTACTGGAGATTTATATTTTGTGCACAGTTATTGAACTTGATTATGTTTTATACATCGCTACATTGGTTTATGATTTTGTCACGACCAGAAATATTAGCTCGTGACCAGCACTTGAATCACGCCACGTCTAAAGGCGTAACGGAATTCAAGTAAGCTGAAACCCAGAAATCTAAACCTTTTAAGAAAAATAAAGGAGGTAAGGTTTGAAATAAGGCATAATGAAATCAAGTTTTCTTAATGCATAGAAAAGGAACCTGAATGATGCAAGTGAAATTTACTAGTTTGAAAACATGTTTCGTCTCTTTAAAATTTTTAATAGCACCTCCTTTGTATATTTTGATCCAAAACCATAAATACATAATAATGATAAAGGCAGCCCCAAGCGGGAGCTAGCTCTTCGCCAAACGGCGGATCACAACCACGCAATATAGCATAAATAGATATACGATGCCCAATGGCGAAGTTCACCACAAAAGATAAAGAAATGAGCAAGATATAACCCCCAAAGTGAATATAAAACCCACCGCTCAAATCTCGCAACTACAAGTCTCACTAAGTCTCATCACTTATACAATTACAACTTTTGATTGATTGATGGAGTTAACTAGATACAATATGAAATATAATACAAGAGTGGGTGCGATACAAATGTCCCACCTACCACTGCAAAACACCCAAAGGAAACTGTGTGCCAGCGATGCCACTACTGATCCAAGCGGTCAACCTGCAAGAACTGTGGCACGACGGGGGTGAGTTGCCAACTCGTGAATAGAAAAATATCTACAAGTAGAAATCGAATAAACAACGACTCCTAGGTCAACTATATCAAAAGGTAATACTATGATATCTAGGGTGACCGGGTCGTATATGTGCCAACAAGGTAGTCACTACCCAGTAATAATCAATGCATGTATATGGATATCGTCTAACCATAATCAAGGTATGCTTATATGTGGATCTCGTCCACCCATGAATCAATGTCTATAAGCATGTGTATAATCTCCAATAGTAAAATCAGTGTATGTATGTGGATCTAGTCCATGCGTCAACCACTGACGCAACAATATCATGCATGTAAATATCATAAAAAAGTGTGCATGAAGGTATGAGGATATATATATCAACGGTGTCCCTCCCGACACATCAAAATCATGGAACCTGAGTGCCTAGCATCGACACTCGAAAACATCATGAAAACCGTGCCCAGCATCGGCACGTAAATCCTCATAAATCGGGCTCCGTCAGTCTGGATCGGCCCACGGGCTCCGTCTGCGGAATCTTCCCTCGGCCCCAGCAGTACGGGCCGGCTCGTTTCCATCCCGCTACTCCGGTCAGTATCCTCCGGATAACCGCCGAGTCTAAATACTATCACCGGTAGGTAGTGCTCCCCTGCCGGGCTCACCGTCTAACATATCTGAGTCTTCTTGCCCTGGGTACCTCACCGGGTCCACCATGTACCCGCAATCGGTGCCTACCACTCCTCGAATCGGGTTTCACATGCCACTCTCAGAACCGAGAAAACGCATGGTGAACGCACTGAAATATCATATCAAGATAAACCGGGTTTTTAAAACAGTACATGCTTCTTTTTGAAATAGCCACGGTTCTCAAATCCAGAAATCTCATAAAAACAGCATATCTCAATGCGTAAAATACGTAGAGCATGATGTATGCGACAAATAACAGAATTGTAAGCATATCAATATATCATGCAACCCGGAATAGTGATATGACATATTAAGGGGAAACCGCTCTTTTAAAATGATTCCAGTTTTTAAAATATAACATGCGGCTCCCAATCTCCCAATAAAATCAGTTATCTATGTAGGTACAATATGTATATGTGCAAGTATAGATGTACCAATGTATGTGTGCACAAATATGGATATACAAATGTGTATATCCGCAAGTATGAATGTATCAATGTATATGTGCATGAATATGGATATACAAATGTGTATATCCGCAAGTATGAATGTATCAATGTATATGTGCACGAATATGGATATACAAATGTGTATATCTGCAAGTATGAATGTATCAATGTATATATGCACGAAAATGGATATACAAATGTGCATATCCGCAAGTATGAATGTATCAATGTATATGTGCACGAATATGGATATACAAATGTGTATATCCACAAGTATGAATGTATCAATGTATATGTGCACAATATGAATATACAATGTGTATGTGCGCAAATATGAATGTATCAATGTAAATGCGCAAGCAGGTTATGCGAAGAGTCACATCATGATGCAGCAATCCTACTGTGTAGTGACATGGCAATTATCGATGATGAAGTGTGTGAGCCTATAAACTGTGTACGTGTGACATACGCATCATCGATAATGGTGCAGGTGTACTATCGCAGGTATATGCGATGCAATAATAATATCATGAATGCAGCACAAGGTAAATCATATTCAAATGCTGACGGGTATACGTATGTAATATGACCGAGTCGGGGGATCTATCAATCGGCATCCAGCCCAATAACATCGCGTACGGTATAATCCATCGTACGGCAACCTCTAGTCAAGGGTAAGGATCAATCATCCAGTCAAACTCATCACGCACGGAATATCATCGTGCGGCGGCATTATACTAAAAGGGATCCTATCATCCTATACGACAAATGAGAGTACAGCCTAATATCACATACGACCTATCATCCATGATTCACAACATTCTATATATATATAACCCTATATACCTATGTCCCAGGTCAGATCAGCAATAATCTCATATCAGGGGACCGGCAAGGTATAAATCATCTCGATCGACTCGCATCCGTATACCATCATATCATCATCTCATCATATCATCAAATCCGTCTTGTATTCTTTCATCGCATTTATGTCTCATGTCATGTCGAGTTTACATAAACATGCAATCTCTACTAAGTATAAGTATCTAATCTAACAAACACACCTGAACCATACAATCAAATTTTTAAAGAAGTGAATCATAGTTTTGAAAACAGGGGTTACGGTGTTTTTAAGGAAAAGATATCATTTGAAAATCCATAACATCCCTCAAGATATACATTTAAAAGATACATATGATTCTTTGTTTTAGAAAAAGGTATGGTTCGGATGACTCATCTACATCGACTATCTAGTCCTACAGTACCCTAAGCGGTAATATCGCTAAACGTCATCCTACGACAGTAGTAACATATCACTTCTAACTATCCTCTAGTTTCTAATATGGTTTCATAGCTATCTAATTCTAACCCTAGTTTCCTAATCTAGGTTTCCTAACCATATTCTATAAATCGGTTTTCCATCAAAAGTTTGCGGGGGTGCTATACGCCTTCCACCCGACTTCCCCGGTAGATATAGATCTACTCACCTTAGTCTTCGCTTGCTGAAATCGATGACGCCACGCTTCGTCACCTCGGAATCCATGCGAGGGTACCTACAATAATAAAAAATCGCAATACGTATTAAAACCAAGGCGGAAAAACCAAAACGGTACACGTTTCGCTCATAAGTCAAAACCTATAGCTTTGCGTGCAAAACACGACCAAAACCCCTGGTCGAGAACGTCCAAATGCCACACGACGGAAACACAATACCAAATACCAAAATCAAATCTAAGCATTTCAAAATACGGAAACATAGACAAAAACCACACTAAAGTGTTCCAGATTTTGATTCAGGCCAAAAGGAGTTGCACAAACAAGTCTAGAGTGTTGTATATTATGTATATGAGCTACTGGACCAACCCTGACACGCCATGTCACCATGTGGCCGGCCACATTACCAAAAAAACCGGCCTCCTCTGGTCCCCCTTCTCAGGTTGGGTCCGTCTCGTCAATGTGGCCTCCTAATACCCTAATTTGGCCCCTAGAGTTGTTTGCTACTCTCAAAAATCCCCCGGTTTGCTCCAGATTTCCCTGCACACCCAAATTTCTCACAAACCGACATGAACTAAATTCCAAAATCCATATTTTGGTTTCTAGGCTATGGTCCAGGTCAAGCATCACCTCACAAGTCTCATTGACAGCCACAAAACATCACCAATTTCCCAAACCCTTCTCTTAAGATTCTCTAATTTCCACAAATCATGATTAAACGAATTCTAAGTTACACTAAGAGCTAGGAATTCAAACTAAACCAACATGGAAAGAGATATACCTCCCATGGCAACCCAAGAAGACCCTAGCTTGACCAAAGTCACCAAAATCGAAATTTGCTTGGTCCAATGCGAAGAGCATGAAAAGGGGATCGTTTTTTTTGTGAAAGGGTATATGGTTTGAATAGAGTTTTGGAGATGGGTTTGGAGTTTGAAGGTGGAGGGAGATGAGGGTGAGTAAAATGAAGAACAAGATGAAAATGGTGGAGGAAATGGCTCATTGCAGCAGCCCCCTCTCTCTCTCTCACTCAATTATTCTCACTCTCTCTCACAAAAGTATACCAACCCTTAATCATTATGCCCCCTTTTGACTTTTCTTTTTTCTTTTTCTTTTCCTTTTCTTTTCTCTCCACCCATAACCAAAATGAAATGAAACATGTAACAAAATTAAACATGTCATGGTGCACTAACCATGAAAAACTGTAGAAAACGTGGATTTGGCTTAATCGCGATTAGTAGTGCACTAATCGGGTTTTTATCAAAACTGCATATAATAAATTTTAAAAATGCCAAATCTTTTAATTATATATTTAAATGAATAAATAATTTTAATTTCTATTTATTTCATAATTATTGGTATATATTTATACCCTTTTTCGAAAACCCCAATTTCGCAAATCGGGCAGTTTTCGGGAAAAATATTATTTTAATATTAAATTCCAAAAATAATATTTTATATTTTCTGAAATGTTACAATCTTCCCCCCTTAAATAAATTCGGTCCCCGAATTTAAATTTAAACACCTAAAATCTAAAACATTTCAATAATCAGCTCAAATCAACACGGCTCCGAAGTCATGGAAAACGCAGAAATAACACAGCACATCGTGTCAAGTGCGCATGAAATTGAGTAAAAACTCAAAATCGAACTCCATCAAGCGCCACGTTAATCATCGTATTTGCACGCATATCCTCGGAGTTACAATAGAGATGCGGATCTCGAAATCCACTACTGAAATCCAATATACACTAGTCAAATACTATAATACGTGTATAATACGCATCTTTGAAAACTCAAAAATTGAATAAAATACATGAAAAATCTTTTCTAAATCGCCGCGGGAATGCGTAACTCACGGCATAACTGACGGACGCTCATTTTTAAAATAATAATATATGTCCATATATGACTTCTTAAATACACGTTCCGTCGTTTTCAAAATATCCCAAAAGGTTTTCCTTTATAAACGTTCGCGTCGCTCACGGACACGTAGGAAATAGTGAGACTATAGCTCCTTTTGAAAACCCTTTTTGGAAATATTTTAATGCATGCAAAGTACTCAGGTACTGTCCTCAGATCAGTCATGTTTGGCTTCTACACAATATAGTGCCCAACATGAAAACAAGGTGCTCAAAAGCAGGATCAGCCTAAAAAGGCGTATCCAGCGATCACATGCGTCTGGTGCGCATGGAAATCAAACCCAAACACAAGCGCTACCAATGTGCGAAAGTAAACTAAGTGCAACGGGTGTGCACGAAAGCATCTGTCCAGTGCAACGGGTGTGCACGACAACAATATTAAGTGCATCTAAAGTGCACTAAAATCATCAATCCCATGCATCCGGTGTGCACAGAATCACATCCCATATCATGCGCCCAACATGCGTGAAAATCCAACTCAAGTGCATATGTCCCGCACGAATGAAATCGCATCCAATATGCACGGAAGAAAATCCAAATCAAGAGCATCCCACATGCACGAGTAAAATCTCACTCAAGTGCATCCGGTGCGCACAAAATCCAAAATCAAGTGCCTAATATGCGCAAAAATCCAACCAAAACGCGTCGGGTCTGTAAAAGCATATAGTGCAGTAACATGCACGAAAACGAACGGCAAGTGGCAACACGTACGAAAATACCAATCTGGTAAAACGAATGCTCAAGGATATAAATCGGGTGCAACCAAGGTACGAGGTATAAATCCAGTGCGACGACGCATAGGTACCCGTCCGGTGCAACAAATGCAAGAATGCAATCTAGTGCAGCAAATGCACGAAATACAAATACAGTGCATACAGTGCACGAAATACAAATACAGTGCATCCAGTGCACGAAATACAAATACGGTGCATCCTGTGCACAAAATACCGATCAATAACTCAAATGCATAACCAGCAACACCGAGTGTACCACGGTGTATAAAATCGTAAACGTGTGCGACTGCATGCACAAAACGCATATCAATGCACTGCAGGCACATATCAGCTATACCGAGTGCAAAAAGTCAACTCGAGTGCGTACCACACGCACAAAATCAAATCACCGTATGAAATCCACGAAATCATAGACATGTGCAACCAAGGCACAAAACCGATATCAAGTGAGATAAATATGCACAAATCAAAAACCAATACAATGGTGTAATAAAACATATCTCAAGTGCAATAACTATGCACAAAATGTAAGTACCCAGTAGGTGCAGCCATGGTGCACGAAATCAATATTAGGAAACTCGTCATCAAAACTCAAATCCAAGCGATATAAGTGTGATACTCAGATCACAAATGCAAATCGCAACAAAGGACATTGAGGTACACCTCCTACAATGTCGAAAAAGAATCGGTGCGCCTAAAACCGGCAGAACAAGAATATCCGCTCGCCTCCTGCTTACGGCCTGGCGTCTTCTGTCTCTCGGTCTTCTCCCTTTTTTTTCTTCTGTGGATTACTACTCTCGAAATCCATCGGTTCATCGGCCCTGTCAGGTGTGCTAACGGGGACGATTCCGTTCTGGCACTTCTCTGGTCATTTCTCGGCCAATCATCACGACCACTCATAGGGCAGCACTTCACTGGTGTCGGCCTCTGGCCCTCTGAATACTCGCGACACAACTGATCCTGGGTGCAAATCTCATTGCAGCAGTGTCCTAGAAAGAATCCTGCTCAAGGTCTCTTCCGATCTCGCCTATGCTGAACTATACGAAGGCTGTTACTCTTGCATAATCTTCTCTCTTTTTCTGGACATCTGCGTGTTCCGCACACCTTCCCTCGGGAACAGGCCGTATCCAAGCGCCTATGTCTACATATCAGATCCCTAATCTCGACGGGGAGTAGCAACAGCTCGTCAGCATCGCGCATGAACCTCTGGCTCCACTCGCCTTTGTCATCGTCCGCTTCGACGTCACGTCATGCTATCTATGTACTGCAACTGTTCTCGGCCTCTGTCAATCCGGAGTCTCTCATATGGACTCAAGTCACGAACTCGGTAACTTCATCACTCGGTAGAAGATATCTGGCCGAACACATCCTCGGGAACTCGTCCCTACCATCGGAGGAATATTCAATACTCGCCCGCTCTTGATCAACTCACAATGCATCGGGGTGAGGTCCTCTATGCGAAGCTGGTCAGCTTACTGGTCTCTTATCACACGGTATCTGGACGACGTCAAACTTTTCGATCGAGTCATCGAGGTCCCAAAATTTCCCAAAGGCTCAACACCTGAGCGCAGTCTAAAAATATCTGGTACATACCACAGCACCTCTGGACCAACCGTAGAAAGGCAAACCCAAGCCTCACTGATGGCACCGCTAAACTGCCACAAACCCTAAGGTTCAAAGCGGTTCCATGGTCATCATGTCGAGTTAGGGTTTCATTCTTCTAGAGGGTCCACAAAATTACCTGCATGTTCCTCCGAACACTTTAAACTTGGGAAAATAGTGTCCTGGCACTCGTTCGAACCTTTTAGCTTCGCCAATACCACATGTGACTATTCTTCGCCCGCACGCTAAACAATGCCTCAATCCTCCAGAAAAGGCGATACATCGGCAGTCGTCTCTGGATCGGTCTGCTCTAGGTCTGAGTAAGACACTCTACACAGGAAATCTTCAACTCAACTGGGCCTGCGTCGGCTCATCAATCTGACGAATCACCCTCGTCTCTCAAATCGGGGTATACTAGCTATCATCAGTCGCATTTCTGCCTGGAAGGTCCGGCGATCATAGCTCGTAAGCTCTGGAAGCGACATCCCATCAATCTCAGCAACAGCTGGGTCACCTGTCTACACGGTAAGCGACATCAAAATCTCTGAGGTATGCTGTACATCAACAGTCCTCTCGCAACTGGCAGCCTCTGTCAATGGCCCGATCATCCGGTGTGAAACCAAGCACCCGCCTCTACAAGAGGTCACAACATAAAATACTAACTCGAGACATTCTCATGTCACCAGAAAACACAATGGTCAGCCCTCGTACCGGACGAGCTCGCCCTGACCGCAACACTAGCAGCAGCTCAAACTTCGCTCAAACTATGGTGACAGGAACCTCAATCGAGTATCGAAGAGAGCAGATCAACGGCACGAGAGGAAACGACAGATCCATAATGGATACATGATCATAAAAAGGAACGGCATCAATGAAAGTATGATCATAGAACTAATAGAATCGAGAATCTCCAATGGATGTATAATCATGGATATGAAGAGAATCACTGGTCTCGAAAATATGTACATCCTAAGGTTTCTTAAGTGGAGTATCGTATCGTAAATATGACGCGGAACATACGTACGGTACGTCACTCTAATCAAGCTACCTACTCCATCAATCAGGGTCAGCCTATGAAACGAAAGTTCGGGTCTAATACCCCCCTGTTCAAGTCTAAGTTCCGTAAGGTCAAGCCTAGGTTCCGAAATACATACCCGTCCTAGACTCCGCATAGTCAAACATAGACTCGAACAAAGGTTAAACCTACCGCTCTGATACCAACTTTGTCACGACCCGAAATATTATCTCATGACCAGCACTTGAATCATGCCACGTCTAAAGGCGTAACAGAATTCAAGTAAGCTGAAACCCAGAAATCTAAACCTTTTAAGAAAAATAAAGGAGGTGAGGTTTGAAATAAGGCATAATGAAATCAAGTTTTCTTAATGCATAGAAAAGGAACATGAATGATGCAAGTGAAATTTACTAGTTTGAAAACATGTTTCGTCTCATTGAAAATTTTAACATCACCTCCTTTGTATATTTTGATCCAAAACCATAAATACATAATAATGATAAAGGCATCCCCAATCAGGAGCTAGCTCTTCGCCAAACGGCAGATCACAACCACGCAATATAGCATAAGTAGATATACGACGCCCAACGGCGAAGTTCACCACAAAAGATAAAGAAATGAGCAAGATATAACCCCCAAAGTGAATATAAAACCCATCGCTCAAATCTCACAACTATAAGTCTCACTAAGTCTCATCACTTATACAATTACAACTTTTGATTGATTGATGGAGTTAACTAGATACAATATGAAATATAATACATGAGTGGGTACGTGTCACGACCCGAAATTGGCACGTGACGGCCCTAATACTACGCAACGCCTCCAGACGTAACGCAGTAAAAGAAAGCCAAAACCCAGAAATCTAAACGATAAAAATACGGAAAAGATAATAAAAAGTTTTTGAAACATTTGAAATCACAACCCAAATTCTTTAAAAGAGTCCACTTTTTCTTTAAAATTTTGGCAGCACCTCCTTTGTAAAAGCTAGCCCCAAAAATGGGTACAACATAAATATAAAGTAAAGCATCCTAAACGGGAGCAAAATCCACGCCCAACGGCGGAAAACAACACCACAACAGATATACGACGCCGTAGCGAAGAAATAAGAGACAAAAGAAAGGAAACTGTATAAAAGATAACAAATCCAACATAATATACAACATCGTCCTCACCAAGTCTCTAAGTCAATATGAAAATAGTAGATGGAGAGTACAGGGATACAACGAATATACAATACAACGAATAACCACAAAACCCACCTAAGCAAACTGCACACTGTGAGCTGATGCGGTATCCGTAGCAAAAGATGATAGATGAATAGCCAGCCTCGACTACTCTGGGGAACACTCTGTAACACCTGTGGCACAACGGGGGTGAGTTGCCAACTCGTGAATAGTAAATAACATATGCAGGTAATCGCAAGAATGTACGTACAGCATGAATCTAATATATGACAATTGCAGTAATAATAGGTCATGAGTACGAAATAATGGAAAGTACACAAACAAGTACCACCAATATATAAAGCAATAATGATATGACAACAGTATGCAATAATCATGCACTGGGGATATGAGAAAGTAAATGTGCAACACTCATGAAAGGTACACTCATAGGTACTCCTAATTCATGGAACAGTGCACAAGTATATAAAGATGAGGTATGGACTGAAATATGTTATTTCCACGGAATCCTGACATCGTGGTAGGATCACAATCCAGCAAGACAAATCAAAATCCCAATTCCTCAAATCAGCCCCCAAATTGGCTCTCATATCATCTAAGTGTCACATCGCCTCAACTGCACAATATCAAGTATATCTCGCATATGTATCGAATGTACAACATCAAGTAGATCTCACCTATCTAGTATGTACAATATCAGGTATATCTCACATATATCAAATGTACAACATCAAGTGGATCTCACATATCTCGTATGTACAATATCAGCATATCTCACATATATCAAATGTACAACAGCAAGTGGATCTCACATATCTCGTATGTACAATATCAGTATATCTCACATATATCAAATGTACAACAGCAAGTGGATCTCACATATCTCGTATGTACAATATCAGTATCCAATCCCAATGAATCTCTTAAGTCCCAAATCAAATCTCCAGCACAGTTCTAACATCCTAATATAATGTCATAAATAAATATGATGAGGGCAATACACATATATTAGCGTCCCATTCCACTAATATTGGTGTAAGGGTATATATAACAGCGGCTCAATCCCCTGTTATATATACAAAGGAGTAATTAGGAATACCATGAAACCAATGTGCCAAGCATCGACACAGAAATGCTGATCCATCAGGTGCTGTCTCCATGACTGGCCCCCTGATAGGTACGTATCATACGCTATCCCGAAAGCTCGAGTGCCTAGCTCTGACCCTCGCCTCTCAACGTATCCATACGTACATGACTCCCGTCGGTATCCACTCGATATCCGATGAGTCAATGGTCCTGTCACCGGAAAGTATGGTTCCCCTAAGCCTCATCGCCTAGCACCGCAATGTCGAATCACACAGCGACAACGTTCTTGCATCAGGGTACCTCCGGGCCCCACCATGTACCCATACAAGGATCCCTCCTTTCCTCGCGTAGGGTATATATATCAGCACCGATAAATCTCATGGTAGCTGCTAAAATATCATATCAAGGAAATCGGGTTTTTCAATGTATGCATAATTTCATGAACTACCACGGTTCCCAAATCCAGAAAACATCATGAAAAATCCATATAACCATGCGATAATCCATGAATAAAGTATACGCAACATAAAAACTGTAATGAAAGCGTATAAAAGAAAAGCATAGCATTCACCAGATATAAATGAACACATGAATGGTATAGCAGAAATATAGGTATCTACCTATATGATGATGTGATATACCTATCAGGTATAAGTAAAGTATAAAATGCAAGTACACCTGTAGCTATGTCCTTAGGTGTGTATGTACCTATCACTAATGGTACAATACCCTATAGGTAAACAGATAACTGTATGTCAATGTGATAAGAAATATGAATCAATGTCACAATGTCCCTAACCAAGAAATATAACATCTATAAGTGGTTATGTGTGTGACATGGTAATTATTGACGGTGTGTAGCATACAAACAGTGCTAGTGCAACATAAATCGTCAATAATATGTGCAGTGTCCTACTACTACTAGTCCAGGCACACTACAATCTAACTAATATGGTAAATGCGCAAATTCTAAACATGACATAGAATATGCGACAATGTAAATATTTCTAGCCCAAACGCATAACGCCATGCGGGCGATTCCCCTGTAGATGTTAAATCTACTCACCAACGCTCCAAGCTAGGTGAAGCCTACCACCTGTTTTCCCCTTGTCGTAGCGTCCAAAGTCCCCGCTTGCGAACCTGAAATTTCATAAACGCATCACATAATCATATATTCTACATCGACGAAAAGACATCGAAACATAAGAATAACGCCCTGAAAAATACACCGCGCGCTTAGCGCATCTATCGCGCACGATACCGGCCAAAACCCTAATTGGGGTCACTAAACAACAAAACACCAATTCTGGACCCCGATCGTCCAGATCGCGCAACAGAACACAAAAATTATGAGGAATACACTGGATATAACCTCACAACTACCAAACGAACCCTACGTCGGAAAAACCCCGAAATCTAGTAAGCAACCTAACGCAATATATCGCACTAGATTCAAGATAACACAAATCTAACAATTACAAATACCTTAAAATAGCTTAACTAAGCTATCTAAACCAATCCTATATTTTTAAACTTGCTTAATTAAGTTTTAGCAAAAATCTAGTAAGCAAAAACCCTTAATTAGACAAAGTAGTAATTAGCAAAAATTAGCATTTTCTACTAGGTTAAGCTTTTCCAATTCACAAATTAACACTTAAATTAAATATTAAACACTTAAATTAAGCTTTAACCTTAACTTGAATTTCTAAAACCATTTCTAGAATTTTGAAACATGAAATTTAAAGCTTAAACTAATATCTAATTAAGCTAGCATAAAGTATTAAGCAACTAAAAAAAAGATTAGAGTTAAGGTTTTATACCTTCAAGAACACTCTTGAATCAAGGATAAAACCAAACATTATCCTCCAAAATCCTCACTAGAATGAAGATCCAAGCAACTTTTGTGAAGAAGAATGAAGGTTTTGGAATTTATTTGGATTTCTATGAATTTATTTGGATTATTCATGATTATTTTGAAGAAAAATGAGAAGAACTGAGATGAGAAACTTCATGGACAGAAAGAGGAAGGATGTGGCCGGCCAAATGAGGAAGGATATGATTTTTGGTGAATTATAGAATTTTTTTAGAAGAAAAAGGGATTAATTGGATAATAAAACAAAGCTTATGTTCACACTACTTTTCTTTTTCTTTATCTTTAAAAATTTAAATCCTTTGACCAAAAAAATCAAGATATTTAAAAAGAAGGTTCTAAAATAATTGTGGTGATAATTTCCAAGAATTTTTTTATTTAGAAGAAAATTTCTCGATTTACGTGCATATTTTACCGGCTAAAATAATATTTTATTTGGGAAAAAAACTATCTGAACCAAAACCTCCCAAATACTCTCAAAGTTCGCGCACAAGCTTTATTTTGGCTAAATTAGGTGTCGGTAAGCTTATACGGTTGTTTGATCGAAATCGGGTTAAAACGGGAAAAACCGACAATTTTGCCCTAAAACGGGAAAAAATCGCAAAACGATTTCTGAAACGTTACAGTACGATACAAATGTCCCACCTACCACTGCAAAACACCCAAAGGAAACTGTGTGCCAGCGATACCACTACTGATCCAAGCGGTCAACCTGCAAGAACTGTGGCACAACGGGGGTGAGTTGCCAATTCGTGAATAGAAAAATATCTACAAGTAGAAATCGAATAAACAACGACTCCTAGGTCAACTATATCAAAAGGTAATACTATGATATTTGTTAGTTATATGTATGCCCTAGAGGCCATTACTGTACATAGGATGTATATTGTAGTGGATGCTGGGACATATATAGGGAGGACTTTCTTGCTTGACATGATAGTATGCTATCTGGTTACTCTTTACCTTAACGTGTATACTGATTGTCTCTCTGTTACATGTTGGTAAAGCCCTTAGGATGTGTACTTGACTACCTAGACTATGATGAGGATCATACTAGTGGGGACATGGTAGTCCATAAGTACATCCTTCAAGGTCCCTAGTCATGGGTATATCGAGACGGGGCATCGATATACCAGAGTAGACTAGCGTATACCTTCTCGACCCATACAGATGGGCGATGGACGATCCCATATCCATTGGTGTTTGACATCAGAGATGATATACGGGTGCTCAGTGGAGACTGGGTACACTGGACGGACTCGCCGAGAACTCCCAGATGGTATTATACCTTACGTCAGATGGCAGTTCTCTGGTGACACTGGTACAGGTTAGTCTGTAGACCCGAGATCGTCATAGAGTCTTGTGTGATTCCCACTGTGCTTTGATTTCCACCTTACCACGTCCAAGAGGGCGTGCAAAACGGTGGCTTTTGGGTACAGTCCCGAATCATATGGAGGCAATGAGCGATAGGAGGGGATTCGTCTCTCCCGGTATAGGGAGTTGATGTTGCACTGTGTTCGATTGGCTATAACCGGAAATCCCTGGCCAGGGTTGCTGAGATTTACTGGTAAGTGTTACCAGTAGTTTCTCGAACTGTTATAGACCTCATATCGACACGACTTATCGAGCTATTGGGGTCTGACGTTTACCACCCCTAGGCGAGATATGCGACATATCAGACGAACAGACCGGACTGTACGGTAAGTGTTACTGGTTGGATTCACAGGAGTGTGAGCGGGCTTGCTCGTCGATCTTCTGATCGCTCAATACCCGGGTGGCCGTTACGTTTAGCAGACCACTTGCGTCTTGTGGGTGTTTGATATGATTATCACCTGCTGCCGGCGTATTGACGAGTCTTTAGAGTCCTACACAGAGGTTTCCTGGCTCAAGCGAAACGAAATAGGAGCGCATATGAGATATGTGCGGGACCGAGAATAATGCGTGTATGTGATACCGTATTCCATTCTCGCGATGAATGTATCGATTGGTTGTATGCGATATAACCTAGTTATCGATTCAAGGATTGATTCGATAAGCCGATACATTGGATATTAGTCGGTTATATGAGATATGACCGGATCGTTAAATCAAGTGTTGATTTAATGATTTAATGCATAATTATATATTTGATATATTACTTTGCATTAACTAGTATTGGTTCACTTTAAATGGATTTTCTCACTTGATTTGCACATTGTATATGTGATATACTTTTGTGCTCTTGTTTGTATCATATTTGATGATACATGCATACTTGGGTTTGTGTAAAGACTTAAACCATGGTTATGTTAATGGTTAGGGTTTTGATTCATTCACTTATTCATTTTATTTATTTGTTTGTTTATTTTGGGCAAGAAACAAAATGGTGGCATCTTTTGTTTTGACCTTGAAGCTTCATGAAGCTTTGACCACTTTGTTTCTTTCCTAAACCTAACCATTCACCTAACCCTAGTTTAGTTTCTACACTTAACCATGGTTTCTATATGATAAGTATCATTTCATTTTCTATTTTCATAATACTAATGATATTCTTTTTCTTCTTCTTCTTCTTCAACAAAGAAGAAAGCTTGCAACCATTAATGGCATCTTGAGAAAAAGAGTGAGAAATCCAATTCTAAAGTGAACCCACTTCTTATTTCTTCATCCTCTACCACTTGCCAAGTAGTATAGGGTGTTTTCTTCACAAGTTTCATGGCTTGGTGAAGTTGGAGCTTGATCTTGTGTTGTCTCGAAGTAGATCATCTTCGGCATCGAAGTCGACGACCTAGCCCGCCCATTTCTCCGATGAAGCCGACGCTAGAGCCCGGGATCCGATGATCGCAGCGAGGGGACTTCATCACGGAGCTATGGAGGTGGAGGACCGGATCTACAAAGGTTGTATTTCCGTTCACTTCTTAGTAAAGTAGTTTACTAGTTGTAGTTATCGTCTAAACTCTAGTCAACGATCCGTATTAGGGTTTCTCGGCACTTGTAAAATTTGAAATTGGCATGGTTGATGCCTTGTGAGACCTCATTAGTATGCCTTGGAACCCTACAGGTAGAGGATGAAGAAATAGGAAGTGGGTTCACCTAGCTAGAGCCTAGCTAGAGCCTTAGGCGATGCGTAGACGGAGTTAGAAGTCCGATCGAACCGAAACCCTAACTCAAAAATGCTCTCTGTACATTTTCTAAATACTGGGTTTTTTCCAGATTAAAAATTCTTAAAAAATTCAGCAGGAAATTCTAAGAATTACGGTGCAAAAACGAGCAAATGATACGCCCAAAGAGCGGCGGAACCGCGGCTAATAAGTCTCTTCAGTCAACTATTTTTGCACAGTAACTTCTTTATTGTAATGCTGAGTTTTCTGGGAATTTTTAATATTTACTCAAGAGTTGAGTTTTCTGGGTTGTATTGGGAGTTCGTAGATTCGATCGGATTATCAAACTTTGTCTATGTGTTTTCCGGATAATTTGTTGAATATGTTAAAAAGTTCGACCGGATATAAATACCCAATTTTTCCCCTGTCGGGAAATTTCCAAGTGTTGGATCTTTCCGTGGTTTAACAACGTTCTAAGTAGTGCAAGTAACGCGATGGACCCTCTAGAAGACAACAAACCTTAACTCGATTATGTGACCATCTTGAACTGCCCTTTGAACCTTCGGGTTTGGGGCAGTAATATCTAGGGTGACCGGGTCGTATATGTGCCAACAAGGTAGTCACTACCTATGTGCATGCGGATAACATCCAACAGTAATAATCAATGCATGTATATGGATATCGTCTAACCATAATCAAGGTATGCTGATATGTAGATCTCGTCCACCCATGAATCAATGTCTATAAGCATGTGTATAATCTCCAATAGTAAAATCAGTGTATGTATGTATGTGGATCCAGTCCATGCATCAACCACTGACGCAACAATATCATGCATGTAAATATCATAAAAGAGTATGCATGAAAGTATGAGGATATATATATCAACGGTGTCCCTCCCGACACATCAAAATCATGGAACATGATTGCCTAGCATCGACACTCGAAAACATCATGAAAACCGTGCCCAGTATCGGCACGTAAATCCTCATATATCGGGCTCCGTCAGTCTGGATCGGCCCACGGGCTCCGTCTGCGGAATCTTCCCTCGGACCCAGCAGTACGGGTCGGCCCGTTTCCATCTCGCTACTCCGGTCGGTATCCTCCGGATAACCGCCGAGTCTAAAAACTTTCACCGGTAGGTAGTGCTCCCCTGCCGGGCTCACCGTCTAACATATCCGAGTCTTCTTGCCCCGGGATATCTCACCGGGTCCACCATGTACCCGCAATCGGTGCCTACCACTCCTCGAATCGGGTTTCACATGCCACTCTCAGAACCGAGAAAACTCATGGTGGACGCACTGAAATATCATATCAAGAGAAACCGGGTTTTTAAAACAGTACATGCTTCTTTTTGAAATAGCCACGGTTCTCAAATCCAGAAATCTCATAAAAACAGTATATCTCAATGCGTAAAATACGTAGAGCATGATGTATGCGACATATAACAGAATTGTAAGCATATCAGTATATCATGCAACCTGGAACAGTGATATGACATATTAAGGGGAAACCGCTCTTTTAAAATGATTCCAGTTTTTAAAACATAACATGCGGTTCCCAATCTCCCAATAAAATCAGTTATCTATTTAGGTACAATATGTATATGCGCAAGTATAGATGTACCAATGTATGTGTACACAAATATGGATATACAAATGTGTATATCCGAAAGTATGAATGTATCAATGTATATGTGCATGAATATGGATATACAAATGTGTATATCTGCAAGTATGAATATATCAATGTATATGTGCACGAATATGGATATACAAATGTGTATATACGCAAGTATGAATGTATCAATGTATATGTGCACGAAAATGGATATACAAATGTGCATATCCGCAAGTATGAATGTATCAATGTATATGTGCACAATATGAATATACAATGTGTATATGCGCAAATATGAATGTATCAATGTAAATGCGCAAGCAGGTTATGCGAAGAGTCACATCATGATGCAGCAATCCTACTGTGTAGTGACATGGCAATTATCGATGATGAAGTATGTGAGCCTATAAACTGTGTACGTGTGACATACGCATCATCGATAATGGTGCAGGTGTACTATCACAGGTATATACGATGCAATAATAATATCATGAATGCAGCACAAGGTAAATCATATGCAAATGCTGACGGGTATACGTATCTAATATGACTGAGTCGAGGGATCTATCAATCGGCATCCAGCCCAATAATATCGCGTACGGTATAATCCATCGTACGGCAACCTCTAGTCAAGGGTAAGGATCAATCATCAAGTCAAACTCATCACACACGGAATATCATCGTGCGGCGGCATTATACTAAAAGGGATCCTATCATCCTATACGACAAATGAGGGTACAGCCTAATATCACATACGGCCTATCATCCATGATTCACAATATTCTATATATATATAACCCTATATACCTATGTCCCAGGTCAAATCTGCAATAATCTCATATTAGGGGACCGGCAGGGTATAAATCATCTCGATCGACTCGCATCCGTATACCGTCATATCATCATATCATCATCTCATCATCTCATCATATCATCAAATCCGTCTTGTATTCTTTCATCGCATTTATGTCTAATGTCATGTCGAGTTTACATAAACATGCTATCTCTAATAAGTATAAGTATCTAATCTAACAAACACACCTGAACCATACAATCAAATTTTTAAAGAAGTGAATCGTAGTTTTGAAAACAGGGGTTACGGTGTTTTTAAGGAAAAGATATCATTTGAAAATCCATAACATCGCTCAAGATATACATTTAAAAGATACATATGATTCTTTGTTTTAGAAAAAGGTATGGTTCGGATGACGCATCTATATCGACTATCTAGTCCTACAGTACTCTAAGCGGTAATATTGCTAAACGTCATCCTACGACAGTAGTAACATATCACTTCTAACTATCCTCTAGTTTCTAATATGGTTTTATTGCTATCTCATTCTAACCCTAGTTTCCTAATCTAGGTTTCCTAACCATATTCTATAAATCGGTTTTCCATCAAAAGTTTGCGGGGGTGCTATACGCCATCCACCCGACTTCCCCGGTTGATATAGATCTACTCACCTTAGTCTTCGCTTGCCGAAATCGATGACGCCATGCTTCGTCACCTCGGAATCCATGCGATGGTACCTACAATAATAAACAATCGCAATACGTATTAAAACCAAGGCGGAAAAACCAAAACGATACACGTTTCGCTCATAAGTCAAAACCTATAGCTTTGCGTGCAAAACACGTCCAAAACCCCTGGTCGAGGACGTCCAAACGCCACACAACGGAAACACAATACTAAATACCAAAATCAAATCTAAACATTTCAAAATACGGAAACATAGCCAAAAACCACACTAAAGTGCTCCAAATTTTGATTTAGGCCAAAAGGAGTTGCACAAATAAGTCTAGAGTGTTGTATATGATGTATATGAGCTACTGGACCAACCCCGACACCCCATGTCACCATGTGGCCAGCCACATTACCAAAAAAACTGGCCTCCTCTGGTCCCCCTTCTCAGGTTGGGTCCGTCTCATCAAGGGGGCTTCCTAATACCCTAATTTGGCCCCTAGTGTTGTTTACTACTCTCAAAGATCTCCCGGTTTGCTCCAGATTTCCCTGCACACCCAAATTTCTCACAAACCGACATGAACTAAATTCCAAAATCCATATTTTGGTTTCTACGCTATGGTACAGGTCAAGCATCACCTCACAAGTTTCATTGACAGCCACAAAACATCACCAATTTCCCAAACCCTTCTCTTGGGATTCTCTAATTTCCACATATCACGATTAAACGAATTCTAAGTTACACTAAGAGCTAGGAATTCAAACTAAACCAATATGTAAAGAGATATACCTCCCATGGCAACCCAAGAAGACCCTAGCTCGACCAAAGTCACCAAAATCGAAATTTGCTTGGTCCAATGCGAAGAGCGTGAAGATGGGATCATTTTTTTGTGAAAGGGTATATGGTTTGAATAGAGTTTTGGAGATGGATTTAGGGTTTGAAGGTGGAGGGGAGATGAGGGTGAGTAAAATGAAGAAGAAGATGAAAATGGTGGAGGAAATGGCTCATGGAAGCAGCCCCCTCTCTCTCTCACTCAATTATTCTCACTCTCTCTCACAAAAGTACACCTACCCTTAATCATTATGCCCCCTTTTGACTTTTCTTTTTTCTTTTTCTTTTCCTTTTTCTTTTCTCTCCACCCATAACCCAAATGAAATGAAACATGTAACAAAATTAAACATGTCATGGTGCACTAACCATGGAAAACTGTAGAAAACGCGGATTTGGCTTAATCGCGATTAGCAGTGCACTAATCGGGTTTTTATCAAAACTGCATATAATAAATTTTAAAAATGCCAAATCCTTTAATTATATATTTAAATGAATAAATCATTTTAATTTCTATTTATTTCATAATTATTGGTATATATTTATACCCTTTTTCGAAAACCCCAATTTCGCAAATCGGGCAGTTTTCGGGAAAAATATTATTTTAATATTAAATTCCAAAAGTAATATTTTATATTTTCTGAAATGTTACAGATTTGTGCACATCTATTTCACTTGGTATCGATTTGTGCCTTCGTTGGACGTATTTATGGTTTTGTGTATTCGATACTGTCGATTCGATTTCGTGCAAGTCATACGCACTTGACTTGACATATGCACTCGGTATAGCTTATATGTGCTTGCAGTGCATTGGGATGGATTTTGTACACGCAGTTGCAGACGTTTATGATTTTATACATCTTGGTACGATCCGTGTTGTTTTGTGTGCATTGAGATATTGATGAGTTTTCGTGCATTGGTTGCATCAGATTTATGTTTTCATGAGCGTCTGCACTTGGAGTTCGTTATCGTGCACGCTACTGCATTAGATGTTTTGTGCAGACCCGATGCACTTGATTTGGATTTTCGCGGATATTGGACGCATGGTATGAGATTTTATGCACACCGGATGCACTTGATTGAGATTTTCATTCGTGCATGTTAGTTGCACTGGGTTGATATTTTCGTGCACTATATATGCACTTGATATTGTTGTCGTGCACATCCATTGCACCAGACAGATGCTTTCGTGCACACCCGTTGCACTTAGTTTTGCTTTTGTACACATTCGTGGCACTTGTATTGGATTTGGTTTTCAGTGCGCACCAGACGCATGTGATGTTGGATACGCCTTTTGAGGCTGATTTTATTTATGAGTATTGCGTTTTGATGATGGATACTATATTGTATAGTAGCCGAGCATGACTGATCTGAGGACAGTACCCGAGTACTTTGCATGCATGAAAAGTTTACCAAAAGGTTTTCAAAAAGGAGCTATAGTCTCGCTATTTCCTACGTGTCCGTGAGTGACACGAAATTTTACAAAGAGAATCTTCTGGGATATTTCAAAAAGGCGGGACGTATAAATTGAGCAAAACCTATATAAGTATATATTTACTACTTTACAAATGATCGTCCGCCACTTGTGCCGTGAGCTACGCATCCCACGGCGATATAAAAAGAAGATTTGGCATGAGTTATTCGGCTTTTAAAATGGTTTTACAAAGATGCGTGCTATATACGTATCATGATTTGACTATAGTGCATTTGGATTCTAGTAGTGGAATTTGATATTCTTATTTCCTTTGTAACTCCAAGGATTGCATCATACTTGACGGAATTTGATTTTGAGTTTCGTACTCGTTTTGAGGTGCACACAATGCGCTGTGGTATTTCTGTATCTTTCGTGATTTTGGGGCCCCGTTGATTTGAGCCGATTATTGAAATGTTTTAGTATTTGGGGGTTTAAATTTAAATTCGGGGACCGAATTTATTTAAGGGGGGAAGAATGTAACATTTTAGAAATATAAATATTATTTTTGAAAATTAAATATTAAAATAATATATTTCGTGAAAACTATTCGATTTGCGAATAGGGGTTTTCCGTAAATGGTATAATAATATACCGATATTTGGAATATAAGTAGAGATTAAAATGATTTATTCATTAAAAAGATATTTATCGGATTTTGGCATTTTTATAATTAAATATATGCAAGTTTAAATTAAATTGATTAGTGCACTACTAATCACGACTAAGCCAAATCCATATTTTAAACATTTTCCATGGTTAGTGCACCATGTCATGTGCATTTTGTTTTATTGTGTTTGGTTTAATGAGTGAGAGTGATAAGAGAAAAGAAAAAGAAAACAAAAGAGATATTTTTGAGAATAAAACAAAATAGATATTTAGAGAGAGTGTGAGCTTAAGAGAGAGTGAGATTAAGACAGAGAGAGAGTAACCCTTGACCAAATCCTTCATCTCCTTTTCTTCATCATTTCATTCCTCATCTCCATTTACTTCATCTCCTTCATCCTTCACTACCTCCATGTATCATCTCTAATTCCTCTCTAAAACCCCATGCCACCTTCATTAAAAAGATGCACACTCTCATCCTAAACCCTTTGAACCATTCAAGTTTTGATTTTGAAGACTTTGGGCAAATCAAGAATTTTCCTAAGTTACCAAATGAGGTAATCCCTACACTTTTAGTTAAGTATTTGTGTTTAGTATATCCTATTGTAGTTTAAAAATTGATTTAGTTAGGTTTTGTGATCTTGGAAATTTCCAAGTTGATGTTAAGTGGTAAATTGAGGTGTAGTGAGTGTTTGCAAGACTTGATTGATGTTTTTACTGGCCAAGACCAGATACTAGAAACCAAAACATGAACTTTGAAATCGGACGATATCGTATTTTGTGAGAATAGTGATGTGTTTTGTGAATCTGCAATAACCCGGGGACCCTAAAAATTATTTAACGATTACAGAGAGACGTGCAGGCACATAGGAACCTACCATAGAAACTTGAGACCCCCATTACATTTCTTGGCCGCAAATAAACTCAATATGGCCGCAAATTGCTTCCTGGGTATGTTGGAAATGGTTCGTGCTTGGTCTGTGGCTCCTATATCAGTTAATTAGACCCCCCTATATGCAAAATTCCCTAGTTTGACTGAGAGTAGAATCTAGGAGTGATTTCCTCTGTTGCTGAATTTCGTTTTATGATTTCTGAAACTTGGTTTTTATATTTGAGTTTGGATTCCGTCGTTGGACGTTTGTACGTCAATAGAAGAGGGTTATTTGGTTGATTTTGCATACGTAAGCTATAGGTTCTAACCTATGAACACTTCGTGTGCCGTATCGGTTTTCGGATATTGGTTTTAATTGTATTTCGATGTGTATTGATTGTAGTTACCTTCGCGTGGACTTCCGAGACGACGAAGCACATCGACTTCGGCTAAGCGAGGAGTTTAGCAGGTGAGTAGATTTATATCTACTGGGGAAGTCGGGTGGATGGCATACAGCACCCCCGCAACCATTGATATGGAAAGATTGTTATTCAAGTTATAATTTTGATAAAGGATATGCTACGAACTCTTGGACATGATTAAAGGTTTTAGTAAGAGATGATGTGATAAAAGTTGACACTAATGGATATATTGGCTTGAGAATATGATATATGTATATAAGATAACTTGACGTGGGATATTGTGATGATAAATATAGATGATTCGGATTGTTATGAGAATATGAAATGAGAAAGTGAATCATGATAAGTATGAATCCAAGGAGAACAAGTATGAGTTGATAATAGTATGATATGAGATCGAGATCGATACGACTTGAGATTAATAAGATATAACGTATATGCAAGATATCATTATATGAGATTGATACAAATGTAATTTGAGATATATGTGTATATATTTTTATTTATGCGGATAAAGAGTGATATGTCGTACGAGATTTTAGATCCGTATCCTTATTGATGAATAGGACGATAGAATCCCTATTCTGTTTGGTGTTACCGTACGATAGATTACCGTACGTGATGAGATGTACCGGATGATTGATCCGCGCTAGTGATTTAAGGATGATGATCGAGGATTATTGTCATATCGGATGTTATGAGGAGGGATCGCCGACATAAAGATTGCCACCTGAACCATACCTATTCTCAAAACGACGATTCGTATCTTTTAAAAGTGACCGTATAGTTCACATGTAGATAGATATACCCATTTATTGTTCATGTTGTATAGGATATTACCTTCGTGATGTACATACCACGTTCCGGTATTTAATGCTACATGATATCATTTGCTAGTACACCTGCACAATTACCGTTAATGCGCATGTTACACTTACACAGATTCACCGGCTCACACGCATTCATCATCGGTAATTGCCATGCCACTTACACAGTAGAACTGCCATATCATGAGATTAATCTTAGACATAAAAGTACATTCATTGTTCAGTAGTATCACTTGACATGCTTGCATGATATACTCGATATGCTTATATTACTACTCTATGTTGCATACATCGTACTTTATGGTTATATGCTTGAGATGTTATTTTCATGAAATCTCTGGATTTGAGAACCGCAGTTATATTTCAAAGGGAATTATGTATTGCTTTAAAAACGCGTTTTCTCTTGATATGATATTTCAAGGCGTCCACCACGAGTTTTCTCGGTTCTGAGCAATGATTATACCCGATTCGAGGAGCGGTTGGCACCGTCTGCGGGTACATGGTGGACCTGGTATGGTACCCCGGGACAAGAAATAATTTTTGTGGTGTAGAAGATGAGCCTGGCAGAGGGAACACTACCTACCGGTGATATTTTTGAGCTCGGAGGATATCTGGAGGATACCGACCGGAGTCATGCGATGATATTGGCCGATCTGGACTGACGGAGCCCGAGATAGTTTGGCACGGTGGATATCTGGATGATACCGACCGTAGTCGTGATATGGACCGATCCGGACTGATGGAGCCCGAGATATGAGGATTTTTGTGTCGATGCTAGACACGGGTTTCATGATGTTTCGAGTGTCGGTGTTGGACACTCAGGTTCCATGATTTTGATGTGTCGTTGATGGACACACGTGGTTGATATCCTCATATATACATGCATATGTTTTCATGATGTTTCGAGTGTCGGTGTGGGACATTTAGGTTCCATGATATTGTTTGTGTCGTTGACAGACACGTGGATGATATCCACATGTGTATAGGCATATGATGTCGGATGTTTATTTATATATGTCATTGTATAGATCGATTGTTGACATATATGCATATGTGGTCACCCTAGATATCATAGTATTAACTTCAGGATATAGTGACATAGGAAATAGTTGTTTTATTCGATTTCTACCTGCTGATGTTTTCTACTCACGAGTTGGCAACTCACCCCGTTGTGCTACAGTTCTTGTAGGTTTGACCGTTTGGGATCAGTTGCGGTATCGCTGGCACACAGCTTCTTCCAGGGTGCTTTGCTTTGGTAGGTGGGACACATGTTGGATCGTGCTCACTCTCGTACTTAATATTCCGTTGTATCTATATAAACTCCATCAAATCAAATCAGAAACTAGACATTGTATATTTGTAGATCTAGTCAGACTTGGGTATTGTGCGAGACTCAGAGTGATGGGTTTATGTTCATTTCTTGAGTTTTGATGTCTTGCTTATTTATTGTTCTTTTTGGGTTGATCTTCGCCGTTGGCCGTTGTATATATGTTATTACGTAGTTGTGATTCCTCCAGTTGGCGAAGAGCT
Source organism: Agapanthus africanus (assembly GCA_030015575.1). Taxonomy (NCBI): domain Eukaryota; kingdom Viridiplantae; phylum Streptophyta; class Magnoliopsida; order Asparagales; family Amaryllidaceae; genus Agapanthus; species Agapanthus africanus. The sequence continues at coordinate 226,200,593 of JASDDO010000006.1, read as the reverse complement.
AGCTCCGCTTGGGGATGCCTTTAGTGTATGCATGTGGTTTTTGGATCAAAATATACAAGGGAGGTGCTGCCCAGATTTTTAAAGACGAAACATGTTTTCAACTGAAGTATAACCCACTTGCATTTTAATGTTTCATTATCTATGCATTTAAAGAAAAACTTGATTTCATTCTACCTTTATTTCAAACTGCACCCCCACTATTTTCTACAAAAAGGTTTAGATTTTCTGGGCTTCGGCTTACTTGATTTACGTTACGCATTTAGACGTTGCGTAATTTAAGTGCCGGTCACGTGCTAAATTACGGGTCGTGACAGATCTTTACCTATTGCCGGCGTATTGACGAGTCTTTAGAGTCCTACACAGAGGTTTCCTGGCTCAAGCGAAACGAAGTAGGGCACATATGTGATATGTGCGGGACCGAGATTAATACATGTATGTGATACCGTATTCTAATCTCACGATATGTGATATCGGTCGGTTATATGTGATATAGCCGGGTTATTGAATCAAGTGTTGATTTGATAAGTTGATATTAAATGATATTAGTCGGTTGTATACGATACAGCCGGGTTATTAAATCAAGTGTTGATTTAATGATCTAATGTATAATTATATATTTGATATATTAACATACATTAACTAATATTAGCTCACTTAAGAATTTCTTTTCTCATTATACATTTAATATATATGTGATATATGTTAATGTATTTATTTTGTGTCATGGTAGATGATACATTGGACTTGGGTGTATGAGACTCATACCATACTTAAGATAATGTAGGGATTTAATTATTAAGGGAAAATCAAAATTAGGTGGAATTAGTCATGACTTGAAGCTTGGAGAAACTTGTGGAAACCATTGACTTAGTCCACTATTTTGTTTTACTTTAGATATTTATTAACCCAACCATTATCTATAGCCTTGGTTAAGTCTCTACATGGGTTATATATGATATTTTCTCACCCATGGTTCACACTTAATGATTCTTGAGTTTCTTCTTCATCTCCTTCTTGCTCTCCAGTTTCAAGTGAAGTGAAGAAAAAGAGTGAGAAAAATTATTCTAAAGTGAGAAAAATCCATTCTTCACCAATCTACACTAGACTAGCCATTTAGTATAAGTTGTTTGCTTCACTAATTCTTAATTAGTGAAGAGGTAGCTTGAGTTGGAGATTCCTCGATGTAGATCATCTTTGGCCTCGAAGTTGTTCAAGCAAGCTTGTTCCTTTCGCCTAGTGGAGCCTAACAAGAGTCCGGAAGACCACTACTTGAAGCGAAGGGACTACTACACGGAGCTTTAAAAGTGAAAGACCGGTCTACAAAGGTTGTAATCCCATTTCACTTAGTGTAAAGATGTTTACTTGCTTTGTCTAACCCTAATTCTCTAGTTAGATCCTTCGTTTAGGGTTTCTTAGCACTCTAGATTTTTAAAATTTCATGCTTGATGCCTTTCTAAACCTAGTAGTCGTGCTAAGGAACCTAGCATCGCACTCCTTTTAGTCTTCTGCCTCCAAATGAAGACCATTTTGAAATCAGGCCCCAGTACATCAGTATGATACCCAAGTTTCATGGGCTTGAAAAAGAAAATGCGTACTTATTCATTAGCAAGTTTAATCAATTTTATTCCATGATGCGTACGACACAGTTGTTGGATGATGCAATAAAACTCCATTTTGTACCATTCACTTTATGTGATCTCAGCGAGAAATAGTTCCTATTATGCCGCCACCAATTCAATCTCAACATGGGACGAAGTTGTTAAGGAATTCCTTAAGAAGTTCTGCTCCAATCATAAAACTACAAGTATCAGAAACCAAATTCATGGATTTTGTCAAGTTCTGTCCGAACCATTGTGGAAATGTTTTGAACGTTTCAAGGACTTTCTTATTCAGTGCCCCTATCACGGTTTTGAAAAGTGGCAACTCTGCCAAATCATGTATGAGGGGATATATAGCGCAACAAAGGCGTTGATCCAAACAATGTATTATAAGTCTATGTAGCACACCCCACGTGTTCGCAGGGAGGCGGAATACATCAAAAACAATTTTTCTCACATCAAAAGATCATGTTTGGCTTTACAACATAGACTTTTTCCACTTTAGGATCTTGATTAAACCTTAACTAACAAAAACTAAACTACAAGAGGGTGTTAACTACTTGGTTAAAGTTTTATAATCTCGTGTCAAGTCTTTCGGATCTTCAAGTGGTTCTTTGCTCCTTGGTTCAAGTTTCTTCTTGATCTCCTTTCTTTGGATCCTCCTTGGCTTCAAAAGAACTCGGTTGACGGTCTCCTTTGTGTCGAAGAAAGATCCACCCGAGGGACTATGGTCAAGCTCCAACCTCAAATGAGGTAACTTAGTGATCCAACTTGCTAAAAAAGACTACTAAGTAGAAGTAGAGAAGATATATATTGGATTAATTTGTCTCAATGATCATTGATTCACAACTCATGTAATGGCATGAGCTTGAGGGAGGAAGAGAGGAAACCTAGGAGAGAGAATGATATCATGAGAATGAACTTGAGAAATAGGTATGAGAATGACTAGGTCAATTTCCAATAATTCAAGCATGGAATAAAAAACTCACATAAAATGCAACCATGCTTGAATAGGAAACCCAAATGAATAAACAATATATAAAGCAATGATTGCAGCCCATTCCTCAAATTTCTCCTAATTTCCACCTCATTAGGATAAATCAATAATGAGGTGTCTCCTTCTAGAAGCTCATTCTTGTAAAATTACAAGAATGCCCTCACCGTATATACATACACGTATCCGTATTCCGAAAAATACGGATACACAGAGACAAGTATAATCCAATAGTAAAATACTAGGATCTGGATTAAACCAAAGCCCACTAGTATTATCTGTCCAAACATCATTCGTGTAGGCAGTACACGTATGCAATCGAAACCCTGCCGTAAGACCATACGGCCTCTACATCGTCTCGCCTGATCCAGGGAAACCTTCTGTATGGGACTCTAAAGACTCGACAGTACGCTGGCAGTGGGTTTAACCACAAGTCCGTCAGTGGCACTAGCTGTACATAACGGCAACCCAGTACAAGTCGAAAAGGAGGCCGACGAGCGAACTCGTCCAAAACCCCTACCGAGCCCGTCCGTGACAATATCCGTGCAGTCCGGTCTGTTCATCTGAGAGTATCGCATGTAAGGTCTATGGGGTGGAAAACGTCAGACCCCTAATAACCGTACAAGTCGTGTCAGTATAGCTCAAGACCATCCGAGAATCTACTGGTCCGTCCACCAGTAATTCTCAATCAGCCCTGGCCAGGGACTTATGGTAATGACCAACCGATCAATGTGCGATATCGACTCCCTATACTGGAAGAGACGAATCCCCAACAGTCGCTCACTGCCTCCATGTGGCTCGGGACTGTACCCAACTAAAACCTGTTTGCACGACTCCTTTAAGCCGGGGTAGGGTAGTAATCAAAGCACAGTGGGAACACACACGAGACAAATGACGACCTCAGGTCGATAGACTATCTGCACATATTTCACCAGAGAACTGCTATCTGACGCTAAGTATAATACCATCTAGTCAGTCCTCGGCGAGTCCTGTCCGGTGAACTCACACCCAGTGAGCATCTGTATACAATCTTAGGTGCACATCACCAATGGCTGCGGGACCAATCCATCGCCCCTCGTCAAGGTCTAGATATGTATACACTTGTATACTCTGGAGTATCGATGCCTAGTCTCAATACTCCTACGACCAGGGACATTTAAGGATGTGACTATTGACCATCCAGCTCCCACAAGTATGACTGCCATCACAACCCTGGTAGTCAGGCAAATATCCTACGGGCTTTATCAACATGTACACAATATATGAAATACAAAGTAAAATATATCACATGTTAAGATAAAGACAAACCAAATAGCGTACTATCATATCAAGCAAGATTGTCCTGTACATACATATCCTTAGCATCCTATACAATGAAGGCCTCTAGGGCATATATATCCAACAATCTCCCACTTTCACTAAGGCCTGTAATTGGTGCAATTAGTACCCACTGTCTATACTAGATCCAGTTACTGGCATACCGCATGACCAACATCTCAAACGGCCTCTCAAACTAGACTTGAGAGATGGCCTTGGTGAATGGATCTGCTGTGTTGTCTTTTGTGTCCACTCTCCGCACCTCGATCTCCCGGTGATCCATGATCTCCTTGATCAGGTGATACCGCCTCAAGATATGCCTGGATTTCTGATGGGACCTTGGTTCCTTCGCTAATGCTACAGCCCCATTGTTATCATACTACAAAGGTATTGGATTGGCAATGGACGGAACCACCTGAAGTTCAGAGATGGACTTCTTCATCCAGACAGGCTCTTTCGCGGCATCGTTAGCAGCTATATACTCAGCTTCCATCGTTGAGTCTGCGACGGTATCCTGTTTGGAACTCTTCCAACACACCGCCCCTCCATTGAGGGTAAACACAATACCCGAGACGGATTTAGAGTCATCTTTGTCATTTTGTAAGCTGGAGTCGGGAAAAGCCTCGACCTGGAGGTCCCCACTACCGTAAACCAACATCTCCTTAGTCCTTCTCAGTTATTTGAGAATGTTCTTTACCGCTATCCAATGCTTCTCACCCGGGTCAGACTGATACCTGCTTACCACACTAAGTGCGTAAGCTACATCTGGTCTGGTACATAACATCGCATACATTATAGATCCTACAGCCGAAGCGTAGGGTATAATGACCATGCGAGCCTTCTCTTTATCAGTCTTTGGAGACATCTCTTTGGAGAGGGAGATCCCGTGACAAGAAGGTAAATTACCGAGCTTGGAATCTTCCATACTAAATCTCTTTAGTATAGTGTCAATATACCTGGACTGTGAAAGTCCAGACATTCTTTTGGATCTATCACGATAGATCTTAATCCCCAGAATGTAGGAGGCATCTCCCAAGTCTTTCATGGAGAATTTCTTTGATAAGAAGAGTTTTACTGATTGTAGCATAGGGATATCATTCCCTATCAGGAGTATGTCGTCAACGTACAGAACGAGGAAGACTACTGCTCCTTCTACAATCTTCCTATAAATACATGGTTCATCTACATTTTTGATAAAGTCAAATTCTTTGACCGTCTCATCAAAGCAGATGTTCCAACTCCGCGATGCATGCTTTAATCCATAAATGGATTTAAGCAACTTGCATACCTTTCTGCTGCTCCCACTATCTAAGAAACCTTCTGGTTGATCCATATAAACACTTTCTTCTAAATGTCCATTTAGAAAAGCTGTTTTTACGTCCATCTTCCAGATTTCATAGTCATGGAAGGCAGCAATGGCAAGTAGGATCCGAATGGATTTAAGCATAGCTACTGGAGAAAAGGTTTCATCATAGTCCAATCCTGGTCTTCGATGAAAACTTTTTGCGACGAGTCTAGCTTTGTAGGTTTCCACTTGTCCAAATGCACCAATCTTCTTTTTGAAGATCTATTTGCATCCAACTTGTTTCACCCCAGGAGGAGCAACATCCAAAGTCCATACTTTATTGGTGTACATGGATTCCATTTCGGATCTCATAGCATCCAGCCACTTCACCGAGTCTTAGCCTGCTGAAAATTAGTAGGCTCATTATCATCGATAAAGCAATCCTCTCGATCCCCATCTACAAGAAACCCATAGTATCTCTCAGACGGACGAGAAAGCCTAGTAGAATTGCGGAGCGGCATTGTCTCGTCGGGCTCTATTCAAACCTGAGGTTCTACTAAGTACTCGACAGTAGTTTGGGGTTCAGTAATTTCTTCCTGTTCTACCGCGCTCTCACTAATTTCTTTTGCAAGAAATTCGCTCTCTAAGAAGACAATGTGGCGAGCGACAAACACTTTTTGTTCTTCAGTGTGGTAGACAAGATATCCCCTTGAATGCTTGAGGTATCCCACAAACTTGCACAAAACTGATCGTGCCTCGAGCTTGTACGGATTCTTCTTTTTAACAAATGCTGGACATCCTCATATCTTGAGATACTTGAGATATGGTCTCTTCCCACTCCACATTTCATATGGAGTGGTAGGCACAGACTTAGTCGGAGCTCTATTCAATAGGTATGCAGCTGATTCCAGCACAAAATCCCAGAAGGAAAGTGGCAACTCAGCACTACTCATCATTGAACGCACCATATCAAGTAGCGTGCGATTCCTCCATTCTGATACACCATTATGCTGAGGTGTATATGGAGGAGTAAGCTGAGAGAGAATTCCATTCTCTTTTAAGCATTCAAGGAAACTGGTACTTAAGTATTCTCCACCTCGATCAGATCGAAGCGTCTTGATGCTTTTACCAATCTGTTTCTCCACTTCATTTTTATACTCCTTAAATTTCTCAAAGGCCTCGGATTTATGCTTCATTAAGAACATATGTCCATACCTTGAGAAATCATCAGTAAAAGTGATAAAGTAGGAGTGACCGCTTCGTGCATGTGTAGACATCGGACCACATACACCGCTATGTACAAGTCCCAAGAGCTCCGTGGCTCTTTCTCCGTGTCCTGTGAACGGAGATTTGGTCATCTTCCCTTTAATAAATGATTGACAAGTTGCATATGAAGATTATTCAAACGGATCTAAATATCCATCTTTATGCAACTTAGTCAACCTTGTTTCATTTATATGACCAAGTCTACAATGCCATAGGAAGGCTTGGTTTAAATCTGGAGCCTTTCTTTTGAGCGTGTTTTGGATATTGAAAACTTGAGGTTGATTAAGTATGTATATGCTGTTTTCCAGTGTTCCAAACCCAATCAATTCTTGATTTAGGAGAATGTTCATGACATTTCTTTCAAGTGCAAAATTATATCCTTCATTAGACAATAAGATACTGATATAATATTACATAGCATACTGGGAATACAAAAACAGCTGTACAACACCAAAATGTGCCCACTAGTCAACCCCAGATGATAATCGCCCACTGCAACAGCATCTACGTTTGTTCCATTTCCAACCCGGAGGGTCATATCACCTTCCTTCAGTGCTCTACGGTTTCTCAGAGCCTGCAAATAATTACAGATGTGAGAACCAGAACCGGTATCAAGTACCCATGATGTAGAGTTTACTGAAAAACAGTTTTCCATTACAAACACACCTGAAGCAGAAGCAGCAGCTTGCTTCGTGTCCTTGGCTTTAAAAGACATGCAATCCTTTTTCTAATGCCCCTTCTCGTGACAATAATAGCACTCACTCTTGTCCGCTTTTACACTCCGTGCCTTGTTCGTTCCCTACACCTTCTTGACCCCACCTTTCGGTTTGGTGGCGTTCGTCTTCTTCTTCCCCTTAGCTTTCGCTTTGGATTTAGAAGAGGATGGTTGGCAAACATACAGAATGTGTGTCTTCTCCTTTTTCAAGGAGCTCTCTGCTACCTTCAACATATTGAGGAGCTTTGGAAGATCAGCTTCCGTATCGTGCATGTTGAAGTTCAGCACGCACTGAGAGAAGGTGTGTGGAAGGGACTGCAAAATCAAGTCATTGTATAACTCATTTTCTAGCACGTATCCCAGGTTTGCGAGTTACTCAATGAGGCTGATCATTTTTAGGACGTGCTCTCCTATAGGTGATCTTGGAGCTAACCTCATCTGGAATAGTTTTCTTGAGGTTTCATAACTTGCGATACGAGAGTGTTCTCCATACAATTCCTTGCAATGAAGAAAAATGGATTTAATATCCATACTTTTGTGCTGTTTCTGAAGTTCATTATTCATGGACGCCAGCACGATACACTTAGCTTTCTCGCAGTCTAGATCCCAAGTTTTATCGACCTCTTTGTCCGCAATTGAGAAATCCGGTTCTGGGACAGGGGGAGCAGTAGCGGTGGTGACATATGCAACTTTGTCATAAGTCAGTGCAGTGTTGACGTTCCTCATCCAATCCTTATAGTTTGGCCCAGTCAGTGTATTTTTTTCAAGTAATAGTTTTAGTCCCGTCATGGTAGCTTCCAGAGAGAGAGAAAAGAAACACTCAGCATATGCTCTTACAAGTTTAGATTGGTTATTAGTTTATCTAAACAGGATGGCTCCCACTGTTTCCTCCAATTCTTCTTCAAACCCTTAAAAGAAGAATTAGTCGAGATTAATCGCACGTCACAAACTTGCTTAACCATTCAGCCAGTCTAGTGTCGGTACTTCGAGGGAGGTTTTCCAACGCTTTCGCGAAGTTCCTTAATTATATAACCTCTTTTCCCTGAATGCGTAGCCCCACTAACACCGTTCTAGACACCTACTTGGTTTATAGCATTGATTGTTAAGTGAGAAATTTTCCCGAGAGTAATCCTACTCATCGGTGGGATCGGGATCCAACTATCATTGTAAGATGACCTAGATGTAAGCCACTCTAGTCACCACACTTCAGAAGGTATGCGAAATCTGCAAGTTTCCTTTATGTTTGAAACCCCCAATGTGATTTTTACCCCAAGCTCTTATGACCTTGACGTAGGCCAACAAATCATAAGATGCAAGTCAAGTTCTACCCGTCGTTGTCCTGATTAATTTAGACCCATCGGTACTCGCCCTTGACGTAGGCCAACAAGGCTGTACGACTGTCCTAAACTAATGCATCTATCTATGCAATAAATAAGCAACACATTGCTACCATTCACTATGCCTTGACGTAGGCCAACAAACATAGCATGAATACGATGTGTTGTTTATTTGAAATGACGGAGGGCTACGGCTGGTTTTTGGAAAAACCGTTAACGTAATGAACTTGATATAATTGAAGGAACCATGATAGCTTTTTAAAATGAGTGGTTTAGGCTCCGCATTTAAAATTTGATTTTTGAAGAAAACCGAGTGGTTTTGAAATTGTTCCAACGATTTAGCTTAGGTTTATTTTCTTTGCATTAATGAGTTAATGTTGTCCCATCAATTAATCCTACCATTGCAGAAAGAAACGAAAATACAACGTACGCTTATGCCATCCGCATTCGCCACGGGGCCCCGTCATCACCCGTTAGGTTACTTAACTAACGACAGAGCGGGGGCTGGACTAGCGCGGGTGCAAAATATAAGCAACGCCTACTAAATATCATATATAGATATACAGATTCTTCTCACGCAATAATAGGCATTCCAGATCACAGATGAACATATTGGATATACTAGTAATTCCGCGCTTTGTTTAAGCCTATAACGAAAGACGGATTCCACGGTCGTGATGAATAGCCAAACCCCACCCTAGACCCCTATGGGTGCGGCAAACTACCCGCCAAATTCCCGAAGTGAAGCAACCTCCTCCAACAAAGTGAGTAGGTCACTCGACACTTCAAAGAACCCAGTAGTTTGTGCACCCCTCCTTGGGTCTATCCTAGGAGCAAAAAACAGTGAAAGAAAAATAGTACAACGGTGGCTACAACCTCAACCTGGATGTTCCCCACAAAATAATATTACATCACTTTTACAAATTATATTAAATGAAAGAAAAGAAAACACTCATCTCACATCCCCCGGCTATTCATCATCGACGATCCAATAAAGTTCATATACTCAAACCAACATCACAGATATGTGCAACCCCCACTAATCGACGTATACCGATTAGCGGACGTTTCGAAACACATATATCATTACAGATAATAATTGAAACTAAACGACACAAAAAACTATGACTTCGAAGAACTCCGAGATTGCCACAGTAAAAATTTAACAGTGCAGTCAAAATTGGCAAAATCTAGCAGCACCTGAAACACTATATCCAAGATACAAGAACACAGAACAAAATTCGACGCAATCCCACACTTTTGGACCGGTGAGCTCGGAAATTTTGAGGTTGTGGCCGGCCATTTTAAGGTGGAATTGCCTCATTTTTGTTTTGTGTTCATTTCACAAGTAAAAGAGCACTCTGCAATTGCTTAAAAAAAATTTGAGGCTCTGCAAAAATCGACAGAAACTTGGATTCACGTTTCGTAGTTTCGGAGTTATTTCGGTTTCGTATTTTCACACTTCATTTAATCTATTAGCTAGGGTTTAACCTGGCTCTGATACCAGTGTAAGTCTATGTAGCACACCCCACGTGTTCGCAGGGAGGCGGAATACATCAAAAACGATTTTTCTCACATCAAAAGATCATGTTTGGCTTTGCAACATAAACTTTTTCCACTTTAGGATCTTGATTAAACCTTAACTAACAAAAACTGAACTACAAGAGGGTGTTAAATACTCGGTTAAAGTGTTATACTCTCGTGTCAAGTCCTTCGGGTCTTCAAGTGGTTCTTTACTCCTTGGTTCAAGTTTCTTCTTGATCTCCTTTCTTTGGCTCCTCTTTGGCTTCAAAAGAACTCGGTTGCCGGTCTCCTTTGTGTCGAAGAAAGATCCACCCGAGGGACTATGGTCAAGCTCCAATCTCAAATGAGGTAACTTAGTGATCCAACTTGCTAAAGAAGACTACTAAGTAGAAGTAGAGAAGATATATATTGGATTAATTTGTCTCAATGCTCATTGATTTACAACTCATGTGATGGCATGAGCTTGAGGGAGGAGGAGAGGACACCTAGGAGAGAGAATGATATCATGAGAATGAACTTGAGAAATGGGTGTGAGAATGACCAAGTCAATTTCCAATAATGCAAGCATGGAATAAAAAACTCACATAAAATGCAACCATGCTTGCATAGGAAACCCAAATGAATAAACAATTTATAAAGTCATGCTTGCAACCATTCCTCACATATCTCCTAATTTCCACCTCATTAACCTTTTATCAAAAAAAAGGATAAATCAATAATGAGGTGTCTCCTTCTAGAAGCTCATTCTTGTAAAATTACAAGAATGCCCTCACCGTATATACATATCCGTATCCGTATTCCGAAAAAAACAGATACACAGAGACAAGTATAATCCAATAGTATAATACTAGGATCCGGCCTAAACCAAAGCCCACTAGTATTATCTGTCCGAACATCATTCTTGTAGCCAGTACACGTATGTGATCGAAACCCTGCCGTAAGACCATACGGCCTCTACATCGTCTCGCCTGATCCAGGAAACCCTCTGTGTGGGACTCTAAAGACTCGACAGTACGCTGGCAGTGGGTTTAATGACAAGTCCGTCAGTGGCACTAGCTGTACGTAACGGCAACCCAGGTACATGTCGAAAAGGAGGCCGACGAGCGAACTCGTCCAAAACCCCTACCGAGCCTGTCCGTGACAATATCCGTGCAGTCCGGTCTGTTCGTCTGAGAGTATCGCATGTAAGGTCTAGGGGGTGGAAAACGTCAGACCCCTAATAACCGTACAAGTCATGTCAGTATGGCTCAAGACCATCCGAGAATCTACTGGTCTATTCACCAGTAAATCTAAATCAGCCATGGCCAGGGACTTATGGTAATGACCAACCGATCACTGTGTGTTATCAACTCCATATACCGGGAGAGACGAATCCCCAACAGTCGCTCACTGCCTCTATATGACTCGGGACTGTACCCAACTAAAACCTGTTTGCACGACTCCTTTGAGCCGTGGTAGGGCAGTAATCAAAGCACAGCGGGAACTCACACGAGACAAATGACGACCTCAGGTCGACAGACTATCTGCACACATGTCACCAGAGAACTGCTATCTGACGCTAGGTATAATACCATCTAGTCAGTCCTCGGCGAGTCCTGTCCGGTGAACTCATACCCAGTGAGCATCTGTATACAATCTTAGATGCACATCACCAATGGCTGCGGGACCAATCCATCGCCCCTCGTCAGGGTCTAGATATGTATAAACTAGTCTACTCTGGAGTATCGATGCCCAGTCTCAATACTCCTACGACCAGGGACATTTAAGGATGTGCCTATTGACCACCCAGCTCCCACAAGTATGACTTCCATCACAACGCTGGTAGTCAGGAAAATATCCTATGGGCTTTATCAACATGTACACAATATATGAAATACAAAGTAAAATATATCAAATGTTAAGATAAAGACAAACCAAATAGCATACTATCATATCGAGCAAGATTGTCCTGTACATACATATCCCTAGCATCCTATACAATGAAGGCATCTACGGCATATATATCCAACATGTGTCAAGGGCATTTCTTAGATAAGTATGACGACGAAGCTTGGACATTCCTTGAGGATTTATTGGAATAGACGTTGCATTAGGAGAGTACGAAACCAGTTTCAACTTCATTCTCCTCTAGTTCGAATAGGGTAGGAATACATCAAGTCGACGCTTCTATAGCTATGAAAGTTGAAATGGCCGCTCTGTAGCGGAAATTTGAAGCGTTAAAAGGAAAACTTTTGCCTCCCCTGTTAACAATCCACCACCGAGATCCATTTGTGCCTGTTGTTCAGATCCTACACATCTGACTGAAGAGTGTCCATTGAATCCTGCATTTCAGGGTCAAGAACAGTTTAATGCTGCTCGGAATCAAAATCCGCGGCCAAGAAACGACCTATACTCTTCAACATGCAACCCAGGGTGGAGGAACCACTTAATTTCAATTGGAACCAGAATCAATCTGCAAATCAACAGTTCCAATCAAATAATCAATTTCAAAAGCCACCAGTTCCTCCACAGGCACCACAACAACAAAAAATTCAGCCCCAACCCTTTTGGCATCAATTCCAAAAACCCTGATCAACAATTCGTTTGCTTCACCATCAAACAACAATTTTTCTCCATACAAATATTCTTTCATTCCATAAGGAGTCGATGATCGGAAAGTGTCAACACTGTAAAAAAGTCTTCAGGAGTTGATGAAACACAATGAGTCCCTCTAAAATTTCATGAACAATCAAGCGCAGAGCAACACGCATATTGATGTAGGGTTACTAGGCACTCTCGTAAGGGTCTATAAGGCATCAACCATGCCCGATTTAAAATTTAGACGTGCCGAACAATCTTAACCAAGATCTTTAAACTAGAGATTAGGCGAGACAAAGCATGTTAAACACTTTAACATCTAAGAGTTTGGGATTACAACCCTTGTAGTCCGGTCCTTCACTTCTAAAGCTCGGTGTTGAGGTCCCGTCGCTGCGATCATCATGTTCCCGGACTCTAGAGAGGCTCCACGAAGAGAAAGATGCAAGTTTGCTTCCGATCTTCGATAACTAAGATGATCTACCTTGAAATTTCTTTAACACAAGCTCTCACTCACTAAATGAAGTGAACACCCTAATCTAAATGGCTAGGATAGATTAGGATGATGAAGTAGGATTTTAGCTCTCATTTGTTTTTTTAATCTCACTCATTTTCATCACAACATAAAAAGCTAGAAAGCTTTTTCATGCAAAGAAGAAGGAAGAAGAAGATCTAATCCTTTTTGTGATGAATAATGAAAGTCAAGTGTGAGGTTAGAAATGCAATCATGGTATATGTAACCCTTGTAGAGATTTAACTAAGGTTAAAGGGTTGGGTTGGGTTAAACAAATATCTTGCAAAATATCACAAAATATCCAAGTCAAAGTCAAAGCTTCAAGAAGCTTCTTGAAAGCTTCATGAAAGTTTAACCCTAATCCAAACCCTAACCATATTTAAACTCCACAAATCATGTTGCATTTATAACCATAACATGTTACAATATTATATATCACATATACAATATTTATTGTAACAAAATGAAATAATACAATTAACATATATCGCATATATATCAATGTATTACCCGAGTGAGAAAAAGAATCTTTTAGTGAGCTTATATTAGTTAATGTAATTTAATATATCAAATATATAATTATACATTAAATTATCGAATCAACACTTGATCCGATAATCCGGCTATTTCACAAATAACCGACTAATATAATCTGTATCAGTTCATCGAATCAACACTTGATCCGATGACCCGGCTATATCACATATACTCGGCCGATATCTCATATCACGAGAATCTAATACGGTATCACATACACGTATTGTTCTCGGTCCCGCACATATCACATATGTGCTCCTACTCCGTTTTGCCTGAGCCAGGAAACCTCTGTGCAGGACTCTAAAGAATCGTCAATACGCCGGCAGTAGGTGATGATCATATCAAACACCCACAAGCTGCAAGCGGTCAGCTAAACGTAACAGCCATCCAGGTATTGAGCGATCAGAAGATCAACAAGCAAGCCCGTACATTCTCCTGCGAATCCAATCAGTAACACTCCCGTACAGTCCGGTCTCTTCGTCTGATATGTCGCATATCTCGCCTAGGGGTGGTAAACGTCAGACCCCAGTAGCTTGATAAGTCGTGTCGATATGAGGTCTATAACAGTTCGAGAAACTACTGATAACACTTACCAGTAAATCTCAGCAACCCTGGCCAGGGATTTCCGGTTATAGCCAATCGAACACAGCAACATCAACTCCCTATACCGGGAGAGACGAAACCCCTCCTATCGCTCATTGCCTCCATGTGATTCGGGAATGTACCCAAAAGCCACCTTTTTGCACGCCCTCTTTGACGTGGTATGATGGAAATCAAAGTACAGTGGGAATCACACAAGACTCTATGACGATCTCGGGTCTACAGACTAACCTGTACCAGTGTCACCAGAGAACTGCCATTTGACGTGAGGTATAATACCATTTGGGAGTTCTCGGCGAGTCCGTCCAGTGTACCCAGTCTCTACTGAGCACCCGTACACCATCCTTGTTGTCAAACACCGATGGATATGGGATCATCCATCGCCCATCATATGGGTCAAAATGCGTATACGCTAGTCTACTCTGGTGTATCGATGCCCTGTCTCGATACACCCTCGACTAGGAACAGTTATAGGATATACTCATCGACTACCGTGGCCCCACTAGTATGATTTCATCATAGTCCCAGTAGTCGAGTACATATCCTAAGGGCTTTATCAACATGTAACATAGAGACAATCAGAGTACATGTTAAGATAAAGAGCAACCAGATAGCGTACTATCATGTCGAGCAAGAAAGTCCTCCCTGTATATGTCCAAGCATCCACTACAATATATATCGTATGTACAATAATGGCCTCTAGGGCATACATATAACTAACAATCTCTCACTTGCACTAGGGCCATCTGTTGTGGTATCGCATACCCAACAATTAGCTGCGGTTGAAGTATCTCATACTCAACCATCCCATAAAAGTCTCTACTGGGAAAAAGGCCTTTATGAGTGGATCCGCGCTGTTGTCCTCTATGTCTACTCTCCTAACCTCGATCTCCCTGGAGATCAACTATCTCCATGATTAGGTTATACTGCCTAAGAATTATATCTGGATTTCAGATGGGACGCGGGTTCCTTGGCATAAGCCGCAACTCCATTGTCACACAATGGTAGGAACGAAGTTCATCTCATGAACTTATATATCCAGACTTTCTCTTTGGTAGCATCCTTGGTAACGATGTATCTTGCCTTTAATTGTCTAGTAAGTCACGGTATCTAGCTTGGAACTCTTCCAACATACCGTCCCTCTACTGAGGGTAAAGACAATGCCTGCGACTGACATTCAGTCGTCCTTATCACCCTAGAACCGTTTCCAGTTATTCTCCCCAGGATCGATTGATACCATCTCACTACAACTAGTGAGAATCCTAACATCCAATTAGATCTATCTCATAGATCCAAAACCCAGGATTTAGGAGGTATCACTTTGATCCTATATGGAGAATTATTGTGATAAGTGGAGATTGACCGAGCGTAGCATAGGAAACTCCTTTCCTATCAAAAGTATGTCATCCACATACTGTACGAGGATCATCACCATACTCCCTACAACCTTTTTGTATATACAAGGCTCATCTACCATTTTGATGAAGTCAAACTCTTTGACTACCACATCAAAGCAGATGTTCCTACTCCGCGATGCCTGATTTATCTCATAAAATAACTTGCTCACGTTTCCACTACTCCCTCTGTCTACGAAGCCCTCTGGCTGTGTACTTATAGACGCTCTCTTCCAAAACATCATTTAGAAAATCAGTCATGACACCCAACCACCAGATATCGTAGTTATGGTATGTAGTAGTGGCAAGTAGGATCTGGATAGACTTTAAGCATAGCTTTAAAAGTCTCAACTTTTCCATGTACACCAAGTAATCTTCTCAAGATATACTTGCTCCTGATGGGGATTTAACCCTTCAGATAAAGCAACCAAAGTCCATACTTTGTTGGTGTATAAGGATTCCATCTCAGATCGCTAAGCAACCAGCCATTCTTACAGAGTCCCACTCCTGATGGCCTACTCGAAACAAGTTGGGTCACCATCTCATGATGCAATCCTTGCTCCCACTGTCATAGAGAAACCGAAGTATCTCTTAGGTGGATGAGGAACCCTACCAGATCGGCGGAGAGGCTAAGGTTCGTTAGAAACTATTGAATCCTCTGGTTTTACCAAATCATCAGCTGCAGTTTGTATAGCTGGAACTCTTTCTAGTTCTACCTCATGACCACTAATTTCTTCACAAGAAATTCCCTTTCACAAGGGTGGCATGCTGAGAAACAAAACATCTTTTGTTCCTCGGTTTGGTAGAAGATATTCCCTTGCGAATGCTTGGGATATCCAACAAAATTCCACAGAACTTACTTTGCCTCGAGCTTTTCCGGATTTTGCTTTTAGACATAGGCCGGACAACCCCAAATCTTAACTTACTTAAGATATGGGCTCTTCCCATTCCATATCACATATGAAGTGGTAGGTAACTGATTTGATTTGAACCCTATTCAATAGGTATGCATCTTCTCAAGTGCATAACTCCCAAAAGGAAATAGGAAACTCAGTAGTACTCATCATAGAGCGCACCATATCTAATAGGGTGAAATTGCTCCGCCCTGATACACCGACGTGTTGTGGTGTATACGGAGGAGTAATGCTGAGAGAGAATCTCATTCTCCTTTAGAACAGTCCAGGAATCCCGTGATCAAGTTTTCTCCTCCCTGATCACATCAAAGGACATAATACTTGTACCCGTTTTGGTTCTCTACTTCTAACTTATATTCATTGAATTTCTCAAAAGTTCTAGACCTTTGTTTCAACAGGAACATATGTTCGGATCTTGAGAGATAATCAGTGAATGTAATGAAGTACAACGAACCGGTCTTGGCATATGTAGACAGGGGACCTTCATACATCAGCATGTATCAATCCCAAGAGTACACTAACTCTTTCTCTGTTTCCAATAAACAGAGTTGTGGTCATCTTATCTTTGTGACATGACCGACAAGTTTCACAAGATGTAAATTCAAACTAATTTAAATATGCATCTATATGTAACTTCAGCTAGTCGGGTCGCATTGATATGACCTAGTCTACAAAGCCTCACGAAGGATTCGTTCATTTCTGAACTCTTCCTCTTATGTGTGTTCTGTACGTTAAGAACTGTGGTTTGATTTAGAACGTCTATGCTTTTAGATAACGTGCCTGAACCGATCAACTCTTGATACAGGAAATGTTCAAAACATTATCCAACAATACAAAATTATATCCTTCTTTACTAATAAAGAGACTGATATGATGTTGTATATCAGGTTCGGTATCCAATAACATTCGTTTAGAATCAATGTATTCTGGTAATACATGGTGATAACTACCAACAGACTTGGCTGCAACACTTGCGCCATTTCTATCTCATGAAACTTATCACCTGTTCTCAGTTCTCTACCTATTTGTAGCCCATGTAACAAATTACATATGTGGAATCCTGATCCGGTATCTCATACCCAGGACGTAAAGGATATTGAGAAACAGTTCTCGATAATGAACACACCCGAAGAAGCTGCATCAGCATGCACTTTCTTCGTTTGGGCGGCACGGGAATTCTGGTAATCCCCAATTTCCTGCTCTGTCTTATAACAATTATAAGTTGGTGCAGGACCAACGTTTCTTAGCGCGGTATAACAAGCGGGTTCGGTCAATACATCCGTATTATTATCTTGATTAAGGCGTGACATAGTCGCAACCAGGAGAGAGAGAGAGAGAGAAGAAAACACTCAGCGTGCGCTTTTACAAGATTAGATTGGTTATCATTTTATCTAATCAGGATGGCTCCCACTATTTTAGTCAAATCTTCCTTCAAACCCTAAAAGGAAAGACTAGCCGGGATTAATTACACTCTACAAGTTCGCCAATCTTTCAGCCAGGCCAGTGCCGGTACTTTGAGGGGGGTTCCCCGCGCTTTCGCACGGACCTAATTAAAGTAAACCTTGTTTTCCCAGGGGCGTAACCCCGTTAACACCTTTCTGGACACCTACTTGATCGGCTAATTGTAATGTGTAAAACTCTCCCAGGAGTAACTCTTACTCGCAGCGGGTATCGGGATCCAACTATCTCATAGAAGGTATGCAATCCCATTGCAAATTTCAATACTTGAAATTCCCAATAATATTTTTCCCCTAGCGTCCTATGACCTTGACGCAGGCCAACAAACCATAGTCCGCTAGTCAAGGTCAACCCGTCATTTCCCGATTGAATTAAACCTACCCGCACGAACCTTGACGCAGGCCAACAAAGTCGCACGACTACCCTAACTCAATCGCATCATATGCTTTTACAGATAAGCATAAATAGCTACCGAACACTATGCCTTGACGCTGGCCAACAAACGTAGCACGAATACTATGAAATACTTATCTGAAATGACGGAGGGCTATGACAGGTTTTTAAGAAAACCTTTTGCATAATGAACTTGATATCGTTGTAGAATCGAGTGATTTTAAATGGTGTGTTTTTAGGCTTTTCTAGTTTTGCTAAAGAGGTCACTCCCGGTGAAGGGATCGTCGGCTCTTTCCTCATCGAATAAGGTGCAGGATATTTCACAAATACCGCTGTTCAAAGTAAGAACTATAGAAGCAATCAAAAGACAAACCGAGTTTGTTGCATCTGCTAGTTTCACTAAAGAGGTCACTCCCGGTGAAGAGATCTCGGCTCTTTCCTTATCGAATAAGGTGCTGGATGTTCTACAAGGAACACCACTATGCAAAGAAATAACTAGAGCTACCAGTTTTTAAACAAGTTTCTACAACATCTTAAGTTTCTTTTATTTCATTAATCTCATTAATGAAATCCCATTTTATTATGCTTCACAAGCATCAGATATGAAACGAAATCAGCAATATAACATATATCTCATATATATAATATAAACATTCGTCTCAGGCAGTAATATGATCTCATCACAGAATATTGCAGCAGAAGAACATATATGAAATATTAGATATACTAGGAGGTCCGTGTTTTCAATACGAGCCTGTATAAAACATGGATTCCACGGTCGTGATGAATAGCCAAACCCACATCCCTAGACCCCTATGAGAGCGGCAAGCAACACTGCCAATTCTAGGGTTAGGAGACCCGGTCTCGACTCCTCGAGATGGTCTCCCACTGGACCCTAGAACCCGGTTACTTGTGCTCCCCATCTTGGGTCTACCTAATGCGGAAAAGTAAATAATATACAATGGTGACATCATCCTCAGCCCGGAAGTGCCCCAATAAAAGAATATTACATACAAATGAATTTTACATGAATGAAAAAAAACTCTCATCTCACATAAAACCCCCGGCTATTCAAAACGCGACGATCCAATATAACATATCACAGCAACACATAATATCACATATCATCAACGTAAGCAAGTATGCGTATCCCGATTGTCGTTGATGTATAGTAACGAAGCCGGCGATACACCACATACTACGCTTACGGTCGTAGAAAATAAAGTGTAAAACTACAACAGTTGGAATCCGCAACCTCCTTAGATATCGCATGCCTAACCAAATGAATTCCTTAGACATCTCATGCCTAACAATTATAAACCCCGCATTTTAGTCTCATTATCGAAAACTCTTTTCAATATCAAGTCGGGCAATTCAACAAGATTCCCGACATCCTGATCGAATGCTCGTCGCAAACTTTAGTAGACGGCCGTACCCCCGGATGCCGTCGACGAAGTGCACTAAGGCGGAACACCGCTGCCGCGAGCACCCGAACGGATGCTTTTAGCGACGGGGTTCTCCTACAGTCACTTGGTCGGGGCTATGGGGCGTGACTGTCTATTAAGTTTACCCGGCGAGTATCCGCGTATGCTACGTGATTGCGACGAACTTTTGATCGCATCAAAATCCCGTAGCAGCCGATCAACTGAAACTGAACTGCTAGATTTATAACATTCTTATTAGTTATCTCATAACTACTTGTGGATTCCAAATATTGTATCACATTCCAGATAAATAGACAATGTTAACCTTTCCGATCGAATAATCAAACACCCAAGTTTTCCCAAATAATTCTCAACACTTGAAATTAGTTAAAAAACATCCATCACATGCCACAGTACGAATGGTCCAGCCGTAGAAGGGTTAAGCCAACGCCTCACATGTGGCAACGCCGTACTGCCCCAAACCCTAAGGTTTAGAGGCAGTTCAAGACGGTCACATAATCGAGTTAAGGTTTGTTGTCTTCTAGAGAGTCCACCGCGTTACTTGCACGACTTAGAACGTTCTTAAACTACGGAAAAATCCAACACATGTAAATTTTCCGTGTCACGACCCGAAAGTACGGAACATGACCGGCACTTAAACTACGAAACGTCTCGAGGCGTACGTAATCTAAGTAAGCCGAGAACCCAGAAATCCAAACCAAGAAAAGTAGTAGAGTGAAGGAAAAACCAATTTAAATCAAGTAGTTTGCAACATACGCCGAAATATGCATTTTTAAAATCACAAGTCTTTTCTAAAAATTTCGGCAGAGTTTCCTTTGTAAAAACGGACCCCAAACGGGTACAAAACCTGATAAAGCATATATAATGAATAAAGGCATCCCCAAGCGGGAGCTAGCTCTTCGTCAATCGACGGTCACAACCACGCAAGCAATATAATATACAACGCCGAAGGGCGAGGATCACAACAGAAAAGGAAACTCAAAACAGCAAGAATCCATAGAAATACAACACGCGACTCTAAGGTCGAATGAATAAACATCACTGGTCTCTATCTCTGAAATAAATACATGTTTGGTTGATGGAGCTTCTAGATACAACAAAATAATAATATACAAAGTATAATGATGGTCACGATGCAAGCGAACCCACCTACTAAGCAAATCACCCGGTAAAGGAAGTAGTGCCAGCAAAGCCGTAGCGAAACCTGTACGGCAAAACCTGCAAGAAACTGTGGCACAACGGGGGTGAGTTGCCAACTCGTGAGTAGAAAACATCTACGAACAGAAATCGCATGAACAACGCAATCCTAGGTCATACGATCACTATATATATATAATCCTCAAATATGACAAGTCTGGAGCATGAAAAGGTGGCAAGGGTAAATATCTAACCCAAGTGTAATCCCATGTGCTCGTGTCAGTGCCTCAGGTAGCAATATATCATATGGATGAGGTATGAATGCATGAAAACAGAATACATGAAAATAAAGAAAACTGCTTTCATAACTTAGTGAGATTTCTGTATATTTAAAATGAGGTATCATAAATGAAATCAGCATAAACAGTGTCTAGCAACGACAAAAAACATAAATCCCAATATCTCAGTGTCGCAATCTCACTATCTAGGGCGCCGTCAGTCCAGACCGGCCCCTACCATCAATCTCAAGACCACGACGGTATCCTCCGGATATCCGACGCGTCAGGTAAAATCACCGGTAGGTAGTCTGCCCCTGCCAGACTCATCGTCTACTACTCGAACTTCTTGCCCCGGGGTACCTTACCAGGTCCACCATGTACCCGAGACGGTTCATCCAACTCCTCGAATTGGGTCTCGAAATCCATCAGCAAACTCATGGTGGACGACTCATACATCATGGGAAAACCGTACTTTTCATTTTAAAAAGAGAGATAGAAGAAGTTTATATATGTTCTTGCGGTTTTCCCCCAAATCCAGAAAATCTCATGAAAATCCGAATCCAAATCATCAATAGCATGTAAACAGTGAATATAGGCATAATAATCCATGAATGCGGCATAACAGTGAATAACAATATGCATGAAGTAGCAAATAATAACTGCAATGTCTAAACTGGCATATAAGGCAAGTACACTAATATCATGTCGAAACTATTAGCTAACAAGCTATGTCAATGCAATAGTATTTTCTAAGTGTGCGTGACATGGCAATTACTGATGATGATGTGTGAGAGCCAGCAAGCAAGTGTACGTGGAGCATACGTATCATCGGTAATGGTGCTGGTGTCCTAACAGCATGATATCAATAATGGTATATGAATCACAATATAAGTATGCGATGCGGAGCGAACAACAATAATGTGCGGGAGATGAATACTAAACACAATGATAACTAATCTGCATTTAATATAAATATAAATCATACAGTAGTGCCTTTTGAAATAATACGAAACGCGGTGTTTTGGAAATAAGGGCTACGGTGTTTTTAAGAAAAGATACGTTCTTTGAAATATCCGTAGAATCCCTTGACCTGTCTTTTAAAATACCTACGATTCGTTAGTTTTTGAAATAGGTAGGAATCAAATCTAGTCTAATAACTACACTAAACTATAGGGCTGAGCTAACAGGCTAACTGAAGGTAAGGAAACCGCCTAACATCTGAGTCGATACATACACACAAATATATATATATATATATATATATATTAGTCGGTGATCCCGCCTCAATAATATCACATCCGATACCACATCTATAATCAGACATTCCCAAGTCAAGAGTGTGGATCTATCATGAATATATAGCTCGTACGTAAATCCGTCGTACGACATCCCAAATCTGGGTACGGGTCAATATCACATTCATCATATTATTCATCTGGTATCCTCTTTATCAAAGATCATAATCCGGGGTACTGATCTATGTCTAGTACAATACTGGTACCACCTAAGTATGCATGCACGTGTGTGAAACACCACGTCACAGGACCCGCTACAACGTCATGTCGTATCTCAAATACGAACCCTGCCAAATCACCGATCTCACGGCCTCAAATCAAATCTCATCGACTCATCTCAAATCCCAAGTACTATCCTCAAATCCAGTATATGAACACATAGTCCCATACCCATGTGAACACATAAATATATATTCCCATATACGCACATGTGAAAGAAAGAATGTATGCAAGTATATGTGTGCGTGTGGGTGCGGGTGCAACCATTACTCTAGGGTTTCACAACTAACACTAAACAAATCCAAGAACACCAAAAATCCATCTTTATCATCAATCAACTCAAACAACATAAAATAAATATATGTATGTATACGTAATCGTATACATCACCACGAACTGTGGGGGTGCTATACGCCATCCACCCGACTTCTCCCCGTAGATATAAATCTACTCACCTTGCTTCTCATGTGCCGATGCCGCCATCTTCATCTTCAACGCCTCGACATCATGTAGGGTACCTACAAAGATAATACAATCGCAAAAGAACATGAAAATCACATCGGAAAACCAAAACGGCACACGCTACTCTCATAGGTAAAAACCTATAGTCTCGCATGCAAACACGACCAATAACCCTTTGCGGTTGACGTTCAAACGCCACCCGACAGAAAAGAATCGCCAAATACCAAAATCCATGCTAAAACAAGTCGTAAACCATGCGCCAACACATGAAAATTACCCCAGATTCTACCCTATGTGGAATCGGTCAAAATTGCATATGCCAAGGGTCTAGTTTACTAGAGATGGACCTACAGAACAAGCACGAACCAAATTGGACCAGGTATGGCCGCAAATTACGGACAGAAGGGATTTATTTGCGGCCAAAAAGTGGAGTCAGGGGCTGGGGTCTTGGGTGATGGTTCTTAGTTGCCTGCACATCTCACTGTCAAACCAAAATTATTTTCAGGTAGCTCGGGTGTTAGCAGATTTCCAAAAACACTCACAGAATTACAGTTTTTCCCGATATCGTTTTCATAAATCCGTATTCCGGATTCTAGTTTCTGGTTTTGTCCAATATAACATCACAACAGGGGTTGTAGTCTCTAATTACACCATAATTCACCTTTGATTTCAAATCAAACCCTAAACCCTAACTTGGAATTCCCAAAGTTCCTCAAAACACACAATATCGACATGAAACAAGTATAGATGCATAAGGAATCGAAATACTACTCTAAGGGTGCAGAAATTACCTCCTTTGGCAACTCAAGAATTTTCTTGAGTTGCTCAAAGTCCTCAAAGTCCTCAAAATCCTCTCTTTCTTATTCCAATGCGATCCTCTCGAGCTTGTGAACAATTTTTGTGAAATGGGAATAGGGTTTTGGAGTTGTATTCATGGTGTTATGGGGGATTGAAGATGGAGGAGGAAAAGGGAAGGGCAGGAGCAGTGTTCATTCCAGAATATTGCATTTTATACCGCCCATTCTTACGCTCGTTTGTTTATAGGCAGGTGCTTTTAATCAGTGTTTGCTACATAATTGCAGGATACTGGTCTCAGCTCTAAACAGTGAATATCATGGAAAAGTACGACAAATTCCGGATTACTGCCAACGACAGATAAAACACAGGTCTCCGCTCTCTATCCGTGTGTTGCCACAGACCATTTTGGGGGACAAAATGGCAAATCGATGTCATTTTCATGCACAAAGCTCAATGTCAACACAAGATCCAACAAATCTACGTGGAGCTCGAAGAAATCATGGAAAAAGATCCACATCACATCACCTTTTGATCTACTGAAATTCTGAAAGAATTGTGAAGAGATTCTGAGAAAAGTACTATACCATACTGAAGAGGACCACAAACTAGGGGATACGACAAAATATGAAGGCACAAGCCTTCTAAAGGGCCGCGGAACCGCGGCATAAGCGCGCTTAGGTCGCGGATCCGCGGCCATGTCGGCTCCTCAATTGATGAAATTTTATGGGTATATTGGTAATTTTATATAGAGGCAGATTGTTGCCCTAGGTTTCCAATTCCCTGCCTATAAATTGCCCAGAACTTGCCAAGCCAAAGGTGTTCATTCTTATGCCCTCTTTTTTGTTAGTTTTTAGTTTACTTCTTCTTCTTCTTCATCTTTCCTCCATTAAATTGTTGTGAGAGCTTTTGAGTGGATGTTAAATGAAGATGAGGGTTATTTTGTATCATTCTTTTGCTTAGCTTCCCCTTGAGATCCTTGCTTTCTCTTGATCTTTCAACCACTTCATTGAGCTTGAAGGTTTAAGGGTTGGTATTTGATCTCAAGGGTTGTATCATTTTGGAAAGAATAAAATTTCTTTTGTGCTTCATTTTCCCTTGGGTTTTTAGCTCTCTCTTGATCTTGCAACCTCTTAATTGAGCTTGCAAGTTTAAGTTTGGGTTATTAAACCCATGGTGTGTAACTTGTTCCATGGTTTCTAGTTCTCTTTTTTCTTATTTCTTTCTTACTTTTTATTACTTGCTTTACATTCATGCTTTACTTTCTTGCACTTTAAATTCCATGCCCTTACTTACTTGTAATCTTTTCTTTTCTTTGTTCTTTTGTTCTCTCTTTTTTGGTTCGTTGTTAATACGTTGTTGTTAAGAATAAATACGATATTGTAAGTTAATGTTTCTTTGCTCATTTCCTTTTCCCGTTATTTTCCATTGAACTCCGCCCAAACGATACGTAAGCGCTCCGTTAGGCACCCTATCCTACCAAGGTAACGGTGATTCCTAACTGCGACCGGTTGCGTTCGGTTTGGCCGGAGGCGAAAGCAAGAGACAAGAACGGACGGACAAGGGTCAATAAGCCGGATTCCATGAATACCGTGCTTAAGTACCCTAATCCACGTTGTTGCCGATTACTCTAGCTTCAATTGGTCAAGACTCGGCTCAAAGGTTTTGAGTACGGATTTCTTTAGCTTACACTTTCGTATCTTTTTCTTAACAACTTTATACTTACATATAACACATAGGTTAGATTGAACAAACATATACACATTCTTTATTGACTCATCTAAAACTCGAACGGACATACAACCATCTCCCTATGGATCGACCCGTGCTCAACCGGCTAGCTGCGAAGCGACACCGTCCTGATCGCGGTTATAACTTTAGAACTTTGAACATCCAACACGCCAAAAGCGTTCGATCAAATGGCGCCGCTGCCGGGGAGACGGTAACGTATTTTCTTTCTTGTTATTCGGGTTAATATTCTTTTTGTATATATTTATAAATAAAAAATAAAATCTTTTTGTTATTTTTGATATTTTTTGTGAGCAAGTGTGCAGGATAATCTAGAGCAAGTACAGTAATCCAAAAAGAAAACAGAGCTTTTTATTTTGGATAAGAGAAGAAGTGGAGTTCTTTGACCAAAGACAAATCCCCAAGTCAACATTTTGACCGCGGAACCGCGGTCAAAAGGTGCCTTGCGCGGCGGTTCCACGGTCCCATTGAGGCCTCTGTGCCCAATTTTTTCTCCACCCCTTTGTCTTTTCTTTTATCTTCTCTGTAAATTCCACTATACTGTATTTTCTGTAGATTTTTGCGGATTTGCGAACTGCGATTGTGGGGAGCAAAGTATACGTTCAAGGCTAAGGTGATTGCAAAGTACAGAGCCAAAGATCCGGGTAGTTTGACCCGCGCAAGCGAACTTTTCAAGCTTACCGGATTTGATTCAACGGGGGTTTCCTAACCCAAAAACTTAACGGTACATACTTTACTAACACCTTCTTCTCAAATCCGACGCATCCAGTATACTATTCTTTGCAGGATTCTTTGCAAGTTCGCTAGTAAACGCTAAAAATTGACTAACCCGTATTTGTTGCAGTGCCGTGCTTAAACTAAAAAACGATTGTTTGATTCTTTATAGAATTTTTATTGAATTGTGCATTGCATACATTAATACGGACTTAAGGGCAAGCGAACCCCACAACATACGGTAAAGGATTTCATCACCTTTTCCATGGCCCACAAATCACGAACTTGAGCATAACGTTTACCCGCACAAACTTTAAAAGAAATTAGACTTTAGGCCTTAAGGACTTCACGCTCACTAGGAGAAGTTAACTGTGTTTAGAACCTCGCTTAACGGTATATTGTTTACGGGGTGTCTAGGAAAGTGTTAACGGCGAAACCGCCAAAAGAGAAAGGGTTATTTAATTAAGGACCTTCGCGAAAGTGTCGGAAAACCTCCCCTTATCTCTGCACTTACCTGGACTCGTGATCAGTGTATCTTAAGCCCGTTTCTCGACACAGTTTTACTTCGACAATCAAGTTCTGGAGTAGGTCTAGTTGACCTGGGTGAACCCTAGAACGATTAGGTGTGTGGTATTTTTGTGTCGTGATTGTTTTTGTCCAGATTCTTTTTGTGTGTATATTTCATTCTTTTGTTAATAACTAAAAAAAATCACATTCTTTTTCCCTCCTTTTCTCTTCCTTTCTTTCTTTCTCTCTTCATATCATGGGTACCCCACCTCGCAAAACTCTTGTCGAACTTTGGTACCTACAACCAGACATTACTTCTTACGGTTCTTGCTTTGGCCGAACGTCGAACGATCCCTCCATGCCCAAAATCTCTTTGAAAGATCGGACAGACGCGTCTATGACAAACACTTGCCCTCCGCAATCCACTTTGTATCAACCTTTTCAACCTCCCACACCCTCTTATGTTGATACCCCTTTTGCAAGTCGTCCTTTGTCCGTCGCTGAACATATTGAACAATCCTGTAGCCGATCTTTCACTCCTTTCACCACTACAGATTCTTGGGATCAACAATTCCATTCACTTTCTTATCCAAATGTTGATCCTGCTCCTGTCCAGCCATTCAATTCCTACCAGTCCTACCCGACTTTTGCACATTTCCTAGACATTGCTTCTGATCCGCCATTTGGGAGTTTTCAGTATCCAAACAACTTTGAATCTTTTACTGAAACCCCTTCATAACCCATGTCTAGTCTGGAACAGTCTTTGGAAGACTTTAGGGTAGCGTCGTACCAACAGATGATGGATTTGAATGCGTCCATGGCCGCCCTCATACAACCTAGTGACCCGGTAGCTAGTTTTCAACTAGCTCCAAATTTTCCAATGTATGAAGAGGCGGTAGGACAGGTTGAGAATTTGAGTGGAGAGAGTGAGATGTACCCCTTTCCGAATCAAGCCTACCCATTTCAACTTGAATCCTACAACTCCGGTCTTGAATGTCTATCTAGTGTTCCAAACGATTCATTGATTAAAGATAGAACAGATAATGAGTTGTGTGACTTTGTAGTGTTTGATTTGCCCGATTGTGAAGGGTCCTTTTCGAGTGAAACCACACCCAATCCTTTTGCCCTCTACACCTCCACTCTAGAACCTGAATTGATTAATATCCATGCTTTTGTTGAGGTGTCTGAGAATATTGATTTTAACTCGATTGGGGATATTGACGCCGGGAATATTTTGGATGATGAACCTGTAAATTTGGCAGAGTTTTTCTCTCCAATTCATCATCCCGAGTCATTAACTGTTTTTCCCGAACCCCATATGCGTCTTGATTTTGATGAAATTTGCATGGATAAGCTGAATTTTGAGGAAACTTTTGAGGATATTTTTTAGGATGAACCAGTTTTAATTGATCAGTCGGATTTTCCAATTCATCATGTTCCTTTCATTGACTGTGTACACCCTCCTGAACCTTTAACCAATAACCTTCCTCAATCACCTACCTCCATCCTTTCCATCGTTCCGACCTTGCAAGAAACCGTCTCACTTTTATTTCATATGTCTGGTTTACCGAGTTCGGCGTACCCATGGTTTCTCACGAATCTTGAGGGATTTGACCCCATTTCTCGCCATATTGATAGATTAGTACAATCCATCTTTTCACATCGATCATTACAGATTGTACTAATTTAATCAATCCATTTCCACCTTCAAGTTCGTATTCCACTTCTTTCTCCCTTCCGTCATTCTTCCTCTCATATACCGAGACCGTATCCCGCTTCTATCTTCATACGGTCTCGCGTATTCTCCCTCTCTTTTCTCTACACCTTCTTCCACCAACCTGTACATTATAGCGATAAAATCTTTGAATGGTTGGTGCTCACTTTTGGCCTGTGTAAGGCCTTGTATAGTTTGAAACTGTTTTCTTTCCCCCTAATCCTGAACTTCAACGCTTAACAGTGGAAACACTGTTTTACTTAAGTTTGGGGGGAACCTTTTTGTATATATTTTTTGTTTTCCTTTTTTGTTATGTATATAATTTGTTTTTAGGGAGGCACCGACAATTTTGACCCTCTTGGTGTAGCCTGACAGTGAGGGCACTGTCAAGTTTAAGTTTGGGGGTGTGCTCGGTAAGCTTTCTTCCTTCGCATTCATTTGTATATTTTGCATTTGCAAACCTTATTAAAAAAACCCACAAAAATCGAAAATTTTCCAAAAATATAAAAACTTTGTTGTCAAGTTAGCTAATAGGGTAACTTATATTTTTATTCTGAAAGTTTAGTTGATATGTTAGAAATAACTAAATTCTAGGCTTAGGAATTGAAAATCCTAAAAATAACCCTCATTCTGTCTAACTTTGGTAAGTATACGTCCTTACAGTTTTTTTTAGAAATAGGTAAATCTTGAGTTCAGTTCTTGAGTTAAATCAAGATGAAGGGAAAGTATTGAAGCTTTACTAAAAGATAAGTCTGAAAAATAGTTTCTTTTCTTGAGTTCAAATTTAGAAAGTATATACCCTACAAACTGCACTTACACGCACCTTGAAACTTGGGATAGTAGAGGATACATAGAAATACTCTTGCCTGAAAGCCTAGTATGAAAGAAAAAACGGTATTTAAAGCTAAACACCAAAAGAGCATATTGAAAAATATATCCGGTCTTGAAAAAGAAAAATAAAAATAAAAATAAAAAATAGAATAAAGTCAAGACCTGGAAACTGCTATTTACGCTTTAAAGTTCACACATTCAGTAATCGGTCGTTAGTGCCTCAAGAAGCATTAATAGTCGCATGAAAGGTGTGTGAGCAAATCCGTCCATCCTTAATGAAAAGAAGTAGTATTAGGTATTAGGGCAAGGGTGTTATAGCTTGAATTGAATTCTTTAGTGTAGGGGTGCAAATACACACACACGTAGGGATATACAATCGATGTTTGGATAAAAGATAGAAATGAAGAATAAGACTTTTGTTTTCTGTAAAGTTAATAAAAATCCCTGATTTGAGACCACACTTAAAGAAGGAAAACTCAGGAGATACCATCATCATTCTAAACTTTTTTGGAACGTATAGGATCTAAGCTTAAATAGATAGGAGGTGTGAAACATAAGGGTTGGATATTTCTAACTTAGGATGATAGAATTTCTAACGTAAATACTAAACTGTAGGAGTAGAATCAACGTTAACTTATGACACTAGCTTGACGGGATTTTGTGGGTGTAATCCGCTAAAAACCCTCAGGAGACAACACTTCTCCTACTAGGGACACCTAGAGGTTTAACGGCTTGTTGCACGTGCTCAGTGCAATCGCGTTCCCTGCGAAAGTGCGGTTAGGAATTTTTTGTGAATAATTGGTTTTGCTCGGGACGAGCAAAAGTTAAGTTTGGGGTTATTTATTCATACCAGAATATTGCATTTTATACCGCCCATTCTTACGCTCGTTTGTTTATAAGCAGGTGCTTTTAATCAGTGTTTGCAACATAATTGCAGGATACTGGTCTCAGCTCTAAACAGTGAATATCATGGAAAAGTACGACAAATTCCGGATTACTGCCAACAACAGATAAAACACAGGTCTCCGCTCTCTATCCGTGTGTTGCCACAGACCATTTTGAGGGACAAAATGGCAAATCAATGTCATTTTCATGCACAAAGCTCAATGTCAACACAAGATCCAACAAATCTACGTGGAGCTCGAAGAAATCATGGCAAAAGATCCACATCACATCACCTTTTGATCTACTGAAATTCTGAAAGAATTATGAAGAGATTCTGAGAAAAGTACTATACCACACTGAAGAGGACCACAAACTAGGGGATACGACAAAATATGAAGGCACAAGCCTTCTAAAGGGCCACGGAACCGCGGCATAAGCGCGATTAGGCCGCGGATCCGCGGCCATGTCGGCTCCTCAATTGATGAAATTTTATGGGTATATTGGTAATTTTATATAGAGGCAGATTGTTGCCCTAGGTTTCCAGTTCCCTGCCTATAAATTGCCCAGAACTTGCCAAGCCAAAGGTGTTCATTCTTATGCCCTCTTTTTTGTTAGTTTTTAGTTTACTTCTTCTTCTTCTTCATCTTTCCTCCATTAAATTGTTGTGAGAGCTTTTGAGTGGATGTTAAATGAAGATGAGGGTTATTTTGTATCATTCTTTTGCTTAGCTTCCCCTTGAGATCCTTGCTTTCTCTTGATCTTTCAACCTCTTCATTGAGCTTGAAGGTTTAAGGGTTGGTATTTGATCTCAAGGGTTGTATCATTTTGGAAGGAATAAAATTTCTTTTGTGCTTCATTTTTCCTTGGGTTTTTAGCTCTCTCTTGATCTTGCAACCTCTTAATTGAGCTTGCAAGTTTAAGTTTGGGTTATTAAACCCATGGTGTGTAACTTGTTCCATGGTTTCTAGTTCTCTTTTTTTTTTATTTCTTTCTTACTTTTTATTACTTGCTTTACATTCATGCTTTACTTTCTTGCACTTTAAATTCCATGCCCTTACTTACTTGTAATCTTTTCTTTTCTTTGTTCTTTTGTTCTCTCTTTTTTGGTTCGTTGTTAATACGTTGTTGTTAAGAATAAATACGATATTGTAAGTTAATGTTTCTTTGCTCATTTCCTTTTCCCGTTATTTTCCATTGAACTCCGCCCAAACGATACGCAAGCGCTCCGTTAGGCACCCTATCCAACCAAGGTAACGGTGATTCCTAACCGCGACCGGTTGCGTTCGGTTTGGCCGGAGGCGAAAGCAAGAGACAAGAACGGACGGACAAGGGTCAATAAGCCGGATTCCATGAATACCGTGCTTAAGTACCCTAATCCACGTTGTTGCCGATTACTCTAGCTTCAATTGGTCAAGACTCGGCTCAAAGGTTTTGAGTACGGATTTCTTTAGCTTACACTTTCGTATCTTTTTCTTAACAACTTTATACTTACATATAACACATAGGTTAGATTGAACAAACATATACACATTCTTTATTGACTCGTCTAAAACTCGAACGGACATACAACCATCTCCCTGTGGATCGACCCGTGCTCAACCGGCTAGCTGCAAAGCGACACCGTCCTGATCGCGGTTATAACTTTAGAACTTTGAACATCCAACACGCCAAAAGCGTTCGATCAAGCAGCAGCAGCTCAAGGGAAGGGGGAGAGAGAAAATGGGTTGAAGAAATGATGGGGAAAGGTCCACAAGTCAAAGGTAACCCCTCACCCACTCTTTCTCTCTCTTAATCATTCCTTTCTTTTTCTTTTCTTTTCCTTTCCTTCTCACAAAATGGTAACCCTAAGCAACCATGCTAAAATGAAGAGAAGGCTAAGAAGCAAATGTAACACAAGTGTAGAAATGATATGTGCATGTTTTGCACAAAAATGCTAAAAATCCGATTAGCGATTTTTAATCGCGATTAGCACTAAATTAGCATATAATTAATCATAAAAACTTAAAAATGGTATAACTCCATAAAATACCCTATTTTAGAATTTTCCATAATTTTTCCAAAATTTTCCCCATTTATCGGTATTTAATTATATCGAAATATTAAAATATTCATAAAAAAATAATATTAAATTACAAAAATTCCAAAAAATAATATTTTATTTTTCTGAAATGTTACAATCTTTCCCCCTTAAAGAAATTCGGTCCCCGAATTTAAATTTAAACCCCCAAACTCTAAAACATTTCAAATGAAAGTCCAAGTCGTCGGGGCTCCAAAGTCATCAATACATAAAACGCATCATAGCGCAATGCATGCGCATGAACAATGAGCAGATAACTCAAAATCAGAACTCCGTCAAGCGTCCCGCAATCATCGGAGTCATGTTAACGACACGAATGCCAAATCCAAAGCAAAACCAATATGATATAAATCAGAACTATACACGTAACTATCAAATCTATACATGTAAATATCTGATGGAAATGCATGCCAAATCTTTTAGAGTCGCTGTGCAATGCGCATAACACTGCACAGTGGCGGACGTCTATCATAAGAAAATAAGCATATACGTATATATCTTTTGTTTAATGTGTACGTTCCACCGTTTTGGAAAAAATTTAGAAGGGTTTCTTTGTTTTAAACGTTTCGTGTCATATCAGACACATAGGTAAATACTGAGACTATAGCTCGCTTTTTGGAAATCCCTTCAATAACTATCAATGCATGCAAAATATATTCAGGTACTGTACTCTGACTAGTCCTGCTCAGTACAAAAACACATAGCAAATATCATAAAAATGTACTGCTCTATAAGAAATCAATCCCAAAATATACATATGAATACTACGTGCGTCTGGTGCGCACGAAAATAAAAATCCATATATGTGCCATACATGCGCACAGAAACAACATCTAGATGCAACGGGTGTGCACCGAACATTTGTCATAGGCAACGTGTGTGCCTGACAGCAAATCAGGTGCATCTGTCATGCACGAAGAATCTCGATTTAGTGTATCTGGTGTGCACCAAAATCGTATCTCATAACATGCGCCCAACATGCGCGAAAACCCAAATCAGGTGCATCTAAGTGCACAAAATGCGTATCACTGTACTGCAAGCATATGTGAACTATACCGAGTGCAAAAACCAAATCGTGTGCGTACATATGAACAAAATCAACTCAACTGTATGAAACCCATAAAATCATAAACATGTAAGACCAAGGCACGAAAACGATATCAAGTGCAACAACTGTGCAAAAATCATAAATACTCAGTAGGTGCAACCATGGTGCATGAAAACAAATATCATGTAACTCAATCATCAAAATCAGTCATGCGAATAGATCGCCCAAAATACCGAAATCAAGTATGGCGGAATAGTCCCGCTCAAGCACATCCTCTAAGAATCTCTGGACAACTGTCGTGGTCACTCATAGCATGTCTCATCGACGATCATGAACTCTGGCCTGCCGGTGTGCGTAATATGACCACCCCTGGGTCCAAGTCTTCTCGTAATTTATTCCAGAAAGGTCCTGTCGAGGTCTCTCCCAAATCACGTCTCTGCCGAACTGTCCGGAAGTCATCGTCCTTTACGAAATCTGTTTATGGCTCCGGAACGGCTGCATACTCATCGCGACTCCTTCTGGAAGGTATATCCAAGTACAATGCCTCGGCATGCGTATCGCGTCTCTGATGTCGGCGGAGTGGAGCGTCATCTTATCCAGATCTTGTACGAACCTCTTACTCCACTTTTCTCTAATGTCGACTGCTTCGGACTCGTCTCCTCGTGGCTGCATGGACTGAGCTCCAACGGCTATCCTCGTATCTGGAGTCTCCCAAGAATTGCATCTCACCACATAGCATCCGAATGAAGTCGACCCATACGATCGATTCGTCAAAACCTCATAATCCCCCAAGACCTCAACATCTTGGGTACAGTTTAATAGTATCGAGTACATACCACAGTATCGGTGATCCAGCCGTAGAAGGGCAAACCCAAGCCTCACTAATGGCGCCGCGGAACTGCCGCAAACCCTAAGGTTCAAAGGCTTTCACACGGTCATTATGTCGAGTTAGGGTTTCATTCTTCTAGAGGGTCCATAGAATTGCCTGCATGTCTTTCCGAATACTTTAAACTTCGAATAATAGGTTTCTGACATTCGATTGCCTCTATCAACTCTCAACGTATCCGCGTAAAGTCGTCTCTAGCTGGAATCAATCTATCTGATGACTTCGCATCGGGGTAGGCGAACGAACCACATGTCCTAGTCATTCATCCTCGATGACAAGCGACCTTCTATCATCTCTTAGTACAACTCATACTGCAATAGCTCCAACCTCTGGGGAGATACTTCATCGTTCGCAGCAATAACTGGCTCACTTGTCTGCACGCTGAACAGTGCCTCAATCATCATGAATACGCAATACATCAACGGTCATCAAAATCTAGCTGGCCTCTATCAGTGGCTCAATCCTCTGGTGCTGATCTGCACGTTCGAGTAATCTCATACGGCGATCCAGCCGACACTTGTGGCGCAAAAACACAATAAAAAGACACATCTCTGCAATCGTGTGTCGCCGGAATCATGCCCTGGTCAGTCCTCGTTCGTGACGAGCTCGTGCTAACCGCAACTCTAGCCGTAGCTCTCCCTGCCCGTAATCGTGGCAGCAAAACCATAACTGGTACCGATGAGCCTAGATCATAGGAAACGAATATAATACTGTGCAAGGAAATGTACATCCTAAGACTTCTTAAGTGGAGTAGCGTATCGTAAGTATGCCGCGGAACATACCCAAGGTACGTCACTCTACTTTAGTCACCTACTCCATCAACCAAGGGTCATCCTATGCTCCGAAGGTAAAACCTAACGCTCTGATACCAACTTTGTCACGACCCGAAAGTACGGAACATGACCGGCACTTAAACTACGAAATGTCTCGAGGCGTACGTAATCTAAGTAAGCCGAGAACCCAGAAATCCAAACCAAGAAAAGTAGTAGAGTGAAGGAAAAACCAATTAAATCAAGTAGTTTGCAACATACGCCGAAATATGCATTTTTAAAATCACAAGTCTTTTCTAAAACTTTCTGCAGAGTTTCCTTTGTAAAAACTGACCCCAAACGGGTACAAAACCTGATAAAGCATATATAATGAATAAAGGCATCCCCAAGCGGGAGCTAGCTCTTCGTCAATTGACGGTCACAACCACGCAAGAAATATAATATACAACGCCGAAGGGCGAGGATCACAACAGAAAAGGAAACTCAAAACAGCAAGAATCCATAGAAATACAACACGCGACTCTAAGGTCGAATGAATAAACATCACTGATCTCTATCTCTGAAATAAATACATGTTTGGTTGATGGAGCTTCTAGATACAACAGAATAATAATATACAAAGTATAATGATGGTCACGATGCAAGTGAACCCACCTACCAAGCAAATCACCCGGTAAAGGAAGTAGTGCCAGCAAAGCCGTAACGAAACCTGTACGGCAAAACCTGCAAGAAACTGTGGCACAACGGGGGTGAGTTGCCAACTCGTGAGTAGAAAACATCTACGAACAGAAATCGTATGAACAACTCAATCCTAGGTCATACGATCACTATATATATATAATCCTCAAATATGACAAGTCTGGAGCATGAAAAGGTGGCAAGGGTAAATATCTAACCCAAGTGTAATCCCATGTGCTCGTGTCAGTGCCTCAGGTAGCAATATATCATATGGATGAGGTATGAATGCATGAAAATAGAATACATGAAAATAAAGAAAACTGCTTTCATAACTTAGTGAGATTTCTGTATATTTAAAACGAGGTATCATAAATGAAATCAGCATAACCAGTGTCTAGCATCGACACAAAACATAAATCCCAATATCTCAAAATCTCAGTGTCGCAATCTCACTATCTAGGGCGCCGTCAGTCCAAACCGGCCCCTACCATCAATCTCAAGACCACGACGGTATCCTCCGGATATCCGACGCGTCAGGTAAAATCACCGGTAGGTAGTCTGCCCCTGCCAGGCTCATCGTCTACTACTCGAACTTCTTGCCCCGGGGTACCTTACCGGGTCCACTATGTACCCGAGACGGTTCATCCGACTCCTCGAATCGGGTCTCAAAATCCATCAGCAAACTCATGGTGGACGACTCATACATCATGGGAAAACCGCACTTTTCATTTTAAAAAGAGAGAGAGAAGAAGTTTATATATGTTCTTGCGGTTTTCCCCCAAATCAAGGAAATCTCATGAAAATCCGAATCCAAATCATCAATAGGATGTAAATAATGAATATAGGCATAATAATCCATGAATGCGGCATAACAGTGAATAACAATATGCATGAAGTAGCAAATAATAACTGCAATGTCTAAACTGGCATATAAGGCAAGTACACTAAGATCATGTCGAAACTATTAGCTAACAAGCTATGTCAATGCAATAGTATTTTCTAAGTGTACGTGACATGGCAATTACCGATGATGATGTGTGTGAGCCGGCAAGTAAGTGTGCGTGGAGCATACGCATCATCGGTAATGGTGCTGGTGTCCTAACAGCATGATATCAATAATGGTATATGAATCACAATATAAGTATGTGATGCGGAGCGAACAGCAATAATGTGCGGGAGCTGAATACTAAACACAATGATAACTAATCTGCATTTAATATAAATATAAATCATACAGTAGTACCTTTTGAAATAATACGAATCGCGGTGTTTTGGAAATAAGGGCTACGGTGTTTTTAAGAAAAGATACGTTCTTTGAAATATCCGCAGAATCCCTTGACCTGTCTTTAAAATACCCATGATTCGTTAGTTTTTGAAATAGGTAGGAACCAAATCTAGTCTAACAACTACACTAAACTATAGGGCTGAGCTAACCGGCTAACTGAAGGTAAGGAAACCGCCTAACATCTGAGTCGATACATATATATATATATATATATATATATATATAATAATCGGTGGTCCCGCCTCAATAATATCACATCCGATACCACATCTATAATCAGACATTCCCAAGTCAAGAGTGCGGATCTATCATGAATATATAGCTCGTACGTAAATCCGTCGTACGGCATCCCAAATCTGGGTACGGGTCAATATCACATTCATCATATTATTCATCTGGTATCCTGTTTATCAAAGATCATAATCCGGGGTACTGATCTATGTCTAGTACAATACTGGTACCACCTAAGTATGCATGCACGTGTGTGAAACACCACGTCACAGGACCCGCTACAACGTCATGTCGTATCTCAAATACGAACCCTGCCAAATCACCGATCTCACGGCCTCAAATCAAATCTCATCGACTCATCTCAAATCCCAAGTACTATCCTCAAATCCAGTATATGAACACATAGTCCCATACCCATTTGAACACATAAATATATATTCCCATATACGCACATGTGAAAGAAAGAATGTATGCAAGTATATGTGTGTGTGTGGGTGCGGGTGCAACTATTACTCTAGGGTTTCACAACTAACACTAAACCAATCCAAGAACACCAAAAATCCATCTTTATCATCAATCAACTCAAACAACATAAAATAAATATATGTGTGTATACATAATCGTATACATCACCACGAACTGTGGGGGTGCTATACGCCATCCACCCGACTTCTCCCCGTAGATATAAATCTACTCACCTTGCTTCTCGTGTGCCGATGCTGCCATCTTCAACGCCTCAACATCATGTAGGGTACCTACAAAGATAATACAATCGCAAAAGAACATGAAAATCACATCGGAAAACCAAAACGGCACACGCTACTCTCATAGGTAAAAACCTATAGTCTCGCATGCAAACATGACCAATAACCCTTTGCGGTTGACGTTCAAACGCCACCCGACAGAAAAGAATCGCCAAATACCAAAATCCATGCTAAAACAAGTCGTAAACCTTGCGCCAACACATGAAAATTACCCCAAATTCTACCCTATGTGGAATCAGTCAAAATTGCATATGCCAAGGGTCTAGTTTACTAGAGATGGACCTACAGAACAAGCACGAACCAAATTGGACAAGATATGGCCGCAAATTGCGGCCAGAAAGGATTTATTTGCGGCCAAAAAGTGGAGTCGGGGCTGGGGTCTTGGGTGATGGTTCCTAGTTGCCTGCACATCTCACTGCCAAACCAAAATTATTTTCAGGTAGCTCGGGTGTTAGCAGATTTCCAAAAACACTCACAGAATTACAGTTTTTCCCGATATCGTTTTCATAAATCTGTATTCCGGGTTCTAGTTTCTGGTTTTGTCCAATATAACATCACAACAGGGGTTGTAGTCTCTAATTACACCTCAATTCACCTTTGATTTCAATTCAAACCCTAAACCCTACTTGGAATACCCAAAGTTCCTCAAAACACACAATATCGACATGAAACAAGTATAGATGCATAAGGAATCGAAATACTACTCTAAAGGTGCAGAAATTATCTCCTTTAGCAACTCAAGAATTTTCTTGAGTTGCTCAAAGTCCTCAAAATCCACTCTTTCTTGTTCCAATGTGATCCTCTCGAGCTTGTGAACAATTTTTGTGAAATGGGAATAGGGTTTTGGAGTTGTATTCATGGTGTTATGGGGGATTGAAGATGGAGGAGGAAGAGGGAAGAGCAGGAGCAGCAGCAGCTCAAGGGAAGGGGGAGAGAGAAAATGGGTTGAAGAAATGATGGGGAAGGTCCACAAGTCAAAGGTAACCCCTCACCCACTTTTTCTCTCTCTTAATCATTCCTTTCTTTTTCTTTTCTTTTCCTTTCCTTCTCACACAATGGTAACCTTAAGCAACCATGCTAAAATGAAGAGAATGGAAAGAAGCAAATGTAACACAAGTGTAGAAATGTTATGTGCATGTTTTGCACAAAAATGCTAAAAATCCGATTAGCGATTTTTAATCGCGATTAGCACTAAATTAGTATATAATTAATCATAAAAACTTTAAAATGGCATAACTCCATAAAATACAATATTTTAGAATTTTCCATAATTTTTCTAAAATTTTCCCTATTTATGGTATTTAATTATACCGAAATATTTAAATATTCATAAAAAATAATATTAAATTACAAAAATTCCAAAAAATAATAATTTATTTTTCTGAAATGTTACATTCCGGCAGGGGAAAAAGTGAGTTATTGATATCCGTTCGAACTTTTTAACACATTCTAAAAATTAGCCGGACAAACTAAACGAAGTTATACTTTCCGATCGAATCAACGAGCTCCCAATACAATCCAGAAAACTCAACACTTGAGTAGAATTAAAAATCCCCAGAAGCATGCAAAAGTACCTACGGATGTTACTGTATAAAAACTATCCCTCAATCTACAGTACTTGCCGCGGAACCGCCGCCAATACCTTGGTTTGGCCGCGGTTCCGCGGCGCTTTAATTGATTTAGGGGGTCGTTTTTCACAGGTCACCATAAAATTACCTGCTGAATTTTCTGAGAATTTTTAATATGAAAAATTTCAACTTTTTGAAAAATTTCCAGAAACAAGGGTTTTACGGGTATTCGGAGTTCGATCGGACTTTAAACTTCGCCTAGACTTCGCCTAAACCTCTAGCTTGGCTCTGATACCACTGTAGGGTTACTAGGCACTCTCGCAAGGGTCTATAAGGCATCAACCATGTCCGATTTAAAATTTAGACGTGCCGAACAACCCTAACCAAGATCTTTAAACTAGAGATTAGGCGAAACAAAGCATGTTAAACACTTTAACATCTAAGAGTTTGGGATTACAACCTTTGTAGTCTGGTCCTTCACTTCTAAAGCTCCGTGTTGAGGTCTCTTCGCTGCGATCATCATGTTCCCGGACTCTAGAGATGCACCATGAAGAGAAAGATGCAAGCTTGCTTTCGATCTTCGATAACTAAGATGATCTACCTTGAAGTTTCTTTAACACAAGCTCTCACTCACTAAATGAAGTGAACACCCTAATCTAAATGGCTAGGATAGATTAGGATGATGAAGTAAGATTTTAGCTCTCATTTATTTTCTTAATCTCACTCATTTTCATCACAACATAAAAAGCTAGAAAGCTTTTTCATGCAAAGAAGAAGAAGGAAGAAGAAGATCTAATCCTTTTTGTGATGAATAATGAAAGTCAAGTGTGTGCTTAGAAATGCAACCATGGTATATGTAACCCTTGTAGAGATTTAACTAAGGTTAAAGGGTTGGGTTGGGTTAAACAAATATCTTGCAAAATATCACAAAATATCCAAGTCAAAGTCAAAGCTTCAAGAAGCTTGTTGAAAGCTTCATGAAAGTTTAACAATAATCCAAACCCTAACCATATTTAAACTCCACAAATCATGTTGCATTTATAAGCATAACATGTTACAATATTTATTGTAACAAAATAAAATAATACAATTAACATATATCGCATATATATCAATGTATTACCCGAGTGAGAAAAAGAATCTTTTAGTGAGCTTATATTAGTTAATGTAATTTAATATATCAAATATATAATTATACATTAAATTATCGAATCAACACTTGATCCGATAATCCGGCTATTTCACAAATAACCGACTAATATAATCTGTATCAGTTCATCGAATCAACACTTGATCCGGTGACCCGGCTATATCACATATACCCGGACGATATCTCATATCACGAGAATCTAATACGGCATCACATATACGTATTGTTCTCGGTCCCGCACATATCACATATGTGCTCCTACTCCGTTTTGCCTGAGCCAGGAAACCTCTGTGTATGACTCTAAAGAATCGTCAATACGCCGGCAGTAGGTGTTGATCATATCAAACACCCACAAGCTGCAAGCGGTCAGCTAAACGTAACAGCCACCCAGGTATTGAGCGATCATAAGATCAACAAGCAAGCATGTACATTCTCCTGCGAATCCAATCAGTAACACTCCCGTACAGTTTGGTCTCTTCGTCTGATATGTCGCATATCTCGCCTAGGGGTGGTAAACGTCAGACCCCAGTAGCTTGATAAGTCGTGTCGATATGAGGTCTATAACAGTTCGAGAAACTACTGATAACACTGTCACGTCCCGAAAGTACGGAACATGACCGGCACTTAAACTACGAAACGTCTCGAGGCGTACGTAATCTAAGTAAGCCGAAAACCCAGAAATCCAAACCAAGAAAAGTAGTAGAGTGAAGGAAAAACCAATTTAAATCAAGTAGTTTTATTGGCATAAGCCGAATTATGCGTTTTTAAAAACATCAAATATTTCTTGAAAATTTCGGCAGAGTCTCCTTTGTAAATACTGGCCCCCAAACGGGATACAACATGAATAGTATACGAAATCAATAAAAGGCATCCCCAAACGGGAGCTAGCTCTTCGTCAATCGACGGTCACAACCACACAAGTAATATAATATACAACGCCAAGGGTGAGGATCAAAACTCAAAAGGAAACTCAAAAGCACAAGAAATCCACAGAAATATAACGCGCGACTCTAAGGTCGAAAGAATAACATCACTGGTCTCTATCTCAAAACAAATACATGTTTGGTTGATGGAATTTACTAGATACAACTGAATAATATTATACAAAGTAATATGATGGGTACGATACCAATAAACCCACCTACTAGAAAGTCACCCGAAAGAAGCAGTGCCAGCAAAGCCGTAATGAAACATGTACGGCAAAACCTGCAAGAAACTGTGGCACAACGGGGATGAGTTGCCAACTCGTGAGTAGAAAAACATCTACGAACAGAAATCGCATGAACAACGCAATCCTAGGTCAACGATCATAATATATCCTCAAATATATAACATGCAGCCTATAACAATGGCTAGGGTAAATATCTAACCCGAGTGTAATCCCATGTGCCTATGTCAGTGCCTCAGGTAGCAATATATCATATGGATGATGTATGAATGCATGAAACAGAATGCATGTACTGATGAAAACTGATGTCATAAATTAGTGAGATTTCTGTATCTTTTTAAAAACGAGGTATCATAAATGAAATCAGCATAAACAGTGCCTAGCATCGACACAAAACAAGTATCCAAATCTCTCGATATCTCTGTGTCGCAATCTCTGTACCTCAATATCTAAAAATCTATGTATGTCAATCTCACTATCTAGGGCGCCGTCAGTCCAGACCGGCCCCTACCATCAATCTCAAGACCACGACGGTATCCTCCGGATATCCGACGCGTCGGGTAAAATCACCGGTAGGTAGTGCTCCCCTGCCAGGCTCACATCGTCATCATCACGCGCTTCTTGCCCTGGGGTATCTTACCGGGTCCACCATGTACCCGAAACGGTTCATCCGTCTCCTCGAATCGGGTCTCGAAATCCATCAGCAAACTCATGGTGGACGACTCATACATCATGGGAAAACCACGCTTTTCATTTAAAAAGAGAGAGAAGAAGTTTGTATAAGTTTTGTGGTTTTCCCCCAAATCCAGAAAATCTCATGGAAATCCGAATCCAAAACCTCAATAGCACGTAAAATAGTGAATATATGCAAGAGAATCCATGAATGCGGCATAACAATGAATAACAGTATGCATGAAGTAGCAGGTAATAACTACAATGTCTAAAGCAGCATATAAGGCAAGTACACTAATATCATGTCTAAACTATTAGCTAACAGGCTATGTCAATGTAATAGTATTTTCTAAGTGTACGTGACATGGCAATTACCGATGAAGATGTGTGTGAGCCGGCAAGTAAGTGTACGTGGTACATACGCATCATCGGTAATGGTGATGGTGTCCTAACAGCATGATATCAATAATGAAATATGAATTACAATAAGTATGCGATGCGGAGCAACAGCAATAATATGCGGGAGCTGAATACTAGACACAACGATAACTAAACTGCATTACCCTAATATAAGTCCTACAATAGTGCCTTTTGAAATAACACGAATCGCGGTGTTTTGAAAATAAGGGCTACGGTATTTTTAAGAAAAGATACGTCTTTTGAAATATCCGTAGAATCCCTTGACCTGTCTTTTAAAATACCCACGATTCGTTAGTTTTGAAATAGGTAGGAGTCTAATCTAGTCTAACAACTACACTAAACTATACGGCTGAACTAACAAGCTGAACTACAAGTAAGGAAACCGCCTAACATCTAAGTCGATACGTATACATACCTGTTTATATATTAGTTGGTGATCCCGCCTCAATAATATCATATCCGATACCATATCTATAATCAAACATCCCAAGTCAAGAGTGCGGATCAATCATCAATATATAGCTCGTACGTAAATTTGTCGTACGGCATCCCCAAATCTGGGTACGGGTCAATATCATACTCATCACACTGTTCATCTGGTATCCTCTATATCAAGATCATCATCTGGGGTACTGACCTATGTCTAGTACACTACTAATATCACTATTCACATGGCATTTTCATCCAAAGATCCGCTATAACATCAGGACGTATCTCAAGTACGAATCCTGCCATATCACCGATCTCACGGCCTCAACTCAAATCTCATCGACTCATCTCAATCCCAAGTATCATTCGCAAATCCAGTATGTGAACACCTAGTCCTATACCCAGGTGAACACATAAACACATCTCCCCATATACGCACAGGTAATAACATAGATGTATGCATGTGTGTGCGCGCGTGTGTGGGTGTAACAACTACTCTAGGGTTTCGCAACTAACACTAAACTAATCTATGAACACCTAGAATCTACCTTTATCATCAAGTCTCATATCAACATAAAATATATAATCAAAATATATGTGTGTATACGTATTCGTATACATCACCACGAACTGCGGGGGTGCTATACGCCATCCACCCGACTTCTCCCCGT
Source organism: Agapanthus africanus (assembly GCA_030015575.1). NCBI lineage: Eukaryota > Viridiplantae > Streptophyta > Magnoliopsida > Asparagales > Amaryllidaceae > Agapanthus > Agapanthus africanus. Next base: position 226,156,325 of record JASDDO010000006.1, on the reverse strand, counting down.
AGATATAAATCTACTCACATGGTCCTTGCTCGCCGGTGCCGATGTCGCCACGCGCTTGCTTGTCGTCTCGAAGTCCACATGGGGTACCTACATATCATAACGCACCATATCGCATTAAAACCAAATTCGAAATCGAAACGGCATACGAAAATCAAATCGGCACGCGTATCACGCATAGGTCAAAACCTATCGCCTACGCATGCAAGAATAGCCAAACCAACTCTCGATGTCGATGTACAAACGTCAAACCATCGAGAAAAACCCAAACACTCTCATTTGCGCATTCACGAACACTAATTATAATATAAAATAGGTTAAAATTCACAAAAAACCCAAATTCACCTTAAAAGTCATTTTTCCGAAAATCTAGCAAGCAAAAATTACCCGTTTTAGTAAAAAACTTGACGTTTAAACAAATCTAGCGGCCATAATACTTATTAAATATCTTAAATAAGTCATAAAAACAATTTCCATAATTTAATCCCAATAAATTTCATTAACCCCAAAATTCTAGTTTACAATATACCCAAATTTTAACAATTTTATAGCAAAAATGCGCAAACAACAATTTAGCTTGGATTTTCATGAACTAAAAGCATTAAACCACTCAATGTAATATTTATAATGACATGAAACCTTAATTTTAATTTTATCTCATAAGAATATAATTATTTTAAAAACCTAGTTTACAATTTATATAAATATCACAATTTAAATCAACAAAAAGCAAATTAGCAACTTAATTTGATTTAGCAAAATATTAATATGGAAAATACCTCCCACAACCATAGTCTCACAACACAAAATCCTAACTAGATTTTTCACAAACCCTAATCTAAACCTTCTCTTGCAAAACCCACAACTTTCAATTAAACCGAAATTAAGCACCTAACAAGCTTCAATAAGGAATTTAAACCAAAAAGAACAATGGGTCAAAAGTTATACCTCACAACCATGAATCAAACTACAAATCTAGACCTCCAATTTGGAATCCTTGCTCCAAGATCCATGCTAAAGAAGATGAGGGAAAATGGGTAGGAATCGGATTTGGATTTCGGTGAGGTTTTATTTGATTTTTTGACTATTTTTTTGATGGAAAAGAGAGGAGAAGAGGGAAGGGGGGCTACTGTTTTGAGGCCAAAAAATTCGGCCAGAATTGTGGGGAGGGGTGAGGGAGGAGAGAGAGTGAGGTGGAGAAACTGGGAGAAAGTCAAAGTCCACCCTTTTACTTTTATCACTTTCTTTTCTTTTCTATTCAAAAGGAGGTGATTGGAGAGAGATAAAGAGGGAGGGGCTGTCAAAGTGGGGACGGCCATATGGGGAGGGGGAGAGAGGGTGAGGTGTGGGTTAGGAAAAAAGATAAATGTATTACCCCAATTCCCATTAACACTAATTTCACCGAAAAAAGCTTTTTTCTTCGATATTTTCTAAACCGTTTTGGCAAACCATTTTATTTCAAAAACCACATGATAAAATTTTGTTTAATGTGTTATGATGCACAAAATTTGTTTCAACTCATTCCAATTTTTACTTTTCCCTAATTAAATGTATTAGTGACGGCTTAAAATAATATTAAAATAATTAATTTCGGAAAAATTTTAGAAAATTTGAAATTTCACCAGTGGCTCAATAAACACCAATTAATAGCAATTACATAGCTATAATATGTATATTTAATTTTATAATAAAGATATTTGTATTTGACTTTTTACGGAAAACCCCCTTATTTTACCGATTTTCTGAAATTTCGCCGAAACGATTTTCAAAACTCTACAATCTTAGTCCCCGAATTTAAATTAAAACTTCCCCCAAATACGAAAACATATAAGCAAAACCATCAAGTCGTCGGGGCTCCGAAATCGTAAATACATAAAACAAATCGTAGCGCAGCGCATGCGCATGAAAAATGAGCATATAACTCAAAATCAAAACTCCGTCAAGCATCCCGCAATCATCGGAGTCATGGTAAAGACACAAATGTCAAATCCAATACAAAACCAATATGATATAACTCGAAACAATACACGTAAATATCAAATCTATATATGTAAATATCTGAAGGGAATGCATGCCAAATCTCTTAAAGTCGCCGTGCAATGCGCATAACACTGCACAGTGGCGGACGTCTATCATAAGAAAATAATCGTATACATATAAACCTTTTGTTTGAACTGTACGTTCCGCCATTTTGGAAAACAATTTGGAAGGGTTTTCTTGTTTTAAACGTTTCGTGTCATATCAGACACGTAGGTAAATACTGAGACTATAGCTCGCTTTTTAGAATTCCCTTCGATATCTATCAATGCATGCAAAATACATTCAGGTACTGTCCTCTGACTAGTCCTGCTCAGTACGAAAACACATAGCAAATATCATAAAACGTACTGCTTTATAAGAAATCAATCCCAAAATATGCATACGAATACTACGTGTGTCTGGTGCGCACGGAAATCAAAATCCATATATGTGCCAACATGTGCACAGAAACAAGATCTAAGTGCATCGGGTGTGAACGAAACATCTGTCATAGGCAACGTGGGTGCATGACAGCAAAATCAGGTGCATCTGATATGCACGAAGAATCTCGATTTAGTGCATCTGGTGTGCACCAAAATCGGACCTCAAAACATGCGCCCAACATGCGCGAAAATCCAAATCAGGTGCATCCATCGTGCATGAAATCATGAAATCCAATATCAAGCGCCGAATATGCACAAAATCCAATCAGGTGCACAAAACAAATATCGAACATCACAATCGAAATCGAAGCCCAGTGCATCTAAATGCACAACATACATAACACTGCACTGCAAGCATATATGAACTATACCGAGTGCAAAAACCAAATCGTGTGCGTACATACACACAAAATCAACTCAACTGTATGAAACCCATAAAATCATAAACATGCGAAACCAAGGCACGAAAATGATATCAAGTGCAACAACTGTGCAAAAATTGTATATACTCAGTAGGTGCAACCATGGTACATGAAAACAAATATCATGAAACTCAATCATCAAAATCAGTCATGCGAATAGATCGTCCAAAATACCGAAATCAAATATGGCGGAATAGTCCCGCTCAAGCACATCCTCCAAGAATCTCTGGCCAACTGTTGTGGTCACTCATAGCATGTCTCGTCGACGATCCTGAACTCTGGCCTGCCGGTGTGCATAACATGACCACTCCTGGGTCCAAGTCTTCTCGTAATTTATTCCAGAAAGGTTCTATCGAGATCTCTCCCAAATCTCATCTCTGCCGAACTGTCCGGAAGTCATCGTCCCTTACTAGATCTGTTCTCGTTCCAGAATGGCTGCATACTCATCGCAACTCCTTCTGGAAGGTATATCCAAGTACAATGCCTCGGCATGCGTATCGCATCTCTGATGTCGGTGGAGTGGAACGTCATCTTATCCAGATCTTGTACGGACCTCTTTACTCCACTTTCTTTAATGTCGACTGCTTCGGACTCGTCCCGTCATGGCTGCATGGACTGAGCTCCTACGGCTATCCTCGTATCTGGAGTCTCCTAAGAAATGCATCTCACCACCTGGCATCCGAATGAAGTCGAACCATACGATCGATTCGTCAAAACCTCATAATCCCCCAAGAGCTCAACATCTTGGGTACAGTTCAACAGTATCGAGTACGTACCACAGCATCGATGGTCCGGCCGTAGAAGGGCAAACCCAAGCCTCACTAATAGCGCTGCGGAACTGCCGCAAACCCTAAGGTTCAAAGGCTTTCACACGTTCATCAAGTCGAGTTAGGGTTTCATTCTTCTAGAGGGTCCATAGAATTGCCTGCATGCCTTTCCGAATACTTTAAACTTGGAATAATAGGTTGCTGACATTCGATCGTCTCTGTCAACTCTCAACGTCTCCGCGTGAAGTCGTCTCTAGCTGGAATCAATCTATCTGATGACCTCGCATCGGGGTAGGCGAACGAACCACCTATCATAGTCATTCATCCTCGGTGACTAGCGACCTTCTATCATCTATTAGTACAACTCGTCCTGCAATAGCTCCAACATGTGGGGCGATATCTCGTCGTTCGCAGCAATGACTGGCTCACTCGTCTGCACGCTGATCAGTGCCTCAATCATCATGAATAAGCAATACACCAACGGTCATCGAAATCTGGTTGGCATCTGTCATTGGTTCAATCCTCTGGGGCTGATCTGCACGTCTGAGTAATCTCATACAGCAATCCACCCAACGCTCGTGGCGCGAAAACACAATAAAAAGACACATCTCCGCAATCGTGTGTCGTCGGAATTACGCCATGGTCAGTCCTCGTTCGTGACGAGCTCATGCTGACCGCAACTCTAGCCGTAGCTCTCCCTGCCCGTAATCATGGCAGCAAACCATAACTGGTACCGATAAGGCTAAATCAGGAATGAATATAATACTGAACAAAGAAATGCACATCCTAAGGCTTCTTAAGTGGAGTAGTATATCGTAAGTATGCCGCGGAACATACCCACGGTACGTCACTCTACTTTAGTCACCTATTCCATCAACCAAGGGTCATCCTATGCTCCGTAGGTAAAACCTAATGCTCTGATACCAACTTTGTCACGTCCCGAAAGTACGGAACATGACCGGCACTTAAACTACGAAACGTCTCGAGGCGTACGTAATCTAAGTAAGCCGAAAACCCAGAAATCCAAACCAAGAAAAGTAGTAGAGTGAAGGAAAAACCAATTTAAATCAAGTAGTTTTATTGGCATAAGCCGAATTATGCGTTTTTAAAAACATCAAATATTTCTTGAAAATTTCGGCAGAGTCTCCTTTGTAAATACTGGCCCCCAAACGGGATACAACATGAATAGTATACGAAATCAATAAAAGGCATCCCCAAGCGGGAGCTATCTCTTCGTCAATCGACGGTCACAACCACACAAGTAATATAATATACAACGCCAAGGGCGAGGATCAAAACTCAAAAGAAAACTCAAAACCACAAGAAATCCACAGAAATATAACGCGCGACTCTAAGGTCGAAAGAATAACATCACTGGTCTCTATCTCAAAATAAATACATGTTTGGTTGATGGAATTTACTAGATACAACTGAATAATATTATACAAAGTAATATGATGGGTACGATACCAATAAACTCACCTACTAGCAAGTCACCTGAAAGAAACAGTGCCAGCAAAGCCGTAATGAAACCTGTACGGCAAAACCTGCAAGAAACTGTGGCACAACGGGGATGAGTTGCCAACTCGTGAGTAGAAAAACATCTACGAACAGAAATCGCATGAACAACGCAATCCTAGGTCAACGATCATAATATATCCTCAAATATATAACATGCAGCCTATAACAATGGTTAGGGTAAATATCTAACCCGAGTGTAATCCCACGTGCCTGTGTCAGTGCCTCAGGTAGCAATATATCATATGGATGATGTATGAATGCATGAAACAGAATGCATGTACTGATGAAAGCTGCTGTCATAAATTAGTGAGATTTCTGTATCTTTTTAAAAACGAGGTATCATAAATGAAATCAGCATAAACAATGCCTAGCATCGACACAAAACAAGTATCCAAATCTCTTGATATCTCTGTGTCGCAATCTCTGTACCTCAATATCTCAAAATCTCTGTATGTCAATCTCACTATCTTGGGCGTCGTCAGTCCAGACCGGCCCCTACCATCAATCTCAAGACCACGACGGTATCCTCCAGATATCCGACGCGTCGGGAAAAATCACCGGTAGGTAGTGCTCCCCTGCCAGGCTCACATCGTCATCAGCACGCGCTTCTTGCCCCGGGGTACCTTACCGGGTCCACCATGTACCCAAAACGGTTCACCCGTCTCCTTGAATCGGGTCTCGAAATCCATCAGCAAACTCATGGTGGACGACTCATACATCATGGGAAAACCGCGCTTTTCATTTAAAAAGAGAGAGAAGAAGTTTGTATAAGTTTTGCGGTTTTCCTCCAAATCCAGAAAATCTCATGGAAATCCGAATCCAAAACCTCAATAGCACGTAAAATAGTGAATATATGCATGAGAATCCATGAATGCGACATACCAATGAATAACATTATGCATGAAGTAGAAGGTAATAACTACAATGTCTAAACTAGCATATAAGGCAAGTACACTAATATCATGTCTAAACTATTAGCTAACAGGCTATGTCAATGTAATAGTATTTTCTAAGTGTACATGACATGGCAATTACCGATGAAGATGTGTGTGAGCCGGTAAGTAAGTGTACGTGGTACATACGCATCATCGGTAATGGTGATGGTGTCCTAACAGCATGATATCAATAATGAAATATGAATTACAATAAGTATGTGATGCGGAGCAACAGCAATAATATGCGGGAGCTGAATACTAGACACAACGATAACTAAACTGCATTATCCTAATATAAGTCCTACAATAGTGCCTTTTGAAATAACACGAATCGCGGTGTTTTGAAAATAAGGGCTACGGTGTTTTTAAGAAAAGATACGTCTTTTGAAATATCCGTAGAATCTCTTGACTTGTCTTTTAAAATACACACGATTCGTTAGTTTTGAAATAGGTAGGAGTCTAATCTAGTCTAACAACTACACTAAACTATACGGCTGAACTAACAAGCTGAACTACAGGTAAGGAAACCGCCTAACATTTGAGTCGATACGTATACATACCTGTATATATATTAGTCGGTGATCCCGCCTCAATAATATCATATCCGATACCATATCTATAATCAGACATCCCAAGTCAAGAGTGCGGATCGATCATCAATATATAGCTCGTACGTAAATCCGTCGTACGGCATCCCCAAATGTGGGTACGGGTCAATATCATACTCATCACACTGTTCATCTGGTATCCTCTTTATCAAGATCATCATCTGGGGTACTGACCTACGTCTAGTACACTACTAATATCACTATTCATATGGCATTGTCATCCAAAGATCCGCTATAACATCAAGACGTATCTCAAGTACGAATCCTGCCATATCACCGATCTCACGGCCTCAACTCAAATCTCATCGACTCATCTCAATCCTAAGTATCATTCGCAAATCCAGTATGTGAACACCTAGTCCCATACCCAGGTGAACACATAAACACATCTCCCCATATACGGACAGGCAATAACATAGATGTATGCATGTGTGTGTGTGTGCGTGTGTGTGTGTAACAACTACTCTAAGGTTTCGCAACTAACACTAAACTAATCCATGAACACCTAGAATCTACCTTTATCATCAAGTCTCATATCAACATAAAATATATAATCAAAATATATGTGTGTATACGTATTCGTATATATCACCACGAACTGCGTTGGTGCTATACGCCATCCACCCGACTTCTCCCCGTAGATATAAATCTACTCAACTGGTCCTTGATCGCTGGTGCCGATGTCGCCACGCGCTTGCTTGTCGTCTCGAAATCCACATGGGGTACCTACATATCATAACGCACCATATCGCATTAAAACCAAATTCGAAATCGAAACGGCATACGAAAATCAAATCGGCACACGTATCACGCATAGGTCAAAACCTATCGCCTACGCATGCAAGAATAGCCAAACCAACTCTCGATGTCGATGTACAAACGTCAAACCATCGAGAAAAACCCAAACACTCTCATTTGCGCATTCACGAACACTAATTATAATATAAAATAGGTTAAAATTCACAAAAACCCCAAATTCACCTTAAAAGCCATTTTTTCGAAAATCTAGCAATCAAAAATTACCCGTTTTAGTACAAAACTCGACGTTTAAACAAATCTAGCGGCCATAATACTTATTAAATATCTTAAATAAGTCATAAAAACAATTTCCATAATTTAATCCCAATAAATTTCATTAACCCCAAAATTCTAGTTTACAATATACCCAAATTTTAACAATTTTATAGCAAAAATGCACAAACAACAATTTAGCTTTGATTTTCATGAACTAAAAGCATTAAACCACTCAATATAATATTTATAATGACATGAAACCTTAATTTGAATTTTATCTCACAAGAATATAATTATTTTAAAAACCTAGTTTACAATTTATATAAATATCACAATTTAAATCAACAAAAAGCAAATTAGCAACTTAATTTGATTTAGCAAAATATTAATATGGCAAATACCTCCCACAACCATAGTCTCACAACACAAAACCCTAACTAGATTTTTCACAAACCCTAATCTAAATCTTCTCTTGCAAACCCACAACTTTCAATTAAACCGAAATTAAGCACCTAACAAGCTTCAATAAGGAATTTAAACCAAAAAGAACAATGGGTCAAAAGTTATACCTCACAACCATGAATCAAATTACAAATCTAGACCTCCAATTTGGAATCCTTGCACCAAGATCCATGCTAAAGAAGATGAGGGAAAATGGGTAGGAATCGGATTTGGATTTCGGTGAGGTTTTACTTGATTTTTTGACTATTTTTTTGATGGAAAAGAGAGGAGAAGAGGGAAGGGGGCTGCTGTTTTGAGGCCAAAAAAGTCGGCCAGAATTGTGGGGAGGGGTGAGGGAGGAGAGAGAGTGAGGTGGAGAAAGTGGGGGAAAGTCAAAGTCCACCCTTTTACTTTTATCACTTTCTTTTCTTTTCTATTCAAAAGAAGGTGATTGGAGAGAGAAAAGGAGGGAGGGGCTGTCAAAGTGGGGCCGGCCACATGGGGAGGGGGAGAGAGGGTGAGGTGTGGGTTAGGGAAAAAGATAAAAGTATTACCCCAATTCCCATTAACCCTAATTTCACCGAAAAAAACATTTTTCTTCGATATTTTCTAAACCGTTTTGGCAAACCATTTCATTTCAAAAACCACATGATAAATTTTTTTTAATGTGTTATGATGTACAAAATTTGTTTCAACTCATTCCAATTTGTAATTTTCCCTAATTAAATGTATTAGTGACGTCTTAAAATAATATTAAAATAATTGATTTCGGAAAAAAATTTAGAAAATTTGAAATTTCACCAGTGGCTTAATAAACACCAATTAATAGCAATTACATAGCTAGAATATATATATTTAATTTTATAATAAAGATATTTGTATTTTGACTTTTTACGGAAAACCCCCTTATTTTACCGATTTTCCGAAATTTCACCGAAACGATTTTCAAAACGTTACAAACACTTACCAGTAAATCTCAGCAATCCTGGCCAGGGATTTCCGGTTATAGCCAATCGAACACAGCGCAACATCAACTCCCTATATCGGGAGAGACGAAACCCTTCCTATCGCTCGTTGCCTCCATGTGATTCGGGACTGTACTCAAAAGCCACTTTTTTGCACGCCCTCTTGGACGTGGTATGATGGAAATCAAAGCACAGTGGGAATCACATAAGAATCTATGACGATCTCGGGTCTACAGACCAACCTGTACCAGTGTCACCATAGAACAGCCATCTGACGTGAGGTATAATACCATCTGGGAGTTCTCGGCGAGTCCGTCCAGTGTACCCAGTCTCTACTGAGCATCCGTACACCATCCTTGATGTCAAACACTTATGGATATGGGATCATCCATCGCCCATCATATAGGTCAAGATGCGTATACGCTAGTCTACTATGGTGTATCGATGCCCTGTCTCGATACACCCTCGACTAGGAACAGTTATAGTATGTTCTCATCGACTACCGTGGCCCCACTAGTATGATCTCATCATATTCCCAGTAGTCGAGTACATATCCTAAGGGCTTTATCAACATGTAACATAGAGACAATCAGAGTACATGTTAAGATAAAGAGCAACCAGATAGCATACTATCATGTCGAGCAAGAAAGTCCTCCCTATATATGTCCAAGAATCCACTACAATATACATCGTATGTACAGTTGTAACCCTTCGAAAATCGTTTCGGCAGTTTTTCGGTAATCGGCTAATTTTTCGGCTTTTTCCGTAAAAAGTCAAAATAGGTATTTTTCATTGTAGACCTAATTATACAAAATTTAGATAAGATATTACTATAATTTTTTCACTAAAATGTCACTTATAATTTTCTAGTTAAATAAAAAAAATTCATAATTAATTATTTTTTTAATTATTATTTTAAGTCTTTTTAAATACATTAAATTAGTGATAAATACAAATTTAATTAGGTAAATTTCATAATTAGGAGTCTTTATAAGCTAAAATATGGTGTTAATAAAATTGTATCATGACTTGCAACATTTTAGTTTTATGGTGTGAAAATTATGAAAAAAATGATGTAAAAAGGGTTTTTTTTTGTAAAAAGTTGATGTGAAATGCATTAAATGAGATGTGAGGGATCTTTTTGACCTAGAAACTTCTCCAAAAACCCCCACACCCTCCTCCTCTTCACCTCTGGCCGAAAATAGCAGCAGCTCCCCCCTCTTTTCACCTCAATTGTTGCTTCAAAAATCATGAAAAATCCATAAAAATTCACCATTTTCTTCTCCAATTCAAAGCCAAACCCTAATCCACTCTCTCCTCAACCAAATTTAGTTCAAAACTAGGAGAAAGGAGGCTTCTTTGGTGGCTTGATCATGCTAGGGTTCCACTTGTGAGGTAAAATCCTAAACTAGTTTGTTAACTTGTAGTTATATGTGCTAAAAATTCAATTTTGAAGTATTAATTTAGTTGTAAATTCTTGTTCATGAAAATCAAGAATGGGATTTGATGTTGAATTAGGGTTTGAAGCATGGTTGTTAGAGTTAAGTTAGGGTTTAGTTATCTAATTGGTTGGTGTGGTTAATTGTACGATGTTACGCTCGCTAGATCGATAAATTTGCGATGTTTGCATCGAATCGGTATGCAATTTGCTTACTAGATTTTTACAAAAATTAGAATGCGATCAAATTGCGTTATGTTAGCGATATAATTAGCTTCTTATACGCCTATTAGAGTGCGTGAATGCAGGGTTTCGTCTAGTCGGATTTTAGTTTTGTCGATTTCCCCGAAAAGACGATTCTAGTTAAGATTTAGCGATTTTCGTGTATTTTCCCACGCAACGAGTGCACGTTATGTTTAATTCGAGAGCGTCGATAATTGTATAATGTGACTTGCATCGTTTTAGGTTTTGTAATCTTATGCTTGGTATTGTGCAAATATAGGATCGGTCGGGGAAACATCGGACACGGCACGTAAAGGCAAGGCGGTGGTCGGATCGGATTAGCGGGGATTTCAGGTGAGTAGATGTATTCATCTATGGGGGAATCGTCTGAATGGCGCGAGGCGCCCCCCTAGTTAGGATTACCCTACTTTTTGCAAGATTTATTTTGTTAGCTAGCTTATCCATTCATGTACACTGCATACCCTTATAGCGAACAGTATATTAAATTGCATGGACATTCATCTATACTTATGTGATATCATTTCGTAGGACACGAACACCTTACCATTGGCATCTGTTGCACGTGCACTATTCATGTGACACACACGCCTTTGGTAAATGCCATGCCACGTGCACTATAGAACCTGTTTATCATAATATCGCCACTTGCATTCATACTTGATATATGAAATTGCATAGCATACGTATACCTCACATCATCATCATATTTATATAGATTTCTAGCCAAAATTCACATCGTATGCATTGATATCATAGACATTTATCATATATAACATGTGGACATTATGATTTTCTTGAGGATTTCAGTATTGCTGCGATTTCTGGATTTTGGGGAAAACCGCAAGAATTTAACAAAACCTTATATTTATCATTTTCAAAACAAAGTTGCGGTTTTCTCGTGATGTATGTGTCGTCCACCATGAGTTTTCATGTTTTCTGTTGGATTTCGAAACCCGATTCGAGGAGTGGATGAACCGTCTCGGGTACATGGTGGGCCCGGTATGGTACCCCGGGGCAAGAAGATCGAGTTGTAGACGATGAACCTGACAGGGGAAGACTACCTACCGGTGATGTCTGGCACGGCGGATATCCGGAGGATACCGACCGTTGTCGTGATATTTGATGACATGGGCCGATCCGGACTGACGGAGCCCGATATTTGAGACATTGATACAGTGAGACATTGAGACAGATGTGATTTCATATTTGGTGTCGATGCTTGACACGGTTTTCAGATGATTTCTTGATGGTTCTTAGCTATTATACAGATGTCCTTTTTCTAAAGATTAGAATGCAGAACTCTTAACATTTAAAACACTTAAAGAGTTAGAAATGACATTGCATACATGTGCATGCATACTAGAGCTATTATATCACATATGGACATACATGTTGTGACGCATTACGTGCATTCTTACGATTGCCTTACTAGATGTTATATTCTACTCACGAGCTGGCAACTCACCCCCGTTGTGCCACAGTGTCTTGCAGGTCGGACCCGTCATTCTTGTAGCGGCGGGCTATCTTACCATCAGCTCTTTTTGCTCAGACTCGCGACATCGCCCGTAGGTGGGTTGCGAGCATATTTTATTTCTTTTGTTCTATCATTGTATCTAGTATTCTCCATCTACTACTTTATATTGTATATGTGACCTAGTGGTGAGACTGAGAGGTTGTATATTTGTGGTTTCTTTTGGGTCGAGCTCACTTGAGCCGGCGATGTGTTTTCTGATATTTTGCGTTTCTTTTATGCTCTTTTCTTGATATGGTTATTATATTGCATGTGGTTGTGATCCGCCTTGGGCGAAGAGCTAGCTCCCGCTTGGGGATGCCATTTTATGATTACAGGTTTATTATCTTGTTGTACCCATTTTGGGGGATAGAAAAATACATGGGAGACTCTGCCGAAATTTTCTGAAATTTATGATGTTTTTAAAAAGGGATTCTTTGCAACTTAATTGATTTGAAAATCGTCTTCATTAAAGGTTTTCCTTCACTCTCTTTTGATTTTGGTTTAGATTTTTCTGGGCTTTGGCTGACTTAGGTTACGGTACGCCTTTAGACGTCTCGTAATCTAAGTGCCAGTCACGTTCCGTACCTTCGGGTCGTGACAAAGTTGGTATCAGAGCGTAGGTTTTACCTTTCTGAGTGTAGGACGACCTTGGTAGATGGAGTAGGTGACTTAAGCAGAGTGGCGTACCGTGAGTATGATCCGTGGCATACTTACGATACGGTACTCTGCCTAAGTGACCTTAGGACATAATTGCTTGTATTTCCTTTCTTGATTCCTTGCATTCCTTGATCCAATTGCGTTGTTCTTATCAGTCCTGTTTCTTATTCCAGTTTCGATGCCGCCAAAGACTATGAGAGCTCAGCGGGCTGCCGCTAGGGATGAGATTCGGGCGGGCCCGTCTGAGGCGAGGATCGAGCGGGAGGATACGCCTACCCCTCAGGGTCATACTGATCCGCCTTATCCTGACCGTATTGCCAGATTAGAGGCCGGCATGCAAGAGTTGCGGCAGATGATGGGATCTTTAGTTGAGTCCAGCCGGGCACAGAGATCCGAGGACATTCCTTCCACCGCACAGACCACGATCGTACCTGCTGCACAGATGGTCACTCCTGCTGCTGCTACGGAGACTATCCCTGTTTCACTACATGAGTTCATGAGATTGAGACCTCCAGCTTTTACCGGTACAGATGCGACAGAGGACCCACAGGCATTTCTTGATAGGATGGCTCGGATTTGCCGTTCGTTGAGGTGTTCTGAGGATAGATTGGTGGAGTTTGCGAGTTTTCGTCTGGAGGGTCTTGCTCAGACATGGTACGATTCAGTAGAGAGAGGCCGAGCTGCAGGTCTACCTTCTATGACCTGGGATGAGTTTACAGCTGCATTTCTTGCCCGTTTTCTTCCGGAGAGTGTCCGAGATGCTCGAGCCCGTAGTTTTGAGTCTTTACGCAAGACTCCTGGGATGACGGTGTCGGAGTATGATATACAGTTTACCCAGTTGTCTCGATATGCTCCGTACCTAGTCGACACAGAAGAGAAGAGAATAAAGAGGTTTGTACGAGGGCTTGATACACAGCTATTTCTTGCTATCGGCACCCAGCACTTTGATACATACGCAGCCGCGATGGATGCAGCCTTACTTTTGGAGGAGCGTATTTCTGAGACTCCGGTCGTTTCTGGGCCGAAGAGGATCCGTACTGATACGCCAGCTCAGCGGCAGATGGGTAGACACCGCGATAGATTATTTCCGGGAGATGGTGGAGGCAGAGGATTGAGACGAGGTCAGTTATTTGGTTCATATCCACAGACCCAGCAGTCGTCTCCAGGATGTTTTCGGTGCGGGAGTCAGTACCACCGTGTCAAAGACTGTACCATGGGACGCCAGGGCGCAGTGAAAGTTCCGCATGTGACTTTACCACCCTCACCATCTTCTCAGAGAGCTTTACTTCCTACTCCTGATGATGCTCCACGCCAACCAGCTGCTTCTAGAGGCCGTGGGCGTGGCGGTCCGGTTCAGAGAGGACGAGGCGACAGAGGCAGAGGCCGAGGTAGAGGCAGAGCACAGCCAGCTATTAGTGGTGGACAGGCCCGAGTGTTCGCGTTGACTCCTCAGGATGCACAGGCATCCAATGCCGTCGTGACAGGTACTCTGCCAGTATGTTCTTTTGATGCACGGGTATTATTTGATCTAGGCTCCACACATTCCTATGTTTCCACGTATTTTGCACCGAGGTTGGGCCGAGAGTCTTCTCCGTTAGATCAGCCGCTCGTCGTTATTACCTCGGTAGGCGAGTCTTTTGTTGCCCATTTTGTGTACCGATCGTGCTCCGTTCGTATCGGGGAGAGAGATTCTTCAGTTGATTTGATTCTCCTCGATATGCTAGACTTTGACGTTCTTCTTGGTATGGACTGGCTAGCCACCTGTTATGCATCTGTGGACTGCCGTGAAAAAGCAGTCAGATTCAGTTTTCCTGGTGAGCCGGTTCTTATTATTCAGGGAGATCGTAGTGCTACCCTTCCCAGCTTGATTTCTTCTCTTCGCGCTGGTCAGCTCTTAAGGAAATGGTGTCAGGGATTCTTAGCTTATGTCTGTGATACTAGCTCCACAGAGGTTCCGTTGGACCAGGTCCCTGTTGTGAGAGAGTTTCCTGATGTTTTCCCTGACGAGCTGCCTGGTCTGCCACCAGAGCGCGAGATTGAGTTCTGTATTGACTTGATCCCCGGCACGGGGCCTATCTCTATACCGCCTTATCGGATGGCCCCGGCGGAGCTGAGAGAGCTAAAGGATCAGTTACAGGACTTGCTGGACAAAGGGCTTATCCGACTGAGTGTGTCACCTTGGGGTGCTCCCGTCTTGTTTGTTAAGAAGAAGGACGGAAGTATGCGCTTATGCATTGATTATCGTCAGCTGAACCGGGTTACCGTGCGGAACAGATATCCCCTACCCCGCATTGATGACTTATTCGATCAGTTCCAGGGTGCAGGGTTTTTCTCGAAAGTTGATTTACGGTCAGGTTATCACCAGTTGCGTGTTCGGAAGGAGGATATTCCGAAGACCGCTTTCCGTACTCGTTATGGTCATTATGAGTTCTTGGTGATGTCGTTCGGGCTCACCAATGCCCCGGAAGCATTTATGGATTTGATGAACCGCGTATTCAGGCCGTATCTCGATCAGTTCATCATTGTGTTCATTGACGACATCTTGGTTTATTCTCGGAGCCGGGAGGAGCATGAGCAGTACTTACGTATCACCTTGCAGACTTTGAGAGAGCATCAGCTATTCGCCAAATTCTCCAAGTGCGCATTCTGGCTAGACAGTGTCGACTTCTTGGGTCATGTAGTGACGAGAGATGGTATTTGTGTGGACCCGAAGAAGATCGAGGCAGTTCAGCGTTGGCCTAGACCAGTATCAGTTACAGAGGTTCGCAGCTTTCTAGGTCTGACCGGCTATTATCGACGTTTCGTCCAGGATTTCTCCCGCATTGCTGCACCATTGACCGGGTTGACCCAGAAGGGGGTTCCTTTTGATTGGACCCAGGCATGTGAGGATGGTTTCCAGCAGTTGAAGACTCGTCTGACTACTGCACCAGTGTTAGCATTGCCTTCAGGATCAGGCGGGTTCGTGGTATATTGTGATGCTTCTAGAGTGGGGCTGGGATCTGTCTTGATGCAGCATGACAGAGTTATCGCCTATGCTTCTCTACAGCTGAGGAAACACGAGCAGAACTACCCTACCCATGATTGAGAGATGGCTGCAGTGGTATTTGCACTTAAGATCTGGAGACATTACCTATACGGTGAGTCGTGCCAGATATTCACTGACCACAAGAGTTTGAAGTATATTTTCCAGCAGCGAGATCTGAACCTGAGACAGCGCCGATGGATAAAGTTGGTGAAGGATTATGACTGCGAGATTTTATACCATCCGGGCAAGGCGAATGTGGTGGCGGATGCTTTGAGTAGGAGGCCCGGAGGTAGCTTATCTTGTTTGAGCGCAGTACAGATGCAGTCGACGGCGGATTGGCAGGTGTTATGTGATAGCAGAGTGCAGTTCGAGTTTACTCCTACAGGGGGACAGCTGGCCCATTTCAGAGCACGCCCACAGTTACTTGACCGTATCCACAAGGCACAGTCCGGCGATGCCCGTACATTAGAGATTATTGAGCAGATTCGGCAGGGCAGAGTTTCCGAGTTCGTGATTGATGATCAGGGGATACTTCGATTTGGGACTCGACTGTGCGTGCCAGATTCAGAGGGACTGAGGCGTGATATTCTCGAGGAGGCACATAAATCAGTATATAGTGTGCATCCGGGTTCCACCAAAATGTACCGTGATTTGAGAGAGGTTTACAGGTGGGACGGGATGAAGAAGGATATTACAGACTTTGTGTCGAGATGCCTGACTTGTCAGCAAGTCAAGGCCGAGCACCAGAGGCCAGCCGGCGAGTTACAGCCTTTGCCCATCCCTGAGTGGAAGTGGGAGCAGGTCTCCATGGACTTCGTTGTGGGTCTACCCAGGACCAGTCGAGGGTACGACTCTATTTGGGTGATTGTGGATCGACTGACGAAAGCAGCTCACTTCCGGCCAGTGAAGACCACTTTTGGATTTTCTCAGTACGCCCAGGTTTATATTGATGAGATAGTGCAACTGCATGGTGTTCCGACTTGCATCGTGTCCGACCGTGGCACCCAGTTTACCAGCCGATTGTGGCAGAAACTCCAGGAAGCTTTGGGCACCCGATTGAGTTTTAGCACAGCCTTTCATCCGCAGACTGACGGTCAGTCGGAGCGTACGATTCAGACTCTTGAGGACATGCTCAGAGCTTGTGTTTTAGATTTCGGTGGTAGCTGGGATCGTCATTTTCCTTTGATCGAGTTTTCCTACAATAATAGCTTCCAGGAGACGATTCAGATGGCACCTTTCGAGGCTTTATATGGGAGGAGATGTCGATCGCCTGTATGTTGGACAGAGCTTAGGGAGAGCAGTATTTTGGGGCCTCAGATCGTACAGGAGACGACCGAGAAGATACAGCTGATTCGGGACAGGATGAGAGCGGCACAGAGCAGGCAGAAATCTTATGCTGACAGGCGCCGTCGCCGACTCGAGTTCGCTGTTGGCGATCATGTTTTCCTGAAGGTCTCTCCGATGAAAGGTGTGATGAGATTTGGACGAAAAGGGAAACTGAGTCCTAGATATGTTGGTCCTTTCGAGATCCTAGAGCGTGTTGGTCCAGTCGCTTATCGGTTAGCTCTTCTGCCCGGCTTCCCCGATGTTCACCCCGTATTCCATGTCTCGATGCTCCGCAAGTACCTTCATGATCCTTCCCAGGTGATTCAGCACCAAACGATCCAGTTAGAGCGTGATCTTTCTTTCACCGAGCAGCCGGTTGTCATTTTGGATCGGCAGGTGAAGAAATTGAGGTCGAAGGTCATACCGTCCGTCAAGGTCCTTTGGCGTGGCCCGAACAGCGAGGAGGTCACCTGGGAGACCGAGGTCGAGATGAGGAAGAGATATCCCCATCATTTTGAAGGTACGCGTAGTTAAATTCTAAATTCGGGGACCGAATTTCTTTAAGGGGGGAAGATTGTAACCCTTCGAAAATCGTTTAGGCAGTTTTTCGGTAATCGGCTAATTTTTCGGCTTTTTCCGTAAAAAGTCAAAATAGGTATTTTTCATTGTAGACCTAATTATACAAAATTTAGATAAGATATTACTATAATTTTTTCACTAAAATGTCACTTATAATTTTCTAGTTAAATAAAAAAATTTCATAATTAATTATTTTTTTAATTATTTTTTTAAGTCTTTTTAAATACATTAAATTAGTGATAAATACAAATTTAATTAGGTAAATTTCATAATTAGGAGTCTTTATAAGCTAAAATATGAGGTTAATAAAATTGTATCATGACTTGCAACATTTTAGTTTTATGGTGTGAAAATTATGAAAAAAATGATGTAAAAAGGGTTTTTTTTTGTAAAAAGTTGATGTGAAATGCATTAAATGAGATGTGAGGGATCTTTTTGACCTAGAAACTTCTCCAAAAACCCCACACCCTCCTCCTCTTCACCTCTGGCCGAAAATAGCAGCAGCTCCCCCCTCTTTTCACCTCAATTCTTGCTTCAAAAATCATGAAAAATCATGAAAAATCCATAAAAATTCACCATTTTCTTCTCCAATTCAAAGCCAAACCCTAATCCACTCTCTCCTCAACCAAATTTAGTTCAAAACTAGGAGAAAGGAGGCTTCTTTGGTGGCTTGATCATCCTAGGGTTCCACTTGTGAGGTAAAATCCTAAACTAGTTTGTTAACTTGTAGTTATATGTGCTAAAAATTCAATTTTGAAGTATTAATTTAGTTGTAAATTCTTGTTCATGAAAATCAAGAATGGGATTTGATGTTGAATTAGGGTTTGAAGCATGGTTGTTAGAGTTAAGTTAGGGTTTAGTTATCTAATTGGTTGGTGTGGTTAATTGTACGATGTTACGCTCGCTAGATCGATAAATTTGCGATGTTTGCATCGAATCGGTATGCAATTTGCTTACTAGATTATTACAAAAATTAGAATGCGATCAAATTGCGTTATGTTAGCGATATAATTAGCTTCTTATACGCCTATTAGAGTGCGTGAATGCAGGGTTTCGTCTAGTCGGATTTTAGTTTTGTCGATTTCCCCGAAAAGACGATTCTAGTTAAGATTTAGCGATTTCGTGTGTTTTCCCACGCACCGAGTGCACGTTATGTTTAATTCGAGAGCGTCGATAATTGTATAATGTGACTTGCATCGTTTTAGGTTTTGTAATCTTATGCTTGGTATTGTGCAAATATAGGATCGGTCGGGGAAACATCGGACACGGCACGTAAAGGCAAGGCGGTGGTCGGATCGGATTAGCGGGGATTTCAGGTGAGTAGATGTATTCATCTATGGGGGAATCGTCTGAATGGCGCGAGGCGCCCCCCCTAGTTAGGATTACCCTACTTTTTGCAAGATTTATTTTGTTAGCTAGCTTATCCATTCATGTACACTGCATACCCTTATAGCGAACAGTATATTAAATTGCATGGACATTCATCTATACTTATGTGATATCATTTCGTAGGACACGAACACCTTACCATTGGCATCTGTTGCACGCGCACTATTCATGTGACACACACGCCTTTGGTAAATGCCATGCCACGTGCACTATAGAACCTGTTTATCATAATATCGCCACTTGCATTCATACTTGATATATGAAATTGCATAGCATACGTATACCTCGCATCATCATCATATTTATATAGATTTCTAGCCAAAATTCACATCGTATGCATTGATATCATAGACATTTATCATATATAACATGTGGACATTATGATTTTCTTGAGGATTTCAGTATTGCTGCGATTTCTGGATTTTGGGGAAAACCGCAAGAATTTAACAAAACCTTATATTTATCATTTTCAAAACAAAGTTGCGGTTTTCTCGTGATGTATGTGTCGTCCACCATGAGTTTTCATGTTTTCTGTTGGATTTCGAAACCCGATTCGAGGAGTGGATGAACCGTCTCGGGTACATGGTGGGCCCGGTATGGTACCCCGGGGCAAGAAGATCGAGTTGTAGACGATGAGCCTGACAGGGGAAGACTACCTACCGGTGATGTCTGGCGCGGCGGATATCCGGAGGATACCGACCGTTGTCGTGATATTTGATGACATGGGCCGATCCGGACTGACGAAGCCCGATATTTGAGACATTGATACAGTGAGACATTGAGACAGATGTGATTTCATATTTGGTGTCGATGCTTGACACGGTTTTCAGATGATTTCTTGATGGTTCTTAGCTATTATACAGATGTCCTTTTTCTAAAGATTAGAATGCAGAACTCTTAACATTTAAAACACTTAAAGAGTTAGAAATGACATTGCATACATGTGCATGCATACTAGAGCTATTATATCACATATGGACATACATGTTGTGACGCATTACGTGCATTCTTACGATTGCCTTACTAGATATTATATTCTACTCACGAGCTGGCAACTCACCCCCGTTGTGCCGCAGTGTCTTGCAGGTCGGACCCGTCATTCTTGTAGCGGCGGGCTATCTTACCATCAGCTCTTTTTGCTCAGACTCGCGACATCGCCCGTAGGTGGGTTGCGAGCATATTTTATTTCTTTTGTTCTATCATTGTATCTAGTATTCTCCATCTACTACTTTATATTGTATATGTGACCTAGTGGTGAGACTGAGAGGTTGTATATTTGTGGTTTCTTTTGGGTCGAGCTCACTTGAGCCGGCGATGTGTTTTCTGATATTTTGCGTTTCTTTTATGCTCTTTTCTTGATATGGTTATTATATTGCATGTGGTTGTGATCCGCCTTGGGCGAAGAGCTAGCTCCCGCTTGGGGATGCCATTTTATGATTACAGGTTTATTATCTTGTTGTACCCATTTTGGGGGATAGAAAAATACATGGGAGACTCTGCCGAAATTTTCTGAAATTTATGATGTTTTTAAAAAGGGATTCTTTTCAACTTAATTGATTTGAAAATCGTCTTCATTAAAGGTTTTCCTTCACTCTCTTTTGATTTTGGTTTAGATTTTTCTGGGCTTTGGCTGACTTAGGTTACGGTACGCCTTTAGACGTCTCGTAATTTAAGTGCCAGTCACGTTCCGTACCTTCGGGTCGTGACAACAGTAATGGCCTCTAGGGCATACATATAACTAACAATTGAGACTCAAATTGTGCAACTGAGTGCTGCACTGAGCGAGAAAGAAAAGGGAAAACTTATGTCTCAACCAATTCCTAACCTAGGACATCGACAACCACATGCTCACATGGTTGATGAAAATGAACCTCATCACATGGCTGCCATCACTGTGTTGAGATCAAGAAGAGTGGTAAGGAATAATATCGGTGTACCAACTTTTGCTGATAATGACAACGGCGTACCATTTGCGAGTTCTTTAACTCCTCCTTCTCCAGTACCTTCACCAGAACCCATTCCACGTTCTTCACAACCGGGTTCCGATTCTGCTACTACTTCTTCTTTGAATGAACCCACTTCTCACCCAATTTCCAAATCTACCGCGGGGTCCATTCCATCTTCTCAATCGATTCCTCCTACTGTGGATCTAACCCTTCAACATAGAGCTCCTTTTCCAAATCGGTTGAGATCCAATAGGCATAGTCCAAAAATGGAGAACGTTATGGAGATCTTTAAGCGAGCTGACATCAACATCCCTCTTCTTGATGACATTCAACAAGTTCCGTTATACGCAAAATTCCTCAAGGACTTATGCACGAAGAAGAGGAAGACTCAAGTGCCCAAGAGGTCTTCCTGGCAAGCAGCATGGGTGAAGCGCCTTCCCAATCTCTGCCACAAAAATGCAAGGACCCTGGTTATCCGACGATTTCAATCATAATTGTGGAAAAGAACATTGACCGCGCTCTTCTAGACCTAGGCGCCAGTGTCAACCTGCTTCCCTTCTTTGTTTATGAGTAACTTGATGTAGGAGAGTTGAAACCTACAAAATGCACACTTCAAATGGCTGACCGATCTATCACCCATCCTAGGAGAGAGTTAGAGGATATGTTGATCAAAATCGGGGAATTCATTTTCCCTGTAGACTTCATTGTATTAAACACACAACTTGTATCTAACCCTCAAAATCAGATTCCGATGATTATTGGTCGTCCATTCTTAGCAACCTCGAATGCTGTGATCAATTGTCATAACGGTTCCATAACCCTATCTTTTGGAAACATGAAAATCGATCTTAACATTTCTACGTTGGGGAGTCAACCCTCTGAACCATCTGCTCATAATTTTGATGTATGTGATGTGAACAACTATTCTTCTGATGACCCTGAGTTTGAAGATATTCTGTTCGACCTGCTTGTTTTACTGTAAACAAAGAATATGAGTGTTTGACGTATTCCATGTTAGGACCCTAGTGCTTGTGCCGCAAAACTCACTGCGAAGGCGGAAGCGAAAACAAAAACTTTAAAGTGAGCACTAGTGACTATAACCTTAGAATTGATGCCAAACACTAAACTAGATATCTAAACATACAAGATTAGGGGGCTAGTTACCTTTATAGCGTGTCCATGCAATTGCGGAAGACTCCTACACTGCTCTAAGGACTCTAGCATAGCTTCGAAATCATAGGGAACTAGCTTGCACGCCGATCTTCCTCGTCGAAGATGATCCATCTGAGAGAGTTCAATTCAGGCTCTAGATTCACACCCAAATCACAAGTGAATCAACTCATGATCACTACTTGATAAGAAGCGATGATAAGAGTGATGTAGTGTGGAAATCATAAGTTTTCTCTCTTTGCTAATTTTCCATTCTCATATTAAAAAGCTTAACATAAAGAGGAGGAGGACGAAGAAGAATCAATAATTACCCCTTTCTTTTTAATTGTGAAGAGTGGGTGGATGGGTGACTCACCCCAATGAGTCACCCATCCACACTCTTCACAAAGCTCCTCAAATGAATTTGAGAAAGTGTGTGTGTACATACACACACATATTCATACACACATACACAATCAAGTGTGTATCAAAATACATAAACCCGTATTCGTATAAAAATACGAATACACATATTCGTATCGAGATAAAAATACACGTATTCGTATTAAGATACAAATACCCGTGTTTATACAAATACTCGTATTCGTGTCAAAATAAAAATACCGTATTCATATAAAAATATGAATACCAAAAGAGAGATAATGAGAGAGATATAATACTAACTCACAATGATCCAGCTATCTTTCAAACCTTCCAGTATTATCAAAACGCCCGATCAAATTACGTGCACTAAATACACGTATTTAATCGAACCTGAATGCGTATCAAAATACGCACACACTGCATCATTTCACCTAAACCGGGAAACCCTCTGTGTGGGACTGTAAAGACTCGACAATATACTAGCAGTGGGTTTAACCACAAGCATGTCAGTGGCACTAGCTGTACGTAACGGCTACCAAGTATTGAACGAAAGGAAGGTCGACAAGAAAACTCATATGTATCCCTACTGAGCATGTAAGTGACAATCTCCGTACAGTTCGGTCTCATCGTCTAAGAGTATCGTATACCGGGTCTAGGGGTAGATAGCGTCAGACCCCTAATAACCCGATAAGTCATGCTAGTGTCAAGCCCATTACCAAACCGAGAAACTACTGATCTCCAATCAGTAAATCTCATCCGCCCTAGCTATGGACTTATGGTGATGGCCAATCGAACACAGCGTAATATCGACTCTCTATACTGGAAGAGACAAATCCCTGACGATTGCTCACTGCCTCCATATGGCTCGGGACTGTACCCAACTAAAACCTGTTTTCACGACTCAGTAGAGCCATGGTAGGGAAGTAATCTAAGTATAGCGGGAACACACATGAGAAAAATGATGATCTCAGGTCAACAGACTACCTGTACTCATGTCAACTGAGAACCGCTATCTGACGATGGATTTAGTACCATTTAGAACTTCTCGGTGAGTCCGTCCAGTGTACTCACCTTCAGTGGGCACCTGTATACAATCTAAGGTGTAACACACTAATGGCTATAAGACCTGCCACCACCCCTCATCGGGGTCTAGAAACGTATACACTAGTCTACTATGGAATATCGGTGCCCAGTCTCGATACTCCCATGACTAGGGACATTTAAGAATGTGCTTATGGACTACCCACCTCTCACTAGTATGATTGCAATCATAACTCTGGTGGTCAAGCAAAGATCCTACGAGCTTTATCATTATGTATTAAGGACACGTAATAACTAGTAAAATGCATACACAACAATGATATAGACAAACCAGATAGCATACTATCATATCGAGTAAGACTATTTTACCTGTATAGGTCCTTCATCAATTATTATAATCGTCTACTTTCGATTGCAATAATTGCCTTGAGAGCACTATATCCAACAATCTCCCACTTGCACTTAAGGCCAATTATTGCGATATCGCATACCGACAACTCATGTGCTACCGAATACCCAACTTCTCTACTAACAGCTCGTGTGTTCGAGAAATAGCCCTCATGAGTGGATTCTCTACAATACTTCTAACTTTCTCTCTTTATATCTCAACTTTTCGGAGATCAAATATCTTCCGAACTGACCGATACCCTGTCTTAGAATATGTCTGGATACCTGATAGGACCAAGTTCATAAATGAACAATTTTATCCAACAAACTTCTTGGGCCGTGCCATGTCTATCTCATTATTTTGCTTGGAACTCCGTCCAACATACTTCTCCTCAGAAGAGGATAAACTTATAATTCTGAAGGAGGCAACCATTACCACATCCTAAGAACATCCTGACATGTTATTCATGGCTTCCTTTTGTTTTTCCAGGATTAATATCTGCTTACCACACTAAGTGCAAAAGCAACTTCTGGTCTGATACTTGACATTGCATGATTGACCCAATTGGAAAAGCAATTGGTATGTCATTCATGCGTGTCCCTCTTCTCATTAATTTAGAAGACATCTCTTTAGAGAGAGTGACTCCATCACCTCCGGGTACACTACTACGCCAGGAGTCCTCCATTCTAAAATCTTTTAGAATGGTGTCCAAATATCCAAATTGGGACACTTCCCAAATCTAGATCTAACGATATAGATCTAGTTACCAGAATCCCTGATGTATTATCCTGATCCGTATGGAGAAACTTTTGTGACAACCACAGTTTAACCGATTGTAGCATAGAAACATCATTTCCTATTAGGAGTATGTCATCCAAATACCTGGAAAGTACTCCCTACATCCTTCTTATCTGGTTCATCTGTTATTTTGATGAAGTTAAATACCTTGAATGTCACATCAAAATGGGTGATCCACCTCCGCAATCCTGCCTTAGTCTATAAATAGATATAAGCAAATTGCACACATTCCGCTTCTCCCACCGATTACGACAACCTTCTGACATAGTCATATACACGTGCACTTCTAAATTCCCATTTAGAAAGACGTTATAATCATACACCTTCTAGATCTCATACTCATGAATAGCAGCAGTGTCAAGTTATATCCGTATGGACTTCAGCACAAACACCGAAGTAAAAGTTTCATCACAATGTATTTGATGAAAACTATTTACTACAAATCTAGCCTTATTAGATTACTACCTTTCCACTTGCACTGATCTTGAAAGATCTACTTGCTCCTAATGGGTTTTACCCTTTCAGAAGCACCCAGTGACTTCTATAATTTTCTGAAGTGCGTGGAATCCAACTTGGATATCCGACATCTGGCCATCATCCGGAAGTCACCACTTTCCAATGGCCAGCTGATAACTAGTAGGGCCATCATATCACGATGCAAACCTCCTTGCCACCGTCTCTGAGGAAACCGAAGTACATCTCAGATGGCTGAGGTTACCTATTAAAATCCGCAAAGTGGCTATGGTTTGTCGAATCCAATTGAATCCTTAGGTTCTATTAAATTTTCAGTAATCATTTGTGGTTCTGGAATCACTTCTAGATCTACCATACTCCTATTAAATTCTTTTTGCAAAGAAGACATTTTATAACAAGGCGGGGAGTCAAGAATAAGGCAACTATTGATATTGTAAATGGTAGAAGTTAGACCCTTGCGAAAGTTTGGGATAACCCACAAACCGTCATTACTGAAGCATGCCTTGAGTTCGTCCAGATTCTTCTTTTAAACAAAAGCCGGATAATTCCATATCTTAACAACCATAAGATATGCTACCAATCTATGTCCATATAGAATCAAAAGACATTAATTTAGATGGAACCAGATTCAAAAAGTTATGCAACTGAGTCCAGTGCATATTCCTTAAATGGGAAAATGCCATATATCATTACTCATCAAGGAACGCACCCACAGATGAGTAACCTGTGAGAGAAATAATATTCTTATTATTACTGTGACGGAATACCTTGCATAAGTATCTACATCTTCGATTACTTCGAAAAATCTTGATACTTTCAATGTATGGTTCTCTACTTTATTCTTATACATATGAACTTCTCAAAAATTTTGGACCTTCCATTTCAAAGAAATATGTGTCTAAAACCAGAGAAGTCATAAGTAAACGGAATATAGTACGAGTACTAACCCCTTGTCCTCAACGACACTAGACAATCATACATTATCATGTATAAGTCCCAATTGAGTTCAATAACTCAAATTCCGTGTGTCATAAATTGAAAAACTGTATTTTGGTTAAGAACGTCTATACCGTTATTCAATGCACCTTATCTTATCCACAACTGATAAAGGTAAATATCTAGGACAAAATTTTCAAAAATTATATCGCACTTTATAAAATAAAGATGAAGATATATCATTTTAAAAATTGGTACATAACAACGGTTATTCAAGAACAGATATTTGCCGTTAGGCAAAATCAGGTGATTTAATCCAATATTACCAATTTCTACGAATTCCGATATTAAGAATCAAATCACCCATTTCCCAATAATCTACTCATTTTTAGTATTTGTAACACCATACAGATGTGAGATCGAAACCGGTATATACATACCCTGGAGTCAAAATTAATTGGGAAAACAGTTTTCAATAACTATACAGAAAAACAAAAAACATTAAAAATGTTCTAAGGGGATGGCCGGGTATTCCTAGTAATTCCCTTTCCAATACTCAGATTTACTACAGTAGTTGCAATTTCTCTTGCCCTCACTTCAATCTTTTGTATCTCTCTACATCTTACCTTCTGTATACCAACTTAGGCTAGTTGGTTTTCTTCCTTCCCCACCTTTCGGCACCTGCCTAAGATTTGGAAGAAGACTATCTAACAAGCGTAATATGTGTACTCTCCTAATACAAGGAGATCTCAACTTGAGAGACACTGAAGGGGAGACAACCGAATTATATAATTCAATTTCTACAGAACCCGTGACCATCCTCAGACTGAAATAAATTTCTTCGTGTTCATATATAACTAAACGAAATGGCCATTCCAAGCAATATGGTTATCCGTAGTGATACGAAGTGTTTTGGAGAAGGAAAAGGGTAAAGTAGGAGCGACAAGGATATATGCGACTTGGTCGTGAATTATAACAAACCAAAGCCAGGTTTGTAAAAAGGTTTAGTCAACTTAGTTTACGAGTTTGAGTTTAAGACCGGTCATGGTCACTGCCAAAGAGAGAGAGAAGAAATACTTAGCATGCACTCTATGAAGATTAGATTGGTTAATTATTTTATCTAATCAGGATGGCTCCTACCGTTTCCTTGAATTCTCCTTCAAACCCAAAAAGGAGAACAAGTCGGGATCATTTATATCTTACAAGTTCGCTAACCGTTCAGCCAGGCCAGTGTTGGCACTCCAAGGGAGGCTCCCCATGCTTTCGCACGAACCTAATTAAATAACTCCATTTCCGCAGAGACGTAACCTCGTTAACACCTTTCTAGACACCTAATGGGTCAGCTAGTTGTGAAGTGAAAATCTCCCAGGAGTAATACCTACTCATCAGTGGGAATTGTTGGATATGTATGCTCTGGAGACCTGTATTGCATAGGATTGTCACGACCCGAATGTGTGGAACGTGACTGGCACTTCAATCACGCAACGTCTAGATGCGTAGCGTAATCTAAGTAAGCTAAAGCCCAAAAATCCAAACCGTTCAAATAAATAGAGTGAATAAATACTTGTTTTAAAAAGGTGATTTCAATAAAATAAAGTCACATTAAACATTTTAAAAGCATCGAGTTTTCCTGAAAATTTCGGCAGAGTTTCTTTTATAAAAACTGGCTCTAAACGGGTACAAAACATGAATATGTATAAACAATGAAATAAGGCATCCCCAAGTGGGAGCTTGCTCTTCGCCGAATGTCGGAACACAACCACAAGCAAGATATATCATAATAGTGTGAAATAAGCATATAAAAGCAATAAATAAGAAAGCACCAAGTCGGCTCACATGAGCTCGACACCAGAGAACAAAATATACAAATCTCACTGTCCAGTCTTTAGGTCACATATACACACAGTCGATGGAGTGTACTAGATCAAAAGAAATATATATGGTGGGAATAAAAGAATATCCTCCCCAAAACCCACCTATCCACAAGTCCTCGAGTCGAAGCAAAAGGAAGCAGAAGAAGAAGAAGTATGCCCGCCGCTACTATGCTGACGGGTCGGTCCTGCAAGATACTGTGGCACAACGGGGATGAGTTGCCAACTCCTGAGTAGTAAGTAACATCTAATAAGGCTATCACAAGCATGCACGCAAATGCGTCGCAACCTATGTATACCACAATGATGCTATGCACTAATATGAATACGACATGAATGAATGATCAAGCACGAAATCTGGTTATATATCTGGTATGAGGAAAATTTGTGTTCTTATCTTAGTAAAACTTTTGTATAATAAAACTGGGGTATCATCAAATGAAATCGACAAAAAAACCGTGTCAAATATCGACACCATATATATACATGTCAAATCTCGGTAACCGTATCTCAGATCGGCCCTCAAATCTGTCAAATCACACGACTCCGCTCGGTATCCTCCGGATGACCGTCGGGTCAAAAATCACCGGTAGGTAGTGCTCCCCTGACAGGCTCAACTTCTCACTATAAGAACTTCTTTCCCCTGGGTACCTTACCGGGCCCACCATGTACCCGCAGACGGCGTCTCTCTCCTCGAATCAGGTATATGTACATACGTGGCTCAAGAACCGAGAAATCTCATGGTGGACGCCACACACATCATATCACGAGAAAACCGCACTTTCTATTTTGAAATGAAAATAAGTTTATAAATTCCCTTGCGGTTTTCCCCAAATCCAGAAATCTCATGAATACGGAAATTTCCAAGAAAATCACAATATATGAATATGTGGGTAACTATGAATGTCTATGATATCAACATGATGCAATGCAATGTATGACTAGAAGACTATATATAAATGATGAAGCATATGACTAGAAAACTTCATATCATACATGTTGCAAATGCATAGATACCGATTATTAAGCAAGTTCTAAGGTGTATCGTGACATAGCAATTACCAATGGCGTGTATGTTTGCATAAAATAGTGCACGTGCGGCATTGGTAATAGTGCAAGTGTCCTAGGTTATAATATCAATGTACATGATGATGCAAATGCTATATGAAAATGACATACGCATATGAACACAAGAATTATAACTAAGTCCTAACTATCGGGCGCTTTATGCCATCCAAGTGATTTCCCCATAGATGTGTACATCTACTCACCGGAACGCCTCGGCTAATCGAATCCGATCATCGCCTTGCTTTTCCTTGTCGCGTCCGACGTCTCCGCGACCAATCCTATAACCGCACAAATAATACATATGAGGCTAAACATTTAAATAGATGCGAACACAAAACGATACGAAGCAACTAACGTGCACTAACTAAACGCGCGTGCACTTGGTGCACAAAACGCGCGTAATATCGCCACAAACCACAACTAGGGGTTGCTATGCGTAGCAAACACCAAACCTAGAATCTAATCGTTTGAATCGCACAAGACATCACACGAACTAATTGGGAAAAAGGTTGTAGATCATCACAACTTAAAACTTAATTAAAACCTTTTCCAAAAAAACTAGTTAGCAACCTTATGGTATTTTAGTGCAATCTAAGTGGTTTATTAAGTCTATTAGTCACTTATTACACTTAAATACCCTAATTAAGCCATACAAATATTAACTAAACTTAACCCTCACTTAAACACACTAAACATGCAATTAATCTACAAAAACACCTAATTAAGACAATTAAAAGCAAGATTAGCAAAGTAACAATTAGATTAGTTTTATACCTCAAAATGGTTTTTGGAAAAGATCCACACTTGCTAGCCAAAATGAAGACTTGAACCAAGAACCTTGCTTAGATTTGAAAAAGGAATTTTTGTGATGATTTTAGATAGGAATTTGTGTTGATTTTTGTGGAGACTGCGATGAGGAAATGAGTTTTAGCATGAAAAAAAAGAATGGAGATGAGGGGAAGGGCTGCGGAAATTTTTGGAGGGGTGAGGGAGAGAGAGAGGGTGTGGTTACCATACCACCACACACACCATTCCCAAGTCAACATGCCCCGTACCTCATTTTCTATTTATTTTATTTTATTTCTATTTCTATTTTTCTCTTTACCTTTTTCTATGAAAAACCTAGAACCATCTTGTTTTTTTTTAAAGTGAGCATTCTACAAAATGGGTTTTAGTTGTGTCATGGTTCACTAACATGTATTAACCTATACTAATTTGTAATTAACACTAATTTAGTGTGTAAGTGCAAGTTTAAAATAATATTTATTAATTAATAAATAAGGAAAATAATTAAGTAAACTAGCAATTAAATAAGTAGTTAATTAAATACCCATACATAAGCAATTACATAACTAAAATATGTATATTTATGTCTATGTGGAAAAATAATCATAATTAGTTTTTACGGAAAACACGAGTTGTAGTACTAGTTATCATACAATTAACCTAAACGATTTTTAAAGCGTTACAAGGATGCTAGGTATATGTATGTACATGAAAATCTTGCTTAGTTATATAGTATGCTATGTTGGTTTATCTTTATCTAAACATGTGTATTTGTTTTTCTTGCCGCTTTGTATTGCTTATACATGTTAATAAAGGCTCGATAGAGCAATATACTATTTTGGTTTGTCTTTATCTTAACATGCTCATATGTTTTACTTGATATCACATATGGTTGATACATGTTGATAAAGCTCGTAGGATTTTGCTTGACTACCAACGTTATGAGGATGATCATACTTTTGGGGGCTGAGTAGTCCATAAGCACATTCTTAAATGTCCTAAGTCGCAGGAGTATCGAGACCGGGCATCGATATTCTGGAGTAGACTTGTGTATACGTTTCTAGACTCCGACGAGGGGCGATGGTTGGTCCCACAGCCATTGGTGTGGTCACCTAAGATTGTATGCATGTGCTCACCATGGGTGAGTACACTGGACAGACTGCCGAGAACTTTTAGATAGTATTATACATATCGTCAAATAGCGATTCTTAGGTGACATGAGTACATGTTAGTCTTTAGACCTGAGATTGTCAGTTGTCTTGTGTGAGTTCCCACTGTACTGAAAGTGTACGCTAGCACCCCCACTGGGTTTTACAAGCATCAAGCATGCCAATTTTAAAAAAGTTGGGGTGCTAACTAACACTAACCTAAATCGTTAACTAGATTATTAGGGTTTTAGTTTGATATCAAAGTAAACTATAAGAAGTGATGATGGCTATACCATCGTAGATCGAGTCCTTCACTTCACATGCTCCGTGTAGTAGTCCCGCGACTCCACTAGGCTCCACTTGAGGGTTTGGACGAGCTTCCTCCGATGACCTTCGTGCCGAAGATGATCCACGCGAAGTCCCTCCAACTCAAGCTATCTCTACACTAAACTCTTTTAGTGTAGGAAACACGCTACACTTGATCGCTAGTCAAGTGGAGGATGGTGAAGTAGGAGTTTTGAGGCTCACTAATATGTGTTCAAGCTTCATGATTCACATCGCATGTGAGGGTTGAAGCCTGAACCATGGTGGCATGAAGAAGAGGAAGAAGATGAGAGCAAGAGAGCAACAATGGGAGAAACTAAAGAATGAGCTCTAGTGTTGAATGAATGAGAGTGTGAATGGCAACCCTTGACCCTCACTCATTCAAGTATGGAATTATTGCAATATAAAATTGCAACCATGCTTGAATAGTGAGTCAAGATGAATAAACAAATGGAAATGCCATACTTTCAACCATGCTCCCAATTTCCACCTCATTTCTATTTTCACAAAATATAATTCATGCCATGCTACACACACGCGCGCGCGCGCGCGCACACACACGCACGCGCGCGCGCGCACACACACACACATATATATATATATTAATACATATAAGAAAATATTTAGTGAGCTAGTGATATTAGTTAAGATATAATTATATAAAATATAATATATATCATATTATTAAATCAACACTTGATTTAAAAATCCGGTTATATCACATATGACCGACTAATATCATTTATCTGTATATCACATTATCAAATCAACACTTGATTCGATAATGTGGTTATATCACATATAACCTAACTGATAATAGATAACTGATGGATTACAATACGGTATCACATACACATATTTAATCAGGCCCACACACATATCACATATGTGTCCTACTTCGTTTCGCTTGAACCAGGAAACTTCTGTGTGGGACTCTAAAAACTCGTCAATACACCAGCAGTAGGTGATGATCACATCAGTCACCTACAAGCCGTCAGCGGTACTAGCTGGACGTAATGGCTACCTGGGTATTGAGCGATATGAAGATCAACAAGCAAGCTTGTCCATACTCTCCATGAAGCCTATCAGTAACACTACCACACAGTTCGGTCTCTTCATCTGATATGTCGCATATCATGTCTAGGGGTGGTAAATGTCAGATCCCGGTAACATGATAAGTCATGCCGATGTCTGGCCTATAACGGTTCGAGAAACTACTGATAACTCTTATCAGTAAATCTCAGCAGCAGCCCTGGACAGGGACTTCCAGTTATAGCCAATCGAGCATAGCGGAACATCAACCCCCAATACCGGGAGAGATGAAACCCCTCCTATCGCTCATTGCCTCCATGTGACTCGGGACTGTACCCAAAATCCACCTGTTTGCACAACTCCTCTTGAGCATGGTAGGGAGGAAATCAAAGCACAGTGGGAGTCACACAAGACTCTATGACGATCTCGGGTCTACAGACTAACCTGTACCAGTGTCACCAGAGGACTGCTATCTGACGATAGGTATAATACCAACTAGGAGTCATCGGCGAGTCCGTTCGGTGTACCCATTCTCTAATGAGCACCTGTGTACAATTTTTGATGTCGCACACCAATGGCTGTGGGATCGGCCATCGCCCTCTAAGGGACAAGAAACGTACACACTAGTCTACTCTGGAATATCGATGCCCTAGTCTCGATATCCCCTTGACTGGGAACAGTTAAAGGATGTACTTTTGGACCACCCTGGCCCCACTAGTATGATCTCATCATAATCCTGGTAGTTAAGTATATATCCTAAGGGCTTTATCAACATGTAAGAGACAAACAGTATAAAGATACCAGTCTACATGTTAAGATAAATGTAACTAGATAGCATATTATCATGTCGAGCAAGAAAGTCCTCTCTATATATGTCCAACCATCCACTATATCAACAATAATGGCCTCAAGGGCATACATATTCCTAACATGTACTTAGATCATTACCCTACCACGTCTCTACCGAGTCGTGCAAACAGGTTTTGGTTGGGTATAGTCCTGAGCCACATGGAAGCAGTTAGCGATTGCTAGGGATTCGTCTCTCTCGGTATTGGGAGTCGATATCGCACCGTGTCTGGTTGGCCAGAACCATAAGACCTTGGCTAAGGCAGATGGGATTTACTGATGGTTAGATCGGTGGTTTCTCAAATCGGTTATGAGCCACATCGACACGACTTATCGGGTTATTAGGGGTTTGACGTTAACCACCCCTAGACCAGGTATGCAATACTCTTAGACAAAGATACCGAACTATACGGAGATTGTCACGGAGAGGCTCAGTAGGGGTTCGGATGAGTTTGCTCATCAGCCTTCTTTTCGACATGTACATGTGTAGCCGTTACATACAACTAGTGTTGTTGACATGCTTGTGGTTAAACCCACTGCCAGTATACTGTCTAGTATTTAGAGTCCCACACAGAGGGTTTTTCTGGTTCGAGCGAATTGATATAGAGGTCGTATGTTTATACGTGCAGGATTCCGATTAAATACGTGTACCAGTTGCGCGGAATTTAATTGGACGGTTTGTAATACTAGCGGGTTTAGAATTAAGCCGGATTATTAAATCAAATATTGATTTAATACTAGTGTTATATTTGTAGTATTGTTCTATATCTAAGGTATTCGTATTTTAGTACAAATACAGGCATGTATATACAGTAGAAAGTGTTTTGTATTTATACAAAATACATTCTAGAAGGATGACACCTCATTCTTTTATTTTCCATTTATTCATTTATTTGGAAATGAGGTAGAGGATTATGTGGCAAATGAGAATGGTGGAGGGTATGGCCAAATGAATTATTAATTCATTTGGATCTACTATTGATCGCACGCTTTTGGCGTGTCGGATGTTCAAAGAATTAAAGTATAACCGCGATCAGGACGGTGTCGCTTTGCAGCTAGCCGGTTGAGCACGGGTCGGTCCACAGGGAGATGGTGGTATTTTACCTTCTTGTCTTAGACGAGTCAATAAAGAATTTGTATGAGTTTGTTCGATTCTAACCTATGTGTATTATTTGCAAGTAAAAAGTTGTTAAGGAAAAGATACGAGATTGTAAGCTAAGAAATCCGTACTCAAAACCTTTGAGCCGAGTCTTGACCAATTGAAGCTAGAGCAATCGGCAACAACGTGGATTAGGGGATTTAAGCGCGGTATTCGTGGAATCCGGCTTATTTACCCTTGTCCTTCCGTTCTTGTCTCTTGCTTTCGCCTCCGGCCAAACCGAACGCAACCGGTCGCGGTTAGGAATCACCGTTACCTTGTCAGGGTAGGGTGCCTAACGGAGCGCTTGCGTATGGTTTGGGCGGAGTTAAATGGAAAATAACGGGAAAAGGAAATGAGAAAGAAGATATTAACTTATAATACCGTATTTCATCTTAACAACAATAATTACAACCATTCACAAAATGAATAAAAGAGAGCAAAAGAAAAGAACAAAGAAAAGAAAAGATTACAAGTAATTAAGTGCATGAATTAAATTGCAAGAAAGTAAAGCAAGATAATAATAAGCAAGTAATAAAAAGCGATAGAAAGAACAAGAAACTAGAACTCAAGACAAGCATGTGATCAATAGCCAACCCTTAAACTTGCAAGCTCAATCAAGAGGTTGCAAGATCAAGGGAAGGGTAGAGAACGCATGTGAAATGAAGCGCTAATTCCATAAGAAAATACAACCCTTGAGATCAATAACTAACCCTTAACCATTCAAGCTCAATGAAGAGGTTGAATGATCAAGGGAAAGCAAGAATCTCAAGGGGAAGAAGAAACAAAAGAGAATGATACAAAAAGCCCTCATCTTCATTGATCTCCCACTCAAAAAGCTCTCACTACAATTTTCATGGAAAAAGAATGAAGAAGAAGAAGAAAAAGACTAAATCCTAACAAAAAGAAGAACAAAAGAATGACCCTTGGCTTAGCTCAATTCTGGAGTATTTATAGGCAGTTTACAGAAACCCTAGGGCAAGAAGCTGGCATAAAATGAAGTACCCAAACTACCCTAAAAAAACGACAATGAGAGGAGCCCACTTGGCCGCGGATCCGCGGCCAATACCCCCTATTGGCCGCGGATCCGCGGCCGTATGGTAGAGTTGGGCCCTCCAACTTTTTGTGCTTCCCTGGTTTTCTGTCCCCTGTTATCTGGTACATATATTTTCTGAAAATACTTTCACATTTCTTCCAGAATTTCTGTTGAGGAAAGGTGGACTTTTTGTGGATGCTTTTGTCATGATTGCCTCGAGCTCCGCGTAGATTTCTTGGAACTTGTTGTTGCCATTGAGCCTTGTGCATGAAAACGACATTGATTTGACATTTCGTCTCCCTAAACTGGTATCTGGCAACATACGGATGAAGAGCGGAGACCGTGTTTTATCTGTGGTTGGCAGGAACCCGGATTTTGTCGTGTTTTCCATGAATTTCACCGTTTTAGAACCGAGAACCTGTATCCTGCAAATATGTAACAAACACGGATTAAAAGCACCTACCTATAAACAACCGAGCGTAAGAATGGGCGGTATAAAATGCAGTATTCTGTGATGAACAAATACCCCCAAACTTAACTTTTGCTCGTCCCGAGCAAAACCAATTATTCACAAAAAATAAAATCCTAGCCGCACTTTCGCAGGGAACGCGATTGCACTGAGCGTGTGCAACAAGCCGTTAAACCTCTAGGTGTCCCTAGTAGGAGGAGTGTTGTCTCCTGAGGGTTTTCAGCGGATTACACCCACAAAATCCCGTCAAGCTAGTGTAATAAGTTAGCATCGATTCTACTCCTACAGTTTAGTATTTACGTTAGAAACTCTATCATCCTAAGTTAGAAATATCCAACCCTTATTTTTCACACCTCCTATCTATTTAGCCTTAGATCATATACGTTCCAAAAAAGTTTAGAAAGATGTTGGTTCTCCTGAGTTTTCCTTCTAAAGTGAGGCCTCAAATCAGGGATTTTTATCAACTTTACAGAAAACACAAGTCTTATTCTTTATTTCTATCTTTTATTCAAACATCGATTGTATACCCCTACGTGTGTGTGTATTTGCACCCCTACACTCAAGAATTCAATTCAAGCTATAATACCCTTGCCCTAATACCTAATACTACTTCTTTTCATTAAGGATGGACGGATTTGCTCACACACCTTTCATGCGACTATTAATGCTTCTTGAGGCACTAACGACCGATTACTGAATGTGTGAACTTTAAAGCGTAAATAGCAGTTTCCAGGTCTTGACTTTATTCTATTTTTCTTTTCTTTTTCTTTTTTTTTCTTTTTCAAGACCGGATATGTTTTTCAATACGCTCTTTTGGTGTTTAGCTTTAAATACCGTTTTTTCTTTCATACTAGGCTTTCAGGCAAGAGTATTTCTAGGTATCCTCTACTATCCCAAGTTTCAAGGTGCGTGTAAGTGCAGTTTGTAGGGTATATACTTTCTAAATTTGAACTCAAGAAAAGAAACTATTTTTCAGACTTATCCTCCAGTAAAGTTTCAATACTTTCCCTTCATCTTAACTTAACTCAAGAACTGAACTCAAGATTACCTATTTCTCAAAAAAACTGTAAGGACGTATACTTACCAAGTTTAAACAGAATGAGGGTTATTTTTAGGGTTTTCAATTCCTAAGCCTAGAATTTAGTTATTTCTATCATATCAACTAAACTTTCGGAATAAAGATCTAAGTTACCCTATTAGCTAACTTGACGACAAAGTTTTTATATTTTTGGAAAATTTTCGATTTTTGTGGGTTTTTAATAAGGTATGCAAATGCAAAATATACAAATGAATGCGAAGGAAGAAAGCTTACCGAGCACACCCCCAAACTTAAACTTGACAGTGCCCTCACTGTCAGGCTATACCAAGAGGGTCAAAATTGTCGGCGCTCCCCCTAAAAACAAATTATATACAAAAAAGGAAAACAAAAAATATATATATATATATATACAAAAAAAAGTGCCCCCCCCAAACTTAAGTAAAACAGTGTTTCCACTGTTAAGCGTTGAAGTTCAGGATTAGGGGGGAAAGAATAGTATCAAGCTATACAAGGCCTTACACAGGCCAAAAGTTAGTACCAACCATTCAAAGATTTTATCTCTATAATGTGCTGGTTGGTGAAAGAAGGCGTAGAGAAAAGAGATGGACAATACGCGAGACCGTAGGCGAAGAGAAGCGGGATACGGTCTCGGTATATGAGAGGAAGAAGAATGGCGGAAGGGAAAAAGAAGTGGAATACGAACTTGATGGTGCAAATGGAGTAAATAGATTAGCACAATTTGTGATGAGCGATGTGTAAAAAGCGATTGTGCTAATATATTTACCCGTCGAGAAATGGGGTCAAATCCCTCAAGATTCGTGAGAAACCATGGGTACGCCGAACTTGGTAAACCAGACATAGTAAATGAAATTGAGACGGGTTCTTGCAAGGTCGGAACGATGGAAAGGATGGAGGGAAGTGGTTGAGGAAGGGTATCGGTTAAAGGTTCAGGAGGGTGTACACAGTCAGTGGAAGGAACAGGATGAATTGGAAAATCCGACTCATCAAGCAAAACTGGTTCATCCTCAAAACTATCCTCAATATTCTCCTCAAAATTTTGCACATCCATGCTCTTCTCTTCAAAGTCCAGACGCATATGGGGTTCGGGAAAAACATTTAATGACTCGGGATGATGATTTGAAGAGACAAACTCAGCCAAATCAACGGGTTCATCATCCAAAATATCCCCAGCGTCAATATCCTCAATTAAGTGAAAATCAAAATTCTCTGACACCTCATTAAAAGCATGGATATTAATCAATTCTGGTTCTAAGATGGAGGTGTAGAGGTCAAAAGGATTAGGTATGGTTTCACTTGGAAGGGACCCTTCACAATCGGGCAAATCAAACACTACGAAGTCGCACAACTCATTCATCATTCTATCTTCAATTGATAAATCATGTGGGATACTCGATAGACTTTCAAAACAGGAGTTGTGGGATTCAATTTGGGACGGGTAGGTTTGATTTGGAAGGGGGTACATCTCACTCTCTCCACTCAAATTCACAGCCTGTCCTGCCGCCTCATCATACATTGAAAAAGTTGGAGCTAGTTGAAAACTAGCTACCGGGTCACTAGGTTGCATGAGGGCGGCCATGGACGCATTCAAATCCATCATCTGTTGGCTTGACGCTACCCTAAAGTCTTCCAACGACTGTTCTAGACTAGACATTGGTTGTGAAGGGGTTTCAGTAAAAGATTCAAAGTTGTTTGGATACTGAAAATTCCCAAAAGGCTGTGTAGAAGCAATGTCTAGGGAAGGTGCAAAAGTTGGGTAGGACTGGTAGGAATTGAATGGTTGGACAGGGGTAGGATCAACAGGTGGATAAGAAGGTGAAGGAAATTGTTGATCCCAAGAATTTGAAGTGGTGAAAGGAGTGAAAGATCGGCTACGGGATTGTTCAATACGTTCAGCGATGGACAAAGGACGACCTGCAGAAGGGGTATCAACATAAGCAGGTACGGGAGGTTGAAAAGGTTGATACAAAGTGGAATGAGGAGTGCAAGTGTTTGTCCTAGACGCTGCTATGCGATCTTTCAGTGAAACTTTGGGCATGGAGGGGTCGTTTGAAGTTCGACCAAAATAAGAACCGTATGAAGTAATGTCTGGTTGGGGGTACCAAAGTTCGGCAAGAGTTTTGCGAGGTGGAGTACCCATGATATGAAGAGAGAGAATGAAAGAAAGGTAGAGAAAAGGAGAGTAAAAAGAATGTGATTTTTTTTTAAAAAGTTTATATATTAACAGAAGAATGAAATATACACACAAAAAGAATATGGACAAAAATAATCACGACACAAAAATACCACACATCTAATCGTTCTAGGGTTCACCTAGGTCAACTAGACCTGCTCCAGAACTTGATTGTCGAAGTAAAACTGTGTCGAGAAACGGGCTCAAGATACACTGATCACGAAGCCAGGTAAGTGCAGAGATAAGGGGAGGTTTTCCAACGCTTTCGCGAAGTTCCTTAATTAAATAACCCTTTCTCTTTTGGCGGTTTCGCCGTTAACACTTTCCTAGACACCCCGTAAACAATGTACCGTTAAGCAAGGTTCTAAACACAATTAACTTCTCCTAGTGAGCGCGAAGTCCTTAAGGCTTAAAGTCTAGTTTCTTTTAAATTTGTGCGGGTAAACGTTATGCGCAAGTTCGTGATTTGTGGGCCACGGAAAAAGGTGATGAAATCCTTTACCGTATCTTATGGGGTTCGCTTGCCCTTAAGTCCGTATTAATGTATGTAATGCACAATTCAATAAAAATTCTATAAAGAATCAAAAAATTGTTTTTTTTTTAATTTTAGCACGGCACTGCAACAAATACGGGTTAGTCAATTTTGGCGTTTGCTAGCGAACTTGCAAAGAATCCTGCAAAGAATAGTATATTGGAAGCGTCGGATTTGAGAAGAAGGTGTTAGGAAAGTACGTACCGTTAAGTTTTTGGGTTAGGAAACCCCCGTTGAATCAAATCCGGTAAGCTTGAAAAGTTCGCTTGCGCGGGTCAAACTACCCGGATCTTTGGCACTGTACTTCATAAATCACCCTTGCCCTGAATGCACACTTTGCTCCCACAA
The DNA here is from genome assembly GCA_030015575.1 of Agapanthus africanus. NCBI lineage: Eukaryota > Viridiplantae > Streptophyta > Magnoliopsida > Asparagales > Amaryllidaceae > Agapanthus > Agapanthus africanus. The sequence goes on along the minus strand of JASDDO010000006.1, from coordinate 226,116,079 downwards.
TCGCAGTTTGCAAACTTGCAAAAATCTGCACTCTTGCCCACAAAAATGATCAGCAAAAAACAAAAAACAAAAAGAATTTTTTTTTAATAAATATATACAGAAAGAATATTAACCCGAATAACAAGAAAGAAAATACGCTACCGTCTCCCCGGCAACGGCGCCATTTGATCGCACGCTTTTGGCGTGTCGGATGTTCAAAGAATTAAAGTATAACCGCGATCAGGACGGTGTCGCTTTGCAGCTAGCCGGTTGAGCACGGGTCGGTCCATAGGGAGATGGTGGTATTTTACCTTCTTGTCTTAGACGAGTCAATAAAGAATTTGTATGAGTTTGTTCGATTCTAACCTATGTGTATTATTTGCAAGTAAAAAGTTGTTAAGGAAAAGATACGAGATTGTAAGCTAAGAAATCCGTACTCAAAACCTTTGAGCCGAGTCTTGACCAATTGAAGCTAGAGCAATCGGCAACAACGTGGATTAGGGGATTTAAGCGCGGTATTCGTGGAATCCGGCTTATTTACCCTTGTCCTTCCGTTCTTGTCTCTTGCTTTCGCCTCCGGCCAAACCGAACGCAACCGGTCGCGGTTAGGAATCACCGTTACCTTGTCAGGGTAGGGTGCCTAACGGAGCGCTTGCGTATGGTTTGGGCGGAGTTAAATGGAAAATAACGGGAAAAGGAAATGAGAAAGAAGATATTAACTTATAATACCGTATTTCATCTTAACAACAATAATTACAACCATTCACAAAATGAATAAAAGAGAGCAAAAGAAAAGAACAAAGAAAAGAAAAGATTACAAGTAATTAAGTGCATGAATTAAATTGCAAGAAAGTAAAGCAAGATAATAATAAGCAAGTAATAAAAAGCGATAGAAAGAACAAGAAACTAGAACTCAAGACAAGCATGTGATCAATAGCCAACCCTTAAACTTGCAAGCTCAATCAAGAGGTTGCAAGATCAAGGGAAGGGTAGAGAACGCATGTGAAATGAAGCGCTAATTCCATAAGAAAATACAACCCTTGAGATCAATAACTAACCCTTAACCATTCAAGCTCAATGAAGAGGTTGAATGATCAAGGGAAAGCAAGAATCTCAAGGGGAAGAAGAAACAAAAGAGAATGATACAAAAAGCCCTCATCTTCATTGATCTCCCACTCAAAAAGCTCTCACTACAATTTTCATGGAAAAAGAATGAAGAAGAAGAAGAAAAAGACTAAATCCTAACAAAAAGAAGAACAAAAGAATGACCCTTGGCTTAGCTCAATTCTGGAGTATTTATAGGCAGTTTACAGAAACCCTAGGGCAAGAAGCTGGCATAAAATGAAGTACCCAAACTACCCTAAAAAAACGACAATGAGAGGAGCCCACTTGGCCGCGGATCCGCGGCCAATACCCCCTATTGGCCGCGGATCCGCGGCCGTATGGTAGAGTTGGGCCCTCCAACTTTTTGTGCTTCCCTGGTTTTCTGTCCCCTGTTGTCTGGTACATATATTTTCTGAAAATACTTTCACATTTCTTCCAGAATTTCTTTTGAGGAAAGGTGGACTTTTTGTGGATGCTTTTGTCATGATTGCCTCGAGCTCCGCGTAGATTTCTTGGAACTTGTTGTTGCCATTGAGCCTTGTGCATGAAAACGACATTGATTTGACATTTCGTCTCCCTAAACTGGTATCTGGCAACATACGGATGAAGAGCGGAGATCGTGTTTTATCTGTGGTTGGCAGGAACCCGGATTTTGTCGTGTTTTCCATGAATTTCACCGTTTTAGAACCGAGAACCTGTATCCTGCAAATATGTAACAAACACGGATTAAAAGCACCTACCTATAAACAACCGAGCGTAAGAATGGGCGGTATAAAATGCAGTATTCTGTGATGAACAACTATTGAAGTATGGAAACCATTTTATATTGTGGAATTCTTTTTCATAAAACAAAATGGTTGTGCATATTTTTGTAAGCATGTTTTCATTTCCTCATTCTCATTCTCTCTCATCTCAAGCTCTCATCTTCCTCCTCATCCTAAACCCTCTCTTGTGTTGATAATCATGGGTTATGAGATAGATTAAAACCACAAAACAATCTTTACATCACCTAAATAATCTAGATTAGCAAACTAGTTTATTTAGTTGCTTCATTTGTGAAGTTGAAGCTTGAACCATATTATTTCGGTTGGATCATCTAAGATTAAGAAGGTCTCCAAGCAAATTTGATCAAGGATCTCTAGGAGCACAAGAGAGAAGAGTTTTGAATCTCGAAGGACACGAATACTTAAGTATAACCTCCTTTCATAGTAGATAACCCCTTTGGATTTTGTTCTAGTTTAGGCTTATGGTAGATCTTGAAGTTTTTGTTTATTGTGCTTGCTCAAAATTTTATTTTTGTGCATTCCGCCTCTCAACTTTCATTGTAGAGTGAGCACAATCAACTTTCATGGTATCAGAGCCAATCCATAAGCTTAAACTAGCGAGTATGACCTTAGAATTTCATCGCATACCGGTTTCGAAAGATTGTTTTCAAAACAGCGACTAAGCTTACAAAAACTGAACTTTTGACACTTGTACTCGATCCCCGGAGCTCTCGTTTTGAAACATGGACTCCGTAAGGGATCGAGGGTGATCCGTGATGTCTCGGAAAGCCTTTTCTCAAAACCGTTTTTGCAAAACGTTGCTGTTTCTGTCAATGGAAAACTGCTGATTTCAGCCATGAATTTTCAGCCGTGTTTGTGTTTAAAATTGAGTTTTAAAGCTTGTACTCGATCCCCAGAACTCTCGTTTTTGAACAGGGAATCCGTAGGGGATTGAGGGTGGCCCGTAAAGTATTAGGAATCCATTTTCAAAACTGTTTTTCGAAGAATGACGCTGTTTAGCATGGCTGAAATCTGTTTCGGAAATCAGTCCAAAATCTGAATTTTTTGTCATGTTTCGATCATCGTGGGCTCTTGGTTCGGACCAAGAACCCATACCCATGAGGCGGATAGAGGGTACCTCGAGGAGTTCCCAAGGGCACTCGGACAAGTTACGAGTCATTTTGGACTCTCGATTTAGCAAAATGTTTGGTTTTTTTGGATGCGGAAGTGCACTAGTTTTTCGCCGACGAAAAATTTGAGTGTAGGCTTCTTATGCGATGGATTCTAAGGTCCTGGTTTTTGTTTACACTTTCTTATGTGATACGTATATGTGTTGTGCATATCGTCTAATTTCTATATGTCGATTAGACGGGGTTACACGCATCTTGCTTGTTGCTTGAGATATTTCTGTGATGGTTTCGAGGGATTGTCGTGTTGGATAGCCTTTTGTGCGATATTAGTTGTACAGTTTTGATTTCTTTTGTATATTCATTATTGCGGGGTGAGCGTATGACTAGTGGACTGTCGTTTCTTCCTGTTTGTATATTCTTTTATTTGGACATGGCTGGGTTGAGATCGATATCACCATTGTATATTATTTCATTTATGTACTAGGATAAACCCACGGAAAAGTGATCGAATAGCCGAGTTCTAGAGTGCGGTAGGTGGTCGTCCTGCAGTGGTGAGTGTCACGACCCGGAATTTGACACGTGATCGGTACTTAAATCACGCAACGTCTAAAGGCGTAACGTAATTCAAGTAAGCCGAAGCCCAGAAATCTAAACCTTTTTGCGGAAAATAGTGGAGGTGCGGTTTTGAAATAAGGTATAATGAAATCAAGTTTTATTAAAAATGCATAGATAATAAAATGCAAGTGGATTATATACTATAGTTGACAACATTTTTCGTCCTTTAAAAAATTGGGCAGCACCTCCCTTGTAAATTTTGAACCAAAATCATATACATGCAATAAAAGGCATCCCCAAGCGGGAGATAGCTCTTCGCCAATTGGCGGAATCACAACCACACACACACACACACACACGACGTCCTACGGCAAAAATCAAACATAGAAAGAATAATAAAATAAGGCATCAACACAAAAGTGAACATACACCCAACGCTCTAAGTCTCGCAAACACAAGTCTGACTAGGTCTATTAATATACAGAGTCTAGTTTCTGAATTGATGGAGTTTATCTAGATACAATAGAATATAAAAGTACAAGAGTGGGCACGATCCAATGTGTGTCCCACCTACCATAGAAAAACACCCTGAATGAAGCTGTGTTCCAGCAATACCACTACTAATCCAAACGGTCAAACCTGCAAGAAAGCTGTGGCACAACGGGGGTAAGTTGCCAACTCGTGAGTAGAAAACATCAGCATGTAGAAATCGAATAAACAGCAATTCCTAGGTCATACTATATCATGAAGGTAATACTATGATATCTAGGGTGACCATGTATGCATATATGTCAACAATAGAGTCAATACCAATGACATGTAAAAATAAACAATCGAAATCATATGCCTGTATGCATGTAGATATCATCCACGTGTGTCCATCAACGACACATCAACATCATGGAAACTGAGTGTCCAACACCGACACTCGAAAACATCATGAAACCCGTGTCCAGTATCGACACGTAAATTTTCATATTTTCAGGTGCCGCATTCTCAGATCGGCCCTCATATCCATCTCACGACTCTGGTCGGTATCCTCCGGATAACCGCCGGGTCTAAACTATCACCGGTAGGTAGTACATCTTCTGTCAGGCTCATTGTCATCCCCACAATCTTCTTTCCTCTGAGGTACCTTACCGGGTCCACCATGTACCCGCAGATGGCTTTTCCACCTCCTCGAATCGGGTACTCGAAAATCTCAGAACCGAGAAAACTCATGGTGGAAATAGTTATCATATCAAGGAAAAACCGCACTTTTTAAATATTTCAAGTTTTCAAAATGTACTTTGCGATTTCCCAAATCCACGAAACAAAAATCTCATGAAAACATCATATGAGATAAATTACTATAGCAATGTATGCAACATAGAACAGTAATGTGAGCATAGCAAGTATATCATGTAAACATGTCATATGATAGTACTGAACAATGAATGTACTTTACAAAGAATAATATCATGATATAGTAATTCTACTGTGTAAATGGCATAGCAATTACCGATGATGAATGTGTGAGCCGGAAAAACCATGTAAGTGTAACATGCGCATCATCGGTAATAGTGCAAGTGTACTAGCAGATGATATCATATAACGGTGAATACCGGGAACATAGTGCATAAGTCATGAAGGATAAACCAACATAAACATGAACTATAAAAAGGTATGAAACTATACATGAACCACACGGTCAGTTTAAATGATACAAATCGTAGTTTTGAAAGTGGGGGCTACGGTGTTTTTGAGGAAAAGACACCATTTGAAAATCCGTAGCGTCCCTTGAGGTTTCTATTTAAAAGGGCATATGATTCGTCGGTTTTGGAAATAAGTATGGTTCAGGTGAAATCTTTGCGTCGGCGATCCAGCCTCATAGCATCAGATGTAGCAATATCCTCGAATATCATCCTCAAATCACGAGCACGGATCAATTATCCGGTATAACTCATCGCGTACGGTAATCCACCGGTCATCAAATAGAATGGGGATCCTATCGTCCTATTCTTCAATAAGGGTACGGATCTAAGGTCTCGTACTTCATATCACCTTTCATTCTCATCCATATATTTATAACATCGATCTTATGTTATTGCTCTATTAATCTCATTATATATCTTGGCAGATGTATTTGTGCATCTATACCGCCTCACATCCTCAGATCAAGCATATCCGCTCATATCATCTTATATCATCACATTGACATCTAAATTCATGTCATTTTGTAAAAATCATACCATCTCATACTAACTCTTTGATCATATCCGTAATTTCATTGCATAGGTTTCTCCAACTATAATTTATATATATCGGTTCTTTCATCATTAGTGCGGGGTTGCTATACGCCATCCACCCGACTTCCCCCGTAAATATAAATCTACTCACCTGTTAAACTCCTTGCTTAGCCGAAGTCGATATGCTTCATCGTCTCGGAAGTCCACGAGAAGGTACCTACAAATCAACACACATCATAAGGTTATTAAAACCAAGTCCGAAAAACTGATACGGCACACGAAGTGCTCATAGGTTAGAATATATAGGCTACGCATGCAAAAACAACCAAATAACCCTCGTCGTTGACGTACAAACGTCCAACGATCAAATCTAAACACAAATACCAAAACCGAGTTTCAGAAATCGCAAAACCCGAAATCAACAACCTAGAAAACCACTCCAAGATTCTACCCTGGATCAAATCAAGACATTTAGCATATAGGGTTGGTCTAGATATAAGATAAAGGAACCCTGGAACAAAAATCAACACGAGACACCACATTGTGGCCGCAAATTGCGGCCACAAGCAATAAATCTGCGGCCAAGTCTTGGGGTTTGGGTCTTGGGTTTCAGGGGTAGATTCAAGGTTTCCTGCACGTCTCACTGTCGTGGAAACTTATTTTATGGGGCTCTCGGGTGATACCAGATTCCAATATATCATCACAAACTGTCAAAAACCCGATGTCGGAAAATTCTATGTTCATGGTTTGGGTTTCTAGTCATCTAGTTTGGCCAGTAAAATATCACTAAGGTCTAGTAAACACTAACTAAACCTATATTGTCACTTCACAAGTCCATTCATCCACTAACATCAACCTAGAAATTTTTAAGATCACTAAACATGCAAAACGATCTCTAAACACGAATAGGAAGTAAGGAAACTAATTTACAAGATGGGAAGTGGAAGCTATACCTCTTGGAAGCAACTCAAGAAAAACCCTAGATGGTCCAAGTGCTCAAAATCCAAACTTGATTCAACCATGGGGTGTAGGATGAGACTGTGTGCATTTTTAATGAAGGTGAGGTGATGTTTTGGCAAGGTTTTGGAGATGATTCATGGAGGTAGAGAAGGGTGAAGGAGGAAGGTGAAGAAGATGAAGGAAGAAGAGAAAAATGGTGAAGTGAAGAAAAAAAATTAGGAATGGTCAAGTGTAGGAGCCATACCCTCTCTCTCATTCTCTCTCATGGCATGCTTCCATGTCATAATTGTGTCCCCACTCTCTCATCAACCATGCTCTCTTTTCTTTTTCTTTCTCTTTTTCCATCACCCATTTAAACCAAACATATAACACAAATACAAATGAAACAAATATGTAACAAAATACAACATGTCATGGTGCACTAGCCATGGTTAATTAAAAAGACGAATTTGGCCTAATCGTGATTAGTAGTGCACTAATCAAGTTTAATTTAAACTTGCATATAATTAATTATAAAATGCCCAAATCCAATAAATACCTTTTTACTAATTAATACATATTAATCTTCAACTATTTTCCAAATATTGGTATATAATTATACCATTTTATGAAAATCCCAATTCGCAAATCGAATAGTTTTCGTGAAATATATTATTTTAATATTTAAATTCCAAAAAATAATATTTTATATTTCTGAAATGTTACAGTGAGTTCAAGCCGTCTCACTATAGAATTGGCAGGCTATTCGCCGCACTTGTAGGGGTTTTAGGATGACCCATGGTGGAGTGCTCAAGTTACCGGATTCCATGAAGTGTCGGGTGGCCCACTCATATTATTAAGTGATGGTTGCCTCACTTCTAGAATTGGCGAATGACTTGCCGCACTCGTAGGGGTCTTGGTTCTACATTGCTCAGGCTATCCACACGACCGGGGAACATCGAGTTTCATTTGTGGCTCGAATGAAACGCGGGGCTCCAAGATTAACAGCTATTCCATATTGCTTATCGCTTATCTGTAATGTTGCTTATATCAAGCCTGTGATGAATGGTTATATATATAAATAAATGTTTTATATGTTTTGCATCCGTGCTAGCCCTGCCTCCGCTCTTCCGTTAGTTAAGTGACCTAACAGTGCATGACGGAGCCTGTGGCGAATGCGGATGACATATACGTACATTATATTTTCATTCTTTTTTGGTGTGATGAGAATTAATTGATGGGATTGCATTAATTCTGATTAGTGCAAGAAAATAAACATAACAAGATGTCGGAACCAACTTTTCAAAAAAAAACTATAGTCGTATTCTATTGCTTTGCATAGAGGTATTCGGTCAGGAATATCCCACATCTCATTCGAGGAAGAAAGTGCCTAGATCCCTTTATAGGGAGTGATCTCTTGAGCAAAAGTTTATGTTACTATAGATTACTCGATTTTCTTCAAAACCATTCGTTTTTAAAAGCGGAGCCTAAGCCACTCCTTTTCAAAACTATTCGGTTCTTTCAACGATATCAAGTTCATCACGTTAAAGGTTTTTTTACCAAAAACCAGCTGTAACCCTCCTTCATTTCTTACAAGTGTTACTTAGTATTCGTGATGTGTGTTTTGACCTAGTCAAGGCGTAGTGTTCGGTAACAGAGTGGTGCTTATTTGTTGCAAGTGTTGTGATTATTTAGGACGGCCGCATAACCATTTTGATCTAGTCAAGGGTCTATGTGGGTGAGTCTAAATTAATTTAGGACAATCACAGGTTGAACTTGATTAGCGGTTTATGATATGTTAACCTAGTCAAGGTCATAAGCCATTAGGGGAAAAAATCACATCGGGTTTTCAAACATAAAGGAAACTTGCATGGTGTATGCATACCTTCTGGAGTGTTGGCAACTAGAGTAGATTCCATCTAGATTATCACGCGATGATAGTTGGGTCCTGATCCCACTGTGAGTATATACTAATCTCCGGGAGAATTTTGCACTTTACAATTAGCTAAATCGTTAGGTGTCAGGAAAAGTGTTAACGGGGCTACGTCTCTGCGGAAACGGGGTTATTTAATTAGGTCCGTGCGAAAATACAGGGAACCTCCGTCGGAGTACCAATACTGGCATAGCTGAACGGTTGGCGAACTTGTAGGGTGTAATTAATCCCGGCTTGTTCTCTTTTTAAGGTTTGAAGGAGAATTCGAGGAAACAATGGGAGCCATCTTGATTAGATAAACCGATAACCAATCTAATCTTGTAAAAGCGCACACTGAGTGTTTTTTTCCTCTCTCTCTCCAGATAGCAACCATGTCACGCCCTAATCAAGACAATAAAATGTTTGACTTGACCGAACCAGTTTATTACTTTGGGCTGGGAAACGTTGGTTCGACTCTAACTTGTGAAAATTTTCACGAGTATGGGTAAGGGAAAGAGGGCTGTAAGAACTTCCGCATAACCCTAGTGAAGGAGAAGCATTCTAATGCATTTTCTTCGGGTATATTTGTTAGTGAAAACTGTTTTTCGGTCAACCCTACCTCATGGTACTAGATACCGGATCAGGATTATATATATATAATTTATTACAATAACTGAGAAAAATTAGAATGGTTGGACCGGGTGATATGTCCCTCAGAGTAGAGAACGAAGCACAAGTTGATGCTACTGCCGTCGGCAAATATCACCTTGTGTTACCAAGTAGCAACACTATGATTTTGAACAATTGTTATATACTTTCCACGCTCTGCAATATTATATCAGTTTCTTTACTAGATAAAGATGGATATAATTTTGTTTAGATAGAAATATTATGAACATTTAGCTCAATCAGGTATTGGTTGCAGAAGGTACATTATGCAATAGTATCTATGTTTTTAATCAAAACACAGTTTTCAATATAAAAACACACACAAGAGGAAGAGTTCAGATACGAATGAAACCTACTTGTGGCATTTTAGACTTGGTCATATCAATGAGAAAAAACTAGCCAATTTTCATAAAGATGGATTTCTGAATTCGTTCGAATTTTCATCTTATGAAACTTGTCGGTCCTGTCTCAAAGGAAAGATGACCAAAACTCCATTTACAGGACACACAGAGAGATCTACAGTGCTTTTGGGACTCATACACAGTGATGTATGTGGTCCAATATCTACACATGTAAGGGGTGGGTTCTCCTACTTCATTACATTCACTAACGATCTCTCTATGTTCGGATATGTGTATCTTTTGAAACATAAATCTGAAATTTTTGAGAAATTTAAAGAATACAGAAACTAAGTAGAGAACCAGACTGATAAATGTATCAAAATCCTCTGATCTGATAAAGGGGGGGTACTTAAGCACGGAATTCCTCGACTACTTAAAAGAGAATGGAATTATCTCCCAGCTTACTCCTCTGTATACAACACAACGATGTATCAAAGTGGAGGAACTGTACCCTTTTGGATATGGTTCAATCAATGATGAGTAATGCCAAGTTACCTTTATCTTTCTGGGGATGTGCGCTTCAGACAGCAGCATACTTATTAAATGATGTTCTATCCAAAGCTGTGCCTAAAACACCATTTGAAATATGGAATGGTAAGAAACCATATCTTAAAAGATTTAAGATATGAGGTTGTCCGGCTTATATTAAAAAACACAACCCAGACAAACTTGAAGCACGATCAGTTCTTTGAAAGTTTGTGGGATATCCTAAGAATAGCTATGGATATCTGTTCTACCACACTGAGGAATAGAAGATGTTTGTTGCTCATCACGCAAAATTTTTAGAATGGCAGTTTCTTGCAAAAGAAATTAGTGGGAACACGGTAGAACTGGATGAAATATATGAACCACAAACTGAAGCCGAGGAATTAGTGGAACAAGAGAATTCAATAATCCTAGATGAAGTTCAGCCACTTCGCAGATCTAGTAGGATTTCTCGTCCGCCCAAGAGATACTACGGTTTTCTCATAGACGGGGATCGAGAGGATTGAATCTTCGAAGAAGATGATCCTACTAGTTTTGAGAAGACCATTACCAGTAGGGACTCTGTGAGATGGCTGGATGCTATGCAATCCGAGATGGAGTCTATGTACACCAACAAAGTTTGGACTTTGGATATTGCTCCTCCTGGGTAAAACCCATTGGATCCAAGTGGATCTTCAAAAAGAAGATTAGTGTAGATGGACAGGTGGAAACCTATAAGGCTTGTTGCAAAAGGTTTTCGTTAAAGACCAGGAATGGACTATGAAGAAACCTTTTCTCCAGTGGCTATGCTGAAATCCATTTAGATCCTACTTGCCATTGCTGCCTTCCATGACTATGATATCTGGCAGATGGACGTAAAAACGACTTTTTCTAAATGGAAGTTTAGAAGAATGTGTTTATATGGATCAGCCGGAAGGAATCATAGACAGTGGGAGCAGCGGGAAAGTGTGCAAGTTGCTTAAATCTATTTATGGATTAAAGCATGCTTTGCAGAGCTGGAACATCTGTTTTGATGAAACGGTCAAGAAATTTGACTTCATAAAAAACGGGGATGAGCCATGTATCTACAAGAAAATATTAGGGAGAACTGTTGTATTTCTCGTCTTGTACGCCGATGACATTCTCTTGATAGAAAATGATATTCCTATGCTGCAATCGGTCAAACTGTTCTTGTCACAAAATTTCTCCATGAAAGACATGGTTGATTCCTCCTACATTCTGGGGATTAAGATCTACAGCAACAGATCCAAGAGGTTGTTGGGACTTACACAGTCAAGGTACATGGACACCATACTAAAGAGGTTTAGTATGGAAGATTCCAAGCATGGTAATATACCCGCTTTGCGCGGAATCACCCTCTCCAAAGAGATGTCTCCCAAGAATGATGAAGAGAGGGCTCACATGAGCATTATACATTACGCTTCAGTGGTAGGATCTATAATGTATTATAATGTATGCGATACTATGTACCAGACCATATGTAGGTTACGCGCTTAGTGTGAATGATGAAGAGAGGTCTCGCATGAGCATTATACCTTATGCTTTAGTGGTAGGATCTATAATGTATGCGATACTATCTACCAGACCATATGTAGGTTACGCGCTTAGTGTGGTGAGCCGATATCAGTCGAATCTATATAAGAATCATTGGACAGCTATAAAGAACACTCTCAAGTACCTGAGAAGGACTAAGGAGATGTTCCTGGTTTACGGTAATGGAGACCTCCGGATGGAGTCCTTTATCGACTCAAGCTTCCAAAGTGACAAGGATGACAGCAAGTCTGTCTCGGATTATGTATTTACCCTCAATGGAAGGACGGTCTATTGGAAGAGCTCTAAATTGGACACTGTCATAGACTCGACAATGGAGGTTGAATACATTGCTGCCAACGATGCCGTAAAAGAAGCGGTCTAGATGAAGAAGTTCATTACTGAACTTGAGATGGTTCCGTCCATTGTTAATCCAATACCTTTGTATTGCGATAACAATGGGGCCATGGATTTAGCGAAGGAACCACGATCCCATCAGAAATCTTGATACATCTTGAGACGGTATCACCTGATCAGAAAGATCGTAGATTGCCGGGAGATTGAGTTCCGCTGAGTAGATACGAAAAACAACACGACGGATTCTTTTACTAAGGCCCTTTCTCAAGCGTAGTTCGAGCGACTTTTTGAGATGTTGGGTATGTGATACACCAACAACTGTCCCTAGAGCAGACGTTTGGTATTCGGTATGCTAATTACAGGACTTAGTGAAAATGGGAGATTGTTGGATATGTATGCCCTAGAGGCCTATATTGCATTGGATGTTAGGGATGTGTATGTACAGGACAATCTTGCTCAGTTATATAGTATACTATTTTGGTTTGTCTTTATCTGAACATGTGTATTTGTTTTTCTTGCTACTTTGTATTACTTATACATGTTGATAAAGACACGATACAGTAGTATACTATTTTGGTTTATCTTTATCTCAGCATATGCATATGTTTTACTTGATATCATATATGGATGATACATGTTGATAAAGCCCGTAGGATTTTGCTTGACCACCAGCATTATGATGGCGATCATACTTGTGGGGGCTAGGTAGTCCATAAGAACATCCTTAAATGTCCTAAGTCGCAGGAGTATCGAGACCAGGTATCGATATTCCAGAGTAGACTTGTGTATACGTTTCTACACCCCGATTGTGGGTGGTCCCACAGCTATTGTTGTGATCATTTAAGATTGTATACAGGTGCTCACTATGGGTGAGTACACTGGACAGACTCACCGATAACTTCTAGATCGTATTATACCTATCGTTAAAATAGCGGTTCTCTAGTGACATGAGTACAGGTTAGTCTTTAGACCTGAGATCGTCATTTGTCTCGTGTGAGTTCCCACTTAGATCACTACCCTACCATGGATATACTGAGTCATAGAAATAGATTTTGGTTGGGTACCGTCCCGAGCCACATGGAGGTTTTGAGCGATTGTCAGGGATTCGTCTCTCTCGGTATTCAGAGTCGATATCGCACTGTGTCCGGTTGGCCAGAACCAAAAGACCTTGGCTAAGGCAGATGAGATTTACGGATGGTTAGATCAGTGGTTTCTCAGATCGATCCTGAGCCACATCGACACGACTCATCGGGTTATTAGGGGTTTGACGTTTACCACCCCTAGACCCGGTATGCGATAATCTTAGACGAAGAGACCGGACTGTATGGAGATTGTCACGGATAGGCTCAGCAGGTGTTCGGATGAGTTTACTCGTCAGTCTTCTTTTCGACAGGTATAGCCGTTACGCACAACTAGTGTTGCTGACGTGCTTGTGGTTGTAACACCCTAGTTCATTTATATTATATTCTATTTGAGTATTTTCTAATCTTGTGGCTATTTCTTGATTATTATTTACTTTGAGTGCGGATAGTGCATTGGTATCTATGGATAGTATCCGACCCGACCCGCATGCCCGAAACCCATCTTGATCCTAGATTACGTCTTATAATTCCTAGTACAGAGGATCCGTGCACACATATGTTCTATATACATGTATAATATATTTAGTATCTGCATATATTTTAAATAATACAAATTATAACCGGATAATATATTTTAATATCTAGCATGGCCTGTATCATACCCCATACCCTATGTTTGCATCCAGATATCGTGTTCATGTCCAGTTTGATGAATTGGACTTGTCACGACCCAAAGTTCGGCCCGTGACCGGCACTTAACCACGTGACGCTACAGACGTAACGCAACTAAGTAAGCCGAAACCCAGAAATCAAAACCCTTAAAAGTATAGAGTGTTTAAAATATTTATTAGAATATTTGTTAAAACATTTAGAAAACCTTAAGTTGTTTAGAAAAATTCTTTAAAGTTCGAGTTATTATTTTAAAAATTTTGGCAGCATTTCCTTTGTAAAACTAGCCCCGAAATCGGGTACAAGGCAATATATGAGTAAATGATACACAATAAGAAATAAGCATCCCAAACGGGAGCAATCACGCCCAACGGCGGAAACAAACACCACAATGATAATATACGACGCCGTAGCGTAGGAAGAGTAAAAAAATAAGTGAAGACAACATGAAATATAAAACTGCGTAAATAAAGTCGGCTCACAACGAGCTCGACACCAGAGTACAATAATATATATCGTCCTCACAACTGGTCTCTAAGTCAATACATAAGTAGTAGATGGAGAATACTAGATACAATGATGTATACAACTGGAAAAAAAACAGATACCGCACAAAACCCACCTATCAGCAAAAGGGCTAGTATGCCAACCGCAGTGGTATCTGTGTCAAAAGATGTAGGAAAGCAGCCTGCCGCGACTACTCCGAGGGGCAACCTGCAAACACTGTGGCACAACGGTGGTGAGTTGCCAACTCGTGAATAATAGATAACATATAAAGGTAATCGCGAGTATGCACGTACCGCGCTACTCTAACATATGCCAGCAGATAATATCTATATGCGATGAGCAAGATGTGCAATAATCATGCATAAGTACTCTATCAGGTATCATGACTACAGGATGAGATGCAAAATAATGAATGCTGATCATAGGAATAAAATAACATCTACACGGAATATCAACGTGGAAAATAGAATCGGTGTCCATCAATGCACCCAAATCCCAATAAAACTCAGGCGCCGTCATCCTCATCGGCCCTCAAATCCTGTAAATCTCTGAGAATCGCGAATGCCCGACATCGGCACTCAAAATATCATGAAATACTCATGTCCAGCATCGACACGCAAATCCTCATATATCGGGCTCAGTCAGTCCGGATCGGCCTACGGGCTCCGTCTGCGGAATCGGCCATCGGCCCCAGCAGTACGGGGAATCCCGTATCCATCTATCGACTCTGGTCAGTATCCTCCGGATAACCGCCAGGTCCAACAAATCACCGGTAGGTAGTGGTCCCACTGCCAGGCTCACCGTCTACTGCACAGCGATCAGTTCTCGCCCCGGGGTACCATACCGGGTCCACCATGTACCCGCAATCGGTCTCGTCCAGCTCCTCGATTCGGGTTCACATGTCACACGTCTCAGAACCGAGAAAACACATGGTGGACGCACTGAAATATCATATCAAGGGAAACCGGGTTTTTAAAACAGTGCGTATTTTCATAAAATAATACTCTGGTTCCCAAATCCAGAAATCACATAAATCCAAACTCCATGCGTAAATCCATGCAATGTGTCGTATGACACTAAGAGTAAAGGAAAGAGAAAACCGCTCTTTTAAAAGATCCAGTTTTGAAATATCCCATGCGGTCCCTTAGTTTTTAAGTCATTTCAATGTCATCCATGTATGTAACATATGTATGTGTATAAGTATGGATGTGCGAATGGATAGGTATGCAATGTGATTGTAGCAATGTACATGTGCACTAATATGGACATACGATGTATATGTGCCCAAGTATGGATATATGATGTATATGTGCACCAGGGTAAATATATCAAGATATGTATGCACTAAGATGAATATAAAGGGTGCATGTGCGCAGGTAGTGATATATCAATGAAGGTATGCACAAAAAGAGAATATACAATGTGCATGGTATGGATATGAATATATGCCAATATGCAGCAAGTCATGACAGTCATCAATGAAGCGGAATCAAGACAATATATGATTCGTAGCAATCCTATAATGTGAGTGTCATGGTAATCACTAACGGTGTGAGTGTAACATAAAATGGTGCTCGTGCAGCCTGAACCGTTAGTGACAGTGCAGTGTTCTATACTACCAATTCTATATGCAACAAGAAGGTATGCCACTATAGTATATCTACATGAACACATACAACTAAACTATCCTATTACGCCCTGACGCTTAACGTCATACGGGCGATTTCCCCGTAGATGTTAAATCTACTCACCTGGTCGCGTGCTACACGTAGCCGACCACTTGCTTCCCCTTCTTTGCGGCGTCGGATGTACCCGCCTGCGAACCGGAATTACACAAGGAATCCATATATATAAGCAAAATTCTATAAAACGCGATATCGAAATCAAACGAGAAACTCGCGTCGCGAACTAAACGCATGTGCGTACGATACGCTGAAACGTGTGTATACGCGTCTAAAACTAACCCGATACATCACGATACGCTGGATCACAGAACCCACTCACGTATTGCGCGTATCGCGCAAACTAAACGTACTTGAAAAACGATATATGGTCCCAAATTCTACCCAGGTGAGAAACTTACAAAATTGCACATGCCAAAACACTGGGATATGCAACAGACTCCTATAGCCAAAACCCTAACACCTAGCTCCCATGTCTGGCCGCAAAGGAATATTCCGGCGGCCTGGGTATGGGGTTAGGGGCTCGTGCTCTGGTGGTGTGGTCTAGACCTAGCATACTGCACCAGTTTCCTCAATTTTTACCTGAACAACCCGAGTCTAAAGCAGATCACAAAAAGCCAAGAATTCACTTTAAAATGCTAAATTTTGCACTATTTGAAACCCTATGGTATTTTGGTGAAATCTGGGGTTTACCTAGGTTTAAGTGGCCCTAATAACACTTAACTAAGTTAGTCTAACCATCACCAACATCACTTAACCAAAGGTCCACAATAAACACCCTATTTAGCACAAAAGCCCACTTTTTATACTAATCGAAGCTATTTCTATGCATACTAAGAAAACTAAGAAGTAGGTTAAAGAAATATACCCCAAAAGACCTTAGGAAGCAAGAGGAAGGAGAAGAAGAGGAAGGGAAGAAGGTGATGTTGCTGCTGGTTACTGCTGCTGCTTGCTTCTCCTGCTGCTGTTATTGCTTCTGCTGCTGATGCTGTTGCTGCTCTTGTTGCTGCTGCTGTGCTGGGGTTGCTGCTGCTGCTGAGGCTGCTGGGGCTGCAATTGTGTGTGTGTGTATGAGTGAGTGAGAGTGAGAGAGATGTGAGAACAAATGAGAGGCAAGAAATGATAACACCCAAGTCAAACCCCCTCCTCTCTCTCTCTCTTCATTAAATGCAAGCATGGCACTTGCCATGATGCCATCTCTCCCCCCCCCCCCAAGTCAACCAAATTCAAAACATTTCCATTTTCCTTTTAAAAAAAACACACCCTTAATTAAAACCCAATAACTTAATTAAATTTAAAATTAGCTTAAGGAAAAATGGTTAGTTCACCATGGTTGCTAATCATGGCCTAACCCCATTTTAACCCTAGTTTACATGCACAAGTGTGTGCAAGCCTAGGAAAAATCTAATAAAATATTCATTAAATTTGAAAAAATATTTGAAAATCAATTTGGTAAACTTTTTATTAAAAACCATATATTAACATATAATTAGCCCCTAAACACATCCCAAGGTGTTACAATCTTCCCCCCTTAAGGAAATTCGTCCCCGAATTTAAAATATAAATCTGTGCATGTGGGAGATTGTTGGCTATAGTGCCCTCAAGGCAATTATCATAGTCGCGGACTTGTGATTATGATGATTGAGTGAGGACCTATACCGATAAAACGGTCTTACTCAAGATGATAGTATGCTATCTTGTTTGTCTTTATCATCATGTACATATTGATAGAGCCCTTAGGATTCTTGCTTGACTGCCAACATTATGATGGCGATCATATATGTGGGAGCTGGGGTCTATAAGCACATCCTTAAATGTCCTTAGTCGAAGGAGTATCGAGACCGGGCATCGATACTCCAGTGTAGACTAGTGTATACTGATCGAGACCCCGACGAGGGGCGGTGGCCAGGTCTCACAAGCCATTGGTGTTAGTTTGTTCACCTAAGATAGTATGCAGGTGCTCATTGGGTTATGAGTACACTGGACGGACTCGCCGGGAACCTGCTAGTTGGTATTTACCTATTGTCAGATAGCAGTTCCCAGATGACATGTGTACAGGTTAGTCTGTCGACCTGAGATCGTCATTTGTCTCGTATGAGTTCCCACTGTGTTTTGATTACTACCCTACCACGGCTCAAAGGAGTCATGCAAACAGGTTTTAGTTGGGTACAGTCCCGAGCGACATGGAGGCAGTGATCAATTTTAACCTCCATTTTTTTCAAAAGCCAAACCTGATCGTCGGGGATTCGTCTCTCCCGGTATTGGGGGTTGATGTCGCATTGTGTATAGGTGACCATCACCACAAATCCATGGCCATGGTAGACGAGGATTACCGATCCAAGATCGATAGTTTCTCAGGAGGTGATGGGTTACATGCCAACACTAAATATCGTGTTGTTAGGGGTCTGACTTTATCCACCCCCCCTAGACTCGATATGCGATACACTTAGACGAACAGACCGGACTGTACGGATATTGTCACTGTCAGGCTAAGTAGGGGTTCAGGATGAGTTTGCTCGTCGGCCTCCCTTTCGCTCAATACCTGGGTAGCCGTTACGTACAGCTAGTGCCGCTGACGTGCTTGTGGTTAAACCTACTGCCAACGTATTGACGAGTCTTTAGAGTCCCACACTGAGCGTTTTCACGGTTCAGGCGATATGGTGTACATGGCGTATGTTGATACATACAGGTGTCCGATTAAATATGTGCACTTGCTGCGCAGACTTTAATCGGACGGTTTATAATACTAGCGGCTTAGGATTAAGCCAGATTATTAAATCAGGTTTTGATTTAATAATTTACATATGTATTTATATATGTATTCTAGTATTATTGTTCACTATTCGTTTTCTCTCTCGGCTATTCGTATTTTGGTACGAATACGCGTATATGTATTTCGGTACATGTACCGGGAAGTATTCCGTATTTTATACGGAATAGCTTTTAGAAGGTGGCCACCTAATTTGTATGATTTTCCATTTTTTGGAAATTCATTTGACTCACAAATGAGGTGGAAGTGTGAGGTGGAAAGTGCATAGTGTTAAGCATGGTTTTGAGGCATGTAGCAAAGAATGGTGCAATTGTTTATTTGGTTAATTGGTGAGACTTTTTTGGATGGGAGAAAGGGAGGGGCCGGCCATTATTGGGGAAGGATTCATTTTTGATTTGGGTTTTTACATGAAATATCATGCTAGCCTCTCTCACTCTCTCATACTTCACAAATACAAAGCCATTCTTTGCTCATGCAAAAGCTTTTTCCTCACTCATCTTCTATGCTTGCTCAATGAGCAAAAAGGAAAGAGAGAAAATTATAGTGACACTTCCATACACCTCGACTCTCCATCGTTAGCAACTTTGGAGCGTCGGTTGTCTCGTTCGTCGAGCTGGAGCTTGCGCCGTTTCCTTCGGGTGGATCATCGGAGAAGGAGGAAGACCGGCAACCAAACTTCGTCAAAGAACTGCTAGGAGCTTGGAATGAAGACCGAAGGACTTGGATCATCTCGGTATAACAATTCTAACTCTTAGTTAGCTCTCTAGTATAGGGTTTAAGGTCGATCCGGAAATCGGGTAGCGGTAGCACAGGTTTTAGAAATTTTTGTTCCGCATTGTGGCCGCGTTTCGACGGCCGGGGCGCTGCCGGGACCCTACATGGTATCAGAGCCACCCTTTAAACCCTACTGTCTTGTTTAAACATGCTTAATAGATCGATCGACGGAATTTACGAAATCACGATTCCATTTTTCCACAGTTTCTGTCGATTTATAAATGTGGTCAAAAAATTATTTCACACATCTTAAAAATCCGTGCAGGCAATTTTAAGGGTACTGGAAAAATTTGGGCTCGTGATTCCCCAAAAGCGCCGTGGATCCGCCGCACTTAGCCCCTATTGGCGACGGGTCCGCGGCGGTTTAGTGGCAACGGGCGACCAAATTTTTTCTGTAGCCTATTTACTTGGAAATGTGATTTTTGTGATATTCTGTTTTGTCCCAGGTTTCAGTGAAGTATTGTTTTGCTTTTGGGGCCAATTTGGAACTTAGTCGATCGATATTTTAAGCGTGCGTTTGACAGTACATACATTATATTCTGCGACCGTGAATGTCATTTGATCGGTAAACTCGTCTAATTTCTATATGTCTTTTAGACAGGTTTGCGAACGTGACATTCACGTTGATGTTTTGTGATGTGCTGTGATGTTGGTTGGATCGTCGTGGTGGATAGCAATGGTGCAATGATAGTACAGTTTAATTTCATTTGTATATTTGATATTGCGGGGCGAGCGTCCAACATGTGGACTGCCGTCACTTCCAGTTTGTATATTATTCTTTTGGGGCACGACCGGGCTGAGGTCGATGTCACCCTTGTATATTATTTTCTTTTCTGTACTAGGTTTACCCCGCGGTGGGGTGCATGAATAGCCGGATTCTAAAGGGCAACTGGTCCGCATCACATGGCATTGGGACGGAGGGGACCTTACTCTAGAATTGGCGGGCTGTTTGCCGCACTCGTAGGGGGTATAGGTGACCCAGGAGGGGTGCTCAAGTTACCGGATTCCGTGAAGTGCTGGGTGGTCCATTCACGTTGCTGAAGGGGGCTGCCTCGCTTCTGGTTTGGCGGGTAACTTGCCGTACTCGTAGGGGTCTAGGTTTAATTGCACAGGCTATCCACACGACAGGGAACGTCGGGTCTCAGTTGCGGCTCAAGTGAAACTCGGGGCTCCAGATTATCCACCATTCTGTATTGTTTCTGTGATGTTGCTATATATCATGCCTGGGACGAATGTTATATATATATTTATATATACTAGTAGATGTTGTATATGTTTTGCACCCGCGCTAGTCCAGTCCCCGCTCTGTCGTTAGTTAAGTAACCTAACGGGTGATGACGGGACCCAGTGGCGAATGCGGGTGGCATATACGTACATTTTATTTTCGTTCTTTTCTGGTGTGATTAATTGATGGGACTGCATAGATTCTTATCAATGCAAGGATAAAACAAACCTATATATGATGTTGTTGGAACCAAGTTTTTTAAAAACTGACATTACAGACGTTCTATTTTGCTTTGCACAGTGGTATTCGGTTATGAATATCCAGCACCTCATTCGACGAGGTAAGGGCCGAGATCCCTTCATCGGGAGTGACCCCTTGGGTAAAAGTTTGCGTCAACGTAATAACTTTACTATAGTCGATTATTTTTGCTTTGCATCGTGGTATTCAGTTTGGGATATCCTGCACCCCATTCGACGGGGAAAGAGCCGAGATCCCTTCACCGGGAGTGACCTCTTTAGCAAAAGTTTTTCGCCACTATATATTTATAAAAAACCACTTGGATTCCTTCAACGAGATCAAGTTCATTACGTTAAAGGTTTTTCGCCAAAAACCAGCCGTAGCCCTCCGTCATTTCTTTCAGGTGGTACCTAGTATTCGTGCTGCGTTTGTTGGCCTTTGTCAAGGCGTAGTGTGCGGTAGCTAGATATTGCTTGTCTGTTGCATTGAGTTGCGATTATCTAGGACAGTCGTATAACCTTGTTGGCCTTTGTCAAGGGTTCGTACGGGTGGGTTTAGAGTAATCCAGGATAATGACGGGTTGAACTTGACTTGTGGTTTATGATTTGTTTGCCTTTGTCAAGGTCATAAACCACTTGGGGTAAAAATCATATCGGGAGTTTCAAACATACAGGAAACTTGCCAGGCTTGAGCATACCTTCTGGAGTATGGTGACTTGAATGGCTTCCATCAAGTTGTCATGCGATGATAGTTGGATCCCGATTCCCACTGATGAGTAGGATTACTCCTCGGGTGATTCCGACTAATTCTCCTTTTGGGTTTGGAGGAGAATTCGAGGAAACAGTGGGAGCCATCCAGATTAGATAAAATGATTAACCATTCTGATCTAGGTTAGAGTGCACGCTAAGTGTTTCTTCTCTCTCTCTCTCTCTCTGGCTGCGATTATGACCCGACCTTTGACTAAAACTCATGAAACCAAGTTGACCGAACCTTCTTAAAACACTTTGTCTTTTGGAATGTCACGGTGTCGCATACATCATTGCCTTTTCTATATCACCTTTTGCATTTCTCCAGAACACCCCGTATTATTACGAATATCCACTTCCATTGGATAAATCCATCGTATGGTTATATACAAACTCAAAGGAACTTTTTCGATGATGGATTCTGGTTCTGGAAGAGATTGAATAGGATTATTCGGTTGTTTTTTCCCTTTACCTTCTCTCAGGTTGTGAGGGCTCCTAGGATTAGGAGAGGGTACACCTATTGAGCTTACTGGATAATCTTCCTCCAAACCATAGGCAGGTGCCGAACGGTAGGGAAGGAAGAAAACCAACAAGCTTAACTGTGGTGTATAGAAGGTAATAAGCAAAGACATATAAAGGGATTAAAATAATGGCAAAGGAAATTGCGATCACCATCATTCACGACAAAGACCGGATATACCCCTGCCACTCCTACATCCACTTTGCATTTCTCTAGGACACTCCGTATCACTACGGATATCCACTTCCATTGGATAAATCCATCGTATAGTTACATACGAACTCGAAGGAACTTTTTCGAGGATGGATTCTGGTTCAGAAGAAAAAGAATAGGATTATTCAGATGTCTTTTCTCTTTACCTTCTCTCAGGTTGCGAGGGCTCCTAGGATTAGGAGAGTACACCTATTACGCTTATTGGATAGTCTTCTTCCAAACCTTAGGCTGGTGCTGAAGGGTAGGGAATGAAGAAAACCAATTAGCGTAAAAGAGGTGTACATAAGGTAATAAGTAAAGACATAATAAAGGGATTGGAGTGAGGGCAGGTAAGTATATGGTTACTGTCATGAATCAGGATAGTGGAAGAGGTGTTACTAGGAATACCAGTTAACCCTTTTTGAAACATTTTTCATGTTTCAGTTTCACTGTGCGATGTTAATTGAAAACTGTTTTCCCAATAAGAATCTAACTCTAGGGTATGTATTTACCAGATCAGTTTCTCACATCTGTATGTTATTACAGATGGTGAGTGGGAGTAAGATATTGGGAATTGGGTGATTAGATCTTCATTATATCGGAATTCGTAGTAATTGGTGATATTTGAGGAAATCATCTGGATTTTGCCGGATGGCAAATATTTGGTTTTGAATATCCATTGTTATGTACCAATTTCAAACTGATATATCTGTACATTTATTTTATAAAGTGAGATATAACTTTTTGATATTGTGTCTATGACATTTACCTATATCAGTTGATGATTAGGTAAGGTGCATTCAACAGCGGTGTAATTCTTCTTAACCATAGTACAGTTTTTCAACCTACGACGCATAGGGTTTGAGTTATTGAACTCAGTGGACTTATACAAAGTATTGTATGTTGTCCAGTGTCCATTAGGACAAAAGGATTGGTACCCGTACTATATTCTGTTTACTTATGACTTCTCCAGTTCTGGACATGTATTTCGTTGAAATGCAGGGTCCAGATATTCAGAAGTTATAGGTATAAGAATAAAGTAGAGAACCATCTGTTGTAAGTATCAGGATACTTCGAGGAAGTCGGAGATGTAGATACTTGTGTTTGGTATTCAGTTAATAGTAATGGTTTTGAGAACTTGCTTCTCTTTCGGGTTACTCATATATGGATGCACTCCTAGATGAGTGATGCTGATTGTCCTCTTTCCATTTGGTTGATATGCACTGGAGACGGATGCATGTTTTTGAATCTGGTTTGAATTAGATTAGTGCTTTTGTTTATATATTAGATTAATATAGAATCAAGTTATATCTTAATGATGTTAAGGTATAGGGAGTTGTCCGGCTGATGCTTAAAACCAGAATCCGGATAAACTCAAGGCACGTTTCAGTAATGGCTGTTTGTGGGTTATCCCAGGCTTTAACGAGGGTTAACTTTCTACCATCAGGAAGATCAATATTTATATTGTTCTTGACTCGCCACAGTTTTAGTAAAATGGAATTTTTCAAAAAAACACAAGTGAGAGTATGGTAGAACTGGAAGTGATTCCAGAACCACAAACGATTACTGAAGATTCAATCGAACCTGAGGATTCAATCGTTTTCAACGTTCCATTAGCCACTCCGCAGATTTGGTGGGTAACCTCAAGCACCCGAGAGGTACTTTGGTCTTCTCAGAGACGGTGACAGGGAGGTTCTTGTTTACCCAGACTTGCCACTGCTGCTATTCTAGACTATAAGACCCGGCAGGAGGATGAGTATAGCGTCGTTCTAAACTAGCTTTAGAAGTGCACATGTATATGACTCTGCTAGAGGGTTGTTGTAGTCAGTGGGAGCAGCGGAAGCATAGTGGGCAAGTAGCTTGTGTCTATTTATAGACTAAAGCAGGTATAGCGGAAATAGATCATCTATTTTTGATGTAACAGTCATAGGTTTTGACTTCATCAGAATGGGAGATGGATCTGGTAAGAAGGTAGTAGGGTGTGATGTCTGAGGATTCGGGATGACATGCACTTAATAGGAAGAGATATTCCTATACTACGATCGGTTGTACTATGGTTGTCACAAAGTTGTTTCTCCACACAGGATATGGATGTAATATCAGGGTTTCTGGTTACTAGATCTATAGTTTTATATCTAGATTTGGGAAGTATCCTAATCTTTATATTTTGACATTAAATGGACGACTCCTGGCATGGTGGTCTACCTGCAGGTGATGGGGTCAACCTCTCTAAAGGTGTCTTACAGACTAAAGGGGAGAGGGATCTACATGATTAACATATCATTTGCTTAGGCAATTGAGTTAATCATGAAATGTCAAGTACCACACCAGATATTGCTTTTGCACTAGATGCAATAAGCAGATATATTAATCCAATCCTGGAGAAACATTGGGAAGCAGTTTATGGACATGAATGGATATTCTATGGATATGGTAACGGCAGCCTCCTTCAGGAGACGGTTATCATATCAGGCTTCCAAGGTGACATAGATGATAGAGTGACTGTCAGAGTTATAGTTTTCTCTCTTTTGAACAACGGTACATTGGACAGGTGGTCCAAGTGGATACTGAGGAAGGCCTGGCGCAGGATACTGATTAAATTCAGTGGATGATACATTCTAAGTAGTTTGCTTGATTTGGAGTTCATTTGTGAACTGGGTCCTATCAGATATCCAGACAAATTCTAAGACAAGTATTGCTCATTTCGGGAGATAGTTTTCTACGCAAAGTTGAGATTAAGAGAGATACAGAAAGAAACATTGGAGCGGATCCACTCACTGAGGCTATTTCTTGAACGCAGTCATTTTCGCAAACAGGCTTTGCGAAACTGATTAGTAGAGAAGTTG
Organism: Agapanthus africanus; assembly: GCA_030015575.1. Taxonomy (NCBI): domain Eukaryota; kingdom Viridiplantae; phylum Streptophyta; class Magnoliopsida; order Asparagales; family Amaryllidaceae; genus Agapanthus; species Agapanthus africanus. Next base: position 226,090,775 of record JASDDO010000006.1, on the reverse strand, counting down.
GGTGTTCGGTATCACATAGGCTGTGAATATGTGACATCGCAATAATTGGCCTTAAGTGCAAGTGGGAGATTGTTGGCTATAGTGCCCTCAAGGCAATTATCATAGTCGCGGACTTGTGATTATGATGATTGAGTAAGGACCTATACCGATAAAACAGTCTTACTCAAGATGATAGTATGCTATCTGGTTTGTCTTTATCATCATGTACATGTTGATAGAGCCCTTAGGATTCTTGCTTGACTGCCAGCATTATCATGGTGATCATATATGTGGGAGCTGGGGTCATTAAGCACATCCATAAATGTCCCTAGTCGAAGGAGTATCGAGACCGGGCATCGATACTCCAGTGTAGACTAGTGTATACTGATCGAGACCCCGACGAGGGGCGGTGGCCAGGTCTCACAAGCCATTGGTGTTAGTTTGTTCACCTAAGATAGTATGCAGGTGCTCATTGGGTTATGAGTACACTGGACGGACTCGCCGGGAACCTGCTAGTTGGTATTATACCTATTGTCAGATAGCAGTTCTCAGGTGACATGTGTACAGGTTAGTCTGTCGACCTGAGATCGTCATTTTTCTCGTGTGAGTTCCCACTGTGCTTTGATTACTACCCTACCATGGCTCAAAGGAGTCGTGCAAACAGGTTTTAGTTGGGTACAGTCCCGAGCCACATGGAGGCAGTGATCGGATCGTCGGGGATTCGTCTCTCCCGGTATTGGGGGTTGATGTCGCATTGTGTACGGGTGGCCATCACCACAAATCCATGGCCATGGTAGACGAGGATTACCGATCCAGGATCGATAGTTTCTCAGGAGGTGATGGGTTACACGCCGACACTAAATATCGCGTTGTTAGGGGTCTGACTTTATCCACCCCCCTAGACTCGATATGCGATACTCTTAGACGAACAGACCGGACTGTACGGATATTGTCACTGTCAGGCTCAGTAGGGGTTCAGAATGAGTTTTCTCGTCGGCCTCCCTTTCGCTCAATACCTGGGTAGCCGTTACGTACAGCTAGTGTCGCTGACGTGCTTGTGGTTAAACCCACTGCCAGCGTATTGACAAGTCTTTAGAGTCCTGCACAGAGGGTTTTCACGGTTCAGGCGATATGGTGTACATGGCGTATGTTGATACATACAGGTGTCCGATTAAATATGTGCACTTGCTGCGCAGACTTTAATCATACGGTTGATAATACTAGCTGCTTAGGATTAATCCAGATTATTAAATCAGGTTTTGATTTAATAATTTACATATGTATTCTAGTATTATTGTTCACTATTCGTTTTCTCTCTCGGCTATTCGTATTTTGGTACGAATACGCGTATATGTATTTCGGTACATGTACCGAGAAGTATTCCGTATTTTATACGGAATAGATTTTAGAAGGTGGCCACCTAATTTGTATGATTTTCCATTTTTTGGAAATTCATTTGACTCACAAATGAGGTGGAAGTGTGAGGTGGAAAGTGCATAGTGTTAAGCATGGTTTTGAGGCATGTAGCAAAGAATGGTGCAATTGTTTATTTGGTTAATTGGTGAGACTTTTTTGGATGGGAGAGAGGGAGGGGCCGGCCATTATTGGGGAAGGATTCATTTTTGATTTGGGTTTTTACATGAAATATCATGCTAGCCTCTCTCACTCTCTCATACTTCATAAATACAAAGCCATTCTTTGCTCATGCAAAAGCTTTTTCCTCACTCATCTTCTATGCTTGCTCAATGAGCAAAAAGGAAAGAGAGAAAATTATAGTGACACTTCCATACACCTCGACTCTCCATCGTTAGCAACTTTGGAGCTCGGTTGTCTCGTTCGTCGAGCTGGAGCTTGCGCCGTTTCCTTCGGGTGATCATCGGAGATGGAGGAAGACCGGCAACCAAACTTCGTCAAAGAACTGCTAGGAGCTTGGAATGAAGACTGAAGAACTTGGATCATCTCGGTATAAAAATTCTAACTCTTAGTTAGCTCGCTAGTATAGGGTTTAAGGTCGATCCGGAAATCGGGTAGCGGTAGCGCCGGTTTTAGAAATTTTTGTTCCGTACTTTGGCCGCGTTTCGACTGCCGGGGCGCTGCCGGGACCCTACAGTGCATACCTTCAAAGAGATGAGGAAACTTCTTCCGCGTCTCGCCCTCGGCCTCCCAAGTGATCTCTTCACCATTCGGGCTGCGCCAAAGCACCTTCACTGATGGCAAGACCTTCGATATAAGTTTCTTCACCTGCCGGTCCAATATCACGACTGGCTGCTTGGTGAACGAAAGATCGCGCTCGAGCTGAACGGTCTGATGCTGAATCATGTGTGAAGGGTCATGTAGGTATCTGCGAAGCATCGACACGTGGAATACGGGGTGAACATCTGGGAAGTCGGGTGGAAGAGCCAAACGATATGCTACTGTGCCCACACGCTCGAGGATCTCGAAGGGACCTATGAATCTAGGGCTAAGCTTCCCCTTCCGTCCAAACCTCATCACTCCCTTCATCGGAGAGACCCTCAGAAAAACGTGATCTCCAACTGCGAACTCTAATCTGCGGCGGCATCTGTCAGCATATGATCTCTGCCTGCTCTGAGCTGTCCCCATCCTGTCTCAAATCAGCTGTATCTTCTCGGTCGTCTCCTGTACGATCTGTGGTCCCAAAATACTGCTCTCACTGAGCTCTGTCCAAAAGACGGGCGATCTACATCTCCTCCCATACAAAGCCTCGTAAGGTGTCATCTGAATAGTTTCCTGGAAACTATTTTTGTAGGAGAACTCCACCAAGGGTAAATGATGATCCCAGCTACCACCAAAGTCTAAGACGCACACTCGGAGCATTTTCTCGAGAGTCTGAATAGTCCGCTCTGACTGGCCGTCGGTCTGCAGATGAAATGCTGTGCTGAAACTCAAACGGGTGCCCAAAGCCTCCTGAAGCCTCTGCCATAGTCGGCTGGTAAACTGGGTGCCTCGGTCGGACACGATACATGTCGGGACTCCATGCAGTCATACAATCTCGTCGATGTATATCTGGGCATACTGAGCAAATACGAAAGTCGTCTTCACTGGCAGGAAGTGAGCCGCTTTCATCAAACGATCCACGATCACCCAAATGGAGTCATACCCTCGCCTAGTCCTGGGCAGACCCACGATGAAGTCCATAGAAATCTGTTCCCATTTCCACTCCGGAATGGGTAACGGCTGTAGCTCTCCCACGGGCCTCTGGTGCTCGGCCTTGACTTGCTGACAAGTCAGGCATCTCGACACGAAGCCTGCGATGTCCCTCTTCATTCCGTCCCACCAGTAAACATCTCTCATATCATGGTACATCTTGGTGGAACCCGGATGAACACTGTACACCGATCGATGTGCCTCCTCAAGAATCTCACGCCGCAGTCCCTCAGCATCTGGTACGCACAGTCTAGTCCCAAATCGTAGTATCCCCTGATCATCGATCATGAACTCGGAAAATCTGCCCTGTCCAATCTGTGCCATGATCTCTGAACAACGGTCATCACTATGCTGTGCCTCATGTATACGGTCAAGCAACTGTGGGCGTGCACGAACATGCGCAAGCTGTCCCCCTATCGGCGTGAACTCAAACTGCACTCGCCTGTCGCATAATATCTGCCAATCTGCCGACGACTGCCTCTGCACTGCGCTCAAACAAGATAGACTACCCCCGGGCCTCCTGCTCAAAGCATCCGCCACTACATTTGCCTTTCCCGGGTGATACAAGATCTCGCAATATTAGTCCTTCACTAGTTTCATCCAACGGCGCTGTCGGAGATTCAGGTCTCGCTGCTGAAATATATACTTTAAGCTCTTGTGATCAGTGAATATCTGGCACGACTCGCCGTATAAGTAATGTCGCCGGATCTTAAGTGCAAAGACCACTGCAGCCATCTCCAAATTGTGAGTGGGGTAGTTCTATTCATGTCTCTTCAACTGCCGTGAAGCATACGCGATCACCCTGTCATGCTGCATCAATACGCACCCTAGCCCCACTCGTGAAGCGTCACAATAGACCACAAATCCGCCTGATCCTGAAGGCAATGATAACACTGGCACCGTAGTCAAACGAGTCCGCAACTGCTGAAAGCTGTGCTCGCACTCCTCCGTCCAATCGAAAGGAACTCCCTTCCGGGTCAACCCGGTCAAAGGTGCGGCAATACGGGAGAAGTCCTGCACAAATCGCCTGTAGTAACCGGCCAATCCTAGAAAGCTGCGGATCTCCGTAACTGATGCGGGTCTGGGCCAACTCTGAACGGTCTCGATCTTCTTCGGGTCCACACATATACCATCTCGTGTAATCACGTGACCCAAGAAGTCTGCGTTGTCAAGCCAGAATGCGCACTTGGAGAATTTTGCGAAAAGCTGGTGCTCCCTCAAGGTCTGCAGTGTGATCCGCAGGTGCTGCTCGTGCTCCTCTCGGCTCTGGGAATACACCAATATATCGTCAATGAATACGATGATGAACAAGTCTAAATACGGCCTGAATATACGGTTCATCAAATCCATAAACGCTGCTGGGGCATTGGTGAGTCAGAACGACATCACCAAAAACTCATAATGGTCGTAGCGCGTCTGGAAAGCTGTTCTCGGAATGTCCTCCTGTCGAACCCGCAGCTGATGGTAGCCTGATCGCAAATCGATCCTCGAAAAATATCCTGCCCCCTGAAGCTGGTCGAACAAGTCGTCGATGCGTGGCAACGGATATCTGTTCCGCACGGTAACCCGGTTCAGCTGGCGGTAGTCGATACACAGACGCAAACTGTCGTCCTTCTTCTTGACAAACAGGACCGGAGCACCCCAAGGAGAAACACTGAGTCGAATAAGTCCCTTATCCAGCAAATCTTGCAACTGACCCTTCAACTCACTAAGCTCCGCCGGGGCCATCCGATAAGGCGGTATAGAAATAGGCCCCGTGCCGGGAATCAAATCAATACAGAAAGAAATATCACGCTCAGGCGGTAGCCCAGGAAGCTCGTCAGGGAAAACATCAGGGAACTCACATACAATCGGAACCTAGTCCAATGGAACATCTGTAGCTCTAGTATCGCAAACATAGGCTAGAAATCCTCGACATCCCTTCCTCAACAGCTGTCCAGCGTGAAGAGAAGAAATCAAATTGTGAGGGACGGCACCACAGTCTCCCTGCACAACAAAAGCCGACTCGCCGGGAAAACAAAACCTAACAGTCTTCTCGCGGCAGTCCACAGACGCATAGCACGTGGCTAACCAATCCATGCCCAAAAGAACGTCGAAGTCCAACATCTCAAGAAGGATCAAGTCGACAGGAAACTCTCTCTCGCCAATACGGACAACACAGGATCGGAACACGTGCCTAGCAACAAACGACTCTCCCACAGGAGTGGTCACAACAAGCGGCTGATCAAGCAAACCGGACTCTCTACCCAAACTCGGCACGAAGTGTGTGGAAACGTACGAGTGCGTGGATCTGGGATCAAACAACACATGTGCGTCAACAGAACCTACTAATAGGGTACCTGAGACCACAGCATTGGATGCCTGCGCATCCTGATGCGTCAACGCGAAAACCTACGCCTGTCCTCCACCTACGACTGGCGGTCCTCTACTAGCAACTGGCTGCACTCTGCCGGTAGCTGGCTGTCCTCTGCCTCGGCCACCTCATCCTCTAGGAACGAACCCTCCGTGACCATGGCCTCTTTGTGCATGAGCCTGACGTGGAGCAGCATTAGGCACAATAGGCAACGTCCTCTGGGGTGGAGAAGGTGGAAATGTGACACGCGGTACGGTAGTCTTGCCCTCATGCGGCTCTGGGCAATCTCGAACACGATGATAAGTACTCCCGCATCGGAAACATCTGGATGGTGTCGGCTGACCCTCCTGGGGATAAGTACTGAACAACCGGCCTCGCCACAAGTCCTTGCCACCTGCGAGGTGTCTGTCGCGGCGCCTAAATGGCCGTCTCTATGATGGAGTATTAGTACGAACTCTCTTCAGCTCTGGAACTACCGAAGTCTCAGCAAGGCGCTCCTCGACTAATAAGACTGCGTCTACAGCTGCTACATACGTCTCGTAATGCTGTGCGCTGATCGCAAGGAACAGTGGGGTAAGCAAGCCTGAACGAACCTCTTGACTCGCATCTCCTCAGTCGCCACTAGGTATGGGGCATAAACGGATAGCTCGGTGAACAGTACATCGTACTCTGCCACTGTCATCTCTGGCGTCTGGCGTAAGGACTCGAATCTGTGCGCCCTAGAATCTCTAACACTCTGTGGAAGGAAGCGAGCAAGGAATACCGTCACAAACTCTGTCCAGGTCATAGGAGGAAGACCCGCTGCTCTGCCATTCTCGACCGATTCACACCATTTCTGCACAAGACCTTCCAGGCGAAAGCTCGCGAAGTCTACCCATCTCGCATCTGAGCACCTAAGCGAACGACATATCCGGGCCATCCTATCAATGAAAGACTGTGGGTCCTCGACTGCATCGGTGCCTGTGAAGACCGGAGACTTCAGCCTCATGAACTCTGATAGCGATACTGTAATCACCTCCGTGGCTGCAGGGGCAACTGCCTGTACTGTAGGTACCATCGCGTTCCCCGTGACGGATTGAGCTACCTCGGGTCGCAGCGCTCGAAGCGTCTCAACTAGCGATCCTATCATCTGGCGCATCTCCTGCATACTGGATCCCATCATCTGGCGCATCTCCTGCATACCGGATCCCATCATCTGGTCTGTCAAAGGAGGAACAGTCTGCTCTAGTACAACAGGGGTACTACCCGGATCAGTCCTCTACTCGGACAAGTCAACTCGAATCTCGGCTCTCGCGGCCGCTCTCTGCGCCCTCGTAGTCTTTGGCGGTATAATGGCTGAAAAGGAAATAGGATTCGATAAGGATACGAAAATCGAATCGTAAGAATGAATACAATCATGAAGGAATTTCAATCAATAAGTCCTAAGGTCGCTTAGGCGAAGTACCGTGTCGTGAGTATGTCGCGGAACATACACATGCTACGCTACTCTGCTTCAGCTACCTACTCCATCATACCAGGGTCATCCTACACTCCGAAGGTAAAACCTACGCTCTCATACCAACTTTGTCACGACCCAAAGTTTGGCCCGTGACCGGCACTTAACCACGTGATGTCTACAGACGTAACGCGACTAAGTAAGCCGAAACCCAGAAATCAAAACCCTTAAAAGTATAGAGTGTTTAAAACATTTATTAGAATATTTGTTAAAATATTTAGAAAACCTTAAGTTGTTTAGAAAAATTCTATAAAGTTCGATTTATTATTTTAAAAAATTTGGCAGAATTTCCTTTGTAAAACTAGCCCCGAAATCGGGTACAAGGCAATATATGAGTAAATGATACACAATAAGAAATAAGCATCCCAAACGGGAGCAATCACGCCCAACGGCGGAAACAAACACCACAATAATAATATACGACGCCGTAGCGAAGGAAGAGTAAAAAAATAAGTGAAGACAACATGAAATATAAAACTGCGTAAATAAAATCGGCTCACAACGAGCTCGACACCAGAGTACAATAATATACATCGTCCTCACAACTGGTATCTAAGTCAATACATAAGTAGTAGATGGAGAATACTAGATACAATGATGTATACAACTGGAAAAAAAATAAACAGATACCGCATAAAACCCACATATCAGCAAAAGGGCTAGTATGCCAACCGCAGTGGTATCTGTGTCAAAAGATGTAGGAAAGCAGCCTGCAGCGACTACTCCGAGGGGCAACCTGCAAACACTGTGGCACAACTGGGGTGAGTTGCCAACTCGTGAATAGTAGATAACATATAAAGGTAATCGCGAGTATGCACGTACCGCGCTACTCTAACATATGCTAGCAGATAATATCTATATGCGATGAGCAAGATGTGCAATAATCATGCATAAGTACTCTATCAGGTATCATGACTACAGGATGAGATGCAAAATAATGAATGCTGAGCATGGGAATAAAATAACATCTACACGGAATATCAACGTGGAAAATAGAATCGGTGTCCATCAATGCACCCAAATCCCAATAAAACTCAGGCGCCGTCATCCTCATCAGCCCTCAAATCCAGTAAATCTCTGAGAATCGCGAATGCCCAACATCGGCACTCAAAATATCATGAAATACTCGTGTCCAGCATCGACACGCAAATCCTCATATATCGGGCTCCGTCAGTCCAGATCGTCCCACGGGCTCCGTCTGCGGAATCGGCCATCGGCCCCGGCAGTACGGGTAATCCCGTATCCATCTATCGACTCTGGTCAGTATCCTCCGGATAACCGCCAGGTCCAACCAATCACCGGTTGGTAGTGGTCCCACTGCCAGGCTCACCGTCTACTGCACAGCGATCCGTTCTCGCCCCGGGGTACCATACCGGGTCCACCATGTACCCGCAATCGGCCTCGTCCAGCTCCTCGATTCGGGTTCACATGTCATACGTCTCAGAACCGAGAAAACGCATGGTGGAAATATCATATCAAGGGAAACCGGGTTTTTAAAACAGTGTGTATTTTCTTAAAATAATACTCCGGTTCCCAAATCCAGAAATCACATAAATCCAAACTCCATGCGTAAATCCATGCAATGTGTCATATGACACTAAGAGTAAAGGAAAGAGAAAACCGCTCTTTTAAAAGATCCAGTTTTGAAATATCCCATGCGGTCCCTTAGTTTTTAAATCATGTCAATGTCATCCATGTATGTAACATATGTATGTGTATAGGTATGGATGTGCGAATGGATAGGTACGCAATGTGATTGTAGCAATGTACATGTGCACTAATATGGACATACGATGTATATGTGCCCAAGTATGGATATATGATGTATATGTGCACCAGGGTAAATATATCAAGATATGTATGCACTAAGATGAATATAAAGGGTGCATGTGCGCAGGTAGTGATATATCAATGAAGGTATGCACAAAAAGAGAATATACAATGTGCATGGTATGGATATGAATATATGCCAATATGCAGCAAGTCATGACAGTCATCAATGAAGCGGAATCAAGACGATATATGATTCGTAGCAATCCTATAATGTGAGTGTCATGGGAATCACTAACGGTGTGAGTGTAGCATAAAATGGTGCTCGTGCATCCTGAACCGTTAGTGACAGTGCAGTGTTTTATACTACCAATTCTATATGCAACAAGAAGGTATGCCACTATAGTATATCTACATGAACACATACAACTAAACTATCCTATTACGCCCTGACGCTTAACGCCATACGGGCGATTTCCCCGTAGATGTTAAATCTACTCACCTGGTCGCGTGCTACATGTAGCCGACCACTTGCTTTCCCTTCTTTCCGGCGTCCGATGTACCCGCCTGCGAACCTGGAATTACACAAGGAATCCATATATATAAGAAAAATTCTACAAAACGCGATATCGAAATCAAACGAGAAACTCGCGTCGCGAACTAAACGCGCGTGCGTACGATACGCTGAAACGTGTGTATACGTGTCTAAAACTAACCCGACACGTCGCGACACGCTGGATCACAGAACCCACTCACGTATCGCGCAAACTAAATGTACTTGAAAAACGATATATGGTCCCAGATTCTACCCAGGTGAGAAACTTACAAAATTGCACATGCCAAAACACTGGGATATGCAACAGGCTCCTATAGCCAAAACCCTAACATCTAGCTCCCATGTTTGGCCGCAAATTGAGGCCAGAAAGAATATTCCGGCGGCCTGTGTATGGGGTTAGGGGCTCGTGCTCTGGTGGTGTGGTCTAGACCTAGTATACATGCTCCAGTTTCCTCAATTTTTACCTGAACAACCCGAGTCTAAAGCAGATCACAAAAAGCCAAGAATTCACTTCAAAATGCTAAATTTTGCACTATTTGAAACCCTATGGTATTTTGGTGAAATCTGGGGTTTACCTAGATTTAAGTGGCCCTAATAACACTTAACTAAGTTAGTCTAACCATCACCAACATCACTTTACCAAAGGTCCACAATAAACACCCTATTTAGCATAAAAACTCACTTTTTATACTAATCGAAGCTATTTCTACGCATACTAAGCAAACTAAGAAGTAGGTTAAAGAAATATACCCCAAAAGACCCTAGGAAGCAGGAGGAAGGAGAAGAAGAGGAAGGGAAGAAGGTGCTGCTGCTGCTGGTTACTGCTGCTGCTTACTTCTCCTGCTGCTGTTATTGCTTCTGCTGCTGATGCTGTTGCTGCTCTTGTTGCTGCTCTTGTTGCTGCTGCTGTGCTGGGGTTACTGTTGCTGTGCTGGGGTTGCTGCTGCAGCTGAGGCTGCTGGGGCTGCAATTGTGTGTGTGTGTATGAGTGAGTGAGAGTGAGAGAGATGTGAGAACAAATGAGAAGCAAGAAATGATAACACCCAAGTCAAACCCCCTCCTCTCTCTCTCTTCATTAAATGCAAGCATGGCACTTGCCATGATGCCATCTCTCTCTCTCTCCCTCCCTCCCAAGTCAACCAAATTCAAAACATTTCCATTTTCCTTTAAAAAAAACACACCCTTAATTAAAACCCAATAACTTAATTAAATTTAAAATTAGCTTAAGGAAAAATGGTTAGTTCACTATGGTTGCTAATCATGGCCTAACCCCATTTTAACCCTAGTTTACATGCACAAGTGTGTGCAAGCCTAGGAAAAATCTAATAAAATATTCATTAAATTTGAAAAAATATTTGAAAATCAATTTGGTAAACTTTTTATTAAAAACCATATATTAACATATAATTAGCCCCTAAACACATCCCAAGGTGTTACAGTTCTCGTTTGGATCGCTACGTGTTTTACGTGTATCTGTTCTTGGGGGTATGTATTTTATCTAACCGGACATTGCATTATGGTTTTGGCTGATACGTATATTATCCGTATTTTAAAACTAGATTTTAGAAGAGACCCGGGTATTTTTCAGAGTAATTTTGATATTAGCTATAAAACCTATAATATATATTATAATATATTTTAAAACCTAAAATCTAAACCTCAGCGTATATATACGAATAACTATTAAATGTTTATTTTAACTAAACTATATTTTTTTCCTCACCTGTCTCTCTCTCCCCGGTCTGTCTCTCTCCCCTCCTAAAGATAATATATCATAATATATTTCAAAACCTAAAACTAAACCAACATCCCCCCCTCTCTCTCTTTCTCACTTCTTTTTCTTTCCCAGCCTCTCACGAGAACTCCCTGAGAAACCCAACCCACGTCTGCGCTCGCCTCACGCCGCCGACCTCGTCGCCTTCATCCCCTCACCTTTCCCTTTTCCTAGACCTCCTCGTCACCTTCTTTCCTTCCCGAGCACTCCCCGCCGCCACCACGACTACAACCCCGACGAACCCATCTCCCGAGAACCTAAATCCTAGCCACCTTCACCTTCGTTGCTGATGACCTCACCCTTGTTCCATCACCGCAACCACTACCTCCACTTCCTATCTCCAACCCTGACGACCCAAACCCTTGAGATCCCTGCACAACCCGAGAACCTAACTGTACCAACCTAAGAAACCCCTCACCGTCTCGAACCCTCACCTCGCCGCCGGTCATCTCACCACCCCGACCTTAACTTCACCCTCACTACTCCCTCTTCCTCTCCCCACTCTCCAACCCCGACACCACCATCACCCACGACCCGAGAACACCCGACAGCCCCGACACCCAACACCCGCAGCCCAGACCTCTCATCGCCGGAGAACACCCCGACCCCCATCGTCACCTCTCCTTCTCCTCTGTCCCGGAAAGCCAGAGCCAACACCAGAGAACACAACCCCTCTTCTTCTTCTTCTTCTCTTCTTCTTTCTTTCTCTTCTTGATTTTCTTGATTCTTGACCATCGCCAGAGCCGTGCACGTCGTCGACGATCCGGAAAACCCAGTTGTCGTCCTCATCCAGCGTGGTCACGTCTTTGAGTAGCCCGGTCTAGTCACATACGCACATGGTTCGTATCGCGACGTTTACCAACGTCGAACGTGATGTACGTACCCTGATGTGAGATCCGATTAGGCAAGTTTATTTTGCAACATGCTATGTTAATATATTTATATCCATATGAATAAAAATAATACATGTATTTTAATTATGCATCCAATGCTATAGTTTTATAGTTTTTCGATATCCGTTCATATCCGTACTATCAATTGCATATCTAGTTGCATGCCGGAACCTCAGTATATCATATTACTGTTATATTAGTACAACGTGCTTTCTAATGTGCATCATACGTAGTCATGGATACGTATATCGGTTATTACAGATAGACACATATGCAACCTAACATCGGCACTATTTACCGTGATCCCGATATCGTTTACAATTTCACATTTGGTATCCACTTGATACATATGCACCGCATGACATGTCCTGACACACTACGTGACTTGTTACTTTGATCTTGTTACTAATACCGACAATCCTGACTTGTTGTCCTGACGGACGTAACCTGTTGTCTACATAGACAAACTTGTACCTGCTTGATGTTGTGTTAGCATTAGACTTACATTATCAATACCCGACTTGAACACATAACCTTGGGGGTAATGGGAAATCAATGATCAAACCTGACTTGTAACTCAACAGTTCGATACTTATACTAATCAGTCTTTATGGGCTAGGCCAGTTCCGGGATGCTGCTGCTGACATCATTCATCTGTACATGTTACCTGTTTACTACTTAGCGGCACGTCTCGGATTCAGCCCAAGAGTCTTGACCGTGGTCCCGGGCACGCATGAGATACTATTGAGTTAAATCGACAATTCCATTAAATTGATTTCAAAGACTTTTTAGAGTAGATAACCCAGTAGCACAGTTTAGATTACTCATCGCACTTCACATACACATACATACCTCACTGTTCATATCCGTGCTATTCTTTATGTAGGGTTACTAGGCACTCTAACAAGGTTCTACAAGGCATCTACCATGCCCGATTAAAATTTTAGCTGTGCCGAATAACTCTAAACAAGATCTTTGCTAGATAATTAGGGTAACACATGCTAGTAAATAACAATTATCACTAAGTGAATGCGAAATACAACTTTTGTAGATCGGTCCTTCACTTCGTAAGCTCCTTGTAGTAGTCCCTTCGCTGCGATCATCAAACTCCTGGACTCTCGGACGGCTCCATGAGAAAATTGCAACGGTATTGCTTGAAGTCTTCGAGGCCGAAGATGATCTACGTCGAGGGAATACGAACTCAAGCTTCTACTTCACTAACTAGAGAATTAGTGAAGCAAACACCCTAAACTAAAGTGCTAGTCTAGTAAAGGATGATGAAATAGGAAATGGGTACACTTTAGAATTTCTTTTCTCACTTTCATTCTCTTTCTTTTTCAAACCCTAGAAAGAAATTTGAAGGAGGAAGAAGATGAGCTCAAAATGAGAATGAAAACTAATCAAGAGAGAGAGTGTGTGCTAACCATGGTGAGTGAGTATCATATACTAACTCATGTAGAGATATAACCATGGCTAATTATAGTGGTTAGGTTAATTAATATCTTAAGTAAAACAAAACTAATGGACTAAGTCAATGCAACCATAAGCTTCATGAAGCTTCATGCATGTGAGCTCATTATCCATTTATTTTAGAATTACTTTAAATATAAAAACCTAAACCTATAATTAGTATGGTATAAGTCTTATACACCCATGATAGTTGTATCAACAACCATGATACAAAAATATGAACACAAATAAATATATATCACATATATATTAAGTTGTGCAAAAGTGAGAAAAACAAATGCTTAAGTGAACCATTGTTAGTTAATGTAAATTAGTATATCACATATACAATTATACACTAAATTATTAAATCAACACTTGACTTCATAATCCGGTTATATCTCATATAACCGACTAACACAAAATGTACCAACTTATCGAATCAACCCTTGATTCGATAACCAGGTTATATCGCATATAACCGATCGATACCAACATCGCGAGAATAGAATACGGTATCACATACTCGCATTATTCTCAGTCCTGCACATATCACATATGCGCTCCTATTTCGTTTTGCCTGAGCCAGTAAAACCTCTATGTAGGACTCTAAAGACTCGTCAATACGCCGGCAGTAGGTGATGATCATATCAAGCACCCACAAGCCGTCAGCGGTACTAGCGGGACGTAACGGCTACCCGGGTATTGAGCGATCAGAAGATCAGCAAGCAAGCCCGCTCCAACTCCTGCAAAAAGCCTGACAGTGACACTACCGTACAGTCCGGTCTCCTCGTCTGATATGTCGCATATCAAGTCTAGGGGTGGTAAACGTCAGACCCCAATAACCGATAAGTCATGCCGATATGAGGCTCATAACGGGTCGAGAAACTACTGGTAACACTTACCAGTAAATCTCTAAACCAGCCCTGGCCAGGGACTTCCCTGTTATGGCCAATCGAGCATAGCGCAACATCAACCCCCAATACCGGGAGAGACAAAACCCCTCCTATCGCTCATTGCCTCCATATGACTCGGGACTGTACCCAAAAACCACCGTTTTGCACGCCCTCTTGGACATGGTAAGGTGGAAATCAAAGCACAGTGGGAATCACACAAGACTCTATGACGATCTCGGGTCTACAGACTAACCTGTACCAGTGTCACCAGAGAACTGCCATCTGACGTAAGGTATAATACCATCTGGGAGTTCTCGACGAATCCGTCCAGTGTACCCAGTCTCCACTGAGCACCCGTATATCATCTCTGATGTCAAACACCAATGGATATGGGATCATCCATCGCCCATCTACATGGGTCGAGAAGGTATACGCTAGTCTACTCTGGTATATCGATGCCCTGTCTCGATACACCCACGACTAGGGACCTTGAAGGATGTACTTATGGACTACCATGTCCCCACTAGTATGATCCGCATCATAGTCCAGGTAGTCAAGTACACATCCTAAGGGCTTTACCAACATGTAACAGAGAGACAATCAGTATACACGTTAAGGTAAAGAGTAACCAGATAGCATACTATCTTGTTGAGCAAGAAAGTCCTCCCTATATATGTCCAAGCATCCACTACAATATACATCTCATGTATAGTAATGGCCTCTAGGGCATACATATAACTAACACTTTATATTCATGTTTACCTATATCATTACATCCTGGTTATTACTGCTATTTTGATGTTATGGCGCACTGACGTCTGGGTTTTGCATGGCCCAGTTCTTCTATCTCTATCGCAGGCTGAACATGAGTACTTTAGCCGTCAAGCCGAGCAGTAAGGAATTGAGTTTAGTGATGTTTAGTTAGTTATTTTCTGCAACTTTTTTTTCTTGATGTGAGCCCATATTGGGACGTATTTTCAGATGTTGCTTATTGGATATTACTATCGTTTCCGCTTATATATTTTTTTATTGACTCTTTTGGTTGTGGTAAATAGACATGTACTATATAGTTTTTATATTTTACTATTCTTGATATCCTACAGATAGCCGTAATGTGACTGTGGAGGGATGTTTCTTAGCCACAGGTAGCATGGTTGGCTCTGTCACGTACCGTAATTAGCGCACTCTGCGAAGCGGAGCGTGACATCATATCACTATTTATTCTCATATACATATATGTACACATATATCTCAAGTCACATTTGTATCAATCTCATATCATGTCTTGGCAAAAGTATCTATATTCTCATATCGCCTCACATCCGTATATCGACATATTAAGCCAAGTCATCTTACTTTATCATAATCTCGTTTCATCATATCAAAAATCCCACATCAAGTCATCTTGTATATATATATCACATTCTCATTTGTATATATGTATAATCTTACACCATCTATTGGCATATAAATATAATATGTACCTTGCCTCACATCCTCAAGCCAACATATCCATTAGGGTCAACTTTTATCATATCATCTCATACTAAAACCTTTAATCATATCCGTAATCACGTAGCATATCTTTTCTCTAATATAAATTATATAACGATTTTCCATATCAATGGTTGCGGGGGTTCTATACGCTAACCACCCGACTTCCCCCGTAGATATAAATCTACTCATCTGCTAATCTCCTCGCTTAGCCGAAGTCGATGTTGCTTCGTCGTCTCGGAATCCACGCGAAGGTACCTACAATCAATACACAATCATAGTGTTATTAGAACCAAGTCTGAAAACCGATACGGCACACAAATTACTTATAGGTTAGAACCTGTAGCTTATGCATGCAAGAACAACCATATAACCCTTGTCGTTGACATACAAACGTCCAACGACCAAATCACATCAAGAATTCATAAATCCAAGTTTCAAATATTGGAAAACATTGTCAAAACCAACTCAAAAAGCTCCCAGATTTTAGCACAGGTAGACTAGGACAAAACAACCAATAAAGTAGCTAGGTTATAAGGAGTGTGAGCTACAGGCAAAACCCCATCACCGGAACCTAAAATTGGGCCGGTGAGATATGCTACAATAACGGGTGGCGCTGGCCATATCTTTGAATTTGGGTCTCATTCTTCTGTAGTGGTCTTCTAGTGGTCTAATTAGGTCAATGTAGTTATTTGATTTTCTTATGAACACCCCAAGTTGCTCCAGATTTCCTGTAAATCCCCAAAACTCTACAAAACCGACACGGGAAAAAATTCTAAGTTCGTGTATTAGTTTCTATACTCTGGTCTAGGCCAGTAAACATCACTAGAGTCATGAAAAACACCCACTACACCTCAAATACTTCATAATTCATAGAATCCCCTAACCCTCATCTAGGAAATTTCTAACATCACCAATCTACACAAGTTTAACTCTAATGCACTATAAGATATTAGGAAACTCAAAAACTAAACTAGAAGTGTAGGATATATCTCATTTAGCAACTCAAGAAAATTCTTGGGTTGCCCAAAGTGCACAAAATCCAAACTTGATCTTGCTATAGAGTGTAGGATGGGGTGGGGATTGTTGGGTTACGGCGGCGCCCCGGCCATCAAACCGTGGCTAAATGCGGAACAAAATTTTTCTAAACTGGCGCTACCATTACCCGATGCCCGGATCTAAACCCTATACTGGAAAGCAATATAAAAGAAGTTAGGAATGGTTATACCGAGTTGATCCGTGTCCTTCGGTCTTCAACCTTCATCCCAAGCTCTTAGAGGTTGCGAATCGAGTTTGGTTGCCGGTCTTCCTTCATCTACGATGATCCACCTGAGGGAAACGGCGCAAGCTTCAGCCTCTCCAATCGAGGCAACCGACGCTCCAAGGTTGCTAGCAATGGAGAATGGAGGTATAGGAATGTGTCACTATAATTTTTCTCTCATCACAAATGCTCCATGAGCAACTCAAGAAGATGAAGAGGAGGTGAGGAAACATGTGGCATGAGCAACTAAAGAAAGTGCTAAGTCTCCAAGTGAGTGAGAATGTGAATGAGATGAAGCAAAGAAAATGAGCAAGCTCATGTCATGAATGGTGGCTGCCCCCTCTATCTTAATCATACACACACACAAAATATCTCATTCATTTTCCAAATAAACAGATGCAAACCATACCTCTCTACATGCCATGACCCATGCTCATGCCAACTCACCCTCTACCTCATTTCTTAATTGATTTTCTAAAAAGAAAATCAATTAATGAGGTGGCCATCTTCTAGAAACTATTCCGTATAAATAAGGAATGCAATCCGGTACACGTATCGAAATACATATACGCGTATTCGTACAAAAATACGAATAGCCTAGAGAGAAAATGAATAGTGAACAATAATACTAGAATACATATATATAAATACATATATATAAATTATTAAATCAAAACCTGATTTAATAATCCGGCTTAATCCTAAGCCGCTAGTATTATCAACCGTCTGATTAAAGTCTGTACAGCCTGTACACATATTTAATCGGACACCTGTATGTACCAACATACGTCATCTACACCATATCGCTTGAACCGTGAAAACCCTCCGTGTGGGACTCTAAAGACTCGTCAATATACTGGCAGTGAGTTTAACCACAAGCACGTCAGCGGCACTAGCTGTACGTAACGGCTACCCAGGTATTGAGCGAAAGGAAGGCCGACGAGCAAACTCATCCAAACCCCTACTGATCCTGACAGTGACAATATCCGTACAGTCCGGTTTGTTCGTCTAAGAGTATCGCATATCGAGTCTAGGGGGGTGGATAAAGTCAGACCCCTAATAACGCGATATTTAGTGTCGGCATGAAACCCATCACCACCTGAGAAACTATCGATCCTGGATCAGTAATTCTCTTCTACCCCTACCGAGGATTTCTGGTGATGGCCACCCGTGAAATGCGCGACATCAACCCTAAATACCGGGAGAGACGAATCCCCGACGATCCGCTCACTGCCTCCATGTGGCTCGGGACTGTACCCAACTAAAACCTGTTTGCATGACTCCTTTGAGCCGTGGTTGGGTAGTAATTAAAGCACAGTGGGAACTCACACGAGACAAATGACGATTTCAGGTCGACAGACTAACCTGTACACATGTCACTTGGGAACTGCTATCTGACAATAGGTATAATACTAACTAGTAGGTTTCCGGCGAGTCCGTCCAGTGTACTCATAATCCACCGCCCCTCGTCGGGGTCTCGATCAGTATACACTAGTCTACACAGGAGTATCGATGCTCAGTCTCGAAACTCCCACGACTAGAGACATTTAAGGATTTGCTTATAGACCCCCAGCTCCCACATATATGATCGCCGTCATAATGCTGGTAGTCAAGCAAGAATCCTATGGGCTTTATCAACATGTAATAGTGATGATAAAGATAAACCAGATAGCATACTATCATCTCGAGTAAGACTGTTATACCGGTATAGGTCCTCCCTCAATCATCACAATCGCGTGCCTGCGATTCAATAATTGACTTGAGGGCACTATAGCCAACAGGGATCAAGTTTTGTAAAGGGGGTGTGGGGTTTTGGTGATAATTTGGAGATGTTTTCATGAGGTAGAGGAGGGTGAAGGAGGAGCTTGAGATGAAGAAGAAGGAGGAGGAGTTAAAGAAATGAGATGAAGAAAAAAATAATGGATGTGTAGGAGCCATCCCCTCCCCTCTCTCTCTCTCTCATTCTCTCGCATGGTATTCCCATGCCATCATGTTGTCCCCCCTCTCTCACTCATCAATTATCCTCTCTTCTTTTCCTTTTCTTCTCATATCTAAATAGGTGCCAGCAATCCTAGCCTTCAAGAAGTAGGTTTAGCTTTACATCTGTCCCAAGGTATCATTTCCAATACATCTATGGGGCAGGCTTGTACACATTGAAAACAAATACCACAAATACAAATAAACAAACATGCAACAAAATGCAACATGTCATGGTGCACTAGCCATGGATAATTAAAAATATGGATTTGGCTTAATCATGATTAGTAGTGCACTAATCAAGTTTAATTTAAACTTGCATATAATTAATTATAAAAGTGCCAAAATCCGATAAATATCGTTTTAATAAATAAATCCTTTTAAATCTCCAATTATTTTCCAAATATTGGTATATACTTATACCATTTTACGAAAACCCCAATTCGCAAATCGAATATTTTTCGCGAAATATATTATTTTAATATTTAAATTCCAAAAATAATATTTTATTTTTCTGAAATGTTATAGTAGTGCTCCCTTTCCGGGCTCAACGTTTCACTATACTATCTTCTTACCCCGAGGTACCGTACCGGGTCCACCATGTACCCGCAGACGGTGCCTTCTCTCTCCTCGAATCGGGTAAACATATGGCTCAAGAACCGAGAAATCTTATGGTGGACGCCACACATCATATCAAGAAAAACTGTAATTTTTCTTTTAAAAGATTATAAGTTTACAAATTCACGTGCGGTTTCCCAAATCCAGAAATCTCATGAAAATCGAAATCTCATAATCATGAGCTAATAATGAACAATGAATATCGGCATAGAGCCCATCTACAATGCATAAACAGAATGTATATATAAATGCATGTGTCATATTAATAAGAAATGCAGTATTTAACTAGCATGTGAGATCATAAATACTAAACAGTACTACTAAGCTACAAATTATCAGGTTATACAAATGAAGTAACGGTTTCTAAAGTGTACGTGGCATGGCAATTACCGATGATGATGTGTGTGAGCCGGCAAGCAAGTGTACGTACAACATACGCATCATCGGTAATGGTGCATGTGTCCAAACAGACGAGATCATAATAGCTAATGAAAGCACATGTATATATGCAATGCAATGAGAATAACATGAACATAGCGAAAAAGTAAACCGTAAACACAACATAATAAAATATACATATCCATATACGAGCCATATGGTTACCGTATTTAAAATAGTACGAATCGTTGTTTTTAGAAAAGTAGGGGCTACGATGTTTTTGAGAAAAGAGATATCATTTGAAAATTCGTAGCGTCCCTCGGGTTGCTCTTTGAAAATATTTACGATTCGTTAGTTTTGAAAATAGGTATGACTCGAGCCTAATCTAACATCTACTTAAGCAACTAAAAGGCTAAACTAAGAACTGAGTCGAAAGTGATAAGAAATCTATAACATTCCGAGTCGATATATCTAACAGTCGGCGATCCAGCCTCATATCATCACGTACGGTATAGTCCATCATACGGTATTCTCGAGTCAAGAGTGTGTTAGTGTATATGCCCTAGAGGACATTACTGTATCATACTAGTTTGTATATTACTTAATGGAAGCTTGGGATATTCACCTTGTATAAACAATCTTGCTCAATATAGTAGTATGCTACTTGGTTTGTTTCTACTTCAATGTGTACTTGTGTTTATTTTACTATATCACTTATACGCATTAGTGGAGCCCTTAGGATCTTTGCTTGATTACCAGCGTTGTGATGGCAGTCGCACTAGTGGGGGCTGGGTAATCTATAAGCACATCCTTATACAGGTCCCTAGTCGCAGGACTATCGAGACAGGGCATCGATACTCCGGAGTAGACTAGCGTATGCGCTTCTCATCCCAGTGTGGGAGATGGTCTGTCCCACAGCCATCAGTACGTCGTACTAGAGATAGTATACGGGTGCTCGTTAGGTTACGAGTACACTGGACAGGACTCGTCGGGAACTGACAGGTTGGTATTATACCTATCGTCAGTCATCAGTTCCCAGGTGACATGAGTACAGCTTAGTCCGCTGACTTGATACTAGCACTTCGCCTCGAGTGTGTTCCCACTGCACTTTGATCACTACCCTACCACGGCTCAAAGGAGTCGTGCAAACAGGTGGTGGTTGGGTGCAGTCCCGAAGCACTTGGAGGCAGTGCCGGTTAGACAGGATTCGTCTCTCCCGGTATTGGGGGTTGACATCGCGCTGTGTCTAGGAGAGCCATTACACGAGTAGTCCCTGGCTAGGGCAAGCGAGATATACTGGTAGGTTCCAGTGTTATCTCAGGGTGTTTTGGGCTTCACTCCGACACGACTTGTACCGCTATTGGGGGACTGACGTTTTACCGCCCCCTAGGCCCGACATGCGATGTATCAGACGAACAGACCGGACTGTACGGAGACTGTCACATTCAGACTCAGTAGGAGTACAGATGGGGTTTCACCTTGTCAGCCTTCTTGTCGGCATCTACCTGGGGACCGTTACGCACAGCTAGTGCCGCTTGCGGTCTGTGGTTAAACCCACTGCCAGCGTAGTGCCGAGTCTTTAGAGTCCCACACAGAGGGTATTCGCCTCTGGGCAAAACAGAGTAGAGGTCGCATGGTTTTGCGACAGGGTTCGTTCTCATCCGCGCACTTGTGCACGTTTGGAGTCCGGACGGATTATACTGGCAGGCTCTGGTTTGAGCCAGATACTGGTATATGTTTTGGGGGTTGCTTTTATATCTCGGTATTCTTGTTTCTCGGAACGAGAATGCAGGTGTGTATGCACAGTTGCTTGAGGCGGAGGATGAGTTTTTTCATTAGGGTTTCGGAACGGGTGCGTATGCACAGTTGACAGTTATCTTTTTCCAAACCCTAATGGATTTATGAATTATCTATTAATAATAGTAATTAAATGAGAATTATGTTATGGTTGATTTTTGTTGACTTATTGACCTTGGTTGACTTGTTGACCATTGACCACCATCATGCTTTGAAAGATCCTCCTTGATTCATGCTTACACTTCATTTAAAGAAGCATGATAGTAGTCATTCTAAATTACCATCAACTATTCTTATTTTGAATTATTATTATTTAGATAATTCTTTTCTTTTGGCATTATGGTTGCAAGAAAGAAAAACCTAGCTCAATTATCTCATTTAGCTTCTCTCTCCTCTCTTCATCTTCTTCTTCCTCAAGCTCAAGGTGACCCCTTCTCATGTGTTGAGAATCCATCACCTTGAAAAGAAAAACAACCCCTAGTTACTCTCTACTCATTCTAGGATCAAGGTTTAGCAAGCCGGAAACCCTAGTTCACTCAAAGATCGAGGAAGAGCCCAAAGGTTGAACCTTCGCGGTGGATCCATCTTCGACGGAAGAAGGCGACAAGAAGAGAACCATCAATCTCTACAAGGTTTGAAGAAGAAGGAGTTCAAGTTTAGGTATAACCTTCATCCGAGTAGCTAAGACTCTTT
Source organism: Agapanthus africanus (assembly GCA_030015575.1). Lineage (NCBI taxonomy): Eukaryota > Viridiplantae > Streptophyta > Magnoliopsida > Asparagales > Amaryllidaceae > Agapanthus > Agapanthus africanus. The sequence continues at coordinate 226,068,227 of JASDDO010000006.1, read as the reverse complement.
AGCTTGTATGCTAGTTTAGTTTAGACACGATCCCGACCTTATTTAGTCCATGTTGCCTCTTGCGATAAAAATTTGTTTTTTATACCGTTTCCGCCTCCCCGTAAGAACCGGGGGTCGCAATATGAACTTACAGAGTGCGGATCAATCATCATATATATCTCGTACGGCATACTCAAATCGATGGTACGGGTCAAATATCATATATATCATATAGTTCGTACGGTATCATCCGTCGTACAATATCATAATCAAGGGTACAGATCTAAGGTCACGTACAATCTATTATATCATCAAGTCACATGTTATCGCATGTTATATATACATCGTTCAACGATCTTTTAATATATTATATCGTATATGATGTTCCAACTCAATCATATAACACAATCTCTTGACATCCTGTTTGATCGTATCGACTCAAAACCATATAGCATATCATATCATCATCTTACACGTATATGTATACTATATATATATATATATATATATATATATATATATCAACACATCCATACACATACACACATACATATACCCACATATCATACCAAGTGTGTGCGTGTGTGTGCGCGACAATATAAAACAAACGGCTTACAACTAAGGAATATAGACTAAGGATAAACCTTCCTACAAGTACGCCTAATCTAACCTATAATCTCCTAGGAACCCTATTTGTTAGGTATCCAAGTCTCGCATAAACATATATATATATATATATATATATATATATATATATATATATATTTATATCCTATTCTATGGTTGCGGGGGTGCTATACGCCATCCACCTGACTTCCCCCGTAGATATACATCTACTCACCTTCGATCCTTGCTTTAGCCGAAGTCAATAACGCCTTGCTCTCCCTTGTCGTCCCGAAGTCCACGCGAAGGTACCTACAGTTCAAATACATCGTATTGTAAACACGAATCGAATATGAAAACCAAAGCGGCACACGAAATACACATAGGTTAGAACCTACGGCCTACGCATGCAAGAATAACCAACAACTCTCAACGTCGACGTACAAGGGTCTTACGACCGAGTCAAAACTTAAATACCAAAATTCATGTTAACAAAACTCGCAAACTGAAATTAGAAACTTAGGAAAACACTTCCTGATTTTGGCCTAGGTTGAAATAGGAAATTTTGCACATAGGATAGGTCCAATTACTGGTTAAAGAAGCCATGGACAAAGCACGAACCCTAACCAACATTCCCAGGTCGCAAATTGCGTCCAATTGTAATTTATTTGCGGACAAGTGATGGATTTTGGGTCTCGGGTCTCTAGGGTGGCTTCTAGGTCATCTGCACAACTCTCTGTGATCGCTAAATAATTTTCAAGGTCCCCGAGTTATAGCATATTCTCAATATATCCTCACAAATTCCACAAAACCCGATATCGGAGATTTCCAAGTTCATAGTTTGGGGTTTAGCTTCAGGTTTAGTCTAGGTTTCATACACTAGAAGAGTTGTAGTCATGACTAAACCTCGATTACACCTTTACAACTCCAAATATTCCCTAAACCTAATCTTGGAAAATTCTAACATCACTAATCTACACTAGTTTGACTCTAAACTACAAGAGGAGGGTAGAAAAGCTAAATACTTAACTAAAGGTGTAGGAATATACCTCATTTGGAAACTCAAGAAAATTCTTGGGTTGCCCAAAGTGTTCAAAATCTCCACTTGATTGATCCATGGTGTTTGTAGTGATGAGAAAAATACTTTTTGTGAAGGTGGCATGGTGTTTGGTGGTGGTTTTGGAGGTGTTTGTGGGTGGTAGAGAAGGTGGAGAAACTTGAAGGGAGATGAAGGAGGTCAAGGAAATAATGAGGGGAGAATGAAATGAGGAAAAGTCTATAGCCATGCAACCCCCTCCCCTCTCTTTTTCTTTCAAGGCCATACCCTCTTGTCCCCCTCTCAAAATATCTCTCCTCTTTTATTTTATTTTCCTTTTTCTTTTCAAATAAAACCAAAACCATTTTTAAAAAAAAGAAATGAAGTCGTGGTTCATATAATTGTGAGCAAGGTTTGCAACATGTTGTGTTGCATGCCATGATACATATATGAGATTAATGCATAATTAGTTAAATGTTAATCAAGTTTAACATTAACTTATATACAAATAATTGTATAATAATTTATAAAATGTCCAAACCAACTAAACACTTTCAAAATCAATAATTTATATAAATTTCCAATTATTTTTTAAACTATAAGTATATAATCATATTACTTCGTTAAAACCAATTTCCATAATTCTTGTAATATTCATAAAATATATTATTTCAATTATTTAAATTCCCAAAAATAATATTTTATTTTCTGAAATGTTACATTTATTTTAACTAAACTATATTTTTTTCCTCACCTGTCTCTCTCTCTCCCTTTCTCCCTCCCCTATATATAATATATCATAATATATTTCAAAACCTAAAATTAAACCAACATCCCCCCTCTCTCTTCTTCACTTATTTTTCTTTCCCTGCCTCTCAAGAGAACTCCCCGAGAAACCCAACCCACGCCTGCGCTCGCCTCACGCTGTCGACCTCGTTGCCTTCATCCCCTCACCTTTCCCTTGCCCTCGACCACCTTGTCACTCTCTCTCCTTCTCGAGTACTCCCCGCCACCACCACGACTACAACCCCCGACGAACCCATCTCCCGAGAACCCAAACCCTAGCCACATTCACCTTGTTGCTGACAACTTCACCCTCATTCCATCACCGCAACCACCACCTCCACTTCCTCTCTCCAACCCTGACGACCCAAACCCTCGAGATCCCTGCACAACTCGAGAACCCAACTGCAGCAACCCAAGAAACCCCTCACCGCCTCCAACCCTCACCTCGCCGCCAGTCATCTCACCACCCCGACCTTGACTTCACCTTCACTACTCACTCTTCCTCTCCCCTCTTTCCAACCCTGACACCACCATCACCCACGTCCCGAGAACACCTGACAGCCCCGACACCCAACACCCAACACCCGTAGCCCAGACCTCTTATTGTCGGAGATCACCCTGACTCCCATTGTCACCTCTCCTTCTCCTCTGTCCCAGAAAGCCAGAGCCAACACCAGAGAAAACAACCCCTGTTCTTCTTCTTCTTCTCTTCTTCTTTCTTTCTCTTCTTGATTTTCTTGATTCTTGACCGTCGCCGGAGTCGCGCATGTTGCCGATGATCCGGGCGACCCAGTTGTCGTCCTCATCCAGCATGGTCATGTATTTGAGTAGCCTGGTCTAGTATCGTACGCACGTGGTTCGCATCGTGACGTTTACCAACGTCGAACGTGACGTACGTACCCCGACGTGAGATCCGATCAGGCAAGTTTATCTCGCAACATGCTATGTTAATATATGTATATCCATATGAATAAAAATAATACATGTATTTTAATTATGCATCCAATGCTATAGTTTTATCGTTTTTCGATATCCATTCGTATCCATATTGTCAATTGCATATCTAGTTGCATGCCGGAACCTCAGTATATCATATTACTGTTATATTAGTACAACGTGCTTTCTAATGTGCATCATACGTAGTCATGGATACGCATATAGGTTATTACAGATAGACACATATGCATCCTAACATTAGCATTATTTACCATGATCCTGATACCGTTTACAATTTCACATTTGGTATCCACTTGATACATATGCACCATATGACATGTCTTGACACACTACTTGGCTTATTACTTTAATCTTGTTACTAATGCCGACAATCCTGACTTGTTGTCCTGACAGACGTAACTTGTTGTCTACATAGACAAACGTGTATCTGCTTGATCATGTGTTGGCATTAGGCTTACATTATCAATACCCAACTTGAACACATAACCTTGGGGGTAAGGGAAAATCAATGGTGAAACCTAACTTGTAACTCAACAGTTCGATGATTATACTGATCATTCTTTACGGGCTAGGCCAGCCCCGGGATAATGCTGCTGACATCATACATCTGTAGATGTTACCTGTTTACTGCCTAGCGGCACGTCTCGGATTCAGCCCGAGAGTCTTGACCGTGGTCCCGGGCACGCACGGTATACTATTGAGTTACATCGACGATGCCATTAAATTGATTTCAAAGACTTTTTAGAGTAGATAAACCAGTAGCACAGTTTAGATTACTCATCGCACTTCACATACACATACATACCTCTCTGTTCATATCCGTGTTATTATTTATATTCATGTTTACCTATATCGTTACATCCTGGTTATTACTGCTATTTTGATGTTATGATGCACTGATGTCTGGGTTTTGCATAGCCCATTTTCTCTATCTTTATCGCAGGCCGAACAGGAGTACTTTAGCCATCAAGCCGACCAGTGAGAAATTGATTTTAGTGATGTTCAGTTAGTTATTTTCTGCAACTTTTATTTCTTGATGTGAGCCCATATTGGGACGTATTTCCAGATGTTGCTTATTGGATATCACTATTGTTTTCGCTTATACATTTTTTATTGACTCTTTTAGTTGTGGCAAATGGACAGTACTAGATAGCTTTTATATTTTAATGTTCTTGATATCCTACAGACAGCGAGTAATGTGACTTTGGAGGGATGTTTCCTAGCCACAGGTAGCATGGCTGGCTCTGTCAAGTGCTGTAATTAGCGCACTCTGGGAAGCGGGGCGTGACAGTGGTTAAATCCACTGCCAGTGTACTGTCGAGTCTTTAGAGTCCCACACATAAGGTTTTCTTGGTTCGGACGAAACGATGTAGAGGCCGCATGTTTATACGTGCAGGATTCAGATTAAATACCTATACCGGTTGCACGGAATTTAATCGGAAGGTTTGTAATACATGCGGGCTTAAGATTAAGTCGGATTATTAAATCAAATATTGATTTAATGCTAGTGTTATATTTGTAGTATTATTCTATCTCTAGGGTATTCGTATTTTGGTACGAATGCGGGTATGTATATATGGTAGAAAATGTTTTGTATTTATACAAAATACATTTTAGAAGAAGGACACCTCATTCTTGTATTTTCCATTTATTCTTTTATTTGGAAATGAGGTGGAGGGTTATGTGGAAAAAGAGAATGATGGAGGGTATGGCTAAATGAATTATTAATTCATTTGGAGCTACTTTTGAAGTATGTCAACCATTTTATATTGTGGAATTCTTTTGCACAAAACAAAATGGTTGTGCATATTTTTTGGAAGCATGTTTTTATTTCCGCATTCTCATTCTCTCTCCTCTCAAGATTTCATCTTCCTCCTCAACCTAAACCTTCTCATGTGTTGAGAATCATGTGTTATGAAATAGATTAAAACAACAAAACAATTTCTACATCACCTAAATAATCTAGATTAGCAAACTAGTTTATTTAGTTGCTTCATTTGTGAAGTTGAAGCTTGAACCATATTCTTTCGGTTGGATCATTTAGGATTAAGAAGGCCTCCAAGCAAGATTGATCAAGGATTCCTAGGAGCACAAGAGAGAAGAGTTTTGAAGACTGAAGGACACGAATCCTTAGGTATAAGCTCCTTTTATAGTAGAAAACCCCTTTGGTTTTTGTTCTAGTTTAGACTTATGGTAGATCTTGAAGTTTTTGTTGATTGCGCTTGCTCAAAATTTGATTTTTGTGCATTCTGCCTCTCTACTTTCATTGTAGAGTAAGCATAATCAACTTTCAGGAATTGGGACCAAACTATCATCGCGTGATAATCTTGACAGAAGCCGACTAAAATCACCACACTTCAGAAGGTATGCGCATACTTGGAGAATTTCCTTTATATTTGAAACTCCCGATATGGTTTTTACCCCTAAGGATTTATGACCTTGACAAAGTCAACAAACCATAAATCGCTAGTCAGGTTCAATCTGTCATTATCCTGAATTAATTTACACCCACCTGCATGAGCCTTTGATAAGGTCAACAAGGTTGTATAACTGTTTTATCTAATCACATCACTATGCAACAGAAAAGCACTACAGAGTTACCGAACACTACGCCTTGACAAGGTCAACAAACACAACACGAATACTAAACAATACAAATTTGAAATGACGGAAGGCTACTGCTGGTTTTTTGGGGGGGGAAACCTTTAACGTAATGAACTTGATATCGTTGAAGGAACTTGAGTGGCTTTGAAAAGAGTAGTTTAGGCCCCGCTTTTAAAACAAGTGGTTTTGAAGAAAACCGAGTAGTTTTAAAATTTGGTTTCAACAACAACATTTAGGTTTGTTTTCCTTAAATTAAACATATAATACGATCCCATCAATCTATGTTTCTAAGCCACACCAAAAACAACCAAAATAGCATGCTTTTATATGCCATCCGCATTGGCCACAGGGTCCCAAGTCTTCACCGTAAGATTACTTAACTTATGGCAGGGTGAGGACATGGCTAGCGTGGATGCAAAACATATAGAAGTATCATATATATATATATATCACAGGCAAGTAATAAACATCACATGCATGTGATAAATAACAAACAAGATGGAATAACAGATAAGTTAGGAGCCCCATGTTTCGTTTGAGCCGCAAACGAAAACCAACATTCTCCGGTTGTGTGGATAGCCCGTATAAACTCGAACCAAGACCCCTACGAGTACGGCAAGTTACCTACTAATTCAATGTCATGAGTGGGTCATCCAGCACATCTAGGAATCCGGTAACTTGAGTACTCCTCCGTGGGTCAGAGCTACACCCCTATAAGTGTGATGAGCAACCCGCCAATCCAAGAATGAGGTAGCCAGGGTCTCAACTCCATGATATGGCCACCCTCTGCTTTGTCGAATCCGGCTACCTAAGCACTTCATCACGGGGTATCCTAGTACAAGTAATGAAATATATACAACGGCGACAACGATCTCAACTCGGACGTGTCCCAAAAAGAATATACATCAAGCGGCAACGATGGCCACAATCCGTCCACTCGTCCTGAATAAAAAAATACACAAATCATAACTGTAGAATCAAGTCACACTCGAGAGGATATCCATCACGACAATCCGACTAAACCATTAACAAGTAACCAGTGTGCAACCCCGTCTAATCGAACATATAGCAATTAGACGACGTTATCAAACACACCAACAAAGATACGGAGCATAAACGATGTTTTAGTTTCGATTTTAAAACTTTCCGTGTTGCCCGTATGCAAAGATAACAATAAATGAAATCTAGGTAAAAAATAAGTTTACCAAAAATCAAGTTTCCCAATTTCCAAGTTACCATAAAAACCCAGGGACCAATTCAAATTTTGAGGCGTAAATTGCAGCCAAAATGAATAAAAAAGCGGCCAGAGTTTGGATTAAGGTCCTCGAGTTTCATGCCATGTTTTATTTTCAAAAGAGGAGCTCTCTGAAATACTCAAAAAAAATTCAGAGACCTATTTTGAAAAAGAAGACAGAAATTTGGAAATTCGAAACTCGACACGGTTAAAATTTCGATTTCAAAACATAAACATCGTCTGTAACTAGTTAAATTGTTTGGCATGGCTCTGATACCACTGTTAGACCCTAGTGCTCACACCGCAAGACTCATGGCGAAGACGGAAGCGAAAACAAAACCATTAAAGGGAGCACTCGTGACCATAACCCTAAAATCGATTCCAAACACTAAAGTAAATATTTAAACATGTAAGGTTAGTGGGATAGCTACCTTTGTAGTGTATCTGCGCAATTGCGAAAGACCCCTACACCGCTCTAAGGACTCTAGCATGGCTCCGATGTCACCGGGAATTATCTTGCACGCCGATCTTTATCGTCGAAGATGATCCACCCAAGGGAGTTCGATTCAAGCTCTAGATTCACACCAAAATCACAAGTGAATCAACTCATGATCACTACTTACTAACAAGTGATGATAAGAGTGATGTAGTGTGGAAATCTTAAGTTTTCTCTCTTTGCTAATTTTCCATTCTTATATTAAGAAGCTTAACATAAAAAGGAATAGGAAGAAGAAGAATCAATGATTACCTCTTTCTTTTTCTTTTTAATTGTGAAGAGTGGGTAGAGTCACCCATCCATACTCTTCACAAAGCTTCTCAAATGAAGTGGATAAGGTGTATGTACACACACACACACACAGACATATAATCAAGTATGTATCAAAATATATAAACCTGTATTCGTATCAAAATACGAATACCGTATTCGTATCAAAATACGAATACCCGTAATCGTATTGAGATAAAAATACACGTATTCGTATTCAGATACAAATATCCGTATTTATACAAATACTCGTATTCGTATAAATACTGTATTCGTGTCAAAATACAAATATCGTATTCGTATAAAAATACGAATACCAAAAGAGAGATAATGAGAGATATATAATACTATCTCACAATGATCAAGCTATCTTTCAAACCTGTCAGTATTATCAAAACGCCCGATTAAAATATGTGCACTAAATACACGTATTTAATCGAACTTGAGTGTGTATCAAAATACGCACACACTACATCGTTTCGCCTGAACCGGGAAACCCTCTGTGTGGGACTCTAAAGACTTGACAATATACTAGCAGTGGGTAACCACAAGCACGCCAGCTGCACTAAATCTACGTAACAGCTATCCAGCTATTGAACGAAAGGAAGGTCGACAAGCAAACTCATCCGTACTGCTACTGAACCTGTAAGTGACAATCTCCGTACAGTCTGGTCTTTTCGTCTAAGAGTATCGTATACCGGGTCTAGGGGGTAGATAACGTTAGACACCAAATAACCCGATAAGTCATGTCGGTGTCAAGCCCGTTACTAAACCAATAAACTACTGATCTTCAATCAGTAAATCTCATCCGCTCTGGCCAGGGACTTATGGTGATGGCCAACCGAATACAGCACGACATCGACTCTCTATACCGGGAGAGATGAATCCCTAACAATCGCTCACTGCCTCCATGTGGCTTGGGACTGTACCTAACTAAAACCTGTTTACATGACTCAGTAGAGCCATGGTACGGAAGTAATCTAAGTACAGTGGGAACTCACATGAGACAAATGATGATCTCAGGTCAACAGGCTACATGTACTCATGTCAACTGAGAACTGCTATATGACAATAAATATAGTACCATCTAAAAATTCTCGGCGCGTCCGTCCAGTGTACTCACCTCCAGTGAGCACCGGTATACAATCTTAGGTGCAACACACCAATGGCTATGAGAATTGCCACCGCCCCTCGTCGGGGTCTAAAAACGTATACACTAGTCTACTTTGGAATATCGATGCATAGTCTCAATACTCCCATGACTAAGGATATTTAAGGTTGTGCTTATGAACTACCCAACTCTTACTAGTATGATCGCCATCATAAATCTGGTAGTCAAGCAAAGATCCTACATGCTTTATCATTATGTATTAACGACACGTAATAACTAGTAAAACGCATACGCATCAATGATAAAGACAAACCAGATAGTATACCATCATATCGAGTAAGGCTGTTTTACTTAGGTCCTCTTTCAATTATCATAATCGCCTACTTTCGATTACAATAATTGTCTTGAGGGCATTATAGTCAACATTTCGATGATTTGGAATCATGGAATCCTTTTGTCGACGATTCACCCCCTGCGCTTGAAGCTTTGATGTCTGTGGATGTGCTAGATGAGCCATCTGATTATGTATTCTGCACCCAATTTGAACCCTTTCTTGAGTCTTAAAAGTTTGCACATCGGACTCTTATCTGCCCTTCTATCGAGGAGCCACCCAAGCTTGAGCTAAAGTTATTGCCTTCTCACCTTAAGTACGCTTACTTAGATGACAATGAAACACTACCCTTCATCATTTTAGCTGCTCTCACTTCTGTATATGAGATAGCTCTTTTCTCCATTCTGCGATGGAACAGGCAAGCTTTGGGTTGGACGGCGATGGACATCAAAGGGATCAATCCCTTAATTGTGAAGTATCATATGCATCTGATAGATGATACCAAGCCAACCCGAGACCTGCAAAGACGACTAAACCCCTTCATGAAAGAAGCGGTCAAGAAAGAAATCGTGAAGTGTCTAGATAATGGTAGCATTTGTCCTATCTTAGACAGTAAATGGGTAAGTCCGATCTATGTGGTCCCTAAGAAGTATAGCATTACGGTTATCACAAATGAAGCGAATGAGATGATTCCTACTCGCACCATGTTAGTTATATGTATGCCCTAAAGGCCATTATTGTACAAGATTGCATATTATAATGGATGGTTGGACATATATAGAGAGGACTTTCTTGCTCGACATGATAGTATCTGATTGCTCTTTATCTTAACATATAGACTAGTATTGTGATACTGTCTTACTCTCACATGTTGGTAAAGCCCTTAGGATGTATACTTGACTACCAGGATTATGATGCAGATCATACTAGTGAGGCCAGGGTAGTCCACAAGTTCATCCTTTAATTGTTCCTAGTCATGGGAGTATCGAGATAGGGCATCGATATTTCAGAGTAGACTAGTGTGTGCGTTTCTTGACCCTGTATGGGGCGATGGATGATCCCACATCCATTGGTGTTTGACATCAAATATTGTACACAGGTGCTCATTGGAGAATGGGTACACTGAACAGGACTCGCCGAGAACTCCTAGATGGTATTATACCTAACGTCAGATAGCAGTTCTCCGGTGACACTGGTACATGTTAGTCTGTAGACCCGAGATCGTCATAGAGTCTTGTGTGATTCCTACTGTGCTTTGATTTCCTCCTTACCAAGTTCAAGAGAGTGTGCAAACAGGTGGATTTTAGGTACAGTCCCGAGTCACATGGAGGCAATGAGCAATAGGAGGGGTTTCATCTCTCCCTGTATTGGGGGTTGATGTTGCGCTATGCTCAATTGGCCATAACAGGAAGTCCCTGGTCATGGCTGATGATGAGATTTACTGGTAAGTGTTATCAGTAGTTTCTCGACCCGTTATGAGCCTCACATCGGCATGACTTATCAAGTTATTAGGGTCTGACGTTTACCACCACCAGACTCGATATGCGACATATCAGACGAAGAGACCGGACTGTACGGTAGTGTTACTTACTGGATTCACAGGAGTATGAACAAGATTTCTTGTTGATCTTCTGATCGCTCAATACCTGGGTAGCCGTTACGTCCAGCTAGTACCGCTGACGGCTTGTGGATAACCGATATGATCATCACCTATTGCTGGAGTATTGACGGGTCTTTAGAGTCCTACACAGAGGTTTCCTGGCTCAAGCGAAACGAAGTAGGGCACATATGAGATATGTGCGGGACCGAGATTGATACTTGTATGTGATACAGTATTCTAATCTCGCGATATATGATATCAGTCAGTTATATGAGATATAGCCGGATTATTGAATCAAGTGTTGATTCGATAAGTTGATATAAATAATATTAGTTGGTTATATGTGATATAGCCGGATTATTAAATCAAGTGTTGATTTAATAATTTAATATATAATTATATATTTGATATATTAATATATATTAACTAATATTAGCTCACTTAAGAATTTCTTTTCTACTGATATATTTAAATATATGTGATATATATTAATGTATTTATTTTGTGTCATGCTTGATGATACATTGGACTTGGGTGTATGAGACTCATACCTAACTAAAGATAATTTGGGTGATTAATTATTAAGGGAAAAATCAAAATTAAGTGGAAATTAGCATGGCTAAAGATGCTTGTGGAAGCATGTGGAAGCCTTGACTTAAGTCAACTAATTTTATTTTACTCTAGATATTTATTAACCTAACTATTATCTTTAGCCATGGTTAAGTCTATACAAGAGATTATATGAGATATTTTTCTCACCCATGGTTCATAACTTGATCACTTGAGTTTCTTCTTCATCTCCTTCTTTGCTTTCTAGCTTTCTAGTGAGGTGAAAAAGAAAAAGAGAAAAATAATTCTAAAGTGAGCAAAATTCCTACTTTATCAATCTATACCAAACTAGCCATTTAGTATAGGTTGTTTACTTCACTAATCCATCAATTAGTGAAGAGGTAACTTGAGTTAGAGATTCTTCGACCCAGATCATTTTCGGCCTCGAAGATCTTTGAGCAAGCTCGTTCCTTTCGCCTAGTGGAGCCTAAGGAGAGTCTGGGACACCACTAGTTGGAGCAAAGGGACTACTACACGGAGCTTTAGAAGTGAAGGATCGGTCTACAAATGTTGTATTCCTATTTCACTTAGTGTAAAGTTTGTTTACATGCTATAAAAACCCTTATTCTCTAGATAGATCCTTGGTCGGGCTCGCTCGGCACCCAAGATTTTTTAAAATAGCATATTTGATGCTTGCCGAAACATAGAGGGGGTGCTAAGCGAACCCAGCACACCCAAACTGGGTGGCGAGTTTGCATTGATTATCGCAAGCTCAACGCTGCAACAAGGAAAGATCACTTTGCTCTGCCTTTCATTGACCAAATGCTGGAACGTTTGGCTAGAAATGAGTTCTATTGTTTTCTGGATGGATATTCAGGATACAATCAGGTCCCCGTTGCGAAAGAGAACCAATAAAATACGACATTCGCTTGTCCATTTGGAAATTTTGCATACGCTCGCATGCCTTTTGGCATATGCAACGCACCAGCAACATTTCAACGTCGCATGACTGGGATCTTTTCAGATATGGTCGTACAACTCCTCGAGATTTTCATGGACGATTTCTCAATCTTTGGAGATTCATTTTTTGAGTGCTTAGACTACCTAGACGCTGTACTCACTCGATGTAGGGAGAAGAACCTTACCCTTAACTGGGAGAAGTGCCACTTTGTAATGACTCTGAATTTACTGTACGAAATTTTCCAGTTTAATGTACAGAAATGAGTTATACAGCTTGAGATTGAGTTATAAGTAATTTTTGTTAAATAACAGCAAGAAACAACTTGTATCTCACTGGTAAATCCCTTCCACTGCTGTGACGTAGCCCCTGTGTTCGATCCCCATCAGACATATTATTTTTCTGGTTTTTTCTTTTTAACTTTTTGGAAGCCAAAAAGTTTACACGTGCAATACACATAAAAATGAAAAGTTAGAAAAATCAAACATGTGAAAAATTGAGTTCACACAGACTTATACACGTGGCACAAATCCAGCGACCCAACTCATCAGACAGGCCGACGAAAATTCTTTTGAGGCCGGTACCGACGGGTGAACTGAGGCAAATGAGGCCCGGGTTTTGCACACTCGACTCTTCCCCTATCCCTAACACCCCTGCACTGCAATCAAACAGAGACCTTTCATTTCATCATTTATCATCTTTTTAATGCATTTTAATTCACCATTTTAATTCAAACCTTAATTCTACACTATAAATACCACCCCACCCTTTGGCTCAATATCATTATGAAAATTCTAGCCAAAACTCTCAAAATTTCTTAAGTACTAGTGGCGTAAAAGAGGAGTTAGCAAGCGATCAAATTCCGGTGAGAATCGAAGAAAATTCCGTTGACTCAGCGACGCCACGACAACCCTCTTCTATTCTTCTACCTCTTCTTAATATAACCAAGTTGTAGGTCCCTTCCAATCTTCTTTCCTCATCTTTAAAATTCCATTTCAAAATGTATATCGGTAAATGGGGTTAATATCGATAACTTTTTCAAAACCCTAGAAAACTCCTTCTCTTTAATATTTTTTTCAATCTAACTTGTACCCACCACTTGTAATCTTAAATCATAAGGTTTAGAATCAAATTTTAAGCAAGAATATCATGTAAAATAACTTTAATTTAAGTTTTTCGTTTAAATACCATGAACTTTATAAATCATCTTTTGTGGTTTTGCTTAAACATACATTTAGAAAAACTTCACGAGGTAACGACCTACCTCTCACTTATACTTGGTTTCATAGCACGATACTCTTTTAATGTATTTTTCGTTGCGAAGACATTATTACAAGAAAATATCATTTACTATAAAAACTGGATTTCTTTTAAATTTTATTTTAAATTCATTTGCAAAGATGCCTCTACAACCCTCTTTAAGGGACCCGCTATTGGATGATGTGGATTATCGCATATCCTTGGGCTAGTAGAGCGAGATGCAGACCTACTCACAGAGCATTCGGTCTCGAAAGGTTTTAAATACGGTTTTTAAGAAAAACGCACTTTTCTACTTAAATAAAATTTAATTTTTAATAATTATATAAAATTATAAATCCATATATTTTCAAAATATAATAAACTTATATTTTTTTAAATGAAAGAATTACAAGTTTCACCAAAATACCATCAAGATACCAACAAAAGATAAGTTTTACAATAAAATACCATGAACTTTTCAAGCTAAGCTATTATCACTAAAATACCTCAAATCCTTAAAATTCATATCCATGAAAACCCTAAATAATATAAATAACTTCTCGAGATTATTTTGAAACTATATTAAAAATATTTTTCATAAAACCCCCTTGAATTATATAAAACAATATTTAAGGATTTTAGTAAATATAGGTTTAAACGGGATCAATTATCTTGAGCCCCAGGAAGCTGGAGAAAGTGAGTGCTTGCCTATTTAAGTTAGAAAACGTAACGGAGTTATCAATGGTAATTGTCGTAGAAAAAGACTCAAATCCTGCCGTCCATGTGCAGTAGTTACCGATAACACCCGAACCTAATTCAGGATCTAAATCAGTTACAAGTGCCTGACTCGGTCTAATTCTAACTCAAACCTGAATCCAAACTCAAATCAGAGTCCAATTCAAACATGAATCCAACGTCTAACATGCATACTTGAACATGAACCAGAATACCTGAATTCAAACATCAATATCAAACCTGAATACTTGACTTGACTTGACCGAACCATGGCTATAACTTGACATTACTACAAGATTACATCCTGAACCTGACTACTTGAACAATTTGTATCTATGGTCTTGGCAAGACTTGTAATATAATTTATACAATACATTACGCGGGGATAACGGTTAGATTGGTACGGAATGTATTAACGTGGCACGAGATGGTTACTTAAAAGACACCTACATGAACTCTCGTGCCGTTGTCCCGTAGGTTTTGACGGGGCCTTGTACTACATGTTACCATAGTCCACGGGGTAAGATGGAATCCTCTCGTATACACAAATACCGTCTGTACCAAGCTACAAACAACTATGTTAGATTAACAAGCATATACCTGTACAACTTACCAGTTTCATTTCACATTACTTGTTATATTCCATTCATTCTTTTGGGACTTACTGAGCGCTAGTTCACCGACGACATTCCTGTCTTTTCTTTCTTTGGAATATTCGTAAGGATGACCGGACTCTCAGGAGATCGAGCCTAGCCAGGAGAACTTGGACCAGCTCACTGCCCAGCCGGACTTCTAGCTCTCTTTGTATTTACTTTCAGTTTTTATGCCACTGTTTAGGCACTGCTTTATTCATTGTATCTTTCCTTTTCAAAACGGTTGTATGTAAAGATGAATATAAATAAAGGTTGTTGTTTATTTTAATTCTCTTGTCATTTTTGTGAATTTTATACATATATTGCTTAATTACGCTTAACGTATTTATTTCTTAGTAAATATGTTGCGTCCCGTCACGTCACCGATTCCGTACACTGGGAAGCAGGGTATGACAGGTTTTGTTGGCGGCCCATGCAGGTAAGTTTTGTATGAAGTCTTAAGCAATATATAATAAGAATTATAAGAATTAACAACTATACATTTCTTACATTTCAAATTCCTTGAATCTATCCTAACCTTTCTTTTCTATCAAGGTCATGGATTCTCCCAACAAAACAACGTCAATGACAACACTCCACCGCCTACTTTACCACCACCACCTACCATTGTAGCTTACATCAATGAGCAAACTGTACTGCTTGAGACTATCAAGAGCCTCTTGGAGGGTCAGCAGCAGTAGACTGCTATCCTCATGCACCGCCCCGATGCCGAGGCATCCAGAGTCAAGCAATTCTGGGCACCGCACCTGTTCATATCATAATATTGCATTATTATATTCCCCATGCCTAGGCATTTTACAAATAAACAGGTGCTTTTGACCCATGTCTGCTACTTAGTTGCAGGTTACAGGTTCTTGGAATAAAAACAGTGAAAACAATGAAAAAGATGATACAAAGTGAGACTACGAATGATAAATGGTGAAATCTTGATCGCGCCTACATTTTGAGGAACAATGAATGAACAGTTCACCGAGATAAAAGGAAGCGACACGAAGAAACGGTAAAAGTCCACTACAATGTTCACTGGAAAGATCTGGAAGAAAACCAGAAGACATTTTGAAGAAAGAACTGAAGAAAACAGAGAAAAACTGCAAGAAGACCAAACCCAAGAAAATAGAGCTCACAAGCCCCACACATGGCCGCGGAACCGCGGCCAAATGTGGGGTTTGGCCGCGGAACCGCGGCCATCAAGTGCCCGTGTCGGTGCAAATTGAGTCGGTGCGCTGGCGGTGCGTGGAAGCGTTGACTAGGTCTTTTTCTTAGGGGGGTATTTTTGTAAAAGCAGATATGCGAGTCAATTGTAACCTAGGGTTTCTATGAATCTATAAATAGAAGCCCTAATACCTCTTTTGAGGTTATGCCTCCTTTCATTAATAAAATTCAGAATTCTTTTGGAGAGCATCGATGCCTCTTTTCATTTCATCTATTCAGATCTGACAAGTCTTGTGTAAATATTTGGAGAGAGTCATCTGTAAAGTAAGTAGTTTTATTTAATTGCCTTTGTATAGATCTTTAATTCCTTGCCCTAGATAGATAGATAGCATGTTCTTCAATTCCCTAACAAGCGAGTAGTCTCCTCGCTTGTTAGGGTTAGCTTTGGGGAAGGCTTTTGAGAGATGAGATATCTCATCCCTTTCTTGCCCATCACACTTTTTTAATAGGACTCCATGCATACATGCACACACCGCTCCCTACGGCACCCTATCCCACGAGGTAGCGGTGATACCGTAGTATAAAGGCCCGGTTGAGCGTGTTTTCCATGGAGGTTAGGGTAAGGATTGATAAAGGAAGGACAAGAACCTAGAGAAAGAAACACCTTCCCGAATGGTTCTAATCCCCTTTATTAATAATTACCATAACACCTCATAGATCTTAATTTGGGTATAGAAAGCGGTGAGATTTATTTACATTTCCAAACCTACCCTAAACCTAACCCTAGCAAGATTTATATCTAGATTAATTTAGTTTTTAGATTTAATCAGTCCGTTCACTCCGTTCGGAATTAGCTCGTAAGAACAATTAGGAAATTCACAACATCCCTGTGGACCGACCCGTACTCACCGGCTAGCTACCAAGCGATGCCGTCCTTGATTACGGTACTAAATATTTTTGATTCATCTTTTAAAGCGCATAAGCTAAATAAAATCATACAAATCAAATGGCGCCATTGCCGGGGATCGCGTGTTATTTTCTTTTTGCAATTTCGGGTTAATCTAAAATTGAAAAATCATAAAAACTGGAAAAAAATATAAAAATTTATCATCTTTTATTTTTGTGAAGGGTATTTTTGTGTGAATTTTGCAGGATCTACAATCGAGTTCGGATCTGGAAAAATCCAGAGATCAAAACAGAAAACGGTAGATCTGAACGACAGAGGAAAATCTTAACAGAGGAGCAGAAGAAATCTCGGGAATTGAACCGCCAAGTAAACCGCGGAACCGCCGCGTTGACCCACGTTTGACCGCGGAACCGCTGCGGGGAAGTGTCGTAAAAAAAAACCGCGGCGGTAGCACTACTCTGGCGGCGGAATCACGGAGAAAAAGTGACATCATCAAAAAAAAAGTTGTAAGTTTCTTTTCTCCTCCTCTGCAAATCCCGATATATCTTTTGTCAAATATTCTACAGGATTCTTTGGGCTTAAAAATCTTCCCCCTTCCAATAACAAATCTTGTGCAGGATTCTTTGCGTCCCGCTTAAAATAAAAAATTGATTGTAAGTGATTTTTTTCTGTTTTGCATATTTTTAATCGGACTTTAAGGGGCTTGAGACCAATCCAGATTGGGTGGGGATTTCATCACCCTTCCCAGGACCCCAGAAATCACATAAGGCATATGCATTGACCAATATTTAATTAAAAAAATACTAGACTCAGCCCTAAGGACGTCGCGCTCAATAGGACAGAGAACTAGTTATAGGCATCGGCCGTTGATCCTAACCTGACTTTGCGGTGTCTAGGCAAGTGTGTCTAAGGCGAGTGGTTACTTAATTGGGACCACTACTTGTAGTGGGGAGCCTCCCACTCACCTGGCACTTACCTGGCCGCAATTGGCGGTGAAGAGGCGGTTTGAGGTCCTATTTCTAGCCCTTTGGAACAGTTAGGAGCTGTCTAGCTGATCTAGGTGACCCTAGATCTAGGCCTGCTTGTGTATTTCTGGTTGATTGCATTTTTGTCTAAGCCCTTTATCAAAAATCTTTTTTGCAAACAGTTCCAAATAAAGAGAAAAAGAAAAAAAAAAGGAATTTTTTTTATAAAAACTTGCAAAATTTTGTCGCTAAGAAATCCTTGCACCCCACTTACACCCACCTTCTTTCTCTTCTCCTTCTGACATCATGGGTATCCCACCTCACAAATCTCTTACCGAACTTTGGTATCCCGAACCTAACTTTGCCTCTTACGCGAATTGTTTCAGTCGATTTAAGGACGACCCCTCCATGCCCAAAATTTCTTTGAAAGATCGAATAGAAGCGTATAGGAGAAACAGTTCGACTTTTCAATCCACTTTGTATCAACCATTTCAACCTTCACCACCTTCGTACGTTGATACCACTTTTTCGAGTCCTGTTGTAACTCCTAAAATCATGTCTATTGCTGAACACATTGAACAATCTCGTACTCGATCTTTCACTCCTCTCCACACGTCCAGTTCTAGGGATCAACAAGTCCATTCACCTTTTTATCCAAATGTTGATCCTACTCATGTCCAACCATCCAATTCCTACCAGTCCTACCCGACTTTCCCACCTTCACTAGACATTGCTTCTACACAGCCATTTGGGAGTTTCACGTATCCAAACAATTTCAAATCTTTTACCGAAACCCCTTCACAACCCATGTCTAGTTTGGAACAGTCGTTGGAAGCTTATATTTTAGCAACAAATAAAATGATGAGGAATGTGGATGCGTCCATTGCCGCCCTTATGCAACCTAATGAACCGGTAGCTAGTTTCCAACTAGCTCCAAATTTTCCAATGTATGAGAAGGCGGTTGGACAGAGTGACAATTTGAGAGGAGAGAGTAAGTTCTACACCTTTCCAAATCAAACCTACCCATACCCAATTGAATCCAACAACTCCTATTTTCAAACATGTGTCCAAAATAATGAGTTGTGCGACTTTGTAGTGCTTGATTTGCCAGATTGTGAAGAGTCTCTTTCGAGTGAAACCACACCTAATTCTTTCGATCTTTACACCTCCAATCTAGAACCTGAATTGATAAATATCCATGCTTTTGATGAGGTGTCCGAAAAAATTGATTTTCACTTGATTGAGGATATAGACACCGGGAATATTTTGGATGATGAACCCGTAAATTTGACTGAAATTTTATCTCCAATTCATCATCCCGAGTCATTAAATGTTTCTCCCGAACTTCATATGCGTCTTGATTTTTATGATAATGGCATGGATAAGCTAAATTTTGAGGAGAATTGTGAGGAGAGTGTTGAGGATAATATTGAAGTTGAACCATTTTTGTTTGATGTGTCGGATTTTCCAATTCATCCTCCTACTGTTACACTTCCTAAATCAAACACCCTCCTTTCCATCGTTCCGACCACGCAAAAGATCATGCTTGAAGACTGTGAGCTTGAAAAATTTCTCTTTGAATCTGACACAGTTCTCACAGACGATAATGATTACGAGTGTTTCACTTTTTCGGACGATGTTGAAAACTCACCTTCCGAGTTTGATTCATTTACATTTTCAGATGAGTTAGTTGAACCATCAGACTCGGTTGCTTACAGTCATTTCGAACCATTGATGGAATCCTTCAAGTTCGAGACAGATTACTTAGGTGAGAATAAGACTATCCCTAAATCACTCCCTTTCGTCCTTCCTATCGTTTCGACCACGCAAGACTCCGTCGTGTTTCCATTTTCAATGGAGGGTTTACCAAGTTCGACGTTCCCATGTTTTCTTGCGAATCTTGAGGAATTTGACCTCATTTCTCGACGGGTTGATAGATTAGCACAATCGCTTTTAACACATCGGTCATCACAAATTACGCTAATTTATTCACTCGATTTACACCCTCAAGATCGTACTACACTTCTTTATCTTTTCCGCCATTCTTCTCCTCCACCGAGACCGTATACCGCTTCTATCTCCACACGGTCTCGTGTGCTTCTCATTTCTTTTCTTTCCACCCCATTCTTTCACCAACTCTACCATTACCACGATAAGATTTTTGAATGGTTGATGCTAACCTTTGGCATATGTAAGGCCTTGTTTAGTTTGGGGAGGACCTTGTTGTATATATGTATATATATTTTTTGTTTTCTTTTTCTGTTAACAATAAAAAAAACAATAAAAAAATTATCAATAAATAAACAGGGGAGTGCCGACATTCTCAACCCTCTTGGTGTGGCATAACAGTGAGGACACTGTCAAGTTTAAGTTTGGGGGTATGCTCGGTAAGCTTTCTTCTTTCGCATTCATGTGTATATTTTTTGCATTTGCATACTTATTTTAAAACCCATAAAAATTGATAAAAATTGAAAAATTATAAAAATTAAAGTATTCAATTTTGGCCCTAATTGACTTGAGTTTGACAAAAAGGTTAACTAGCTGGGAACAACTAAATCTAGACTTAGTAAATTAAAAACCCTAAAAATAATCTTTCTTAAAGTTTAACGGTAGAAAGTATATGTCTTTGTAGTTTATCTAGAAATAGGCAAATTTTGAGTTCATTTCTTAGGCTAAGTTAAAACAAGGGAAGAGTATTGATGTTTTTATTAAAGTATAAGTTTGAAAAATAACTCCAAGCTTAAGTCTAAATTCTGAAAATATATACCCTACAAATTGCACAAACACGCACCTTGAAACTTGGAATAGTATAGGAGACCTTGAAATGCTCTTGTCTAAAGTCCTTAGTACGAAGAAAATAAAAAAAAATACAAGTATGAATAAAGAGGTAATAAAAAAATGAACACTGGTTTTTGTGATTACTTAAGGCTGTAAAAATAGAAAAATATTTAGCGAGGGTGCTTCATCACCTAGTGCCTTAGACCAACTGGTTTGGGAGTCACTGCTAAAGCCTTAAGTGTTACAAGATTAGGAATTACGCTTTAATGTGCAAACACATCTTGTAATCGGTCGTTGGTACCTCAAGAAGTATTAACGATCGCATGAAGGATGTGTGAGCGAAATTCATCTAAAAATTCACCAATTAAGAAGTGCTTTGGACAACGGACAAGAGTATGATTGCTTGATTTGAATTTCCAAGTGTAGGGGTGATATATACACACACGTAGGGGTATGTGATTGGGGTTTAGATAAGAGATAGGAATGCAGAATATGACTTGTATCTTTAATAAAGATGATAAAAATTTCTAAGTTGAGATGGAACCCTAGAAGGAAAACTTAAGAGATGCGAAAAGCTAAGTAAATTCACAAGAATATATATAATCTTAAGTTAAATGATAAGGAAGCGTGAAGAATACGGGTGGATAATTTATGAGTCGAAGATAATAGAGTTCTTGTTGGAAAACCTAATTGGAGAATAAAAGATAGTGGGCCGAATTGATAGGATTTTGTGGGTAGTATCCGCTGAAAACCCTCAGGAGACAACACTCCTCCTACTAGGGACACCTAGAGGTTTAACGGTTTGTTGCACGAGCTCAGTGCAATCGCGTTTCCCTGCGAAAGTGAGGTTAGGTTTTTGTTGAGAATAAAACTAGGTTTGCTCGAGGACGAGCAAAAGATAAGTTTGGGGGTATTTGTTCATATCATAATATTGCATTATTATATTCCCCATGCCTAGTCATTTTACAAATAAACAGGTGCTTTTGACCCATGTCTGCTACTTAGTTGCAAGTTACAGGTTCTTGGAATAAAAACAGTGAAAACAATGAAAAAGATGATACAAAGCGGACTACGAATGATAAATGGTGAAATCTTGATCGCGCCTACATTTTGAGGAACAATGAAGAACAATGAACGACAGTTCACCGAGCATAAAGGCAGCGACATGAAGAAACGGTAAAAGTCCACTACAATGTTCACTGGAAAGATCTGGAAGAAAACCAGAAGACATTTTGAAGAAGAACTGAAGAAAACAGAGAAAAACTGCAAGAAGACCAAACCCAAGAAAATAGAGCTCACAAGCCCCACACATGGCCGCGGAACCACGGCCAAACGTGGGGTTTGGCCGCGGAACCGCGGCCATCAAGTGCCCGTGTCGGTGCAAATTGAGTCGGTGCGCTGGCGGTGCGTGGAAGCGTTGACTAGGTCTTTTTCTTAGGGGGTATTTTTGTAAAAGCAGATATGCGAGTCAATTGTAACCTAGGGTTTCTATGAATCTATAAATAGAAGCCCTAATACCTCTTTTGAGGTTATGCCTCCTTTCATTAATAAAATTCAGAATTCTTTTGGAGAGCATCGATGCCTCTTTTCATTTCATCTATTCAGATCTGACAAGTCTTGTGTAAATGTTTGGAGAGAGCCATCTGTAAAGTAAGTAGTTTTATTTAATTGCCTTAGTATAGATCTTTAATTCCTTGCCCTAGATAGATAGATAGCATATTCTTCAATTCCCTAATGAGCGAGTAGTCTCCTCGCTTGTTAGGGTTAGCTTTGGGGAAGGCTTTTGAGAGATGAGATATCTCATCCCTTTCTTGCCCATCACACTTTTTTAATAGGACTCCATGCATACATGCACACACCGCTCCCTACGGCACCCTATCCCATGAGGTAGCGGTGATACCGTAGTATAAAGGCCCGGTTGAGCGTGTTTTCCATGGAGGTTAGGGTAAGGATTGATAAAGGAAGGATAAGAACCTAGAGGAAGAAACACCTTCCCGAATGGTTCTAATCCCCTTTATTAATAATTACCATAACACCTCATAGATCTTAATTTGGGTATAGAAAGCGGTGAGATTTATTTACATTTCCAAACCTACCCTAAACCTAACCCTAGCAAGATTTATATCTAGATTAATTTAGTTTTTAGATTTAATTACTCCGTTCGGAATTAGCTCGTAAGAACAATTAGGAAATTCACAACATCCCTGTGGACCGACCCGTACTCACCGGCTAGCTACCAAGCGACGCCGTTCTTGATTGTGGTACTAAATTTTCTTTGAGATCAATCAGCACCCAAAGCACTTTTCAGGAAAAGAGAGCCCACTGGAAGCAGAAGAATGGGATCATTCTATTGAAGACGACCTGGCAGAAGCACAAGTGCTAGAGATTGCCTGGGTGAAAGTTGCGAAGCTGCAACTAACAGAGAACACCAGAATCTAGTGGAAGGCTAAAGAAAGACGTCTCGACCAACCGATTGAATGGAAGACGTTTCGACGCGAAGTACTTCCCTGAGATTGCCCATTTCGACATGGAACAGCAGTTCATCCACTTACAATAAAGCTCCATGTGGAGCAAGTCCGTGGATGAATACGATACTGAGTTTACCATGCTTAGCAGGTAAGATATTGTCTCAAATTCAAATTCCTCATATCACTTATTACACTTTTAACACAAGACTGTAACAGGTTCGTGGCATACCTGATTCCTACTGCTAAGATCTGGGTACGACGATTTCAGCAAGGGTTGGACCCGGAAATCCAATCTGCACTCACTATAGGAGATTTCCCAACCCATGATCTTGCTCTGAAGGCTGCCAAACGTTATGAGGCAGTGGTAAAGAAGAAGGGCAGACCGCAGATTGCTGGTGTGGAATGCCCTGCCACTCAGATGACAGGAGGAGACTCTTACAGGCCAACTTTTGCACCCAGGAGACCGGGGGGATCATTTAACCGGCCCAGTCGAGACTTTTGTTTCTACTGCAAGAGGAATGGACACCTGGAGAAAAACTGCAGACGTGTAAATGGCTTGTGTTTGGTTTGTGGCGCATCCACTCACACCATAGGAGCATGTCTATATCGACTTAACCCAGCTCCAGCACCTAGACCTGCAATCACAGTCCCGCAGCGGCCAGCTATTCAGGCTCCTGCATCTCGTTTAGCTCTACCTGCACCACCTCCATGTGGACCTCCTGCACAGCCTCCTCGTCAATTCCACCAGGCACAGAGAAATGTGCCTCAAGGGCAGAGAAACATGCCCCAAGGACATATGAATGTGCCTCCAACAAGGAGGAATGTACCCAGACGTCAGGCTTTCACAATGACGGTTGAGGAAGCCGAAACTACTGGACAAGTTATCACTGGTAATTCCCAATCCTTTCACATCTTTTCAATCCTTGTATATTACTATATTTTTCTGTATCTAAACCTAACCTCACACAACTTAGGTACTATACTATAGCCACCCTTTCTGCACTCGCACTGTTCGATACTGGAGCGTCACACTGCTTTATGTCGCAACGATTCGTAAGAACGCATGCGATTCCCGTGAAACCACTCATTTCAAGTTGGAATGTCAGTTCTGGGAATGGAGTATTAAAAGCAACTATGGGATTTGATCAGTGTCTAGTTGTACTTTGTGGACGAGAATTCTCTGCGAATTTCAAAGTATTGGACATCCCAAATTTCGATGTTGTGTTGGGAATGAACTGACTGGGAGTGTTCCATGCTACAATTGACTGCCGTCAAAGGAGAGTAGTATTTGAGATACCAGATTACCCAGTCTTTTACTTCAAGAGTAGAGATAGAACGTTGGAGCCAGGAATCTTCCATGCTAAACTAAAGAATGCAGAAGTGTTTACTCTACCGGCGGAAGAAGAAAAACCAGAGGTAGTTCGAGAGTTCAAGAATATATTCCCTGAGGATATATTAGGTTTTCCTCCCGATCGAGCTCTTGAATTTAGCATTGATTTACTACCTGTTGCTTAACATGTAATCAAAGCTCCATACCGGCTAAGTCTAGAAGGATTGAAGGAGATCCGCATTCAGTTAGATGAACTCCTGAAAAAAGGTTGGTTTCGTCCCAGTACTTCAAGTTGGGGATCTTCAGTTTTGCTTGTGAAGAAGAAAGAATGTTCATACAGGATGTGTGTGGATTATCGAGCTTTGAACGAAGAGACGATTAAGAACAAGTATCCACTACCTCGCATCGATGATCTTTTTGATCAGTTAAGTGGGTCTTGTGTATTTTCGAAACTAGATCTTCGTTCGGGTTATCATTAGGTGAAAGTCAAAGAGTCCGATATTCCAATGATGGCGTTTAGGACTCGATACGGTCATTATGAGTATCTTGTAATGCCATTTGGAGTGACCAATGCACCTGCCATCTTTATGAATCTGATGAACCAAGTTTTCCAAGAGTGCTTAGACAGGTTCGTTGTCATCTCCATCGATGACATCCTGGTATATTCAAAGAATTAGAAAGAACACGCCGAGCATTTATGGATTGTCCTGGAGACATTGCGACAACATCAGCTCTATGCCAAGTACAGTAAGTGTGAATTTTGGCTAGATCAAGTCGGATTTCTCGGACATATCGTTTCAGGCGAAGGAATCTCAGTAGATCCAGCTAAGCTGTCAGCGAATGGCGGACACCAAAGACGATGAAAGATATATACGAAGTTTCTTGGGATTAGCAGGATATTACCGACGATTCATTGAAGGATTTTCAAAGATTGCAGCACCCATGTCCAAGCTCACACGTAAAGATGAAGCATTCGTGTGGTCAGAAGCATATGAAAAAGTAGTTATGGAACTCAAATCAAGATTAACTTCTGCTCTTATCCTTGTGATACCGGATCAATCTGGAGGTTTCGTCGTACATTGTGATGCATCCGGTAAGAGATTATGATGTGTTCTACACCAGCATGGAAAAGTTGTGGTTTTTGCATCAAGACAGCTTAAAGTTCATGAGCGCAACTATCCAATACATGATCTGGAGTTAGCAGCCGTTATCTTTGCACTTAAGATTTGGCGCCACTACCTCTTGAGAGAACGAGTGGATATATACACCGACCATAAGAGTCTGAAGCATGTGTTTAATCAGAAGGAACTAAATATGCGGCAGAGAAGATGGCTAGAACACATGGCGGACTTCGACATCAACCTACAGTATCATCCCGGGAAGGTGAATGTAGTTCCTGATGTAAGTCCACGTTACCTCTCCCGGTACTTACGGGCTTGCGGAAATGATGAAAAACGATTTTTCAAGAGGTGGTAACATGGACTCAAAATACGGATCTTTGTTAAACAACTAACTAACAACCTAACTAGAGTTTTGCCTACTCGGTTAGGGGGCTATATCTTTCTTGAACTCTTTCGTCTTTAACTCTTTCCGGTGTACGGATCGGCCTCACCTCGTCGTCTCCTTGCGCTGAAGATGGATCCACCTGAAAGCTTCTACCTTTGGCTTCTTCTTCGAACTTGAAGAAACTAGAACACTTGGTTTGCTAAACCTTGTGAACTAGGATGAGTAGAAAAGTGATTTGGGTTTTCTTTTATCTCTAAGGCAATGTTTCTCAACTCATGAGAGGGTGTTGCCTTGAGCTAGAGGGAGAGCTCAAGCAAGAGAGAGAAATGAAATGAGAGAATGAGCAAGACTTTTCTCAACCTCTCTCCCATAATCCAAAAAGAATAATATTAATAATAATAATAATAATTGAGTATTATGTGATGGTTCATATCATATCAAGTGGCATTATCATTTCATGCACTCATATTGCAAATCATAACAAGCAAGCAAAAGTCTTTGCCATGAAATGATAGCCATTGCAATGATGATGGTCAACTAGTCCAACCTAATCAACCGGTCAACAAAGTCAACAAGTCAACAAAGTCAACCCCTCATCCCAACTATGACACAATAATACTTAATTAATATTATCATTAATCATATTTCTTATTCTCATTAGGGTTTAGCAAAAGTCAATGGTCAACAGTGAACAGTCAACAGTCAATAACCCCAATGAGAATCCTCTGCCTCTGTCTCTCTGTCAACTTTGCATACACACCCGCGTCCGCGTTCCGAGGAACACGAATACTAACGAGATAAAACTAATCTCAAAGCGTACACTAGGATCTGGCTTAAACCAAAGCCCACTAGTGTTAACCGTCCGGACACTAAACGTGCACAAGTGCACGGATGTGACCGAACCCTGTCGCAAAACCATGCGACCTGTCGCAAAACCATGCGACCTCTACTCTTTTGCCTAAAGGCGAATAGCTTTCTGTGTGGGACTCTAAAGACTCGACACCACGCTGGCAGTGGGTTTAACCACAGACCGCAAGCGGCACTAGCTGTGCGTAACGGTCCCTAGGTAGATGCCGATAAGAAGACTGACAAGGTGAAACCCATCTGAACTCCTACTGAGCCTGAATGTGACAATCTCTGTACAGTCCGGTCTGTTCGTCTGATACATCGCATGGTGGGCCTAGGGGGCGGTAAACGTCGGTCCCCTAATAGCGGTACAAGTCATGTCGGAGTGTAGCCCAGAACACCCTGAGATAGCACTGGAAACCTACCAGTATATCTCGCTTGCCCTGGCCAGGGACTACTCGTGTAATGGCTCTCCTAGACACAGCGCGATGTCAACCCCCAATACCGGGAGAGACGAATCTTGTCTAACCGTCACTGCCTCCAAATGCTTCGGGACTGCACCCAACTACTACCTGTTTGCATGACTCCTTTGAGCCGTGGTAGGGTAGTAATCAAAATACAGTGGGAACACACTCGAGACGAAGTGACAGTGTCAAGTCAGCGGACTAAGCTGTACTCATGTCACCTGGGAACTGATAACTGACGATAGGTATAGTACCAACCAACAGTTCCTGACGAGTCCTGTCCAGTGTACTCGTAACCCAACGAGCACCCGCATACTATCTCCAGTATGATGTACTGATGGCTGTGGGACAGACCATCTCCCCTGCTGGGATGAGAAGCGCATACGCTAGTCTACTCCGGAGTATCGATGCCATGTCTCGATAGTCCTACGACTAGGGACCTGTATAAGGATGTGCTTATAGATTACCCAGCCCCCACGAGTGTGACTGCCATCACAACGCTGGTAATCAAGCAAAGATCCTAAGGGCTCTACTAATATGTATAAGCGATATGCTAAAAGAAACACATGCACATATTGAAGTAGAAACAAACCAAGTAGCATACTACCATTTTGAGCAAGATTTTCTATACAACTGTGAATATCCCAAGCTTCCATTAAGTAATATACAAGCTAGTATGATACAGTAATGGCCTCTAGGGCATATACACTAACAATCTCCCACTTGCACTAAGGCCATGAACTAGTGTATCGAAGACCTATCATCTCGATCAGCCGCTCGAACTGAGTCTGGGGTAAGGCCTTCATGAGTGGATCAGCAGTGTTATCTTCCGTATTTACTCTCTTCACCTCGATCTCCCGGCGATCTACGATCTCCCTGATCAGGTGATACCGCCTCAAGATGTGCCTGGACTTCTGATGGGACCTGGGTTCCTTCGCTAAAGCTATAGCGCCGTTGTTATCACAATACAGCGGTATTGGATCAACACTGGTAGGAACCACCTGAAGCTCCGTGAGGAACTTCTTCATCCAGACAGCTTCCTTTGCGGCATCGCAAGCAGCTATGTACTCCGCTTCCATAGTTGAGTCAGCAACGGTTTCCTGCTTGGAGCTCTTCCAGCAAACCGCCCCTCCATTGAGGGTAAAGACATAACCCGACATGGACTTGGAGTCATCCTTGTCACTCTGGAAGCTGGAGTCAGCAAAGGCCTCGATCTGGAGGTCTTTTCTGCCATACACCAAGAACATCTCCTTAGTCCTTCTTAGGTACTTGAGAATGTTCTTTACTGCTATCCAGTGTTTCTCCCCTGGGTCCGACTGATACCGGCTTACAACGCTTAATGCGTATGCTACATCTGGTCTGGTACATAACATCGCATACATAATAGAGCCTACCGCAGATGCGTAGGGTATTGATGACATGCGAGCCCTTTCCAAATCAATCTTGGGAGACATCTCTTTGGAGAGGGTGATTCCGTGACAAGCCGGTAGATTACCGCGCTTGGAATCTCCCATACTGAATCGTTTCAGTATGGTGTCGATGTACCTTGACTGTGAAAGTCCTAACATCCTTTTAGATCTATTACGATAGATCTGGATCCCCAGAATGTAGTTGGCATCGCCCAGGTCCTTCATGGAGAACCTCTGTGACAAGAATCCTTTGACTGACTGTAGCATAGGAATATCATTTCCTATTAGGAGAATGTCATCGACGTACAAGACGAGGAATACTACACTTCTCCCTACAATCTTACTGTAAATGCATGGTTCATCTGGGTTTTTGACAAAGTCGAATTCTTTGACAGTATCATCAAAGCAGATGTTCCAACTCCGCGATGCCTGCTTGAGTCCATAGATGGACTTGAGCAACTTGCACACTCTACCGCTGCTCCCACTCTGAATGAATCCCTCTGGCTGATCCATATAGACGCACTCTTCCAAATTTCCATTTAGGAAAGCCGTCTTTACGCCCATCTGCCAGATTTCATAATCGTGGAAGGCAGCAATGGCAAGAAGGATCCGAATGGATTTGAGCATAGCTACCGGAGAAAAGGTCTCGTCATAGTCCAAACCAGGTCTTTGACGAAAACCCTTTGCAACAAGCCTAGCTTTATAGGTTTCAACCTGCCCATCTACACCAATCTTCTTTCTGAAGATCCATTTGCAGCCTACGGGTTTTACCCTTTCTGGAGCAAAGTCCAAAGTCCAAACTTTGTTGGTGTACATGGACTCCATCTCGGTCCGCATTGCATCCAGCCATTTTACCGAGTCACCGCTCTGAATGGCTTGCTGGAAGCTAGTAGGCTCATCATAATTAACTGTGCAATCCTCTCTATCCCCGTCTATGAGAAAACCGAAGTATCTCTCGGGCGGATGAGACTGCCTACTACTTCTACGGAGCGGCGCAGGAATGTCCGGTTCCCCTGAACCTTCTGGTTCTACTAAGGTTTCAGTAATAGCTTGTGGTTCTGGAATTTCTTCCAGTTCTATTGCGCTCCCACTTATCTGATTTTCTAAAAACTCAGTTTCCAAGAAGCGGGCATGACGAGAAACAAAGACTTTTTGTTCCTCTGCGTAATAGAAAAGATACCCCTTGGAGTTCTTTGGGTATCCCACAAACTTGCACTGTACTGAGCGTTCCTCGAGCTTGTCCGCATGCTGCTTTTTGACAAAAGCTGGACATCCCCATGTCTTAAAGGGTTTAAGACAGGGTTTCTTCCCACTCCACATCTGGTATGGTGTGGTAGGCACTGTCTTAGTAGGAACTTGGTTCAAGATATATGCAGTTGTTTCTAGTGCATAACTCCAGAAAGATCGCGGTAACTCAGCCTTACTCATCATGGAACGAACCATATCCAATAGAGTTCGATTCCGCCTTTCAGATACACCATTGTGTTGTGGTGTGTATGGAGGAGTACGCTGAGAGAGAATTCCATTCTCTTTTAAGTAGTCCAGAAACTCGGCACTCAAGTATTCACCACCTCGATCAGATCTCAGTGTCTTTATACTTTTGCCTGTTTGTTTTTCAACTTCATTCTTGTATTCCCGAAATTTCTCAAAGGCCTCGGATTTGTGCTTCATTAAGAGGACATGTCCATACCTAGAGAAATCATCTGTGAAAGTAATGAAGTATGAATAACCACTTCACGCTGTAGACATTGGACCACAAACATCACTGTGTATGAGTCCCAAGAGCTCGCTCGCTCTTACTCCGTATCCAGTGAACGGAGTCTTTGTCATCTTTCCCATGAGACAAGATTCACAAGTGGCATAAGACTGATACTCGAACGGATTCAAGTATCCCTCTTTATGTAACTTTGTTAACCGTGTTTCATTAATGTGACCCAGTCTACAATGCCATAAGAAAGCCTGATTTAATTCCGGAGACTTTCTTTTATGTGTGTTCTGGACACTGAAAATCTGAGCTTGATTCAATACGTATATCCCGTTTTTTAATGTACCTGACCCAATCAGAACTTGATTTAGGTGGATGTGTACTACATCGCTTACAAAAGTAAATTCGTATCCTTCCTTAGAAAGTAAGGATACATATATGATATTACAAGTCGTACCTGGTACATACAAACAGTTACGCAAAATCAATAACTGCCCAGTTGTCAGTCCAAGATGATATTCCCCTACGGATTCAGCATCCATGCTCATTCCGTTAGCAACCATGAGAGTCATATCACCTTTCTTGATAACCCTACGGTTTCTCAGAGCCTGTAACGAATTACAGATGTGAAATCCTGATCTGGTATCCAATACCCAGAAAGTAGGGTTAACTGACATACAGTTCTCTATCACAAACACACCCGAAGCCGAAGCCATAACATGCTTCGAATTCTGGCTACTGGCTTTACTAGCCCTGCAATCCTTCTGCCAATGTTCATTCCCGTTACAATAGGAACGTCCCTCTTTTACTACATCCAATCCCGAAACTTTTGCCCTTGCTTTTCCTTCTTCTTCCCTGGTTTCCTTCAAGGTATAAGCAAAAGGCAGGGACTGTAAAATCAAGTCAGTATTTGACCCGTTCTCCAACGTGGTCTTCAGGTCCGTGAGCTGAAAATAGTTGGTCTCTGTAAAGACGTTGCCCCCTACAGATGACCCGACAGCCAACCTCGCTTGAAGCAATTCGTTCGAGGTCTCATATCTTGCGATACTAGATTGCTCTCCATATAAATCTTTGTTATGGAGGAAGATAGAAACTAAGTCCATCTTCTCGTGCTGCCTCTGGTTTGCACCATCAACTGAGGCTAACACGAGGCATTTGGCTCTCGCACAGTCTTTTTCCGATGTCTTACGGATGTCAATATCCGCGACAGGGGAAACTGGTCCTGAGACGACAGGGGTTTGATTAGTTAAGAGGTGTCCCAGCTTGTCATGGGCAATGGACATCTGGACAGACCTTTGCCAATCATAACAGTCAGGTTCAGTCATTTTATTATCTAGATGTAACCTATGTGTGGTCACTGGGTCGCTGCAATTTAAGAGAGAGAGAAGAAAACACTCAGCATGATGCTCTTGCAAGTTTAGATTGGTTTTTAATTTATCTAAACAGGATGGCTCCCACTGTCTCTCGAATCCCTCCTCAAACCATAAAGGAAGAATTAGTCAGGATCAATCTCACCGTACAATACTTTCTTAACCGTTCGGCCAGGCTGGTGTCGATACTTCGAGGGAGGTTTTCCAACGCTTTTGCGAAGTTCCTTAATTAAATAATCTCTTTTCCCTGGGGGCGTAGCCCCGCTGACACCTTTCTAGGCACCTACTTGGTTTATAGTATTGATCGTTAAGTGAGAAAGTTCCCGAGGAGTAGCATATACTCACAGTAGGATCGGGATCCAAATATCATTGCGTGACAAAACTGAAGGAATCCTACCAGAATCATCACACCCCAAATGGTATGCAGCGCTAGCAAGTTTCAGTTCTTTTGAAACTCCCGATGTGGATTTTTGCCCCATGCTCTTATGACATTGACTAAGGCCAACAAATCATAAGTCACATGTCAAGTTCTACCCGTCGTTGTCCAGGTTGATTTGAACCCACCCGTATATATCCTTGACTATGGCCAACAAAGTAATACGACTGTCCTAAACCAACGCATCTATCTATGCAACATATGAATATCCACCAGCTACCAAACACTGTGCCTTGACTAAGGCCAACAAACACAGCTTGAATACTGTTGAATATTCATATGAAACGACGGAGGGCTACGAATGGTTTTGGCGAAACCGTGAACGTGGTGAACTTGATATAATCAAAGGAACTCTGATAGCTTTTAAAAGGAGTGACTTAAGCTCCGCGTTTAAAAGTTATTTTTTGAAAGGAAACCGAGTGGTTTTTGAAATTGTTCCAACGACTTTTACTTGGTTTATTTTTCTTGCATTAATTCCACTGCGTCCCATCATTTAATCCAACCATTGCAGAAAACAACGAAAATATGACGTACGCTTATGCCATCCGCATTCGCCACGGGGCCCCGTCATTACCCGTTAGGTTACTTAACTAACGACAGAGCGGGGGCTGGACTAGCGCGGATGCAAAACATAAGCAACGCCTAAATAATATCATATATAGATATACTCATTCGTCACATGCAATGATAGCCATTCCAGATCACAAATGAACACATTGGATATACTAGGAATCCGCAATTCGTACGAGCCTGTAACGAAAAGCGGATTACACGGTCGGGATGAATAGCCAATACCCCACCCTAGACCCCTACGGGTGCGGCAAACTACCCGCCAAATATCCGAAGCGGAGCAACCTCCCTCAACGACGTGAGTAGGCCACTCGGCACTTCGAGATACCCGGTAGTTTGTGCACCCCACCTTGGGTCTATCCTAGGAGCAAAAACAGTAAAAAGAAATTATACAATGACGGCTACAACCCTGACCCGGTTGTGCGGCCAAAAATAATATTACATCAATTTACATATTACATGAATTGAAAGATAAAAGGAAAAACTCTCATCTCACAACCCCCGGCTATTCATTCGCGACAATCCAATGAATTCATATACACATACCATCAACATTACAGATCACAGATATGTATAACCCCCACTAATCGACGTATAGCGATTAGCGGACGTTCAATACATATATCACATCACAGATATAAACCCGTCAGCTTAAGTCTTTAGAAGTTCGATCAAAATACGGTTTTTCAAGCCCCAAAAACAAATTTTGCTTTCTGGAAAATCTGGGCTGAAAAAACATATTGTAAAAATCCCAAAACAACCCCAGAAATACACTGCAAAAAAATTGTGCCACGGCCGAGTAAACTCGGCCGCGGATCCGCGGCGGGAGCATGTTCCTGCCGCGGTTCCGCGGCGCTTTGACCGTACCAGTGGACCAATTTTCTTGGGTATATTGTAAAAAGCCCGAGTCGATTTTTGATGTATGATTTTTCAATTTTTGAACAGAATACAGAATCGACAGAAACTTGATTTTTCGGGTTCGTTTCGTGACTTTTTCTCCGATCGAATTTCTAGTTACTTTGCTAACATGTTAGATAGTGTTTAACTAGGCTCTGATACCACTGTAAGTCCACGTTACCTCTCCCGGTACTTACGGGCTTGCGGAAATGATGAAAAACGATTTTTCAAGAGGTGGTAACATGGACTCAAAATACGGATCTTTGTTAAACAACTAACTAACAACCTAACTAGAGTTTTGCCTACTCGGTTAGGGGGCTATACCTTTCTTGAACTCCTTCGTCTTCAACTCTTTCCGGTGTGCGGATCGGCCTCACCTCGTCGTCTCCTTGCGCCGAAGATGGATCCACCTGAAAGCTTCTATCTTTAGCTTCTTCTTCGAACTTGAAGAAACTAGAACACTTGGTTTGCTAAACCTTGTGAACCAGGATGAGTAGAGAAGTGATTTGGGTTTTCTTTTATCTCTAAGGCAATGTTTCTCAACTCATGAGAGGGTGTTGCCTTGAGCTAGAGAGAGAGCAAGAGGAAGAGCAAGAGGGAGAGCTCAAGCAAGAGAGAGAAATGAAATGAGAGAATGAGCAAGACTTTTCTCAACCTCTCTCCCATAATCCAAAACGAATAATAATAATAATAATAATAATTGAGTATTATGTGATGGTTCATATCATATCAAGTGGCATTATCATTTCATGCACTCATATTGCAAAGCATAACAAGCAAGCAAAAGTTTTTGCCATGAAATGATAGCCATTGCAATGATGATGGTCAACTAGTCCAACCTAGTCAACCGGTCAACAAAGTCAACAAGTCAACCCCTCATCCCAACCATGACACAATAATACTTAATTAATATTATCATTAATCATATTTCTTATTCTCATTAGGGTTTAGCAAAAGTCAATGGTCAACAGTGAACAGTGAACTGTCAATAACCCCAATGAGAATCCTCTGCCTCTGTCTCTCTGTCAACTGTGCATACACACCCGCATCCGCGTTCCGAGAAACACGAATACTAATGAGATAAAACTAATCTCAAAGCGTACACTAGGATCTGGCTTAAACCAAAGCCCGCTAGTGTTAACCGTCCGGACACTAAACGTGCACAAGTGCACGGATGTGACCGAACCCTGTCGCAAAACCATGCGACCTGTTGCAAAACCATGCGACCTCTACTCTTTTGCCTAAAGGCGAATAGCTTTCTGTGTGGGACTCTAAAGACTCGACACCACGCTGGCAGTGGGTTTAGCCACAGACCGCAAGCGGCACTAGCTGTGCGTAACGGTCCCCAGGTAGATGCCGACAAGAAGACTGACGAGGTGAAACCCATCTGAACTCCTACTGAGCCTGAATGTGACAATATCTGTACAGTCCGGTCTGTCCGTCCGATACATCGCATGGTGGGCCTAGGGGTGGTAAACGTCGGTCCCTTAATAGCGGTACAAGTCATGTCGGAGTGTAGCCCAGAACACCCTGAGATAGCACTGGAAACCTACCAGTATATCTCGCTTGCCCTGGCCAGGGACTACTCGTGTAATGGCTCTCCTAGACACAGCGCGATGTCAACCCCCAATACCGGGAGAGACGAATCCTGTCTAACCGTCACTGCCTCCAAATGCTTCGGGACTGCACCCAACTACTACCTGTTTGCACGACTCCTTTGAGCCGTGGTAGGGTAGTAATCAAAATACAGTGGGAACACACTCGAGGCGAAGTGACAGTGTCAAGTCAGCGGACTAAGCTATACTCATGTCACCTGGGAACTGATAATTGACGATAGGTATAGTACCAACCAACAGTTCCCGACGAGTCCTGTCCAGTGTACTCGTAACCCAACGAGCACCCGCATACTATCTCCAGTACGACGTACTGATGGCTGTGCTGGGATGAGAAGCGCATACGCTAGTCTACTCCGGAGTATCGATGCCCTGTCTCGATAGTCCTACGACTAGGGACCTGTATAAGGATGTGCTTATAGATTACCCAGCCCCTACGAGTGTGACTGCCATCACAACTCTGGTAATCAAGCAAAGATCCTAAGGGCTCTACTAATATGTATAAGCGATATGCTAAAAGAAACACATGCACATTTTGAAGTAGAAACAAACCAAGTAGCATACTACCATTTTAAGCAAGATTGTCTATACAACTGTGAATATCCCAAGCTTCCATTAAGTAATATACAAGCTAGTATGATACAGTAATGGCCTCTAGGGCATATACACTAACTCCTGATGCACTTAGCCGCCAGCCATTAGCAATGAATCTCACCGCTCAATGAAAGCTACTGCAGAAATTGCACGGAATGGAGATCGAAGTAGTTATGCCAGGTAACGCTTCGTATTTGATGAACTTACAAGTCCTGTCTATTCTTGTCAATTAGATCAAAGCAGCTCAAGCAAATGATGCCAAGCTACAAAAGATCCGAAAATAAGTAGAAAGTGGATTTCGTACTGACTTCATCATCCACGAAGATGAATCCTTGCGATATGGAAGTCGATTATGTGTACCATACGGTCCTGTTCGAGAAGAGTTGATGAAAGAAGCCCACAGCTCTCCTTATTCTGTATACCCCAGTGGTACAAAAATATATAAGGATCTACGGCAACGCTACTGGTGGCATGGAATGAAGCGCGAAGTAGCCAGAAGCGTAGCCAAGTGTTTGGTGTGTCATCAAGTGAAGGCTGAACATCACAGAACTGCTGGTTTACTTCAGCCGTTACCAATCCCAGAATGGAAATGACAGCACATTACCATGGACTTCTTGACTGCCCTTCCTCGCAGCACAAAAATTAACGACGCAGTATGGGTTATTGTGGATTGACTCACCAAGCCGGTTCACTTTATTCCATTCAGAGTTGGCCAATTTACTGAGACGTCAGCAAAGAAGTAGATGGGGGTGAGCATGAATCTAAAGTAAAATTTAACTCTTCAAAATCTACTATGTTGATACCCATGAACTCATGCAGGAGATTGTGAGATTATATGGAGTACCAGTTTGCATCGTCTCCGTTCGTAATACCAGATTCCGATCACAATTTTGGCAGAGTATGCAAGCTAACCAAGGAACGAGTCTGAACTTCAGCACGGCTTACCATCCACAAACGGACTGACAGTCCGAGCGAAAAATTCAGATTCTGGAGGACATGCTAAGAGCTTGTATGTTAGACTTCGGAGGTTCGGGGGAAGACCACATACACCTTGTGGAGTATTCATACAACAACAGCTATCAGACGAGCATTGGAATGGCACCATTCGCAGCACTCTATGGACGGAAGCGTCATTCACCGCTAAGTTAGGACGACATCGGAGACCGTGAACTCCTTGGACCAGAGATGATCGTGGCAACTGTGGACGTAGTTCGTACGATCAGGGAAAGAATACGCATAGCCCAAGACCGACAGAAGCATTGGGCTGATGCAATGAGGAGACATCTGGAGTTCCAACCTGGAGACCATGTTTTCTTAAAGATCTCTCCAAATAAAGGAGTGATCCGTTTTGGCAAGAGAGGTAAGCTAAGTCCGAGATACATAGAACCGTTCGACATACTCGAACGAGTTGGAGAAGTGGCATACTGTTTGGCACTACCACTCTCATTAGAAGGAGTGTTAGTTATATGTATACCCGAGAGGCCATTACTGTACATACGATGTATATTGTAGTAGATGCTTGGACATATATAGGTAGGGTTTTCTTGCTCGACATGATAGTATGCTATCTGGTTGCTCTTTATCTTAACATGTACTCTGATTGTCTCTATGTTACATGTTGATAAAGCCCTTAGGATGAGTACTTTACTACCAAGACTATGATGCAGATCATACTAGTGGGGACAGTGTAGTCGCTAAGTACATCCTTCAAATGTTCCTAGTCGTAGGTGTATCGAGACAGGGTATCGACATACCAGAGTAGATTAGCATATGCGCTTCTTGACCCATATGATGGGCGATGAATGATCCCATATCCATTGGTGTTTGACATCAAAGAAGGTATACGGGAGCTCAGTGGAGACTGGGTACACTGGACGGACTCGCCGAGAACTCCCAGATGGTATTATACCTAACGTCAGATGGCAGTTCTCTGGTGACACTGGTACAGGTTAGTCTGTAGACCCGAGATCGTCATAGAGTCTTGTGTGATTCCCATTGTGCTTTGATTTCCATCATACCACGTCCGAGAGGGCGTGCAAAACGGTGGCTTTTGGGTACAGTCCCGAATCACATGGAGGCAATGAGCGATAGGAGGGGTTTCGTCTCTCCCGGTATAGGGAGTTGATGTTGCTCTGTGTTCGATTGGCCATAACTGGAAATCCCTAGCCAGGGTTGCTGAGATTTACTGGTAAGTATTATCAGTAGTTTCTCGAAACGTTATGGACCTCATATCGACACGACTTATCAAGCTACTGGGGTCTGACGTTTACCACCCCTAGACGAGATATGCGACATATCAGACGAAGAGACCGGACTGTACGGGAGTGTTACTGATTGGATTCGCAGGAGAATGTACAGGCTTGCTTGTTGATCTTCTGATCGCTCAATACCTGGGTGGCTGTTACGTTTAGCTGACCGCTTGCAGCCTGTGGGTGTTTGATATGATCATCACCTACTGCCGGCGTATCGACGATTCTTTAAAGCCCTACACAGAGGTTTCCTGGCTCAGGAAAAACGGAGTAGGAGCACATATGTGATATGTGCGGGACCGAGAACAATACGAGTATGTGATACCGTATTAGATTCTCGCGATATGTGATATCGGCCGGGTATATGTGATATAGCCGGGTCATCGGATCAAGTGTTAATTCGATGAACTCAGATTATATTAGTCGGTTATTTGTGAAATAACCGGATTATCGGATCAAGTGTTGATTTGATAATTTAATGTATAATCATATATTTGATATATTATATTACATTAACTAATATTAGCTCACTTAAAGATTATTTTTCTCTTTTGGATAATACATTGATATATATGTGATATATGTTAATTGTATTATTTTATTTTGTTACAATAAATATTGTATATGTGATATATAATATTGTAACATGTTAGGGTTACAAATGCAACATGTTTTGTGGAGTTTAAATATGGTTAGGGTTTGGATTAGGGTTAAGCTTGCATGAAGCTTTCAAGAAGCTTCTTGAAACTTTGACTTTGAGTTTGGATATTTTGTGTAGATATTTCTTTAACCCAACCCAACCCTTTACCATGGTTAATTCTCTACATGGGTTAAGTCTTCATTCTTAACACATGGTTGCATTTCTAACCAAACACAAGATTTATTATTCATCACAAATTGATTTGCTTCTTCTTCTTCTTCCTTTTTGATGAAAAGCTTTCTAGCTTTTTCATTTGTGATGAAAATGAGTGAGAAATCGAAAACAAATGAGAGCTAAATTCCTACTTCATCACCCTCATCTATTCTTTCCACTTAGATTAGGGTGTTTACTTTGCTAATACTTGATTAGTGAAGCAAGAGCTTGGGTTTGAGTTTCTTCAAGGTAGATCATCTTCGAAATGGAAGACTTCAGGCAAGCATGCATGATTCAACTTGTGGAGCCTCTCTAGAGTTCGGGAGTTCATGGATCGCGACGAAGGGACTACTACTCGGAGCTTATGAAGCGAAGGAACGGACTACAAAGGTTGCAATCCCTTTCGCTTAGAAGTAAAGTTGTTTACCTGTTCATTGTTTCGCCTAATCTCTAGTTTACGATCTTGCTTGGGTTGTTCGGCACATGAAAAATTTGATTTTGGCATGGTTGATGCCATGTAGAACCTTGTTCTAGTGTCTAGTAACCCTACAAGGAGTGCACAACGTGTTCCACATATCCCAGCTACGAAAATATATGAGCGACTCCAGCTACATCCTTGATTACTCAGAGCTCACAGTCCAGACTGACCTGACCTGCGAGCAACAACCCGTTAAAATCCTGGACCAAAAGGTGAAGACACTGCGGAACAAGGAAGTAAACTTGGTCCGAGTGATGTGGAGAAATGATTCGCCAGGAGAATCAACTTGGGAACGAGAAGAAAAAATGCGTGCAAGACACCCTCACTTATTTGTAAATTAGTCCCTATGTAAATGTAAATTTCAAGAACGGAATTTTTATAAGGAGGGTAGAATGTAACGACTCTGAATTTACTGTACGAAATTTTCCAGTTTAATGTACAGAAATAAGTTATACAGCCTGAGATTGAGTTATAAGTAATTTTTGTTAAATAACAGCAAGAAACAACTTGTAGCTCATTGGTAAAGCCCTTGCACTGCTGTGACGTAGCCCCTGTGTTCGATCCCCATCGGACACATTATTTTTCTGATTTTTTCTTTTTAACTTTTTGGAAGCCCAAAAGTTTACACGTGCAATACACATAAAAATGAAAATTCAGAAAAATCAAACATGTGAAAATGAAGTTAAACAGACTTGTACACGTGGCACAAATCCAGTGACCCAACTCATCAGATCAGCTGGCAAAAATGCTTTTGAGGCCGGTACCGAAGGGTGAACTGAGGCAAATGAGGCCCAGGTTTTGCACACTCGACTCTTCCCCTATCCCTAACACCCCTGCACTGTTTGATTGCTTTGTAATCAAATAGAACCCTTTATTTCACCATTTATCATCTTTTTAATGCATTTTAATTCACCATTTTAATTCCAAAACCCTAATTCTACACTATAAATACCATCCTACCCTTTGGCTCAATATCATTCTGAAAATTTTAGCCAAAACTCTCAAAATTTCTTAAGTACAAGTGGAGTAAAAAAGGAGTTAGCAAGCAATCAACTTCCGGCAAGGATTGAAGCAAATTCCGGCGATTCCGCGACGCCACGACAACCCTCTTCTATTATTCTACCTCTTCTTAATATAACCAAGTTGTAAGTCCTTTCCAATCTTCTTTCCTCATCTTTAAAATTCCATTTCAAAATGTATATCGGTGAGTGGAGTTAATACCGATAACTTTTTCAAAACCCTAGAAAACTCATTCTCTTTAATATTTTTTCAATCTAACTTGTACCCATCACTTGTAACCTTAAATCATAAGGTTTAGAATCAAATTTTAGTCAAGAATATCATGTAAAATAACTTTAATTTAAGATTTTCGTTTAAATACCATGAACTTTATATATCATCTTTTATGGTTTTGCTTAAACATACCTTTAGGAAAACTTCACGAGGTAACGACCTACCTCTCACTTACACTTGGTCTCAAAGCACGATACTCTTTGAATGTAATTTTCGTTGCGAAGACATTATTACAAGAAAATACCATTTACTATAAAAACCGGATTTCTTTTAAATTGTATTTTAAATTCCTTTGTGAATATGCCCCTACAACTCTCTTTAGGAGACCCGCTATTGGATGGTGCGGATTATCGCACATCCTTGGGCTAGTAGAGCGAGATGCAGACCTGCTCACGGAGCATTCGGTCTCGAAAGGTTTTAAATACGATTTTTAAGAAAAACGCATTTTTCTACTTAAATAAAATTTAATTTTTAATAATTATATAAAAATTATAAATCTATATATTTTCAAAATATAATAAACTTATATTTTATTTAAATGAAAGAATTACAAGTTTCACCAAAATACCTTCAAGATATCAACAAAAGATAAGTTTTACAATAAAATACCATGAACTTTCCAAGCTAAGTTATTATCACTAAAATACCTCAAATCCTTAAAATTCATATCCATAAAAACTCTAAATAATATAAATAACTTCTCAAGGTTATTTTGAAACTATATTAAAATTATTTTTCATAAAACCCCCTCGAGCTATATAAAACAACATTTAAGAACTTTAGTAAATATAGGTTTAAGCGGGATCAATTCTCTTGAGCTCTAGGGAGCCGGAGAAAGTGAGTGCTTGCCTATTTAAGGTAGAAAACTTAACGGAGTTATCAATGGTAATTGTCTTGGGAAAAGACACAAATCCTGCCGTCCATGTGCAGTAGTTACCGATAATTCCCGAACCTAATTCAGGATCTAAATCAGTTATAAGTGTCCGACTCAGTCCGAGTCTAACTCAAACTTGAATCCAAACTCAAATCAGAGTCCAATTCAAATATGAATCCAAAGTCTAACATGAATTCTTGAACATGAACCAGAATACCTGAATTCAAACATCAATATCAAACCTGAATACTTGACTTGACCGAACCGTGGTTATAACTTGACATGACTACAAGATTATATCCTGAACTTGACTACTTGAACAATTTGTATCCATGATCTCGGCAAGACTTGTAATATAATCTATACAATACATTATGCGGGGATAACGGGGTAGATTGGTACAGAATGTATTAACGTGGCACGAGATGGTCACTTAAAAAACACCTACATGAACTCTCGTGCCGTTGTCCCGTGGGTTTTAACGGGGCCTTGTACTATATGTTACCATAGTCCACGAGGTAAGATGGACTCCTCTCGTATACACAAATACTTTCTGTACCAAGCTTCAAACAACCACGTTAGAATAACAAGTATATACCTGTATAACTTACCAATTTCATTTCACATTACTTGTTATATTTCATTCCTTCTTTTGGGACTTACCGAGCGCTAGTTCGCTGATGACATTTCTGTCTTTTCTTTCTTTGGAATGTTCGTCAGGAGGACCGAATTCTCAGGAGATCAAGCCTAGCCAGGAGAACTTGGACCAGCTCACTGCCCAGCCGGGCTTCTAGCTCTCCTTGTATTTACTTTTAGTTTGTATACCACTGTTTAAGCACTGCTTTATTCATTGTATCTTTCATTTTCAAAACAGTTGTATGTAAAGATGAATGTAAATAAAAGTTGTTGTTTATTTTAATTCTCTTGTCATTCTTGTGCATTTTATACATATATTGCTTAATTATGCTTAACGTATTTATTTCTTAGTAAATACGTTGCGGCCTGTTACGTCATCGATTCCGTACACTGGGAAGCGGGGCGTAACACACTTCATGGTTCGAGAGGGTATTGTCTTAAGACATATCATTTCTCAAAGTGGAATCAAGGTTGACAAGGCTAAGATTGATGTAATTTGAAGCATCCCTCCTCCATCTTGTATCAAAGGCATTCGATTGTTCCTTAGCCATACTAGTTTATCGACGTTTTATTAAGGACTTTAGCAAGATTGCTAGACCCTTGACTATCTTATTGGCCAAGCACACCACATTCAATTTCAGCTCGGATTGTTTCGCCGCTTTTGAATCACTCAAAAATTCTCTGACTACTGCTCCAATTCTACACGCTTCCGACTGGAACCATCCTTTTGAAATCATGCATGATACGTCAGATTTCGCCATCGTTACGGTCTTAGGACATCACATTGATAAGATGCCGCTTGTGATTTATTACGCAAGCAGGACACTGAACAAAGCACAAATGAACTATACTACCACCGAAAAGGAATTCTTGGCAGTAGTATTTTCTCTTGAAAAATTCAGACCATACCTATTAGGCCCACCAGTCGTTATTTACACGGATCACTTTGCTCTGAGGCATCTTTTTGCGAAAAAGGATACCAAATCTCGGCTAACGTTGGATCGTATTACTGCAAGAATTTGAGGCCATACTAACTAGGACAAATGACACCACTGTTGTTGTCAAATTCATCAAAGATCACATCTTGTCCAGGTTTGGTATCCCCCGAACGATCATCAGTGATAACGACTCGCATTTCTGCAATTGGTCTTTCGAGGCCTTTATGCGGAAATATGCAATAACGCATAAATTTTCTATGCCGTATCATCTACAAACAAGTGGACAAGTTGAGATATCCAACTGTCAAATCAAGCAGATTCTGGCAAAGACGGTTAGTAAGAATCGAACTGAATGGTCTTCTAAGCTAACAGATGCTCCCTAGGCATTCTGTATGGCTTATAAGACTGATTTGGGGATGTCTCCGTTCCGGATTGTTTATGGTAAAGCATGTCATCTCCCAGTTGACATAGAACACCGAGCAATGTGGGCTCTGAAAGAGCTGCATTTTGATATGAGAACCGCAGGCGGATATCGAAAGTTACAGATCAACGAACTGCATGAGCTTCGTGATGAATCTTATGAGAATGCAAAGATTGCCAAGAACCAGATAAAGGTGTTTCATGATAACTATCTTCTGCACAAAACTTTCACAATTGGTCAACAGGTTCTACTGTACGACACGCGATTGCATTTCATCGTGGAAAACTCAGGTCTATATAATGTGTGATGTGTTTACCCGCAA
Source organism: Agapanthus africanus (assembly GCA_030015575.1). Classification (NCBI taxonomy): domain Eukaryota; kingdom Viridiplantae; phylum Streptophyta; class Magnoliopsida; order Asparagales; family Amaryllidaceae; genus Agapanthus; species Agapanthus africanus. The sequence goes on along the minus strand of JASDDO010000006.1, from coordinate 226,024,012 downwards.
GAAATTCACGACCCAAAGAACGGTAAGAGTTTCAAAGTCAACGGATATCGTCTAAAGCCGCTTTTCTCTGAGATTTCCTCAGGGGAGCTCATGCCGTCACATAAGCCGCAATACAACCCCTAATCATTCCCCACCACTTGTAAATTATTTGTATAGTTTATATTTTTTTTGCAAATTCGGCACTTTTCTAAATTCTTTCTCTTTAGGGTGTACTTTGCAAAGTGTACATTATAAATTCTTTTATAAAATCCTTTTCATTAGGGCGTATTTTATAAATAACCATTTAAACGCCCCATCTCCTCAGCCCGAGAGCATTCTTCAGTTTTGCCCCCAAAATTTCAGACCCCTTTTCTTCTCCGACCTCCACTGCAAACCCTCGCCTCCAATTCCACCAAAATTCTGTCCAGGGATGCTCTAGGACAGCTGCCGACGGCCGTTTCAACTCCAATCATCTTCAATCTCTGCGGACCTGTAAATTTCTCTGTCTCTATCTTAAAAATCCAATTCAAATCTGCTTAATTCCACTGTAGCAGTGTCAAATGGCAGAAATTCCTGTAGAGAAGAATTTTCTATCCGTTTTGTCCAATCCCGACTTCGGTAGTTGTTTCTTTGATGAGATTATAAGTAGAGATTGGGGTTTTTAGTTGTATGATGATGGCTCTCTCTTCTCCATAGAAGAGTTAGTCTGGGAATTCTATCACGCACTATCACACGGGACCCCGAGGAAGGAAGCGTGATAATTGATTTTAGGGGCAATGTCGCGGTTTTGAACCATGACCTTATGAGCTTGCTTTTTACGTGACTAGAATGGGTATAAATTGTGCTATTAAGAACGGAGGATTGGTCAGGCCGACACTGTACCGGAATGTGTATGCGGTGTGTCGTTGGATGCACCGGAATATCAAAGGCACCGAACGGGTTTCATCGTTCTATTCGATTGCATGCCATATTGTATACTGTTTGCAGGAGAAAGAGCGCAGGTTTTGTATGAGCACTCAGTTGTTCACATCAATTATTGAGGGGCCTAGCGAATGGTAACACCTCCTCCCTGTACTTGTACTTGTCACACAGATTTGCCGACACTACTTAGGCGAGCAAGTATTTGCTCAGGATGCCGCATGTTACGCACACCTAGAGATCGAGGATGATAGCACTTCCCGCAGATATACGAACCACAAAGCCGAGCAGAAGAGCTGGTCACCGACGGACCCAACTGAGTATGAATCCACTGAGTCCTCCGCTGAGGCGTACATTAATGAGCCTGAGCCTGACCATACCAATGATTTGATGCGGATGGCCGTACAGGGTATTAAGAAGACACGCGCAAGCTTGCCGAGCTAGAACAAGTCCAGTCAGGAGCCGGCAGTAGCAGGAAAGGTAAGGGTTGACGATGAGGACATCGTCGAAAGCAAGTTTGGTGGTGAGGTGAGTCCCTCATTCGTTGTATATTAGTGTATATAGTTGCATCATTTAGCTGCCTTTGCATGTTTATTGCATTTCGGTACTTTTCCTTTCTTTATTTTTCATTTGTTTTGCATATAGAAGCTTTGCATGTTTGCTTTTCGCTTGAAAAAAAATTGAAAAATGCAAAAAAAAAAAAATTTGGAAAATGAAAACCAATAAAAAATTGAAAAACGAAAAAATTAAAATATTAAAAAACATAAAAACTTTTGATCAAGTTACTGAATGAAAAGTCTATAAGTTAGTAGCGTTAAATAAGAACTTGTCGAAAACGAATGCCTAACATGCATGTCTTTCAAAACGACCTAATCTAGGCAAATGATGATGCTCAAGGGTTGTTTTACTCTCTTAAGATACACTGTTCTCGAGTATTTGTTAACTGTATGAAACCTCATTTCTCTGAAACTATTTAACCCAGACCCTATTGCTCCTTTATGTATTAGGATAATGACTCCTTAGTTTGCTTTATTCACTTGTCCATATCATTCTTTTTTTTATTAGTTTCATTGACTTCTTGCATGATATTATCTTATTATATGCATCTGTTTACCCAGTTAGATGGTTGTGATTGATTCTTTTACTTGCCAGTAATGGAAAAATAATGGAAAAAAGTTGGGTCGCTTAAAAGAAAAAAAATTGAAACTAATCACTAGCTAGGGGATGTATGTATGTGGATGTCTCTTTTCTCCATCCCGCCAGTCAAGTGTCTTCACAGAGTTAAAATTCCTTGCGGTTCTTTGTGTAAAGATAATCTTGGTCTCCGATAGAAATTAATCTGTCGGCTAAAGAGCTAGTTGAATAAGAAAATTACAAATCACACCACCTTTATATGCTTACAAGTTTAGATTCAAATTCAAATCATGTCTCGTTTGCAGTCTTGTTTTTTGTATTCATGCTCGAATCATTGGTCCTGTTCTATTTTGATATGACCGGGATATCGTAAATTTCAGAGTGCCGCTCTTAATATAATAATTTTGCTTGAGATTACTCGTAAATAGTAGAGGATTTGGAGTGAGTATGCCAGTTGGACATTGAAATCGAGATATTGAGCATGTGTATTTATTGTGTGGGTGTAAATATTTCTATCTTTAACGAGAATGAAACAAAGATTTTATTGAGGCCTTCTGGTCTTTTGAGAGATATATCTATGTTTAGGTATTTCACTGCATTATCTTGTTCATGTTCCTGTTTATATGTGAACTACATACATAGCTTTGTCATGAACTAACAAGATCTCGGATTTTCTAGGTGTAATCCGCTGAAAATCCGGACGAAATAAAACTCGTCCTCTCGAGTAATCTAGAGGTTTAATGGCTTGTTGCATATTTTAAGTGCAATTGTGATGTCTGCGAAAATGGGTTAGTGTTTTTGTTCTTTTCGAATAAGTTTTGCTCGAGGACGAGCAAAAGATAAATTTGGGGTATGTATTCATCAAGTTTTTATGCATTTAATACTGCCCGTTCTATATCGGTTTGTTAATAATCAAATGCTATTAACTCTATGACGGCTAATAAGTACATGTTATATGTTTTCAGAAGAATTGTGTCTAGAACAATGCGAAACATGCACATTCTCTGGCTTTGTGATGTTTTCAGGTTCAAACGGACGAACAAAACGATCAAAACGTGTGCAACATCTACTCAAATCCATCACATACAACACACGGTTGTAGCGGAAAAGACAAACTGATGGTCATTCAAGTCTTTAACAGCTGTGAGGCAGCACAAAGCCCAAGAACAGCACAAAGCTCAAAATAGCAAAGGAGATATGATGTGAGAAAAATACGAAATTAGCCGTAACATTTGACTTTCTGACCCGAGGAAAACCTTGAGCGATTTATCAAATTGGGAATGAACTAAGGAGATGGAAATGAGCTCAGAATAACACAAGAATTTTGAGACCTGACTGCATGATACAACCGTCCAAAGCTGCTCAAGAACAGCCCAGACGGCTGTACAAACACCAAATGGCCTCGGGCTTGGGGCAAGCAGCCATCATGGGTCCCACACTTGTCTGGTTAAATGCAAATTGTCTAAATCTTTCCCTATATATAGCAGATCACAGAGGATGCATTTCATAGAGACCTTAGATTTAGCTCTAGTTTAGTATAGTTTAGGGTATTTTGTGTAATTTCAGTTTCTGTAGTCATTAGTGCTGTTCATCTTCTTTATAGAGCAATTGTAAGTATACTTTGCATGTTTTAATTTGGTTTAGTTCAAGTTCTTCATTTCTTTAATAGTTAGCTTGTTTCTTTACGTTGTTTTCTTTAAGTTGGAGTTTTTATAATATTGTAGATGTTTTCATGACCCTGTTAAGTTGCAATGAAGCTAATAGGTTCTCTCTTCACTTATGAAGAATCCTAGATTTAGGGACAACAAGATTTCTGTATTTTCGCTTTAATACCGTATCTTTTCTTTATATATTTCTTCGTTTGTTTTCATGATTCTTTACTTTACTTGTCATAATGAGAATGGTATTTTAAAGTTATAATGAGTTGATGGTATTTTAAAGAAAGGTTTTACTCACCAACTCTTCTTTGATCTAATATTATAAATTGAAGTTCGTCACAAGCAAGTACAATATTTCGATTTTGGACTTTTCAACCTCTCTAGTTCTTGATACGAGACTAGATGTTGATTTGAATCCGGCCATGGGAATATGTCGTGATTGATTGTGATGAAAGTAGTAAACTATAGAAATGGAAGGTCAAGAAAACCTAAGTGACGATCTTATGAATGGACGGTTTAGCCTCCTATACTTGCAAGTTTCTAAACAAAGATACGGATTTGTAGATAGAAGGTTTTTCTATACTCACAATCCGTTTATTTTCTAATTCATATCTCTTTAGTTTGTTGCTAGCACAATTCTAATTAGTTGCTAGCTTAGGTGTATTTTGATGGATTATGCTCCGCTACCCTAATCGATATGTGTTAGATATTCCGTGCTCACAAACACCAAGTTAGTAGCTTGTTAAGGGCTTTCACTTATTAAGTACGGATTGACAACCCGTATTTGGTAGGATAAGGATTGAATAAGAAGTATAAGGGTTATAACCTATTGTTAATATCCGTTCCTCATTTCTAGCAAGTTATTCTTTTGATTCTTTAAAACTTGTAAATCACAAAAAAGCTCCAAAACCATTCAAACCATTCTTTAAATAGCTTGTCTTAAATATAGTTGTTAACACTACTTCCCTGAGGAAGACTCGTATTCATCACTTGCTTATGGTAAATGTTGATTGTGGTATTTACTACTACGTGATTCCATATTTCTAAATTTTCTCATTTCACATACACGGAAAAGCACTCAACGACTACCCATAAAAATCTCAGCATAATGAGAATAAAAAGCTTCTCTAATGTCCTCTTGATCGAAGAGGATAGTGTTATCCTTTTCAACAGAGTGAATCAAGTTTCTTCTTCGTCTACCATTAGCAATGTTGTGGAAATAGACAGTATTGAGATCCCTTTCCTTTAGCCAAGTAACTATAGACCTCTGTTTCCAATAATTTTCTCAGAAAATAGGAGAGTGAGGAATTGGTATTAGAGATTGTTCCTATACAGAATTTTATATCAAGTGAGCGGCCTCCTCTTCCTTTAGCCAAGTAACCGTAGATCTCTGTTTCTAATAAGTTTCTCAGAAGATAGGAGAGTGAGGAATTGGTATTAGAGATTGTTCTTATCCAGAATTTTATATCGAGTGAGAGGCCATAATTCTTAAGCAAATCAAAAGAAATTATTGTAGGTTATAGTGTCCTCAAGGAAATTATTGTAATTGCAGGTGGGCGATTATGATAATTGAAGGAGGTCCTATACAGGTAGAACAGTTTTACATGAGATGATAGTATGATATCTGGTTTGTTTTTATCATTGTGTGTATACGTTTTAATAGTTATTACGTGTCGCTAATACATATGATAAAGTCCGTAGGATCATTACTTGACTGTCATCGTTGTTATGGCAATCATACTTGTGAGGGTTAGGTAGTCCATAAGCACATTCTTAAATGTCCTTAGTCGTGGGAGTATCGAGACTGGGTATCAATATTCCGTAGTAGACCAGTGTATACGTTTCTAGACCCCGACGAGGAGCGGTAGTTGGTCCCACAGCCATTGGTGTGTATCATCCAAGATTGTATATAGGTGCTCACTGGGGGTGAGTACACCGGACTGACTCGCCGAGAACTGTTGGATGGTATTATACCTATCATCAGATGGTAGTTCTCTGGTGATATGAGTACAACTAGTATGTAGACCTGAGATCGTCATCTGTCTCGTGTGAATTCTCACTGTGCTTTGATTACTACCCTACCACAGCTTTATTGAGTCGTGCAAATAGATTTTAGTTGGGTACAGTCTCGAGCCACATGGAGGCAGCGAGTGATCGTTGGGAATTCGTCTTTCCCGGTATAGGGGGTCGATATCGCGTTGTGTTCAGTTGGTCCAAACCATAAGTCCCCGGCCAGGGCAGTTGAAAATTACCGATAATTAGATCTGTAGTTTCTCGGATGGTCATCAGCCATACCAGCACGACTTATCGGGTTATTAGGGGTTTGATATTAACCACCCCTAGACCCGGTCTGCGATACTTTTAGATGAACATACCGGACTATACGGAGATTGTCACGGATAAGCTCAGTAGGGGTTCAGATGAATTTGATCGTCGACCTTCTTTTCGACAGGTAACTGAGAAGCCGTTACGTACAACTAGTGGCGTTGGCGTTCTTGTGGTTATGAATTTATCCAGTAAATCACTGCCAGCGTACCGTCGAGTGTTTAGAGTCACAAACTGTTGGATATGTATGCCCTAGATACCATTATTGTATATGTATATATAGTGGATGCTTGGACATATGTATGTACATGACAATCTTGATCAATATGATAGTATACTCTTTAGTTTGTTTTTATCTTAACATGTGTATATGTTATACTTGTTATTACATATCGTTAATACATGTTGATAAAGCTCGTAGGATTATTTCTTGACTACCAGCATTATGATGACGATCATACATGTGGGGGCTGGGTAGTCCATAAGCACATTCTTAAATGTCCCTAGTCATGGGAGTATCGAGACAGGGTATCGATATTCCGGAGTAGAATAGTGTATATGTTTCTAGACCCCGACGAGGGACGATGATTGGTCTCACAGCCATTGGTCTTTCTCACCTAAGATCATATACAGGTGCTCATCAGGGGTGAGCACACTGGACGAATTCACCGAGAACTTCTAGACGGTACTATACCTATCGTCAGATAGCAGTTCTCAGGTGATATGAGTACAGGTTGGTCTTTAGACATGAGATCGTCATTTGTCTCGTGTGAGTTTTGACTGTGCTTAGATTACTACCCTACCACTGCTTTACTGAGTTGTGCAAACAAGTTTTAATTGTGTACAGTCCCAAGCCACATGGAGGCAGTGAGCGATTGTTGGGGATTCATCTCTACCAGTATAGGGAGTCGATATCGCACTGTGTTCGGTTGGCCAACACCATAAGACCTTAGTCAAGGCAGTTCGGATTTACTGATAGTTAGATCAGTAGTTTCCCGGATTTGTCCTGAGCCATATTAGCATGAATTATCGGGTTATTAGGGTCAGGCGTTTACCATCCCTAGACCTGGTATGCAATACTTTTAGACGGAGAGACCAGACTGTACGGAGATTGTCACAGGTATGCTCAGTAGGGGTTCGGATGAGCTTGCTCGTCAGCTTTCCTTTTCGACAGGTACCCGGGTAGCCGTTACGTACAGTTAGTGCTGCTAACGTGCTTGTAGTTATGGATTTATCCAGTAACTCACTGCCGGCGTACTGTCGAGTCTTTAGAGTCCCACACAGAGAGTTTCCCTGGTTTAGGAGAAATGATGCAGTGGTCGTATTTTGATACGTACAGGGTTCCGATCAAATGAGTGTACTAGCTATCCGGACTTTTGATCGGACGGTTGATAATACTAGTCGGCTTAGGATTAAACCGGATTATTAAATCGGGTATTGGTTTATATATATATATATATATATATATATATATATATATATATATATTCGATATGTATATTCTAGTATTATGTTCTTTGTATTATTTTATCTCTTTGGGTATTCATATTTTGATACGAATACGGGTATGTATATATGGTAGAGTGTATTCCGTATTTATACGGAAAATGTTCTAAAAGGTGGATATCTCATTTTGGTTTATCCATTTAAATGGAAAATGAAGTGTAAAGGTAGTGATGTGAGAATGGTGAGAACCATGCTTGAATAGTGTTGACAAATGAATTGTATATTCATTTATGCAAACTATTCAAGTATGATTGCTATATTTTATTTGCAAAAACCATTTATACAAAACCATACTTGGATATTTTCTCTTACATGTTTTTTCATTCTCACCATTTGCTTCTCTCTCTTCACAAGCCTTTTTTTGAGCTCCTCCTTCTTCCTCCCTACATTCTCATGTGTTGAGAATCAAGGGTGAAAATGAGATAGAAAAATACTAGAACAACTCATTACATCACTAGACATCTTATTTGGCAAGTTAGGAACTTTAGTTGCTCCACTTGTTTTTTAGTGTGGAACTAGAGCCATGAATCATATCTCTCGGGTGGATCATCTTCGATGGAGGAAGACCGGCGGTCAAGCTCGATCGAGGAGACCTTAAGGAGCTAAGGAAGAGGAGATGAAGACCAAAAGACTCGATCTTTTGGTATAACCCTCTTCCATAGTAGCTATAAATTCAATGTAGTTTTCTCGTTTATGTGTTTGGATTCAATTCTAAGGTTTGTAGTTTTTAGCGCCACTAGAATTTTTGTTTTTCATTCCGTATAGGCCGCGGTTGTGGCGACTAGGGCACTAGGAACCCCAACATGGTATCAAAGCCACCCAAACACATTAACTAGTTTGTTACGACATTTAAATTCCCCCTTTTTTGCTGCGCAAAAATTGCCAGCAAAAACAGTCCCAAAAATCCAAGTTTTAGCATGTTTGCACTCTCCGCGGTCTCACGATTTAGACCGAGAACCTGCGGGAAGTTGCGTGGGTACCCCGGAGGCCGCCCCGGGGGGACGAAGGTTGGGTCCACCCCCTGAGACCACCATGACGTGGCCTTAGGGGGTGGTCCCCCAGGCCACCTCGTGGTGGCCTCAGGGTGTGGGTACCCCCTAGCCTCCTCGAGCGACAGTTAATTTTGGGTACTTCGACGCCACGATGGTTCGGGCGAGTTTCGAGTTCGTTTCGCCTCCCGGATTGGCTTAAAACGATGTTTTTAGGGACTTAGTGAACAGGTTTTCCGTCTTTGGAAAACTTGTTTTGTTTGCTGTATGTGCGCGGAATTTTATTGTCCTGGTTTTTGTTACTTACTTCTGTGATGTATTTATGTGTTGTTTAACGTCTTCTAATTGCTATAGATCAATTATAAGGGGTTACACGCATCTTATTATCTGTGATGATGCTTGTGATATCTTTGTGATGGTTTCAACGGATTGTCGTGATGGATAACTTTTAGTGCAATGTTTGTTGTACTTTTGATTCATTTGTATATTCTTTATTGCGGGGCGAGCGTCCGACATGTGGACTTCTGTTTTTGCCCGGTTGTATATTCTTTTATTGGAGCACGGCCGGGTTGAGGTTGATGTCACCATTGTATATGTTATTTTTTTTGTACTAGGATTATCTTGCGGAGGAGTGCTCGAGTAGCCGGGTTCTAGAGGTCAACGGGCCTCCATCTCATTGTGTTGAGACCATGGTTTCTAACTCTAGAATTTACGGGCTATTCGCCGCACTCGTAGGGGGTATAGGATGACCCACGGTGGAGTTTTCAAGTTACATGATTCCATGAAGTGCTGGGTGGCCCATTCACTTCATTGATTGGAGTTGCCTCGCTTCCGAGATTGGCGGGTAACTTGCCTCACTGTAGGGGTCTTAGTTATATATTGTACATGCTATCCACACGACTGGAGAACGTTGAGTTTAATTTGCGGCTCAAATGAAATCCGGGGTTCCTAAATTATCCGCTTTTCTATATTGCTTATCACTTATCTGTGATGTTGCTTATATCATGTATGACTATATATTTATATATAGATAAATAAATGTTGTATATGTTTTACATCCACGCTAGTCCAGCCCCCGCTTTGCCGTTAGTTAAGTAACCGAACGGTGCATGACGGGGCCCCGTAGCGAATGCGGATGGCATATACATACATTCTATTTTCGTTCTTTTCTGGTGTAATAGGTATTAATTGATGGGACCATATTAATTTTGATTATTGCAAGGAAAAATAAGCCTAAAAGATGTTTTCGGAACAAATTTTTGAAAAACTATTGTCGTATTATTTTGATATGCATAATAGTATTCGGTCTTGAATATCCTGCACCTCATTCGAGGGGGCAAGAGCCTAGATCCCTTCACGGGAAGTGATCTCTTGAGCAAAAATTTATGTTATTATAGATTACTCGGTTTTCTTCAAAGCCACCAGTTTTTAAAAGCGGAGCCTAAAACATTCCTTTTCAAAAACTTCTTGGTTCCTTCAACAATATCAAGTTCATTACGTTAAAGGATTTTTTTGCCAAAAATCCAGCCGTAGCCCTCCGTCATTTCGGATGAGTAGTGTAAATCCCCAGTTCCATGTATATATTTTCCGTATTTTTTCTATAATTTTCCAAGTATTTTTGCACATTTTAAATATATTTTTATTATTTTTCCTAAACTAAATCAAAACCCTAAATCTAACACCTACCCGACCCGACTCCCCCACTCCCACTTCCCCTTCTTCTTCTTATTCTCTTTTTCTTCCCGCCACAACCTAACGGCTCCCCCCTCTTCTCGCGCTACCTCCGCCTGACTCGCGCCCACGGCGATCTAGCACGCCCACATCCTCCCCGTGATCCCCTCCTCCAAATCCCCCTTTCCTTAACGTCCCTCTCCTTCTCTTAGTCTCTCTATCTCTCTCTTTCTTTAACTTGCTCTCAAACACCTATTGCAGCCATACCTCACCGACGAGATACCCTGTGACCTCCTCATCCCCTTCACCTCAACCCAACACTACCACCTTCACCACACTTCCACCAAGTCCCTCCATCAACACCGAAGCTCCTTCCTCAACCCAAACACTCATTGTACACCACCTCGCCGGTGTACCCTCATCGTCAACGACCACTAGCGACTTCTTCTAACACATTAAAACTTCACTCTCCTTACAACCTAACTCCCAACACTCGATATACCCACTACGCGTCGCCTTCTCCGTCAGCCGCCGCCTCCCCGACCACCCTTTTGACGCCAGGGCCTCGACACAGCCGCTGCCACCTCTGTCGCCAACCCAGCTGCCTGCAACGCCTTCGACAACACCCCTACGACATCACCTCTTCACCACAGCTCGAGCTCCTCCTCCAACCAAGATTCCTCACCGCGCCACCACCCCAACTCTGGCCACCATTGCCGCAGCCGAAGAATTCCTCCGTACCACCGTTGCCTCGCCAACTCCATCACCTCCCGACTGCTACTGCTTCCCCAAGACGACACGTCACTACCCCGTGCCCACTCCTTCCCAGAGCCACTGTGCTCACATCGAACCCGCCTCCGCACCACCACCATGCCACGGCTGCACCATCGCATGCCCGGACGTGTCCCGCTACGTATCCACTCCCTGTGCCACACCGTACCCCCATGCCGTGCTAGCCTCCGTGCCAGTCCCCGTGCCACGCCGTGTCGGCCTCCGTGCCACACCGTACCCCGATCCAGTGCACGCATCGTGCCCACTCCCGCACCATCATCGTGTCCAGTACCGTATCGCGCCATGCTACTCCCGCACTACTGTTAGTATTTATTCCCTAGAAGGCCATTACTGTATCATACTAGTTTGTATATTACTTAATGGAAGCTTGGGATATTCACATGTATATAACAGTCTTGCTAAACATGGTAGTATGCTACTTGGTTTTTCTATCTTAATATGTGAGTGTACGTATTGATAGAGCTCTTAGGATCTTGCTTGTCTACCAGCGTTGTGATGGCAGTCACACTAGTGGGGGCTGGGTAGTCTACAAGCACATCCTTATTCAGGTCCCTGGTCGTTGGATTATCGAGACAGAGCATCGATAATCCGGAGTAGACTAGTGTGTACGCTTCTCATCCCAGTTGGGGAGATGGTCTGTCCCACAGCCGTCAGTACGTCGTACTGGAGATAGTATACAGGTGCTCGTTAGGTTACGGGTACACCGGACAGGACTCACAGGGAACTGTTGGTTGGTTTTATACCAGTCGTCAGTGAACAGTTCCCAGGTGACATGAGTACAGCATAGTCCGCAGACTTGACACTGCTACTTCGCCTCGAGTGTGTCCCACTGTTCTTAGATTGCTACCCTACCACGGCTCAAAGGAGTCGTGCAAACAGGTAGCAGTTGGGTGCAGTCCCGAGCACTTGGAGGCAGTGGCGGTTAGACAGGATTCGTCCCTCCCGGTATTGGGAGTAGATATCGCGCTGTGTCAGAGAGCCATTACGCAAAGTCCCTGGCCAGGGCAAGCGAGATTTGCTGGTAGGTTCCAGTAGTTTCTCAGGGTGTAATGGGCTTCACTCCGACACGACTTATACCGCTATTAGGGGACTGACGCTTGCCGCCCCCTAGGCCCGATATGCGATAGTCTTGGACGAACGGACCGGACTGTATGGAGATTGTCACATCAGACTCAGTAGGAGTTCGGATGGGTTTCCTCATCGGCCTTCTTATCGACAACTACCTGGGGACCGCTACGTACAGCTAGTGCCGTTTGCGGTCTGTGGTTAAACATACTGCCAGCGTAGTAGTCGAGTCTCTAGAGTCCCACACAGAGAGTTTCCTATTCCAGGCGAAATGATATAGAGGTCGTATGGTTTTACGACAAGGGTTCGGACGCATACGTACGTTTACGCGCGTACGACTTTCGGACAGTTTTTACCAGTCGGCTTTGGTTTAAGCCAGTTACTGGTATCCGGTTATTGGATTTTTACAGTCTAAAGTTTTTCCGTATTTTTGCGGAAAGGAGGGGCGTTCTCGTAATTATGCGGGAAGCTTCTAGAAGGTGGTGACTAAGGAGGTTAAGGTGGCATATGAAATGATTGTGATTAGTGAGTCACCTTGATGATTCATAGAAGTCTTTTGTCATTCTAATGAATCATCACAAGATATTTTCTAGCATGGTTGCTAAATTCTTTTCTTATTCTTTTCTTGAAAAAAGAAATGCTAGATATATATCTTCTTGACTCACTATTCTCTTATCATTATTATTATCATCTTCTCTCTCCTCAAGCTCTCATCTTCAAACCCTAATCCTTACACCTCATGTGTTGAGATCAAAGGATAAGAAAGACTAATCAATCCATAACCATCACTCTATTTCATTCTATCTTCTTTGATTAGCAATACAAGAAGATTAGTTACCTCAAGTTAGAGGTTTAGTTTGGAGTTTTGCTCTCGGGTGGATCGTCTACTACCTAGAGAAGGCCGAGGAGAACAAGGAGATCGTAAAGACGAAGGACTGGTTTCATTAGGTAAAATCCCTAAACACAATAGTTATGAAACTCTTTGTGTACGGTTATTTGTAGTTTAGCTTCGATTTAAGCGGTTAGTCGATGTTCGTTTTCGAAAATTCCGCCTCCCCATAAGTTCTGGGGTGAAGTACATCGACTTACAGTGGTATCAGAGCTACTAGGCATTGGATGTCGACCTATGGGGGGTTCTCACTGTGTGACAGTGTGGCGAAGCATAGGCTCTTACCCCCAGGGTGTCCCGAGACCGGAAGGTGTTCCGGCGGGTTGTAGTCCTCGCGAGGGGGCATGCGTAAAAAGTAGCGGCTGAGGGACCCGTTGGTGCCACGGCGATCCCATTGGATGGGGTGGCTGCCTGACCTACAGTGGTATCAGAGCCTCGCTAAACAATAAATAACTTAATTGCAAATTTGTACGAATTTCGAACGGAAAAACGAAGCCGGAAAACCCTAAAAATATCAGTTTCTGTCGAATTTAAAATGATGTCCTAAAATTTTTCAGGTAAGTGCAGAAAGCTTGAAATGAACACAGAAGAACACCCAAGAAATTTGGGTTCCTGATTCGTCTACAGTGCCGCGGAACCGCGGCGGATCCCACCGATCCGCCGCGCTTCCGCCGCCGAGTTGACGAGTCAGGAACTCGTTTTTCTTGTGTGGGTCCCCTGTGGTGTTTTGGATTTTCTGGGATATTTAATATTTGCTCAGGTTTCAGTTTAACAGAGCAGTTTTTGGAGCAATATTAAAGATGTTTAATCGATCGAAATTGTACAGTATTTGCATATTGGATTATATCTGTGATTGTTTAATGTGTTCGTAAACCTCCCCTAACTGCTAGTATGTCGGTTGGCAGGGGGTTGCACATTTCTGTAATGGTTATATCTGTTTGTGCATATAAACTGTATTGGACTGTTGTGGTGTATAGCCGGGGTTTTGCAATGGGTTATTATTTAATTCATTTGTTGTAAATGTAATTTGTTGTAATATTATTTTGCGGGGCACATCCAGGTTGCGGTTGTAGCCACCGTTGTATTATTTCATTTTACTGTTTTTGCTCCTAGGACTGACCCAAGGTGGGGTACACAAACTGCCGGGCGGGTAGTTTGCCGTACCCGTAGGGGTCGAGGGTGGGGTAACGGCTATTCATCACAACTGTGTAATCTGTCTTTTCTTGCAGGCTCAAAAGAAATACAGATTGCTTGCAAATCCAATAAAGTTTATCTGTGTTCTGGAATGTATATCATTGCGTCAGACGAATGTAAAATATCTATATATATTATAGCTATTTAGACGTCACTTATGTTTTACACCCGCACTAGCCCTGCCCCCGCTCTGTCGTTAGTTAAGTAACCTAACGGGTGATGACGGGACCCCGTGGCGAATGCGGATGGCATAAGAGGACGTTGTATTTTCGTTGTTTTCTGCAATGATAGGTTAATGATGGGACGCATTATCTATAATGCAAAGAAAATAAACCAAAGTTTTAATCGTTGGAATAATTTAAAAGAAACCACTCGGTTATTTTTAAAACAGATATTTTAAATGCGGAGCTTTAACCACTCCTTTTAAAAGCTATCAGGTTCCTTCGGTTATATCAAGTTCACTACGTTCACGGTTTCACCAAAACCAGTCGTAGCCCTCCGTCATTTCATTTGGGTATTCAGTAGTATTCAAGCTATGTATTTTGGCCAAAGTCAAGGCATAGTGTTTGGTAGCTGCTGGGTTTTCATTTGTTGCATAAGATAGATGAGTTGGTTTGGGACAGTCGTATTACCATTTGACCAAAGTCAGGGGTATATACGGATGGGTTCAAATTGACAAGATAATGACGGGTAGAACTTGACATGTGACTTATGACACTTTGACCAAAGCCAAGGTTATAAGAACATGGGGCAAAAACTTATATCGGGAATTTCTAAAGAAACTGAAATTTGCAAAGAGATGCATACCATTTTGAGTTTGATGAATGTTGGTAGCATTCCTACAACATTATCAGACGATGATATTTGGATCCCGATTCTACTGTGAGTATATGCTACTTATCAGGATATTCGTCACTTAACGATCAATGCTATAAACCTAGTAGGTGTCCAGAAAAGTGTCAGCGGGGTTACGCCCCCAGAGAAAAGAGGTTATTTAATTAAGGAACTTCGCGAAAGCGTTGGAAAACCTCCCTCGAAGTATCGACACCAGCCTGGCTGAACGGTTAAGCAAGTATTGTACGGTGAGAATAGTCCTGGCTAATTCTTCTTTTATGGTTTGAGGAAGGATTCGAGAAACAGTGGGAGCCATCCAGTTTAGATAAACTAAAAACCACTCTAAACTTGCAAGAGCATCATGCTAAAGAGTTTTCTTCTCTCTCTCCTAATTGCAGCGACCCTGAAAATGACTGGACTTAAGTTAATTTTAGAGAAAAATATACTGACAGGGCCAAACTATAAAGATTGGCTGCGGAATGTCAAAATGGCTTTGACCTATGACAAACTGGGGTACGTCCTCACCGCTACGGCACCTGCTGTCCCTGGTCCCAAATCCAGTAATGCGGATAAGGAAATCCGCAAAACGTGGGATTTAGATTGCGCGAGAGCCAAGTGCATCGTGCTTGCCTCGATGAACAATGAACATCAGAGAAGGCACGAGGATATGACCCTAGATGGCATATTTCTCCATACAAAGGAACTTTATGGAGAGCAATCTCGTATAGCAAGATACGAGACCTCTAAGAACTTGTTTCGAGCGAGGTTGGCTGTCGGGTCATCGGTAGGAGAACATGTCCTAAAGATGACCGGCTTTATTGAAGAGCTCGCAGACCTTGGGACGACTTTGGATAATGAGCTCTATACAGACCTTATTCTCCAGTCCCTTCCTCCCACCTACGCCCAGTTTATCCTCAACTTCAATCTTCAAGGAAAAGAAGTTGAACTTGCGGAACTCCTGAACATGTTAAGGAGTGCAGAGGGCACCTTGCAGAAGGCAAGGGAAACACCCGCTATGTTTGTTGGCGGTACATCTTCTTCCGGGTCCAAGGCTAGGGCCAAAGGAAGGAAGAAGAAGGCCGCACCCAAACCTAGAGGAGGTGTTAGTAAGGTGAGAGGGAAGGGAAAGAAAAAGTTTGCAGCACCGGTAGTTGGTCAGGATGAGTGCTTCCATTGTCACAGGAAAGGGCACTGGAACAAGGATTGCAAGGCGTGGAACGCCAAGAACCAGGAACCGAAGCAAGCTGTGGCTTCGACTTCAGGTGTGTTTGTAATTGAGAATTGTCTGTCGATCAACTCTACTTCCTGGGTATTGGATACCGGATCAGGATCTCATATTTGCAATTCATTGCAGGCACTGAGAAACCGTAGAGTGCTGAAGGAAGGTGATATGATCCTCAGGGTTGCTAACGGAGCTAGCGTGGGAGCTGCGTCCGTCGGGGATTATCACCTAGGATTGACGAGTGGACACATTTTGGTTTTACATAACTGTTATTTTGTACCAAGCTTAACGTGTAATATCATATCAGTTTCCTTGTTATCCAATAAAGGTTATGATTTCACGTTTGTAAGAGATGTTGTCAACATCCACCTTAATCATGGTTTGATTGGGTCAGGTACACTAAATAACGGCATATATGTTTTAAACCAACTCCAAATTTTCAATGTCCAGAACACACTAAAAAGAAAGTCTCCAGATTTAAATAAGGCTTTCTTATGGTATTGTAGACTAGGTCATATCAATGAGACAAGGTTAACTAAGTTACATAAAGAAGGATATTTGGACTCGTTCGAATATCAAACTTATGCCACTTGCGAATCATGTCTCAAAGGAAAAATGACAAAGACTCCATTCACTGGACATGGAGTAAGAGCGAGCGAGCTCTTAGGACTCATACACAGCGATGTATGTGGTCCAATGTCTACACATGCAAGAGGTGGTTTTTCCTATTTCATTACTTTCACGGATGATTACTCAAGATACGGATTCATTTATCTTATGAAACATAAATCCGAAGCTTTTGAGAAATTCCAGGAGTATAAGAATGAAGTAGAAAACCAAACCGGCAAAAGTATCAAGACACTTAGATCTGATCGAGGTGGTGAATACTTGAGTGCCGAGGTCCTAGGTTACCTAAAAGAGAAAGGAATTCTCTCTCAGCTTACTCCTCCGTACACTCCACAGCATAACGGTGTATCGGAGAGACGGAATCGAACCCTATTGGATATGGTACGATCCATGATGAGTAATGCTGAGTTACCGCGATCTTTCTGGGGTTATGCGCTAGAATCAGCGGCATATCTTCTGAACAGGGCTCCTACCAAGACTGTGCCTACCACTCCATATCAGATGTGGACTGGGAAGAAACCCCATCTTCAGCATATGAAGATTTGGGGATGTCCAGCTTTTGTTAAAAAGCAGCATGTGGACAAGCTCGAGGCACGATCAGTAAAATGTTTGTTTGTGGGATATCCAAAGAACTCTAAGGGATATTATTTCTATTACGCAGAGGAACAAAAGGTCTTTGTTTCTCGTAATGCCCATTTTCTGGAACATCTGTTTTTAGAAAAGGAATCAAGTGGGAGCGAAATAGAACTGGAAGAAATTCCAGAACCACAAACTGCTACTGAAAGTTTGGTAGAACCGGAAGTTCAAGAAGAACAGGACATTCCCGCACCCCTCCGCAGGAGTAGTAGGCCGTCTCATCCGCCTGAGAGATACTACGGTTTTCTCATAAATGGGGATAGAGAGGATTGCATCATAGATGATGATGAACCTACTGACTTCCAGCAAGCCATCCAGAGCGGCGACTCGGTACGATGGCTAGATGCAATGCGGACCGAAATGGAGTCCATGTACACCAACAAAGTATGGACTTTGGACTTTGCTCCAGATGGGGTAAAACCCATAGGATGCAAATGGATCTTCAAGAAAAAGATTGGTGTAGATGGACAAGTGGAAACCTATAAGGCTAGACTTGTTGCAAAGGGTTTTCGTCAAAGACCTGGTTTGGACTATGACGAAACTTTTTCTCCAGTGGCTATGCTCAAATCCATTCGGGTCCTTCTTGCTATTGCTGCCTTCCATGATTATGAAATCTGGCAGATGGACGTAAAGACGGCTTTTCTGAATGGAAATTTAGAAGAGAGCGTCTATATGGATCAGCCAGAGGGTTTCAATCAGAGTGGGAGCAGCGGGAAAGTATACAAGCTGCTTAAGTCCATTTATGGACTAAAGCAGGCATCGCGGAGTTGGAACATCTGTTTTGATGAGACAGTCAAAGAATATGACTTTATCAAAAATCCAGATGAACCGTGCATATATAGTAAAGTTGTAGCCAGAAGTGTCGTATTCCTCGTCTTGTACGTGGATGACATTCTATTGATAGGAAATGACATTCCTATGCTACAATCTGTCAAAGGATTCTTGTCGCATAGGTTCTCCATGAAAGACCTGGGTGATGCCTCTTACATTCTGGGGATCCGGATCTATCGTGATAGATCCAAGAGGATGTTGGGACTTTCGCAGTCCAGGTATATCGACACTGTACTGAAAAGATTCAGTATGGAAGATTCTAAGCGCGGTAATCTACCGGCTTGTCACGGAATCACCCTCTCCAAAGAGATGTCTCCCAAGACTGATTTGGAAAGGGAACGCATGTCTATTATACCCTACGCTTCTGCGGTAGGCTCTATAATGTATGCGATGTTGTGTACCAGACCAGATGTAGCTTACGCACTAAGCGTGGTAAGCCGGTATCAGTCAGACCCAGGGGAGAAACACTGGATAGCAGTAAAGAACATTCTCAAGTACCTGAGGAGAACTAAGGAGATGTTCTTGGTTTACGGCGGAAAAGACCTCAGGTTGGAGGCCTTTGCTGATTCCGGCTTCCAGAGTGATAAGGACGATTCCAAGTCCATGTCGGGTTCTGTCTTTACCCTCAATGGAGGGGCGGTGTGCTGGAAGAGCTCCAAGCAGGACACTGTAGCTGACTCGACGATGGAAGCGGAGTATATAGTTGCTTGCGATGCCGCAAAAGAAGCAGTCTGGATGAAGAAGTTCCTAACAGAACTTCAGGTGGTTCCTACCATAGTTGATCCAATACCTCTGTATTGCGACAACAACGGAGCTATAGCTTTAACGAAGGAACCAAGGTCCCATCAGAAGTCCAGACACATCTTGAGGCAGTATCACCTGATCAGGGAGATCATTGATCGTCAGGAGATCGAGGTTCGGAGAGTTGCTTCAGAAGAGAACATTGCTGATCCATTCACGAAGGCCCTTCCTCAGATTCAGTTCGAGAGGCTACTCGAGATCATTGGTCTTCGATATGCCAGTACATGGCCCTAGTGCAAGTGGGAGATTGTTAGTGTTTATGCCCTAGAAGGCCATTACTGTATCATACTAGTTTGTATATTACTTAATGGAAGCTTGGGATATTCACATGTATATAACAGTCTTGCTAAACATGGTAGTATGCTACTTGGTTTTTCTATCTTAATATGTGAGTGTACGTATTGATAGAGCTCTTAGGATCTTGCTTGTCTACCAGCGTTGTGATGGCAGTCACACTAGTGGGGGCTGGGTAGTCTACAAGCACATCCTTATTCAGGTCCCTGGTCGTTGGATTATCGAGACAGAGCATCGATAATCCGGAGTAGACTAGTGTGTACGCTTCTCATCCCAGTTGGGGAGATGGTCTGTCCCACAGCCGTCAGTACGTCGTACTGGAGATAGTATACAGGTGCTCGTTAGGTTACGGGTACACCGGACAGGACTCACAGGGAACTGTTGGTTGGTTTTATACCAGTCGTCAGTGAACAGTTCCCAGGTGACATGAGTACAGCATAGTCCGCAGACTTGACACTGCTACTTCGCCTCGAGTGTGTCCCACTGTTCTTAGATTGCTACCCTACCACGGCTCAAAGGAGTCGTGCAAACAGGTAGCAGTTGGGTGCAGTCCCGAGCACTTGGAGGCAGTGGCGGTTAGACAGGATTCGTCCCTCCCGGTATTGGGAGTAGATATCGCGCTGTGTCAGAGAGCCATTACGCAAAGTCCCTGGCCAGGGCAAGCGAGATTTGCTGGTAGGTTCCAGTAGTTTCTCAGGGTGTAATGGGCTTCACTCCGACACGACTTATACCGCTATTAGGGGACTGACGCTTGCCGCCCCCCTTGGCCCGATATGCGATAGTCTTGGACGAACGGACCGGACTATATGGAGATTGTCACATCATACTCAGTAGGAGTTCGGATGGGTTTCCTCATCGGCCTTCTTATCGACAACTACCTGGGGACCGTTACGTACAGCTAGTGCCGCTTGCGGTCTGTGGTTAAACCCACTGCCAGCGTAGTAGGCGAGTCTCTAGAGTCCCACACAGAGAGTTTCCTATTCCAGGCGAAATGATATAGAGGTCGTATGGTTTTACGACAAGGGTTCGGACGCATACGTACGTTTACGCGCGTACGACTTTCGGACAGTTTTTACCAGTCGGCTTTGGTTTAAGCCAGTTACTGGTATCCGGTTATTGGATTTTTACAGTCTAAAGTTTTTCCGTATTTTTGCGGAAAGGAGGGGCGTTCTCGTAATTATGCGGGAAGCTTCTAGAAGGTGGTGACTAAGGAGGTTAAGGTGGCATATGAAATGATTGTGATTAGTGAGTCACCTTGATGATTCATAGAAGTCTTTTGTCATTCTAATGAATCATCACAAGATATTTTCTAGCATGGTTGCTAAATTCTTTTCTTATTCTTTTCTTGAAAAAAGAAATGCTAGATATATATCTTCTTGACTCACTATTCTCTTATCATTATTATTATCATCTTCTCTCTCCTCAAGCTCTCATCTTCAAACCCTAATCCTTACACCTCATGTGTTGAGATCAAAGGATAAGAAAGACTAATCAATCCATAACCATCACTCTATTTCATTCTATCTTCTTTGATTAGCAATCCAAGAAGATTAGTTACCTCAAGTTAGAGGTTTAGTTTGGAGTTTTGCTCTCGGGTGGATCGTCTACTACCTAGAGAAGGCCGAGGAGAACAAGGAGATCGTAAAGACGAAGGACTGGTTTCATTAGGTATAATCCCTAAACACAATAGTTATGAAACTCTTTGTGTACGGTTATTTGTAGTTTAGCTTCGATTTAAGCGGTTAGTCGATGTTCGTTCTTTAAACATGATCGTTTTCGAAAATTCCGCCTCCCCATAAGTTCTGGGGTGAAGTACATCGACTTACAACTACGCACTGAACCAAGACAACGCTTGCTGCCGTGTCATGCCCGCGTTGTCATCGTGCCCAGTATCGGATCTCCGCGCATAGCGCACGCGCCACGCACCGTGTCTAGTATCGCATCATCTCATGTGTCGAGACGAAGTCCGCAAGTGGTGTCGCTTCTATATTAGCGACCGAAGGCAAGTGAAATCCTCACTTTCTTTAAACATGTTATATGACTTTGTGTTAAAATTATATTAGATAGATTATTACGAATGTATGTTTAGTAGTATATAGATATGTATATATTATAAGTCGTCATCGTATCTTCATGGAAAACCATAGACATTCTAAGATGGTAATTTTGAGCATAATCGGATCTAAAACATCATATTAGTATCGTGTGGAATTGTAAGTATCATATACCATTTTCATGAGTTGGATAAAACCAACATTAATTCGATAATTCAAGATATTGTACGCTAAGAGTTCGATATGGTGAACTGATCCAAAACCCTGTTGAAAATGCTCTAATAATTTCTTTTGCTAATTATGAATATTATGTAGGAAACTTAACGCAAATAACAAAGCATTGCACAAGGAAACGACGTCCCAAAGACACGACGTCAAATCTGATTTTACTGTATATGTAGTAGTGTTAAATTGGTATTAAATTAGTTACATGTAAGAATGTAATGTTATATGGCTCATATCGAAACTGACTCGATAAGTTAGGACCCTCTATAGTTTATATTTCAATGCTGACAGACCACTGTAACGAGAATTGACTGGGAATGCGGCTCTGGACTGCAGTCCGGGGCAGCATTCCAGGAGGATACCTGAACTTAAGCGTCTACATGTCCCTATATAAAACTGAAAATGCATGGAGTTATATATAGTTGTGTAGATAATTTAGTTAGCTAACATATGGATCTTGTCTCGTTCATTTACACTGTCGTTTGATATTTTGTTTATATTTTATATTGTCGACGTGTTCTGCAGTTTCTGCAGTGACATTTTCTTTCACCTTCACACTAAATAGGACATATCTCCTAGTACAGAATGGCTATCATGGATTCATTTGATACTTCGGAAACCTAACAGATAGAACTAGGTTTTATTCAACTGGGGTAACGTCCGAATCTAAACACAATCTCTAATAAACCATGCGCGAAGTTGGACTTCCAGTTCTGAAACTGGAAATCCAGCAATTGATCACTAATTTAAAATGATGATAAGTCCCGAACCTGAATTCCTATTGACATGAAACTAATTTTACCGCTTAGATAATCAAGTATACTTCATACTCCTTTTATATTATTTTGGTCGATTCTATACGTATGATTTATGATGAGTTTTGTAAGTCATATAGCGTTGGTTGCCATAATTTAGTGAATATCTGTTCACTGCATTTCTACCTTATTTTGTGTTTGCTTTATACCTTCTGCATAGTGATCATTTACATTTAGACCTAACGACTGAATTGCGTTATTGATATATAAGTGTTAGTGATTTGGTTGTGACAAGTATGATAGTGGATCAGTGATTGAAAGTGATATTGATAAGTTGAGGCGTGATTGAAAGTGGAAGCGATATGTATTTGTTCACAACCTATCTAATACCTGAACACATACTATAACCTGGGGAATGAGAAAATCATGGTGGAATTGAACTCGTATTTAGCGAGGTACAATGACTTAGAGGATGGTCATTCGATATTAGTGATATATAAATATATACATTAGGTCGTGGGCCTAGCGGCTCAGCTGCAGGGTTATGTCCCGGGCAATAATGGACTGTAGTCTCGGGCATGCACGAGACCTTTATTAAACATGAGTATCTTTTTCACCAATTGATTTCATTGATTTAGTAACTGATAAGTAGATACACATTGCCTGGTTTCCTGACATGACGCATATACTGCATATTTCATTTCAGTTTATATTTCTTATTCTCATGTTACTGTATTCTGCTGTGCACTTCACGTATAATAATATTGTACACACATTACATATTTATTTTTATATGTGTCGTCCTGACGATCTGAGTGTGCATGCTCAGAGGACGAAGTGGACCCAGCTAAGGAGCATGACCCGCCATTCGAGATCGTGGAGGTTTAGACCGTAACTTCAGCACCATCCCTTTTTGCTATAAGAACATTGTTATTTCGTTAGTTGGTTATTTCTTCCATGTAAATAAATATATCTTGAACTTTTTTATTTTGATGTAATAAAGTTGTGAGCTGTGATTTGCTTTACTCTAGTACTGTTACTGAGTACCATATAATGCTAGAAGCCGAAATGTGACTACGGCGGGATTATTCCCTGACCGTAGGAGCATGGCTGGCCTAGTCACCCCTCGCATTCCGTATTTTGAGAAGCGGGACGTGACAAGTAGTACCTATTATTTGTGCTGCATTTGTTGGCCTTTGTTAAGCCGTAGTGTACGGTAGCTAGATATTGCTTGTCTGTTGAATAGAGATACGATTATCTAGGACAGTCGTATAAACTTGTTTGCTTTGTCAAAGGATTATACGGGTGTCTCTAAATTAATCCAGGATAATGACGGGTTGAACTTAACTAGTGGTTTATGGTTTGTTGGCCTTTATCAAGGTCCTATACCACTAGGGGTAAAAACCACATCGGGAATTTCAAATATACAGGAAACTTGCTAGTGTTGCATACCTTCTGGAGTGAGGTGACCAGAGTGGATTCCATTTAGGTTATCGCACGATGATAGTTGGATCCCGATCCCACTGATGAGTAAGATTACTCTTGGGAAATATTTTTCACTTCTCAATTAGCTAACCTATTAGGTGTCTAGAAAGGTGTTAGCGGGGCTACGCCTCTGTAGAAACGAGATTTATTCTAATTAGATCCGTGCGAGAGCACGGAGAACCTCCTTCGGAGTACCAACACCAACCTCCGCCGGGCGGCAATAGTTCGTCGCGGGTCGCCTGTCGGCCCCGCTGCCGATCGGCCCTTCGTCGCCATCCACCGGCTCTTCTCGAGCCTCATTGTTAGTCGACGGTTGTACATACATATATTATCTGGAATGATTAAAATATACCAAACATGTTAATGCAAGATTTATTAGAATTAGATGCTCAGTCATCCCATTTCTGAGAATGCAAGGATTCCCGATAATTTTCCATTCCATGTATTATAGACAACCAAAGAATAACGAATGCGATTTTAAGCTGTAACAATGACAGTTTTATATTTGGTTTCAAGCATAAAAGGAAAATTATTAATAATTAACCTCTCACAATTCACAAATAATGCATGATGCATGGAAACAAGAAACTCTAGAACCCTCTAAACATGTATATCAGAAAGATAATTTAAAGCAATAATAGCAACAAATATTCAAAATTAATTTACTTTTGTAGCCCATGGTATATATATTATCGTATATTATAAATTACGGTAATGTACCTGAAGGGCAATTTCATGGTAATTGACAACTTCTAGAATGCTCCAAACATATAAAATTCAAAATGTCATTAAAAGCAACAGCCTTGAAGAATTGTCAAATCATTTCTTACCAATTTGCTTCTGTAATCCACCGAAAATTAGCTGTCATGCAAGCATGCATATAAAGAAAGTAGATAATGCAAATTAAATTTCTAATTATCTGTAATCTATCAATCAGGAACCAATGCAATGTACTAAATAAGCTATAAATTACATTGCAACACACACCCTCTTCCCAAACAAAAGAATGAAATACAAAATGAGATGGATAATTGATTATTATAGTATTTTTCGTTTCTAAGATGAAAATTGCATATTCAATCTTCACCCGAATTCATTTGTGGAGGTGCAATGCCACCTATTATTCTCTATGTTGAATATAATGGTGCTAATGCACAAGTTCTGAGGTTCAGAATCCGATCCCAAGGTAATCTTTTTTCATTATTGGATGATTAGCTGTATACATTGGTCATGCAAATATATATTTTTGCTCTATGTGAAAATAAATATGATGCATTGGTTTAGTAAACAGTAATTATTCTTTTATTGCAACAATCTGAGGTGTTATATAATCATGTACGTGCATAATTTATTTTTATTAATTTTCTATTTAAATTTTAGTAAGCAATACAAATTTATATTCTTAATTTCTTTTTAAAATTCTCAGCCTATTTGGAATGCATTTTTAGTGTTGCTCTAGAGATTCTCAAAAATGAAAAAAAGAAACAACAATAGTAAACACATTTTCTGAATCCCCAATAATTAGTTTAAATAACCGCTCAGAATGAAAAATGGATGGGTTGATGTTGCGAATGATGATTTTATTAGGTAAACAAGACAAATATGCTTTGATTAGGTTAAAATAAAAAAAAAAACATCTCATGTTATTAAATTAGATAGTTTCCTGCAGCAAAGAAAAAATAATTACCCAGTGTAGTAAATTGTAAATGTGATAACATAAATGATATTGATGATTTTTTTTCAGTTGAGAAATTACATGTTCTTATGGTCTTATAATGCAGTCGGTGATTGATTACTACTAATTATTGCTTTAGATTTGAATAAAAATACAATCAAAGTAGTTTAATCTCTCCAACCTGCATGATGCATGATTTAAATCCTAAAATTTCATTTTCTATGGTCCCTTAACCTTTATTCTCTCTTAGTAAAAATTATTTAGAAATGATTACACAAGTACAAGATCAACAAATCGCACATTTTCTCTAAAAATAAATACAGAATTTGACATGCTTTTGCGTTTATCTTTTCATACAGGGAGGGTGAGCCGATGGTATGAACTTCTCACCTTCTTGTAAGGGGTTAAACGAGAAGATGCTATTTGCTCCTTGGTAATTCCTTTGTAATTATATTTGCTCTCTAATGTGTGCCTGATATTCATCTCTATTGATTTCCCTATTTGATCCGGCGTTATCATAAAACAGATTTGAAGTTATCCTCAGGACAGACGTCTGCCTCGCTCTGTCACTATTCTGGAGTTTCGGTAAATATCCTAACACGCGTCTGCCCCTCTGTAGCGGACATCTGTAGGACCGGACAGAGAGTTAAAGTTTCGGGATATTCCCTGATAGACGTCTGCCCATCCCTAGGGTAGACGTCTGCCCATTCCTAGGGTAGACGTCTGCCGTCAAGCTGGACGCAAATTTCCTAAGTTAGGAAATTAGTTTTTAGGGAATATCTTTTGTATGCTATAAATATGAAAGTTTGTAGGAACCCTAGATTGAAACTTTTAGAGATAGCAATTTGATTTTTTGGTGAGAACCAATTGTTATTTTGAGAGAGCTAGGGTTTGGAGAGGGATTTGTGTTTTCTCCAACAATTTTTACTCCTCCGAATTTGATAATTAATAAAGTTTCGCCTTCGCCTATTTGTTTTGTTATTAGTATTTATATTTCTATTTTGCCTGTGATTTGATACTCTTCTCTATATCGATTGTTTTGTACTTTGTGATTACCTTATTCACAACAAATTGGTATCGGAGCTATTGTTGCGTTGTTGTGGGATTTTTGGTTGAGCCATTAGGTCTTTAATTTTGCGATCTAGGTTAACGGTAGGTAATGACAACTACGCCCTCTTCTTCACTTTCTTAGATCATGATTTTGAAGTTTAGCGTTCGGTAGTACTCAAGTTATTTTGATCTCACATCATGTCTCCGACAATTAGAAAGTTCGAAATCGAGAAGTTCGATGGGAATATGAGTTTCTGTTTGTGGAAAATCCGTATGGTTGCCGTTTTGACTCACAATAATTTAAAGAAGGCGATTCATGGGAAGGGGAAGAAGCTTTCCACCATGACGGAAGAAGCTTGAAAGGAGATGAATGAGAAGACCCTCACTGTTATCTACTTGTGTCTGACTAACGAAGTACTATAAGAAGTTTTGGTGGAGAAGACGGCAGCGGGTTTTTGGAATAAGTTGGAGGATTTATATTTGAGGAAATCTCTCACGAATTGACTTCTGTTGAAGCAGAGTCTTTACACACTTCGCATGTCAGAAGGCTCTCTAATAAAATATCACATTGGTGAGTTTAATTCAATCATTACAGATCTGGGTAAGATTGATGATGAAGATCAGGCTCTTCTCTTGTTGTGTTCGTTGCCACCCTTTTATAAGCACTTCCGTGACACTATAATTTATGGAAGAGACATGATCTCAATTAAGTATGTCAAGGAAAATTTGATGAATAAAGAGAAGATCGACAATGAGTTGACTTCTACCGAAACAGATAATTCATTATCTGACTTATTTGTTCGAAGGCGTGCAGAGAAGAGAGATCCGGAATCAAATAGAAAGAAGTCGCGGTCAAAGTCTAAGGCTAAAAACATGACCTACAATTATTTTAAGAAGAAGAGGCACTTCAAGGTCGATTGCTTTAACTTACAGAACAAGCAAAAGCAGGAAGACAAATCAAAGAAGGATTTTTCGACTGAAGCAAGTATAGCAGAAGGAAAAGGAAATCTTTTTGTGGTCCTTGATAACATACAACGATTCAAGAATGAATGGATCATGGATTCAGGTTGTTCTTACCACATGTGTCACAATAGGGATTTGTTACCATCTATGATTGATGATGGAGTTGTTTTGATAGGAAACATAGCTCATGCTGAGCTATTGGCAAAGAGACAATTCAAATCAGATGTTCGATAGCGTTGTGAGGATATTGACGGAAATCATGCATGTACCTTACTTGAAAAAGAACCTCTTCTCTTTAGATGCACTTGACGACAAGGGTTATATGTCACGACCCACCCCCAATACAGAGAGTATTGTCCGCTCTGACCGAAATCGCACGGTTTTGTCCTTCGGGGCGTACCGGACCCGATCGGGGGCCACTTCCCAGGAGGTCACCCATCCCAGAACTTCCCTGGCTCGAGCACGCTTAACTACGGAGTTCTCAAGCTCCTGTAGTGCCGGTTCACTTAAAAGACGCCTCTGTATTGAAGAGTGGTATCATTCCATTTATAGTACATATCTGTTCTCTTTCGGAATGTATTCCGAAGATTCCCCATTGTTTTACAGTGGGTCCCCGTTCTTATTTGGTATATATGGGTATACCGGATAATACATGGGGCATTACATTCTCCCCCACTTAGAACAATGGTTCATTCTCGAACCACAGACCTACTATTAAGGAACCAGCTCTGATACCATTCTGTCACGACCCACCCCCAATACAGAGAGTATTGTCCGCTCTGACCGAAATCGCACGGTTTTGTCCTTCGGGTCGTACCGGACCCGATCGGGGGCCACTTCCCAGGAGGTCACCCATCCCAGAACTTCCCTGGCTCGAGGACGCTTAACTACGGAGTTCTCAAGCTCCTGTAGTGCCGGTTCACTTAAAAGACGCCTCTGTATTGAAGAGTGGTATCATTCCATTTATAGTATATATCTGTTCTCTTTCGGAATGTATTCCGAAGATTCCCCATTGTTTTACAGTGGGTCCCCATACTTATTTGGTATATATGGGTATACCGGATAATACATGGGGCATTACATTCTCCCCCACTTAGAACAATGGTTCATTCTCGAACCATAGACCTACTATTAAGGAACCAGCTCTGATACCATTCTGTCACGACCTACCCCCAATACAGAGAGTATTGTCTGCTCTGACTGAAGTCGCACGGTTTTGTCCTTCGGGGCGAACCAGACCCGACTGAGGGATACTTCCCAGGAGGTCACCCATCCCAGAACTTCGCTGGCTTGAGCACGCTTAACCACGGAGTTCTCAAGCTCCTGTAGTGCCGGTTCACTTAAAAGGCGCCTCTGTATTGAAGAGTAGTATCATTCCATTTATAGTATATATCTGTCCTCTTTCGGAATGTATTCCGAAAATTCCCCATTTTTTTACAGTGGGCCCCCATGCTTATCAGGTATATATGGGTATGCCGGATAATACATGGGGCATTACATTATAAATTTTCCGTTGAAGGTGGAGTTTTGAAGCTAATTAAAGGTGCTCTCGTTGTGATGAAGGGCTTGAAGAAAAGGGTCCTTATATTCATTGGAGGATTTGACGGCTTTCGGATTGGCGGCGATTTCATCATCTAAATTTATGACGGGTTCGGAAACAATTAGATTGTGGCACATGAGACTCGGGCATATGAATGAGAGAGGATTGACCGATTTGTTGAAGTAGGGTCTACTTAGTGAGAAGAGTATGATGAAATTGGAGTTTTGTGAACATTGCGTTTTTGGAAAGAAAAAGCACGTTAGCTTCGTTCGGCGGTGCACAACATGAAAGGTACTCTAGATTATATCCATTCAGATCTTTGGGGACCCTCTCCGGTTGCTTCTAAAGGAATCGGTGCCAAATATCTGCTTACCTTCATTGATAATTTTTCAAGGAAGCTTTGGGTCTACTTCTTGAATTATAAAAGTGATGTGTTTATGTCACGCCCCGCTTCCCAAAAGAAGGTGAAGGATGACGTGGTAAAGTCCGCAACCTAACTGTATTGAAGGTGGTCTATTCAATGCAGTTACGTTAAGCGTATGAATATATAACATGCAGGATGTGTACCAAAACAAAAATAATAAAAGCGAAAGGCATTTATTTCCATTAACCAAACTTTATTACATTCCAAAAGAAACAGTAAAATAAACTGAGTAGTTTAATTACATCAAAGGAGAAACAAAAGACCTAAACATGTGGGCAACAACAAAAATTAAAACTAGCTAATCTTCCATCGTCCAGTCTGCATAATCATCATAAGCTGGCTTCACACCTTGATCCTCGCCATAATACTCATTCTTATCTGACGGACATTCCAAAGATAGAGGAAGAAAAGGAAGGTCCGTCAGAGAGTTATACTCGGGTAGGATTGCCTCATAAGAAAGTAAAGGTATAGAAATGAATATGTGTATATAATGAATATGATGTACATGTGTATAAAGGTATGTGGTTATATACAAATTAGATATGTGAATATGAGTAGGTTGTATATGTTTGGTAAAGGTTCAAGTCAAGTCAAACGGATATTTAGTCTAAGAGTTGGATCAGGTTAAACAAGGTGTGTATGGATAGAATTGACGGGTGAACATACTCGTGTCCTTGAGGTATCCCGTGACTAGCTGGAAGCAGTATGAGCTGGTGCTCGTGCCTGGAATGACAATCAATATGGTAGCGTGAACATCCCCGAAAGGTGTCCTATGACTACGATGGAGTTTTGTCTAGCGTGAATATCACTCAAGTGCACAGGTATTACCACCCTTCAGTTCCATAATAAACAACAAGTCTAAACTGGTAAAATATTCACATCCAAGATACTGAATAACTCGTGTCTCAGAAAGGTAGATGAGATAACAGGTAGGTATAGCATATGATGTGAGTTTAGTGTTGCGTATCAATAGGTATTGTAAACGTTTTAGTTTGTTAAACAAGGGTCTGGATACTCGTGATTATTCCGTTGTGGCCACGGAACAACAACCGGGGAAGTGAAATGTACCATTTCAGTTTTCCGGGCTCATGATCGAGTAGTAGGGGAATCCGAGTTCCGAATCTCCTTGCCTAATCAAACTACCCATCCCCGTGGTTCAGTATAAAGGTTTTGACGAATTAGAGTTAGTGCGTATACCTCTAGGCATGGAATTTCCACATTGTATAGTCGGCCACATTTTGGACTGTTCACCCGGAATATCGGGATCTTCATATTTGTATAGTCGTCCACACTTTGGACTGTTTACCCAGAATATCGGGATCTTCATATTTGTATAGTCGTCCACACTTTGGCCTGTTCACCCGGAATATCGGGATCTTCATATTTGTATAGTCGTTTACACTTTGGACTGTTCACCCGGAATATCGGGATCTTCATATTAAGTATTCCATACCTAGGTCCGCGCATTCTAACCCTAACCGTATCATGTTTTGTATATGTCATGTTGTCATAAACTGGAAATTTATTTTTTAAAAGTATTGATCTCGTTTAATATGGCCTTCCACAACCACTCGTTTTATTTTCTAAAGTTCGTAAAGTACTTCGTGTCATCTTAGGGATAACTTAGTTAAAAAGAATAATAGTGTTTAATTATCTTTTATTACTTCTAAGAAAAACCATGAGATTTGGGATATTTATTATTTTGGAAAAACATAATGTTTTACGGAAAAGGTTCTGATGTTTATTTGAAAATCATTTGCAAGAGATTTTTAGAAGGACAAGTTGCAAGAGGTTTTTATTTGAAAATCTAGGCTGCTCCTAACTTTTTCAAAAGGGCAAGTTGTAATAGGTTTTTATTTGAAAATCTAGACTGCTCCTAACTGTTCCAAAAGGACAAGTTATGAGGTCCTCAAATCGCCTTTTCACCGCCAATTGTGGCCAGGTAAGCACAAATAAGGAAAGGAGGGATCCGCTCACGAATCACCGTGAGACAGGCCTTTTAAAATTACCTTTCTCACTTGTCTAGCCTAGGCACCACAAAGTCTGGTTTAGATAAACGACCGATGCCTACAACCTTCCTTTGTCCTAGATTGGTGTTATTTTAAAATTACCTTTTAATAAGATACTAAATATTCCTTTTGAAAAGATATCGTTATTTAAATTTAGTATTTTCTTTTTTTAAAAGGTTGAAGGGGGTTTACCAATATTATAGTAGTTGATGAAAAAATGTAAGTAAAATATAAGTATCTAAAATATTTATTTCACGTATCTTATCTCTTATGGATATTTTAAACAAATATAATATTTTAATTAAACGAGTGTAATTTGTGGAAGTAACCTATTTCGAGATCATTTTTATAGTATGGATAAGTGTGGGTATATCAGAGGTGAAATGACAATTCATGGGTTATGACATTAAGTATATCAGATTCCAGGTATTATGGGTGTGAAATATGCTTTTGTGTACAGAGGAAATTTAATCACCGTTTTAAAATATGGGTTAGCATTATCGTTATTGAGGGTACAAGGAATAGGCATGCACGAATATTATAACAATATTTTAAATAGGGGTTGATGATTATAAGTTGGAACTAGGTTATTGAGAAGGAAGAAGGTGACAGGAAAAGGGGAGAGAGGCGGATACTACCTTTTTTTTGAGTTGGATGCCGATGGGTTGAAAATGTAGGCTCGTACTAAATCTTCAATAGCTTTGCGTCCCGATTTTTTCTCGGCGATTGGGTGGAGCCGTAGCGTCGGCGTCGTCGATATGAAGGCACCAGTATTTTATTCAGAATTTTTAGAGTTCTGAGGTGTGAGAAATTTAGGTTTGAAGGTGTCTATTTATTGGGTTCAAATGGAAACAAGAAAATCCAAAAATTTGTTAAATCACACGGAAAATCACGCCGGCCAATGATTTGCGAATCATCTGTTAATGATTGCGCCCGCCGCCATGTTTCGTGGCCGTTGGATCTTGATCCAACGGCCGAGATCGCGCCGCCGAGCCCCCGCCGCCTGCCACGTGTCGCCATGCGTGACGCGTGCGCCTGTGAGTGGAGACCATGCGTTTTCGCGTGGTACCCACCACGTGGGCGCCGCCGCGTGGGTCTGGGCTATTGGATCTTGTGATCCAACGGTCCAGGTTAAAGGGGTTTTAAATATATATATATATATTATATAAATAAAATAATATTCTGTTTATTATTTTAAAAATCGAATTTGGTTTAAAACAAATAGTTAAAAATACGGGAAAATTATGGAAAAAATTCAGAAAATATATTTTATTATTATCTTTAGTATAAAAATAATTTTGGCTAAAACTAAGTAATATAACCATTCCTATGGTTTTAGTTAGTTATTAAAGTTATATAATATCTAGTTTATCCTTTAAAATATTTTTATTTACGAATTAATTACTTTTATTGATAATAAAAATATGTAGATTATTTTAAGGCGTTATAAAATCTTACTAAAACATTTTAAGCCTATAAAAATAATAAATAGATTTTAGAAATTTTCTTTAATCATATTTAATACTTTGAAAATTATTAACATTACTTTAAAAATTATTCTTCTATAAAAGAAACACGTAAATAATTATTTGATAGTAAAAATTTAAATAAAATATATTTTATTAGGTATTAGAAAACATGGTCGTTACAGTTTACTATATTTAAGCAATGTAAGACGTTAATTGAGAAGCATGAAGGAAAGCAGATCGAAAGACTGAGGATGGACAACGGGTTAGAGTTTTGTGATGGAATTTTCAACAATTTCTGCAAAAACGAAGGCATAGTTCGGCATCATACCGTTGTCTATACACCACAGCAGAATGAAGTTGCGGAGCGAATGAACCGGAATATTTTGGAGAAAACGTGGTGCATGTTATCCAACGTAGGGCTCGGAAAGGAGTTTTGGGCAGAAGCAGTAAATTCGGCGTGTTATATTGTGATTGGTCATCTCATACATCGCTAGATTGTAAGATACCAGAGCAGGTATGGTCGGGAAAACATGCCGATTATTCGACACTTAAGGTGTTTGGTTACCACGTTTATGTACATTACCGTGAAGGCAAGTTGGATCCTTGAGTAAAGAAATGCATATTTCTTGGTTATGCTACTGGTGTGTAGGGTTATAGATTGTGGTGTTCGGATCCAAAGTCGCCTAAATTTATGATTAGCAGAGATGTGACGTTTGATGAATATGCTATTTTGAAGCCGAACAATAAGAAATCTCCAGTTGAAAACGATTCGAAGAAGGATGAGCTAAGAGTTGATATTGAGGTCGGTGATAGCTCGGGTTCGCAGGAGATCTCTCCTTCACCATCGTCTGAAGAAGATCAAGATGAGTAGTCCCATGATGAGGATTATTTGCTCACTCGTGACCGATAGAGATGGGACATTAGACCGCCATAGAGTTATGGCTACGGTGACTTAGTGGCGTATGTGCTGTCTGTTACAGAGACAGTTGATAGTAGTGAGCCGACAAGCTATAAAGAAGCTATCTCATCCGACGAAGTAGCCCGTTGGCTAGTCGCTATGAATGAAGAGATTGAGTCTCTTCACAAGAACTAAACTTGGAAGCTCGAAAAGTCCGAAGAAAGAAAGAAGATTGTTGGCTGCAAGTGGGGTTTCAAAAAGAAAGAAGGTGGCCAAGGGGCGGTTGATATGAGGAACAAGACGCGGTTGGTAGCTAAAGTCTATTCGCAGGTATAGAGAGTTGACTTTATGATGGGTTTCCTACAGCACCACTACAAGGGTTTGGAGGCAACACATATGCCATATTTAAATTTTATATGGTGCTAAAGAAACTATCTTAAGGATCATGCTAGAAAATTTAGGGCAACAAAAACACAAGTAGTAAAAGCTAGGGTTTTGAAAGTACAACCTTTGTAGCTCCCTACGCTAGACTCCTTGGCTACTTGAGGGTTGGGAAATAGGTTCGCTTGAGATTCTCTAGGTCCACGACGATCCACCCGGAGTCCTCTTTGTCCAAGCTTGAAGCTCCACTAGATCAAGAGAAGAAATGGAAGCTAACACTCTACACTAATGGGAAAGACTAGTGTAGAATGGTGATGTGGTTTATTTTCTCACTTCAAAATCCTAACTTAGTGACTCTTTTGCTCACTTGAGAAAACTAGAGAGCAAGAGAGAAAGGAGGAAAAAGATGATGGCTTGTAAAGAGCTCAAGATAATGATAAACTTGTGAATAAAAATGAGAAATGAAAATATATATATTTTCACTTCCTCATTCTTAACCATAGTTATAAAATATCTAGATATTTTAGTTTGGAACAAAAATGGCCATAGAAAATGAATCATGGTTAATCCAAGGGGTTAGTGCAAGAATAAAATAATAAACCATGATAACAATTTTCCATTTCCATTTTTCTTTTCCAAAAAATAATATCTATATATTTATATACGGTGTTAGTCTTATATTGCCACCATCCACTATATCAACAACCATGATAGATTATGTATGCATGTATGTATGCATGCACATTCTATGTGCATGAATGAGAATGAATGCATACATGCATGCATACAACAAAAAGACAAGAAAGGGTTTAAAGTGAGAAACTAATGGTCAAAGATAAATCAACACTTGATTTAGCAATCCGGTCATATCGCATACGACCCGACCAAAAGCAAACCGCCGGATTAATATACGGTATCTCATATGCGTATTTTAACCGGGTCCACGCGCATATCTCATATGCGCACCACATCGTTTCGCCTGGACTAGGCAACTCCATTGTGGGACTCTAAGATTCGTCAATACGCCGGCAGTGGGTGATGATCATATCAAGCACCCCCAAGCCGCAAGCGGTCAGCTAAACGTAACGGCCACCCGGGTATTGAGCGATCAGAAGAAAACAAGTGAACCTGTCACAACTCCCGTCAAGCCAACCGGCAACACTACCGTACAGTCCGGTCTCTTCGTCAGATATGCTTCATATTGAGTCTAGGGATGGTAACGTCGACCCCAGTAACTCAATAAGTAGTGCCGATGAGTGGTCTATAACAGATCGAGAAATTACTGATAACACTTATCAGTAAATCTCAACAGCCCTGGCCAGGGACTTACTGATATAGCCAATCGAGCACAACACAACATCAACTCCCAATACCGGGAGAGACGAAACCCATCCTATCGCTCATCGCCTTCGTGTGTCTCGGGACTGTACCCAACGGCCACCTGTTTGCACGACTCAGTAGAGCCATGGTAGGGTGGTAATCAAAGTACAGTGGGAGAACACACAAAACTCTATGACGATCTCGGGTCTACAGACTAACCTGTACCAGTGTCACCTGAGAACTGCTATCCGACGATAGATATAATTCCATATAGGAGTTCTCGGTGAGTCCGTCCAGTGTACCCAGTCACCACTGAGCACCCGTATACGATCTCGATGTCAAACATCGATGAATGTGGGAACATCCATCGCCCATCATATGGGTCTAGTATCATATACGCTAGTCTACTCTGGTATATCGATGCCCCGTTTTGATACACCTATGACTAGGGACATTCCAGGATATGCATATAAACTACAGATGTCCCACTAGTATGATCTCTATCATAATCACAGCAGTCAAGCCTATATCCTCAGGGCTTTATCAACATGTGTGAATGAACAAAAGCATGATCAAATCAACATGTCAGATAAAGAAGAACCAGATAGAATACTATCATGTTGAGCAAGAATGTACACTGAATATATATATATATATACATGTATAAACACATCCACTATCATATAATGGCCTCTAGGGCATACATATATCCAACAATCTCCTACTTGCACTAAGGCCAGTTATTGGCGTATCTCATACCCAACATCTCAAAAATTCGCTCATGCTGCGGCCGAGGGAGGGCCTTGGTGAGTGGATCCGCGGCGTTATTCTTTGTGTCAACTCTCCTAATCTCGATCTCGCGGCGTTATTCTTTGTGTCAACTCTCCTAATCTCGATCTCGCGGCGATCTATAATCTCCCGGATCAAATGAAAGCGCCTCAGGATGTGTCTGGATCGCTGATGGGACCTGGGCTCCTTAGCTAACGCCATAGCCCCAATATTATCATAATACAATGGTATTGTATCAATAATAGTTGGAACTACTCCAAGCTCCGAGACGAACTTCTTCATCCAGACGGCTTCCTTGGCGGCATCATTTGCAGCAATGTACTCAGCCTCCATCGTAGAGTCTGCAACGGTATCCTGTTTGGAACTCTTCCAACTTACCGCCCCTCCATTGAGGGTAAATACAAACCCGGAGATAGATTTGCTGTCGTCCTTATCGCTCTGGAAGCTCGAATCGGTAAAGGCCTCCATTTGGAGATCTCCATTACCATACACCAAGAACAATTCTTTAGTCCTTCGCAAGTACTTAAGAATGTTCTTCACAGCTATCCAGTGATTCTCCCCTGGGTTGGATTGATACCTGCTTACAACACTAAGTGCATAAGCTACATCTGGGCGTGTACATAACATCGCATACATTATAGATCCTACTGCCGAAGCATAGGGTATAATGCTCATGCGAGCTCTCTCTTCATCAGTCTTTGGGCAAGAGTCCTTGGAGAGAGTGACCCTATGGCAAGCGGGTAAGGCACCCCGCTTGGAGTCTTCCATACTAAAC
Organism: Agapanthus africanus; assembly: GCA_030015575.1. NCBI lineage: Eukaryota > Viridiplantae > Streptophyta > Magnoliopsida > Asparagales > Amaryllidaceae > Agapanthus > Agapanthus africanus. The sequence continues at coordinate 225,986,835 of JASDDO010000006.1, read as the reverse complement.
CTTTTTAGGATGGTGTTAATGTACCTGGTTTGGGACAATCCCAATAACCTCTTGGATTTATCCCTATAGATCCTAATGCCCAGAATGTATGTGGCATCACCCAGGTCCTTCATGGAGAACCTTAGTGATAAGAAAGATTTGACCGACTGTAGCATAGGAATATCATTTCCTATCAGAAGAATGTCATCCACATACAATACGAGGAATGTGACAGCTCTCCCTACAACCTTCTTATAAACACAAGGTTCATCTGGATTTTTGATGAAATCAAACTCTTTGATAACATCATCGAAACAGATGTTCTAACTCCGTGATACCTGCTTTAACCCATAAATGGATTTAAGCAATCTACATGCTTTCCTGCTGCTCCCACTGTCAATGAAGCCCTCTGGCTGATCCATATAAACGCATTCTTCTAAATCTCCATTTAGAAATTCCGTTTTAACGTCCATCTGCCAGATTTCATAGTCGTAGTGAGCAGCAATAGCAAGTAGGATACGAATGGATTTAAGCATGGCTACGGGAGAAAAAGTCTCGTCATAGTCCAAACCTGGTCTTTGACAAAAACCCTTCGCCACAAGTCTTGCCTTATAGGTCTCTACCTGCCCATCTACACCAATCTTTCTTTTAAAGATCCATTTTCACCCCACAGGTTTTACCCCAGGGGGTACAACGTCCAAAGTCCATACTTTGTTGGTGTACATAGACTCCATTTCGGATCTCATGGCATCCAGCCACTTCACAGAGTCTCCACTCGTGATAGCTTGCTGAAAACTGGTAGGATCATTATCATCCATGATGCAGTCTTCTCTGTCATCATCAATGAGGAAACCGTAGTACCTCTCCGGTGGGCGAGAAGTCCTACCAGACCTACGGAGTGGCCGAGGATCCTCAGTTTCTATTGCAACAGCCGGTTCAACCAAGTCGTTATTTGTAGTTTGTGTCACTAGAACCTCTTCTAGATCCACCACATTGCCATAAGTTTCATTTGTGAAAAAGTCTTTTTCCAAGAATGTGGCATACTGAGAAACAAACACCTTTTGTTCTTCCTTGTGGTAGAATAGATATCCATAAGAGTTCTTTGGATATCCCACAAAATTACACATGACCGACCGTGTCTCGAGTTTGTCCGAATTCTGCTTTTTAACATAGGCCGGACAACCCCAAATCTTAATTCTCTTAAAAGATGGTCTTTTCCCATGCCATATCTCATATGGCGTGGTAGACACGGTTTTGGTTGGAACCCTGTTCAGTAGAAACGCTGCAGTCTCCAATGCATGCCCCCAAAATGAGACGGGTAAATCAGCATCACTCATCATGGAACGGACCATATCTAATAGGGTCCGATTCCGTCGTTCTGACACACCGTTGTGCTGTGGTGTGTAAGGAGGAGTGAGCTGAGAGAGAATCCCATTCTCTTTTAGGAAGTTTGCAAATTCTGTACTGAGATACTCTCCACCTCGATCTGATCGAAGCATTTTGATGCTCAAGCCGGTTTGTTTTTCTACTTCGAGTTTATATTCAGTGAATTTCTAAAGCTTCGGATTTGTGCTTTAATAAAAATACATGACCGAATTTTGAGAAATCATCAGTGAATGTAATGAAGTATGAAAAACCGCCTCTAGCCTGTGTAGACATTGGTCCACATACATCACTATGTATGAGGCCTAGGAGCTCAGCAGCTCTTTCTCCGTGTCCGGTAAACGGAGTTTTGGTTAATTTACCCTTGATACAAGACTGGCAAGTCGCATAAGATTTATATTCAAAAGGGTTTAAATATCCATCTTTGTGTAACTTGTTTAGTCTTGTTTCGTTAATACGACCAAGTCTACAGTGCCAAAGAAAAGCTTCATTTATTTCTGAAAGTTTTCTTTTATTAGTGTGTTGTATGCTGAAAACTGTGTGTTGATTTAGGACGCATATCCCGTTATTAAGCGTACCATACCCATCCCAAGTGAATGTTCATAACATTGTTTTGCAATACAAAATTATATCCTTCATTGTCTAACAAAGAAACGAATATTATATTAAAAAGCATACTAGGTACAAAGTAACATGGGTTCAAAACCAATATACACCCGACGACAACCCCAAATGATACTCTCCCACTGCAACTGTATGTATATTGGAACCATTTCCAATGCGGAGAGTATGGTCACCTGTCTTCAAAACCTTGCTATTTCTCAGCCCCTGCATAGAATTGCAAATGTGAGAACCTGAACCGGTATCTAATACCCAGGAAGCAGAGTTTATTGAAAAACAGTTTTCTGTCACAAACACACCTGAAGCGGAAGCATCCCCATGCTTCTTCTTGAGATTTAAGTACTCCGTACAGTTGCGCTTCCAATGTCCTGTTTTGTGGCAGTGATAACATTCCCCTTTCCCCGATTCTCCAGGTTTGGACTTGTTCTTCCCCTTAACCTTTTTAACTCCACCCCTAGGATTGGTGGGCTTCTTCTTCATCTTTCCCTTGGCCTTAGCTTTTGGGCGAGAAGAGGAAGACTGCCCAACACTCAAAACGGGAGTTTTCACTGATTTCAGTGTGCTCTCTGCACTCCTTAACATATTAAGGAGTTCAGGTAGTTCCTTCTCCATGTTGTGCATGTTGAATTAACTATAAATTGAGCAAAGGTGGAGGGGAGGGACTGCAGAATAATATCCGTATATTGTTCGTTGTCCATCGTCCATCCAAGGTCCTCAAGCTCTTCTATGAGAGCTATCATCTTCAGAACATGGTCTCCTACTGGTGTGCCAGGGGCCATTCGCATCTGAAACAGTTTCCTTGATGCTTCGTATCGTAATACGCGGGATTGCTCTCCATACAACTCCTTTGTATGGAGGAATATGGCGTGAACGTCCATATTCTCGTGCTGCTTTTGATGTGTGTTATCCATCGATGCAAGCGCGAGGCATTTGGCCGTGGCACAGTCAGCGTCCTATGTCTTGCGGACTTCAATATCCGCAACTGAGGATTTTGGACCTGGGACGGGCGGGGCTGGAGCCGTGAGGACATATGATACCTTATCATAAGTCAAGGCAATGTTAAGATTCCTCAGCCAGTCTTTATAATTGGTCCCATTCAGTTTATTTTTATCTAGTAGAATCTTGAGTCCTGTCATTGGTATCTGCCATTAAGAGAGAGAAAAGAATACACTCAGCGAAAGCTCTTGCAAAGATCAGATTGGTTATTATCTTATCTAATCGATGTCTCCCACTGCTTTAATCAAGTTTTTCTTTCAAACCTTAAAAAGAAAACTAGCCAGGATTAATTACAGTCTACAACTTCGCTAACCGTTCAGCCAGGCCAGTGTCGGTACTTGAGGGAGGTTCCCCGTGCTTTCGCACGGACCTAATTAAAGTAAACCTCATCTTCCCAGAGGCGTAGCCCCGTTAACACCTTTCTAGACACCTAATGGGTTAGCTAATTGTAAACTGAAAAACTCTCCGGGGACCAACTATTGCCCACAGTGGGATCGGGATCCAACCATCATATGGAAGGTATGCAATCTCATTGCAAATTTCAACTATTGAAATTCCCGATGTGGTTTTTACCCCTAGTACCTATGACCTTAACTATGATCAACAAATCATAAGTACTAGTCAAGTTCTACCCGTCATTTCTTGATTAATTAGACCCACTCACATGACCCTTAACTATGGTCAACAAAGTCGTATGAATGTCCTAATTAATCTGCATCATATGCAGTGTAGGAAGACATCACTTAGCTACCGTACACTACGCCTTAACTATAGTCAACAAACGTAGCACGAATACTAAGTACTCTACTTCCTAAAATGACGGAGGGTTGCAGATGATTTTTAAGAAAATCTTCAACGCTTTGAACTTGATATCGTCGTAGAATCAAAAGGTTTTCAAAAGGAGTGGCTTGAGCTCCACAGTTTTGAAATGTAGTTTTTTCATAAAGAGCCGAGTGGTTTTCAAATCCGATTCTACAATATCTTTTTAGGTTTATTTTCTTTACATAAATCATATAAATGTAGCCCCATCATTTAAGTCCTTAAGCCAATCATAGAAAAGAAACGAAAATACAACGTACGCTTATGCTATCCGCATTCGCCGCAATATTCCGTTATGCACCGTTAGGTTACTTAACTAACAGCATACCGGGACAGGACTAGTGCGGGTGTAAAACATAAGCAACGTCTACTATATATCTCATATATAATATATCATTCGTCTCCGATATCACATCACAGTATACAGGCAGCAGAAACACAGATATAATATAGGATATACTAGGACGTTCGTATTTAGTATTTAGCCAATAATAGAAAATACGGATTCCACAGTCGCGATGAATAGCCAAGCCTACACCCCTAGACCCCTATGAGAGCGGCAAGCGAGCCTACCAATTCTGGAGTTTAGGAGACCCGGTCTCGACTCCTCGAGATGGCCTCCCTCTGAACCCCAGAACCCGGTCACTTGTGCTCCCCTCCTTGGGTCTATCCTAATGCAGAAAAGTAGATAATATACAACACTGGTGACATCAACCTCAACCTGGAAGTGCCCCAAATAAAAGAATATTAAATTACATTTGAATTTTACATGAATGAAAAGAAAACTCTCATCTCACATAAAACCCCCCGGCTATTCAATCGCGATAATCCTGCACATCATATCTCAGCAACACATAATATCATATATCATCAACGTAAGTAAGTATGCGTACCCCGATTGTCGTTGATGTATAGCAACGAAACCGGCGATATGCGACATACTACACTTACGGTCACAGAAAAGAAAGTGTAAAACTACAACATTTGGAATCCACAATCACTTTAGACATCGTAAATCCGAAATATCACATACTTCGCATTTCATGCCTAACTATATGAATTCCACATATTGTATCACATTCCAGATAAATAGACAGTATTAAACTTTCCGATCGAATAATCAAATACCCAAGATTTTCTTAATAGCTCAACACTTGAGCGGAGTTCAAAAAATCCCGGAACATGTCATAGTAGCAGCGGTCTAGCCGTAGAAGGGTCAAGCCAATGCCTCACATGTAGCACGCCGTACTGCCCCAAACCCTAAGGTTTAGAGGCAGTTCAGACGGTCACATAATCGTGTTAAGGTTTGTGTTCTTTTAGAGGGTCCACCACGTTACTTGCACGTATTTCCGAAAGATTTAAACTCGAGAAAAATTCAACATTTGAAAGTTTTTCGTGCCGGGAAAAAATGAGTTAATGATATCCGTTCGAACTTTTTAATACTTTCTAAATTACCCGAAAACAGCACGAAATTAAATTTTCCGATCGAATCAACGAATCCAAAATAATCCCCAGAACACTCAACACTTGAGTCAGATTAAAAATACCCAAAAATATGTACAAGCAGCTACTGACATTAATGTACAAAATCGATGCCATAAGTCTTCTGTACGGCCGTGGATCCGCGGCCCAAGAAAGGTATGGCCGCGGTTCCACGGCTATATGTACGGATCATGGTGTCGTTTTCTACAGTATTGCTTATATTTACCTGCTGAATTTTTAAGTATTTTTAATTCAGAAAAAAACACAGTTTCAAAAAATGTCCAGAGAAGGGTCAAAATCCGTATTTCGTGGTTCGATCGGAGTTTTAACTTCGCCTAAACGTCGCCTAAAGCTCTAACTTGGCTCTGATACCATGATGGGTTTCCTACAGCACTACTACAAGGGTTTGGAGGCAACACACATGCCATATTTAAATTTTATATGGTGCTAAAGAAACTATCTTAAGGATCATGCTAGAAAATTTAGGGCAACATAAACACAAGTAGTAAAAGCTAGGGTTTTGAGAGTACAATCTTTGTAGCTCCCTACGCTAGACTCCTTGGCTACTTGAGGGTTGGGAAAAATGTTCGCTTGAGATCCTCTAGGTCCACGACGATCCACCCGGAGTCCTCTTTGTCCAAGCTTGAAGCTTCACTAGATCAAGAGAAGAAATGGAAGCTAACACTCTACACTAATGGGCAAGACTAGTGTAGAATGGTGATGTGGTTTGTTTTCTCACTTCAAAATCCTAACTTGGTGACTCTTTTGCTCACTTGAGAAAACTAGAGAGCAAGAGAGAAAGGAGGAAGAAGATGCTGGCTTGTAAAGAGCTCAAGATAATGATAAACTTGTGAATAAAAATGAGAAATGAATATATATATTTTCACTTCCTCATTCTTAACCATAGTTATAAAATAACTAGATATTTTAGTTTGGAACAAAAATGGCCATAGAAAATGAATCATGGTTAATCCAAGGGGTTAGTGCAAGAATAAAATAATAAACCGTGATAACAATTTTCCATTTCCAAAAAATAATATCTATATATTTATATATGGTGTGAATCTTATATTGCCACCATCCACTATATCAACAACCATGATAGATTATGTATGCATGTATGTGTGCATGCACATCCTCTGTGCATGAATGAGAATGAATGCATACATGCATGCATACAACAAAAAGACAAGAAAGGATTTAAAGTGAGAAACTAATGGTCAATGATAAATCAACACTTGATTTAGCAATCCGGTCATATCGCATACGACCCGACCAAAAGCAAACCGCCCGATTAATATACGGTATCTCCTACGCGTATTTTAACCGGGTCCACGCGCATATCTCATATGCGCACCACATCGTTTCGCCTGGACTAGGCAACTCCATTGTGGGACTCTAAGACTCGTCAATACGCGGGCAGTGGGTGATAATCATATCAAGCACCCCCAAGCCGCAAGCGGTCTGCTAAACGTAACGGCCACCCGGGTATTGAGCGATCAGAAGAAACCAAGTGAACCTGTCACAACTCTCGTCGAGCCAACCGGCAACACTACCGTACAGTCCGGTCTCTTCGTCAGATATGCTGCATATTGAGTCTAGGGATGGTAAAGTCGACCCCAGTAACTCAATAAGTCATGCCGATGAGTGGTCTATAACAGATCGAGAAACTACTGATAACACTTATCAGTAAATCTCAACAGCCCTGGCCAGGGACTTACTGATATAGCCAATCGAGCACAGCACAGCATCAACTCCCAATACCGGGAGAGACGAAACCCCTCCTATCGCTCATCGCCTTCGTGTGTCTCGGGACTGTACCCAACGGCCACATGTTTGCATGACTCAGTAGAGCCGTGGTAGGGTGGTAATCAAAGTACAGTGGGAGAACACACAAGACTCTATGACGATCTCGGGTCTACAGACTAACCTGTACGAGTGTCATCTGAGAACTGCTATCCGACGATAGATATAATTCTATATAGGAGTTCTCGGTGAGTCCGTCCAGTATACCCAGTCACCACTGAGCACCCGTATACGATCTCGATGTCAAACATCGATGAATGTGGGAACATCCATCGCCCATCATATGGGTCTAGTATCATATACGCTATTCTACTCTGGTATATCGATGCCTCGTTTCGATACACCTACAACTAGGGACATTCCAGGATATGCTTATAAACTACAGATGTCCCACTAGTATGATCTCTATCATAATCACAGTAGTCAAGTCTATATCCTCAGGGCTTTATCAACATGTGTGAATGAATAAATGCATGATCAAATCAACATGTCAGATAAAGAAGAACCAGATAGCATACTATCATGTCGAGCAAGAATGTATACTGAATATATATATACATGTATAAACACATCCACTATCATATAATGGCCTCTAGGGCATACATATATCCAACACTTTACTGAGGTATTTTTCCGGTTGTTAAACACGCCTCTATACGTGTCTTACTCGGTTTGGTAGCTATGCACGATTTGGAGCTTGAGTAGCTCGATGTGAATGCCGCATTCTTGCACAGCGATTTGGTGGAGAAAATCTATATACAACAGCCCGAAAGTTTTGAAGTTGAAGGAAAAGAAGACCATGTTTACTCACTAGAGAAGCCTCTCTACGGTTTGACACAGTCACCTAGAAAGTGGTATAAGAAGTTCGACTCTTTCATGAAAAAAGTTGGGTTTACGAAAAGTATGTGCGACAGTTGTGTATATTCAAAGAAGCTCGCCCATGGTTCTTTTATATATTTGCTACTCTATGTTGATGATATATTGATAGCAGAAAGATGTATGGTTGATGTTCAGATTTTCAAGGAACGGTTAAAAGGAATGTTTAAGACTAAGGATTTGGGAGCGGCCAAGAAAATACTTGGTATAGAATCAGGCGAGATCGCAAAGAAGGAAAGTTATACTTGTCTCAACAACTATATGTTGAGAAAGTTTTGGAGCGTTTCGGTATGGCAGATGCTAAATCTGTAAGTACTCCATTGGCAGCTCATTTTAAATTTTCAGATCGTTCATTACGGTAGACAGAGAATTAGATTAGATATATGTCGAACGTTCCATATGCTAGTGCGGTGGATAGCATTATGTATGCCATGGTTTGTACACGACCCAACATTTCACACGCCGTTAGTGTTGTTAGTCGCTATATGGTTTCTCCTGACAAAATCCATTGACATGCGGTGAAATGGATATTATGATTTCTTCGAGATACGTCTGATGAAGGATTGGTGCTTAGAAGGAACGACGACAATTTGGTTGGATTCAACGATTTCGATTATGCGGGTGATCTTAACAGACGCAGATCAATCACCGGTTATGTGTTCTTCTCAGGAGGATGTGCCATCAGTTAGCATGCTTCTTTACAGTCTACGGTAGCGTTGTCTATGACGGAGGTAGAATATATGGCCGTTGTTGGGGCTGTTAAGGAGGCGATCTAGCTGAAGGGGCTGTTAAGGAGGCGATCTGTTCCAAAAGATACCATAATAGTTTACTGTGATAGCCAAAACGCTATTCACTTGACGAAAGATTAGATGCATCATGATAGGACGAAGCATATTGATGTGAGATATTGGTTCGTGTAGGAGATCGTTGAGAAAGAAGAGATTATTGTGGAGAAGGTTGACACAACAGACAATCCGACCGACATGTTGACGAAGTCTCTTTCAATTGTTAAGTTTAAGCATTACTTAAACTTAATTGGAGTGCGTAACACTGATTGAACACTTGAGGGGTTTAGTGGTGAAGGTGGAGCTGTTATTATTTTGATGGAGCAGTTTATGCAATGCGAGGCAAGGTAGGGATTTATTATGTGTGCCTCACATTCATTCCTATTTGATCCAGCGTTATCATGAAGCAGATTTGAAGTTACTTTCAAGATAGACATCTGTCTCACTCTGTCGCATTTTTGGAGTTTCGGTAAATACCTTGATAGACGTCTATCCCTCTGTAGCGGACGTCTGTAGGACTGGATAGAAAGTTGATGTTTCAGGATATGCTCTGACAGACGTCTACCCATCTCTGGGGCAGATGTCTGCCGTTGGACCGGACGCAGATTTTCTAAGTTAGGAAATTAGTTTTTAGAGAATATCTTTTGTATGCTGTAAATAAAAAAGTTTGTAGCAACCCCAGATTGAAGCCTTTGGAGATAGAAATTTGATTTTTTGGTGAGAACCCAATGTTATTTTGAGCGAGTTAGGGTTTGAGAGGGATTTGTGTTTTCTCCATGGATTTGTACTCCTCCGAATTTGATAATTAATAAAGCTTCGCCTTCGTCTATTTATTTTATGGTTAGTATTCATGTTTCTATCTTGCCTGTGGTTGATACTCTTCTCTATATCGATTGATTTGTGCTTTGTGATTGCCTTATTTGCAAGATGCTCCACTTATGCTTTTTATCTATACATGAATGTCTCAGTAGCAGGATTCAATCAAATGAAGCTGGCTAGTTAACTTTAGTCATAACAATTAGTAGACTTAAGAAAACAATGTGATTGAATTGTATAGTTGAAACGTTTATAGGAATAGATTAACCTTTACGATTAATAGAAATAAAGTGCAAGTCAAAAAATTTCTGATAATTTTTAAGTGTGTGGGTGTATGTGTGATCTTTTTCAAGTACATTTTAATTAAGTAGTAGGGAATGATTTTATTGCTAATTTAAAAAAAAAGAAAAACATGAATTATCATGCAAAACAATGGAAACTTTTGATTAAACAAAGGCTTATTTCATGGAAAACACATGTGTTTTACTTATTTGTCCAAAACCATCATCATATTTAAACCCGTTACCAAAACCTTCCGAAGTTTTGATCCGTTGAACAAAAAAATCCCGCTGTTAGTTTTTTAACGTTTGCATTCAATTTAAACTATCGTGTGACTAAATTATATATTTTTGTTCCGAAATTACCACCCATCTCACTATATCTCAACTTATATCACAGAAACCACTTGTAATTTAGCTGATTTTCTCTAACCACCCTCTTGTTTAATTCCATTTTGATAACTTGACTTGTATCTAGTATTATATGCATACCCTCACAAGATTAAGTGGTATATTTAATAAAAAAAATTGGAAGTATGTCATTGAAATTATAGACGTCTGAGATGCTATGCATGCATTCGTAATTGAATTATTCAGTTAATGGAATTGAAAAAAGGTTTATATCTGTGTTGGATCTCAATTCAACATATTTCCCTTGATATAATTTCTTTCTTCAATATCAAATTTCGAAATGACACAAACATAATCATGCAACAACTAAAATTGATAAAACTACAAAATTGTACTAATACGAATAATGAACTCATAAATAACATTGATTCTTAAAATTATCATAATCACCATAAAGTTGTAAATACATAGAAATACCAGTTTTTCAACATCGAAACTTTCAAGTTTCAAACATCTTCAAACACCAAATTGCTTACATTAAGTTTTGATTATTACTTAAAAACAATAATTTTGCATCAAATATTCTCATCAAAACCACGCACGCTCAAACTAACAATGATCTTCCTCCACAGAACTTGTACCATCTCTCTTCCTCGTAGGAGTTAATTATTTCTTCTACAAAATAAAAATTGAATTTGATGTTGTAATTCACGATAAAATAAAGCAAAAACTTAAAATAAAAAATACAAAAAATAAGATAAATGAAACTCGCCGCTATATTGGGTTGTGGTAAAGACGGTGATATGTTTCTATTGACACCTAATTTTCTCTTAGCAGATTTTGCACTCATCTGACTACCCAAATCTGCAACATCCAGTACCTTGAAATCCTAATAAAATAACCATTTGAATGTATTCTTTGATCCTACGTACATGTAACATATCAGTTAACGTGTCCGGTAGCATATCAGATATCACATCGGCTTGAATATCAGCTTGAGCCGTCTCAAATGTATTTGAGACGACTCAAGAGTCATTCCTAATAACTATTTCTTCTCTGGTTGTTTGAGACGGCTCATCAATGGTTGAGACGGCTTAAGATTCCTTCAGAATAACGATTTCTTCTCTGTTCACTTGAGACGGCTCATGATCAATTTGAGCCAGCTTGAACTTCTCTTGAGACGGCTAAGTCTCCCTTTGAGACGACTCATAAGGTGTCTGGAAAATCATATTTCTTTTCTGTCTCTTTGAGACGGCTTAACGTTCTTTTTAGCCGGCTCAACTTAAAATTTACCGCGTCCCTGAGATCTCGCAAAATCTTTTCTCTCATGTAACTGACTGAGCCCCCATATAAACCTAGCATACGCTCGTCTAAACCCTAACCCTATCCCTAGCTGCCTCTCCTCTCTTTTGTTTTCCCTCTCTTTCATTTTCTTCCTTGCCAAGATCTCTCAAGCACTCAAGAAACCCACTCAAGAACCAAACACCAATTTTCATCCCCTGTGAATCAACGTCATCTCCATCGTCATCATCATCGCCGACCATCATCGTCGTCACCGAAGCATCAAGTCGAGATCGCCATCGTCGTCTGAAGATCCCATGAATTTCCATTAAAAAAAAGGCAAGTACTCTTGCTCCATTTACCTTGGGCGATGTGATATCGGTCATCTCCTCAACTAAATTTTCTAGTTTTAAAAGAAAGAAATAGAGATCATGAACTCGTAACATCGTATAATGCGAGAATTTATACTTATTGTGCACATGATTGAAACCCTAAGATCCTAGAACATCCATTAATCAACCCTAAAATCATGTTTAAATTGTACTTTATTTGATGATAAAATTGACTTGCCAAATAGAAACGCTTGTTTTAGAATTGAACCTTCATTAAAATGCGATTGATGAATATTCCTTATTTATGATTATTTTTCCAATCATATTACACATGTTATTATCTACATGTATGGAAAACTCTTTAACATGTTATTTATATCCGTGACTGCTATACTTAAACAATAAAACGCGATCATTGACTAGAATACCAAGAGTTATATATTGATTTGGGCCACCGGCAATAATTCATGATCTCGTGATTCGTGACTACGTAATTCATGTTTTTGTGATAAATTGATTTCTTGATTACTAATTATTTGTTATACGTGCCGGTACTCGTTTTAGTCGGTTTTCAAGATCTAGTGATTGAGTTTTATTGTTATGATTAAACTTAAAAACACGGAGTGTTGGGATAGTTTGAGTTGTGAGTTCGATCAACGGAATCTCAGGAGTCCCATTACGTGAATGTATTGCTGTGGTACCGGGCGGGAATGGTACATTACGTGAATGTGTTGCTATGGTACCCGGCGGGAACGTTACATTACGTGAATGTGATGCTATGGTACCGGGCGGGAACAATACATTACATTAAATCGAGCCGTGTTTTTCTTGCACCTGGACGATAGCCTTGGGTTTGAGAATACTCCAGCGGTGGTTGACATTCACACTTGAACTAACGATAGATTAGCTTACACTTGTATTGACATTTAGGACCCTACTTGACTTGATTTTATGCATATCTTTATTGTTAATGTAACCATATTTGTATGTGCACGCATGCATTTCATGACACTTACTTTTCATGTTATCACCCACACACACACACATGCGCACACACTTTTACACTTACGTACTTATTGGGTGTTCTGACACACCTGGGATTTGCCATCTCAGGTTTAAAGACGGATCCGCTGACAGCGCAGGATCGGGATTACTTTCAGGAGCTGGCTGAGGGGCAGTAAATTTAGTGTAGGTTTCTTTATTTGTTTCAGTCGTATTTAGCTTTATGAGCCCCTCATGGGACATATGACCTATGTATTTCTCTTTTCAGATTTTTATCTGAATCTATTGTCATTCCGTGGATCCTTATTTTAATCTATTGTTATTTTGTGGACCCAATCTTTGTATTCCTTATTTCTTTATGCAGCATGACTATTTAGTGTTTTTCAATGTTATATTGGTGTATATCATTATCATTATTGTTAACATGTATAGTTTAGAAGCCGTGGCGTGACTACGGAAGGATTTTTCCTCACCATAAGAGCGTAGCTGGCCTTCGTTACTCTCTGTATTTTTGTATTTTTGGAAGCGAGGCATGACAAGATTTTGTTGGTATCAGATCATGGTTTTGACTAAAATTAGACTGGTCAAATTGGCTTTCACCGACTGCTCAGGTTAGAATCGTGTGTCTATAATTTCTTTTGAGATTCCTTGACTAGGGTTTCATTAGTGTGTCATGATGCATATTTCATTGACTCTAATTGTAGAATTTGGATGATTTAGATGGAGTTATGTGATTGATCATGTACCGTGGTATGGTTACAATGCGGTACTCTGCTTAAGTATCTTAGTGTTCTACTCTTGATTCACTTTACTTGATTTGATTACGTTGTACTAGTATTTTCCCCTTTCTGTTCAAATACTTCAAAATCTATCTCTTATCTTGAGTTTTGAATCTAACGTCGTCTAAAAATCTTGTTTCGAACGCGGCTAATAGGATTGAGGCTGCTATGGATAAGAGGAAAATGTTTCAGGAAGGAGGGCTAAGACGCCATGTTGACTAGATTTCAGGAAGGATCCCAGTGAGGAAGCATGGTGGGGTTTAGATGAACCGTGTCGCCGTCCCACCACAGCGGAAATCCCTGATTTGCGACTACTGTAAAAGATAGAGGCATATTCAAAGAGATTGCTGTAGGGCCAATGGTCAGTGTTTGATCTATGAGGCTAGCGATTACCAGATTAGAGGTTGCCCTATGAGGTCGGAACTCAGCGGATCCAACCTACAACAGAGAGCCTTACCTGGACCCATTCAAAGATGGTCGCCACTCATCCCCCAAAAGCAACTTTTCGATCAGAGCCGAGGAAACACAGACTGTGGTCAGGGGCAAAACTTTACCTTGACGGCTGAGCAGGTTGAGGCGTCGGAAGTAATCATCTTAGGTACTGTTTTTGTTTGTTAGGATTGAGGCTGTTATGGATAAGAGGAAAAGGTTTCAGGAAGGAGGGCTAAGACGCCCTGTTGACTAGATTTCAGGAAGGATCCCAGTGAGGAAGCATGGTGGGGTTTAGATGAACCGTGCCTCCGTCCCACCGCAGTGGAAAGCCCTGATTTGCGACTACTATAAAAGATAGAGGCATATTCAAAGAGATTGCCGTAGGGCCAATGGTCAGTGTTTGATCTATGGGGCTAGCGATCACCAGATTAGAGATTTCCCTATGAGGTCGAAACTCAGCGGCTCCAACCTACAACAGAGAGCCTTACCTGGACCCATTCAAAGAGGGTCGCCACTCATCCCCCAGAAGCAACTTTTCGATCAGAGCCGAGGAAACGCAGACTGTGGTTAGGGGGAAGACTTTACCTTGACGGCTGAGCAGGTGGAGGCGTCGGAAGTAATCATCATAGGTACTATTTTTGTTTGTTAGGATTGAGGTTGTTATGGATAAGAGGAAAAGGTTTCAGGAAGGAGGGCTAAGATGCCCTGTTGACTAGATTTCAGGAAGGATCCCAGTGAGGAAGCATGGTGGTGTTTAGATGAGCCGTGCTGCCGTCCCACTACAGCGGAAAGCCATGATTTGCGACTACTGTACAAGATAGAGGCATATTCAAAGAGATTGCCATAGGGCCAATGGTCAGTGTTTGGTCTATGGGGCTAGCGATCACCAAATTAGAGGTTTCCCCATGAGGTCGGAACTTAGCGGATCCAACCTACAAAAGAAAGCCTTACCTGGACCTATTCAAAGAAGGTCGCCACTCATCCCTCTGTAACAACCCTAAACTTTCTGTACGATTTTTTTTGAAAAATACCAAAAGGAACAACTAAGCCTGAGCGCGAGTTATAAGTTTGTTTTATTTTTGAACAGCAAGAAAGAGCCTGTAGCTCACTGGTAAAGCCTTGCACTGCTGAGACAAAGCACCTGAGTTCAAATCCCATCAGCCACATTATCTTTTTATTTAATTTTCTTTTAATCTTTTTAGAAGCCCAAGGCTCTACACGTGCACAACACGTAAACTGAAAAGTCACTGACTATTTAAACATGTGCACTGAAGAAGACTAATTGACTAGGACACGCAACCTAAACCCTAACCCCCCCCGTCGGTAAAGACCCGGCGAAAGCAAGGATTTGGCCGGTACAGCCGGTCAAAACCAACGGGATTGCCTTGATCTCTTCACCCCTGCACCTCTTCAGCTACCCCACTCCTCTCACACTGTTTGTTTTCCCTGAATTTTTCCAGAGAATATTGAATCAGCCATTTAATCCAATTTTAATTCAAATTTTAAATGAATTCTTTAACACACCGAACCCTAATTTTACCTATAAATACCACACCCCATTTCACACATTCTCACTCACAATCCCTGCCAAAACTCTCAAAAACTTTCTAGTCCTTTTAGTGTACAAGTAGAGTTAGCAAAGGGCGAAGCTCCGACGAAATTCCAAGGAGATTCCGGCGACGAAACGATGCCCCGAAGCCTTCTTTAGGACCCCCTCTCTCTCTCCTTTAGTCCATAAGCCAGTAAGTCCCCTCTTCCCCTCTCTTTCTCTATTCTAAAATTCTTAAACACTAAAACCCGACGGAAGCGGAGTTAATCCGACTTCCGATTCGTTTTTTTTAAAAAATCATATTTTTCTTAAACAATAAAATACCAAACCTTCATATCATGTTCAATAAACATTAACAAACATATTAAACAAGTTTCACATCAAAATAATTTTTATCGCAATTTTTATCGCAATTTTACAGTAAAATACCACATACTTTAGTTTCCGACATAAACAACATATTACCTTTAGATAGTTCACAAGGTAATGACCTAGTTCATCTCAACACACATCTCTATTATAGCACGATGAAATTTTGAAAATTTATTCTTGGGATAAAACAACTTTGCAAATAAATACCATCAACTTATAAAACCATTTCTATAAAAAGAAGTATTAAACATTTCCATGCAATTACGCCTCTACAACCCACTTTTGGCAACCCCATTTTGGATGGTGCATATTATCACACATCCTCGGGCCTAGTAGAGCGAGATGCAGACCTTCGAAAGGAGCATTCGATCTCGATAAAATTTTAATGCATTTTTCTTTAGAAAATGAGATTTCTACAAGAAAAATAATAATTTATTTTCATTAAATATATATGTATATAACTATTATCAAAATATCTATTTTAATTATATTATATAAATATTCCAAGTTTTAATAAAGGAATCACCATTACATGAAAATACCATCCAAATACAAAAGAACTCCAATATTTCAAGAAAATATCATATACTATGGAAAATTAGGTTTTACTCAGTAAAAATTTCACTTTTATAAAATATACATCTATGAAAACCCTAAAGACGATAATTAAATACTTGAGGTGTATTTTGAAAATTATATCAAACTATTTTTACATAAAACCCCTCAAGTTATACTAAATTACAATAAAGACCCTAGTAAACATAGGTTTAAGCGGGACCAGTCTCTTGAGCCTCAGGGAGACGGAGATATGGGTTCTTGCCTATTTAAGGTAGACAATCTAACAAATGGTGTTATCAACACGGTAATTGTCTTGGAAAAAGACACAAATCCTGCCGTCCATGTGCAACAGTTACCGGTAATATCAAAACTAATTCAGGATTTCAAGTTCTTTTCAAAAGTGTCTGACTCAGATCGAGTCTCAATCTAATCAATCTGACTTGAATGTGATTCAAGTATAAACTACAATTCAACATGAATCCGTATATTCAATCTATATCAATCTATATTGACTGAACCGAACCATTGATATTCTCCATCTACATATACATCCATTATATCCGTTTCATTAATGATATCATGGTTCCGGAAAGTCATCCATATACAATTTACAATACAAGACAATATAATACAAACAATATAATCAAGATATCGCGGGGGTTTATTAGGGGTAAATTGGTACGGATGGTGTTAAAAGTGGCACGAGACTGTGACCATAATACACCTAACCTGAATATCCATTGCCGTTGTATCGTGGCTGAACGGTTCCTTCTACTCCGTATACCTTAGTCTCCGGAATAGTGGGACTCTTCTCTTATACACTGGCATTTTCTGTACCAAGCTACAAACAACAGCGTTAACAATATAATGCAACTTTAAAAGTTACATTCTCCTTCTGTCTATACCTATTCTTTGGGACTTACCGAGCGATTGTTCGCTGATGACATTCCTTTCTTCTTTCTTTGGAATGTTGTCAGGTGGATCGGACCTTCTGGAGACAGAGCCCAGCAGCGAGGGCTTGGATCAGATAGCCTTCGACCCAGAGCTCTAGATTACTTGTATATATTTTCATTTCGGTTATGCCATTGTTTAGGCATTTCTTTCATTCCATATTTTTACATTTCATCTGTATTGTAAAAAGAATGTTTAATAAATAAAGTTGTTGTTCATTTACATCTTGTCTCTTGTGTATTTTACTTTATATTGCTTAGGTATGCTTAGCGTGTTTATTTCTGAGTAAATACGTTGCGTGACCCATCGCGTCCTTTGCCTGTACACTGGGAAGCGGGGCGTGACAGGTTTTGTTGGCGGCCCATGCAGGTCAGTGCTGCATGGAACCCTACTATGCAGGTCAGCTTTGTATAGACATGTAGGTCAGTTCTGCATGGACATACGAGTCAATTCTACATGAAGTCTTAAGCAATATAACACAAGAAACAACAACTAAAACATTCTTTATATATTCCTTGAATCTTATTCCTTAAATCTATCCTAACCCTATTTTTCATTCCAGGTTATGGATTCTACAAACAACACCAGTACAAATGTCAACAACACACCTCCACCTCTACCGCTTACTCCTACCGTAACTGCTCCAATCAATGAGCAAACGACACTGCTTGAGGCGATCCGCAGCCTCCTGGAAGGACTGCAGCAGCAGACTGCTATATTATTGAACCGTCCAGAAGCGGAAGCAACCGGAGTGAAGCAAATTGCTACAGGGAATTTTCCAACCCATGACATAGCTGCCCGAAGATACGAGGCAGTGGTGAAGAGGAAGGGCATACCTCAATCTGCCGGAATGAAGCGCCCTGCTAACCAGATGGTAGGAGGACCCTCTTCAAGGCCAACTGTGGAACCCAGGACACCGGAAGAAACCAATAACCAGCCAAGTCCAGATTTTTGCTTCTATTGCAAGAGGGATGGACACTTGTGGAAGGACTGTAGGCGCGCAAAAGGCCTGTGCTTAGTTTGTGGCGCATCCAATCACGGAATTGGAAGCTGTCCTTACAGACGCAACTCAGCTCCCACACACAACACTTATCCGCAGTGGCCAGCTATCCAGGCTCCTGCACCTCGTCTTGCACTCCCATCTCCACCTCCTGCACAGACTACTCGCCAATTCCATCAAGCACTAAGGAACATGCCTCGAGGGCAAAGAAACATGCCTCAAGGACAAAGGAATGTACCTCCAGGTAGGAGGAATGTATCCCGGCGTCAGGCTTTCACTTTAGCAGCCGTAAAAGCCGAGATTGTTGACCAAAGTAACCCTGGTATTTCCCTCACCTCTTTCCAAAACTTTTGCATTCTTTCGTTCTTCCAAATATTTTTCATACACTATCAATAGTTCCGTCACTAAATTGCTTTGAATCTGTTACACTTTCCTTCTACAAATTTTGAGGATGAAATTTTTATAAGGAGGGTAGAATGTAATAACCCTAAACTTTCTGTACGATTTTTTTTTTGAAAAATACCGAAAGAAACACCTAACCCTGAGCATGAGTTATAAGTTTGTTTTGCTTTTGAACAGTAAGAAGGAGCTTGTAGCTCACTGGTAAAGCCTTGCACTGCTGAGACAAAGCACCTGAGTTCAAATCCTATCATCCACATTATCTTTTTATTTAATTTTCTTTTAATCTTTTTATAAGACCAAGGGTCTATACGTGCACATCACGTAAACTGAAAAGTCACCGACTATTTAAACATGTGCACTGAAGAAGACTAATCGACTAGGACACGTGGCCTAAACACTAACGCCCCCCGTCGGTAAAGACCTGGCGAAAGCAGGTATTTTTCCGGTACCGCCAGCCAAAACCGTCGGGATTGCCTTGATCTTTTCACCCCTGCACCTCTTCAGCTACCCCACTCCTCTCATACTGTTTGTTTTCCCTGAATTTTTCCAGAGAATATTGAATCACCCATTTAATCCAATTTTAATGCAAAATTTAAATGCATTCTTTAACACACCAAACCCTAATTTTCCCTATAAATACCACACCCCATTTCACACATTCTCACCCACAATTCCCTGCCAAAACTCTCAAAAACTTTCTAGTCCTTTTAGTGTACAAGTGGAGTTAGCAAAGGGCGAAACTCCGACGAAATTCTGAGGAGATTCCGGCGAAGAAATGACGCCCCGAAGCCTTCTTTAGGACCCCCTCTCTCTCCTTTAGTCAAGAAGCCAGTAAGTCTCCTCTTTCCCTCTCTTTCTCTATTCTAAAAATCTTAAACACTAAAACCCGACGAAAGCGGAGTTAATCCGACTTCCGATTCGGTTTTTCTTTAAAAATCCTATTTTTCTTAAACAAGAAGATACCAAACCTTCATATCATGTTCAATAAACATTAACAAACATATTAAACAAGTTTCACATCAAAATAATTTATATTGCAATTTTTATCGCAGTTTTACAGTAAAATACCACATACTTTAGTTTCCGACATAAACAACATATTACCTTTAGATAGTTCACGAGGTAATGACCTACCTCATCGCAACACACATCTCTATCATATCACGATGAAATTTTGGGAATTTATTCTTGGGATAAAACGACTTTGCAAATAAATACCATCAACTTATAAAACCATTTCTATAAAAATATGTATTAAACATTTCCATACAATTGCGCTTCTACAACCCAATTTTGGGGACCCCATTTGGTATGGTGTGGATTATCGCATATTCTCGGGCTTAGTAGAATGCGATGCAGACCTCTGAAAGGAGCATTCGATCTCGATGGAATTTTAATGCATTTTTCTTTAGAAAATGATATTTCTACAAGGAAAAAAAATTTATTTTCATTAAATATATATGTATATAACTATTATCAAAATATCTATTTTAATTATATTATATAAATATTCCAAGTTTTAATAAAAGAATCACCATTACATGAAAATACCATCCAAATACAAAACAACTCCAATATTTCAAGAAAATACCATATACATGAAAATTAGGTTCTACGCACTAGAAATTTCACTTTTATAAAATATATATCTATGAAAACCCTAAAGAGGCGGTGTTATCAACACGGTAATTGTCTTGGAAAAAGACACAAATCCTGCCGTCCATGTGCAGCAGTTACCGATAACATCAAAACTAATTCAGGATTTCAAGTTCTTTTCAAAAGTGTCTGACTCAGACTGGGTCTCAATCTAATCAATCTGACTTGAATGTGATTCAAGTATAAAGTACAATTCAACATGAATCCGTATATTCAATCTATATCAATCTATACCGAACCATGGATATTCTCCATCTACATGTACATCCATTATATCCGTTCCATTAATGATGTCATGGTTCTGGCAAGTCATCCATATACAATTTACAATACAAGACAATACAATACAATCAAGACATCGCGGGGTTTATAAGGGGTAGATTGGTACGGAAGGTGTTAAAAGCGGCACGAGACTGTAACCATAATACACCTATCCTGAATATCTATTGCCGTTGTACCGTGGCTGAACGGTTTCTTGTGCTCCGTATACCTTAGTTTCCGGAATAGTGGGACTCCTCTCATATACACTGGCATTTTCTGTACCAAGCTACAAACAACAACGTTAACAATATAATACAACTTTAAAAGTTACATTCTTCTTCTGTCTATTCTGTCTATACCTATTCTCTAGGACTTACCGAGCGATTGTTCGCTGACGACATTCCTTTCTTCTTTCTTTGGAATGTTGTCAGGTGGATCGGACCTTCTGGAGACAGAGCCCGACAGCGAGGACTTAGATCAGATAGCCTTCGACCCAGAGCTCTAGATTACTTGTACATATTTTCATTATGTTATTCCATTGTTTAGGAATTTCTTTCATTTCATGTATTTACATTTCAGTTGTATTGTAAAAAGAATTTTTAATAAATAAAGTTGTTGTGCATTTACATCTAGTTTCTTGTGTATTTTACTTTATATTGCTTAGGTACGCTTAGTGTGTTTACTTCTGAGTAAATGCGTCGCGTGACCCGTCGCGTCCTCTACCCGTACACTGGGAAGCGGGGCGTGGTTCCCTCAGAAGCAACTTTTCAATCAGAGCCGAGGCAACGCAGACTGTGGTTAGGGGCAAGACTTTACCTTAACAGCTGAGCAGGTGGAGGCGTCCGAAGTAATCATCATAGGTACTATTTTTGTTTGTTCAGTTCCTACTAAAGTATTATTTGATTCCGGGGCTTCCCACTGTTTCATGTCCATTACTTTTGCCACTACACATTCTTTACCGCACGAAGTTTTGACCTGCGGCTGGTGTTGGATATAGGTGTGCTCAAGGAAATTATCGTAATTGTAGGAATGTGATTACTGAATTTAAGAGAACCTATATAGAGAACAGTCTTACTCGAGATAATAATATGCTATCTGGTTTGTTTTTATCTGTCATATGTATACATTTTACTCGTTATCACATATTGCTAATACATGAGATAAAATCCATAGGATCTTTGCTTGACTACCAGGATTATGATAGGGATCATAATAGTGGGGCCTGACAGTCCATAAGCACATCCTTAAAAATCCCTAGTAGTAGAAGTATCGAGACTGGGAATCGGTACTCCGGTTTAGATCAGCGTATATGTTTCATGACCCTGTATGGGGCGATGGCTGATCCTATAGCCATTGATATTTGACACCGATTATTGTATACAGGTGCTCATTGGATGAGTTACCCAGGACGGACTCATCGAGAACTCTTAGATAGTATTATACTAATTTTTAGATAGCAGTTCTCTGGTGACGATAGTACTGGGTAGTCCCCTGACCTGAGATCGCCATAGTGTCTTGTGTGTGTTCCCACTATACTTTGATTACTATCTTACCATGGCTCTACCGAGTCATGCAAATAGATTTTAGTTAGGTATAGTTCCGAAGCATATGGAGGCAGTGAGCGGGTCACTCCCGGTATAAGGAGTCGATATCGCACTGTGTAGAATACGACTATAACCATAAGTTGGTGTCCACCGCAGTGGAGATAAACTGATAAGTGTTATCAGTTGTATTTCTTGTTTGTTATGAGTCCTCTGTCGCATGACTTAACGGGTTTTTGGGGGTCTGACAGTTCCACCCCTCAGACCCGGTATGCAATACTCTTTGACGAAGAGACATGACTGTATGATACTCGTCGCTTATAGACTTGGTCAGTTCCAGATGGGTTCGCTCGTTAACCTGCCTTTATCTTGATCATACCTGGGTAGCTTTTAGGTACAGCTAGTGCCACTGACGAGCTTGTGGGTTAATCCGTGAGGGGTTGAATATGAAGAGTTTCGGATTCAATCGGATATAATCCTATATAATCTACTGCCAGCGTATTGACAGGTCTTTAGAGTTCCGCAATGAAAGTACCTGCCCGGGAAAAATGTGAGGTGGCGTGCGTATTGAATACGTGCGAGAGTTTGATTAAATGGTTGATTTAATTGAATGTCCGAAACTACTTACCGGTTTAAAAGCCGGAATATCAAGTTAAGTGTTGACTTGATAACCGTATTTTGATACGGTTTTGAAAAGAAAAGGTTTTTAGAAATAAAGCACATGTAAGCTCGGTCTCGTTTTAAAATAGATAACCGCAAGTGAACAGCTCGTTGTAGCCAGCTACAAAGTACGGGTCGATCTATAGGGAATTGGTGATTAGGAGTTTTTATGTCAAGTTCAAGGAGAAAAGAATGGTTTTGAATTAGTTTGTCATAAAAAATAGAAAACGAAGTATATAAGAATAGAAAAGGGCTGTGGCTCCGGTTCGGATGATTGAATCGTGGCAAAATCTTCGACTTTCTCTTAATCATAAGTGTTACTTCCTCTTATTGGATCCGATCATGAAGCATGGCTTATTAAAGCGGTTGCGAATCATAAACCATCAAGACGATGCAATATCGCAACGCATGGCATGAAACTACCCATTCTGTTCTCACTTACCTTCTGTATGTCCGAGCATGATGTATCACAACTAAGCACAAGGGTTATCAAACATACAACATCACAACACATCAATTAGCAAATAAGAAGTAAAAGTTTGCATTAATCATGCTAGGTAAGTGGGTGATAGTATATGGTATATGCTTGATGAAGGGTGTCAAGCAACATAAGAGAAATACTATATCTAAACTACCTAGCAAGGTTAACACAAATTTGATTCTAATTTTAACATTGCAAAATGGTGATAATGAGAGAATAGGGTATATGATAAAGGTTACAAGTAATCATCAAAATCAAAATACTATATCAAACATATAAATAAAACAATCTTGAAATTACAATCACTTTTAAGCACATTAAAAATTCACAAGAGAAGGAGGAAGACAAAACCATTCATCTCACATCTTCACCATCACGACAACCAACACCATCACGACAACCAAAGAGTTACTCAATCATCAAAAAGGAGAAAATAAAAACACAAGAGAAAGAAACATGAAGAACAAGAAAAATAAATGAACAAGTAAAAGAAAAAGAGTGAAAGTTCTTTATTCATATGGAAGGTTTGTGCTACAAGATTGATAGAAACTTCAACCTCCTTAATAGAGCACTCAAGTGAGAGCTCAAAAAGAGAAGAAAAAGAAACTATCAAATGTTACACATAATTTCTCATTTCAAAAACCAACCCAGAACTTAATCTGTGATCTGTTATATATAAGCAACTCAGCATAAAAAAACAAACAATAAAAATGGACTGACAAAACAACAAGGGACCAACCAAAAGAGCACGAGTCAATTTGGCCAAGGACAGGCAGCAATTTGCGGCCAAAATGATTAAATTGGAGGCCAAGTTGAGGGGTATAGGGCCCATCTTTGCTCTGTGGTCTTCTAAACTCAATATCATCTCTCTGGTATCTTATTTTCTTTTAATTTATACTTGGTTGCAATCTAGAGTTAAAGAACAGAGATCAAAAGGCAATGTGTATCGTGTTCACACTTCAAATCACTTCTTTTTCAAATACTTATGACCATGCCCACTTTTCTAAGCCACCTGTGCAACCACTTGTATGCATTATGATGGTGCTTGCCCACTTGATCCAAGCTACTTGCATTTGTTCACATATGATTATGTTCACATTGTTGGATTACCTACAACGGCAGCAAGGTTTCGGGTAGCATCATTCATGCCAAGTTAAAATTTTGCCATTATAGATAACCCTAAACCTAGGATCATAACTAGAGAATCAAACAAAAACCACATGTTAACAACTTAACATTTAAGAGTTTGGGATTACAATCTTTGTAGTCCGTTCCTTCGCTTCATAAGCTCCGAGTTGAGGTCCCTTCGCTGCGATCATCAAGCTTCCGGACTCTAGAGAGGCTCCATAAGGTGAATGAGACATTCTTGCTTGAAGACTTCACAATCCAAGATGATCTACCTTGAGGGATCACAAACCCAAGCTCTCTTTTCACTAATTAGGTATTAGTGAAGTGAACATCCTAATCTAAGTGGCTAGAATAGATGAGGATGATGAAGTAGGAATTTTGCTCTCTTTTATTTTCTTTTTCTCACAAAACAATCATCACAAAATAAAAGCTAGAAATCTTTTGGAGAGAGGAAGAAGAAGATGAAGTTGTGATGAATAAAAATTGAATTATTGTTGAGATTAGAAATGCAACCATAGTTAGATATGTGTCATGGCTAACTCATGTAGAGAATAAACTATAGGTTAGGGTTAAAGTAAGGTTAACAAATATCAAGGATAAAACAAAGAGGGTGGACTTTGTCAAAGCAACATGAAGCTTCTCCAAAACTTATCCATCCAAATAAGAATTAAACTTAAAAGAAAATGTTAACCCAAATTTAAACCCTAGCATGGTTTAATCTCTAAACCCTAGTTGCATTTGTAACCCTAACATATTACAATATTATATATCACATATATAATATGTATTGTAACAAAAGAAAATAATACAATTAAAATATATCACATATACATTAATGTATCATCAAGTGAGAAAAAGAATCATTTAAGTGAGCTTATATTAGTTAATGTAATGTAATATATCAAATATATAATTATACATTAAATTATCGAATCAACTCTTGATCCGATAATCCGGCTATATAATATATAACTGACTAATATAACATGTATCATCTTATCGAATCAACACTTGATCCGATATCCCGGCTATATCACATATACCCAGCCGATATCACATATCGTAAGAATAGAATACGGAATCTCATATCGTATTAATTTCGGTCCCGCACATATCACATATGTGCTCCTACTCCATTTTTCCTGAGCTAGGAAACCTCTGTGTAGGACTCTAAAGAATCGTCAATACGCCGGTAGTAGGTGATGATCATATTAAACACCCACAAGCTGCAAGCGGTCAGCTAAACGTAACAGCCACCCAGGTATTGAGCGATCAGAAGATCAACAAGCAAGCCTGCACACTCCTGTGAATCCAATCAGTAACACTACCGTACAGTTCGGTCTCTTCGTCTGATATGCCGCATATCCAGTCTAGGGGTGGTAAACGTCAGACCCCAGTAACCGATAAGTCGTGTCGATGTGAGGCTCATAACGGGTCGAGAAACTACTGATAACACTTACCATTAGATCTCTATATCAACCCTCGCCAGGGACTTCTAGTTATAGCCAATCAAACACTGCGCAACATCAACTCCCAATACCGGGAGAGACGAAACCCCTCCTATCGCTCATTGCCTCCATGTGATTCGGTAATGTAGCCAAAAGCCACCGTTTTGCACGTTCTCATGAACGTGGTAAGGTGGAAATCAAAGCACAGTGGGAATCACACAAGACTCTATGACAATCTCGGGTCTACAGACTAATCTGTACCAGTGTCACCAGAGAACTGCTATATGACGATAGGTATAATACCATCTAGGAGTTCTTGGCGAGTCCGTTCAGTGTACCCAGTCTCCACTGAGCACCCGTATACCTTCTCTGATGTCAAACACCAATGGATATGGGATCATCTATCGCCCATCATATGGGTCGAGGAGCGTATACGCTAGTCTACTCTGGAGTATCGATGCCTTGTCTCGATACTCCCTCGACTAGGAACAGTTATAAGATGTACTCTTGGACTACCCTGGCCCCACTAGTATGATCTGCATCATAGTCCCAGTAGTCGAGTACATATCCTAAGGGCTTTATCAACATGTGAGAGTAAGACAGTAAACCAATACAAGTCAACATGTTAAGATAAATTAAAACCAGATAGCATACTATCATATCGAGCAAGAAAGTCCTCTCTCTATATATCCAAGCATCCACTATAATATACATCATATGTACAACAATGGCCTCTAGGGAATATATACAACTAACACACATCATGTTGGACCAAAATAGGTTATTTTGTACACAACATTATTTACCGTGAACTTTTTAGAACTTGGTCATTTTTCCGTTCCGGCTAAAAACCGTCGTTTCTGTGCATGTTGTGCATGTTTTTCAGTGATTTTGCCTGTGTACCTGTAACCTGTACTAATGAGTAGACATGGATAGAATAGCATTGTTTATTGACAAAATGATAAGAAATGAGCGATATTAAAATGTAATTAATCATGCCGAACAAATACCCCAAACCTATATTTTGCTCGTCCTGAGCAAAACAAAATCCTAACCTCAGTTTCACAGGGAACACGATTGCACTGAGCATGTGCAACAAGCTGTTGAACTTCTAGGTGGAGTTTTGTCTCTTGAGGGTTTCAGCGGATTACACCAATAAAATCCTGTCAAGCTAGTTTCGTGAGGTAACTGTCGATTATAATCCCAAGGTTCAATATCTAAACTAGAAATTCTATCACCCTAAGTCAGAAACGTTCAACCCTTATTTTTCACATCTCACAATTTAATATAAGTTCATATACGTCTTTACGTGTTTGAGCAAATAATGTTGTTATGTTTTAAAAAACTTTGATTAGAGCAACCATCTAAGCCGGAATATCAACGGCGTTAAAAACTTGTTGGGATGTCATGCCTGCACGCCTATGCGTTTCGAAAACAAAAGGATTTCAGAAATAAGGCGCATACGAGCTCGGTCTCGTTTTAAAATATATAACCGTAAGTGCACGGGTCGTTATAGCCAGCCGGAAAATACGGTTCGATCTACAAGGAATTGGTGATTAGGAGTTTTTACGTCAAGTTCAAGGAGAAAAGAATGGTTTTGAATTAGTTTGTCACAAAAAATAAAAAAATGAAGTATATAAGAAAAGAAAAGCGGCAGTGGCTCTAGTTTGGATGATTAAATTATGGTGAAATTTATGACTTTCTCTTGATCATCAGTGTTCCCTCCTCTTGTTGGATCCGATCATGAAGCATGGCTTATCAAAGCTGTTGTGAAGCATAAACCATCAAGGCGATGCGATATCTCAACGCAAGGTATGAAACTATTCGTTACGTTCTCACTAACCGTTTGTATGTCCGAGCATGATGTACAAAACTAAACACAAGGGTTAGCAAGCAAACAACATCACAACACATCAATTAGTAAATAAGAAGTAAAAGTTTGCATTAATCTTGCTAAGTAGGTGGGTGATAGTATAGGGTATATGCTTGATGAAGGGTGCCTAGAAATATAAGCAAAATACCATATCTAAACTACATAGCAAGGAAAACACAAATTTGATTCTAATTTTAACATTTCAAAATGGTGATAATAAGAGAATATGGTATATGATAAAGGTTACATGTAACCATCAAAATCAAAATACCATATCAAACATATCCATAAAACAATCTTGAAGTTACAATTTCTTTTAAGCACATTAAACATTCACAAGAGAAGTAGTAAGGCAAAGCCATTCATCTCACATCCTCACCATCATCACAACCAAAGAGTTACTCAATCATCATAAAAGAGAAAATGAAAACACAAGAGAAAGAAACATGAAGAACATGAAAAATAAATGAACAAGCAAGTAAAAGAAAAATAATGCAAGCTCTTTATTTACATGGAAGGCTTGAGCTATAAGATAGATGGAAACTTCAACTTCCTTAATAGAGCACTCAAGTGAGAGCTCAAAGAGAGAAGAAGAAACTACCAAATGTTACACATAATTTCTCACTCCAAAATACAACTCAGAACTTAATCTGTGATCTGCTATATATAGGAAACTCAACATAAAAAAAACAATAAAAATGTACTGAAAAGACAACAAAGGACCCACTAAAAGTGCACGAGTCAATTTGGCCAAGAACAGGCCGCAATTTGTGGTCAAAACAATTATATTGGCGGCCAAGTTGAGAAGTTTGGGGCCCATATTTGTTCTGTGGTCTTCTAAACTCAATATCATCTTTTCGGTATCTTCTTTTCTTTTAATTAATACTTGGTTGTAATATGGAGTTAAAGAACAGAGACCAAGAGGCAATGTGTACTGTGTTCACATTTCAAATCACTTCTTTTTAAAATACTTATGACCATGCCCACTTGTCAAAGCCACTTGTGCAACCACTTGTATGCATTATGATGGTGCTTGCCTACTTGATCCAAGCTACTTGCACTTGTTCACACTTGATTATGTTCACACCATGTTGGACCAAAATGGGTTATTTTTGTACACAACTTCATTTTTTGCAAACTCTTTAGCACTTGGTTGTTTTTCTGCGCCGTTTGCAGTTCCGGCTAAAAGCCATCATTTCTATGCATGTTGTGCATATTTTTCAGTGTTTTTTCCTGTGTACCTGTAACCTGTACTAATGAGCAGATACAGATAAAATAGCACCGTTTATTGATAAAATGATAAGAAATGAGTGGTATTAAAATGCAATTAGTCATGCCGAACAGATACACTCTCTCTGTGGTATTTGATGCCGATGGTTATTTCATGTATTTGATATATAGTTTCTTTGTATATGTGATACATAAATAACCTTCTCTTATATATATATATATATATATATATATATTGAAAGAAAGAGATAAAGAGAGAGGAGGATGAGATACCAAATATATATATATTTATCTATATATATATATGTGTGTGTGTGTGTGTGTCATGTGATGACATATAGTTAACATGTGATTAGTGGGTCCCACTGCACATAACGTTGACATATTAAAGAAAGAGAAAAAGAAAGAGAGAGGAGGATGAGATAATTCCTTTTAGAGCCATAATTTTAATTCCTTTTCTTCCTCCTCTCTTTCTCAAGCTTGAGCTCACTACTCCAATGGAAAGTAGAGCATGAGTGAGGAATATTAAATTCTAAAGAGTACACATTTCCCACCTCACCTCCATTAGCACATAGCAAATCACCTAATGGAGTTTCTCCACTCGAGCATGGAGATGAAGCTACGGGCACGCCACTTTCACCGCGGATCATCTACGGCGAGGCAATCGGCTTGGAGATCTTCCGGGAGTGAGCAAGTGTAGCTAAGCTCTTCCGATGGCGATCGGATACACTAAAAAGATTGTAGCTCCCCTCACTTTCTTTCTTGTTATTTTTAGTTTTCTCATTGTTAATGTATTTGATGATCTTGGTATTGGATTGGGGTTATGTTTAGAAAAATTATTGATTTTAAAATTCCGTCGCGGCTGTGAAAGTCATGACCTTAACCCCCGTCCACTTACATGGAATCAGAGCCAAATCAAATACATAGAAATAGTTTAGTGGCCAATTGAGTTTCCAAAACATTTTTTCAAAAACCAATTCCACACCGTTTTTAAAACATTACCAAAATCCTATTCTTTTCGTATTTTTTCTCGAGCCCAAGGACATTATTAGGGTCGATATGGACCAAATTTATCATGTAGAGGGTTAGGAAAGGTCACCCTTACCCGAGAGCATGAATTAGTGCTCTCGGGGAGGGGTAGGGACCTGAGAGCACCCCAAATGGTGCTCTCGGGTCCAGCAGGGCCAGAGGCCACCTCTATGGTGGTCTTTGGTCCTTATAGCCCCCCAAACCCCAAAGTCAATTTGTAGCCCACCCCGGATGTCTTGTTGACACTCGGGCGAAGTTTTGGGTCATTCGGACCTTGTTTAATGTCGAAAGAGAGGAATTTTTGAGGCGGAGTGAACTTTGAATTCAGTTTTTGGAGTTTGAAGTTTGTGACTCTGTTGGGTTTGGATTTCGGTGGCCGTAGGTTTTGTATTGACACGGTTAAAGTGTTTAATCATGTTGATGTGATGGCATATAGTGATATGCAGTGTTTAACGTCGGCGAACTGATTTGATCAATTCGACGGGGTTGCACATATATATTGTGATATTGTGATATCTTGTTTCTATGTTTTGTTTGGATTGGATTGTCACAAAATGAATAGCCCCGTACGTATTTGTGTGTTGCGATGATGTGTTTCATATTCATTAAAGTTGTAGCCAAATGTATATTCTTTTATTCGGGATGAGCAGCCGACATGTGGTCGTTGTTTCCGCGGTTGTATTATTATTTGTTGGAACACAATCTGGTTGAAATTGTTGTTGCTATTGTATTAATACAGGTTATAGGATTACCCTGCAGAGAAGCGCACATGCAGTGGGTTCTAGATTGCAGCGGGTAGCCATTTCAACGAGTTGAAACTGGGTCACTTGAGTCTAGAATTGGCAGGTTGCTTGCCGCGCTTGTAGGGTTATATGATAGACCCATGGAGGAGTGCTCAAGTCATCGGATTCGAGAAAGTGCTGGGTGACCCCCTCATGGGTGATGATGCTGAGTTTCCTCATTTTTAGATTGGCGGGTGGCTTGCCGCACTCGTAGGGGTTTGCTTTTGGCTACACATGGGCTATTCACACGACCGGAGAATATCGCGCTTCGTTTGTGGTTCGAACGAAAAGTGGGATTCTTAGGTAATTTGAAAATTCCTATTCTGTGATGTTCATTACTTTCTTGTGATGTGATTGCTTGCTTGTGATGTTGTTTTCCCGCATGCTGTAATGTGATTATTTGCGTGTGATGATATATTGGTATATGTGATATATGGTATATATAAATAATTGCTATATACATTTTGCATTCGCGCTAGCCCTGCCCCCGCCTTGCCATAAGTTAAGTAACCTTATGGTGAAGATCCGAGGCCCCATAACGAATGCGGATGGAGTATATGTGCATTCTATTTTCTTTTCATGCTTTTTTGTGATTGTATGAAAAGATGCTAGGTAATATAAATATTATCTAAATGATGGGATTGCATTTATTTGGATAAATGAAAAGTAAAACAAACCTAACACATTGTAGGGACCAATTTTTGAAAAGGAAATATAGTCGCTTCTTTTGCTTTGTGCAGAGGTATTCGATTAGGAATATTTTGCACCTCATTCGATGAGGGAAGTGCCTAGATCCCTTCACAGGGAGTTCACTCTTGAGCAAAAGTTTGTGTTACTATAAACTTGTAAACATTATAACCGTATTCTTTTTCTTTGCATCATGGTATTCGGTTAGGAATATCCAGCACCTCATTCGATGAGGTAAGAGCCCTAATCCCTTCATGGGGAATCCACACTTAAGCAAAAGTCTACGTAACTATAAATTTAAAAACCACTCGGTTCCTACGATGATATGAAGTTCATTACGTTCATGGTTTTCTTCAAAACTGTTGGATATGTATGCCCTAAAAGCCATTATTGTATATGTATACATGTGGATGCTGGGGATATGTATGTACAGGACATTCTTGCTCAGTTATATAGTATATTATTTGAGTTTTCTTTATCAGGATATGTGTATTTGATTCTATTGATGTTTTATCCAGCTTGCACATATTAATAAAGATTTGATACAGTAGTATACTATTATGGTTTGACTTTATCTTAACATGTGTATATGTTATACTCGTTATTACATATTGCGGATATATGTTGATAAAGCCTGTAGGATCTTGCTTGACTACCAGTGTTATGATGACGATTATACTTGTGGGAGCAGGGTAGTCTATAAGCACATCCTTAAATGGTCCCTAGTCGCGTGAGTATCGAGACTGGGTATTGATACTCTAGAGTAGACTAGTGTATACGTTTCTAGACCCCGACGAGGGACGATGGTTAGTCCCGCAACCATTGGTCTGATGCACCTAAGATCATATACAGGTGCTCACTGGGTGTGAGTATACTGGACGGACTCGCTGAGAACTTCCAGATGGTACTATACCTATCGTCAGATGGAAGTTCTCAGGTGACATGTGTACAGGTTAGTCTTCGGACCTTAGATCGTCATTTGTCTCGTGTGAGTTCCCACTGTGCTTTGATCACTACCCTTCCACGGCTCTACTGAGTCATGCAAAAGGTTGTCATGTCCCGGAATCAGTTCAGGACCGGTACTTAAATAACGCAAAGTCCAAAGACGTAACGTAATTCAAGTAAGCCGAAGCCCAGAAATCTAAACCTTTTAGGGAAAATAGTAGAGGTACAGTTTTGAAATAAGGGTATAATGAAATCAAGTTTTTCTTTAATGCATAGATAATGAAACATGAAAATGCAAGTAGATTATACTATAGTTGAAAACGTTTTTCGTCTTAAAAAAATTGGGCAGCACCTTCCTTGTATATTTCGATCAAAAAACCACATACAAGCAATATAAATAGGCATCCCAAAACGGGAGCTAGTTCTTCGCCAATCGGCTGAAATACTACCACACAAGTAAGCAAGAGATATATACGACATCCAACGGTGAAGATCAACACAAAAAGAATAAATAAATAAAGCAAGACATCAAAACCTCAAAGAACCGAACATACACCCATCGCTCTAAGTCTCGCTACACAAGTCTTTCTAATCTAATAAATATACAAATTCTAGATTCTGACTGATGGAGTTTATCTAGATACAATAGGAATAATAAGTACAAGAGTGGGCATGATCCAATGTGTCCCACCTACCATAGCAAAACACATGAATGCAAACTGTGTACCAGCAATACCGCTATTGATCCAAGCGGTTAAACCTGCAAGAAACTGTGGTACAACGCGGGTGAGTTTTCAACTCGTGAGTAGTAAACATCAGTAGGTAGAAATCGAATAAAACAAATATTCCTAAGTCATACTGTATCATGAAGGTAATACTATGGTATCTAGGGTGACCATGTATGCATATATCTTACGACAGAGTCAATGCCAACAATATAATCAATGTCAATGACATGTACAAATAAACATCTAACATCATATGCATGTATGCATATGGATATCATCCACGTATGTCCATCAACGACACAATCAACATCATGGAACCTGAGTGTCCAACATCGGCACACTAAACATCATGAAAACATATGCCTGTATGTATAAGGATAATCAACCAACATGTGCCCATTAACGACACATCAATATCATGGAACCTGAGTGTCCAACACTGACACTCGAAACATCATGAAACCCGTGTCCATCATCGACACATAAATCCTCATATCTCGGGCCCCGTCAGTCCGGATCAGCCCACGGGCTCCGTCAATCCGGATCGGCCTATATCCATCTCACGACTCCGGTCGGTATCCTCCGGATAACCGCCGGATCCAAACTATCACCGGTAGGTAGTGCTCCCCCTGCCAGGCTCATCGTCTACATCTCAAGCTTCTTTCCTCGGGGTACCTCACCGGGTCCACCATGTACCCGCAGATGGCTCATCCAACTCGTCGAATCGGGTCTCGAAAACAAGCTCAGAACTAAGAAAACTCATGGTGGACCCCTCGAAATATCATATCAAGAGAAACCGGGTTTTTAAAAAAAATACATAATTTCCTTGAAATATAACCATAGTTCTCAAATCCAGAGATCTCATGAAAACAACATCTCAATGCCTGTAACCATAAAGTATGATATATGCAAACATAGAACAGTAATATCAGCATATCAAGCACGTCATGCAAGCATGTCCTATGATAGTGCTGAGCAATGAAAGTACTCTTACGGTTAAGATCAATATCATGATATAGAAGTTCTACTGTGCATGTGGCATAGTAATTACCGATGATGAATGTGTGTGAGCCGGCAAATATGTGTAAATGTAACATGCGCATCATCGGTAACTGTGCAGGTGTACTAGCAGATGATATCATATAGCAATAAATACTGGAACGCGGTATGTACATCACGAGGGATAATCCTACACAAACATGAACAATAATCAGGTATATACATCTACACATGAACCATACGGTCACTTTTAAATGATACGAATCACGGTTTTAAAAGTGGGGGCTACGATGTTTTTAATGAAAAGACACCAATTGAAAAACCGTAGCGTCCTTTAGGGTTTTCATTTCAAAGATGCATACGATTCGTCAGTTTGTAAATAAGTATGGTTCAGGTGGCATCTTTACGTCGGCGATCCCGCCTCATAACATCCAATAAGGTAATATCCTCGATCATCATTCTCAAACCACGAGCACGGATCAATCATCCAGTGTATCTCATCGCGTACGTTAATGCATCGTACGGCGGCAACAAACAGAATAGGGATTCTGTTGACCTATACAACAATAAGGGTACGGACCTAAAGTCTCGTACTGTAAGTCATCGTTACACACCCCACAAGATGCGGGGAGGCGGAATAGGTAAAACAATCATTTTATTTAAGGAAACATCGACTAACTTTACGGATCTTTGCTAAACCCTAACTAAAAAACTATCTAGAAGTGCTAAACTACTATGATAGATGATTATACCTCAAGATACTAGTCCTTCTTGTTCTTGTTGTTCACCTCCTCGTCGGCCTCCTCGATGTAATAGAAGATCCACCCGAGAGTTCCTCCTTAAAGCTTTAACCTCTAACTTGAGGTAACTAAGTGGCTAGGATTGCTAATTCAAGCCATATTCCTCCATACAAAGGAGTTGTATGGAGAGCAATCCCGCGTATTACGATACGAAGCATCAAAGAAGTTGTTTCAGATGCGAATGGCCCCTGGCACACCAGTAGAAGACCATGTTCTGAAGATGATAACTCTCATAGAAGAGCTTGAGGGCCTTGGATGGACGATGGACAATGAACAATATACGGATATTATTCTGCAGTCCCTCCCCTCCACCTTTGCTCAATTCATAGTTAACTTCAACATGCACAACATGGAGAAGGAACTACCTGAACTCCTTAATATGTTAAAGAGTGCAGAGAGCACACTGAAATCTGTGAAAACTCCCGTTTTGAGTGTTGGGCAATCTTCTTCTTCTCGCCCAAAGGCCAAGGCCAAGGGAAAGCTCAAGAAGAAGCCCACCAAGCCTAGGGGTAGAGTTAAAAAGGTTAAGGGGAAGGACAAGTCCAAAGCTGGAGAATCGGGGAAAGGGGAATGTTTTCATTGCCACAAAACAGGACATTGGAAGCGCAACTGTACAGAGTACTTAAATCTCAAGAAGAAGCATGGGGATGCTTCCGCTTCCGGCGTGTTTGTGACAGAAAACAATTTTTCAATAAACTCTGCTTCCTGGGTATTAGATACCGGTTCAGGTTCTCACATTTGCAATTCTATGCAGGGGCTGAGAAATAGCAAGGTTTTGAAGACAGGTGACCATACTCTCCGCGTTGGAAATGGTTCCAATGTACATACAGTCGCAGTGGGAGAGTATCACTTGGGGTTGCCATCTGGGTGTATATTGGTTTTGAACCCATGTTATTTTGTACCAAGTATGCTTTGTAATATAATATCTGTTTCTTTGTTAGACAATGAAGAATATAATTTTGTATTGCAGAACAATGTTATGAACATTCACCTGAATCAAATGTTGGTTGGGTACGGTACGCTTAATAACGGGATATACGTCCTAAATCAACACACAGTTTTCAGCATACAACACACTAATAAAAGAAAACTTTCAGAAATAAATGAAGCTTTTCTTTGACACTGTAGACTTGGTTATATTAACGAAACAAGACTAAACAAGTTACACAAAGATGGATATTTAAATTCTTTTGAATATAAATCTTATGCGACTTGCCAGTCTTGTATCAAGGGTAAAATGACCAAAACTCCGTTTACCGGACTCGGAGAAAGAGCTACCGAGCTCCTAGGACTCATACATAGTGATGTATGTGGGCCAATGTCTACACAGGCTAGAGGCGGTTTTTCTTACTTCATTACTTTCACTGACGATTTCTCAAGATTCGGTCATGTATTTTTATTAAAGCACAAATCCGAAGCTTTCGAGAAATTCATTGAATATAAACAAGAAGTAGAAAAACAAACCGGCTTGAGTATCAAAATGCTTCGATCAGATCGAGGTGGGGAATACCTCAGTACAGAATTTGCAAACTTCCTAAAAGAGAATGAGATTCTCTCTCAGCTCACTCCTCCTTACACACCACAACACAACGGTGTGTCAGAACGACGGAATAGGACCCTATTAGATATGGTCCGTTCCATGATGAGTGATACTGAGTTACCTGTCTCATTTTGGGGGCATGCATTGGAGACTGCAGCGTTTCTACTGAACAGGATTCCAACCAAAACTGTGTTTACCACACCATATGAGATATGGAATGGGAAGAGACCATCTCTTAAGAGAATTAAGATTTGAGGTTGCCCGGCCTATGATAAAAAGCAGAATCCGGACAAACTCGAGACACGGTCGGTCATGTGTAACTTTATGGGATATCCAAGGAACTCTTATGGATATCTATTCTACCACAAGGAGGAACAAAAGGTGTTTGTTTCTCAGTATGCCACATTCTTAGAAAAAGAGTTTTTCACAGATAAAGATGATGACAATGTGGTGGATTTAGAAGAGGTTCTAGAGACACAAACTACAAATGACGACTTGGTTGAACCGGCTGTTGCAATAGAAACTGAGGAACCTCGGCCACTCCGTAGGTCTGGTAGGACTTCTCGCCCACCGGAGAGGTACTACGGTTTCCTCATTGATGGTGACAGAGAAGACTGCATCATGGAGGATGATGATCCTACCAGTTTTCAGCAAGCTATCACGAGTGGAGACTCTGTGAAGTGGCTGGATGCCATGAGATCTGAAATGGAGTCTATGTACACCAACAAAGTATGGACTTTGGACGTTGTACCCCCTGGGGTAAAATCTGTGGGGTGCAAATGGATCTTTAAAAGAAAGATTGGTGTATATGGGCAGGTAGAGACCTATAAGGCAAGACTTGTGGCGAAGGGTTTTCGTCAAAGACCAGGTTTGGACTATGACGAGACTTTTTCGTCCGTAGCCATGCTTAAATCCATTCGGATCCTACTTGCTATTGCTGCTCACTACGACTATGAAATCTGGCAGATGGACGTTAAAACGGCATTTCTAAATGGGGATTTAGAAGAATGCGTTTATATGGATCAGCCAGAGGGTTTCATTGACAGTGGGAGCAGCGGGAAAGCATGTAGATTGCTTAAATCCATATATGGGTTAAAGCTGGCATCACGGAGTTGGAACATCTGTTTCGATGATGTTATCAAAGAGTTTGATTTCATCAAAAATGCAGATGAACCTTGTGTTTATAAGAAGGCTATAGGGAGAGCTGTCACATTCCTCGTATTGTACTTAGATGACATTCTTCTGATATGAAATGATATTCCTATGCTACAGTCGGTCAAATCTTTCTTATCACTAAGGTTCTCCATGAAGGACCTGGGTGATGCCACATACATTCTGGGTATTAGGATCTATAGGGATAGATCCAAGAGGTTGTTGGGATTGTCCCAAACCAGGTACATTAACACCATCCTAAAAAGGTTTAGTATGGAAGACTCCAAGCGGGGTGCCTTACCCGCTTGCCATGGGGTTACTCTCTCTAAGGACTCTTGCCCAAAGACTGATGAAGAGAGAGCTCGCATGAGCATTATACCCTATGCTTCGGCAGTAGGATCTATAATGTATGCGATGTTATGTACACGCCCAGATATAGCTTATGCACTTAGTGTTGTAAGAAGGTATCAATCCAACCCAGGGAAGAATCAATGGATAACTGTGAAGAACATTCTTATGTACTTACGAAAGACTAAAGAATTGTTCTTGGAGTATGGTAATGGAGATCTCCAAATGGAGGCCTTTACCGATTCGAGCTTCCAGAGCGATAAGGACGACATCAAATCTATCTCCGGGTTTGTATTTACCCTCAATGGAGAGGCGGTAAGTTGGAAGAGTTCCAAACAGGATACCGTTGCAGACTCCACGATGGAGGCTGAGTACATTGCTGCGAATGATGCCGCCAAGGAAGCCGTCTGGATGAAGAAGTTCGTCTCGGATCTAGGAGTAGTTCCAACCATTATTGATCCAATACCATTTTATTATGATAATAATGGGGCTATGGCGTTAGCCAAGGAGCCCAGGTCCCATCAGCGATCCAGACACCTCCTGAGGCTCTTTCATTTGATCCGGGAGATTGTAAATCGCCGTGAGATCGAGATTAGGAGAGTAGACACAAAGAATAACGCCGCGGATCCACTCACCAATGCCCTCCCTCAGCCGCAGCATGAGCGACTTTTTGAGATGTTGGGTATGAGATACGCCAATAACTGGCCTTAGTGCAAGTGGGAGATTGTTGGATATATGTATGCCCTAGAGGCCATTATATGATAGTGGACGTATTTATATATATATATATATATATATATATATATATATTCAGTGTACATTCTTGCTCGACATGATAGTATGCTATCTGGTTCTTCTTTATCTGACATGTTGATTTGATCATGCTTTTATTCATTCACACATGTTGATAAAGCCCTGAGGATATAGACTTGACTACTGTGATTATGATAGAGATCATACTAGTGGGACATCTGTAGTTTATAAGCATATCCTGGAATGTCCCTAGTCGTAGGCGTATCAAGACAGGGCATCGATATACCAGAGTAGACTAGCGTATACGATACTAGACCCATATGATGGGCGATAGATGTTCCCACATTCATCGATGTTTGATATCGAGATCGTATACGGGTGCTCAGTGGTGATTGGGTACAGTGGACGGACTCACCGAGAACTCCTATATGGAATTATATCTATCGTCGGATAGCAGTTCTCAGGTGACACTGGTGCAGGTTAGTCTGTAGACCCGAGATCGTCATAGAGTCTAGTGTGTTCTCCCACTGTACTTTGATTACCACCCTACCACGGCTCTACTGAGTCGTGCAAACAGGTGGCCGTTGGGTACAGTCCCGAGACACACGAAGGAAATGAGCGATAGGAGGGGTTTCTTCTCTCCCGGTATTGGGAGTTGATGCTGTGCTGTGCTCGATTGGCTATATCAGTAAGTCCCTGGCCAGGGCTGTTGAGATTTACTGGTAAGTGTTATCAGTAGTTTCTCGATCTGTTATAGACCATTCATCAGCATGACTTATTGAGTTATTGGGGTAGACGTTACCATCCCTAGATTCGATATGCAGCATATCTGACGAAGAGACCGGACTGTACGGTAGTGCTGCCGGTTGGCTCGACGGGAGTTGTAACAGGTTCGCTTGTTTTCTTCTGATCGCTCAATACCCGGGTGGCCGTTACGTTTAGTTGACCGCTTGCGGCTTGGGGGTGCTTGATATGATCATCACCCACTGCCGGCGTATTGACGAGTCTTAGAGTCCCACAATGGAGTTACCTAGTCCAGGCGAAACGATGTGGTTCGCATATGCGATATGCGCGTGGACCCGGTTAAAATGCGCGTATGAGATACCGTATATTTATCAGGCGGCTTGCTTTTGGTCGGGTCGTATGTGATACGGCCGGGTGTTGGAGATAGTGCCCTCAGAGTCAATTATTAGGTCACAGGTACGTGATTGCAATGATTGATGGAGGACCTATCCCGGTAGGACAGTCTTACTCGAGATGATAGTATGCTATCTGGTTTACCTTTATCATCGTGTACTGTTTTAGGTGACCTGACAAGTTGCTATTACACGTTGATAGAGCCCCTAGGATTCTTGCTTGACCACCAGCAGTATGAGGGCGATCATATAAGTGGGAGCTGGGGTCTATAAGCATATCCTTAAATGGTCCCTAGTCATGTGAGTTTCGAGACAGGGCATCGATACTCCAGAGTAGACTAGTGTATACGGTCGAGACCCCGACGAGGGGCGGTGGCCGGTCTCATAAGCCACTGGTGTCAGTTGGATCACCTAAGATGTATACAGGTGCTCATTGGGTTATGAGTACACCGGACAGGACTCGCCGGGAACATGCTAGTTGGTCATATACCAGACGTCAGATGGCAGTTCCCTGGTGACATGTGTGCAGGTTAGTTCATCGACCTGGGGATCGTCATTTGTCTCGTGTGAGTTCCCACTGTACTTTGATTACTACCCTACCACGGCTCAAAGGAGTCGTGCAAACAGGTTTTAGTTGGGTACAGTCCCGAGCCACATGGAGGCAGTGAGCGTATCTTCAGGGGTTCGTCTCTCCCGGTATTGGGGGTGAGGTCGCGCTGTGTCTAGGAGAGCCATTACACGAAGTCCTTGGCCAAGGCAAGGAGATTTACTGGTAGGTATTCCAGTAGTATCTCAGGGTGTTCTGGGCTACACTCCGACACGACTTGTACCGCTTTTGGGGGTCTGACTTTTACCAACCCCCTAGGCCCGCCATGCGATGCTCATAGACGAACGGACCGGACTGTACGGATATTGTCACTGACAGGCTCAGTAGGGTTGTCAGGCTGAGTTCGCTCACAGACGTCCCTTTTAGTCAGTACCTGGTAGCCCGTTACGTATTGGCTTATACCTCTGACATGCTAGTGGTTAAATCCACAACGAAGGTGTTGACGAGTATTTAGAGTCCCCCACATTCAGTTACTCAGCTTTCGGGCGAAAAGTTTTAGAGGCCGTATGGAGATATGGCAAGGTCCGATCAGATACGTGCGGTATTGCACGGATCAGGATCGGACAGTTTGTACTACAGGCCGTATGGGTATATGGCAGGGTTCGATCAGATACGTGCGGTATTGCACGGATCAGGATCGAACGGATATTACTAGCCGTCTTTGGTTTAAGCCGGATCCTAGTATAGTACAGTGGAGATTTTGTCTCATTGCATTTGTATTTCGGTCGAAATACAGATGCGGGTGTGTATGCACAGTATCGGGGTTTTCCTGTAATTTATTACGGGACCAGTTTTCTGGAGTTGCCAGTTTGCTTTCCGTTTCGGCCAATTTCCTTTGTTCCGTTCATTGGCCGAAGTTTGGTGGAGGAGGGCTTATTTGCATTGTTGCAAATAAGTGTTTGTGGAGGGGGTTCTTTGCTTATTTTTGTATCATGATGGTTTCATGATGGAGCCCATCCTTTGACTCTTTCTTTTCCATCATGGCTTGACTTTGGCTCATCATGGTTGTTGATGATGAGGTTGGTGGAAGGTGGTTGAGTATGGGTTTTGATTTGTTGTGACCTCTTCATTAAAAGAATTCTTTTTCCCCACTTGTCCATTGATGTGGCCGGCCACTGTTTGGAGTATGGGAGGGGTTAATTTTTGGTGGAAAATTTCCTTCTTGATTAATTAGTGGACCCCCCCATTTGTGCTTTGCTGTGAAGAATTTTTTTTCCTTTGGATTAATTCTTGCACACTATATACTTGATTTCCAGTGAGCAAAAAATGAGAGCTTGCTTCATTGTTTTTCCAGTGAGCATTTTTTCCTTTTGGCCGAGCTCATTCTCCATGGATGCTCATTGGTTTCTCTTAGCAAGCATCCATGAAAAATCTTTGTGCAAAATTCCTCCATCAAGGCAATTCCACATACCCCAAATGAGACTTGCTCACAACATTCTACAGCAAATCTTGGGCACGTCGACTAGCCATCTTTGTGCCCGAGTTGCCTCGGCATTGAGGTGGGAGCCCGTAAAAGAATTAGGCGATGTGGTGCACTTCCGGCGACGAGGAGGAGACGGCACATTCCGCAGGAGATCGGGACGACGACGAGAAGACCGGAGGACTCGGATCTGTCGGTATATCTCTCTTCCCTTTCTTGTAGATAGCTAGGACTAGTTAGTGGTTCGATCCGGGTATTAGTGCGCGGCGGTTTGCCAGTTCAGTAAAAATTAAAGTTTATCTCCGCTTCCGCATTTGGCCGTCGGATTGACGGCCGGGGCGCCGCCGTGCACTTACAGTGGTATTAGAGCCTCGCCATTAACTTAGTCTAGCTTGGTATAATGTGTTTTGCATTTCCGATCGACCAAAATTCCAAAATCTACATTTTTGCTAGCGACAGTTTTCTGTTGAAATTTTTTGGTCTCCAAAATTTTTTCAGGTTGTATAAAAGTACTGTGCTGGAAGACCTAAGACTACTGTAGAAATTCGAGACACTGATCCCTTCAGAGGAGCGCGGAACCGCGGCAAAACCCTACTTGTTGCCGCGGTTCCGCCGCAGTATTGATGGATCAGTGTGCACAATTTTTCCAGTAGGCTTTTTGGGTTAAAATTGGGGTTTTGAAATATTAATATTGGGCCCAGATTTTCTTGATGTGCTACAGTAGCGCTTGGGGCCCACTTATTATAATTTTGATTGATCGGATATTTTAAACACATTTTTCACAGTATTTACATTATATCTGCGACCGTGAATGTCACTTGATCGGTAAATCCGGTCTAACTGCTATAGCCCGGTTAGACGGATTTGCGAACGTGACTTTCACGTTGATGTTCTGTTTTTGCTGTGATGTTGCGGATCGGTCGTGGGGGATAGCCTGGATGCAATGCTAGTACAGTTTTGTTGTATTATGTACATTTGATATTGCGGGACGAGCGTCCGACATGTGGACTGCCGTCACTGCCTGTTTGTATTATTATTTTGGGGCACGACCTGGTTGCGGTCGATGTACCCGTTGTATGTATATTTTACTTTCTGTACTAGGATTACCCCGCGGAGGGGTGCACGGATAGCCGGGTTCTAGAGGGCAACAAGCCCGCATCTCATGGCATTGAGACGGAGGGGGCTTCACTCTAGGATTGGCGGGCTATTCGCCGCACTCGTAGGGGGTACAGGTTGACCCAGAAGGGGTGCCCAAGTTACCGGATTCCGTGAAGTGCTGGGTGGTCCATTCACGGTGCTGAAGGGGGCTGCCTCGCTTCAGGTTTTGGCGGGTAACTTGCCGCGCCCGTAGGGGTCTAGGATTACATTGCGCAGGCTATCCACATGACCAGGGGAACGTCGGGTTTCAGTAGTGGCTCTGTGAAACCCGAGGATCCCAGATATCTGTATTGTTTCTGTGATGCTGTTCATTCTCTGTGATGTTGCATTTTATCACGCCTTGAGCGAATATAATATATAGGTATATATATTAGTAGATGTTGTATATGTTTTGCATCCGCGCTAGTCCAGTCCCCGCTCTGTCGTTAGTTAGCTAACCTAACGGGTAATGACGGGACCCAGTGGCGAATGCGGATGGCATATACGTACATCAGTATATTTTCGTTCTTTTTGGTGTGATCAATTGATGGGACTGCGTTGATTCGGATCAATGCAAGTTAAAAACAAACCTAATCTGATGTTGTTGGAACACTTTTCAAAAAGCTGTTATTGCAAGGACGTTCACTTTTGTTTTGCATCGTGGTATTCAGTTGGAATATCCTGCTCCTCAGTCGACGAGGCAAGGGCCGAGATCCCTTCACCGGGAGTGACCCCTTGGACAGAAGTTTGCGTCAGGGCATTAACTTCACTATAGCCGATTACTTTTGCTTTGCATCGCGGTATTCATTTGGAATATCCTGCACCCCATTCTACGGGGAAAGAGCCGAGATCCCTTCACCGGGAGTGACCTCTTTAGCAACGGTTTTCGTCACTATATTTTCAAAAAGCTATCCGTTCCTTCAACGATATCAAGTTCATTACGTTAAAGGTTTTCGCCAGAAACCATTCGTAGCCCTCCGTCGTTTCAGACGGGTAGCACGTAGTATTCATGCTATGTTTGTTGACCTTCGTCAAGGCATAGTGTATGGTAGCTGCTTGTTACCTTTCTGCTGCATAGATAGATGCGTTGGTTTGGGACAGTTGTACAGCCTTGTTGACCTTCGTCAAGGGCTAGTACGGGTGGATTCAAATTAACCTGGATAATGACGGGTAGAACTTGACATGTGACTTATGATTTGTTGACCTTCGCCAAGGTCATAAGAGCATGGGGCCGAAATCACATCGGGAGTTTCAAAAGAACTGAAACTTGCCATATATGCGCATACCATCTGGAGTGTGATGATGTGAGCGGATTCCGTCACGTTATCATGTGATGAGAGTTGGATCCCGATTCCCACTGATGAGTTAGTTTACTCCTCGGGTAACCCCG
The DNA here is from genome assembly GCA_030015575.1 of Agapanthus africanus. NCBI lineage: Eukaryota > Viridiplantae > Streptophyta > Magnoliopsida > Asparagales > Amaryllidaceae > Agapanthus > Agapanthus africanus. The sequence goes on along the minus strand of JASDDO010000006.1, from coordinate 225,942,254 downwards.
ACTAATTTTTCTTTCAGGTTTGGAAGAGAATTTGACGGTACAGTGGGAGGTTTCCTGATTAGATAAATTGGTAACCATTCTGATCTAGGTTAGAGTGCACGCTGAGTGTTTCTTTTCTCTCTCTCTTTGGCATCGACCATTGACCTGACCCTAAGACTATGACTTAGTGACCAAGTTGACCGAACCTTCTTAAATACTGGCTTTTGGATTGTCAGAGTTGCAAACCTCATTGCCACTCCTACTTTTACCCTTTTCTCCAGGACACCCCGTTTTACTACGAACGCCCACTTCCATTGGAAAAAACCATCGTATGGTTAGATACGAACTCGAAAGAATTTATTCGAGGATGGTTTCTGGTTCTGGAGAAAACGGATAGGATTATTCAGTTGTCTTTTCCTTTTATCTTCTCTCAAGTTGTGAGTACTCCTTGGTTTAGGAGATAGTACACCTATTACGCAAATTGGATAGTCTTCTTCCAAACCATAGGCAGGTGCCGACCGGTAGGGAATGAAGAAAACCAATTAGCATAACGATGGTGTGCAGAAGGTATTAGGTTAAGACAAAGCAAGGGATTAGTGAGAGGGCAATGTAAATTGCGACTGATATTCACGACCAAACCAAGTATTTCTTCGCCAATCCTGAATCACCTTTGTATTTCTCCAGAACACTCCGTATCACTACGAAGATCCACAGTTTATTGGATACTCCATCGTATGGTTATATACGAACTCGAAAGGAACTTGTTCCAGTTCGGGGATGGATTCTGGTTCAGGAAAAATAGGAATAAGATTTATTCAGGTGTCTTTTATTTTCACCTCCTCTCGCATTGCGAGTGTTCCTAGGATTGGGACAGTACACCCATTATGCTTATTGTATAGTCTTCTTCCAAACCATAGGCTGGTGCCGAACGGTAGGGAAGGAAGAAAACCATTTGGCCTAAAGGGGTGTGCAGAAGGTAAAGACTAAAGACATATGAAGGGATTTGGAGAGGTGGCAAAGAGATATACGGTTACAGTTGTGAATCTGGATAATGGAAGAGGCATTACTAGGAATACTAGGATACCCCATCGAAACATTTCAATGTTTCAGCTTCACTGTGTAGTGTTAAAGGAAAACTGATTTCCCAGTTAGACACTTGCTCCAGGGTATGTATTTACCAGGTATGATTCTCACATCTGTATGGTTTTATAGATGATGAGTGAGAGTAAATTATTGGAAATTGGGTGATCATCCTCATTATATCGGGATTCGTTGTAATCTGTGATATTTGAGGAGATCACCTGGGCTGTTTGCCGGTCGGCAAATATTTGGTTTTGAATATCCGCTGTTGTGCACCAATTTCAAATTGATATATCTGTACGTCTATTTTCAAAGAGTGAGATATACCTTTTGAAATTATGTCTGTGACATTTACCTATATCAGTGGATGGTTAGGTAAGGAGCATTAAACAGCGGTGTAATTCTTCTTAACCATAAGTACAGTTTTCAACCTACGACACACAGTGAATGAGTTATCAGACTCAAGGGACTTATACAGAGTATTGTATGTTGTCCAGGGTCCATCAGGACAGAGGGGTTGGTCCCCGTACTATATTCGGTTTACTTATAACTTCTCTAGTTTTTAGACAGGTGTTTCTTGGAAACACAGGGTCCGAATTTTGAGAAGTTATAGGTATTTGAATAGAGTAGAGAACCAAGTGTAGCAAGTATCGGGATTCTTCAAAGCGATCGAAGATGTAGATACTTGTGTATGGTATTCAGTTCATAGTAGTGATTAAGAGAACTTGCTTCTCTTTCAGGTTACTCATAATTGGAAATGCTCCTAAGTTGTGTAACGCTGATCGGCCTCCTTCCATTTAGTTGACATGCACTGGAGACAGTTGCATGATTTGAATCTGGTTCAATTAAATCAGTGCCTCTGGTTCTATATTGGATATAGAACAGTTCATATCTTAACGGTGTTAAGGTACGGGGAGTTGTCCGGCTTATGATTAAAACCAGACACTGGACAACTCAAGGCACGTTTCTATAATGGCTGTTTGTGGGTTGACCCAGGCTATGACGAGGGTTGACTTTCTACCATCTGGATGAACAATAGCAATATTGTTCTAGACTCGCCACAGTTTTATTAAAAAAATGGATTTTTTCAGAAAAACAGTAGTGGGAGTATGGTAGAACTGGAAGTGATTCCAGAACCACAAACGATTACTGAAGATTTGATAAGGAACCTAAAGATTCAATCTGGATTGACATTCCATTGGCCACTCCGCAGATAAGATGGATAACTTCAGGCACCCGAGAGGTACTACGGTAGCCTCAAGGACGGTGACAGGGAAGTTCTTGTTTACCCACAATTACCATTGCTGTTGTTCCAGGCTGCGAGACCCGGCGGGAGGATGAGCATAGCGTCGTTCTAAACTAGTTTTAGAAGTGGACGTCTATATGACTCTGCCAGAGGGTTGTCGTAGTCAGTGGGAGCAGCGGAAGCATTGGTGGACAGGTAGCTTATGTCTATTTATAGACTAGAGCAGATGTAGTGGAGATAGATCATCTATTTCTGACATGACAGTCATGGGTTTGACTTCATCAGAATAGGGGATGGATCTGTTGAGAAGGTAGTAGGGTGTGATATCCTGGTATTTGGATGACATACACATAGTAGGAAAGGAAACTCCTTTACTACAGTCGGTTATACTTTGGTCGTCACACAGTGGTTTCTCCACAAAGGAAATGGATTTTGTATCAGACATACTGGTTACTAGATCTATGGTTTTAGATCTAGATTTGGGTGGTTTCCCAATCTGGGTACTTAGACAGCATTCTAAGGGTATTTAGAATGGACGACTCCTGGCACGGTAGTGTACCTGCAGGTGATGGAGTCACCCTCTCAAAAGGTGTCTTACAGACTAAAGGGGAGAGGGATGTGCATGATTGGCAGATCACTTGCTTAGGCAATTGAGTCAATCATGAGATGCCAAGTACCACACCAGATGTTGTTCTTGCACTAGATGCAATAAGTTGACACTTGATCCAATCCTGGAGAAACAGTCGGAAGCAGTTTTAGAACATAAGTGGATGTTCTAGGGATATGATAACGATAGCCTCATGCAGGAGACAGTTATCATTCCAGGCTTCCAAGGTGACCTGGACGACAAGGAGGTTGTCAGATTTATAGTTTTCCTTCTGACGAGGGGTAGTATTTTGGACAGGTGGTCCAAGGCAATACTGAGGGAGGCATGGCGCAGGATACTGATTAAGTTCAGTTGACGATACAGTCTAAGAAGTTTGGATTTGGAGTTCATTTATGAGCTAGGTCCCATCAGACATCCAGACACATTCTAAGACAGGTATTGCTCATTTCGGAAGATGGCTTTCTCCGCGAACTTGAGATATAGAGAGATATAGAAAGAAACAACAAAGCGGATCCACTCACTAAGGCTATTCCTCGAACACAATAGTTTCGCAAACGAGCTTTGTGAGACTGACTAGTAGAGGAGTTGGGTGTTCGGTATCACACGGGCTGTGAGTATGCGACATCGCAATAATTAGCCTTGAGTGCAAGTGGGAGATTGTTGGAGATAGTGCCCTCAGAGTCAATTATTAGGTCACAGGTACGTGATTGCAATGATTGATGGATGACCTATCCCGGTAGGACAGTCTTACTCGAGATGATAGTATGCTATCTGGTTTACCTTTATCATCGTGTACTGTTTTAGGTGACCTGACAAGTTGCTATTACACGTTGATAGAGCCCCTAGGATTCTTGCTTGACCACCAGCAGTATGAGGGCAATCATATAAGTGGGAGCTGGGGTCTATAAGCATATCCTTAAATGGTCCCTAGTCGTGTGAGTTTCGAGACAGGGCATCGATACTCCAGAGTAGACTAGTGTATACAGTCGAGACCCCGACGAGGGGCGGTGGCCGGTCTCACAAGCCACTGGTGTCAGTTGGATCACCTAAGATGTATACAGGTGCTCATTGGGTTATGAGTACACCGGACAGGACTCGCCGGGAACATGCTAGTTGGTCATATACCAGACGTCAGATGGCAGTTCCCTGGTGACATGTGTGCAGGTTAGTTCATCGACCTGGGGATCGTCATTTGTCTCGTGTGAGTTCCCACTGTACTTTGATTACTACCCTACCACAGCTCAAAGGAGTCGTGCAAACAGGTTTTAGTTGGGTACAGTCCCGAGCCACATGGAGGCAGTGAGCGTATCTTCAGGGGTTCGTCTCTCCCGGTATTGGGGGTGAGGTCGCGCTGTGTCTAGGAGAGCCATTACACGAAGTCCTTGGCCAAGGCAAGGAGATTTACTGGTAGGTATTCCAGTAGTATCTCAGGGTGTTCTGGGCTACACTCCGACACGACTTGTACCGCTTTTGGGGGTTTGACTTTTACCAACCCCCTAGGCCCGCCATGCGATGCTCATAGACGAACGGACCGGACTGTACGGATATTTTCACCGACAGGCTCAGTAGGGTTGTCAGGCTGAGTTCGCTCACAGACGTCCCTTTTAGTCAGTACCTGGTAGCCCGTTACGTATTGGCTTATACCTCTGACGTGCTAGTGGTTAAATCCACAACCAAGGTGTTGACGAGTCTTTAGAGTCCCCCACATTCAGTTACTCAGCTTTCGGGCGAAAAGTTGTAGAGGCCGTATGGAGATATGGCAAGTTCCGATCAGATACGTGCGGTATTGCACGGATCAGGATCGGACAGTTTGTACTACAGGCCGTATGGGTATATGGCAGGGTTCGATCAGATACGTGCGGTATTGCACGGATCAGGATCGAACGGATATTACTAGCCGGCTTTGGTTTAAGCCGGATCCTAGTATAGTACAGTGGAGATTTTGTCTCATTGCATTTGTATTTCGGTCGAAATACAGATGCGGGTGTATATGCACAGTATCGGGATTTTCCTGTAATTTATTATGGGACCAGTTTTCTGGAGTTGCCAGTTTGCTTTCCGTTTCGGCCAATTTCCTTTGTTCCGTTCATTGGCCGAAGTTTGGTGGAGGAGGGCTTATTTGCATTGTTGCAAATAAGTGTTTGTGGAGGGGGTTCTTTGCTTATTTTTGTATCATGATGGTTTCATGATGGAGCCCATCCTTTGACTCTTTCTTTTCCATCATGGCTTGACTTTGGCTCATCATGGTTGTTGATGATGAGGTTGGTGGAAGGTGGTTGAGTATGGGTTTTGATTTGTTGTGACCTCTTCATTAAAAGAATTCTTTTTCCCCACTTGTCCATTGATGTGGCCGGCCACTGTTTGGAGTATGGGAGGGGTTAATTTTTGGTGGAAAATTTCCTTCTTGATTAATTAGTGGACCCCCCCCATTTGTGCTTTGCTGTGAAGAATTTTTTTTCCTTTGGATTAATTCTTGCACACTATATACTTGATTTCCAGTGAGCAAAAAATGAGAGCTTGCTTCATTGTTTTTCCAGTGAGCATTTTTTCCTTTTGGCCGAGCTCATTCTCCATGGATGCTCATTGGTTTCTCTTAGCAAGCATCCATGAAAAATCTTTGTGCAAAATTCCTCCATCAAGGCAATTCCACATACCCCAAATGAGACTTGCTCACAACATTCTACAGCAAATCTTGGGCACGTCGACTAGCCAGCTTCGTGCCCGAGTTGCCTCGGCATTGAGGTGGGAGCCCGTATAAGAAGTAGACGATGTGGTGCACTTCCGGCGACGAGGAGGAGACGGCACATTCCGCAGGAGATCGGGACGACGACGAGAAGACCGGAGGACTCGGATCTGTCGGTATATCTCTCTTCCCTTTCTTGTAGATAGCTAGGATTAGTTAGTGGTTCGATCCGGGTATTAGTGCGCGGCGGTTTGCCAGTTCAGTAAAAATTAAAATTTATCACCGCTTCCGCATTTGGCCGTCGGATTGACGGCCGGGGCGCCGCCGTGCACTTACAGCGGGTTGCTAAATCAAGTGTTGAATTATCATTAACCATTAGTTTCTCACTTGAAATCCTTTCTTGTCTTTATGTTGCATGCATGCATGTATGCATTCATTCTCATTCATGCACATAGGATGTGCATGCATACATACATGCATACATAATGGTTATCATGGTTGTTGATATAGTAGATGGTGGCAATATAAGACTCACACTATATGTAAAATATATGGATATTATTTATTTGGAAAAAGGAAAATAAAATGGAAATTGTTTCATGGTTTATTTTATTATTCTTACACTAACCCCTTGTATTAACCATGATTCATTTTCTATGGTCATTTTTGTTCCAAACAAAATTTCTAAGATATTTTACAACCATGGTTTAGAATGAGGGAGTGAAAATATATATGTTTTCATTTTCTCATTTTCTTTACAAGCTTATCATTTATCTTGAGTTTAAAATCCATCATCTTCTTCCTCCTTTCTCTCTTGCTCTCTAGTTCTCTCAAGTGAGCAAAAGAGTTACCAAGTTAGGATTTTGAAGTGAGAAAACCAACCACAACACCATTCTACACTAGTCTTGTCCATTAGTGAAGAGTGTTAGCTTCCATTTCTTCTCTTGATCTTGTGAAGTTTCAAGCTTGGACAAAGAGGACTCCGGGTGGATCATCGTGGACCTAGAGGATTTTAAGCGGGCTTTTTCTAACCCTCAAGTAGCCAAGGAGTCTAGCGTAGGGAGATATAAAGGTTGTACTCTCAAAACCCTAGCTTTTACTACATGTGATGATGTCAATGTTATGAAACCCTAAATTTCTAGTGATAATTCTTTGTATGTTTACTTAGCACCTTAAAAATTTGATTTTGACACATGTGATACTTCCAAACCCTTCATGAGGTGCTAGGTAAACCTAACAGACACGTCCTTTTTGGAGAACGTTTGTTATTTTTAAGCTATTTTACAAATCAGGGTGACGCTGAATTTCTGAACGGAACTTTCTTGTGCATGGTTAATCAATACCACTTTTATAGTTATTAATCGGTTTGAATATGTTATCCATGTTAATATTATTATATCAATATCTATTTAATAAATAATAGTGCTTGTGTTTTAATATTCAACAAATTTTACCGATTTACAGTTTTATAGTATCCGTCTGTATCCGTACGGTTTATTACATATCTAGTTGCACGCCGAGACCATATTATTTCATTTTACTGTTACATTAGTATCCCATACTTGATCTTGTGCATCCTACATAGTCATGTTGTAATCCCTGATAAATATTTGTGCATCCATGCTTTATTTGTGCACCCATACCTGTTACAGTTTTATTATGAGTATCCGTTTGATACCTGTACACTACTTGACGTGACCTGATACACCACTACTTGACATGACTTGATACACGTACACAACCTGACATAACCTGATATACCACTGCTTGACTTGATACCTGATACACCACTACTTGACATGACTTGATACATGTACACTACCTGACATGACCTGATATATCACTACTTGACATGTTACCTGATCCTGTTTCTAATGCCGACAATCCTAACATGTTGTCCCGATGGACATATCCTGTTGTCTGTACAGACAAACCTGTTCCTGCTTGATCCTGTGTTGGCATTGGTCTCAGATTTATAAATACTTGACTTACACACATGACTTGGGGGCATGGGGAAATCAAGAATGTAGCTGAACCTAACTCAAAAGGCTATTATATCATTTTACCGTGGTCCCGTGGGGAATGAACGGGACATAGACTCAAAGTCTATTACATCATTTTACCGTGGTCCCATGGGGAATGAACGGGGCATACACCGATGGGTTACGATGAGGATCACATTAATTGATTTCGAATAAATTTAGAGTAGATAACCCTATAGCACAGTTTAGACTATTCACTGCACTTCACCTGTTTATATCCTGTTCACCGATCTATATTCATGTTACTGTGTACTTGTTACTGATGACTTGTTTCTGTTCATACTTCATGCCTGCATATTTCACTACATCCTGCTTGCTTAGAATTATTGATATTGTGACGCACTGACGTCTGGGTTTTGCATGGCCCAGATCCTCTACCTTTGCAGCTGACTGTAAGTGCACGGCGGCGCCCCGGCCGTCAATCCGACGCCGGAATGCGGAAGCGATGATTTACTTTAACTTTTGAAACCGGCACCATGATCGCACGCTTTTGGCGTGCCGGATGTTCAAAGTTCTAAAGTTTACCGCGATCAGGACGGTGTCGCTATGCAGCTAGCCGGTTGAGCACGGGTCGATCCACAGGGAGATGGTTGTATTTCCGTTTTTGTCTTAGACGAGTCAATAAAGAATGAGTATATGTTTGTTCAAGTCTAACCTATGTGTTTTATTTGCAAGTATAAAGTTATTAAGAAAAAGATACGTGATTGTAAGCTAAAGAAATCCGTACTCAAAACCTTTGAGCCGAGTCTTGACCAATTGAAGCTAGAGCAATCGGCAACAACGTGGATTAGGGGATCTAAGCGCGTTATTCGTGGAATACGGATTATTTACCCTTGTCCTTCCGTTCTTATCTCTTGCTTTCGCCTCCGGCCAAACCGAACGCAATCGGTCGCGGTTAGGAATCACCGTTACCTTGTTATGGTAGGGTGCCTAACGGAGCGCTTGCGTATCGTTTGGGCGGAGTTCAATGGAAAATAACGGGAAAAGGAAATGAGCAAAGAAACGTTAACTTACAATATCGTATTGATTCTTAACAACAACAATAATTACAACCATTCACAAAAAGAACAAAAAAGAGCAAAAGAAAAGAAAATATTACAAGTAAGTAAGGGCATGGAATTTAAGTGCATGAAAGTAAAGCAAGGTAATAAAAAGCAAGAAATAAATAAGCAAGAAAAAGAACTAGAAACTAGAACTCAAGACAAGCATGGGATCAATAGCCAACCCTTAAACTTGCAAGCTCAATCAAGAGGTTGCAAGATCAAGAGAAGGGTAAAGAACTCATGTGAAATGAATCACTAATTCCATAAGAAGATACAACCCTTGAAATCAATAACAAACCCTTAAACTTTCAAGCTCAATGAAGAGGTTGAAAGATCAAGAGAAAGCAAGGATCTCAAGGGGAAGCTAAAACAAAAGAATGATACAAAAACCCTCATCTTCATTTCATCATCCACTCAAAAAGCTCTCACTACAATTTTCATGGAGGAAAGAATGAAGAAGAAGAAGAAGACTAAACTATACTAAAACCTACAAAAGAGGCACAAAGAATGGACCCATGGCTTGGCTCAGAACTGGGGTATTTATAGGCAGGGAAATGAAAACCTAGGGCAAGAATATGGCTCCATATAAAAGTACCAAACTGCCCCTAAAAACCCACCACCTGATGACACCATACGGCCGCGGTTCCGCGGCCCTTTAGGGGTGTTAGGCTACCAAATTTTGTCGTATCCCCTGGTTCACTTTTTCCTCGTGTTTTCAAACTTTAAACTGCACAAAATCTTCCAGAATATCTTCAGATTTCCTAGTCCAAGATTGCATTATTTTCTTCACTTTTGACTTCTATCTCCCTCGAGCTCCGCGCGCCCATTGATTCTTATGCAGCCCCCTTCGTGCTCTGTGCTTGTCCGAGACACGAATGACCACTGTCATATGTCTTGTCTCTGGAACTGGTACTCGGCACTGGACGGATATGGATGACCGGAACCCGGCTTTTATCTGCTTCAACAGATGTTCTACTTTTGGTGTAACTGTGGAGATTTTGTCTTGATTTGCAATATTTGTACTGGAAACCTGTAATCTGTAAATATGTACAAACAAGGATTAAAACCACCTACCTATAAACACACAAGCGTAAGAATGGGCGGTATAAAATGAAATATTCTGGTATGAACAAATACCCCCAAACTTAACTTTTGCTCGTCCCAAGCAAAACCAATTATTCACAAAAATAAAATCCTAACCGCACTTTCGCAGGGAACGCGATTGCACTGAGCGTGTACAACAAGCCGTTAAATCTCTAGGTGTCCCTAGTAGGAGGAGTGTTGTCTCCTGAGGGCTTTCAGCGGATTACACCCACAAAATCCCGTCAAGCTAGTGTCATAAGTTAACATCGACTCTATTCCTACAGTTTAGTATTTACGTTAGAAACTCTATCATCCTAAGTTAGAAATATCCAACCCTTATTTTTCACACCTCCTATCTATTTAACCTTGGATCCTATACGTTCCAAAAAAGTTTAGAAAGATGTTGGTATCTCCTGAGTTTTCCTTCTAAAGTGCGGTCTTAAATCAGGGATTTTTATTAACTTTACAGAAAATAAAAGTCTTATTCTTCATTTCTATCTTTTATCCAAACATTGATTGTATACCCCTACGTGTGTGTATATTTGCACCCCTACACTCAAGAATTCAATTCAAGCTCTAGTACCCTTTCCCTAATACATAATACTACTTCTTTTCATTAAGGATGGACGGATTTTCTCACACACCTTTCATGCGACTATTAATGCTTCTTGAGGCACTAACGACCGATTACTGAATGTGTGAACTTTAAAGCGTAAATAGCAGTTTCCAGGTCTTGACTTTATTCTATTTTTCTTTTTCTTTTTCTTTTTTCTTTTTCAAGACCGGATATATTTTTCAATATGCTCTTTTGGTGTTTAGCTTTAAATACCGTTTTTCTTTCATACTAGGCTTTCAGGCAAGAGTATTTCTAGGTATTCTCTACTATCCCAAGTTTCAAGGTGCGTGTAAGTGCAGTTGTAGGGTATATACTTTCTAAATTTGAACTCAAGAAAAGAAACTATTTTTCAGATTTAACCTTCAGTAGAGCTTCAATACTTTTCCTTCATCTTGACTTAACTCAAGAACTGAACTCAAGATTACCTATTTCTCAAAAAAAACTGTAAGGACGTATACTTACCAAAGTTAAACAGAATGAGGGTTATTTTTAGGATTTTCAATTCCTAAGCCTAGAATTTAGTTATTTCTAACATATCAACTAAACCTTCAGAATAAAAATCTAAGTTACCCTATTAGCTAACTTGACGACAAAGTTTTTATATTTTTTGGAAAATTTTCGATTTTTGTGGGTTTTTAATAAGGTATGCAAATGCAAAATATACAAATGAATGCGAAGGAAGAAAGCTTACCGAGCACACCCCCAAACTTAAACTTGACAGTGCCCTCACTGTCAGGCTACACCAAGAGGGTCAAAATTGTCGGCGCTCTCCCTAAAAACAAATTATATACAAAACAAAAAAGGAAAACAAAAAATATATACAAAAATGATGTCCCCCCCAAACTTAAGTAAAACAGTGTTTCCACTGTTAAGCGTTGAAGTTCAGGATCGGGGGGAAAGAATAGTATCAATCTATACAAGGCCTTACACAGGCCAAAAGTTAACACCAACCATTCAAAAATTTTATCTCTGTAATATGCGGGTTGGTGAAAGAAGGTGAAGAGGAAAGAAATGGAGAATACGCGAGACCGTATGGAGATAGAAGCGGGATACGGTCTCGGTATATCAGAAGAAGAAGAATGGCGGAAGGGAGAAAGAAGTGGAATACGAACTTGAGGGTAGAAATGGAGTGAATAGATTAGCACAATTTGTGATGACCGATGTGAAAAGATGGATTGTACTAATCTATCAATATGGTGAGAAATGGGGTCAAATCCCTCAAGATTCATGAGAAACCATGGGTAAGCCGAACTCGGTAAACCAGACACAGGAAGTGAAAATGATACGGTGTCTTGCCAGGTCGGAACGATGGGAAGGGTGGGGGGAAGTGATTGAGGAAGGGTATCGGGTAAAGGTTCAGGAGGGTGTACACAAGCAATGACAGGGACAGGATGAATTGGACAATCCGACTCATCAAGCAAAACTGGTTCATCCTCAAAACTATCCTCAAAATTCTCCTCAAAATTCAACTTATCCATGCAATTTTCATCAAAATCCAGACGCATGTGGGGTTCGGGAAAAACATTTAATGACTCGGGATGATGATTTGAAGAGACAAACTCAACCAAACCTATGGGTTCATCATCCAAAATATTCCCAGCGTCAATATCCTGAATCAAGTGAAAATCAATATTCTCAGACACCTCATCAGAAGCATGGATTTCAATCGATTTTGGTTCTAAGATGGAGGTGTAGAGGTCAAAAGGATTGGGATTGGTTTCACTTGGAAGGGACCCTTCACAATCAGGTAAATCAAACACTTCGAAGTCGCACAACTCATTAATCATTCTATCTTCAATCGGTGAATTGTTTGGAATACAAGATAGACATTCAAAACCGGAGTTGTGGGATTCAAGTTGAAACGGGTAGGCTTGATTCGGAAGGGGGTACATCTCACTCTCTCCACTCAAATTCTCAACCTGTCCTACCGCCTCTTCATACATTGAAAAATTTGGAGCTAGTTGAAAACTAGCTACCGGGTCACTAGGTTGTATAAGGGCGGCCATGGACGCATTCAAATCCATCATCTGTTGTGAAGCTACCCGAAATTCTTCCAAAGTTCGCTCAAGACTAGACATAGGTTGTGAAGGGGTTTCAGTAAAAGATTCAAAGTTGTTTGGATACTGGAAACTCCCAAATGGCTGTTCAGAAGCAATGTCTAGGGAAGGTGCAAAAGTTGTGTAGGACTGGTAGGAATTGAATGGTTGGACAGGGGTATGAGCAACATTTGGATAAGAAGGTGAATGAAATTGTTGATCCCAAGAATTTGAAGTGGTGAAAGGAGTGAAAGATCGGCTACGAGATTGTTCAATTTGTTCAGCAAGAGACAAAGGACGACTTGCAAAAGGGGTATCAACATAAGAGGGTGGGGGAGGTTGAAAAGGTTGATACAAAGTGGAATGCGGAGTGCAAGTGTTTGTCCTAGACGCTTCTATGCGATCTTTCAGTGAAACTTTGGGCATGGAGGGGTCGTTCGATGTTCGGCCAAAGCAAGAACCGTAAGAAGTAATGTCTGGTTGTGGGTACCAAAGTTCGGCAAGAGTTTTGCGAGGTGGGGTACCCATGATATGTAGAGAGAAAGAAAGAAAGGAAGTGAAAAGGAGGGAAAAAGAATGTGGATTTTTTTTAAAATTTTTTTTTTGTTAGTTAGATATTAACAAAAGAAAGAAATATACACAAAAAAAAGAATCTGAACCAAAAATAATCACGACACAAAAATACCACACACCTAATCGTTCTAGGGTTCACCTAGGTCAACTAGACCTGCTCCAGAACTTGATTGTTGAAGTAAAACTGTGTCGAGAAACGGGCTCAAGATACACTGATCACGAGGCCAGGTAAGTGCAGAGATAAGGGGAGGTTTTCCAACGCTTTCGCGAAGTTTCTTAATTAAATAACCCTTTCTCTTTTGGCGGTTTCGCCGTTAACACTTTCCTAGACACCCCGTAAACAATATACCGTTAAGGGAGGTTCTAAACACGGTTAACTTCTCCTAATAAGCGCGAAGTCCTTAAGGCTTAAAGTCTAGTTTCTTTTAAAATTTGTGCGGGTAAACGTTATGCTCAAGTTCGTGATTTGTGGGCCACGGAAAAGGTGATGAAATCCTTTACCGTATATTGTGGGGTTCGCTTGCCCTTAAGTCCGTATTAATGTATGCAATGCGCAATTCAATAAAAATTCTATAAAGAATCAAACAATCGTTTTTAGTTTAAGCACAGCACTGCAACAAATACGGGTTAGTTAATTTTTAGCGTTTGCTAGCGAACTTGCAAAGAATCCTGCAAAGAATAGTATATTGGATGCGTCAGATTTGAGAAGAAGGTGTTAGTAAAGTACGTACCGTTAAGTTTTTGGGTTAGGAAACCCCCGTTGAATCAAATCCGGTAAGCTTGAAAAGTTCGCTTGCGCGGGTCAAACTACCCGGATCTTTGGCACTGTACTTTGCAATCACCTTAGCCTTGAACGTACACTTTGCTCCCCACAATCGCAGTTTGCAAATCCGCAAAAATCCGCACTCTTGCCCACAAAAATGATCAAAAATAAATAACAAAAAGATATATATTTTTTTATAAATATATACAAAAAGAATATTAACCCGAATAACGAGAAAGAAAATACGCTACCGTCTCCCCGGCAACGGCGCCATTTGGTCGCACGCTTTTGGCGTGCCGGATGTTCAAAGTTCTAAAGTTTACCGCGATCAGGACGGTGTCGCTATGCAGCTAGCCGGTTGAGCACGGGTCGATCCACAGGGAGATGGTTGTATTTCCGTTCTTGTCTTAGACGATTCAATAAAGAATGAGTATATGTTTGTTCAAGTCTAACCTATGTGTTTTATTTGCAAGTATAAAGTTGTTAAGAAAAAGATACGAGATTGTAAGCTAAAGAAATCCGTACTCAAAATCTTTGAGCCGAGTCTTGACCAATTGAAGCTAGAGCAATCGGCAACAACGCGGATTAGGGGATTTAAGCGCGTTATTCGTGGAATACGGCTTATTTACCCTTGTCCTTCCGTTCTTGTCTCTTGCTTTCGCCTCCGGCCAAACCGAACGCAAATGGTCGCGGTTAGGAATCACCGTTATCTTGTTAGGGTAGGGTGCCTAAAGGAGCGCTTGCGTATCGTTTGGGCGGAGTTCAATGGAAAATAACGGGAAAAGGAAATGAGCAAAGAAACGTTAACTTACAATATCGTATTGATTCTTAACAACAACAATAATTACAACCATTCACAAAAAGAACAAAAAAGAGCAAAAGAAAAGAAAATATTACAAGTAAGTAAGGGCATGGAATTTAAGTGCATGAAAGTAAAGCAAGGTAATAAAAAGCAAGAAATAAATAAGCAAGAAAAAGAACTAGAAACTAGAACTCAAGACAAGTATGGGATCAATAGCCAACCCTTAAACTTGCAAGCTCAATCAAGAGGTTGCAAGATCAAGAGAAGGGTAAAGATCTCATGTGAAATGAAGCACTAATTCCATAAGAAGATACAACCCTTGAAATCAATAACAAACCCTTAAACTTTCAAGCTCAATGAAGAGGTTGAAAGATCAAGAGAAAGCAAGGATCTCAAGGGGAAGCTAAAACAAAAGAATAATACAAAAACCCTCATCTTCATTTCATCATCCACTCAAAAAGCTCTCACTACAATTTTCATGGAGGAAAGAATGAAGAAGAAGAAGACTAAACTATACTAAAACCTACAAAAGAGGCACAAAGAATGGACCCATGGCTTGGCTCAGAACTGGGGTATTTATAGGCAGAGAAATGAAAACCTAGGGCAAGAATATGGCTCCATATAAAAGTACCAAACTGCCCCTAAAAACCCACCACCTGATGACACCATACGGCCGCGGTTCCGCGGCCTTTTAGGGGTGTTAGGCTACCAAATTTTGTCGTATCCCCTGGTTCACTTTTTCCTCGTGTTTTCAATCTTTAAACTGCACAAAATCTTCCAGAATATCTTCAGATTTCCTAGTCCAAGATTGCATTATTTTCTTCACTTTTGACTTCTATCTCCCTCGAGCTCCGTGCGCCCATTGATTCTTGTGCAGCCCCCTCGTGCTCTGTGCTTGTCCGAGACACGAATGACCACTGTCATATGTCTTGTCTCTGGAACTGGTACTCGGCACTGGACGGATATGGATGACCGGAACCCGGCTTTTATCTGCTGTCAACAGATGTTCTGCTTTTGGCGTAACTGTGGAGATTTTGTCTTGATTTGCAATATTTGTACTAGAAACCTGTAGTCTGTAAATATGTACAAACACGGATTAAAAGCACCTACCTATAAACACACGAGCGTAAGAATGGGCGGTATAAAATGCAATATTCTGGTATGAACACACCACCGCGCACTATAAACCCGGATCGTGCCATTAAACTAGTCCTAGCTATCTAGAGAGGGGTAATAGAGATATACCGAGTGATCCGTGTCCTTCGGTCTTCTCGTCGTCGTCCCGATCTCCCCGCGGAATCTCCGGTCTCCACCTCGTCGCCGGAAGGGCACCACGTCGCCGGCTTCTTTTATGGGCTCCCGCCTCTGGACCGAGGTAACTCAGGCACGAAGTTGGCGAGCCGACGTGCCCAAGGTTTGCTGTAGAATATAGTGTAGAAGCCATGTCTCATTTGGGGTATTGGAAGTTGCCTTTGGTGGAGGAAATGAACTTGTGGAACTTTGTAATGAACTTGAGGATTTTTGCAATCATGAAAAGAGTAAAAATTCCCACACCAAAACAATGGGCAGCCCTTCCCATGGCTTGGCCGGCCCATGCACCATGGTGAAGAGAGGAGAGTGTAAGGATGAGGGAGTGAGTGAGCATCCAAAAGAATGAGTGAGCCAACCAATCAAGCAAGAGAGAGAAAGGGTGATGATAACCAACAATGATACACTCAACCAACCTCATCATCTCATCACAAAGTCAAGCTATTATGAACCATCATGAACAAAGGAAAGTCAAGGGTGGTAGAATCATCATGAAACAACAAGATGCAAAGAACACCCTCCACAAATGCTAATTTGCACAAATGCAAATAAGCCCTCCTCCACCAATCTTCAGCCAATGAAAGATACAAAGAAATATGGCTGAAACGGAAAACAAACTGGCAACACCAAAAAACTGATCCCGTAATAAATTACAGGAAAACCCCGCTACTGTATATACATACCCGCATTTGTATTCCGACCGAATACAAATGCAATGAGACAGAATCTACACAGTACTATACTAGGATCCGGCTTAAACCAAAGCCCTCTAGTATTATCCGTCCGATCCTGATCCGTGCAATACCGCACGTATCTGATCAAACCCTGCCATATATCCATACGGCCTCTAGTACTAACCGTCCGATCCTGATCCGTGCAATACCGCACGTATCTGATCGAACCCTGCCATATCTCCATACGGCCTCTACAGCGTTTCGCCCGAAACTTGAGTAACTGTGTGTGTGGTGGACTCTAAAGACTCGTCAATACTATGGCTGTGGATTTAACCACTAGCACGCCAGAGGTATTAGCCATACATGATGGGCCACCAGCTATTGACCAAAAGGGATGTCGATGAGCGAACTCATCCTGACACCCTACTGAGCCTGTCAGTGACAATATCCGTCCAGTCCGGTCCGTTTGTCTATGAGCATCGCATGGCGGGCCTAGGGGGTTGGTAAAAGTCAGACCCCCAAAAGCGGTACAAGTCATGTCGGAGTGTAGCCCAGAACACCCTGAGATACTACTGGAATACCTACTAGTAAATCTCCTGCCTTGGCCAAGGACTTCGTGTAATGGCTCTCCTAGACACAGCGCGACCTCACCCCCAATACCGGGAGAGACGAACCCCTGAAGATCCGCTCACTGCCTCCATGTGGCTCGGGACTATACCCAACTAAAACCTGTTTGCACGTCTCCTTTGAGCGTGGTAGGGTAGTAATCAAAGTACAGTGGGAACTCACACGAGACAAATGACGATCTCAGGTCGATGAACTAACCTGTACACATGTCACCAGGGAACTGCTATCTGACGTCAGGTATAAGACCAACTAGCATGTTCCCGGCGAGTCCTGTCCGGTGTACTCATAACCCAATGAGCACCTGTATACATCTTAGGTGAACCAACTGACACCAGTGGCTTGTGAGACCGGCCTCCGCCCCTCGTCGGGGTCTCGACTGTATACACTAGTCTACTCTGGAGTATCGATTCCCTCATACTGCTGGCAGTCAAGCAAGAATCCTAGGGGCTCTATCTACGTGCAATAGTGACCTGTCAGGTCACCTAAAGCAGTACACGATGATAAAGATAAACCAGATAGCATACTATCATCTTGAGTAAGACTGTCCTACCGGAATAGGTCCTCCCTCAATCATTGCAATCACGTGCCTGTGATCCAATAATTGACTCTGAGGGCACTATCTCCAACAATCTCCCACTTGCACTCAAGGCTAATTATTGCGATGTCGCATACTCACAGCCCGTGTGATACCGAACACCCAACTCCTCTACTAGTCAGTCTCACAAAGCTCGTTTGCGAAACTATTGCGTTCGAGGAATAGCCTCAGTGAGTGGATCCGCTATGATGTTTCTTTCTATGTCTCTCTTAATCTCACGTTCGCGGAGAAACCCATCTCCCGAAATGAGCAATACCTGTCTTAGAATGTGTCTGGATGTCTGATGGGACCTAGCTCATAAAAGAACTCCAAATCCAAACTTCTTAGACTGTATCGTCAACTGAACTTAATCAGTATCCTGCGCCATGCCTCCCTCAGTATTGCCTTGGACCACCTGTCCAAAATACTGCCCCTCGTCAGAAGGAAAACTATAACTCTGACAACCTCCCTGTCGTCCAGGTCACCTTGGATGCCTGGAATGATAACTGTTTCCTGAATGAGGCTGTCGTTATCATATCCCTAGAACATCCACTTATGTTCTAAAACTGCTTCCGACTGCTTCTCCAGGATTGGATCAATGTCAACTTATTGCATCTAGTGCAAGAACAACATCTGGTGTGGTACTTGACATCTCATGATTGACTCAATTGCCTGAGCAAGTGATCTGCCAATCATGCACAACCCTCTCCCCTTTAGTCTGTAAGACACCTTTAGAGAGGGTGACTCCATCACCTGCAGGTACACCACCATGCCAGGAGTCGTCCATTCTAAATACTCTTAGAATGCTGTCTAAGTACCCTGATTGGGAAACCACACAAATCTTGATCTATAGATCTAGTAACCAGAATGTCAGATATAATATCCAAGTCCCATGTGGAGAAACCACTGTGTGACGAACAAAGTATAACCGATCGTAGTATAGGAGTTTCTTTTCCTACTCTGTGTATGTCATCCAAATACCATGACAACACACCCTACTACCTTCTTAACAGATCCATCCCTATTCTGATGAAGTCAAACCTATGACTGTCACATCAGAAATAGATGATCTATCTCCGCTACATCTGCTTTAGTCTATAAACAGACATAAGCTACCTGTCCACCAATGCTTCCGCTGCTCCCACTGACTAAGACAACCCTCTGGCAGAGTCATATACACGCACACTTCTAAAGCTGGTTTAGAACGACGCTATACTCATCCTCCCGCCGGGTCTCACAGTCTGGAACAACAGCAATGGCAAGTCTGGGTAAACAAGAACTTCCCTGTCACCGTTCTTGAGGCTAGCGGAGTACCTCTCGGGTGCCTGAAGTTACCCACCTTATTTACGGAGTGGCCAATAGAATGTCAAACCAGATTGAATCTTTAGGTTCTTATGAAATCTTCAGTTATCGTTTGTGGTTCTGGAATCACTTCCAGTTCTACCATACTCCCACTACTGTTTTTCTGAAAAAATCCATTTTTAATAAAACTGTGGCGAGTCAAGAACAATATCATTATTGATCTTCCAGATGGTAGAAAATCAACCCTCGTCATAGCCTGGGTCAACCCACAAACAACCATTACAGAAACGTGCCTTGAGTTATCCAGAGTCTGGTTTTAAGCATAAGCCGGACAACTCCCCGTACCTTAACATCTTTAAGATATGAACTGTTCTATATCCAATATAGAACCAGAGGCACTGATTTAATTGAACCAGATTCAAATCATGCAGCTGTCTCCCGTGTATGTTAACTAAATGGAAAGAGGCCGATCAGCGTTACTCAACTTAGGAATGCTTCCAATTATAAGTAACCCGAAAGAGAAGCAAGTTCTCTTAATCATTACTATCAACTGAATACCATACACAAGTATTTACATCTTCGATCACTTTGAAGAATCCCGATACTTGCAATACCTGGTTCTCTACTTTATTCAAATACCTATAACTTATCAAAATTCGGACCTTGTGTTTCTACGAAACACTTGTCTAAAAACTAGAGAAGTCATAAGTAAACCGAATATAGTACGAGGACCAACCCTTCTGTCCTCATGGACGCTGGACAACATACAATACTCTGTATAAGTCTCTTGAGTCTGATAACTCACTCCCTGTGTGTCGCAGGTTGAAAACTGTACTTATGGTTAAGAAGAATTACACCGCTGTTTAATGCTCCTTACCTAACCATCCACTGATATAGGTAAATGTCATAGACATAATTTCAAAAAGGTATATCTCACTCTATCAAAATAGACGTACAGATATATCGATTTGAAATTGGTACATAACAGCGGATATTCAAAACCAAATATTTGCCGACCGGCAAACAGCCCAGGTGATTTCCTCAAATATCACCGATTACAACGAATCCCGATATAATGAGGATGATCACCTAATTCCCAATAACTTACTCCCACTCATCATCTGTAAAACCATACAGATGTGAGAATCATACCTGGTAAATACATACCCTGGAGCAAGTGTCTAGTTGGGAAATCAGTTTTCTTTTAACAGTACACAGTGAAACTGAAACATTGAAATGTTTCGTTGGGGTATTCCGGTATTCCTAGTAATGCCTCTTCCATTATCCTGATTCACAACTGTAACCGTGTAATTCTTTGCCATCTTTCCAAATCCCTTTCTATGTCTTTAGTCATTACCTTCTATACACCCCTTTAGGCCAAATGGTTTTCCTCCTTCCCTACCGTTCGGCACCAGCCTATGGTTTGGAAGAAGACTATCCAATAAGCATAATGGGTGTACTGTCCTAATCTTAGGAGCACTCGCAATGCGAGAGAAGGTGAAGATAAAAGACAACCGAATAAACCTTATTCCTATTTCTCCTGAACCAGAATCCATCCCCGAACTGGAACAAGTTCCTTTCGAGTTCGTATATAACCATACGATAGAGTATCCAATAAACTGTAGATCTTCGTAGTGATACGGAGTGTCCCGGAGAAATACAAAGGTGATTTAGGATTGGCGAAGAAATACTTGGTTTGGTCGTGAATAGCAGTCGCAATTTACTTTGCCCTCTTACTGATCCCTTGTTATGTCTTTACTTAATACCTTCTGTACACCATCGTTATGCTAATTGGTTTTCTTCATTCCCCACCGTTCGGCACCTACCTATGGTTTGGAAGAAGACTATCCAATTTGCGTAATAGGTGTACTATC
The DNA here is from genome assembly GCA_030015575.1 of Agapanthus africanus. Lineage (NCBI taxonomy): Eukaryota > Viridiplantae > Streptophyta > Magnoliopsida > Asparagales > Amaryllidaceae > Agapanthus > Agapanthus africanus. The sequence continues at coordinate 225,921,342 of JASDDO010000006.1, read as the reverse complement.
TCCTAAACCAAGGAGTACTCGCAACCTAAGAGAAGGTAAAAGGAAAAGACAATTGAATAGTCTTATTCGTTTTCTCCAGAACCGGAAACCATCCTCGAATAAATTCATTCGAGTTCGTATATAACCATACAATGGTTTTGACCAATGGAAGTGGACGTTCGTAGTAATACTGGGTGTCCTGGAGAAAAGGGTAAAAGTAGGAGTGGCAATGAGGTTTGCAACTCTGACAATCCAAAAGCCAGTGTTTAAGAAGGTTCGGTCAACTTGGTCACTGAGTCATAGTCTTAGGGTCGGGTCAATGGTCGCTGCCAAAGAGAGAGAGAAAAGAAACACTCAGCGTGCACTCTACCCTAGATCAGAATGGTTACCAATTTATCTAAACTGGAAACCTCCCACTGTACCGTCAAATTCTCCACCAAACCTGAAAGAAGAATTAGTCGGGATCACCCGAGGAGTAAACCAACTCATCAGTGGGTATCGGGATCCAACTATCATCGCATGATAACGTGACGGAATCCGCTCACGTCATCACACTCCAGAAGGTATGCGCATATCTGGCAAGTTTCAGTTTCTTTAGAAACTCCCGATGTAGTTTCTGCCCCATGCTCTTATGACCTTGACGAAGGTCAAAAAATCATAAGTCACATGTCAAGTTCTACCTGTCATTGTCCAGGTTAATTTGAACCCACCCGTACAAGCCCTTGACGAAGGTCAACAAGGCTATACGACTGTCCCAAACCAACGCATCTATTTATGCAGCAGAAAGGTAACAAGCAGCTACCATTCACCATGCCTTGACGAAGGTCAACAAACATAGCATGAATACTACGTGCTACCTGTCTGAAACGACGGAGGGCTACGAATGGTTTCTGGCGAAAACCTTTAATGTAATGAACTTGATATCGTTGAAGGAACTGAATAGCTTTTAAAAATATAGTGACGAAAACCTTTGCTAAAGAGGTCACTCCCAGTGAAGGGATCTCGGCTCTTTCCCCGTAGAATGAGGTGCAGGATATTCCCACTGAATACCACGATGCAAAGCAAAAGTAATCGGCTATAGTGAAGTTATTGCCCTGACGCAAACTTCTGTCCAAGGGGTCACTCCCGGTGAAGGGATCTCGGCCCTTGCCTCGTCGACTGAGGAGCAGGATATTCCAACTGAATACCACGATGCAAAACAAAAGAGAACGTCCTTGCAATAACAGCTTTTTGAAAAGTGTTCCAACAACATCAGAATAGGTTTGTTATTAACTTGCATTGATCCGAATCAACGCAGTCCCATCAATTGATCACACTAATAAAGAACGAAAATAATGATGTACGTATATGCCATTCGCATTCGCCACTGGGTCCCGTCATTACCCGTTAGGTTACTTAACTAACGACAGAGCGGGGACTGGACTAGCGCGGATGCAAAACATATACAACATCTACTAGTATATATATCAATATATAATATTTCGCTCAAGGCGTGATAAAATGCAACATCACAGAAATGTACAGCATCACAGAACAATACAGATATTTGGGATCCCCGAGTTTCACAGAGCCACTACTGAAACCCGATGTTCCCCTGGTCGTGTGGATAGCCTGTGCAATGAAATCCTAGACCCCTACGGACGCGGCATGTTACCCGCCAAAACCTGAAGCGAGGCTGCACCCTTCAGCAACGTGAATGGACCACCCGGCACTTCACGGAATCCGGTAACTTGGGCACCCCTCTTGGGTCAACCTGTACCCCCTACGAGTGCGGCGAATAGCCCGCCAATTCTAGAGTGAAGCCCCCTCCGTCTCAATGCCATGAGATGCGGGCCCGTTTCCCTCTAGAACCCGGCTATCCGTGCACCCCACCTTGGGGTAATCCTAGTACAGAAAGTAAAATATACATACAACGGGTACATCGACCTCGACCTGGTCGTGCCCCAAAAGAATAATACAAACAGGCAGTGACGGCAGTCCACATGTCGGACGCTCACCCCGCAATATCAAATGTACATAATACAACCAAATCTGTACTACCATTGCATCCAGGCTATCCCCCACGACCAATCCGCAACATCACAGCACAACACAGAACATCAACGTGAATGTCACGTTCGCAAATCCGTCTAACCGGGCTATAGCAGTTAGACAGGATTTTACCGATCGAGTGAGATTCATGGTCGCAGATATAATGTAAATACTGTGAACTAATGTGTTTAAATTATTCGATCGATCAAATTTTACCAAGTGGGCCTCAAGCACTACTGTAGCACTCAAATAAATTCTGGGCTCAAAAATAATATACAAAACCCCCTATTTTCAGCCCAAAAGCCCACCGCAAAAAACTGGTGGAATGAAACTAAATTCCTGCGGCGGAACCGTGGCCAAAGAGGGGTTATGGCCGCGGTTCCGCGGTCGTATGGAAAGATCAGGTCACCAAAATTTTACAGTGTTCTTAGGATTCCCTGCACATCATTCTGCAATAACCTGAAAAATTTTTGGAGCCAAAAAAATTCCGACAGAAAACTGATATGCATGAAAACACGGTTTTGGATTTTTGCTCGATCGAAACTTTAAACACGTTAGACAAAGCTAGACTAGTTAATGGCGAGGCTCTGATACCACTGTAAGTGCACGGCGGCGCCCCGGCCATCAATCCGACGCCGGAATGCGGAAGCGATGATTTACTTTAACTTTTGAAACCGGCACCACCGCGCACTATAAACCCGGATCGTGCCACTAAACTAGTCCTAGCTATCTAGAGAGGGGGAATAGAGATATACCGAGCGATCTGTGTCCTTCGGTCTTCTCGTCGTCGTCCCGATCTCCCCGCGGAATCTCCGGTCTCCACCTCGTCGCCGGAAGGGCACCACGTCGCCGGCTTCTTTTACGGGCTCCCGCCTCTGAACCGAGGCAACTCGGGCACGAAGTTGGCGAGCCGACGTGCCCAAGGTATGCTGTAGAATATAGTTTAGAAGCTATGTCTCATTTGGGGTATTGGAAGTTTCCTTTGGTGGAGGAAATGAACTTGTGGAACATTGTAATGAACTTGGGGATTTTTGCAAGCATGAAAAGAGCAAAAATTCCCACACCAAAACAATGGGCAGCCCCTCCCATGGCTTGGCCGGCCCATGCACCATGGTGAAGAGAGGAGAGTGTGAGGATGAGGGAGTGAGTGAGCATCCAAAAGAATGAGTGAGCCAACCAATCAAGCAAGAGAGAAAGTGTGATGATAACAAACAATGATCACAAACAAAAAACCCACACACAACCAACCTCATCATTTCATCACAAAGTCAAGCTATCATGAACCATCATGAACAAAGGAAAGTCAAGGGTGGTAGAATCATCATGAAACAACAAGATGCAAAGAACACCCTCCACAAATGCTAATTTGCACAAATGCAAATAAGCCCTCCTCCACCAATCTTCAGCCAATGAAAGATACAAAGAAATATGGCTGAAACGGAAAACAAACTGGCAACTCCAAAAAACTGATCCCGTAATAAATTACAGGAAAACCCCGCTACTGTATACACATACCCGCATTTGTATTCCGACCGAATACAAATGCAATGAGACAGAATCTACACAGTACTATACTAGGATCCGGCTTAAACCAAAGCCCGCTAGTATTATCCGTCCGATCCTGATCCGTGCAATACCGCACATATCTGATCGAACACTGCCATATATCCATTCGGCCTCTAGTACTAACCGTCCGATCCTGATCCGTACAATACCGCACGTATCTGATCGAACCCTGCCATATCTCCATACGGCCTCTACAGCGTTTCGCCCGAAACTTGAGTAACTGTGTGTGTGGTGGACTCTAAAGACTCGTCAATACTATGGCTGTGGATTTAACCACTAGCACGTCAGAGATATTAGCCATACGTGACGGGCCACCAGATATTGACCAAAAGGGACGTCGATGAGCGAACTCATCCTGACACCCTACTGAGCCTGTCAGTGACAATATCCGTCCAGTTCGGTCCGTTCGTCTATGAGCATCGCATGGCGGGCCTAGGGGGTTGGTAAAAGTCAGACCCCCAAAAGCGGTACAAGTCGTGTCGGGGTGTAGCCCAGAGCACCCTGAGATACTACTGGAATACCTACCAGTAAATCTCCTGCCTTGGCCAAGGACTTCATGTAATGGCTCTCCTAGACACAGCGCGACCTCACCCCCAATACCGGGAGAGACGAACCCCTGAAGATCCGCTCACTGCCTCCATGTGGTTCGGGACTGTACCCAACTAAAACCTGTTTGCACGTCTCCTTTGAGCGTGGTAGGGTAGTAATCAAAGTACAGTGGGAACTCACATGAGACAAATGACGATCTCAGGTCGATGAACTAACCTGTACACATGTCACCAGGGAACTGCTATCTGACGTCAGGTATATGACCAACTAGCATGTTCCCGGCGAGTCCTGTCCGGTGTACTCATAACCCAATGAGCACCTGTATACATCTTAGGTGAACCAACTGACACCAGTGGCTTGTGATACCGGCCACCGCCCCTCGTCGGGGTCTCGACTGTATACACTAGTCTACTCTGGAGTATCGATGCCCTCATACTGCTGGCAGTCAAGCAAGAATCCTAGGGGCTCTATCAACGTGCAATAGTGACCTGTCAGGTCACCTAAAGCAGTACACGATGATAAAGATAAACCAGATAGCATACTATCATCTTGAGTAAGACTGTCCTACCGGAATAGGTCATCCCTCAATCATTGCAATCACGTGCCTGTGATCCAATAATTGACTCCGAGGGCACTATCTCCAACACTGACTGATCAGGAGTACTTCCGCCGTTAGGCCAAGCACTGAGGATCCAGTTAGTATCCAGTTTAGTTATGCTTTACTTTCCAGATGTTATTGCTCATTGGATTTATTGCTTCTGCATATTATTTCTTGACTCGTTTCTTCTGGCTCATGGACATGTACTCGATAGTTTATTTACTTTCCTGTTCTTGATATCTTCTAGACAGCCGTAATGTGACTGTGGAAGGATGTTTTCTAGCCACAGGTAGCATGGTTGGCTCTATCACGTGCCTATCTTAGCGCACTCTGGGAAGCGGGGCGTGACATATTCAAAAGGGTTTAAATATCCATCTTTGTGTAACTTGTTTAGTCTTGTTTCGTTAATATGACCAAGTCTACAGTGCCAAAGAAAAGCTTCATTTATTTCTGAAAGTTTTCTTTTATTAGTGTGCTGTATGCTGAAAACTGTGTGTTGATTTAGGACGTATATCCCGTTATTAAGTGTACCAAACCCAAACAACGTTTGATTCTGGTGAATGTTTATAACATTGTTCTGCAATACAAAATTATATCCTTCATTGTTTAACAAAGAAACAGATATTATATTACAAAGCATACTAGGTACATAATAACATGGGTTCAAAACTAATATACATCCAGACGGCAACCCCAAGTGATACTCTCCCACTGCAACTGTATGTACATTGGAACCATTTCCAACGCGGAGAGTATGGTCACCTGTCTTCAAAACCTTGTTATTTCTCAGCCCCTGCATAGAATTGCAAATGTGAGAACCTGAACCGGTATCTAATACCCTGGAAGCAGAGTTTATTGAAAAACAGTTTTCTGTCACAAACATACATGAAGCGGAAGCATCCTCATTCTTCTTCTTCTTGAGTTCCAAGTACTCAGTACAATTGCGCTTCCAGTGTCCCGCTTTGCGGCAGTGATAACATTCCCCTTCCCACGATTCCCGAGCCCAGGACTTGTCTTTCCCCTTAGCCTTTTTGACTCTACCCTTAGGTTTGGTGGGTTTCTTCTTTGTCTTTCTTTTGGCCTTAGCCTTCGAGCGAGAGGAGGAAGATGGCCCAACACTCAAAATGGGAGTCTTCACTGACTTGAGTGTGCTCTCTGCGCTCCTCAACATATTGAGGAGCTCAGGTAGCGACTTCTCCATGTTGTGCATGTTGAAGTTAACTACAAACTGAGCAAAGGCTGGGGGGAGAGACTGCAGAATGATATTAGTATATTGTTCGTTGTCCATTTCCTATCCGAGTTCCTCAAGCTCTTCTATAAGGTCTATCATCTTCAGAACATGGTCACCTACTGGTGTGCCAGGGGCCATCCGCATCTTAAACAGCTTTCTGGATGCTTCGTATCGTAAGACACGAGATTGCTTTCCATACAACTCCTTTGTATGGAGAAATATGGCTTGGACGTCCATATTCTCATGCTGCTTCTGATGTGTGTTATCCATCGATGCAAGCGCGAGGCATTTGGCCTTGGCACAGCCAGCGTCCCATGTTTTGCGGACTTCCTTATCCGCAACCGAAGATTTAGGACCTGGGACGGGCGTGGCTGGAGCCGTGAGGACATATGATACCTTATCATAAGTCAAGGTAATGTTAATGTTCCTCAGCCAGTCTTTATAATTGGTCCCATTCAGTTAATTTTTATCTAGTAGAAGCTTGAGTCCTGTCATTGGTATCTGCCATTAAGAGAGAGAAAAGAATACCCTCAGCGAAAGCTTTTGTAAAGATCAGATTGGTTATTATATTATCTAATCGATGTCTCCCACCGCTTTTATCAAATTTCACCTCAAACCTTAAAAGGAAAACTAGACAGGATTAATTACAGTCTACAACTTCTCTAACCGTTCAGCCAGGCCAGTGTCGGTACTTGAGGGAGGTTCCCCATGCTTTCGCACGGACCTAATTAATATAAACCTCGTCTTCCCAGAGGCATAGCCTCGTTAACACCTTTCTAGACACCTAATGGGTTAGCTAATTATAAACTGCAAAACTCTCCTGGGAGAAACTATTTCCCACAGTAGGATCGGGATCCAACCATCATATGGAAGGTATGTAATCTCATTGAAAATTTCAACTATTGAAATTCCCGATGTGGTTTTTATCCCTAGTACCCATGACCTTAACTATGGTCAACAAATTATAAGTACTAGTCAAGTTCTACCCGTCATTTCTTGATTAATTAGACCCACTCACATGACCCTTAACTATGGTCAACAAAGTCGTATGAATGTCCTAATTAATCTACATCATATGCAGTGTAGGAAGACATCACTTAGCTAACGTACACTACGCCTTAACTATAGTCAACAAACGTAGCACGAATACTAAGTACTCTACTTCCTAAAATGATGGAGGGTTGCAGATGGTTTTTAAGAAAACCTTTAACGATTTGAACTTGATATCGTTGTAGAATCAGATGGTTTTCAAAAGGAGTGGCTTAAGCCCCGCAAGTTTGAAATGTAGCTTTTTCGTAAAAAAGCTAGTGGTTTTCAAATCCGATTCTACAACATCTTTTTAGATTTATTTTTCTTCACATTAATCATATTAATGTAGTCCCATCATTTAAGTCCTTAAGCCAATCACAGAAAAGAAACGAAAATACAACGCACAATTATGCCATCCGCATTCGCCGCAATGTTCCGTTATGCACCGTTAGGTTACTTAACTAACGGCATACCGGGACAGCACTAGCGTGGGTGTAAAACATAAGCAACGTCTATTATATATCTCATATATAATATAGCATTCGTCTCAGATATATTAAGTGATCACATCACAGAATATAGGCAGCAGAAATACAAATATGATAATATAGGATATACTAGGACGTCCGTATTTAGTATTTAGCCAACAATAGAAAATACGGATTCCATGGTCGTGATGAATAGCCAATCCCACAACCTAGACCCCTACGAGAGCGGCAAGCGACCCTACCAATTCTAGAGTTAGGAGACCCGGTCCCGACTTCTCGAGATGGTCTCCCACTGGACTCTAGAACCCGGTCACTTGTGCTCTCCACCTTGGGTCTATCCTAATGCGGAAAAGTAAATAATACACAACAATGGTGACATCATCCTCAACCCGGAAGTGCCCCAAATAAAAGAATATTACATTACAAATGAATTTTACATGAATGAAAAGTAAAACACTCATCTCACATAAAACCCCCCGGCTATTCGATCATGACAATCCTATACATCATAGCACAACAACACATAACATCACATGTCATCAAAGTAAGCAAGTATGCGTACCCCAATTGCCGTTGACATATAGCAACGAAACCGGCGATACGCATACTACGCTTACGGTCGCAGAAACAAGTATCACATACTACTCGGCGATGTTAAACCCTTCGATCGAATTAACGAACACTCGCATTCCCCAGCAAGCTCAACACTTGAGCGCCGTTAAACAATACCCAAAGTCCATGCCACCGTATTTAATGGACGAGCTGTAGAAGGGCAACCTAAGCCTCATTTGTGGCGCCACTAACTACGGTAAACCCTAAGGTTTAGTCGCAGTTTGGTGGTCACATCTCGAGTTAGGGTTTCATTCTTCTAGAGGGTCCATAGGAATACCTGCATTATATATCGAGTACGTTCAACCTGGAAAATACCAGTGTTTGATAATTCGTTCGACCTGTTTAACATCGCCAAAGTTACCAATACAATGTTATAAAAATAAGAATACGAAATACTCCGCAAAGAGCCCATTTCCAAACTAACATCACATGCAAATTTGGACTTCAAAACAATACAAGAAACCCCAAATAATAAGTAAAAGATCACAGGTGCAATACGAGGAGGAGGGGAGCAAAAGGGGTCGGCGTCGCCGGAAAAATTGGCCTTGTCGTCGGTCGAGAACCGAGCACCCCCCTTCGTGTTTCACCCGTGTTCTTATATTCTCTTAAATGTCACTATGCAGTTACTTAAATAATTTTTAGACCACTTTTAAAAAAATTTACAGAGAGCATTTCCATGGGTTTTTTAAAATCGTATTTTGTGGAGTTTTTCAGTTTCGGATTATCGTAACATCGTCTAGATTTCTAGTTAGGCTCTGATACCGTGAAGGGATTTCCTTAGCAATACTATTAGGGTTTGGTAGCATCACACATGCCATATATAAAAATTATAGGGTGCTAAAGAAACTATCTTAAGGATCACACTAGAAAAGCTAGGGTAACAAAAGATTTTACACAATCTACAAGTAGTAAAGGCTAGGTTTAGAGAATACAACCTTTGTAGCTACCTCTGCTAGACTCCTTGGCCACTTGAGGGTTGAAAGAAGTTTGCTTGAGATCCTCCAAGTCTACGAAGATCCACCCGGAGTCCTCTTTGTCCAAGCTCAAAGCTCCACTTGATCAAGAGAAGAAGTAGAAGCCAACACTCTAAACTAATGGGCAAGAGTAGTGTAGAATGATGATGTGGTTTGATTTCTCACTTAAAAACCCTAACTTGATCACTATCTTACTCATTAATGAAAGCTAGAGAGCAAGAGAGAGGAAGAAGAAGATGATGGCAAATGAGAGCTCAAGAGATAAAGAAAAACATAAGGATAAAAATGAGAATAGAATATATATATATATATATATATTCTCTTCTCATTCTAACCCAAGTTAACAAATATCTAGATATTTCATTTGGATCAATAATGGCCATGGAAAGATAACTCAAGGTTAAGAAATGGTTTAGTGGAAGAATAAAATAATCAACCATGATAGATATTTTCCATTTCCATTAATCCAAAAAAATAAATATCAACATATTTATTAAGGTGCGAGACTTATATTGCCACCATCCAATGTATCAACAACCATGATAGAAATGTGTATGCATGTATGTGTGCATGCACATCCATATATGCATCAATGTAAACATGTGCATACATGCATCCATACAACAAAAGACAAAAGGGTCTAAAGTGAAAATGTTAATGGTTAATGTTAAATCAACACTTGATTTAGCAAACCGATCATATCTCATATGACCCTAATGTAAGTCCACATTACCTGTCCCCGGTTCTTTGGGGTTGCGGAAATGGTGAAAAACGATTTTTTCGGTGGAGGTAACATGGACTCAAAGAACGGATCTTTGCTAAACAAACTATCTAACAACCTAGCTAAGAGTTTAGCTACTATGTTAGGGGTTATACCTAATCTTGAACTCCTTCTCTTCAACTCCTTGTGGTGGTCGGATCGGCCTCACCTCGTCGTCTCCTTGTGCCGAAGATAGATCCACCCGAAAGCTTATACCTTTGGCTCCAACCTCAATCTAGAGGATACTAGAATACTTGGCTTGCTAGACCTTGTACACTAGGATGAGTAGAGAGGTGTTTTGGGTTTTATCTCTATGGTTCTTGCTTCTCAACACCTGAGACAATAGAACCATGAACTAGAGAGAGAGCAAGAGGAAGAGGGAGAGCTTGAAGATGAGAGAGAATGAGAAAGATAGAATGAAGAAGACTTTTTCCCACCATCCACTCATAACACAAAAAATAATCATAACAATAATAGTAATTGAGTATTATGTGATGGTTCATATCATATCAAATGGAAATATCATTTCATGCACTCATTTAGTAAAGTATAACAAAAAAGCAAAAGTCTTTGCCTTGAAATGATAGCCATTGTAATGATGATGGTCAACAAGTCCAACCTAGTCAACCGGTCAACAAAGTCAACAAGTCAACAAGTCAACAAAGTCAACCTTTCAACCCAACCATGGCACAATAATACTTAATTAAGATTATCATTAATCATATTTCTATTTCTCATTATGGTTTAGCAAAAGTCAACAGTCAACAACCCTAATGAGAATCCTCTGTCTCTGTCTCTGTCAACCGTGCATACACACCCGCATCCGCGTTTCGAGGAACACGAATGCAAACGAGATAAAACCAATCCCAAAACGTATACTAGGATCTGGCTTAAACCAAAGCCCGCTAGTAATAACTGCCCGGACACCAAACGTGCACAAGTGCGTGGATGTGACCGAACCTTGTCGCAAAACCATGCGACCTCTACTCATTTTGCCCAAAGGCGAATTACTTTCTTTGTGGGACTCTAAAGACTCGAAACTACGCTGGCAGTGGGTTTAACCACAGACCGCAAGCGGCACTAGTTGTGCGTAACGGCCCCCAGGTAGATGCCGATAAGAAGACTGATGAGGTGAAACCGATCCGAACTCCTACTGAGCCTGAATGTGACAATCTCCGTACAGTTCGGTCTGTTCGTCTGAGAATATCGCATGGCGGGCCTAGGGGGGCGGTAAATGTCAGTCCTCTAACAGCGGTACAAGTCGTGTCAGAGTGTAGCCCAGAACACCCTGAGATAACACTGAAAACCCCCCAGTATATCTCGCTTGCCCTGGCCAGGGACTTTGTGTAATGGCTCTCCTAGACACAGCGCGATATCAACCCCCAATACCGGGAGAGACGAATCCTGTCTAGCCGTCACTGCCTCCAAGTACTTCGGGACTGCACCCAACTACTACCTGTTTGCACGACTCCTTTGAGCCGTGGTAGAGTAGTAATCAAAGTACAGTGGGAACACACTCGAGGCGGAGTGACAGTGTCAAGTCAGCGGACTAAGCTGTACTCATGTCACCTGGGAACTGATAACTGACAATAGGTATAATACCAACCAACAGTTCCCGACGAGTCCTGTCCAGTGTACTCGTAACCTAACGAGCACCCGCATACTATCTCAAGTATGACGTACTAATGGCTGTGGGACAGACCGTCTCCCCTGCTGGGATGAGAAGCGTATACGCTAGTCTACTCTGGAGTATCGATGCCCTGTCTCGATAATCCTACGACTAGGGACCTGTATAAGGATGTGCTTGTAAATTACCCAGCCCCCACTAGTGTGACTGCCATCACAACGCTGGTAATCAAGCAAGGATCCTAAGGGCTCTACTAATATGTATAAGCGATATGCTAAAATAAACACATGCACATATTAAAATAGAAACAAACCAAGTAGCATACTACCATTTTGAGCAATATTGTCTGTTAGTGTATATGCCCTAGGGGCCATTATTGTATCATACTAGTTTGTATATTACTTAATGGAAGCTTGGGATATTCACATGTATATAATAGTCTTGCTAAATATGGTAGTATGCTACTTGGTTTTTTCTATCTTAATATGTGAGTATACGTATTGATAGAGCTCTTAGGATCTTGCTTGACTACCAGCGTTGTGATGGCAGTCACACTAGTGGGGGCTGGGTAGTCTACAAGCACATCCTTATTCAGGTCCCTAGTCGTTGGATTATCGAGATAGAGCATCGATACTCCGGAGTAGACTAGTGTGTACGCTTCTCATCCCAGTTGGGGAAATGGTTTGTCCCACAGCCGTCAGTACGTCATACTGGAGATAATATGCAGGTGCTCGTTAGGTTACGGGTACACCGGACATGACTCACAGGGAACTGTTGGTTGGTTTTATACCAGTCGTCAGTGAACAGTTCCTAGGTGACATGAGTACAGCATAGTCCGCAGACTTGACACTGCTACTTCGCCTCGAGTGTGTCCCACTGTTCTTAGATTGCTACCCTACTACGGCTCAAAGGAGTCGTGCAAACAGGTAGCAGTTGGGTGCAGTCCCGAGCACTTGGAGGCAGTGACGGTTAGACAGGATTCGTCTCTCCCGGTATTGGGGGTTGATATCGCGCTGTGTCAGAGAGCCATTACGCAAAGTCCCTGGCCAGGGCAAGCGAGATTTGCTGGTAGGTTCCAGTAGTTTCTCAGGGTGTAATAGGCTTCCCTCCGACACGACTTATACCGCTATTAGGGGACTGACGCTTGCCGCCCCCTAGGCCCGATATGCGATAGTCTTGGATGAACGGACCGGACTGTATGGAGATTGTCACAGCAGGCTCAGTAGGAGTTCGGATGGGTTTCCTCATCGGCCTTCTTATCGACATCTACCTGGGGACCGTTACGTACAGCTAGTGCCACTTGCGGTCTGTGGTTAAACCACTGCCAGCGTAGTAGTCGAGTCTCTAGAGTCCCACACAGAGAGTTTCCCTACTCCGGGCGAAATGATATAGAGGTCGTATGGTTTTACGACAAGGGTTCGGACGCATACGTGTGTTTACGCACGTACGACTTTCGGACAGTTTTTACCAGTCGGCTTTGGTTTAAGCCAGTTACTGGTATCCGGTTATTGGATTTATACAGTCTAAAGTTTTTCCGTATTTTTGCGGAAAGGAGGGGCGTTCTCATAATTGCGCGAGAAGCTTCTAGAAGGTGGTGACTAAGGAGGTTTAGGTGGCATATACAATGAATGTGATTAGTGAGTCATATGGATGATTCATCCATGTCATTAATGCATGATAAATGCTTAATGACTCATGGAGTGAATCATCACTAGATATTATCAAGCATGGTTGTTAAATTCATTTATATTCTTTTCTTGATAAAAAGAAATGCTTGATATATATTATCATAACTCATTATTCTCACTTGATTATTATTCTCACCTTCTCTCTCCTCAAGCTCTCCCTCTTCAAACCCTAATCCTCCCCTCTCATGTGTTGAGTACAAGGATTAGTTAGACTAATTGAACCATAACCCTCACTCTATATCACCTAGCTTCTTTGATTAGCACATAAAGAAGGTTAGTTGCCTCAAGTTTAGAGGCTAAGCTTGGAGTAAAGCTCTCGGGTGGATCGTCTACTACTTCGAGAAGGCCGAAGAGGAGGAGGAGTTCGCAAAGACGAAGGACACGATTCGTTAGGTATAATCCCTAAACATAGTAGTATAGAACTTCTATGTTTCATGTTAGTTATCGTTTAGCTTCGATTCATGCGGTTAGTCGATGTTTAAGCAAAGAACAAGATCGTTTTTCAAATTTCCGCCTCGCCGCAAGTCGTGGGGTGTTGTACATCGACTTACATTGTCTATACAACTGTGAATATCCCAAGCTTCCATCAAGTAATATACAAACTAGTATGATACAGTAATGGCCTCTAGGGCATATACACTAACAATCTCCCACTTGCACTAAGGCCATGTACTGGCGTATCGTAGACCTATCATCTCGATCAGCCGCTCGAACTGAGTCTGGGGTAAGGCCTTCGTGAGTGGATCAGCAGTGTTATCTTCCGTATTTACTCTCTTCACCTCAATCTCCCGGCGATCTACAATCTCCCTGATCAGGTGGTACCGCCTCAAAATGTGCCTGGTCTTCTGATGGGACCTGCGTTCCTTCGCTAAAGCTATAGCGCCGTTGTTGTCACAATACAGCGGTATTGGATCAACACTGGTAAGAACCACCTGAAGCTCCATGAGGAACTTCTTCATCCAGACAGCTTTCTTTGCGGCATCACAAGCAGCTATGTACTCCGCTTCCATAGATGAGTCAGCAACGGTTTCCTGCTTGGAGCTCTTCCAGCAAACCGCCCCTCCATTGAGGGTAAAGACATAACTCGACATGGACTTGGAGTCATCCTTGTCACTCTTGAAGCTGGAGTCAGCAAAGGCCTCGATCTGGAGGTCTTTTCCGCCATACACCAAGAACATCTCCTTAGTTCTTCTCAGGTACTTGAGAATGTTCTTTACCGCTATCCAGTGCTTCTTCCCTGGGTCCGACTGATACCGGCTTACAACGCTCAATGCGTATGCTACATCTGGTCTGGTACACAACATCGCATACATAATAGAGCCTACCGCAGATGCGTAGGGTATTGATGACATGCGAGCCCCTTCCAAATCAGTCTTGGGAGACATCTCTTTGGAGAGGGTGATTCCGTGACAAGCCAGTAGATTACCGCGCTTGGAATCTTCCATACTGAATTGTTTCAGTATGGTGTCAATGTACCTGGACTGTGAAAGTCCCAACATCCTTTTAGATCTATCACGATAGATCTGGATCCCCAGAATGTAGTTGGCATCGCCCAGGTCCTTCATAGAGAACCTTTGTGACAAGAATCCTTTGACTGACTGTAGCATAGGAATATCATTTCCTATTAGGAGAATGTCATCGATGTACAAGACGAGGAATACCACATTTCTCCCTACAATCTTACTGTAAATGCATGGTTCATCTGGGTTTTTGACAAAGTCGAATTCTTTGACAGTATCATCAAAGCAGATGTTCCAACTCCGCGATGCCTGCTTCAGTCCATAGATGGACTTGAGCAACTTGCACACTTTACCGCTGCTCCCACTCTGAATGAATCCCTCTGGCTGATCCATATAGACGCACTCTTCCAAATTTCCATTTAGGAAAGCCATCTTTACGTCCATCTGCCAGATCTCATAATCGTGGAAGGCAGCAATGGCAAGAAGGATCCGAATGGATTTGAGCATAGCTACTGGAGAAAAGGTCTCGTCATAATCCAAACCAGGTCTTTGACGAAAACCCTTTGCAACATGCCTAGCTTTATAGGTTTCGACCTGCCCATCTACACCAATCTTCTTTCTGAAGATCCATTTGCAGCCTACGGAACCCTTCTGGAGCAAAGTCCAAAGTCCAAACTTTGTTGGTGTACATGGACTCCATCTCGGTCCGCATTGCATCCAACCATTTTACTGAGTCACCGCTCTGAATGGCTTGCTGGAAGCTAGTAGTCTCATCATAATCAACAGTGCAATCCTCTCTATCCCCGTCTATGAGAAAACTATAGTATCTCTCGGGCGGATGAGACTGCCTACTACTCCTGCGGAGCGGCGCAGGAATGTACGGTTCTCCTGAAATTTCTGGTTCTTCCAAGCTTTCAGTAATAGCTTGTGGTTCTGGAATTTCTTCCAGTTCTATTGCACTCCCACTTATTCCTTTTTCTAAAAACCGATGTTCCAGAAAATGGGCATGACGAGAAACAAAAACCTTTTGTTCCTCTGCGTAATAGAAAAGACACCCCCTGGAGTTCTTTGGGTATCCCACAAACTTACATAGTACTGAGCGTGCCTCGAGTTTGTCCGCATGCTGCTTTTTAACAAAAGCTGGACATCCCCATATCTTCAGATATTGAAGATGGGGTTTCTTCCCACACCACATCTGATATGGTGTGGTAGGCACAGTCTCGGAGGGAACCTTGTTCAAAAGATATGCAGCTGATTCTAGTGCATAATCCCAGAAGGATCGCGGTAACTCAGCGTTACTCATCATGGAATGAACCATATCCAATAGGATTCGATTCCGCCTTTCCGATACACCGTTGTGCTGTGGTGTGTATGGAGGTAGTCCAGAAACTCGGCACTCAAGTATTCACCACCTCGATCAGATCTCAGTGTCTTGATACTTTTGCCTGTTTGTTTTTCAACTTCATTCTTGTATTCTCGAAATTTCTCAAAGGCCTCGGATTTATGCTTCATCAGGAAGACATGTCCATACCTAGAGAAATCATCTGTGAAAGTAATGAAGTATGAATAACCGCTTCGTGCATGTGTAGACATTGGACCACACACGTCACTGTGTATGAGTCCCAAGAGCTCGCTCGCTCTTACTCCGTGTCCAGTGAACAGAGTTTTTGTCATCTTTCCCATGAGACAAGATTCACAAGTGGCATAAGACTGATACTCGAATGGATTCAAGTATCCCTCTTTATGTAACTTAGTTAACCGTGTCTCATTAATGTGACCCAGTCTACAATGCCATAAGAAAGCCTGATTTAATTCCGGAGACTTTCTTTTAAGTGTGTTCACTGAAAATCCGAGCTTGGTTCAATACGTATATCCAGTTTTCTAATGTACCTGACCCAATCAGAACTTGATTTAGGTGGATGTGGACCACATCGCTTACAAAAGTAAAATCATATCCTTCCTTAGAAAGTAAGGATACATATATGATATTACAAGTCGCACCTGGTACATACAAACAGTTATGCAGAATCAATATCTGCCCAGTTGTCAGTTCAAGATGATATTCCCCTACGGATTCAGCGTTCATGCTCATTCCGTTAGCAACCCTGAGAGTCATATCACCTATCTTGATAACCCTACGGTTTCTCAGAGCCTGTAACGAATTACAGATGTGAGATCCTGATCCGGTATCCAATACCAAGGAAGCAGGGTTAACTGACATACAGTTCTCTACTACAAACACACCCGAAGTCGAAGCCACAACATGCTTCGAATTCTGGCTACTGGCTTTGCTAGCCCTGCAACCCTTCTGCCAATGTTCATTCCTCTAACAATAGGAACGTCACTCTTTTACTACATTCAGTCCCGAAACTTTTTCCCTTCCCTTTCCTTCTACTTCCCTGGTTTCCTTCAGGGTAGAAGGTAGAGACTGTAGAATCAAGTCAGCATCTGATCCGTTCTTCAACGTGGTCTTCAGGTCCGTGAGCTCAAAATAGCTGGTCTCTGTAAGGACGTTTCCCCCTATAGATGACCCGATAGCCAACCTCGCTGGAAGCAATTCGTTCGAGATCTCATATCTTGCGATACGAGATTGCTCTCCATATAAATCTTTGTTATGGAGGAAGATAGAAGATAAGTCCATCTTCTCGTGCTGCCTCTGGTATGCACCATTAATTGAGGCCAACACGAGGCACTTGGCTTTCGCACAGTCTTTTTCCGATGTTTTACGTATATCAATATCCGTGACAGGGGAAACTGGTCCTGAGACAGCAGGGGTTGGAATAGTTAAGAGGTGTCCCAGCTTGTCATGGGCAATGGACATCTGGACAGACCTTTACCAATCATAACAGTCAGATTCAGTCATTTTATTATCTAGATGTAACCTATGTGTGGTCACTGGGTCGCTGCAATAAAGAGAGAGAGAAGAAAACACTCAGCATGATGCTCTTGCAAGTTTAGATTGGTTTTTAATTTATCTAAACAGGATGGCTACCACTGTTTCTCGAATCCCTCCTCAAACCAAAAAGGAAGAATTAGTCGGGATCAATCTCACCATACAATACTTGCTTAACCGTTCAGCCAGTCCAGTTTCAGTACTTCGAGGGAGGTTTTCCAACGCTTTCGCGAAGTTCCTTAATTAAATAACCTCTTTTTCCTGGGGGCGTAGCCCCACTAACACCTTTCTAGACACCTACTTGGTTTATAGCATTGATCGTTAAGTGAGAAAGTTCCCGAGGAGTAGCACATACTCACAGTAGGATCGGGATCCAAATATCATCGTGTGATAAAATTGAAGGAATCCTACCAGAATCATCACACTCCAAATGGTATGCAGCGCTAGCAAGTTTTAGTTTCTTTAGAAACTCCCGATGTGGATTTTTGCCCCATGCTCTTATGACCTTGACGAAGGCCATCATATCATAAGTCACATGTCAAGTTCTACCCGTCATTATCCAGGTTAATTTGAACCCACCCGTACAAAGCATTGACGAAGGACAAAATAGTAGTACGACTGTCCCAAACCAACGAATCTATCTATGCTACAGATAAATATTCAGCATCTACCAATCACTATGCCTTGGCGAAGGTCAAAATACATAGCTTGAATACTACTGAATATTTAACTGAAATGACGGAGGGCTACGAATGGTTTTGGTGAAACCATGAACGTAGTGAACTTGATATAATCGAAGGAACGAGATAGCTTTTAAAAGGAGTGGCTTAAGCTCCGCGTTTAAAAGTTGTTTTTGAAAAGAAACCGAGTGGTTTTTGAAATTGTTCCAACGACTTTTACTTGGTTTATTTTTTTGCATTAATTTAATGCGTCCCATCATTTAATCCTACCATTGCAGAAAACAACAAAAATATGACGTACGCTTATGCCATCCGCATTCGCCACGGGGCCCCATCATTACCCGTTAGGTTACTTAACTAACGACAGAGCGGGGGCTGGACTAGCGCGGATGCAAAACATAAGCAACGCCTAAATAGATATCATATATAGATATATACATTCGTCACATGCAATGATAGCCATTCCAGATCACAGATGAATACTTTGGATATAGTAGGAATCCACGATTCGTTCGAGCCTGCAACGAAAAGCGGATTACACGGTCGCGATGAATAGCCAAGACCCCACCCTAGACCCCTACGGGTGCGGCAAACTACCCGCCAAATACCCGAAGTGAAGCAACCTCCCTCAACAACGTGAGTAGGCCACTCGGCACTTTAAGGTACCCGGTAGTTTATGCACCCCACCATGGGTTTATCCTATGAGCAAAAACAGTAAAAGAATTAATATACAATGGCGGCTACAACCTCATCCCGGATGTGCGGCCATACAAATAATATTACATCAATTATATATTACATCAAATGAAAAGTAAAGAAAACTCTCATCTCACAACCCCCGGCTATTCATCCGCGACAATCCAACGAATTCATATACACATACCAGCAACATTACAGATCACAGATATGTATAACCCCCATTAATTGACGTATAGCGATCAGCAAACGTTCAATACATATATCACATCACAGATATAACCCATTAGCCAAAGTCTATAGAAGTTCGATCAAAATACGGATTTATAACCACCCCAAAACATAAATTTCCTTTCTGGAAAATCTGGGATGAAAAAACATATTGTAAAAATCCCAAAATACCCCTATAAGAACACTGCAGGAAAATTGACCCACAACCGAGTCAACTCGGCCGCGGATCCGCGGCAGGAGCAAGCTCTTGCCGCGGTTCCGCTGCGGTTTGACCGAGTTAGTGGACCAATTTTCTCCTGTGTTCTTTAAAAACCCTGAGCCGATTTTTAGTGTAAGATTAATTATTTTTTGAACAGAAATAAAAATCGGCAGAAAGTTAACATTTCGGGCATGTTTTGTGATTTTTTCTCCGATCGAACTTCTAGTTACTTTGCTAACATGTTAGATAGTGTTTAGCCAGGCTCTGATACCACTGTAATTCCACGTTACCCGTCCCCGGTTCTTTGGGGTTGCGGAAATGGTGAAAAATGATTTTTTCGGTGGAGGTAACATGGACTCAAAGAACGGATCTTTGCTAAACAAACTATCTAACAACCTGGCTAAGAGTTTAACTACTATGTTAGGGGTTATACCTAATCTTGAACTCCTCCTCTTCAACTCCTTGTGGTGGTCGGATCAGCCTCACATCGTCGTCTCCTTGTGCCGAAGATGGATCCACCCGAAAGCTTCTACCTTTGGCTCCAACCTCAATCTAGAGGAAACTAGAATACTTGACTTGCTAGACCTTGTACACTAGGATGAGTAGAGAGGTGTTTTTGGTTTTATCTTTATGGTTCTTGCTTCTCAATACATGAGACAATAGAACCATGAACTAGAGAGAGAGAAAGAGGAAGAGGGAGAGCTTGAAGATGAGAGAGAATGAGAATGATAGAATGAAGAAAACTTTTTCCCACCATCCTCTCATAACACAAAAAATAATCATAACAATAATAGTAATTGAGTATTATGTGATGGTTCATATCATATCAAATGGCAATATCATTTCATGCACTCATTTTGTAAAGTATAACAAGCAAGCAAAAGTCTTTGCCATGAAATGATAGCCATTGTAATGATGATGGTCAACAAGTCCAACCTAGTCAACCGGTCAACAAAGTCAACCTTTCAACCCAAAAATGGCACAATAATACTTAATTAATATTATCATTAATCATATTTCTAATTCTCATTAGGGTTTAGCAAAAGTCAACAGTCAACAACCCTAATGAGAATCCTCTGCCTCTGTCAACCGTGCATACACACCCACATCCGCGTTCCGAGGAACATGAATACAAATGAGATAAAACCAATCCCAAAACGTATACTAGGGTCTGGCTTAAACCAAAGCCCACTAGTAACAACTGCCCGGACACCAAACGTACACAAGTGCGCAGATGTGACCGAACCCTATCGTAAAACAATGCGACCTCTACTCATTTTGCCCAAAGGCGAATAGCTCTCTGTGTGGGACTCTAAAGACTCGACACTACGCTGGCAGTGGGTTTAACCACAGACCGCAAGCGGAACTAGCTGTCCGTAACGGCCCCCAGGTAGATGCCGATAAGAAGACTGATGAGGTGAAACCCATCCGAACTCCTACTGAGCCTGAATGTGACAATCTCCGTACAGTCCGGTCTGTTCGTCTGAGAATATCGCATGGCGGGCCTAAGGGGGTGGTAAACGTCAGTCCCCTAATAGCGGTACAAGTCGTGTCGGAGTGTAGCCCAGAACACCCTGAGATAACACTGAAAACCCACCAGTATATCTCGCTTGCCATGGCCAGGGACTTTGTGTAATGGTTCTCCTAGACACAGCGTGATATCAACCCCCGATACCGGGAGAGACGAATCCTGTCTAACCGTCACTGCCTCCAAGTGCTTCGGGACTGCACCCAACTACTACCTATTTGCACGACTCCTTTGAGCCGTGGTAGGGTAGTAATCAAAGTACAGTGGGAACACACTCGAGGCGGACTGACAGTGTCAAGTCAGCGGACTAAGCTGTACTCATGTCCCTGGGAACTGATAACTGATGATAGGTATAATACCAACCAACAGTTCCCGATGAGTCCTGTCCAGTGTACTCGTAACCTAACAAGCACCCGCATACTATCTCAAGTACGACGTACTGACGGCTGTGGGACAGACCGTCTCCCCTGCTGGGATGAGAAGCGTATACGCTAGTCTACTCCGGAGTATCGATGCCCTGTCTCGATAATCCTACAACTGGGGACCTGTATAAGGATGTGCTTGTAGATTACCCAGCCCCCCACTAGTGTGACTGCCATCACAACGCTGGTAATCAAGCAAGGATCCTAAGGGCTCTACTAATATGTATAAGCGATATGCTAAAATAAACACATGCACATTTTAAAGTAGAAACAAACCAAGTAGCATACTACCATTTTGAGCAAGATTGTCTATACAACTGTGAATATCCCAAGCTTCCATCAAGTAATATACAAACTAGTATGATACAGTAATGGCCTCTAGGGCATATACACTAACACCGACCAATAGCAAACCGCCCAATTAATATACGGTATCACATACACGTATTTAATCGGGTCCCCGCGCATATCTCATATGCACACTACATCGTTTCGACTATGCTAGGTAACTCCATTGTGGGACTCTAAGACTCGTCAATACGCCGGCAGTGGGTGATGATCATATCAAGCACCCCCAAGCCACAAGAGGTCAGCTAAACGTAACGGCCACCCAGATATTGAGCGATCAGATGAAAACAAACGAACCTGTCACAACTCCCGTCGATCCAACTGGCAACACTACCGTACAGTCCAGTCTCTTCGTCAGATATGCTGCATATCGAGTCTAAGGATGGTAACGACGACCCAATAACTCAATAAGTCGTGCTGATGAATGGTCTATAACAGATCGAGAAACTACTGATAACATTTATTAGTAAATCTCAACAGTCCTGGCCAGGGACTTATTGATATAGCCAATCGAGCACTGCACAACATCAACTCCCAATACCAGGAGAGACGAAACCCCTCATATCGCTCACTGTCTCCATGTGTCTCAGGACTGTACCCAAAAGCCACCTGTTTGCATGACTCAGTAGAGCCGTGATAGGGTGGTAATCAAAGTACAGTGGGAGAATACACAAGACTCTATGACGATCTCGGGTCTACAGACTAACCTGTACCAGTGTCACCTGAGAACTGCTATCCGACGATAGATATAATACCATATAAGAGTTCTCGGCGAGTCCGTCCAGTGTACCCAGTCTCCACTGAGCACCCGTATATGATCTCGATGTCAAACATCAATGTATGTGGGAACATCCATCGCCCATCATATGGGTCTATATCATATACGCCAGTCTACTCTGGTATATCGATGCCCCATCTCGATACACCTACGACTAGGAAAATTTTTAGGATATGCTTATAAACTACAGACGTCCCACTAGTATGATCTCCATCATAATCACAGTAGTCAAGCAAATATACTTAGGGCTTTATCAACATGTGTAAATGAATAAAAGCATGATCAAGTCAACATGTGTAACACTTTGAATTTCCGTTAGAATGTTTTTCGTGATAATTAGTATTTGTACGTGTTATTATATATGTGTTCATAGGATTATTAGTTATTTTAGTCGGGTTTACTAATTATATTTAGTTGTGTTAGCAATTGGGAAATTTTCTTTTGTAGTGTTGCACACTTAGCATTTTGTGACTTAGGGTTTTTGGTAGCATGTTAACCATTCTTTTGTTGCATGGTTGCTAACTTATCCCCCACCATTTTTAATCATATCATAACCCTTTTCATAATTCAAAATCCTAATAAACAAATGAAGCATGGGTGTTAGGTAGGAATTGGACTTTTGTGACCTTCTCTCTCTCTCTCTTCTCCTCACTACTGAATTCTGCAGCTTCTAGCAGAAAAACCCTCTCATTTTCTTCATCTCTTCTTCTTCTCTTCATTTCCCTTTGATCCCCAAACAAAACTCTACACAAATCATCACTTTTCCTTCACAAAACCATGGAAAAAGGGGATTTTTGGGGTGTTTGAAGGCAAATCTGCACACTTGAGGGAAGAGCTGGGACTTTTGCTGTTTTATAAGGTTTTTAGAAGGTATTAACTCATGTTAGCACTTCTTTTCCTTAAACTTGTAGTATTGTTTTGCAAAAATCATATTTTTGTGCATTTTTTTTTGATTTTAAAGGATATTTGTGATTCACATGTTAGATTAGGGTTTTGTTAGTTTGGTTAGCTCTATTATGTGTTATTAGAACTATTTTTAGGCCAGGTTTGTTTCAGTTTCCACAGAAATACCATAAAGTTCCATTTTAGTGCAAAAGTGTGGATTTTAACTTGATTTAAGGCTCTGTAGGATCTGCTACTACCCGAGATGTTCCAGATCAAAACTAGATGTTACTGTAGCATGTATAGGGGGTATAGAGTGCACACACCAAACCTGGGAGCCCACCCCCTACCCAGGCCGCCAGAATATTCATTCTGGCCGCAATTTGCGGCCAGATAGGTGGGTTGGGATTTGGGGTTTGGGCCACTGGAGTCTGCTGCTATGTGGGTTATTTAGGTATATATAGTTTTACAATATCATTTCTGTATTAAAATCTGTAGGTGAATACCTATTTTCCCGTATTTTAATCTTCGCGACACGCGTGATACGTGTGTATGGGTTTTGGGTTTTTGCGTATCGCGACGCGTCGGAGTGGCTTCAGGCGCGTAATCACACGTTTTAGCGTATCACGCACACGCGCGCTTGGTTCACGACACGAGTTACTAGTTCGGCTTTAATGTCGTGTTTGTGTGACTTCAAGCTTATGTGTGATATATTGTGTAATTCTAGGTTCGCAGGCGAGTACGGCGGACGCCGCGCGGAAGGGGAAACAAGTTGTTGGCTATACCTAGCGAGAGACTACGGTGAGTAGATTTAACATCTACGGGGATATCGCCCGCATGGCGTTCTACGTCAGGGCTGATAGGACCTTATAGCTACATTTACATACATTGACTGTTCATGGCTACTATTTGATGCATACTGCATTCCCTGCTATATGGATATAAACTAGAATTGATAGAACACCGCACCATTACTAACGGTCCATGTTGCACGAGCACTATTCTGCATGTTACACACACACCGTTAGTAACTGCCATGACACTCACACTGTAGAATTTACATCGGATCATTATGTTGTATCTCATCTTTATGTGACTTGACATGATATTCATACTTGATGCATATATCACATTGGATCATTATGTTGTAGCTCATCTTTATGTGACTTGACATGATATTCATACTTGATGCATATATCACATCGGATCATTACATGGTAGCTCATCTTTATGTGACTTGATATGATATTCATACTTGATGCATATATCACATCGGATCATTATGTTGTAGCTCATCTTTATGTGACTTGACATGATATTCATACTTGATGCATATATCACATCGGATCATTACGTGGTAGCTCATCTTTATATGACTTGACATGATATTTATACTTGATGCACATATCACATCGGATCATTGACTTGCATATTGGTTTGGATTACATGTGATTTCTGGATTTGGGAACCATGGCTATTTCAAATATGTAATCATTTAAAAACCCGGTTCCCTTGATATGATATTTCGGTGCGTCCACCATGTGTTTCCTCGGTGCTAGAGTGATATGTGTGAACCCGAATCGAGGAGCTGGTTGAGGCCGATTACGGGTACATGGTGGACCCGGTATGGTATCCCGGGGCGAGAACGGTTTCGCTGTGTAGTAGACGGTGAGCCTGGCAGAGGGACTACTACCTACCGGTGATTGGTTGGACCTGGCAGTTATCCGGAGGATACTGATCATAGTCGATAGATGGATGCGGGATGATCCGTACTACCTGGGCCGAGGGCCGATACCGCAGACGGAACCCGTGGGCTGACCCGGACTGACGGGGCCCGATGGATGAGGATTTGCGTGTCGATGCTGGGCACGAGTACTTATGATATTTGGGTGCCGATGTTGGGCACTCGTGATTCTCAGAGATTTACAGGATTAGAGGGCCAATGAGAGTGCCGGCGCCTGAGCTATTTGGTGGATCTGGGTGCATTGATGGACACCGATTATATATTCCACGTTGACATTCCGTGTAGATGTTATATTGCCCATGCTCAGCATTTATTATTGTACCTCATCCTGTAGTTATATTACCTGATAGAGCACTTGCATGATTATTGCACATATTGCTTATCACATATTGATATCATCTGTTGGCATATGATAGAGTAGCGCAGTACGTGCATGCTCGCGATTACCTCTATATGTTATCTCTATTCACGAGTTGGCAACTCACCCCCGTTGTGCCACAGTGTTTGCAGGTTGCCCTTCGGAGTAGTCGCGGCAGGCTGCGTTTTGCATCTTTTGACACAGATACCCCCATAGTTGGTGTACTAGCTCTTTTGCTGATAGGTGGGTTTTGTGCGGTATCTGTTTATCTTTCAGTTATGTATATTGTTGTATCTAGTATTCTCCATCTACCATGTATGTATTTGACTTAGAGACAGTGTGAGGACGATGATGTATATTATTTGTTTTCTGGGGTCGGGCTTGTTGTGAGCCGACTGTACTTTGCAGTTTATTCTTCTGTGATGTTCCCACTTTTGGATCTTGATCTTCGCTACGGCGTCGTATATTGCTATCTTGGTGATTGTTTACTTAGATTTCTTAACATGTTAGTAAGTGCTTTCATTTTAAACTTATAACACTCTATACTTTTACTGGTTTGATTTCTGGGTTTTCGGTTCACTTAGTCGCGTTACGCCTGTAGACGTTACGTGGTTAAGTGCCGGTCACGGGCCAAACTTTGGATCGTGACAACATGTCAGATAAAGAAGAACCAGATAGCATACTATCATGTCGAGCAAGAATGTACACTAAATAGATATATATACATGTATAAATACATCCACTATCATATAATAGCCTCTAGGGCATACATATATCCAACACTGATATCATATATCGCGAGAATAGAATGCAGTATCACATACGCGCAATAATCTCGGTCTTGCACATATCACATATGTGCTCCTACTTCGTTTCGCCTGAGCCAGGAAACCTCTGTGTAGGACTCTAAAGACTCGTCAATACGCCGGCAGTAGGTGATGATTATATCAGTCACCCACAAGCCATCAGCTGTACTAGCTGGACGTAACGGATATCCGGGTATTGAGCGATCAGAAGATCAACAAGCAAGCCTGCCCATACTCCTACGAATCCAATAAGTAACACTACCATACAGTCCGGTCTCTTCGTCAGATATGTCGCATATCACTACCTGGGGGTGGTAAACGTCAGACCCCAATAGCCTGATAAGTCATGCCGATGTGAGGCCCATAATGGTTCGAGAAACTACTGATAACACTTACCAGTAGATCTCAGCAACCCTGGCCAAGGATTTCCTGTTATGGCCAATCAAGCATAGCGCAACATCAACCCCCAATACCGGAGGAGAAGAAATCCCCTTCTATCGCTCATTGACTCCATATGACTCGGGACTGTACCCAAAAACCACCGTTTCGCACGATCTCTGGAACGTGGTCAGGTGGAAATCAAAGCATAGTGGGAATCACACAAGACTCTATGACGATCTCGGGTCGACAGACTAACCTGTAATAGTGTCACCAGAGAATTGCTATCTGACGATAGGTATAATACCATCTAGGAGTTCTCAGCGAGTCCGTTCAGTATACCCAGTCTCCACTGAGCACCCGTATACCATCTCTGATTTCAAACACCAATGGATATGGGATCATCCATCGCCCATCATATGGGTCAAGAAGCGTATATGCTAGTCTACATTGGAATATCGATGCCCCGTCCGATACTCCCACGACTAGGAACATTTGAAGGATGTACTTACCGACTACCCTTTTCCCACTAGTATGATCTGCATCATAATCCTGGTAGCCAAGTACTCATCCTAAGGGCTTTATCAACATGTAATAGAGAGATAATAAGTGTACATGTTAAGATAAAGAGCAACCAGATAGCATACTATCATGTCGAGCAAGAAAGTCCTTCCTATATATGTCCAAGCATCCACTATAATATACATCACATGTATAATAATTGCCTATAAAGCATGCATATAACTAACAATAATTGCATAATTATTTATAAAATGGCCAAATCCAATAAATACCCCTTTTTAAAAGAATAATACATATTAGTCTCCAAATATTTTCCAAATATTGGTATATAATTATGTTAGTTATATGTATGCCCTAGAGGCCATTACTGTACATAGGATGTATATTGTAGTGGATGCTGGGACATATATAGGGAGGACTTTCTTGCTCGACATGATAGTATGCTATCTGGTTACTCTTTACCTTAACATGTATACTGATTGTCTCTCTGTTACATGTTGGCAAAGCCCTTAGGATGTGTACTTGACTACCTGGACTATGATGCGGATCATACTAGTGGGGACATGGTAGTCTATAAGTACATCCTTCAAGGTCCCTAGTCGTGGGTGTATCGAGACGGGGCATCGATATACCAGAGTAGACTAGCGTATACCTTCTCGACCCATACAGATGGGCGATGGATGATCCCATATCCATTGGTGTTTGACATCGGAGATGATATGCGGGTGCTCAGTAGAGACTGGGTACACTGGACGGACTCACCGAGAACTCCCAGATGGTATTATACCTCACGTCAGATGGCAGTTCTCTGGTGACACTGGTACAGGTTAGTCTGTAGACCCGAGATCGTCATAGAGTCTTGTGTGATTTCCACTGTGTTTTTATTTCCACCTTACCACGTCCAAGAGGGCGTGCAAAACGGTGGTTTTTGGGTACAGTCCCGAATCACATGGAGGCAATGAGCGATAGGAGGGGATTCGTCTCTCCCGGTATAGGGAGTTGATGTTGCGCTGTGTTCGATTGGCTATAACCGGAAATCCCTGGCCAGGGTTGCTGAGATTTACTGGTAAGTGTTACCAGTAGTTTCTCGAATTGTTATAGACCTCATATCGACACGACTTATCGAGCTATTGGGGTCTGACGTTTACCACCCCTAGGCAAGATATGCGACATATCAGACGACGAGACCGGACTGTACGGTAGTGTTACTGGTTGGATTCACTGGAGTGTGAGCGGGCTTGCTCGTCGATCTTCTGATCGCTCAATACCCGGGTGGCCGTTACGTTTAGCAGACCGCTTGTGGCTTGTGGGTGTTTGATATGATCATCATCTGCTGCCGGCGTCTTGACGAGTCTTTAGAGTCCTACACAGAGGTTTCCTGGCTCAAGCGAAACGAAATAGGAGCGCATATGAGATATGTGCGGGACCGAGAATAATGCGTGTATGTGATACCGTATTCCATTCTCGCGATGAATGTATCGAATGGTTATATGCGATATAACCTAGTTATCGAATCGAGGGTTGATTCGATAAGCCGATACATTGGATACTAGTCGGTTATATGCAATATGACCGGATCGTTAAATCAAGTGTTAATTTAATTATTTAATGTATAATTATATATTTGATATATTACTTTGCATTAACTAGTATTGGTTCACTTTAAATGGATTTTCTCACTCGGATGTACACATTGTATATGTGATATACTTTTGTGCACTCGATTGTATCATGTTTGATGATGCATGCAAAATTGGTTTGTGTATAGAATTAAACCTAGGTTAAGTAAATGGTTAAGGTTTCAATTTATTTGTCCATTCATTTATCTTTTTATTTTGGATGAAAATGAAATGACCAAAGAAAACAAAATGGTTTCATTCTTTCTTTCTTTCTTTCATGAAGCTTGATGAAGCTTTGACCATATGACCATTTTGTCTTCAAGCTTAACCCTAACCATTCTTTTAACCTTAGTCAATTCTCTACACCTAACTATAGTTAATGTTATGATAAGTATTCTTTTTCTTTATTATTCTAATTAACTTATCATATCATCTTCTTCTTCTTCTTCACTTGAAGAAAGCTTGCTTCAACAATGGCAACTTGAGCAAATGAGTGAGAAATCCAAATATAAAGAGAACCCACTTCCTATTTCTTCATCCTCTACCTCTTTCCAAGTAGTAGAGTGTGTTTTCTTCACAAGTTTCATGACTTGGTGAAGTGGGAGCTTGATCTTGCGATGCCTCGACGTAGATCATCTTCGGCATCGTCGTCGATGACCTAGCCCGTCCATTCTCCGATGAAGCCGACGCTAGAGCCCGGGGTTCGACTTCGACAGCGAGGAGACTTCATCGCAGAGCTATGGAGGTGGAGGACAGGATCTACAAAGGTTGTATTTCCGTTCCTTTAGTTAAAGTAGTTAACTAGTTGCTTTGTCGCCTAAACTTCTAGCCAACGATCTAGTCTAGGGTTTCTCGGAACCGTAATTTTTGAAATTGGCATGGTTGATGCCTTGTGAGACCTCATTAGCGTGCTAGGAACCCTACAAATTATACCATTTTGCGAAAACCCCAAATTCGCAAATCGAACAGTTTTCGCGAAATATATTATTTTAATATTAAATTCCAAAAATAATATTTTATATTTCAGAAATGTTACAATATTCCCCCCTTAAATAAATTCGGTCCCTGAATTTAAATTTAAACCCCCAAATATTAAAACATTTCAGTAACCATTTTAAATTAACAGGGCTCTGAAATCACGGAATACTAAAAAATATCCCACCGCATCGAGTGCGCATGAAAATGAGTGCGAAACTCAAAATCGAAACTCCATCAAGCACCACGCAATCATAGGAGTTATAAAGGATATACAAATCTCAAAATCTAATGCCATTCTCAATATACTATAATCAAAATCGTAATATGTATATAGTACGCATCGGGGTAAAATCCCTCTAAAACCTGAAAAAATCACATGCAAAATCTTTTCCGAATCGTCGTGCGATGCGCAACCCACGGTACAAGTGGCGGACGCTCATTTGTAAATTAGTAACTATAATTTCATGTATTTTTTTCTCAAAGTATACATTCCGCCTTTTTGAAATCTCCCAAAAGGTTTTCCTTGTGAAAGTTCGTGTCACCCATGGACACGTAGAAAATATTGAGACTATAGCTCCTTTTTTAAAACCTCTTGGTAAATTTTTATGCATGAATAATACTCAGGTACTATCCTAAGATCAGTCCTGCGCGGCTACTATATAATATAGTGCTCAACATGAAAATATGATGCTCAAAAGCAAAAATCAGGCTCAAAAGCGTATCCAACGTCACGTGCGTCTAGTGCGCACAGAAAATCAAAGCCAAATATAAGTACCACGGATGTGCAGAAAAGCCAAATTAAGTGCAACGGGTGTGCACGAAAGCAACGGTCAAGTGCAACGGGTGTGCACGACAACAATATCATGTGCATCTAGAGTGCTCGAAAATCTCAACCCAGCGCAACTAACATGCACGAATAAAAATCTTAATCAAGTGCATCCGGTGTGCACAAAATCTCATGCCATGCGCCCAATATGTGTGAAAATCCAAATCAAGTGTGTCAGGTCCGCACAAAACATCTAGTGCAGTAAAGCGCACGAAAACGAACGTCAAATACAACGGTGCACGAAAATCTAGATCTAGTGCAACAATGTAAGAAAACATAATTTCAGGTGCACTAGGCGTCCGAAAACTCATCAATATCTCAAATGCGCATAAAAACAACACCAAGCGTGCCAAGGTGTATTAAAATCATAAACATGTGCAACTACGTGCACAAAACACGTATCAATGTACTGCAAGCACATGTAAGCTATACCGAGTGCATAAATCGAATCGAGTGCGTACAACATGCACAAAATCTCATCGACAGTATCGAAATCCATGGAATCATAAATATGTGCAACCAAGGAATAAAATTGATATCAAGTGCAATAGATATGCAGATATCATACACCAACACAACGGTGTATAAAACATAAATCAAGTGCAATAACTTTGCACAAAATGTAAATATCCAGTAAGTGCGACCATGGTGCGCGAAAAAAAATATCATGAAACTCAATCATTGAAACTCATGTCCAAGCGATAAAAGTGTGATACTCGTATCACAAACGCAAATCATAATAAATGACATTCAGGTACACCCTCTTCAATGTCGAAAAATGATGGTGCGCCTAAAACTGGCAGAGCAAGAACATCCGCTTGCCTCCTACTCACGGTCTGGCATCCTCTGTCTCTGGGTCCTCATTTCTCTGTGGATTACTAATCTCACAATCTTGCCGCTCGTCAGCCCAGTTGGGTGTAACAACGGAAACGATTCCGCTCTGGCACTCCTCTGGTCATTTCTCGGCTAACTAGCATGACCATTCGTAAAGCAGCATGTCCTGATGGCGGCATCTGGCCCTTTAAAAACATGCGATATAAATGATCCTGGGTGAAAATCTTTATCGTTGCGGTGTCTTGGAAAGAACCTATTCAAGGCCTCTTAATTTCTCATCTATGCTGAACTATACGGAGGTTGGCACATTTTATTTAATCCTTTTCTTGTTCTGAGACAACTGCATTCTCAGCACGGCTCTCCTCTAGAATTTGGCCATACATACATATTAATCCTCTGGTATCAACGGGGAGTAACAACAGTTCATTTATATCTTACATGAACCTATTGTTTCACCCGTCTTCATTATCGTCCACATCGAAATCACGTCTCGTTGTTTGTGTACTGCAAATTGTTTTCGGCTACGGTTAAATCCGGAGTCTCTTGCACGGACTCGAATTTACGAACTCGTGTATCTCTACTACCCTATGGAAGATGTCAGCCGATTACATCTTCGGGAACTCATCCAAAATATCGGAGGAATACGCTTCATTCAACCGTTCTTGATCAACTCACAACGCATCTGGGTGAGGTCCTTCTATCCGAAGCTCGTCAACTTTTTGAGCTCACATCGGAGCATCAAACGAACAACATCCTCTCTTGATCGATTTACTCTAGAACTGAGTAAGATCCTTTAAACTGGAATTCTTCCATTTAACTGAGCCTACGTCGGCGCATCAAATCAGACAAATCATCTTCGTCGCTCTATTCAAGATGGACTAGAGGTCCTCTGTCACATCTCTGCCTGAAAACACCCGTGGTTTCGGCTCATAACTCTGGAAGCTACATCTCGTCAATCTCAGTAACAGCTGGGTCGTCTATCTGCATTGTAGACAACATCACGACCTCTGGGGTAGGCTGTACATCAACAGTCCTCTCAATCTGGCAGTCTCTATCAATGGACCGATCATCCGGTACAGATCCGAACACTCTCCTCAAACGAGAGGTCACAACACACACTATACCGATACGTTCCTAAGTCACCTGAAAACATCATGGTCGGCCCTCGTCCGAGACGAGCTCGCTCTGACTACATCACTAGCAGAAGCTCTTTCTGCGCTCAACACCCTGGTGACAGGAACCTCAAGCAGGTATCGAAGAAGAGAGATCAAAGAAACGAAAGGAATCAACGGGTCTAAAATGGATATATGATCATAATGAGGAATGGAATCAATGGGAGTATGATCATAGGAACGAACAGAAGCACGGATCTCAAGAAATGTACTGTAAGTGCATGGCAGCGCCCCGGCCTCCATCCCGAGGCCAAATGCGGAAGAGATGGCTAACTTTAATTTTCTTGAACCGGCACCACCGCGCACTAAAAACTTGGATCGAACCATTAACTAGTCCTAGCTAACAACAAGATGGGGAAGAGAGATATACCGAGTGATCCGTGTCCTCCGGTCTTCTCGTCGTCGTCCCGATCTCTTGCGGAATCTCCAGTCTCCACCTCCTCGTCGGAAGGGCACCACTTCGTCTGCTTCTTTTACGGGCACCCGCCTCTATACCAAGGCAACTCGGGCACGAAGTTGGCGAGCCGAGGTGCCCAAGATTTGCTGTAGAATGGTGTGTAGAACTTGTGTCTCATTTTGGGGTTTGGAATTGCCATATGGTGGAGGTGAAAAGGATGTGAGCTTTTGGAGATGAACCATATCATTTTTGCAAGCCAAATGAGAGTATTTCTCCCCACACCAAATTGGGACAGCCCACTCCTCATAGTGGCCGGCCACTTGTGGTGATGGGAGAGAGAGAAAAACAAAAAGGGGTGAGGATCAATCATACAAGGGAGAGTGTGAAGTGATCATGAGAAGGAATGATCACAAAACAAATCTAACACTCCAAAACCTAATCAACTCCCATCATAACTCCAGAAGTCAAACCATGATGACAAAAGAAAGTCAAGCAATGATGGTGCAAGTATCATAATACAATAATATGCAAAGACCCCCTTCCAAATTGCCTATTTGCACAAATGCAAATAAGCCCCCCTCCACCAATCTTCGGCCATTGAAAGATACAAATGAAAATGGCCGAAACGGAAATCAAACTGGCAACTCCAGAAAACTGGTCCCGTAATAAATTATAGGAAAACCCAATACTGTGTATACACACTCACATTTGTATTCCGACCGAAATACAAATGCAATGAGATAAAATCTACACTGTACTATACTAGGATCCGGCTTATACCAAAGCCGGCTAGTAATATCCGTTCGATCCTGATCCGTGGAATACCGCACGTATCTGATCGAACCCTGCCATATATCCATACGGCCTATAGTACTAACTGTCCGATCCTGATCCGTGCAATACCGCACGTATCTGATCGGACCTTGCCATATCTCCATACGGCCTCTACAGCGTTTCGCCCGAAACTTGAGTAACTGAATGTGGGGGACTCTAAAGATTCTTCAATACTATGGCTGTGGATTTAACCACTAGCACGTCAGAGGTATTAGCCATACGTGACGGGCTACCAGCTATTGACCAAAAGGGACGTCGATGAGCGAACTCATCCTGACACCCTACTAAGCCTGTCAGTGACAATATCCGTACAGTCCGGTCCGTTCGTCTATGAGCATCGCATGGCGGGCCTAGGGGGTGGGTAAAAGTCAGACCCCCAAATCCGGTACAAGTCGTGTCAGAGTGTAGCCCAGAACACCGTGAGATACTACTGGAATACCTACCAGTAAATCTCCTGCCTTGGCCAAGGACTTCGTGTAAGGGCTCTCCTAGACACAGCGCGACCTCACCCCCAATACAGGGAGAGACGAACCCCTGAAGATCCGCTCACTGCCTCCATGTGGCTCGGGACTCTACCCAACTAAAACCTGTTTGCACGTCTCCTTTGAGCGTGGTAGGGTAGTAATCAAAGTACAGTGGGAACTCACACGAGATAAATGACGATCCTCAGGTCGATGAACTAACCTGTACACAAGTCACCAGGGAACTGCTATCTGACGTCAGGTATAAGACCAACTAGCATGTTCCCGGCGAGTCCTGTCCGGTGTACTCATAACCCAATGAGCACCTGTATACATCTTAGGTGAACCAACTGACACCAGTGGCTTGTGAGACCGGCCACCGCCCCTCGTCGGGGTCTCGACTGTATACACTAGTCTACTCTGGAGTATCGATGCCCTGTCTCGAAACTCCTACGACTATGGACCTTTTAAGGATGTGCTTATTGACCCCAGCTCCCACGTATATGATCGCCCTCATACTGCTGGCAGTCAAGCAAGAATCCTAGGGGCTCTATCAACGTGCAATAGTGACCTGTCAGGTCACCTAAAGCAGTACACGATGATAAAGATAAACCAGATAGCATACTGTCATCTTGAGTAAGACTGTCCTACCGGAATAGGTCCTCCCTCAATCATTGCAATCACGTGCCTGTGATCCAATAATTGACTCTGAGGGCACTATCTCCAACAATCTCCCACTTGCACTCAAGGCTAATTATTGCGATGTCGCATACTCACAGCCCGTGTGATACCGAACACCCAACTCCTCTACTTGTCAGTCTCACAAAGCTCGTTTGCGAAACTATTGCGTTCGAGGAATATCCTCAGTGAGTGGATCAGCATTGATGTTTCTTTCTATGTCTCTCTATATCTCATGTTCACGGAGAAAGCCATCTCCCGAAATGAGCAATACCTGTCTTAGAATGTGTCTGGATGTCTGATAGGACCTAGCTCATAAATGAATTCCAAATCCAAACTTCTTAGACTGTATCGTCAACTGAACTTAATCAGTATCCTGCGCCATGCCTCCCTCAGTATCCTCCTGGACCAGCTGTCCATAATACCGCCCCTCGTCAGAGGGAAAAACTATAACTCTGACAACCTCCTTGTCGTCCAGGTCACCTTGGAAGCCTGGAATGATAACTGTCTCCCGAATGAGGCTGTCGTTATCATATCCCTAGAACATCCACTTATGTTCTAAAACTGCTTCCGACTGTTTCTCTAGGATAGGATCAATGTCAACTTATTGCATCTAGTGCAAGAACAACATCTGGTGTGGTACTTGACATCTCATGATTCACTCAATTGCCTAAACAAGTGATCTGCCAATCATGCACATCCCTCTCCCCTTTAGTCTGTAAGACATCTTTAGAGAGGGTGACTACATCACCTGCAGGTACACTACCGTGCCAGGAGTCGTCCATTCTAAATACTCTTAGAATGCTGTCTAACTACCCAGATTGGGAAACTACCCAAATCTAGATCTAAAACCATAGATCCAGTAACCACAATGTTTGATATGAAATCCATATCCTTTGTGGAGAAACCACTGTGTGACGACCAAAGTATAACCGATCGTAGTATAGGAATATCACTTCCTACTCTGTGTATGTCATCCAAATACCAGGACATCACACCCTACTACCTTCTCAACAGATCCATCCCCTATTCTGATGAAGTCAAACCTATGACTGTCACATCAGAAATTGATGATCTATCTCCGCTATATCTGCTTTAGTCTATAAATAGACATAAGCTACCTGTCCACCAATGCTTCCGCCGCTCCCACCGACTACGACAACCCTCTGGAAGAGTCATATACACGTACACTTCTGAAGCCAGTTCAGAATGACGCTATACTCATCCTCCTGCCGGGTCTTGCAGCCTGGAACAACAGCAATGGCAAGTGTGGGTAAACAAGAACTTCCCTGTCACCGTCCTTGAGGCTACCGGAGTACCTCTCGGGTGCCTGAAGTTACCCACCTTATCTGCGGAGTGGCCAATAGAATGTCAAACCAGATTGAATCTTTAGGTTCCTTATCAAATCTTCAGTAATCGTTTGTGGTTCTGGAATTACTTCCAGTTCTACCATACTCCCACTACTGTTTTCTGAAAAAAATTCATTTTATTAAAACTGTGGTGAGTCTAGAACAATATCGCTATTGATCTTCAAGATGGTAGAAAGTCAACCCTCGTCATAGCCTGGGTCAGCCCACAAACAGCCATTACAGAAACGTGCCTTGAGTTATCCAGAGTCTGGTTTTAAGCATAAACCGGACAACTCCCCGTACCTTAACACCGTTAAGATATGAACTGTTCTATATCTAATATAGAACCAGAGGCACTTATTTAATTGAACTAGTTTCAAATCATGCAGCTATCTCCAGTGCATGTCAACTAAATGGAAGGAGGCCTATCAGCGTTACTCAACTTAGGAATGCTTCCAATTATGAGTAACCTGAAAGAGAAGCAAGTTCCCTAAATCATTACTATCAACTGAATACCATACACAAGTATCTACATCTTCGATCACTTTGAAGAATCCCGATACTTGCTACACCTGGTTCTCTATTCTATTCAAATACCTATAACTTCTCAAAATTCGGACCCTGTGTTTCCACGAAACACCTGTCTAAAAACTAGAGAAGTCATAAGTAAACCGAATATAGTACGAGGACCTACCCCTCTGTCTTGATGGACCCTGGACAACATACAATACTCTGTATAAGTCCCTTGAGTCTGATAACTCATTCACTGTGTGTCGTAGGTTGAAAACTGTACTTATGGTTAAGAAGAATTACACCGCTGTTTAATGCTCCTTACCTAACCATCCACTGATATAGGTAAATGTCATCGACATAATTTCAAAAAGTATATCTCACTCTATGAAAATAGACGTACAGATATATCGATTTGAAATTGGTGCATAACAGCGGATATTCAAAACCAAATATTTGCCGACCGGCAAACAGCCCAGGTGATTTCCTCAAATATCACTGATTACAACGAATCCCGATATAATGAGGATGATCACCCAATTCCCAATAGTTTACTCCCACTCATCATCTGTAAAACCATACAGATGTGAGAATCATATCTGGTAAATACATACCCTGGAGCAAGTGTCTAATCGGGAAATCGGTTTTCCTTTAACAGTACACAGTGAAACTGAAACATTGAAATGTTTCGATAGGGTATCCCGGTATTCCTAGTAATGCCTCTTCCAGATTCACGACTGTAACCGTATAATTCTTTGCCACCTCTCCAAATCCCTTTATATGTCTTTAGTCATTACCTTCTGCACACCCCTTCAGGCCAAATGGTTTTCTTCCTTCCCTACCGTTTGGCACCAGCCTATGCTTTGGAAGAAGACTATCCAATAAGTATAATGGGTGTAATGTCCTAAT
Organism: Agapanthus africanus; assembly: GCA_030015575.1. Lineage (NCBI taxonomy): Eukaryota > Viridiplantae > Streptophyta > Magnoliopsida > Asparagales > Amaryllidaceae > Agapanthus > Agapanthus africanus. The sequence goes on along the minus strand of JASDDO010000006.1, from coordinate 225,883,718 downwards.
CCTATGAACACTCGCAAAGCGAGAGAAGGTGAAGATAAAAGACAACCGAATAAACCTTATTCCTATTTCTCCTGAACCAGAATCCATCCCCGAACTGGAACAAGTTCCTTTCGAGTTCGTATATAACCATACGATGGAGTATCCAATAAATTGTGGATCTTCGTAGTGATACGGAGTGTCCTGTAGAAATACAAAGGTGATTTAGGATTGGCGAAGAAATACTTGGTTTGGTCGTGAATAGCAGTCGCAGTTTACTTTGCCCTCTTACTAATCCCTTGCTTTGTCTTAACTTAATACCTTCTGTACACCATCGTTATGCTAATTGGTTTTCTTCATTCCCTACCGGTCGGCACCTGCCTATGGTTTGGAAGAAGACTATCCAATTTGCGTAATAGGTGTACTATCTCCTAAACCAAGGAGTACTCGCAACCTGAGAGAAGGTAAAAGGAAAAGACAACTGAATAGTCCTATCCGTTTTCTCTAGAACCTGAAACCATCCTCGAATAAATTCCTTCGAGTTCGTATATAACCATACGATGGTTTTGTACAATGGAAGTGGACGTTCGTAGTAATACGGGGTGTCCTGGAGAAAAGGGTAAAAGTAGGAGTGGCAATGAGGTTTGCAACTCTGACAATCCAAAAGCCAGTGTTTTAGAAGGTTCGGTCAACTTGGTCACTGAGTCATAGTCTTAGGGTCGGGTCAATGGTCGCTGCTAAAGAGAGAGAGAAAAGAAACACTCAGCGTGCACTCTAACCTAGATCAGAATGGTTACCAATTTATCTAATCTGGAAACCTCCCACTGTACCGTCAAATTCTCCTCCAAACCTGAAAGAAGAATTAGTCGGGATCACCCGAGGAGTAAACTAACTCATCAGTGGGAATTGGGATCCAACTATCATTGCATGATAACGTGATGGAATCCGCTCACGTTTTCACACTCCAGATGGTATGCGCATATCTGGCAAGTTTCAGTTTCTTTAGAAACTCCCGATGTGATTTCTACCCCATGCTCTTATGACCTTGACTTTGGCCAACATATCATAAGTCACATGTCAAGTTCTACCCGTCATTCTCCAGGTTAATTTGAACCCACCCGTACCTACCCTTGACTTTGGCCAAAATGGCAGTACGACTGTCCCAAACCAACGCATCTATCTATGCTGCATATGAATACCCCAATAGCTACCAATCACTGTGCCTTGACTTTGGCCAACATACACAGCTTGAATACTATTGACTACCCATATGAAACGACGGAGGGCTACGAATGGTTTCTGGCGAAAACCTTTAACGTAATGAACTTGATATCGTTGAAGGAACGGATAGCTTTTAAAAATATAGTGACGAAAACCATTGCTAAAGAGGTCACTCCCGGTGAAGGGATCTCGGCTCTTTCCTCGTAGAATGAGATGCAGGATATTCCAACTGAATACCACAGTGCAAAGCAAAAGTAATCGGCTATAGTGAAGTCATTGCCCTGATGCAAACTTTTTGTCCAAGGGGTCACTCCCGGTGAAGGGATCTCGGTCCTTGCCTCGTCGACTGAGGAGAATGATATTCTAACTGAATACCACGATGCTAAACAAAAGTGAACGTCCTTACAATAACAGCTTTTTGAAAAGTGTTCCAACAACATCAGATTAGGATAGTTTTTAACTTGCATTGATCTGAATCAACGCAGTCCCATCAATTGATCACACCACAAAGAACGGAAATATACTGATGTACGTATATGCCATCCGCATTCACCACTGGGTCCCGTCATTACCCGTTAGGTTAGCTAACTAATGACAGAGCGGGGACTGGACTAGCGCGGATGCAAAACATATACAACATCTACTAATATATATACCAATATATTATATTCGCTCCAGGCATGATAAAATGCAACATCACAGAAATGTACAGCATCACAGAACAATACAGATATCTGGGATCCCCGGGTTTCACAGAGCCACTACTGAAACCCGACGTTCCCCTGGTCGTGTGGACAGCCTGTGCAATGAAATCCTAGACCCCTACGGACGCGGCAAGTTACCCGCCAAAACCTGAAGCGAGGCAGCCCCCTTCAGCACCGTGAATGGACCACCCAGCACTTCACGGAATCCGGTAACTTGGGCACCCCTCCTGGGTCAACCTGTACCCCCTATGAGTGCGGCGAATAGCCCGCCAATCCTAGAGTGAAGCCCCCTCCGTCTCAATGCCATGAGATGCGGGCCCGTTGCCCTCTAGAACCCGGCTATCCGTGCACCCCACCTTGGGGTAATCCTAGTACAGAAAGTAAAATATACATACAACGGGTACATCGACCGCAACCTGGTCATGCCCCAAAATAATAATACAATCAGGCAGTGACGGCAGTCCACATGTCGGACGCTCGCCCCGCAATATCAAATATACATAATACAACTACAACAGTACTAGCACTGCAACCAGGCTATCCCCCACGACCAATCCGCAACATCACAGCATAACACAGAACATCAACGTGAAAGTCACGTTCGCAAATCCGTCTAACCGGGCTATAGCAGTTAGACTGGATTTACCGATCAAGTGACATTCACGGTCGTAGATATAATGTAAATACTGTGAACTAATGTGTTTAAAATACCCGATCGATCAAATTTTACCAAGTGAGTCCCCAAGCAATACTGTAGCACTCACAGAAATTCTGGGCCCAAACAAAGTATACCAAAACCCCTATTTTCAGCCCACAAGCCCACTGCAAAAAATTGGTCACGTGAATCCAAATTCCTGCGGCGGAACCGCGGTCGTACGGAAGGATCAGGTGACCAAAATTCTACAGTGTTCTTAGGATTCCCTGCACATCATTCTGCAGCACCCTGAAAAAATTTTCGAGACAAAAAAATTTCGACATAAACTGATATGCATGAAAACGCGGGTTTTGGGATTTTTGTTCGATCAGAAATGTAAAACACATTAGACAAAGCTAGACTATATTAATGGCGAGGCTCTGATACCACTGTAAGTGCACGGCGGCGCCCCGGCCTCCATCCCGAGGCCAAATGCGGAAGAGATGGCTAACTTTAATTTTCTTGAACCGGCACCACCGCGCACTAAAAACCCGGATCGAACCATTAACTAGTCCTAGCTAACAACAAGATGGGGAAGAGAGATATACCGAGCGATCCGTGTCCTCCGGTCTTCTCGTCGTCGTCCCGATCTCCTGCGGAATCTCCACCTCCTCGTCGGAAGGGCACCACTTCGCCTGCTTCTTTTACGGGCTCCCGTCTCTATACCGAGGCAACTCGGGCACGAAGTTGGCGAGCCAAGGTGCCCAAGATTTGCTGTAGAATGGTGTGTAGAACTTGTGTCTTATTTTGGGATTTGTGGAATTGCCATATGGTGGAGGTGAAAAGGATATGAGCTTTTCGAGATGAACCATATCATTTTTGCAAGCCAAATGAGAGTATTTCTCCCCACACCAAATTGGGACAGCCCATTCCTCATAGTGGCCGGCCACTTGTGGTGATGGGAGAGAGAGAAAAACAAAAAGGGGTGAGGATCAATCATACAAGGGAGAGTGTGAAGTGATCATGAGAAGGAATGATCACAAAACAAATCTAACACTCCAAAACCTAATCAACTCCCATCATAACTCCACAAGTCAAACCATGATGACAAAAGAAAGTCAAGCAATGATGGTGCAAGTATCATGATACAATAATATGCAAAGACCCCCTTCCAAATTGCCTATTTGCACAAATGCAAATAAGCCCCCCTTCACCAATCTTCGCCATTGAAAGATACAAATGAAAATGGCCGAAACGGAAATCAAACTGGCAACTCCAGAAAACTGGTCCCGTAATAAATTACAGGAAAACCCCAATACTGTGTATACACACCCGCATTTGTATTCCGACCGAAATACAAATGCAATGAGACAAAATCTACGCTTTACTATACTAGGATCCGGCTAATACCAAAGCCGGCTAGTAATATCCGTTCGATCCTGATCCGTGCAATACTGCACGTATCTGATCGAACCCTGCCATATATCCATACGGCCTATAGTACTAACTGTCCGATCCTGATCCGTGCAATACCGCACGTATCTGATCGGACCTTGCCATATCTCCATACGGCCTCTACAGCGTTTCGCCCGAAACTTGAGTAACTGAATGTGGGGGACTCTAAAGACTCGTCAATACTATGGCTGTGGATTTAACCACTAGCACGTCAGAGGTATTAGCCATACGTGACGGGCTACCAGCTATTGACCAAAAGGGACGTCGATGAGCGAACTCATCCTGACACCCTACTGAGCCTGTCAGTGTCAATATCCGTACAGTCCGGTCCGTTCGTCTATAAGCATCGCATGGCGGGCCTAGGGGGTGGGTAAAAGTCAGACCCCCAAAAGCGGTACAAGTCGTGTCAGAGTGTAGCCCAGAACACCCTGAGATACTACTGGAATAACTACCAGTAAATCTCCTGCCTTGGCCAAGGACTTCGTGTAAGGGCTCTCCTAGACACAGCGTGACCTCACCCCCAATACCGGGAGAGACGAACCCCTGAAGATCCGCTCACTTCCTCCATGTGGCTCGGGACTATACCCAACTAAAACCTGTTTGCATGTCTCCTTTGAGCGTGGTAGGGTAGTAATCAAAGTACAGTGGGAACTCACACGAGACAAATGACGATCCTTAGGTCGATGAACTAACCTGTACACATGTCACCAGGGAACTGCTATCTGACGTCAGGTATAAGACCAACTAGCATGTTCCCGGCGAGTCCTGTCCGGTGTACTCATAACCCAATGAGCACCTGTATACATCTTAGGTGAACCAACTGACACCAGTGGCTTGTGAGACCGGCCACCACCCCTCGTCGGGGTCTCGACTGTATACACTAGTCTACTCTGGAGTATCGATGCCCTGTCTCGAAACTCCCACGACTAGGGACCTTGTAAGGATGTGCTTATAGACCCCAGCTACCACGTATATGATCGCCCTCATACTGCTGGCAGTCAAGCAAGAATCCTAGGGGCTCTATCAACGTGCAATAGTGACCTGTCAGGTCACCTAAAGCAGTACACGATGATAAAGATAAACCAGATAGCATACTATCATCTTGAGTAAGACTGTCCTACCGGAATAGGTAATCCCTCAATCATTGCAATCACGTGACTGTGATTCAATAATTGACTCTGAGGGCACTATCTCCAACATGTACATCCTAAGGTCACTTAAGCGGAGCAGCGTGTAACGTTTTCAAAATAATAAAATATGAATTTTGGGAAATTTTATAATTTAATATTATTTTAATGAATATTTTAATATTCTGGTATAATTAAATACAAATAAATGGGGAAAATTTTTGGAAAATTCTAAAATAGGGTATTTTATGGAATTATGTCATTTTAAAGTTTTTAAGATTAGTTATATGCTAATTTAGTGCTAATCGCGATTAAAATCGCTAATTGGATTTTTAGCATTTTTGTGCAAAAATGTGCACATATCATTTTCCACACTTCCTACACTTGTGTTACATTTCTATTGCCATGGTTCTTCTTTTGGGTTCACTATTGGAGTGAGAAGGAATAGAAAAAGAAAAGAAAAAGAAAGAGTAAGTATGATGATGAGAGAGAATGTCTAGGTCAAAGCTCTTTTGACCCATGCCCCCCATCATTACCCTTCTCATTTTCTCTCCCCTCTTCCACTTGAGCTGCTGCTGCTCTCTCTCTCCCTCTTCATGAAACCTTAGATCCACCATGAAATCAACCCCAAAACCCCATTCCCACTTCACAAAACTTGCTCCCAAGCTCACCAGCTACACATTGAACCTAGCAAGATTGGATTTGGAGGAGTTTGAGCAACTCAAGAAAATTCTTGAGTTGCCAAAGGAGGTAATTTCTGCACCCTCAAGTAGTATTTCAATTTCTTGTGCATCAATTATAGTTTCATATCGATATTGTGTCGTTTTGTGGACTTTGGAGAATTCAAGTTAGGGTTTAGGGTTAGACATGAAATCAAAGTGGAATTGAGGCTTGTTGTGACCTTAGAACCCCTTGTGTGATGCTAATTTGAACCCAAACCTGAACTAGAAACCAGAATACGGATTTATGAGATGATGTCGGAGAAAAACTGTAAATCTGGGAGTGTTTTGTGGAATCTGCTATCACCCCGAGACCCCAAAAATAAAACTGAGTTGACAGTGAGATGTGCAGGAACCATTGAACCACCACACCAAACCCTAGCCCCCAGCTCCAAAGTACAGCCGCCAATTTATTCCTTCTGGCCGCAAATTGCGGCAAGAGCAGGAAGGAACTGTCTCGATTTTTGTGCATGGCCCTATTTCCTCTAGTCTTGACCCTGGGTATGTCTAGTTTTGACTGATTCCATCTAGGGTGAAATCTGGGTTGATTTGCTTGAGTTGGCGTATGATATACGACTTGTTTTAGCATGGATTTTAGTATTTGGTGATTCGTTTCTGTCGGGTGGCGTTTGGACGACAACGACAAGTGGATATTGAACGTGTTTACATGCGAGACGATAGGTTTTTACCTATGCGAGTAGCGTGTGTTATTTTGGTTTCTGATGTGATTTTCATGTGCTTTAGCGTTGTGATATACTTGTAGATACCCTACGTGATGTTGAGGCAAAGAAGATGAAGATGGCGACATCGGCACCGACACATGAGAAGCAAGGTGAGTAGATTTATATCTACGGGGAGAAGTCGGGTGGATGGCGTATAGCACCCCCGCAGTCCGTGGTGATGTATACGAATACGTATACATACATATATTTATTATGTGTTGTTTAGGATTATTGATGGTAATAATGGATTATTGTTGATAAGGATGTATTGGTTGAGTATAGTGCGAAACCCTAGAGTAGTGGTTGCACCCACACTCACACATACACACATACTTGCATACATTCCTTCATTTATCTGTGCGCATATGAGATGTGTATATCTACACATGGGTATGGGACTATGTGTTCATATACGAGTTTTGAGGATGATACTTTTGATTGAGATGAGTCGATGAGACTCGATTGAGGCCGTGAGATTTGGCGACATGACAGAGTTCGTATTGGAGATGTGATATGATGGTGGTGATACCTGTCATGTGATGAGATAGTGTGATATCGACTCAGATTTAGGTGGTTTCCATACCCCTCTCGATTGACTTGATTGTTGGGTTCGTAGTTCGCATAGTAGGCGTTAGGCTAGACCCGAGTCATACCTATTTGAAAACTAACGAATCGGGGATATTTTAAAGATAAGCAAAAGGGTTTATATGGATATTTTCAAACGACGCATCTTTTCTTAAAACACCGTAGCCCTTGTTTTACCAAAAGCCCTGATTCATCTTATTTCAAAAGGCAAGGTTGCATGATATATCTATTGAGGCAGGTTCTCTACTGTTGTGTTGATTATTCGATTCCGCATATTCATGCTATTTGCATTGCATCGCTTGTATTGTTGATATATTTCAGTCATGCTGCTAGGACACCAGCACCATTATCGATGATGCGTATGTTCTACGTACACTTGTTTGCCGGCTCACACACTTCGTCATCGATAATTGCCATGTCACTACACTGTAGTACTGTTGCATTCAGGATATGACCCTTGCATGACATATTGATATGCTACCTTTCTGCTATATGTCGCATACATGCTGCTTTCTGATTATACGCATTGAGATATGTTGTTTCCATGATATTTCTGGTTTTGGGAACTGTGGGTGTTTAAAAAGGGAATATGTAACTGTTTTAAAACCCGGTTACCCTTGATATGATATTTCGGTGCGTCCACCATGTGTTTTCTCGGTGTTGAGAGCGACATGTGAAACCCGATTCGAGTAGGCAGATGAGGCCGATTGCGGGTACATGGTGGACCCGGTATGGTTCCCCGAGGCAAGAAATGTTTTTCGTGGAGTAGACGATGTGCCTGGCAGGGTGGCGAGTACCTACCGGTGATTGGTTGGACCTGGCGGTTATCCGGAGGATACTGACCAGAGTCGATAGATGGATATGGGCGTACTGCCGGGGCCGAGGGCCGATACCGCAGACAGAGCCCGTGGGCCGATCCGGACTGACGGAGCCCGATATATGAGGATTTACGTGCCGATGGTGGGCACAGTTTTCATGATGTTTTCGAGTGCCGATGCTGGGCACTCCGGTTCCATGATTTTGACGTGTCGCGAGGGACACATGTGGTTTATATCCTTATATTTCCATGCATATGCTGATGATATTTACATGCATGATGGTTATTGTCAATGGTGACGAGTGGACGGGATCCACGTACATGCAGATTGATTTCATTGATTGTACCTCACATTTATGTTATGCTATCACCTGAGGCACTGGCACGAGTACTTGGCACTACACTCATGTATAGAGATTACATTGCCAGTTTAGCATGTTTCAGACTTATTCATATTGAGTTTTATATTTATCTGATCGTATTGACCTAGGATGGGTCATTCATTCGATCTCTACTTATAGATATTTTTCTATTCACGAGTTGGCAACTCACCCCCGTTGTGCCACAGTCCTTGCAGGTTCTTGCCGTACAGATTCCATAGCGGCATTTCTGGCACTCTGCTTCCATATGGGTGACTTGCGTTGGTAGGTGGGTTCTTTTGTATCAGAACTGCCATTGCTCATGTATTATTCTTTGTATCTAGTCATTCCATCAACCAAAACTTGTATATTGTTTTAGACTCAGAAAACAGTGTTGTATTATTTCGACTTTAGAGTCGCGCTTGTAGTATTATGGTTTTCTGGCTGTTTGAGTTTCTTTTTGGATTTTGATCATCGCCCTTCGGCGTTGTATATTATTATTGCTTGCGTGGTTGTGATCGTCGATTGACGAAGAGCTAGCTCCCGCTGGGGGATGCCTTTTATCGTTTCTTATATATTATTCTTGTTGTACCCCGTTTGGGGCCAGTTTTTACAAAGGAAACTCTGCCGAAATTTTCAGAAAAGACTACTCATTTTTTTAAAAATGCATTTCGGCTTAGTTATTTAGAAACTTTGATTTTCAAAACATGATTTCTTTACTCCTTAAAACCAGTTTTCCTTATTTACTCTTTAAATGGTTTTAGATTTCTGGGCTTTTTGCTTACTTGGATCAGATGGGGTCCTATAGACTTCATATGGTTCAAGGGCCAGTCACGTGATCTTTCGGGTCGTGACAAAGTTGGTATTAGAGCGCTAGGTTGACCTTGGTTCGAGTCTAAGTTTGACTATGTGGAGCCTAGGGCGTTATATATATACGGAACTTCGGCTTGACCTTACGGAACTTAGACTTAGTCGAGGGGGTATTATACCCGAACTTTCGTCACGTAGGATGACCCTTGGTTGATGGAATAGGTGACTAAAGTAGAGTGACGTACCGTGGGTATGTTCCGCGGCATACTTACGACACGCCACTCCGCTTAATAAACCTTAGGTTGTACATTTCCTTGCACCGTATTATATTCCTTCCTATGATCTACCTTCATCGATACTGGTTATGGTTTTGCTGCCACGATTGCACGGGCAGAGTGAGCTACGGCTCGAGTTGCGTCAGCACGAGCTCATCGGGGACGAGGACTGACCAGGGCGTGATTCCAGAGGTGTACGATTGCAAATTGAGGAGTCGTCTTATTGTGTTTTCGCGCCATGAGCGTTGGATTGATCGCTTTTACGAGATTTCCCGGGTGTGCTGATCGGCACCAGAGGATTGAGCCACTGATAAAGGCCAGCCAGGATGTGATGACCGTTGATATTATCGCTTATCCAGGACGATTGAGGCGTTGTCCAGCGCACGGATGAAGGAGCCAGTTGCTGCTGCGGAAGATGAGATATCGCCTAGATGATTGGAGCTACTGCAGCATGAGCATATTCTTAGAGATATGATAGTGAGTCGCTAGTCACCGAGGATTAATGACTAGGACATATGGTTCGTTCTCTTACCCCGATGCAAGGTCATCAGATAGATTGATTCCAGCTAGAGACGACTTCACGCAGATTCGTTGAGAGTCGATTGAGACGATCGAATGTCAGGAACCCATTTTCCAAGTTTAAAGTATTCGGAAAGACATGTAAGCGATTCTATGGACCCTCTAGAAGAATGAAACCCTAACTCGACATAATGACCGTGTGAAAGCCTTTGAACCTTAGGGTTTGCGGCAGTTCCGCGGCGCCATTATTGAGGCTTGGGTTTGCCCTTATACGGTTGGACCACCGATGCTGTGGTATGTACTCGATACTATTAAACTGTACCCGAGATGTTGTGCTCTTGGAGGATTGTGAGGTTCTGACGAGTCGATCGGATGGTTCGACATCTTTCGGATATCATGTGATGGGACACTGCTTGGGAGACTCCAGATACGAGCATAGCCGTTAGAGCGCAGTCTGTGTAGCCACGATAAGATGAGTCCGAATTAGTCGATATTGAAGCAGAGTGGAGTAATGAGTTTGCACGAGATTTCGATGAGATGACGTTTCACTCCGCTGACATCAGAGATGCGATATGCATGCTGAGGACGTGTTCGGCTAGATATCTCCTACTGAGTGATGAAGATACCGAGTTCGTGATTTAGAGTCCGTGTGAGAGACTTCGGATGGACCGTAGCCGAGGACATTGCAGTGCGCAGATAGAGACGCGACGTCGAAATGGACGGTGATACAGACAAGCAGGATAGAAGTTCGTACGAGATGCAGATGAGCTGTTACTACTCCCCATTAAGATTAAAGGTCGGATTTGCCTACATAGGCGCAGGGATGCGACCAGCTTCCGAGGAGATGTTGTACTAAGGACGCAGATGTCCAGAGAGCGAGAAAAGATTATGCCAGAGTACCAGCCTCCGTGTAATTTGGCTTAGGCAAGATCAGAAGAGACCTTGAGTAGGATTCCTACCAGTACACTGCTGCAATAAGAGTTGCACCCAGGATCAGATGTGTGATTGGTATTCAGAGGACCAGAGGTCGGCGCCAGAGATGTGCTGCTTTACGAGCGGTCGTGAGGATTGACCGGGAGATGACCAGGGAAGTGCCAGAATGGAATCGTTCCTGTCAGCACACCTGACTGGGCCGATGAGCCGATGGATTGCGAGATTGGTAATCCACAGGGAAGATAAGGAACCAGAGGCAGAGGATGCTAGCCGTGAGTAAGAGGCCAGTAGATATCTTGCGCCGCTAGCATTGGATGTACCGGCACCTTCTCGACTCGAAGGAGGATATACCGACGATAGTATTTATGATTTATGATTTTGTGATTTGACTATCACGTATCCGTCGCTTTGGATTTCGGTATTTTGGGCGATCTATTTGCATGATTTAGTCTTGATGACTGAGTTCCATGATATTTGATTTTGTGCATCATGGTTGCACCTACTGGGTATTTATACCTTGCACATAGTTATTACTCTTGAGGTATTGATTGTGATTTCATGCCTATTTTATGCCGGTGATTTGATTTACGCTTCCAGCATAGTTTCATGTACTTTTAGTGTTTTGACTTGTGCACGCTGATGCACGCGGTTGTGAGTTTTTCCATCGCGGTACACCTGATTTTGATTAAGCCGCGTTGTATATCGTTTCTTGCCTTGGCTGCACCTGTTTATGACTTTATGGATTTCATACGGTTGATTTGGTGTTGTGCATATGTTACGCACACGATTTGATTTTTGCACTCGGTATAGCTTATATGTGCTTGAAGTGCATTGATATGTGTTTTGTGCACGCAGTTGCACAGATTTATGATTTCTTTTATACCTGGGTACACTTGGTGCTGCTGCTTACGTATTTGAGTTATTGCTTGGTATTTGTGCATTGGATGCACCGGTTCTATACTTCGTGCGTTTGTCGCACCAGTTTTATGTTTCTTGCGTGTATCGCATCAGATTTATATTTTGTGCCTTTGTTGCACCGGATTTATATTTTGTGCATTACGGTTGCACCTGACTTCGATTTGATGTCTTTCGATATGTCAATTTTGATTCTGATATTGATGTGGATTCTTGCACTCCGTGCTTTTGACTGAACTTACGCATGTTCGGCGTTGCTATCGGATTTTGTGTTTCCGTGCATGTTGAGTGCGTAGGGTCTAGATTTTCATTCGTGCACGATGGATGCACCGATTTGGATTTTCGCGCATATTGGGCACATGTTTTGAGATACGATTTTGGTGCACACTAAATGCACTAAATCGAGATTCTTCGTGCATGTCAGATGCACCTGTTTTGACTGTCAGGCACACACGTTGCCTATGACAGATGCTTCGTGCACACCCGTTGCACCTAGATGTTGTTTTGTGCACCTGTATGGCACATATATGGATTTTGATTTCCGTGCGCACCAGACGCATAGGGTGATGTTATGTGCATTTTTGGGATTTATTCCTTTTGGAGCAGTACATTTCTATGATATTTGATATTCGTTTTGTACCGAGCAGGACTAGTCAGAGGACAGTACTTGGATATATTTTGCATGCATTGATAGTTCGAAGGGATTTCCAAAGAGCGAGCTATAGTCTCAATATATATATACCTACGTGTCCGATGTGACATGAAACGTTTTAAAAACAAGGAAACCCTTCTAAATTGTTTTCAAAATGGCGGAACGTACCTATTAAACAAAGGATATATATATATGTATACGTAAATAGTTATTTTCTTATGAAAAATGTCCGCCCCTGTGCAGTGTTACGTGCATCGCACAACGACTCAAAAAGATTTGGTATGCATTTTCATCAGCTATTCACATGTATAGGTTGGATGTCTACATGTATAGTTCTAATCTATATCATATTGGTTTTGTATTGGATTTGACATTTGTGTCGTTACCAAGACTCCGATGATTGCGGGATGCTTGACGGAGTGTTTCTTTTGAGTATCTGCTCAGTACTCATGCGCATGCATTGCGCTATGATGTTTTATGTATAGATGATTTCGGAGCCCCGATGACTTGGAATTTGTATTGCAATATTTTAGTATTTGGGGGTTTAAATTTAAATTCGGGGACCGAATTTCTTTAAGGGGTGTAGATTTTAACGTTTTCAAAATAATAAAATATGATTTTTGGGAAATTTTATAATTTAATATTATTTTAATGAATATTTTAATATTCTGGTATAATTAAATACAAATAAATGGGGGAAAATTTTGGAAAATTCTAAAATATGGTATTTTATGGAATTATGCCATTTTAAAGTTTTTAAGATTAGTTATATGCTAATTTAGTGCTAATCGCGATTAAAAATCGCTAATTGGATTTTAAGCATTTTTGTGCAAAAATGTGCACATATCATTTTCCACACTTGCTACACTTGTGTTACATTTCTATTGCCATGGTTGTTCTTTTGGGTTCACTATTGGAGTGAGAAGGAATAGAAAAAGAAAAGAAAAAGAAAGAGTAAGTATGATGATGAGAGAGAATGTCTAGGTCAAACCTCTTTTGACCCATGCCCCCCCATCATTTCCCTTCTCATTTTCTCTCCCCTCTTCCACTTGAGCTGCTGCTGCTCTCTCTCCCCCTCTTCATGAAACCTTAGATCCACCATGAAATCAACCCCAAAACCCCATTCCCACTTCACAAAACTTGCTCCCAAGCTCACTAGCTACACATTGAACCTAGCAAGATTGGATTTAGAAGACTTTGAGCAACTCAAGAAAATTCTTGAGTTGCCAAAGGAGGTAATTTCTGCACCCTCAAGTAGTATTTCAATTTCCTTGTGCATCAATTCTAGTTTCATATCGATATTGTGTCGTTTTGTGGACTTTGGAGAATTCAAGTTAGGGTTTAGGGTTAGACCTGAAATCAAAGTGGAATTGAGGCTTGTTGTGACCTTAGAACCCCTTGTGTGATGATAATTTGAACCCGAACCTGAACTAGAAACCAGAATACGGATTTATGAGACGATGTCGGAGAAAAATTGTAAATCTGGGAGTGTTTTGTGGAATCTTCTATCACCCCGAGACCCCAAAAATAAAACTGAGTTGACAGTGAGATGTGCAGGCACCATGGAACCACTACACCAAACTCTAGCCCCCAGCTCCAAAGTACGGCCGCCAATTTATTCCTTCTGGCCGCAAATTGCGGCCAGAGCAGGAGGGAACTGTCTCGATTTTTGTGCATGGCCCTATTTCCTCTAGTCTTGACCCTGGGTATGTCTAGTTTTGACTGATTCCATCTAGGGTGAAATCTGGGTTGATTTGCTTGAGTTGGCGTATGATATACGACTTATTTTAGCATGGATTTTGGTATTTGGTGATTCGTTTCTTTCGGGTGGCGTTTGGACGTCAACGACATGTGGATATTGAACGTGTTTACATGCGAGACGATAGGTTTTTACCTATGCGAGTAGCGTGTGCTATTTTGGTTTCCGATGTGATTTTCATGTGCTTTAGCGTTGTGATATACTTGTAGGTACCCTACGTGATGTTGAGGCAAAGAAGATGAAGATGGCGACATCGGCACCGACACATGAGAAGCAAGGTGAGTAGATTTATATTTACGGGGAGAAGTCGGGTGGATGGCGTATAGCACCCCCGCAGTCCGTGGTGATGTATACGAATACGTATACACACATATATTTATTATGTGTTGTTTAGGATTATTGATGGTAATAATGGATTATTGGTGATAAGGATGTATTGGTTGAGTATAGTGCGAAACCCTAGAGTAGTGGTTGCACCCACACTCACACATACACACATACTTGCATGCATTCGTTCATTTATCTGTGCGCATATGATGGTGTGTATATCTACACATGGGTATGGGACTATGTGTTCATATAAGAGTTTTGAGGATGATACGTGGGATTGAGATGAGTCGATGAGACTCGATTGAGGCCGTGAGATTTGGCGACATGACAGAGTTCGTATTGGAGATATGATATAATGGTAGTGATACCTGTCATGTGATGAGATAGTGTGATATCGACTCAGATTTAGGTGGTTTCCATACCCCTCTCGATTGACTTGATTGTTGGGTTCGTAGTTCGCATAGTAGGCGTTAGGTTAGACCCGAGTCATACCTATTTGAAAACTAATGAATCGGGGATATTTTAAAGATAAGCAAAAGGGTTTATATGGATATTTTCAAACGACGCATCTTTTCTTAAAACACCGTAGCCCTTGTTTTACCAAAATCCCTGATTCGTCTTATTTCAAAAGGCAAGGTTGCATGATATATCTATTGAGGCAGGTTCTCTACTGTTGTGTTGATTATTCGATTCCGCATATTCATGCTATTTGCATTGCATCGCTTGTATTGTTGATATATTTCAGTCATGCTGCTAGGACACCAACACCATTATCGATGATGCGTATGTTCTACGTACACTTGTTTGCCGGCTCACACACTTCGTCATCGATAATTGCCATGTCACTACACTGTAGTACTGTTGCATTCAGGATATGACCCTTGCATGATATATTGATATGCTACCTTTCTGCTATATGTCGCATACATGCTGCTTTCTGATTATACACATTGAGATATGTTGTTTCCATGATATTTCTGGTTTTGGGAACCGTGGGTGTTTAAAAAGGGAATATGTAACTATTTTAAAACCCGGTTACCCTTGATATGATATTTCGGTGCGTCCACTATGTGTTTTCTCGGTGCTGAGAGCGACATGTGAAACCCGATTCGAGGAGGCGGATGAGGCCGATTGCGGGTACATGGTGGACCCGGTATGATTCCCCGGGGCAAGAAATGTTTTTCGTGGAGTAGACAATGAGCCTGGCAGGGTGGCGAGTACCTACCGGTGATTGGTTAGACCTGGCGGTTATCCGGAGGATACTGACCAGAGTCGATAGATGGATATGGGCGTACTGCCGGGGCTGAGGGCCGATACCGCAGACAGAGCTCGTGGGCCGATCCGGACTGACGAAGCCCGATATATGAGGATTTACGTGCCGATGCTGGGCACAGTTTTCATGATGTTTTCGAGTGCCGATGCTGGGCACTCCGGTTCCATGATTTTGACGTGTCGCGAGGGACACAGGTGATTTATATCCTCATATTTCCATGCATATGCTGATGATATTTACATGCATGATGGTTATTGTCATTGGTGACGAGTGGACGGGATCCACGTACATGCAGATTGATTTCATTGATTGTACCTCACATTTATGTTATGCTATCACCTGAGGCACTGGCACGATTACTTGGCACTACACTCATGTATAGAGATTACATTGCCAGTTTAGCATGTTTCAGACTTATTCATATTGAGGTTTATATTTATCTGATCGTATTGACCTAGGATGGGTCATGCATTCGATCTCTGCTTATAGATATTTTTCTATTCACGAGTTGGCAACTCACCCCCGTTGTGCCACAGTCCTTGCAGGTTCTTGTCGTACAGATTCCATAGCGGCATTTCTGGCACACTGCTTCCATATGGGTGACTTGCGTTGGTAGGTGGGTTCTTTTGTATCAGAACCGCCATTGCTCCTGTATTATACTTTGTATCTAGTCATTCCATCAACCAAAACTTGTATATTGTTTCAGACTTAGAAAACAGTGTTGTATTATTTCGACCTTAGAGTCGCGCTAGTAGTATTACGGTTTTCTGGCTGTTTGAGTTTCTTTTTGGATTTTGATCCTCGCCCTTCGGCGTTGTATATTATTATTGCTTGCGTGGTTTTGACCGTCGATTGACGAAGAGCTAGCTCCCGCTGGGGGATGCCTTTTATCGTTTCTTATATATTATTCTTGTTGTACCCCGTTTGGGGCCAGTTTTTACAAAGGAAACTCTGCCGAAATTTTCAGAAAAGAGTACTCATTTTTTTTTAAAATGCATTTCGACTTAGTTATTTAGAAACTTTGATTTTCAAAACATGATTTCTTTACTCCTTAAAACCAGTTTTCCTTATTTACTCTTTAAATGGTTTTATATTTCTGGGCTTTTGGCTTACTTGGATCAGATGGGGTCCTATAGACTTCATATGGTTCAAGGGCCAGTCACGTGCTCTTTCGGGTCATGACACAGCGTCTCGCAAGTATACCACGGAACATACACAAAGTACGTCACTCTACTCAAGCTACCTACTCCATCAATCAAGATCAACCTATACGACGAAAGTTCGGGTGTAATACCCCCTCAGTCAAGTCTAAGTTCCGTAAGGTCAAGCCTGAACTTGAGCCAAGGTTAAACTTAATGCTTTGATACCAACTTTGTCATGACCCGGAATTTAGCTCATGACCGACACTTAAATCACGCAACGTCTAAAGGCGTAACGTAATTCAAGTAAGCCAAAGCCCAGAAATCTAAACCTTTTAGAGAAAATAGTGGAGGTGCAGTTTTGAAATAAGGGTATATTGAAATCATGTTTTTCTTTAATGCATAGATAATGAAACATGAAAATAAAAGTGTATTATACTATAGTTGAAAACATTTTTCGTCTTAAAAAAAATTGGGCAGCACCTCCAGTGTATATTTCGATCCAAAAACCACATTCAAACAATATAAATAGGCATCCCTAAGCGGGAGCTAGCTCTTCGCCAATCGGCGGAAACACAACCACGCAAGTAAGCAAGAGATATATACGACGCCCAACGGAGAAGATCAAGATAGAAAGAATAAATAAATAAATCAAGACATCAAAACCTCAAAGAAGCGAACATACACCCATCGCTCTAAGTATCGCTACACAAGTCTTTCTAATCTAATAAATATACAAATTCTAGATTCTGACTGATGGAGTTTATCTAGATACAATAGGAATAGTAAATAAAAGAGTTTGCACGATCCAATGTGTCCTACGTACCATATCAAAACACCCGAATGCAAGCTATGTTCCAGCGATACCGCTACTGATCCAAGCAGTCAAATCTGCAAGAAACTGTGGCACAACGGGGGTGAGTTTCTAACTCGTGAGTAGAAAACATCAGCAGGTAGAAATTGAATAAAAAAACGATTCCTAAGTCATATTGTATCATGAAGGTGATACTATGATATCTAGTGTGACCATGTATGCATATATCTCATGACAGAGTCAACGCCAACAATATAATCAATGTCAATGACATATACAAATTAACATCTTTCATCATATGCATGTATGCATATGGATATCATCTACGTGTGTCCATGAACGACACAATCAACATCATGGAACCTGAATGTCCAACATCGATACTCAAAACATCATAAAAACATATGTATGTATGTATGTATGAGGATAATCAACCAACATGTGCCCATCAACGGCACATTAATATCATGGAATCTGAGCGTCCAACACCGACACTCGAAACATCATGAAACCCGTGTCTAGCATCGACACATAAATTCTCATATCTCAGTCTCCGTCAGTCCGGATCGGCCCACGGCCTCCGTCAGTCCGGATCGGCCCATATCCATCTCACGACTCCGGTCGGTATCCTCCGGATAACCGCCGGGTCCAAACTATCACCGGTAGGTAGTGCTCCCCCTGCCAGGCTCATCGTCTACATCTCGAGCTTCTTGTCCCGGGGTACCTCACCTGGTCTACCATGTACCCGCAGACGGCTCATCCAACTCTTCGAATCGGGTCTCGAAAACATGCTCAGAACCGAGAAAGCTCATAGTGGATCCCTCGAAATATCATATCAAGAGAAATCGAGTTTTTCAAACAATACATAATTTCCTTTGAAATATAACCATGGTTCTCAAATCCATAGATCTCATGAAAACAATATCTCAATTCATATAACCATAAAGTACGATACATGAAAATATAGAACAGTAATATGAGCATATCAAGCACGTCATGTAAGCATGTCCTATGATAATGATGAGCAATGATTGTACTTTTACGGTTAAGATCAATATCATGATATGGCAGTTCTACTGTGCACGTGGCATAGCAATTACCGATAATGAATGTGTGTGAGTTGGAAAATCTATGTAAGTGTAACATGCGGATCATCGGTAACTGTGCAGGTGTACTAGCAGATGATATCATATAGCAATAAATACCGGAACGCGGTATGTACATCACGAGGGATAATCCTACACAAACATGAACAATAATCAGGTATATACGTCTACACATAAACCATACAGTCACTTTTAAAAGATATGAATCATGGTTTTAAAAGTGGGGGATACGGTGTTTTTAAGGAAAAGATACCATTTTAAAATCCGTAGCGTCCTTTAGTGTTTTCATTTCAAAGATGCATACGATTCGTCTGTTTGGAAATAGCTATGGTTCAGGTGGTATCTTTCGTCGGCGATCCTGCCTCATAACATCCGATAAGGCAATATCCTCGATCATCATCCTCAAACCACAAGCACGGATCAATCATCCGGTGTATCTCATCGCGTACGGTAATCCATCGTACGGCAGCAACAAACAGAATAGGGATTCTATCGACCTATAGAACAATGAGGGTACGGATCTAAACTCTCATACGACATATCGACATATTAAGCCAAGTCATCTTATATCATCATATTCTCTTTTCATCACATCAATATCTCACATCAAGTCAACTTACATATACCTCATATCTTATTAATTTCACAACACATCCATCTCAATCTCATGTCGTATTTACACCGATCTCATATCGTATCACTATCAACCCATACTCGTCTTCTTTTAATTACCTATGTATCACGATTCACATCCACATTTCATATCCTCATATATCAATCCGAGTCATCCTTATCTATCATATCATTTCACACTAAATCCTTTGATCACATCCGTAGGTTCCTAGTATAGATTTCTCCGACTATATTCTATATATCGGTTTTCCATTATCTTAATTGCGGGGGTGCTATACGCCATCCACCTGACATCCCTCGTAGATATAAATCTATCCACCTTCTAAACTCTTCTCTTAGCCTAAATCGATGTGCTTCGTTGTCTCGGAAGTAGCCTAGGTGATGTAGAGAGAGATGATGGATTAATTGGTCTCAAGAACCCTAGGTTTCTCAACACATGAGACTATTAGGGTTTGAGGTAGAAGAAGAGAAGCTTGGAGGAGATAACAGTGTTGTAGAGAGCAACATAACAATAACTCAAGTGAAGAATGGCTAAGTCTTGTGACTAATAAAGCACGCATGCCAAAGATAATATTAAAAATTATCTTCAACACAAAATATCTAGATATTTTCTACAAAATATCTAGATGCCACCTTCCCACAATAGTAACCCATGACTCACTAATTGAGTCAACAAGTAGCCATGCTTCACATAATAAAATTCAACACCTTATACATCCACCTCATAAACCATTTAACTAAATGGTTATAACAAATAATGAGGTTTCTTCTTCTAGAAGCACTCTTGTAACAGATTACAAGAATACCCTTCACCGTATATACATACTCGTATCCTTATTCCGAAAAATAAGAATACAAAAGAGAAGAAAAATAATCCAACAATATAATACTAGGATCCGGCTTAAACCAAAGCCCCCTAGTATTATCTGCCTGAACATCATACGTGCATAAGTACACGTATGTGATCGAACCCTGCCGTAAAACCATACGGCCTCTACATCGTTTCGCCCGAAGCAGAGAAACCCTATGTGTGGGACTATAAAGACTTGACAGTACGCCGACAGTGCGTTACTGGATAAATCCACAACCACAAGCACGTCAGCGGTATTAGCTGTACATAACGGCTACTCGGGTACCTGTCGAAAAGGAAAGCCGATGAGCAAACTCATTCGGATCCCTACTGAGCCTATCCGTGACAATATCCGTACAGTCCGGTCTCTTCGTCTAAGAGTATCGCATACCGGATCTAGGGGGTGGTAAGCGTCAGACCCTAATAACCCGATAATTCGTGCTGATGCGGCTCAGGACCAATTCGGGAAACTACTGATCATCCTATCGGTAAATCCCAACTTCCTTGGCCAAGGTCTTATGGTCCTAGCCAATCAAACACAGTGCGATATCAACTCCCCATACCGGGAGAGACGAATCCCTGACAATCACTCACTGCCTCCATATGGCTCGAGACTGCACCCAACCAAAACCTGTTTGCACGAATCAGTAGAGCCGTGGTAGGTAGTGATCAAAGCACAGTAGGAACTCATACGAGAAAAATGACGATCTTAGGTCCAAATACTAACATGTACACATGTCACAAGAGAACCGCTATCTGACGATAGGTATAATACCATCTAGAGGTTCACAGCAATTCTGTCCAGTGTACTCACCTCCAGTGAGCACCCGTATACAATCTTAGGTGATCACACCAATGGTTGTGGGACCAACCACCGCCCCACGTCGGGGTCTCGAAACATATACGCAAGTCTACTCTGGAGTATCAATGCCCGATCTCAATACTCCTGCGACTTGGGACTTTTAAGGATGTGCTTATAGAGTACCTAGCTCCCACAAGTATGATCGCCATCATAACGCTGGTAGTCAAGCAAGATCCTATCGGATTTATCAACATAAGGTCGACATATATAACATATGCACATGTTAAGATAAAGACAAACCATAATAGTATACTACTGTATCGAGTCTTTATCAATATGTGCAAGCTGGATAAAACATCAATAGAAATAAATACACATATCCTGACAAAGACATCTCAAATAATATACAATATAACTGAGCAAGATTGTCCTGTACATACATATCCCCAGCATCCATATGTATACATATGCAATACTGGCCTCTAGGGAATACATATCCAACACATTGATGTATATTATCGTAGATGCTTGGACATACATACATACATATACATATACATACATACATATATATATATATATACATACATATATATATATATATATATATATATATATATATAGGACTTTCTTGTTCGACATGATAGTATGCTATCTGGTTGCCTTTATCTTAATATGTAGACTAGTATACTGTCTTTCTCTTACATGTTGATGAAGCCCTTAAGATATGTACCTGACTACAAGGACTATGATGCAGATTATACTAGTAGGACCAGGGTGGTCCACAAGTACATCCTTTAAGTAGTTCCTAGTCGAGGGGATATCGAGATAGGGCATCGATATTCCAGAGTAGACTAGTGTATACGTTTCTTGACCCTGTATGGGGCGATGGTTGATCTCACAACCATTGGTGTATGACATCAAAGATATTACACAGGTGCTCATTAGAGAATGGGTACACAGAACAGGACTAGCCGAGAACTCCTAGTTGGTACTATACCTATCGTCAGATAGCAGTTCTCTGGTGTACTAGTACAGGTTAGTCTGTAGACCCAAGATCGTCATAGAGTCTTATGTGGCTCCCACTGTGCTTTGATTTCCTCCCTACAAAGGCTCAAAGGAGTAGAGAAAACATGTGGATTTTGGGTACAGTCCCGAGTCACATGGAGGCAATGAGCGATAGGAGGGGTTTCGTCTCTCCTGGTATTGGGAGTTGATGTTGCACTATGCTCGATTGGCTATAACAGTAAGACCCTGGCCAGGGCTGTTGATGAGATTTACTGGTAAGTATTAACAGTAGTTTCTTGAACTGTTATAAGCCATATATCGGCATGGCTTATCAAGTTACCAGGGTCTGACATTACCACCCCTAGATTCTATATGCGACATATCAGACGGAGAGACCAGACTATACGGTAAGTGTTACCTATAGGCTTCATGGGAGTTTGGAAAAGCTTTTTTGTTGATCTTCTAATCGCTCAATACCTGGGTAGCTGTTACGTCCAGCTAGTACCGTTGATGGCTTGTGGGTGACTGATGTGATCATCACCTACTTCTGGCGTATTGATGAGTCTTTAGAGTCCCACACAGAAGTTTTCTGGTTCAAGCAAAATGAAGTAGGGCACATATGCTGATATGTGCGGGGGCTTGATTAAATACGAGTATGAGATACGTATTCTAATCTGGCGGTTATTTGTTATCAGTTAGGTTATATGTGATATAACCGGATTATCGAATCAAGTGTTGATTTAATAATGTGATATACAGATAAATGATATTAGTCGGTTATATGTGATATAACCAGATTATTAAATCAAGTGTTGATTTAATAATTTGATATATATTATATTTGATATAATTATATATTAACTAATATTATTAGCTCACTAATTATATTCTTCATAATATATATATTAATATATATATATATATATATATTATATGAAGAATGATAGGATTTTCTATTTTGTGAAAATAGAAAATGAAAAGGAAAATGAGGAGACTTATGAAGGCATGGGTTGAAAGCATGGCACATGTTTCCCCCAATAAAAGAGCAAGGCCCTATTCAAAATTTGAAAGGCAGCGCCTCACGTGCCTTGCATGAGGGCACTAGCGCCAAGATTTAAAAACTCTGAGGCAGCGCCTTACGTGCATTGCACAAGGGCGCCAGCGCTTCACGTGTATTGCACGAGGGCGCCAGCGCCCCACGTTAAAAATTCTTAGGAAGCGCCTCACGTGCTTTTCATGAGGGCGCTGGCGCCAGAACTAAAAGCACTCTGTTAGACAGAGCAATTGGATCAAAGATCCAACGGAGATGATAAATCATCAAAATGCAGAATTAAATTCTGTTGAGGAAATATTCCTCAAATCTTTCTAAACAAGAAAGATTACTCTCTGTAAAATTGAGAGTCATTGGATTAAAAATCCAATGGAGATTAAAGAGTCACCAATCGACAGAATAAATCTTTCTGGAAAAATATTTTCCTAATCTTGTTAAAAACAAGAAAAATATCTTCTGTAAAACAGAAGTCCTTGGATCAAAGATCCAACGGTGGGTAAAATCCCCGAATCAATTAGGATCTCTCAATGAGAGATTTTTTCAACTAATCAACAAACTTCTTCCTACTATATAAAGGACCCAGGACCTCAAGTCTAAGAAAGAGGAACCCCCTATAAACTTTAAAAAATAAGAGAGAATGCTTTGAAAGAACAGAGAATTAAATTCTCGAGGAAGAAGAATTCTCTTCTTGGAAATTTTAGGTAAACAAAAAGTAGAAAAAGATCCCGTGGATCATTAAAAAAGAGAGAGAGAGAGAAAAATAAGGAGTTCTTAGCACTCAGTGACTGGCGCTCAGCGCCCAGCGCCTCATGTGTCTCTCATGTAGGCGCTACAAAATAAGGAGTGCTTAGCACTCAGTGATTGGTGCTCAGCACCCAGCGCCTCACGCGTCTCTCACGTGGGCGCTACAAAATAAAGGAGTGCTTAGCACTCAGTGAGCGACGCCTAGCGCTCAGCGCCCAGCGCCTCACGTGGGCACCACAGAATAACACTCATCGTTCAGCACCTTGCGCCTAGTGCCTCGCTTGCTTTGCACGTGGGCGCTTTAAAGAGTGCTCAGCACTCCACATAAAGAAAAGAAAAGAGGGAAAAGAGTAAAGGGTCCAACATTTATTAGGCAAATCCCCCATGACTGAAAACCCCACATGGTTATGTATGAGCATCAGAACTCACATAAGTGCTCAGCACTTTTTGCAAGAAAAGGGGAGTAAGCCCAAACCAGTGCTTAGCACTTCTTCCAAATAAAAGAAAACTGAGTGGGTCAAGCTCAAGTTGGATAGATCCCTAATTCAGATCAACTGAGCCCATGGACTCATCGTTTACCAAACATGACTCATGACATCAAAAAAATAACCAACCGAGCCTCCAACTGCTCGTCTACATTTAAGTCGATCTTGATCTCAAGACAGATCGACGATCTTTAAATCAAACCAAACCCAAATCTAAGAATATACGGATTTAGACTAATCCACGCCCTATGGACGACAACATAAATTTGTCTCCGTATATAATCCACGGGCAACCAAAAATAAAACAAACACACACGACACGAAGTGAACTTTCGGAGCAGGAGAAAGTGGTTATCGCTATGCGGTAACGTAATTAATTGCAAGGTCTTGTGCCTGCAGGGAAAAGCGTTCCCACAATCAAAAGCCCCCTCACAAACGAGGGGGAATCTGACGAAGACTGCTACAATGGCCGCATATGTCCAAACCTACGATACACGGTGCCATAAATCAACTTGGCATCTTTAGAGAGGTGGACGGATAAATCCAAATAGCATATGCCGCCAAATTCATGCAAGACGACCCATCCCGGGTTCGTCTCCGTTTTCGGCGGTAAACAGATTCTGGCACGCCTGGTGGGACCTTTTCTTTTTTCCATTCCACACTTCGTGTGTCGTATTTTCTAACAAATCGCGGTTTACTATGGTTGCCCCTGGATTTGATGTACTATGATTTGGTGTCTTGCTCCTGTGCATAGAAAAAAAGAATCAATGGCTCCAAGTGTACCTGCAATAGCAACTCCCACTCCGTCCCCGCTGGAGGAGTGATGTACGGGCCAAATGCGGCCTGCATCTTCTCAATTCCAGTGGAACAGGTGACTCTTGTTAGTTATATGTATGCCCTAGAGGCCATTACTGTGCATACGATGTATATTGTAGTGGATGCTAGGACATATATAGGGAGGACTTTCTTGCTCGACATGATAGTATGCTATCTGGTTGTACTTTATCTTAACATGTACTCTGATTGTCTCTATATTACATGTTGATAAAGCCCTTAGGATATGTACTCGACTACTAGGACTATGATGAGATCATACTAGTGGGGCCACGGTAGTCGACGAGTACATCCTATAACTGTTCCTAGTAGAGGGTGTATCGAGACAGGGCATCGATACACCAGAGTAGACTAGCGTATACGCATCTTGACCCATATGATGGGCGATGGATGATCCCATATCCATCGGTGTTTGACATCAAGGTTGGTGTACGGGTGCTCAGTGGAGACTGGGTACACTGGACGGACTCGCCGAGAACTCCCAGATGGTATTATACCATACGTCAGATGGCAATTCTCCGGTGACACTGGTACAAAGTAGTCTGTTGATCCTAGATCGTCATAGAGTCTTGTGTGATTCCCACTGTGCTTTGATTTCCATCATACCACGTCCAAGAGGGTGTGCAAAAAGGTGGCTTTTGGGTACAGTCCCGAATCAAATGGAGGCAATGAGCGATAGGAGGGGATTCGTTTCTCCAGGTATAGGGAGTTGATGTTGTGCTGTGTTCGATTGGCTATAACCGGAAATCCCTGGCCAGGGTTGCTGAGATTTACTGGTAAGTGTTATCAGTAGTTTCTCGAACTGTTATAGACCTCATATCGACACGACTTATCGAGCTATTGGGGTCTGACGTTTACCACCCCTAGGCGAGATATGCGACATATCAGACGACGAGACCGGACTGTACGGGAGTGTTACTATTTGGATTCACAGGAGAATGTACAGGCTTGCTTGTTGATCTTCTGAGCGCTCAATACCTGGGTAGCTGTTACGTTTAGCTGACTGCTTGCAGCTTGTGGGTGTTTGATATGATAATCACCTACTGCCGGCGTATTGACGATTCTTTAGAGTCCTACACAGAGGTTTCTTGACTCAGGCAAAACGGAGTAGGGGCACATATGTGATATGTGCGGGACCGAGGATAATACGATATGCGATACCGTATTCTATTCTCGCGATATTTGATATCAGCCGGGTGATCGGATCAAGTGTTGATTCGATGAATCGGTACGGATAAATATTAGTCGGTTATATGCGATATAGCCGGATTGTCGGATCAAGTGTTGATTCGATAATTTAATGTATAATAATATATATGATATATTAAATTACATTTAACTAATATTTGCTCACTAAAACATTCTTTTTCTCACTCGGGTAATACATTGATATATATGCGATATATGTTAATTGTATTATTTTCTTTTGTTACGATAAATATTATATATATGATCTATAATATTGTTACATGATATGATAAATAATGCAACATGTTTAGTAAAGATTAATCAAGATTAGGGTTTGATTTGGGTTAATGGTTTCTAGATGATTCTAGAAGGTTTTTGTTTTGTCATGGAAAAGATATTTACTTATGACTCATTCTTAACTCAACCCAAAACCCTAACCCTTGGTTAATTCTCTACAATGGTTAAGTGAACCATGGTTGCATAATTGATCATTATCTCCTTTTCCTATTTATCACAAAAGGATTATCAATATTGTTCATCTTCTTCCTTCTTCTTCTTTGCTTGAAATCCTTTCTTGCTTTGATTTTTGTGATGGATAAATATAAGAAAAAGATAAATAAAGAGAGCAAAAATCCTACTTCATCATCCTCATCTTCCTTTGCCATTTAGATGAGGGTGTTCACATCATTTCATGAGTGTTAGCTTGTGTTAAAAAAACTTCAAGGTAGATCATCTTAGTATCGAAGATCGGAAGCAAAGGTTGCGTCTTTCTCTTCGTGGAACCTCTCGAGAGTCCGGATCCCGATGATAGCAGCGAAGGGACCACAACACGGAGCATATGAAGTGAAGGACCGGATCTACAAAGGTTGTAATCCCTCTCACTTAGTGTTAAAGAGTTTAACATATTTGTTTTCGCCTAATCTCTAGTTTAAAGTTCCGTATTCGGGTTGTTCGGCACGACTAAATTTTTAATCGGGCATTATAGATGCCTCGTAGACCCTTGTGTGCGTGCCCAGCAACCCTACAGTGGTATCAGAGACAAGCTAGAGCTTTAGGCGAAGTCTAGACGAAATTTAAAGTTCGATCGAACCCGAAACCCCGACTCCAAAATGCTCTCTGGAAATTTTCTGAAAATTTGGATTTTTGTCAATTAAAAATTTCTAAAAAATTCAGCAGGGTTTTATTAGAGTTACTGTGAAATTCGAGGGGCTAATTCGTCAAAAGTGCGGCGGAACCGCGGCAGAAGCCTGACTTCTGCGGCGGTTCCGCGGCCATTTGATGACGTCACCCCTCCTATTTTGCACAGTAATTCCTACTACACAGTGCTGAGTTCTCTGGGAATTTTTAATTTTTATTCTACAGTTGAGTTTTCTGGGGTTGTTTTGGGGATTCGATGTTTCGATCGAAGTATTAGATTTTGTCTATGTGGCTTTCCGGATAAATTTTAGAAACTGTTAAAAAGTTCGAACGGATATCAATAACTCACTTTTTCCCCTGTCGGAAAATTTTTCAAAAGTTGAATTTTTTCTCTTGTTTAAGAATGTTCTAAGTCATGCAAGTAACGCGGTGGACCCTCTAGAAGACAAAAAACCTTAACTCGATTATGTGACCGTCTTGAACTGCCCTTTGAACCTTAGGGTTTGGGGCAGTACGGCGTGCCACATGTGAGGCGTTGGCTTGACCCTTCTACGGTTGGACCATTGGTACTGTGGCATGTGATGGACGTTTTTTAAACTGATTTCAAGTGTTGAGATATATTGGAAAAATCTTGGGTGCTTGATGATTCGATCGGAAAGTTTAACTTTTTCTATTTACCTGGAATGTGATACAATAATTGGAATCCACATTTAGTTATGAGATAACTGATTTGAATATTATAAATTTAGCAGTTTAGTCTCAGATGATCGGTTGCCACGGAATTTTGATGTGATCAAAAGTCCGTCACAATCACGTAGTATACGCGGATACTCGCCGGGTAAACTTAATAGACAGCCATGCCCCAAAGCCCCGACCAAGTGACTGTAGGAGAACCCCGTCGCCGAAAGCATCCGTTCGGGTGCTCGCGGCAGCGGTGTTCCGCCTTGGTGCACTTCGTCGACGGCATCTAGGGGTGCGGCCGTTTACTAAAGTTTTCGACGAGCATTCGATCAGGACGCCGGGAATCTTGTTGAATTGCCCGACTTGATATTGAAAAGATTTTTCGATAATGAGACTAAAATGCGTGGTTTATAATTGTTAGGCATGCGATGTCTAAAGAAGTTGCGGATTCCAACTGTTGTAGTTTTACACTTTCTTTTCTGTGACCGTAAGCGTAGTATGTGGTGTATCGCCGACTTCGTTGCTATACATCAACGACAATCGGGATACGCATACTTGCTTACGTTGATGATATGAGATATTATGTGTTGCTGTGATATGTTATATTGGATCGTCGCGTCTGAATAGCCGGGGGTTTTATGTGAGATGAGAGTTTTTCTTTTTCATTCATGTAAAATTCATTTGTATGTAATATTCTTTTATTGGGGCACTTCCAGGTAGCGGAAGATGTCACCGTTGTATATTATTTACTTTTCCGCATTAGGTAGACCCAAGGCGGGGAGCACAAGTAACCGGGTTCTAGGGTCCAGTGGGAGACCATCTCGAGGGGTCGGGACCGGGTCTCCTAACCCTAGAATTGGCAGTGTTACTTGCCGCTCTCGTAGGGGTCTAGGGATGTGGGTTTGGCTATTCATCGCGACCGTGGAATCCGTGTTTTATACAGGCTCGTATTGAAAACACGGACGTCCTAGTATATCCAATATTTCATATATGTTCTTCTGCTGCAATGTTCTGTGATGAGATCATATTACTGCCTGTGACGAATGTTTATATTATATATATGAGATATATGTTATATTGCAGATTTCGTTTCAAAAGAGATGCTTATGAAGCATATTAAAATGGGATTTCATTAATGAGATTAATGAAATAAAAGAAACCTAAGATGTTGTAGAAACTTGTTTATAAAAACTGGTAGCTCTAGTTCTTGCTTTGCATAGCGGTGTTCCTTGTAGAACATCCAGCACCTTATTCGATAAGGAAAGGACCGAGATCCCTTCACCGGGAGTGACTCCTTTAGTAATAACTGGCAGATGCTACAAACTCGGTTTGTCTTTTGATTGCTTCTATAGTTCTTGCTTTGCATAGTGGTATTTGTGAAATATCCTGCACCTTATTCGATGAGGAAAGGGCCGACGATCCCTTCACCGGGAGTGACCCCTTTAGCAAAACTAGAAAAGCCGCAAAAACACTCCATTTAAAATCACTCGATTCTACAACGATATCAAGTTCATTACGCAAAAGGTTTTCTTAAAAACCTGTCGTAGCCCTCCGTCATTTCAGATAAGTACTAGTTATTATTCGTGCTGCGGTAGTTTGGCCTCCGTCAAGGCGTAGTGTACGGTAGCTGACTAGTGCTTATCTGCTAGCATATGATGCGCTTGGATTAGGGTATTCGTACGGCGTTGTTTGGCCTCCGTCAAGGGTCGTGCGGGCGGGTTTAATTCAATCAGGAAATGACGGGTCGAACTTGACTAGCGGACTATGGGTAGTTTGGCCTCCGTCAAGATCATAGGACGCTAGGGGAAAAATATTATTGGGAATTTCAAGTGTTGAAATTTGCAATGAGATTGCATACCTTCTATAAGATAGTTGGATCCCGATACCCGCTGCGAGTAAGAGTTACTCCTGGGAGAGTTTTACACATTACAATTAGCCGATCAAGTAGGTGTCTAGAAATGTGTTAACGGGGTTACGTCTCTGGGAAAATGAGGTTTACTTTAATTAGGTTCGTGCGAAAGCACGGGGGACCTCCCTCAAAGTACCGACACTGGCCTGGCTGAAAGATTGGCGAACTTGTAGCGTGTAATTAATCCCGGCTAATCTTTCCTTTTAGGGTTTGAAGGAAGATTTGATTAAAACAGTGGGAGACATCCTGATTAGATATATTAGATAACCAATCTAATCTTGCAAGAGCATACGCTGAGTGTTTTCTTCTCTCTCTCTCCAGGTAGCGAATATATCACGCCTTAATCAAGATAATAAAACGGAAATATTGACCGAACCCGCTTGTTATACTGAGCTGGGGAACGTTGGTCCCGCTCCAACTTATAATTGTTATAAGACAGAGCAGGAAATTGGGGATTACCAGAATTCCCGTGCCGCCCAAACGAAGAAAGTGCATGTTGATGCATCATCTTCGGGTGTGTTCATTACACAGAACTGTTTCTCAGTATCCTTTACGTCCTGGGTATGTGATACCGGATCAGGATCCCGCATATGTAATTTGTTACATTGGCTACAGATAGGTAGAGAACTGAGAACGGGTGATAAGTTTCATGAGACAGAAAACGGTGCAAGTGTTGCAGCCAAGTCTGTTGGTCACTATCACCCTGTATTACCAGAATACATTGATTCTGAACAAATGTTATTAGATACCGAACCTGATATACAAAATCATATCAGTCTCTTTATTAGTAAAGAAAGGATATAATTTTGTGTTGTTGGATAATGTTTTGAACATTTCCTATATCAAGAGTTGATCGGTTCAGGCACGTTATCTAAAAGCATTGACGTTCTAAATCAAACTACAGTTCTTAGTATACGGAACACACACAAGAGGAAGAGTTCAGAAATGAATGAATCCTTCTTGAGGCATTGTAGACAAGGTTATATCAATGCGACCCGACTGGCTGAAGTTACATTTAGATGCATATTTAAATTAGTTTGAATTTACATCTTGTGAAACTTGCCGGTCATGTCACAAAGATAAGATGACCACAGCTCTGTTTGTTGGAAACAGAGAAAGAGTTAGTGAACTCTTGGGATTGATACATGCTGATGTATGAAAGTATCCTGTCTACACATGCCAAGACTGGTTCTTTGTACTTCATTACATTCTCTGATGATCTCTCAAGATTCAGACATATGTTCCTGCTGAAACACAAGTCCGAACCTTTTGAGATATTCACAGAATATAAGTTAGAAGTAGAGAACCAAAATACGGGTATAAGTATTATGTCCTTTGTTGAGATCAAAGAGGAGAATACTTGAGCACGGAATTCCTGGACTATTCTAAAGGAGAATGAGATTCTCTCTCAGCATTACTCCTCCGTATACACCATAGCACAATGGTATATCGGGGCGGAGCAAACTCACCCTATTAGATATGGTGTGCTCTATGATGAGTACTACTGAGTTTCCTATTTCCTTTTGGGTGTTATGCGCTTGAGAAGCTGCATACCTATTGAATAGGGTTCAAATCAAATCAGTTTCCTACCACTTCATATGTGATATGGAAAGGGAAGAGCCCATATCTTAAGCTTGTTAAGATTTAGGGTTGTCCGGCCTATGTCTAAAAGCAAAATCCGTACAAGCTCGAGGCAAGGTCTGTTATGTAGAACTGGAAATGTTCCAGCTATACAAAATGCAGCTGATGATTTGGTAGAACCAAAGGATTCAATAGTTTCCAACGAACCTCAGCCTCTCCGCCGATCTAGTAGGGTTCCTCACCCACCTGAGAGATACTTCGGTTTCTCTATGACAGTGGGAGCGAGGATTGCATCATGAGATGATGACCCAACTAGTTTCGAGCTGGCCATCAGGAGTGGGATTCTGTAAGAATGGCTGGATGCTTATCGATCTGAGATGGAATCCTTATACACCAACAAAGTATGGACTTTGGTTGCTTTATCTGAAGGGTTAAATCCCCATCAGGAGCGAGTATATCTTGAGAAGATTACTTGGTGTACATGGAAAAGTTGAGACTTTCAAAGCTAGACTTGTTAAAGGTTTGCATCATAGACCAGGTATGGATTATGTTGAAACCTTTTCTAAGGATCTATGCTTAAGTCCATCCAGATCCTGCTTGCTACGGCTACATACCATGACTACGATATCTGGCGGTTGGGTGTCATGACTGCTTTTCTAAATGATGTTTTAGAAAATAGCGTCTATAAGTACACAGCCAGAGGGCTTCGTAGACAGTGGGAGCTGTGGAAACGTGTACAAGATGTTTTATATAATAAAACAGGCATCGCGGAGTTGGAACATCTGTTTTGATGTGGTAGTCAAAGAGTTTGACTTCATCAAAATGGTAGATGAACCTTGTATATACAAAAAGGTAGTAGGGAGTATGGTGGTGATCCTCGTAGAGTACGTGGATGACATCCTCTTGATAGGGAAGGAGTTTCCTATGCTACGCTCGGTCAATCTCCGCTTATCACAATGATTCTCCATATAGGATTAATGTGATACCTCCTAAATCCTGAGTTATGGATCTATGAGATAGATCTAATTGGATGTTAGGATTCTCACTAGTTGTAGTGAGATGGTATAAATCGATCCTGGGGAGAATCACTGGAAAGGTTCCAGGGTGATAAGAACGACTGAATGTCAGTCGCAGGCATTGTCTATACCCTCCGTGGAGGGACGGTATGTTGGAAGAGTTCCAAGCTAGATACCGTGACATACTAGACGATTAAAGGCAAGATACATCGTTACCAAGGATGCTACCAAAGAGGCAGTCTGGATATATATAAGTTCATAAGATGAACTTCGTTCCTTCCATTGTGTGACAATGGAGTTGTGGCTTTAGCCAAGGAACCCCTGTCCCATCAGAAATCCAGATATAATTCTTAGGTAGTATCACTTGATCATGGAGATGGTTGATCTCCAGGGAGATCGAGGTTAGGAGAGTAGACACAGAGGACAACAGCGCGGATCCACTCACAAAGGCCTTTTTCCCAGAAGAGACTTTTATGGGATGGTTGAGTATGAGATACTTCAACCGCAGCTAATTGTTGGGTATGCGATACCATAACAGATGGCCCTAGTGCAAGTGGGAGATTGTTAGTTATATGTATGCCCTAGAGGCCATTACTGTGCCTACGATGTATATTGTAGTGGATGCTAGGACATATATAGGAAGGACTTTCTTGCTCGACATGATAGTATGCTATCTGGTTGTACTTTATCTTAACATGTACTCTGATTGTCTCTATATTACATGTTGATAAAGCCCTTAGGATATGTACTCGACTACTGGGACTATGATGAGATCATACTAGTGGGGCCACGGTAGTCGACGAGTACATCCTATAACTGTTCCTAGTCGAGGGTGTATCGAGACAGGGCATCGATACACCAGAGTAGACTAGCGTATACGCATCTTGACCCATATGATGGGCGATGGATGATCCCATATCCATCGGTGTTTGACATCAAGGATGGTGTACGGGTGCTCAGTGGAGACTGGGTACACTGGACGGACTCGCCGAGAACTCCTAGATGGTATTATACCATACGTCAAATGGCAGTTCTCCGGTGACACTGGTACAAAGTAGTCTGTTGACCCGAGATCGTCATAGAGTCTTGTGTGATTCCCACTGTGCTTTGATTTCCATCATACCACGTCCAAGAGGGCGTGCAAAAAGGTGGCTTTTGGGTACAGTCCCGAATCACATGGAGGCAATGAGCGATAGGAGGGGATTCGTCTCTCCCGGTATAGGGAGTTGATGTTGTGCTGTGTTCGATTGGCTATAACCGGAAATACCTAGTCAGGGTTGCTGAGATTTACTGGTAAGTGTTATCAGTAGTTTCTCGAACTGTTATAGACCTCACATCGACATGACTTATCGAGCTATTGGGGTCTGACGTTTACCACCCCTAGGCGAGATATGCGACATATCAGACGACGAGACCGGACTGTACGGGAGTGTTACTGTTTGGATTCACAGGATAATGTACAGGCTTGCTTGTTGATCTTCTGAGCGCTCAATACCTGGGTAGCTGTTACGTTTAGCTGACCGCTTGCAGCTTGTGGGTGTTTGATATGATCATCACCTACTGCCGGCGTATTGACGATTCTTTAGAGTCCTACACAGAGGTTTCTTGACTCAGGCAAAATGGAGTAGGGGCACATATGTGATATGTGCGGGACCGATGATAATACGATATGAGATACCGTATTCTATTCTCGCGATATTTGATATCAGCCGGGTCATCGGATCAAGTATTGATTCGATGAATCGGTACGGATAAATATTAGTCGGTTATATGCGATATAGCCGGATTGTCGGATCAAGTGTTGATTCGATAATTTAATGTATAATAATATATATGATATATTAAATTACATTTAACTAATATTTTCTCACTAAAACATTCTTTTTCTCACTCGGGTAATACATTGATATATATACGATATATGTTAATTGTATTATTTTCTTTTGTTACGATAAATATTATATATATGATATATAATATTGTAACATGATATGATAAATAATGCAACATGTTTAGTAAAGATTAATCAAGATTAGGGTTTGATTTGGGTTAATGGTTTCTAGATGATTCTAGAAGGTTTTTGTTTTGTCATGGAAAAGATATTTACTTATGACTCATTCTTAACTCAACCCAAAACCCTAACCCTTGGTTAATTCTCTACAATGGTTAAGTGAACCATGGTTGCATAATTGATCATTATCTCCTTTTCCTATTTATCACAAAAGGATTATCAATATTGTTCATTTTCTTCCTTCTTCTTCTTTGCTTGAAATCCATTCTTGCTTTGATTTTTGTGATGGATAAATATGAGAAAAAGATAAATAAAGAGAGCAAAAATCCTACTTCATCATCCTCATCTTCCCTTGCCATTTAGATGAGGGTGTTCACATCATTTCATGAGTGTTAGCTTGTGTTAAAGAAACTTTAAGGTAGATCATCTTAGTATCGAAGATCGGAAGCAAAGGTTGCGTCTTTCTCTTCGTGGAACCTCTCGAGAGTCCGGATCCCGATGATCGCAGCGAAGGGACCACAACACGGAGCATATGAAGTGAAGGACCGGATCTTCAAAGGTTGTAATCCCTCTCACTTAGTGTTAAAGAGTTTAACATATTTGTTTTCGCCTAATCTCTAGTTTAAAGTTCCGTATTCGGGTTGTTCGGCACGGCTAAATTTTTAATCGGGCATTGTTGATGCCTCGTAGACCCTTGTGTGCGTGCCCAGCAACCCTACAACTCTGGCCACCACTGGATTGTTCTTCGGGACCATGCTCCCACTGACAAGCTTCAGCGCCCCGGTGCCATCACAGGAAGCTCCAAAGAAGTCGGTCTTTGATCGACTTGCAGCCACCACGGCCCCTCTCAATTTGTCTTCCAACTCTTCCACCTCAGTCTTCAACAGACTGAGCCAAAGCTCCAGTGGGCCTGCAAAGAGGTTCGCAATACCTGAAGGGGTTATCCCGAAGTGGATAGCCATTCCAGTTCCGGCAGATGAAGTCGTCAAAGGGGATTATCCTGCTAAAGGATCGGTCTTCTCAAGATTGGCCATTCCAATTCCTGCTTTCGGTGAAGTCATCAAGACTACTTCCCCTACCAAAAGGTCGGCCTTCGAAAGATTGACCGTCCCCTCTCAACGGACGTCAGTCTTCAACAGGCTGGCACCAGCAGTAGCCCTTCGTCAAAGTAGGGGGCATGATGAAGCCACTCCTACAACTGATGCAATCCTGTCTGCATGGCATGCTCGACGCCTTCACTGGTGCAAAGTGATGAAAGCTGGGGGCAACTCCCCCTCTGGACTTACTCCACTAGCTCCAATGGTGGAAGTTGATGCTGTTGTTCCAACCGAGAACATCTTTGATCTGCTTAGGAAGGTGCGAAAGAACTCTCTGACCGCTGTGCTGAAGAAATCTTCCCCACATGTTGAAAACATGGTACAGGCGAAGCCGGAGAAGCCCCCTCAGTGGCTGTCATCCCAAATCCACAGAGTCTGGCGGAAAGTCCAAGATTCTGTGATCAACAAGAACTACTCTCGTCGACCGAAGAAAATGAAGGTTCGACAAGAGAAAAGTCATCCCTCTAGCATGCAGCGAGGCACTTCTCAGGCGCCTGTTACAATAGCTCCTTCGACTTCGATATTTCACAAAAGGAGAAGGCCGGAGAAAACTCCGCTGCCAGCAGCGAATTCCAAAAGCACTGGACCCAAACGCCCCAAGTCTCGGGGCGTGATCGTGCACACGGTGTACATGGCTTCTGGGAAAGAGGAAAGCCGTACTTCCATGGCTCATCGACCGGTCGTTGACGAAAGCTCAGGAGCAGTAACAAAAGCTCCAGGAGATGCTGATGAAAATGGTAGCCCTCACCGGGTAGAAAGAAAGACCGGAAGCAGCGTCTGAACAACGCCGGGAGCAGGAGACTGATACGGAGTTCTTGCGAAGGGTGCTGGAAAGGAAGGATAAGGAGGCCGCGGAGCAAGCTGCTAATATAAAGAAAATGGCGCTCCTGTTCCAAGACATGGTTGGGATGATGATCCAGCTAGAACCTCCAGCTGAAGACCCTCTGATAATCATCAAAGACGACATAGGGGAAATGCCAAACCCTCCTCCGGCCGTCTCTGCGGTCTAGGAAGAAACAATCTCCAAGGATACCCTTGATGACTATATAGCTCAACAAATACGAGCTCATCAAGCGAGTGAAGCGGCTGGCCAAGTCGTCAGAACCGGGCGACCTTATCCAGGCTGGTACGATTAAACCAAGTACCCGCCAGGATATATGATACCTAAGTTCCATGTGTATAAGGGGACGGGAAATCCATACCAGCACGTTGCTCAATTCAGAGCTCTATGCGGTAATACTGGAGGCAACGACAAACGGCTGCTTCGCTAGTTTGTTGGCAGCTTGGCGGAAACGGCATTTGAATGGTACTCTGAGCTCCCAAATGACTCTATCAAAACATTCACGGAGATGGGATTACTATTCACACAACGGTTCGCAAGCGCAAGCGAGCACACCTCGATCACGGCATTAATCAATGCCAGGGTGAAGCCAGGAGATACCTGGGTTTAATACGCAATCTGGTGGCGGAACCTATGGTCAAAATACGAACAACACATAGAAGAAGCTCCTGCCATGGGCATGTTCATAGGGACCCTTGATCCTCAGGCGACTATATCCCAATTTATGATGTTCTTCAAGCCGACTACCTTCCAGGCCTTGATCGACAAGCTGGCCCAAATGGACCAGATGGGCCATAGGCCGTCTTCTTAAAAAACGGATCCCCGGAATGAAAAGGGAAAGCGACCTTCGTTGCCAATGCTCAACAGCAACCAATCGAACCGAAATCGGTTGCTCGCCAAAGCGACACACGCCCACGCTGATCCCTCGAAGAGAAGGTAGGACGTCCCTACTCGTTTCCCCGGGATAAAACAAGGAGACTGTTCGAACTGGCAGTGCGCGATAGACTTATCACTCTGTCGGATCTGAGACGTCCACTGCAGCCTGATGACGTCAACAGTCCCAACTACTGCTCTTACCACAGAGTATTGGGCCACCCAATTGAGGATTGCTATGTCTTCAAAAATTGTGTTGAGGACTAGTACCAGCAAGGAAAGTTTATGCTGTTCGAAAATTGGAGGGTGAACCCGCCACAGAAGCACACTCCTAAAAAGGTGGACACACCAGGGGAATCATGCTCGTTTGTAGAAGAAGCTCCGTGGGAAGTTATCCTTTCAGCTAAAACTAAAAGAATGCTGAAGGATCTTCAAGCATGTCCGGCGATCAAATGGTAAAGCCCGTTGGAGCCCGAGATCATTGAGGGGATGCTTAAACCGCGCTCAACACCGAAAGCTGGTAACGATGGGAAAACACCCAGGTCAGGCCTTCAAAGTCTTTGAAGAAAAAGAAGATGTCACGACCCGAAATTGGCACGTGACGGCCCTTAAACTACGCAACGTCCACAGGCGTAACGCAATTTAAGTAAGCCAAAAACCCAGCAATCTAAACCATCAAAAGTAGTAAGAGATAGTAACATTTTTAAAACCTTTGAAATCTCAAACCAAATTCTTTAAAGTCCAACTTTTCTTCCTTTAAAATTTTGGCAGAACTTCCTTTGTAAAAACCAACCCCAAAAATGGGTACAACAAAGATATAAGTAAAGCATCCCTAAACGGGAGCAAAACACGCCTAAAGGCGGAAAACAACTACCACAACAGATATACAACGCCGTAGCGAAGATATAAAAGATGATATAAATAAAACTGCATAAAAGACCTCCAAGTCACAAAATAATATACAATATCGTCCTCATATCAAGTCTCTAAGTCAATACATGAAAGTGGTAGATGGAGAGTACATGGATACAACGAATATACAATAAGCCATATCGGATAACCGCAAAACCCACCTAAGCAAAACTGCACACAGTCAGCCAAAGCGGTATCCGTTGCAAAAGATGATACGAAGATGAAAATAGCCCTGCTTCTGACTACTCTGAGGAACAACCTGCAAAACACTGTGGCACAATAGAGGTGAGTTGCCAACTCGTGAATAGTAAATAACATATGCAGGTAATCACAAGTATGCACGTACAGCGTGAATCTAACATAAGCAAACTAATAGAAATAAATGGTCATATACATGCAACAGTCATGAAAGGTACTCTAGCAGGTACAACTAATACATGAAGCAAAATATGACAATATGTTCGCAACAGTCATGTAAGGTACTCTAGCAGGTACAACTAATACATGAAGCAATAATATGACAATAGGTATATGCAATAGTCATGTAATGTACTTTATCAGGTACTATTAATACATGAAGCAATGATATGACAATGTATATATGCAAGAGTCATGAAAGGTACTATATCAGGTACTACTAATACATGAAGCAATGCATATATAATAAATGCGGAGTATGGGATAAAACATGTCATTCCCATGGAATCCTGACCTCGTGGCAGGACCAAAGTCCATCAAGACAATCCAAATCACATTTTCCTCAAATCAACCCCCAAATTGGATCTCATATCCTGTAAGTCTCATATATCCTGAGTGTCCAATATCAAGTAAATCTCATATATCCTGAATAAGTATATTTGCATGAATCATTATGATGATGTATATAAATTGATATGTATATATATATATATATATATATATATATATATATATATATATATATATATATATATATATATATATATAACAGCGTCCCATTCCACTGTTATATATACTTAGAAGTAAAAATATCATGAAACTAAGTGTCAAGCATCGACACATAAATACTGATCTATCAGGTGCTGTCACCACGACTGGCCCCCTGATAGGTACGTATCATACGTTATTCCGAAAACTCGAGTGCCTAGCTCTGACCCTCGCTTTTCGACGTATCCATACGTATATGACTCCCGTCGGTATCCCCACGATAACCGCCGAGTCATAGGTACTGTCACCGGTAGGTACTTGCCCACCTTCCAGGCTCAATCGGCATGTACCGTCGATCTTCTTGCCGAGGGGAACCGTACCGGGCCCCACCATGTACCCTCAGACGGCCCATGACTCCTCCTCGCATGTGGTATATATATCAGAACCGATAAAACTCATGGTGGCTGCTGAAATATCATATCAAGAGAAACCGGGTTTTTCAAATAATGCATAATTTCATGAACTACCACAGTCCTCAAATCCAGAAAACATCATGAAAAATCCATGAATATAATATATGCAACATAAAACTGTAATGTGGGTATATAAAGGAAAAGCCGCTATTTAACTACAACAAGTTAATATATATATCACGCGGTTCCTAATTTCTCCAAGTCTATATAACATCAAATAAAGGTGAACATGTAGCTATAGCCAGATATATGTATAAACATGTAGGTATAGCAAGGTATATGTATCTACCTATCAGTAATGATGTAATATACTCTCCAGGTATAAGTGTAAGTATGTATGCAAGATGTACATGTAGCTATGTCTCATATGTGTATACACCTATCACTGATGGTACAATACCATATAGGTATATCGGTAACTAGCATGTAAGTATGTCAAGTCATATGTGTAAGCATGTAGGTATACAGGTATGCTATATGCATATGCGCGAAGGAAAATAAGGATCATGTCTCAATATCCCTAAACAATACAATATCACATATGTATAGGTGTTGTACGTGTCATGGCAATTATTGACGGTGTGAGTGGCA
The DNA here is from genome assembly GCA_030015575.1 of Agapanthus africanus. NCBI lineage: Eukaryota > Viridiplantae > Streptophyta > Magnoliopsida > Asparagales > Amaryllidaceae > Agapanthus > Agapanthus africanus. Next base: position 225,843,251 of record JASDDO010000006.1, on the reverse strand, counting down.
TACAATAAGTGCTCGTGCAACACGAGCCATCAATAATAGTGCAGTGTCCTAAGGGTACAAATCCAAGCACAACAAGTAAAAAAACAATGAGTTGTATGCGCAAACTCTATATATGCAATAGAATATGCGACTAATATCATAACATCTCTAGCCCAGACGTATAACGCCATGCGGGCGATTCCCATGTAGATGTTAAATCTACTCACCAACGCTCTTGGCTGAGTAAAGCCTACCACTTGTTTCCCTTTCTTCGCAGCGTCCGACGTCCCCGCCTGCGAACCTAAAACATAAAACAATATAACAAGTATATATTAGCAATAGACCCAAAACATGTACAAACTACGTTTGACCGACGCATCAACTCAAAACATACTCTCAAGTGCTCGTATTGTGGCTAACGTGCGTAGCGACACTACGAAACCAACCCAAGAGCAAAACCACACAAAGTGCACGAACCGTGTCGTATAACGTATCGCGCGTAATCGTAACACAAGAAACTAGCTATGTGATCCCATATTTCGTATACAGAGAAAACCCAAAAATCAAACAAGACCAAACACACTTAAACCACTACAGACACTTACCCACAAAAACCCACACCCTAACTCTACCCAAAAACCGATGTCGCCGGATTTCAATGGAGTGTCGCCGGCCATGTTCCGAGCAAGGGGGTTCGTGCTTGAGGTGAAGGCTCAGGGTCTCAGGTACAACACAACTATATTGTTTGGTTTTCTAGTATACTCTCGGGGTCACAACAAATCACAGATATCACAAATGACACTAAAAATACGATATTTGCACGAAACTTAACTTTAAACGATGAAAACTGAAACTACAAGACTACACAACACTATAACAACATAAAGAATAGATAGAGATCATTACCTACTCCCATAACTGTAGGGATCCTTGGCACACACTAGAGGTCTCACAAGGCATCAACCATGCCAATTTACAATTTTAACGGTGCCGAGAAACCCTAACAAGATCGTTGGCTAGAATTTTAGGCGACAAAGCAAACTAGTTAACACTTAACTACTAGAATACGGAAATACAACCTTTGTAGATCCGGTCCTCCACCTCCACGGCTCCGTGATGAAGTCCTCTCTGCTGTCCAAATACAATCCCGGGCTCTAGCGTCGGCTTCATCGGAGAAATGGGCGGGCTAGGTCATCGACGACGATGCCGAAGATGATCTACGTCGAGGCATCGCTAGATCAAGCTCCAACTTCACCAAGTCAAGAAAACTTGTGAAGGAAACACACTCTACTACTTGGCAAGAGGTAGAGGATGAAGAAATAGGAAGTGGGTAGACTTTAGAATTGGATTTCACACTCATTTTCATCAATCACCATTGATGAAGTCAAGGTTCTTCATCTTGAAGAAGAAGAAGAAGAAGATGATAATCATATGATAGAATAAAAAAGATTAACTTGAAAAGATAATCCCATTCATTCTTATCATAATAGTTACCATGGTTAAGTGTAGAGAATGAACCAAGGTTAAGTGAAGTGGTTAGGGTTAAGCATGAGACAAAATGGTCACAAAGTCAAAGCTTCATGAAGCTTCAAAGAAAAAACAAAACTTGCAACCATTTCATTTCATATCTTTTCCAAATAAATAAATAAATAAATGATTAAGAAAAAGAAAACCCTAATCATCAATTTAACCATGGTTTAATCTTTACACTTAACCAAGTTAACATGTATCATCAAACATGATACAATCATTTGCACAAAAAGTATATCACATATACAACTTGTACAACCAAGTGAGAAAATCCTTTTAAAGTGAACCGATACTAGTTAATGCAAAGTAATATATCATATATATAATTATACATTAAATCATTAAATCAACCCTTGATTTAACGATCCGGTCATATCGCATATAACCGACTAGTATCCTATGTATCGGCTTATCGAATCAACCCTTGATTCGATAACTAGGTTATATCGCATACAACCAATCGATACATACATCGCGAGAATGAAATACGGTATCACATACACGCATTATTCTCGGTCCCGCACATATCTCATATGCGCTCCTATTTCGTTTCGCTTGAGCCAGGAAACCTCTGTGTAGGACTCTAAAGACTCGTCAATACGCCGGCAATAGGTGATGATCATATCAAACACCCATAAGCCGCAAGCGGTCTGCTAAACGTAACGGCCACCCGGGTATTGAGCGATCAGAAGATCGACGAGCAAGCCCGCTCACACTCCAGTGAATCCAACCAGTAACACTACCGTACAGTCCGGTCTGTTCGTCTGATATGTCGCATATCTTGCCTAGGGGTGGTAAACGTCAGACCCCAATAGCTCGATAAGTCGTGTCGATATGAGGCCCATAACGGGTCGAGAAACTACTGGTAACACTTACCAGCAATTCTCTGATCAGCCCTGGCCAGGGACTTCCTGTTATAGCCAATCGAACACAGTGCAACATCAACTCCCTATACCGGGAGAGACGAATCCCCTCCTATCGCTCATTGCCTCCATGTGACTCGGGACTGTACCCAAAAACCACCGTTTTGCACGCCCACTTGGACGTGGTAAGATGGAAATCAAAGCACAGTGGGAATCACACAAGACTCTATGACGATCTCGGGTATATAGACTAACCTGTACCAGTGTCACCAGAGAACTGCCATCTGACGTGAGGTATACTACCATCTGGGAGTTCTCGGCGAGTCCGTCCAGTGTACCCAGTCTCCACTGAGCACCCGTATATCATCTCTGATGTCAAACACCAATGGATATGGGATCATCCATCGCCCATCTGTATTGGTCGAGAATGTATACGCTAGTCTACACTAGTGTATCGATGCCCCGTCTCGATACACCCACGACTAGGGACTTTCAAGGATGTACTTATGGACTACCATGTCCCCACTAGTATGATCCGCATCATAGTCCAGGTAGTCAAATACACATCCTAAGGGCTTTACCAACATGTAATAGAGAGACAATCTGTATACACGTTAAGGTAAAGAGCAACCAGATAGCATACCATCATGTTGAGCAAGAAAGTCCTCCCTATATATGTCCCAGCATCCACTACAATAGACATCCTATGTACAGTAATGGCCTCTAGGGCATACATATAACTAACAATCTCCCACTTGCACTAGGGCCATCTGTAGCAGTGGTTGTAGTATCTCATACTCAACCATCCCATAAAAGTCTTTCTCTGGGAATAGGCCTTCGTGAGTGGATCCGCAGTATTGTCCTCTGAGTCTTCTCTCCTTTCCTCGATCAGCCTGGAGATCAACCATCTCCATGATCAAGTGATACTGCCTTAGAATATGTCTGGATCACTGATGGGACCTGCGTTCCTTGGCATAAGCCACAACTCCATTGTCACACAATGGGAGGAACATAGTTCATCTCATGAACCAATATACACCCAAACAGCCTCTATGTTAGCATCTTAAGTAGCGATGTATCCTGCCTTTATCGTCTAGTATGTCACGGTATCTAGCTTGGAACTCTTCCAACATACCGTCCCTTTACTGAGGGTAAAGACAATGCCTGCGACTGACATTCAGTCGTCTTTATCACCCTGGAACCCTTCCAGTGATTCTCCCTAGGATCAATTGATACCATCTCACTACAGCTAGTGAGTGTCCTAACATCCATTTAGATCTATCTCATAGATCCAAAGTCCTGGATTTAGTAGGTATCACTTTGATCCTGGATGGAGAATCTTTGTGATAAGCAGAGATCGATCGAGCGTAGCATAAGAAACTCCTTTCTTATCAAGAGTATGTCATCCACGTACTCTACGAGGATCACCACCATACTCCCTACTACCTTTTTGTTTATACAAGGTTCATCTACCATTTTGATGATGTCAAACTGTTTGACTAACTCATCAAAACAGATGTTCCAACTCCACGATGCCTGCTTCATCACATAAAACATCTTGCACACGTTTCCATTGCTCCCACTGTCTACGAAGCCCTCTGGCTGTGTACTTATAGACGCTCTCTTCCAAAATATCATTTTAGAAGAGCTGTCATGACACACAACCATCAGATATCGTAGTCATGGTATGTAGCCGTGGCAAGTAGGATCTGGATGGACTTAAGCATAGCTACTTGAAAAAGGTTTCATCATAATCCACGCCTGGTAAATGATGCAAACTTTTAACAAGTCTAGATTTGAAAGTTTCAACTTTTCCATGTACACCAAGTAATCTTCTCAAGATATACTTGCTCCTGATGGGGATTTAACCCTTCAGATATAGCAACTAAAGTCCATACTTTGTTGGTGTATAAGGATTCCATCTCAGATCGCTAAGCATCCAGCCATTCTTACAGAGTCTCACTCCTGATGGCCAGCTCGAAACTAGTTGGGTCATCATCTCATGATGTATTCCTCACTCCCACTGTCATAGAGAAACCGAAGTATCTCTCAGGTGGGTGAGGAAACCTACTAGATCGGCAGAGAGGCTGAGGTTCGTTGGAATCTACTGAATCCTTTGGTTCTATCAAATCATCAGCTGCAGTTTGTATAGTTGGAACCTTTCCAGTTCTACATTACAGACCTTGCCTCGAGCTTGTCCAGATTTTGCTTTTAGACATTAGCCGGACAACCCCAATCTTAACTAGCTTAAGACATAGGCTCTTCCCTTTCCATATCATATATGAAATGGTAGGCATCTGATTTGATTGGAACCCTATTCAATAGGTATGCAACTTCTCAAGTGCATAACACCCAATAGGAAAAAGGTAACTCAGTAGTACTCATCATAGAGCACACCATATCTAATAGGGTGTATCTGCTCCGCCCCGATATACCATCGTGCTATGGTGTATACGGAGGAGTATTGCTGAGAGAGAATCTCATTCTTCTTTAGAATAGTCCAGGAATTCCATGCTCAAGTATTCTCCTCCTTTATCTCATCATAGGACATAATACTTATACCCGTATTTTGGTTCTCTACTTCTAACTTATATTCTGTGAATATCTCAAAAGGTTCGGACTTGTGTTTCAACAGGAACATAAGTCTGAATCTCGAAAGATCATCAGAGAATGTAATGAAGTACAAAGAACCGGTCTTGGTATGTGTAGACAGGGGACCTTACATACATCAACATGTATCAATCCCAAGAGTTTACTAACTCTTTCTCTGCTTTCAATAAACAGAGCTATGGTCATTTTATCTTTGTGACATGACTGGCAAGTTTCATAAGATGTAAATTCAAACTGATTTAAATATGCATCTATATGTAACTTCAGCTAGTCAGGTCGCATTGATATGACCTAGTCTACAATACCTCAAGAAGAATTCGTTCATTTCTGAACTATTCCTCTTGATGTGTGTTCCGTATACAAAAGAACTGTAGTTTGATTTAGAACATTAATGCTTTTAGATAACGTGCCTGAACCGATCAACTTTTGATATAGGAAATGTCCAAAACATTATCCAACAATACAAAATTTTATCGTTTCTTTACTAATAAAGAGACAGATATGATTTTATATATCAGGTTCGGTATCTAATAACATTCGTTCAGAATCAATGTATTGGTAATACAGGGTGACAGTGACCAACAGACTTGGCTGCAACACTTGCCCCGTTTTCTGCCTCATGAAACTTATCACCCGTTCTCAGTTCTTTACCTGTCTGAAGCCCTATGTAACAGATTACATATCTGGGATCCTGTTCTGGTATCACATACCTAGGACGTAAAGAATATTGAGAAACAGTTCTGTGTAACGAACACACCCGAAGAAGATGCATCATATGCACTTTCCTCGTTTGGGCGGCACGGGAATTCTGGCATTCCCTATTTCTTGCTCTGTCTTATAACAATTATAAGTTGGAGCGGGACCAACGTTCCCCAGCTCAGTATAACAAGCGGGTTCGGTCAATACATCCGTTTTATTATCTTGATTAAGGCGTGATATGGTCGCTACCAGGAGAGAGAGAGAAGAAAACACTCAGCGTGCGCTCTTGCAAGATCAGATTGGTTATTATTTTATCTAATCAGGATGGCTCCCACTGTTTTTATCAAATCTTTCTTCAAACCCTAAAAGGAAAGACTAGCCGGGATTAATTACACGCTACAAGTTCGCCAATCTTTCAGCCAGGCCAGTGTCGGTACTTTGAGGGAGGTCCCCCGTGCTTTCGCACGAACCTAATTAATGTAAACCTCGTTTTCCCAGAGGCGTAACCCCGTTGACACCTTTCTAGACACCTACTTGATCGGCTAATTGTAATGTGTAAAACTCTCCCAGGAGTAACTCTTACTCGCAGCGGGTATCGGGATCCAACTATCTCATAGAAGGTATGCAATCTCATTGCAAATTTCAACACTTGAAATTCCCGATATATTTTGCCCCTAGCGTGCTATGACCTTGACGGAGGCCAAACAACCCATAGTCCGGTAGTCAAGTTCAACCCGTACATTTCTTGATTGAATTAAACCCACCCGCACGACCGTTAACGGAGGCCAAACAACGCCGTACGAATACCCTAATCCAATCGCATCATATGCTAGCAGATAAGCACTAGTTAGCTACCGTACACTACGCCTTGACGGAGGCCAAACTGTAAGTGCACGGCGGCGCCCCGGCCGTCAATCCGACGGCCAAATGCGGAAACGGTGATAAACTTTCATTTTGCGGACTTAGCAAACCGGCACCACCGCGCACTAAACACCCGGATCGTAACCATTAAAAAGTCTAAGTTAACTAGAAGATGGGTTAGAGATATACCGACTGATCCGAGTCCTCCGGTCTTCATCTCCACTCCGATCTCCTCACGGGATCTCCGTCCGTCTCATCCTCGTCGGAAAGGGCACCACATAGCCGGAATCTTTTACGGGCTCCCGCCTCTTGACCGAGGCAACTCGGGCGTGAAGTTGGCTAGCCGACGCGTCCAAGGCTTGCTATAGAATAGTGTAGAATACTTATCTCTTGGGGTTATGAGGTTGCCATGATGTGGAGGAATGGAGAAGAGAAGGAGAGAAAGAATGAGCTTTGAAGCTAATCTTTTGCAACTCTAGAATGAGATGGAAAAATGCCACACCCAAAAATAATATCCTCTCCTCCTCTCTCTCAATATGGCCGGCCCACTTATGAAGCATGAAAGAATATATCAACAATATAGAAAAAGGTCACTCTCATTTCACAATTCAATCTCTTTTTCAAACCATCACAAGAAAAGAAATGGAAAAGACCATAAAAGGATCTCATGATTAAAGAAGCCATACTCATGCAAAGAAACCCCTCACAAAATGTTAATTGCAAACTTGCAATTAACACCCTCCATCACAAAGCCCGGCCGAGAAGGAATGAAAGAAAACCGGCCGGAATGGAATACAAACTGGCAACTCCAGAAAACTGGTCCCGTAATAAATTACAGGAAAACCCCCATACTGTGCATACACACCCGCATCTGTATTCCCACTGAACACAAATGCAAAGAGACAAAACTACACTATCTAATACTAGGATCCGGCTTAAGCCAAAGCCGGCTAGTAAAAAACGTCCGATCACGATCCGTGCAATACCGCACGTATCTGATCGAACCTTGCCATATCTCCATACGGCCTCTACAGCGTTTCGCCCGAAAGCTTGAGTAACTGGAAGTGTGGTGGACTCTAAAGACTCGTCAATACTATGGCTGTGGATTTAACCACTAGCACGTCAGAGGTATAAGCCAATACGTGACGGGCCACCAGCTATTGACTAAAAGGGACGTCGATGAATGAACTCATCCTGACACCCTACTGAGCCTATCAGTGACAATATCCGTACAGTCCGGTCCGTTCGTCTATGAGCATCGCATGTCGGGCCTAGGGGGTTGGTAAAAGTCAGACCCCCAAAAGCGGTACAAGTCGTGTCGGAGTGTAACCCAGAACACCCTGAGATACTACTGGAATGCCTACCAGTAAATCTCCTGCCTTGGCCAAGGACTTCGTGTAATGGCTCTCCTAGACACAGCACGACCTCACCCCCAATACCGGGAGAGACGAACCCCTGAAGATCCGCTCACTGCCTCCAAGTGGCTCGGGACTGTACCCAACTAAAACCTGTTTGCACGACTCCTTTGAGCCGTGGTACGGTAGTAATCAAAGCACAGTGGGAACTCACACGATACAAATGACGATCCTCAGGTCGATGAACTAACCTGTACACATGTCACCAGGGAACTGCTATCTGACGTCAGGTATAAGACCAACTAGCATGTTCCCGGCGAGTCCTGTCCGGTGTACTCATAACCCAATGAGCACCTGTACATCTTAGGTGAACCAACTGACACCAGTGGCTTGTGAGACCGGCCACCGCCCCTCGTCGGGGTCTCGACTGTATACACTAGTCTACTCTGGAGTATCGATGCCCTATCTCGAAACTCCCATGACTAGGGACCATTTAAGGATGTGCTTATAGACTACCAGCTCCCACATATATGATCGCCCTCATACTGCCGGTAGTCAAGCAAGAATCCTAGGGGCTCTATCAACGTGCAATAGCGACCTGTCATGTCACCTAAAGCAGTACACGATGATAAAGGTAAACCAGATAGCATACTATCATCTCGAGTAAGACTGTCCTCCCGGGATAGGTCCTCGCTCAATCATTGCAATCACGTGCCGGTGATCTAATAATTGACTCTGAGGGCACTATCTCCAACACAAACAACCGCAGCACGAATACTAACTAGTACATATCTGAAATGACGGAGGGCTACGACAGGTTTTTCTGAAAACCTATTGCGTAATGAACTTGATATCGTTGTAGGATCGAATGAATTTTGAAATGGAGTGTTTTTTAGGCTTTTCTAGTTTTGCTAAAGGAGTCACTCCCGGTGAAGGGATCGTCGGTCCTTTCCTCGTTGTATGAGGTGAGGGATATATCATATATATCGCTGTGCAAAGTAAAAACTCTTAAAAGTAATCAAAATACAAACCGAGGGTTGTAGTATCTGCCAGTTATTGCTAAAGGAGTCACTCCCGGTGAAGGGATCTCGGTCCTTTCCTTATCGAATAAGGTGCAGGATATATCATATATACCGCTGTGCAAAGCAAGAACTGTAGCTACCTGTTTTATTTTGAAATTCGATTCCACAACATCTTAGGTTTCTTTTCTTTCATTAATCACATTAATGAAGTCCCATCATTTAAGTACCAAACATCACAGATAAATACGACGTACACTTATGCCATCCGCATTCGCCTCGATGTCCCCTCGTGTACCGTTAGGTTAGGTAACTAACGGCACAGCAGGGCAGGGCTAGCACGGGTGTAAAACATAAGTAACATCTATATAATATATCATATATACTGTATCTATCACAAAACATCACATGATCACATCACAGATATCGCAGCAGAAGAAACATATGAAATATTGGATATACTCGGATGTCCGTGTTTTCAATACGAGCCAGTATAAAACACGGATTCTACGGTCGTGATGAATAGCCAAACCCACACCCCTAGACCCCTACGAGAGCGGCAAGCAACCCTACCAATTCTACAGTTAGGAGACCCGGACTCGATTCCTCGAGTTGGTCTCCCACTGGACTCCAGAACCCGGTTACTTGTGCTCTCCTCCTTGGGTCTATCCTAGTGCGGAAAAGTAAATAATATACAAAAGGTGACAACATCCACAACCTGGAAGTGCCCCAATAAAAAGAATATTACATACAAGTTTTTACATGAATGAAAATGAAAAACACCCATCTTACATAAAAACCCCCGTCTATTCAAACACGATGATCCAATATAACATATCCAGCAACATATAACATCACATGTCATCAACGTAAGTAAATATGCGCATCCCAATTGTCGTTGACATATAGCAACGAAACCGGCGATATCACATATTACACTTACGGTCACAGAAAAGAAAGTGTAAAACTACAACAGTTGGAATCCGCAATCTCTTTAGACATCACATGCCTAATCGAATGAATTCCTTAGACATCGCATGCCTAACAATTATAAACCCCGCATTTTAGTCTCGTTATCGAAAATACTTTTCAATATCAAGTCGGGCAATTCAACAAGATTCCCGACTTTTTGATCGAATGCTCGTCGCAAACTTTAGTAGACGGCCGCACCCCTGACGCCGTCGACGAAGTGCACCAAGGCAGAACACCGCCACCGCGAGCACCCGAACGGATGCTTTCGGCGACGGGGTTCTCTTACAGTCACTTGGTCGGGGCTATGGGGTGTAGCTGTCTATTAAGTTTACCCGGCGAGTATCCGCGTACGCTACGTGATTGCGACGGAGTTTTGATCACATCAAAATTCTGTGGCAACCGATCAAGTGAGACTAAAGTGCTATGTTTATAACATTCATTCAGTTATCTCATAACTTCTTATGAATTCCAATTATTGTATCCCATTCCGGATAAATAGAAAATGTCAAACTTTCCGATCGGACAATGGAACACCCAAGTTTTCCCGATACATATCAACACATGAAACAAGTCTAAAAACATTCAGTTCGTGCCTCAGTACCAACGGTCCAGCCGTAGAATAGTCAAGCCAACGCCTCACATGTGGCACGCCGTACTGTCCCAAACCCGAAGGTTCAAAGGGCAGTTCAAGACGGTCACATAATCGAGTTAAGGTTTGTTGTCTTCTAGAGGGTCCATCGAGTTACTTGCACTACTTAGAACGTCTTTAAACCACGGAAAAATCCAACACTTGGAAATTTCCCGACAGGGGAAAAATTGGGTATTTATATCTGGTCGAACTTTTTAACATATTCTAAAAATTATCCGGAAAGACACATAGACAAAATCTGATACCCCGATCGAAACACCGAATCCCCAAAATAACCCCAGAAAATTCAACTCTTGAATAAATATTAAAAATACCCAGAGAACTCAGCACTGTTAAATAGGAATTACTGTGCAAATAGATTTGGATGACGTCATCAAGCTGCCGCGGAACCGCCGCCTAAGGCAGGCTTCTGCCGCGGTTCCGCCGCAGGTTGCACTGTTCATGAGTTCAATTTTGCGCCGTAATTCTTAGAATTCTCTGCTTCGTTTTCTGCATATTTTTAATTTGGAAAAAACCCATTTTTTAAAAAATGTACAGAGAGCCGTTTTCGGGTTAGGGTTTTGGTTCGATCGGACTTCAAACGTCGTCTGGACTTTGCCTAAGGCTCTAGCTAGGCTCTGATACCACTGTAGGTCAGGCAGCCACCCCATCCAACGGGGTCGCCGTGGCACCAACGGGTCCCTCAGCCGCTACTTTTTACGCATGCCCCCTCGTGAGGACTACAACCCGCCGGAACACCTTCCGGTCTCGGGACACCCTGGGGGTAAGAGCCTATGCTTCGCCACACTGTCACACAGTGAGAACCCCCCATAGGTCGACATCCAATGCCTAGTAGCTCTGATACCACTGTAGGGATCCTAGGCACACACTAGAGGTCTCACAAGGCATCAACCATGCCAATTTACAATTTTAACGGTGCCGAGAAACCCTAACAAGATCGTTGGCTAGAATTTTAGGCGACAAAGCAAACTAGTTAACACTTAACTACTAGAATACGGAAATACAACCTTTGTAGATCCGGTCCTCCACCTCCACGGCTCCGTGATGAAGTCCTCTCCGCTGTCCAAATGCAATCCCGGGCTCTAGCGTCGGCTTCATCGGAGAAATGGGCGGGCTAGGTCATCGACGACGATGCCGAAGATGATCTACGTCGAGGCATCGCTAGATCAAGCTCCAACTTCACCAAGTCAAGAAAACTTGTGAAGGAAACACACTCTACTACTTGGCAAGAGGTAGAGGATGAAGAAATAGGAAGTGGGTAGACTTTAGAATTGGATTTCACACTCATTTTCATCAATCACCATTGATGAAGTCAAGGTTCTTCATCTTGAAGAAGAAGAAGAAGAAGATGATAATCATATGATAGAATAAAAAAGATTAACTTGAAAAGATAATCCCATTCATTCTTATCATAATAGTTACCATGGTTAAGTGTAGAGAATGAACCAAGGTTAAGTGAAGTGGTTAGGGTTAAGCATGAGACAAAATGGTCACAAAGTCAAAGCTTCATGAAGCTTCAAAGAAAAAACAAAACTTGCAACCATTTCATTTCATATCTTTTCCAAATAAATAAATAAATAAATGATTAAGAAAAAGAAAACCCTAATCATCAATTTAACCATGGTTTAATCTTTACACTTAACCAAGTTAACAAGTATCATCAAACATGATACAATCATTTGCACAAAAAGTATATCACATATACAACTTGTACAACCAAGTGAGAAAATCCTTTTAAAGTGAACCGATACTAGTTAATGCAAAGTAATATATCATATATATAATTATACATTAAATCATTAAATCAACACTTGATTTAACGATCCGGTCATATCGCATATAACCGACTAGTATCCTATGTATCGGCTTATCGAATTAACCCTTGATTCGATAACTAGGTTATATCGCATACAACCAATCGATACATACATCGCGAGAATGAAATACGGTATCACATACACGCATTATTCTCGGTCCCGCACATATCTCATATGCGCTCCTATTTCGTTTCGCTTGAGCCAGGAAACCTCTGTGTAGGACTCTAAAGACTCGTCAATACGCCGGCAGTAGGTGATGATCATATCAAACACCCACAAGCCGCAAGCGGTCTGCTAAATGTAACGGCCACCCGGGTATTGAGCGATCAGAAGATCGACGAGCAAGCCCGCTCACACTCCAGTGAATCCAACCAGTAACACTACCGTACAGTCCGGTCTGTTCGTCTGATATGTCGCATATCTTGCCTAGGGGTGGTAAACATCAGACCCCAATAGCTCGATAAGTCGTGTCGATATGAGGCTCATAACGGGTCGAGAAACTACTGGTAACACTTACCATCAATTATCTGATCAGCCCTGGCCAGGGACTTCCTGTTATAGCCAATCGAACACAGTGCAACATCAACTCCCTATACCGGGAGAGACGAATCCCCTCCTATCGCTCATTGCCTCCATGTGACTCGGGACTGTACCCAAAAACCACCGTTTTGCACGCCCTCTTGGACGTGGTAAGATGGAAATCAAGGCACGGTGGGAATCACACAAGACTCTATTACGATCTCGGGTCTACAGACTAACCTGTACCAGTGTCACCAGAGAACTGCCATCTGACGTGAGGTATAATACCAGCTGGGAGTTCTCGGCGAGTCCGTCCAGTGTACCCAGTCTCCACTGAGCACCCGTATATCATCTCTGATGTCAAACACCAATGGATATGGGATCATCCATCGCCCATCTGTATGGGTCGAGAATGTATACGCTAATCTACACTGGTATATCGATGCCCCGTCTCGATACACCCACGACTAGGGACTTTCAAAGATGTACTTATGGACTACCATGTCCCCACTAGTATGATCCGCATCATAGTCCAGGTAGTCAAGTACACATCCTAAGGGCTTTACCAACATGTAATAGAGAGACAATCTGTATACACGTTAAGGTAAAGAGCAACCAGATAGCATACTATCATGTCGAGCAAGAAAGTCCTCCCTATATATGTCCCAGCATCCACTACAATATACATCCTATGTACAGTAATGGCCTCTAGGGCATACATATAACTAACAATAAGCTCAAAGATCCTAGCCTTCCAAGATCCAAGGCATCCAAGAGGCAAATCAAGGCAAAAGAAGTGATTTTGGTGAGATTTTGTGAAGATTGTGATGGTTTTGTGAAGGAATATGTTAAGTGTTCAGTTTGAGTGAAGGAAGTGAAGAAATAATGAGAAGGAAATAAGTGAGAGAGATAATGAGTTAGGCGTGAAGAGAAGAGAGAGAGAGAGGTGAGGATAAGAAAGAGTGAGGTGAGTGCACCATGCATTAACTCCTCATTAATGCATACACACTACTCACCATGCCACCTCTTCCCACATCCAAAAGCCAAAAGAAATATCTCCCTTCTCACAACAAATATCAAGAGGTTTAGGTTAAGGATTAAAGCAAGGATTAGGATTAGGGTTAACTTGTCATGGTTACTAATCTAGATTAGCACAAACAAACCCTCACATAAACATGCACATGTGTGTGCATGCCATAACAAATAATAATAAATTATTAATTAAATGTTATAAAATGTGAAGAACCCAAATTGGTAAACTTTTTACCAAAAACCCGCATTATCGTCTAAACTAACACTAATCGGAATCTAAGACGTTACAATCTCCTCCCTTATAAAAATTCGTCCCCGAATTTAAAATTCTTACTAAGCATACCTTCAAAGAGATGAGTACAAAACTCCCAAATCTCGCTCGCATCCTCCCAAGTGATCACCTCACTATACGGCCACGCCCAAGAAAACCTTCCACAGATGGCAAGACCCTTGACCGAAGTTTCTCCACCTGCCGAACCACTAACACAAATGGCTGCCGGAGAACGAAAATATCGCGTCCAAGCTAAATGGTCTGGTGCTAAATCATGTAAGAAAGGTCATGAAGGTATTTTCAAAGTATCGACACAAGGAATACGGGGTGAATACTCAATAATCTGGGCGGAAGTGCCAAATTATAGGCAACGGAACTAACTCGCTTTAAGGATCTCAAAAGGACTTACAATCTTGGAATAAGCTTCCCAAAACTCAACACGTCATTCATCGAAAAAATCCGTAGGAATATATGATCTCCCACTGCAAACTCAAGTCTGCGACCACCACGGTCGGCATAAGACCTCTGTCTGCACTAGGCTGTTCTAATCCTGACCTGAACTCAAGTCTGCCACTATCCCGGTCTTTGGGAGAGATACTGAGGAATATGAAGAGATAGTCTACTCAGGGCAACCCCAAGGAAATAGGCCAGGACCCACTACTCCTATTTTGGTCTTTGGCAGTGACTCTGAGGACGAAGTCAACGCCGTGTTCTCCACTCGCCTGTCAGCACAAACCTTCGCTGGAGCTGATCAGAGTTTACAAATTACCATGGTTCCGCAGCAGCATTACATGGAACTTGATGCGCTCGATACATACGGCTTGCAAGAGTTGCAGCCGTTCTATGTCCCTCCCAGGCGAAGAGGTGAAAAGGTGATCCTCTTCTATCAGTCTACGAAGACCAGAGTGGAAAAGAAAGTCTGGCATGGTGCCTAACTTACGTTTGACAGGCTTCAACCGATACGTCTGCCTAGATATTACACAGAGGAATTAAAGAGGCTATTAAAATGCCAGGGCGTACCCTTCAAACAAACCGCTCGACAAGCCCGGTTCTACAATAAGATTCGGGACGTTCCCGGGACTCAGCGAAAGAAGCCCAACGGGAAGATGAAGACGACTGGGCTTGGATACGTTCGGTCCAAGAAACGAAAGCGATTCCATGGTTTCCATGTCATAAATAACTCTGGTGGAGATGTGAATGCATTTCCAGATAGCGCTGATATCTAAATAGAGCGAAATCCCGCCGTACAAATACCAAGTTTGTCATTCGAAGAACATATTTTCAAGCTAATAAGGGAAGCGAGTCAAAAGGTTCGGAATGACCACAGCTGCGAAATGGCCGTTTACGAGAAAGCCAGGACGCAACGTCTCATTCAGCAGTCCATGGAAAGAGAAGACTATGATGCCCTTCATCCTCAGCCTGCTGTGTGCTCTCGTGGCAAGAAAAAAGTTCGACGCAGAGGCAACAACAAGATCAAGAACGAGAATGGCGTTCAAAAATAGCGAAACGGATCCAAGAAGCCACGCGATCGAGAAAAAGTCACCTGGAATCCGTCTTTTATGAAGAAGATGGGTCGGGAATACTCTTTCCCCCGAGACAAGACAAGGAAAATATTTGACCTTGTCATCAAGCATCAAATGATGACGCTCCCGGAGTCTCGGCACCCCAAGAAAATAAACGAGGTCCATCATCCGGCTTATTGCTCCTACCACCGAGTAATAGGAC
Source organism: Agapanthus africanus (assembly GCA_030015575.1). Taxonomy (NCBI): domain Eukaryota; kingdom Viridiplantae; phylum Streptophyta; class Magnoliopsida; order Asparagales; family Amaryllidaceae; genus Agapanthus; species Agapanthus africanus. The sequence continues at coordinate 225,827,350 of JASDDO010000006.1, read as the reverse complement.
ATCCTCTTGAAGACTGCTTCACCTTCAAAGACTGGGTTGAAGTACAGTATCAGCAAGACAAGTTTGCTCTATCCGACAGTTGGAGGGTATCCCCGCCACGAAAGCATGAGCCAAGAGCAACCTACCCTGCGAGGGAAAGTCTCGATCGACATCGAGCTTGGAAACGAACTCGTACATGCCACTTGATAACACTATCAAAAGAAGGAGAGCCCGAGAATATGGATGATCTTTCCCGGTTCTTCACAAATGAGGATGAGGTGGTTTTAGAATTTCTACCGGAGCCAAAAGAGCTGGAAGATGGGATACACACCACAGCACACAACTTGAGAAAAATCGAGTTGGGGACGGAAAATGAGCCGAGGCCAACGTTCGTCAGTGAGCTGCTGTCTGAAAAGCAGGTGGACACGCTAAAGGATGTGCTTATGCAATATAAAGACTGCTTCGCGTGGAACTATTCCGAGATGCCAGGACTAGATCCGTAAATAGCTGTGCATAAACTGGCGATATCACCGAACGTCAAGCCAGTCAAGCAGGCGCCAAGAAGAATGCGGCTTGAACTCGAGATGAGCATCAATACCGAAGTCAAGAAAATAATCAACTCTGGCTTCATCCAAGAAGTTCAATATCCTGATTGGATCGCCAACATTATCCCAGTGATGAAGAAAAATAGGACAGTACGCATCTGCATGGACTTTCGGGATCTCAACAAAGCTTGTCTGAAGGATGACTTCCTGATCAGTCGAAAATACTGTATTTCTAACACGGCAATTTCCCTACCTTTTGCAGTCAAGTAGAGGTATCTGGTATTCATATCACACATATTTGCAAAACATATGTAAAATACTGGATTACTTGTACTGTAGACTAAAACCGGCACTTTTTAGGGAAATTGTTTGTTTTTCATGGCATCGCATCATCCTTGTATTGCGCAACTCTTGTCTTGGAGTCTATGCAGGAAATTTCGGAAGCAGAGCCTAAAATTGGGGAAAGACTGATAAAAGATACGCCAACTAAAAGATGTATGATCTGGTAGTGATACAGAAGGCCAAATAAAAATCCACACATCAGAAGGAGGCCCACCAGTCATACCAAGAATTACCATGTAAAAAGGAAGCTCCAAGCCCACTAAAGGACCGCGGATCTGCGGCCCAAGCCCCCTTGGCGTGGCGGATCCGCGGCCTTATTAAAGGATCATTGGCTCAAAATTCTTCACATGGCTAATTATAACGGCCAAAGCTTCCAGAAGATCCCAGAAGCTCCACGTGGTACATCTAGAAGGCTCGGCTCAACAAACTCTTGGAGGGAAATTCAAAATTTAAAGCTTAACTAACTTTTTGGAGGGAAATTTAAATCTTTTGGTTAACTAACTTGTGGAGGGAATTCAAATTTCAATCCTAGATCTAGAGGTCTATAAAAAGGAGCCTAGAGCTAGGGTGCAAATTGTTCAAGAATCACCACCATCTTCAACCCACAAGTTTAGTGACAAAGCTTGTGCATCAAATTCAAACCCCAATTCAAAATCAAGATCAAGACCCCGAGAGCAATTCAAGCAAGAGAGCCTTCAACCTTTAGAAGTGACGCCGGATTCCAACGGAGCAAGAGATCCACGCCGATCCGCGACTCAAGGAGCCGAGCGAAGCCGAAATCGACGATCTAGTTCCTTCCTTTTGTAAATTCAAGAGAGTTGTAACGAAATTTGTCGATAAATAAAGGTGAATTTTCTATATTCTTGCTTATCTTTTAATTCAAGCATAATGATTAGATCTCAATTTGTGATTGTGTTTGTGATCATGATGTTTAAGTAATCTCCGCTCGTGTAGGAGTTGTGACGATCTTTAGATGATGATGATTTAGATATTTTTACAATTCTTAAATCCTATAATGTTTGGAAATTCTAGTGAATCAAATGATTAATAACCTAGTTTTGAGATGACGCTTTCTTGATCGTGTTCACTCGAAACTAGGGAACAACTATTAAACATTTGATTAACTAGAAGCTAGAATTTGAATGCGATCCATCGAAAGGACAAAGGATGAGTTGCGAAATTCCTAATTCCTTCGCAAGATCCTTAAACCTTGATGAATTCGCATCGATCTAGTACCAATTCGTTAAAGGATAAGAATGAGTAATCATTAGATCTCATCACATCTATAGATCCGATTTACTCCTACGAGCTATCCTTATAATCTTGAGTGTTGATTGGGAATTATCTCTCATCTCTCTTCTTGTTTTAATGTTTCTTTTAGATCTAGATTTTTCTTACTTTTGATCTACAATTGCAAATCATGAATTGTTTTCTTTTCTTTGCCTTAAATTTTCAACTCATCTAATTCGGAAATTGAACGGAACTCACTTTCCCTGGGGACGATCCGCACTTACTAACGCGCTACAGTCGACACCGTTATTGATTGCGGTCAAAATATTTTTGGTTGTGATTTCTAAAATCTATTTTCTATAAAAATACTACACAATCGGAAAATCGTTCCAATCAAATGGCGCCGTTGCCGGGGATCGTGTGCTATTTGTTCATTTTTTGAAATTTGAGTTGAAAAGTTTATTCCATCAATATTTTTTTTTAGATCAAAACTTGCACAAAATACTAATACGTGTTGTTGTGGTTAATTGCAAGGAGATCTGGAGATTGCTGGAAAATTGGAAAATTATTTGGTGAATTCCAGAGGATTAAGGAAGAGATCAGGAGCTTGCTGAAGAATTTTTGTGCAGAGACCCCACCATCCCACCGCGTTTCCGCGGCCAATACCTCCATTACGCGGCGGTTCCGCGGCCCATTAAGGAGCTCTCTGTAAAATCTTTTGCAGGTAATCTCTAACTTTCTTATCTCCTCTCTAAAATCTGCTCCAACTAACAATTTGTTGCAGGTTTCTTTGCAAATATTCGTAGCGCGCAAAATGCAAAATAAAGTGTGCTTGTTTTTGATTTTGTGGTTGTTTGCATAATTAATACGGAAATTAAGGGGCACGGCCAAATCCAGATTAGGTGGGGAGTTCATTACCCTTCCTAAGCCCCAAAAATCACAAACCTGCATCCGCATTACCCTCATTAATTAAAAAAATATCTAGAGATGACTCTATGGACCGTCGCGCTCATTTAGGACAGAAGTGGGCCGTGGGTAATTCATTGCTTATCCGCGTTTCTTTTTGTGGTGCCTAAGGCAAGTGTGTCAAAGGCTAGTGGTTACTTAATTAGGCCCACTACTTACGTGGTGGAGAACCTCCCACTTACCTGGCACTTACCTGGCCACAGGAAGGACAAAGAGGTAGTGGAGGATTCTATCCTGCGTCTTGTCTTCTGGCAGTTAGGAGCGGTCTAGAGATTGGACCTTGGTGACTATAAATTTTAGGGTATTGCTTGTTGCATCATTTTTTTCAAAATCCGTATCATTTTTCAAAACAAACACCACACTCACTTCATTTCCCCTAATTATAAATCATGCTGCCACTTGTACTAACCCCTTTTAGTGCAAGATAGGCTGGACACGGGATTCTAGTGCCCGTCTTGTCCGCGTCCCCTTGATCGACTCCGAAGTCGGTATTTCTCCATTTACCTTTCTTTTACCCCCCACCACACCCAAACCGATGGATCAGCCTCCATCATACCTCTTTACCGCTACTCTGCCACCGTCCGTTGGTGCGCAGATTCCTCCCCGCATCTCTCTCCAAGAGAGATGTTACCCTTTGCGAGGTCCTCTCTCGACCTGCTTATCCATTCCACCAGCCAACGGGGATAACTTTGAGATTAAGCCTCAGTACATCAACCTTCTACCCAAATTCCACGGTCTCGAGACTGAAGCCGTGTACGTTTTTATTACCAAATTTGAAAACGTATGCGCAATGATGGGTACATCACAACTTTCTGTGGATGCCATGCGTCTACGACTTCTTCCATTTACCTTGTGCGATATAGTCGAGAAGTGGCTGTATAACACCACCGCACATTCCATCACGAATTGGGAAGAATTCGTTGCGGCATTCCTTAAGAAATTCTACCCTATGCAAAAGACAGCTCGAATCCGTAGCGAACTCTATCAATTCTCCCAGCTTCCGGCTGAACCATTTTCAAAATACTTTGACCGATTCAAGGATCTTTTGGTTCAATGCCCACATCACGGCATCCCGAGATGAGAACTTTGCCGAATCATATATGAGGACAGTAACCCTACCACTAAACAAAACCTTGAAAACATGTGTCAAGGCACCTTTATGACCAAGGATGATGGGGAAGCATGGAAATTTTTAGAAGAGTTCGCTGAAAAGTCACTTCAGTGGGAGACTGGAACCCAGCCATCGAGTAGGGGTGGCATACACCAAATAGACGTGTCCATAGGTGTTCGAGCTGAGATGGCAGCAATGCAAAAGAAGCTCGACGCTATGGAACACAAATTCCTAGCAGCCTCCCTAAACCCAATGTCGCTCCCCAAAACCGTTTGTGGGTGCTGTTCTGATCCTTCTCACTTGACGGAAGAATGTCCATTAAACTCTCAGTTTCGAGGTCTCGAGCATACCAATGCCGCATTTCAAAGACCTGGAAACGACCCTTTTTCTTCCACATATAATCAGGGTTGGAGGAATCACCCGAATTTTGCCTGGAACCAATCCCAAAACACGGTTCCAAACCCTAATCAATTCCAACGGGTCCCTCCACCACAACAGCAACCACTTCAGCTCACCCAGCACCCCTACCAGTCCCCAAATTTCCAAAACCAGGTCAACACTCCTGCACCTTCTAATCCTATGCAGTCGACCTGTTCTGACGAGTTCTCTCAATTCGCTCAAACCATGAAATCACTCATGTCAAATTTCATGGAAGTGTCGGCCGAGGTTAAGTCTTCCGTTGGTGAGATAAAGAAAAACTCAGCGTCCCAAGCTGAGAGTATCAAAACGATGGAAGCTGAGATTGCACGACTTAAAGCCGAAATGAGTGTAAAAGAGAAAAGGAAACTCCTAGCTCAACCTGTACCCAATCCTGGCTATTCACATCATGTGAATGCAATCACCACGTTGAGATCTGGGAGAGTGCTGGATAACCATGTTGGGGAAGAAGTTGATGATATTGATGATCCTATCAACACCCCGGCTGAGTCCTTTCCTCACACACACGCTTCTGCTTCTGATTCTTGTTCTTCTACCCCACCGCCTTCTTGCGAGCCTATTCTCCATTTCCCACTAGGCTCGACACCTCAGCCCACCTCTTTTACTCCTCCACAGACGATCCCTACTTCTATTTTGGGATCGGGGCCACACACACTTCCTTCTCCTATGATGGACCCAGCGCTCATTGCTAAAGCACCTTACCCGAACCGGTTAAGGGCTAACACATCGAGTCCACATATGGAGAAGATTATGGACATGTTCAAGAAAGTTAACATCAACATCCCTCTCCTAGATGCGATTCAACAAGTCCCCGCTTATGCGAAAATTCTTAAGGACTTGTGCACTAGGAAGAGGAAGACTCAAGTGCCAAAGAAGGTCTTCATGTCTAATAGCATTAGCACTGCTTTTATCCCTCCGCTACCAAAGAAACGTAAGGACCCAGGATGTCCTACGATATCGATTTCTATTGGGGATAAACACATCAATCGTGCTCTTTTAGACCTTGGCGCCAGTGTTAACCTGCTTCCTTTCTCAGTTTATGAGCAACTAGGGATCGGAGAGTTGAAACCAGCCCATTGCACTCTCCAGATGGCTGACCGATCAATCACCAAACCTAGGGGTGAACTGGAGGATGTGTTAATAAAAATCGGGGAATTTGTATTCCATGTAGATTTTATTGTACTTGATACACAGCCTGTAGCGAACCCACGGAATCAAATTCCGGTGATTTTAGGTCGCCCCTTTTTGGCCACTTCCAATGCAATAATCAACTGTCGAAATGGTTGTATGACCCTATCTTTCGGGAATAGGTCAATAGAGCTGAACATTTACAAGATTGGAAGTGTACCCTCTGAACCTACTGCTCATATCTGTTCTGTCGACTTAATGGATGTCGACGGTAGCGAATTTGATGATCCTCCTGATACCGATCTTGACTCTTTTCATACGTTGTTGTTTGACCCAACTATGTATCATACACATACGGACTCTTCCACCGAGATGTCCGGGTCAACAACTAACATCGATTATGAACTGCTTTTAGAGTCTGAAGATCACCCCGCACTTTGTGATGACATTATTCTTCGGGGTATTGATGAAACTTTTGAGGAGATCTTCGCTGATGAACACGCATTTCTGAATAACACGGGTGTTGAGATGAATCATGTCCCAATCACTGAAATTGAACCTCCACCCCTTCCTCTGAACCTTAAAAAGAATGCGAGTTATCCATCACATTCACTGCTTCGTCTCTCCAAAATGAGACGTACACACACTTTCTTCCACCCCTTACCCTTTCCCCACTTCTTCTTCCACCAACCCGAGCACTGCATTGATAAAATCTTCGAATGGTTGGTGTTGATCTTCGGTCTTTGCAAAGCTTGGCATCGACCACTGATTTTTGACCCCCTCATGTGATTTTCAAAGCTTAACATTGCATAACTCAAGTTTAGGGGGGAACAATTTTTCTGGCTCTTGAAAAGAAAATTTTTACAAAAATTGCGAGTCAAAAATAAGTTTGGGGGAGGGTCTTCACTTATATATTTTGCCCCCACTAATAAATTCCTCCCAAGCTTACAGGTTTTGTAGATATAGCGATTGGCAACAGTGAGGACACTGTTGAAAACAAGTTTGGGGGAGGTTTGCGCTTAGTTTTGCATCATATGCATATCATTTGCATAAGCACAAAACATTTCTTTAAAAAACCATAAAAATTTAAAACTTTTCAAAACCTATAAAAATTTTGTGTAAATATTTTTCTTTTGGTTCATCATTTTTTTGTAAATAGTTTTTCAAAACCCATAAAAACCTATAAAAATTTAAAAATTTTCAAAATCCATAAAAATTCAGAAATTTTCAAAACTCATAAAAACTTAAAAAAATTTCAAAATATAAAAATATTTGATATTTAAGATAATAAAATTTTAGATAATGAAAAATTACATCCATGAGATTAGAAAAATTTAAGAAAACCAAGAAAATTAGAAGTTTTCTTATACGAACTAGTAATAAGTAGTTATGAGCCGTTGTCCCAAGGGTTAGTAAGATGGAGGAAGTCACTGATCTGAGGATAAAAATAAGTCTGAAAAATAGTTTCTATTCTGGAAAGTCAAACATTTTGAACGTTGATACCCTGCTATTCGCACTAACACACGTCTTAAAGTCCGGGATAGTAGAGGATACCTTGAAATGCTCTTGTCTTAAAGCCAAAAGTATGAAGGAAATAAAAAAAATGAATAAAATATAAAGTGGTGAGAAAAATGGACACTGGTTTTGTTATCACCGAGGGCAATAAAAAAATATATAGCGAGGGTGCATCTTCACCTAGTGCCCTAAGGCCAACTGGTCTGGGAGTCACTGCTATGCCTAAGGTGGTGCAAGACGAGGAAAATACACCAAATAAGCAAGCACATGAGTAATCGGTCAGTTGGTACCTTAAGAAGTATTAACGGTCGCTTGAAAGTGTGTAAGCACTTCTAGATATTCATTAATTAAAAAGTACTGAGGCTGATGGGCAAGAGTATGATAGCTTGAATTGAATTCTCCGGGTGTAGGGATGTCTTTACACACACGCAGGGTGATATGATCGATGTTTGGAATAAAGATAGGAATGAAGAATAAGACGATGTTTTATTGAGGGAGGATGTGATTTCTAACATCTTTTCATGACCATTAAGATAGGGCTCATGACAACCGAAAATCTAGCTTAGTTGGAAACCCTAATTTTCAAGGCTTTTCTTTTACAATTCTTGTCTTTAAATGTAATATTCATGATGTAAGTGCACGGCGGAAACCCGGCCGTCAATCCGACGCCGGAATGCGGAAGCGGTGATAAACTTTAATTTTGCGAACTTAGCAAACCGGCACCACCGCGCACTAAACACCCGGATCGAACCATTAACTAGTCTAAGCTAACTACAAGACGGGTTAGAGATATACCGAGTGATCCGAGTCTTCCGGTCTTCTCGTCGTCGTCCCGATCTCCTGCGGAAACTCCGGTCGTCGCCTCCTCGCCGGAAGGGCACCACATCGCCTGCATCTTTTACGGGCTCCCAGCTCAATACCGAGGCAACTCGGGCGCGAAGTAGGCTAGCCGATGCGTCCAAGATTTGCTGTAGAATGTGTAGTGTAGAGCATATGTCTCATTTGGGGTTTGTTGCCTTTGAAGATGATGGAGGAATCAAGATAAGAAAAATGGTGCTTGCATTTTTCTAGCATGAAAATGAGATCAAGAATGCCACACTCTCAAGAATGAAACTCTCATCTTCTGTTTTCTCAAAATGAAACCTTATCATGTTAGAATGGTGGAGGAAAGAATATGAATCCATAATAAGAAGGGAGGTGATGGTAGTAAAAGTGAAAGGGTGACCATAACCTAAACATCATGATCACAAAATCAAATCAACCTCAAATCCTTTCTAATCTCACAAAAGCAAGAAATGATGATAGAAAAGAATGGTATCAAAAAGATGCTGTCATAATCAATACATTTTCAAGAAACCCCTCCACAATGTGTTATTTGCAAACTTGCAAATAACCCCCTCCATCGAAAAAGTCCGGCCGGGAAAGAACAAAGGAAAACCGGCCGGAACGGAATGCAAACTGGCAACTCCAGAAAACTGGTCCCGTAATAAATTACAGGAAAACCCCGATACTGTGCATACACACCCGCATCTGTATTCCGACCGGATACAAATGCAATGAGACAAAATCTACACTGTACTATACTAGGATCCGGCTTAAACCAAAGCCAGCTAGTAATATCCGTTCGATCCTGATCCGTGCAATACCGCACGTATCCGATCGAACCTTGCCATATATCTATACGGCCTCTAGTACTAACCGTCCGATCCTGATCTGTGCAATACCGCACGTATCTGATCGGACCCTGCCATATCTCCATACGGCCTCTACAGCGTTGCGCCCGAAAGCTTGAGTAACTGAAAGTGTGGTGGACTCTAAAGACTCGTCAATACTATGGCTGTGGATTTAACCACTAGCACGTCATAGGTATAAGCCAATACGTGACGGGCCACCAGCTATTGACTAAAAGGGACGTCGATGAGTGAACTCATCCTGACACCCTACTGAGCCTGTCAGTGACAATATCCGTACAGTCCGGTCCGTTCGTCTATGAGCATCGCATGTCGGGCCTAGGGGCTTGGTAAAAGTCAGACCCCAAAAAGCGGTACAAGTCGTGTCGGAGTGTAGCCCAGAACACCCTGAGATACTACTGGAATACCTACCAGTAAATCTCCTGCCTTGGCCAAGGACTTCGTGTAATGGCTCTCCTAGACACAGCGCGACCTCACCCCCAATACCGGGAGAGACGAACCCCTGAAGATCCGCTCACTGCCTCCATGTGGCTCGGGACTGTACCCAACTAAAACCTGTTTGCACGACTCCTTTGAGCCGTGGTAGGGTAGTAATCAAAGCACAGTGGGAACTCACACGAGACAAATGACGATCCCCAGGTCGATGAACTAACCTGTACACATGTCACCTGGGAACTGCTATCTGACGTCAGGTATAAGACCAACTAGCATGTTCCCGGCGAGTCCTGTCCGGTGTACTCATAACCCAATGAGCATCTGTATACATCTTAGGTGAACCAACTGACACCAGTGGCTTGTGAGACCGGCCACCGCCCCTCGTCGGGGTCTCAACTGTATACACTAGTCTACTCTGGAGAATCGATGCCCTGTCTCGAGACTCCTACGACTAGGGACCTTTTAAGGATGTGCTTATAGACTCCAGCTCTCACTTATATGATCGCCCTCATACTGCTGGCAGTCAAGCAAGAATCCTAGGGGCTCTATCAACGTGTAATAGCGACCTGTTAGGTCACCTAAAGCAGTACACGATGATAAAGGTAAACCAGATAGCATACTATCATCTTGAGTAAGACTGTCCTACCGGGATAGGTCCTCCCTCAATCATTGCAATCACGTGCCTGTGATCCAATAATTGACTCTGAGGGCACTATCTCCAACAATCTCCCACTTGTACTCAAGGCAAATTATTGCAATGTCGCATACTCATAGCCTGTGTGATACCGAACACCCAACTCCCCTACTAGTTTGTCTCATAAAATCCGTTTGTGAAACTATTGCGTTCGAGGAATAGCCTCAGTGAGTGGATCCGCCTTGATGTTTCTTTCTATGTCTCTCTATATCTCAAGTTCGCAGAGAAAGCCATCTCCCGAAATGAGCAATACCTGTCTTAGAATGTCTGGATGTCTGATGGGACCTAGCTCATAAATGAACTCCAAATCCAAACTTCTTAGACTGTATCGTCAACTGAACTTAATCAGTATCCTGCGCCATGCCACCCTCTGTATTGCCTTGGACCACCTGTCCAAAATACTGCCCCGCGTCAGAAGGAAAACTATAACTCTGACAACCTCCTTGTCGTCCATGTCACCTTGGAAGCTTGGAATGATAACTGTCTCCCAAAGGAGGCAGACGTTATCATATCCCTAGAACATTCACTTATGTTCTAAAACTGCTTCCGAATGTTTCTCCAGGATTGGATCAATGTCAACTTATTGCATCTACTGCAAGAACAACATCTGGTGTGGTACTTGACATCTCATGATTGACTCAATTGTCTAAGCAAGTGATCTGCCAATCATGCATATCCCTCTCTACTTTAGTCTATAAGACACCTTTAGAGAGGGTGACTCCATCACTTGCAGGTACACTACCATGCTAGGAGTCGTCCATTCTAAATACTCTTAGAATGCTGTCTAAGTACCCTGATTGGGAAACCACCCAAATCTTGATCTAAAACCATAGATCTAGTAACCAGTATGTCTGATATAATGTCCAAGTCCCATGTGGAGAAACCACTGTGTGACGACCAAAGTATAACCGATCGTAGTACAGGAATGTCACTTCCTACTTTGTGTATGTCATCCAAAAACCAGGATATCACACCCTACTACCTTCTCAACAGATCCATCCCCTATTCTGATGACGTCAAACCTATGACTGTCACATCAGAAATAGATGATCTATCTCCGCTATATCTGCTTTAGTCTATAAATAGACATAAGCCTGATGTCCACCAATGCTTCCGCTGCTCCCACTGACCACGACAACCCTCTGGTAGAGTCATATAGACGTGCACTTCTAAAGCTAGTTTAGAACGACGCTATACTCATCCTCCTGCCGGGTCTCGCAGCCAGGAACAACAACAATGGCAAGTGTGGGTAAACAAGAACTTCCCTATCACCGTCCTTGAGGCTACCGGAGTTCCTCTCGGGTGCCTGAAGTTACCCACCTTATCTGCGGAGTGGCCAATGGAATGTCAATCCAGATTGAATCTTTAGGTTCCTATGAAATCTTCAGTAATCGTTTGTGGTTCTGGAATCACTTCCAGTTCTACCATACTCCCATTACTGTTTTTCTGAAGAAAAAAATCCATTTTTTAATAAAACTGTGGCGAGTCAAGAACAATATCACTATTGATCTTCTAGATGGTAGAAAGTCAACCCTCGTCATAGCCTGGGTCAACCCACAAACAGCCATTACAGAAACGTGCCTTGAGTTGTCCAGTGTCTCGTTTTAATCATAAGCCGGACAACTCCCCGTACCTTAACGACGTTAAGATATGAACTGTTCTATATCTAATATAGAACCAGAGGCACTGATTTAATTTAACCAGATTCAAATCATGCAGCTATCTCCAGTGCATGTCAACTAAATGGAGAGAGGCCGATCAGCGTTACTCAACTTAGGAATGCTTCCAATTATGAGTAACCTGAAAGAGAAGCAATTTCTCTTTATCATTACTATCAACTGAATACCATACACAAATATCTACATCTTGGATCACTTTGAAGAATCCCGATACTTGCTACACCTGGTTCTCTACTCTATTCAAATACCTATAACTCCTCAAAACTTAGACCCTGTGTTTCTACGAAACACATGTCTAAGAACTAGAGAAGTTAAAAGTAAACAGAATATAGCGTGAGGACCAACCCCTCTGTCCTAATGGACACTGGACAACATACAATACTCTGTATAAGTCCGCTGAGTCTAACAACTCTTTCACTGTGTGTCGTAGGTTGAAAACTGTACTTATGGTTAAGAAGAATTACACCGTTGTTCAATGCTCCTTACCTAACCATCCACTGATATAGGTAAATGTCATCGACATAATATCAAAAGGTATATCTCACTCTATGAAAATAGACGTACAGATATATCAATTTGAAATTGGTGCACAACAGCGGATATTCAAAACCAAATATTTGCCGATCGGCAAACAACCCAGGTGGCTTCCTCAAATATCACCAATTGCAACGAATCCCGATATAATGAGGATGGTCACCTAATTCCCAATAACTTACTCCCACTCATCATCTGTAAAACCATACAGATGTGAGAATCCAACCTGGTAAATACATACCCTGGAGCAAGTGTCTAATTGGGAAATCAGTTTTCTTTTAACAGTACACAGTGAAACTGAAACATTGAAATGTTTCGATGGGGTATCCTGGTATTCCTAGTAATGTCTCTTCCATTATCCAGATTCACAACTGTAACCGTATAATTCTATGCCACCTCTCCAAATCCCTTTATATGTCTTTAGTCATTACCTTCTGCACACCCCTTTAGGCCAATTGGTTTTCTTCCTTCCCTACCGTTCGGCACCAGCCTATGGTTTGGAAGAAGACTATCCAGTAAGCATAATGGGTGTACTGTCCCAATCCTAGGAGCACTCGCAATGCGAGAGAAGGTGAAGATAAAAGACAACCGAATAAACCTTTTTCCTATTTCTCCTAGACCAGAATCCATCCCCGAACTGGAACAAGTTCCTTTCGAGTTCGTATATAACCATACGATGGAGTATCCAATAAACTGTGGATCTTCGTAGTGATACGGAGTGTCCTGGAGAAATACAAAGGTGATTTAGGATTGGCGAAGAAATACTTGGTTTGGTCGTGAATAGCAGTCGCAATTTACTTTGCCCTCTTACTAATCCCTTTCTTTGTCTTAACTTAATACCTTCTGCACACCATCGTTATGCTAATTGGTTTTCTTCATTCCCCACTGTTCGGCACCAGCCTAAGGTTTGGAAGAAGACTATCCAATTTGCGTAATAGGTGTACTATCTCCTAAGCCAAGGAGTACTCGCAATCTGAGAGAGAAGGTAAAAGGAAAAGACAACTGAATAATCCTATCCGTTTTCTCCAGAACCGGAAACCATCCTCGAATTCCTTCGAGTTCGTATCTAACCATACGATGGTTTTGTCCAATGGAAGTGGACGTTCGCAGTAATACGGGGTGTCCTGGAGAAAAGGGTAAAAGTAGGAGTGGCAATGAGGTCTGCAACTCTGACAATCCAAAAGCCAGTTTTTAGAAGGTTCGGTTAACTTGGTCTCTGAGTCGTAGTCTTAGGGTCGGGTCAATGGTCGCTGCCAGAGAGAGAGAGAAAAGAAACACTCAGCGTGCACTCTAACCTAGATCAGAATGGTTACCAATTTATCTAATCTGGAAACCTCCCACTGTACCTCAAATTCTCCTCCAAACCTGAAAGAAGAATCAGTCAGGGTCACCCGAGGAGTAAACCAACTCATCAGTGGGAATCGGGATCCAACTATCATCGCATGATAACGTGACGGAATCCGCTCACGGTATCACACTCCAGAAGGTATGCGCATATCTGGCAAGTTTCAGTTCTTTTGAAACTCCCGATGTTATTTTTTCCCCATACTCTTATGACCTTGACTAAGGCCAACAAATCATAAGTCACATGTCAAGTTCTACCCGTCATTGTCCAGGTTGATTTGAACCCACCCGTACAAGCCCTTGACTAGGGCCAACAAGGCTATACGACTGTCCCAAACCAACGCATCTATCTATGCAGCATATGAATACCCAACAGCTACCAAACACTGTGCCTTGACTATGGCCAACAAACACAGCTTGAATACTATTGACTACCCATATGAAACGACGGAGGGCTACGAATGGTTTCTGGCGAAAACCTTTAACGTAGTGAACTTGATATCGTTGAAGGAACTGATAGCTTTATAAAAATATAGTGACGAAAACCTTTACTAAAGAGGTCACTCCCGGTGAAGGGATCTCGGCTCTTTCCCCGTAGAATGGGGTGCAGGATATCCCAAATGAATACCACGATGCAAAGCAAAAGTAATCGGCTATAGTGAAGTCATTGCCCTGATGCAAACTTTTTGTCCAAGGGGTCACTCCCGGTGAAGGGATCTCGGTCCTTGCCTCGTCGACTGAGGAGAAGGATATTCTAACTGAATACCACGATGCTAAACAAAAGTGAACGTCCTTGCAATAACAGCTTTTTGAAAAGTGTTCCAACAACATCAGATTAGGATAGTTTTTAACTTGCATTGATCCGAATCAACGCAGTCCCATCAATTGATCACACCACAAAGAACGGAAATATACTGATGTACGTATATGCCATCCGCATTCGCCACTGGGTCCCGTCATTACCCGTTAGGTTAGCTAACTAACGACAGAGCGGGGACTGGACTAGCGCGGATGCAAAACATATACAACATCTACTAATATATATACCAATATATTATATTCGCTCCAGGCATGATAAAATGCAACATCAATGTACAGCATCACAGAACAATACAGATATCTGGGATCCCCGGGTTTCACAGAGCCACTACTGAAACCCGACGTTCCCCTGGTCGTGTGGACAGCCTATGCAATGAAATCCTAGACCCCTACGGGCGCGGCAAGTTACCCGCCAAAACCTGAAGCGAGGCAGCCCCCTTCAGCACCGTGAATGGACCACCCAGCACTTCACGGAATCCGGTAACTTGGGCACCCCTCCTGGGTCAACCTGTACCCCCTACGAGTGCGGCGAATAGCCCGCCAATCCTAGAGTGAAGCCCCCTCCGTCTCAATGCCATGAGATGCGGGCCCGTTGCCCTCTAGAACCCGGCTATCCGTGCACCCCACCTTGGGGTAATCCTAGTACAGAAAGTAAAATATACATACAACGGGTACATCGACCGCAACCTGGTCGTGCCCCAAAATAATAATACAATCAGGCAGTGACGGTAGTCCACATGTCGGACGCTCGCCCCGCAATATCAAATGTACATAATACAACTACAACAGTACTAGCACTGCAACCAGGCTATCCCCCACGACCAATCCGCAACATCACAGCATAACACAGAACATCAACGTGAAAGTCACGTTCGCAAATCCGTCTAACCGGGCTATAGCAGTTAGACTGGATTTACCGATCAAGTGACATTCACGGTCGCAGATATAATGTAAATACTGTGAACTAATGTGTTTAAAATACCCGATCGATCAAATTTTACCAAGTGGGTCCCCAAGCAATACTGTAGCACTCACAGAAATTCTGGGCCCAATTTTAATATTCCAAAACCCCTAAAATCAGCCCAGAAGCCCACTGGAGAAAAATGATACAGTGAGGGCACAAATGTGCGGCGGAACCGCGGGCCAAAGGGGGGTTTGGCCGCTGTTCCGCGCTTCAGTGGTAGATTCACTGTGTCGAATTTCTACAGTGTGCTTAAAATTTCCAGTACATCAATTTTTTACAACCTGAAAAATTTTGGAGCAAGGAAAAAATCGACAGAAAACTGATGTGAGGAAAATGTGGTTTTAATTTGGAATTTTTGTCGATCGGAAATGCAAACACATCAAACAAAGCTAGACGAAGTTAATGGCGAGGCTCTGATACCACTGTAAGTGCACGGCGGCGCCCGGCCGTCAATCCGACGCCAGAATGCGGAAGCGGTGATAAACTTTAATTTTGCGAACTTAGCAAACCGGCACCACCGTGCACTAAACACCCGGATCGAACCATTAACTAGTCTAAGCTAACTACAAGACGGGTTAGAGATATACCGAGTGATCCGAGTCTTCCGGTCTTCTCGTCGTCGTCCCGATCTCCTGCGGAAACTCCGGTCGTCGCCTCCTCGCCGGAAGGGCACCACATCGCCTGCATCTTTTACGGGCTCCCACCTCAATACCGAGGCAACTCGGGCGCGAAGTAGGCAAGCCGACGCGTCCAAGATTTGCTGTAAAATGTGTAGTGTAGAGCCTATGTCTCATTTGGGGTTTGTTGCCTTTGAAGATGATGGAGGAATCAAGATAAGAAAAATGGTGCTTGCATTTTTCTAGCATGAAAATGAGATCAAGAATGCCACACTCTCAAGAATGAAACTCTCATCTTCTGTTTTCTCAAAATGAAACCTTATCATGTTAGAATGGTGGAGGAAAGAATATGAATCCATAATAAGAAGGGAGGTGATGGTAGTAAAAGTGAAAGGGTGACCATAACCTAAACATCATGATCACAAAATCAAATCAACCTCAAATCCTTTCTAATCTCACAAAAGCAAGAAATGATGATAGAAAAGAATGGTATCAAAAAGATGCTGTCATAATCAATACATTTTCAAGAAACCCCTCCACAATGTGTTATTTGCAAACTTGCAAATAACCCCCTCCATCGAAAAAGTCCGGCCGGGAAAGAACAAAGGAAAACCGGCCGGAACGGAATGCAAACTGGCAACTCCAGAAAACTGGTCCCGTAATAAATTACAGGAAAACCCCGATACTGTGCATACACACCCGCATTTGTATTCCGACCGGATACAAATGCAATGAGACAAAATCTACACTGTACTATACTAGGATCCGGCTTAAACCAAAGCCAGCTAGTAATATCCGTTCGATCCTGATCCGTGCAATACCGCACGTATCCGATCGAACCTTGCCATATATCTATACGGCCTCTAGTACTAACCGTCCGATCCTGATCTGTGCAATACCGCACGTATCTGATCGGACCCTGCCATATCTCCATACGGCCTCTACAGCGTTGCGCCCGAAAGATTGAGTAACTGAAAGTGTGGTGGACTCTAAAGACTCGTCAATACTATGGCTGTTGATTTAACCACTAGCACGTCATAGGTATAAGCCAATACGTGACGGGCCACCAGCTATTGACTAAAAGGGACGTCGATGAGTGAACTCATCCTGACACCCTACTGAGCCTGTCAGTGACAATATCCGTACAGTCCGGTCCGTTCGTCTATGAGCATCGCATGTCGGGCCTAGGGGGTTGGTTAAAGTCAGACCCCAAAAAGCGGTACAAGTCGTGTCGGAGTGTAGCCCAGAACACCCTGAGATACTACTGGAAAACCTACTAGTAAATCTCCTGCCTTGGCCAAGGACTTCGTGTAATGGCTCTCCTAGACACAGCGCGACCTCACCCCCAATACCGGGAGAGACGAACCCCTGAAGATCCGCTCACTGCCTCCATGTAGCTCGGGACTGTACCCAACTAAAACCTGTTTGCACGACTCCTTTGAGCCGTGGTAGGGTAGTAATCAAAGCACAGTGGGAACTCACACGAGACAAATGACGATCCCCAGGTCGATGAACTAACCTGTACACATGTCACCTGGGAACTGCTATCTGACGTCAGGTATAAGACCAACTAGCATGTTCCCGGCGAGTCCTGTCCGGTGTACTCATAACCCAATGAGCACCTGTATACATCTTAGGTGAACCAACTGACACCAGTGGCTTGTGAGACCGGCCACCGCCCCTCGTCGGGGTCTCGACTGTATACACTAGTCTACTCTGGAGAATCAATGCCCTGTCTCGAGACTCCTACGACTAGGGACCTTTTAAGGATGTTCTTATAGACTCCAGCTCTCACTTATATGATCGCCCTCATATTGCTGGCAGTCAAGCAAGAATCCTAGGGGCTCTATCAACGTGTAATAGCGACCTGTCAGATCACCTAAAGCAGTACACGATGATAAAGGTAAACCAGATAGCATACTATCATCTTGAGTAAGACTGTCCTACCGGGATAGGTCCTCCCTCAATCATTGCAATCACGTGCCTGTGATCCAATAATTGACTCTGAGGGCACTATCTCCAACACATGATCTTTCTTTTATTATTGGATTTTGTGGGTGCAATCCGCTGAAAACCCTCAGGAGACAACACTCCTCCTACTAGGGACACCTAGAGGTTTAAAGGCTTGTTGCACGTGCTCAGTGCAATCGTGTTGCCTACGAAAGTGTGCTTTTCTCTTTCTTTATTTTCTCCTTCTCTTTTTAATAAAACAGTTCGATCGAGACGATCGAAAATAAGTTTGGGGGAATTTGATCAGTCGAAAATACTGTATTTCTAACACGGCAATTTCCCTACCTTTTGCAGTCAAGTAGAGGTATCTGGTATTCATATCACACATATTTGCAAAACATATGTAAAATACTGGATTACTTGTACTGTAGACTAAAACCGGCACTTTTTAGGGAAATTGTTTGTTTTTCATGGCATCGCATCATCCTTGTATTGCGCAACTCTTGTGTTGGAGTCTATGCAGGAAATTCCGGAAGCAGAGCCCAAAATTGGGGAAAGACTGATAAAAGATACGCCAACTAAAAGATGTATGATCTTGTAGTGATACAGAAGGCCAAATAAAAATCCACACTTCAGAAGGAGGCCCACCAGTCATACCAAGAATTACCATGTAAAAAGGAAGCTCCAAGCCCACTAAAGGACCGCGGATCCGCGGCCCAAGCCCCCTTGGTGCGGCGGATCCGCGGCCTTATTAAAGGATCATTGGCTCAAAATTCTTCACATGGCTAATTATAACGGCCAAAGCTTCCAGAAGACCCCAGAAGCTCCACGTGGCACATCTAGAAGGCTCGGCTCAACAAACTCTTGGAGGGAAATTCAAAATTTAAAGCTTAACTAACTTTTTGGAGGGAAATTTAAATCTTTTGGTTAACTAACTTGTGGAGGGAATTCAAATTTCAATCCTAGATCTAGAGGTCTATAAAAAGGAGCCTAGAGCTAGGGTGCAAATTGTTCAAGAATCACCACCATCTTCAACCCACAAGTTTAGTGACAAAGCTTGTGCATCAAATTCAAACCCCAATTCAAAATCAAGATCAAGACCCCGAGAGCAATTCAAGCAAGAGAGCCTTCAACCTTTAGAAGCAACGCCGGATTCCAACGGAGCAAGAGATCCACGCCGATCCGCGACTCAAGGAGCCGAGCGAAGCCGAAATCGACGATCTAGTTCCTTCCTTTTGTAAATTCAAGAGAGTTGTAACGAAATTTGTCGATAAATAACGGTGAATTTTCTATATTCTTGTTTATCTTTTAATTCAAGCATAATGATTAGATCTCAATTTGTGATTGTGTTTGTGATCATGATGTTTGAGTAATCTCCGCTCGTGTAGGAGTTGTGACGATCTTTAGATGATGATGATTTAGATATTTTTACAATTCTTAAATCCTATAATGTTTGGAAATTCTAGTGAATCAAATGATTAATAACCTAGTTTTGAGATGATGCTTTCTTGATCGTGTTCACTCGAAACTAGGGAACAACTATTAAACATTTGATTAACTAGAAGCTAGAATTTGAATGCGATCCATCGAAAGGACAAAGGATGAGTTGCGAAATTCCTAATTCCCTCGCAAGATCCTTAAACCTTGATGAATTTGCATTGATCTAGTACCAATTCTTTAAAGGATAAGAATGAGTAATCATTAGATCTCATCACATCTATAGATCCGATTTACTCCTACGAGCTATCCTTATAATCTTGAGTGTTGATTGGAAATTATCTCTCATCTCTCTTCTTGTTTTAATGTTTCTTTTAGATCTAGCTTTTTCTTACTTTTGATCTACAATTGCAAATCATGAATTGTTTTCTTTTCTTTGCCTTAAATTTTCAACTCATCTAATTCGGAAATTGAACGGAACTCACTTTCCCTGTGGACGATCCGCACTTACTAACGCGCTACATTCGACACCATTATTGATTGCGGTCAAAATATTTTTGGTTGTGATTTCTAAAATCTATTTTCTATAAAAATACTACACAATCGGAAAATCATTCCAATCACTTCCCCATACCGGTTACCTAGCTGATGATCGATAACACGTCCACTCACGAGGACTTCTCCTTCATGGATAGATCTTTAGGCTACAATCAAATAAAAATGCATCCTGAAGACCAAAAGCACACCGCCTTCCGGACTCCGCTAGACATATTCTGCTATAAGGTGATGCCCTTCGGTTTGAACAACGCTGGCACTACCTATCAAGGGGCTATGCCGAAGATCTTCGATGACCTCATATATGAGATTGTCGAATGTTATATCGATGACCTCGTGATGAAAATAAAATCGTATGAAGAACACCGGGAGCATTTGAAAATAGTGTTCCAGCGTCTTCGGAAATATAATCTGAAGATGAACCTTCTGAAATGCGCATTTGGATTCACCTCAGGAAAATTCATAGGGTTCATCATACGACATAGAGGCATCGAAATAGACCCATCAAAGATCAAGGCGATTATGGAAATGCCCTCGCCAAGAACTCTCAAACAATTGCGGTCTCTCTAAGGAAAGCTCGTGTATATCCTACGGTTCATAGCCAACCTCTCCGGAAAATGCCGTCCCTACAACCATCTAATGAAGAAGGGGAACCCGTTCGTTTTGGATCGTAAACGCCAAAGTACACTGGACGAAATCAGGCAATACTTGCAGAACCCGCCAGTATTGACCGCTTCGGTCAAGCGAAAGCCCCTCATCCTGTACACAACAGCCCATGAAGGTTCTTGTTCAGTCAAAAATATTATGCATTTGATATAACATTTTCCTTACTATTTTTATATAAAAAAGGGGGTTTATTATAAATATGACACATATGAGGGTTTATCTGTAAAAATACTATTTTCATATATTTATATATTATAATTAACATTATGAAAGAAAATGTAAGTATATAATATCTATATAATATTTAGCCCATTTAAATATGCTTACCTTATCAAATATCTTTGACCAATTCTTCTAAAACTATAATATCATGTCAAATGGTTAAGATAATATCTCAATAAAAACAAAATTCTACTAACATTATTTATTGAGTTATTGTGCAGAAATTATATCAGGACTGAAATCAAGGAAATCCGAGTTGGCGAGATCAAATCTGCCGAAATCTTAAAGTAAATCGAAGAAATCAATTCTGGCAGAGACTTAGAGAAGATTTTCAGATTCCAGATATCAAAATAGTCTACATATGTCATCAGAAGAGGCCACAAGATTTTTGAAGCGACGACTCCTCTAGCCCACCACGGATCCACGGCTAAACCCACTTAATGGCCGCGGTTCCGCGGCAATATTGAGGATTTAGGGCTCTGGATTTTCTGGTTGGGATCCTAACAATTAGTTATCATATTAGGAAACTAGGGTTCTGGCTCTGTGACTATAAATAAGGACCGAGATCCTCTTGGAAAAATCATCAAACCGACGCGATCACGAAGTCCACGACGGCTCAAGAATCCTGGTTGATCATCGACAGTTCATCTACCTCCTTAGAAGAGATCGAGAAGCAAACTAGGGTTTTGTAATCATTTTCTAAAGGAACAATGTGTACTTGATATTGTTGATTAATAAAGGTAGTTGTTTTCTTATATCATTTTATTTTATGTAGTTTTCAATATGATTTCCCTTTCTATCTTTTCTTTTCCCAACATGCGCGAGTAATTCTCCGCTTGTTAGGATTCGTAGGATTATGGTAGATTAATGGATGATGAAGATCCTTAAACTCTTTTCACGTCTTATAAAGTTTATAAACTTTATCAAAAAAATAGTTAACATCCTAATCGGGCGCGCTATCAATTCATTGATATTCATGACCACGATTAGAGATTAGATTAACAATTGATTTGGTAAAGGCTAGACATGAACGGAGATCCATGTCAAGATAGGGGTTAAAAGTGGGAACCATTTTCCCTCCAAAAACCCTAATCTACATGCATCACTGTCGATCTAGTTTTAAATCTATTAAAGGATAAAAAGAGTAATCTTTAATTAATCATCCATGACTACAAAATCTTAACGAACCCTACAAGCCCTCTTTTAATATAAAACCTACATCCGTAATTAATCTAGATCTATATCCTGCATCCGTGTTTGACGTAGATCTAGAACCTACAACCATTCATCCCCATTCTTTATTCTTCCTCCTTTCCTAATCAACATATCTAAATTAAGATTAAAAGATTCAACGATTCCCTGAGGACGACCCGTACTCATCTCGGTCTAGCTACACGCGACACCGTTATTGATTGCGGTTATTCTACAAACACAACACATAAAAACAGAAAAATCAAATGGCGCCGTTGCCGGGGATACATGCGTAATTTATTTTTCTTACTATTCGTGCTGAATTCTTATTCGATCCAGATCATAAATAAATAAAACTACATATTGTATATTTAACGATTATTATGTGAATTTTGCAAGGGGATCTGGAGTCACAGACTTGAGGAAACAGAGATCCAGAGACATTCATCAAGATCCAGAGGAGCTAAGGAAGCCACGTAGCAAAAATCTCCACCACATTTCCCAAGTCGGCGGCGGAACCGCGGCAAGAAGTGCCAATTGGCGGCGGAACCGCGATGCAATTAGGGATTTATGGTTGAAAACTTCTCGGATATCTTTTCTATATCTTTCTTTCTCCCCTGAAATCCAATAAAATATTTTTTCTGCAGGATTCTTTGCAAAATATCGCTGCTAAAAAATCTTCTTGCGAGTTTTGTTTTGCGGTTTGTTTTTGCATATTTTAATACGGACATTAAGGGGCAAAGAACAAATTCATATTTGGTGGGGATTTCATCACCCTTCCTAAGCCCTACAAATCACAAAACGAGCATCCGTATCACCCTACATTAATTAAAAAATATTTAGACCAAGACTCTAAGGACTTTCGCGCTCATTAAGGACAGAGGAAGGTCGTGGGTAATCTATCGTTTATCCGCATTTCTTTTATGGTGTCTAGGCAAGTGTGTCAAGGTATGTGGTTACTTAATTAGGCCCGCTATTTTAGCGGATACCTCCCACTTACCTGGCACTTACCTGGCCACAAGAGCGATAAAGAGGTGGTAGAGGATTTATCCTGCAGTTTGTCCTTTGGAAGTCTAGGAGCGGTCTAAAGACTTGACCTAGGTAACCTTAGTTCTAGGGTTGATTGTGCATTTTTGTGTGATTTGTCTCACTTCCGACACTTTCTAAAACAAACCAATTTTAAATCACACACGCTGCCACTTGCGCTAAACCCGCTTAGTGCATGCTTAGTTGGACACGGGATTCTAGTGCCCGTCTTGTACGCGTTCCTGCTATTGACTTCGAAGTCGGTACTTCTTCATCTTCTTTTCCCCCACCACCCACCACATCGACCGAGATGGACAGTACTCCATCAAATTATAATACCACCCTGCCACCGCCCGTAGGTGTGCAGAATCCATAGCGCATCTTTCTCCAAGAGAGATGTTATCCTATATGTGGTCCCCTTCCTACCTGTTTATCTATTCCACCAGCCAATGGGGATAATTTTGAAATTAAAACCCACTTCATCAACCTGTTGCCTAAATTTCACGGGCTCGAGTGTGAAGACGCATACGTTTTTATCACCAAATTCGAAAACATATGCGCAATGATGGGTACTTCACAACTGTCCGTGGATACTATGCGCTTGCGTCTTCTCCCTTTCACTTTGTGCGACTTGGTAGAAAAATGGCTTTATAATACTGCCGCACACTCAATTACCAATTGAGATGAATTCGTGATAGCATTCCTTAAGAAATTTTAGCCAAATCATAAGACCGCCCGTGTTCGGAGCGAAATCAACCAGTTTACCCAGCTTCCCAATGAACCATTTTAGAAGTGCTTTGAACGTTTCAAGGATCTGCTTGTCCAATGTCCTTATCATGGAATACATAGATGGGATCTGTGCCGAATTATATATGAGGGCATTAATCCAGCGACAAAGAAGATGCTTGAAACTATGTGTCAATGCAATTTCATGTCCAAAGACGATGGTGAGCCTGGAAATATCTAGAAGATCTCACTGAAAACACATTGCAGTGGGAAAGCGTTAGTCCACCTTCATCTAGGGGAGTTATTCATCAGCTAGATGTTTCCATCACAGTAAAAGCCGAAATGGCAGCGATGCAAAAGAAACTCGACGCTATTGAAAACAAATTCTCATCGGTCTCCCTAAACTAGGTAACGCTCCCCAAGACCGTGTGTGGTTGCTGTTCCTATCCATCACATTTGACGGAAGAATTCCTATAAATGCACCTTTTCAAGGTCACGAGAAAACTAATGCTGCTTTTTAGCAGTGACCTAGAAACGATCCTTATTCTTCCACATACAATCAGGGGTGGAGGAATCATCCTAACTTTGCTTGGAACCAAAACCAAAACCAAAACCAAAACCAAAACCAGTTCCAAAGCAATTATAAAAGACCTCCTCCACAGCAACAACAACCACCACCATAGAGTCAGCACCCCTTTCAATCGCAACCTTTTCAAAAACCCGGCCAATAATTCTTTCCAAACGGCCGGGACTGAAAACTCATCTGCACTTGAACGAAGCATGGATATGTTTATTAAACATACCATGCAGTCGACGGATGAAATAAAGCCTTGTATCCGAACTTTAACACAGACCACCAACTCCCACGGTGAGAGTATTAAATCGATAGAAGCACAACTTGCATAAATAAATGCCGCGATGAGTGCAAAAGAAAAAGGGAAACTTCCATCTCAACCCCTACCGAATCCTGGCCACTCACAAAGTCATAATGTGAGTGCCGTTACCACGTTGAGATCGGGAAGAGTGTTGAACAATCAAATGGGTGAACAGAACGATGATGAGGAATCACTTGAAACCCCGGCTTCCACTTCTTACCCTATTTCGCCTAGTCTCCCACCTTCTTCCGAGCCTGTTCTCCGTTTTCCCCAAGGCTCGAACCCTCAGCCTACTTCCTCGAATCTATCTAAAACGATCCCCACTCCAATTCTAGGATCCATTCCATCTCCACAATCCTCTCCAATGTTGGACACAACCCGTATTGATAAAGCACCTTATCCAAACAGGTTAAGGGGCAACCGACCAAGTCCACAAATGGAGAAGATTGTGGAAATTTTTAAGCAAGTTAACATAAACAATCCTCTCCTAGATGCTATTCAACAAGTTCCGTCTTATGCGAAAATCCTAAAGGACTTGTGCACTAGGAAGAGAAAAGTTCAAGTACCTAAAAAAGTTTTCCTTGCGAGTAATCTGAGCACTTCTTTTATACAACAACTACCCAAGAAACGAAAGAACCCCGGAAGTCCTACAATTTCTATTTCTATTGGGGGTAAAAATATCAATCATGCTCTACTCGATTTAGGTGCTAGTGTTAACTTGCTTCCGTATTCTGTTTATGAGCAATTAGGGATCGGAGAGTTAAAACCGGCGCATTGCACTCTTCAGATGGCCGATCGATCTATCACCCAACCTAGGAGTGAGCTAGAGGATGTGTTAATCAAAGTCGGGGAATTTATATTCCCTGTGTACTTTATCGTTATAGATACACAACCTGTAGCGAACCCATGAAACCAAATTCCGGTGATTTTAGGTCGACCTTTTCTTGCGACTTCCAACGCAATAATCAATTGTCGAAACGACTCTATGACTCTATCCTTCGGGAAGATGTTAATTGAGCTAAACATTTACAAGTTGGGAAGTGAACCGTCCGAACCCTATGCTCATGTGTGTTCTGTCGAAACAATATATTCCGGCAACAGCGAAATTGAAGAGCTTCACGATACTACGTTGTTGTCCGGGTCAACATCTAACGCTAAATGTGAACCTTTTATAGAGTCAGAGTATCATCCTGTTCTTTCCGATGAGATTATTATTCGGGATATCGATGAAAGCTTCGAGGAAATCTTCGCTGATGAACTCTCATTCTTAGAAGACATGGGCGTTGTGATGAATCAACCCCAACACAAAGAAGTTGAACCGCCACATCTTCTTCTTATAAGGAATGAGAATGTGAGTAATCCATCATCATTGTTTCGTCTCTACAAACCGAGACGTAAACCTTTTCCATTACATCTCTTATCTCCTCCCCACTTCTTCACGTCAATAGGCGACATGTTCTTCCACCAACCTTGGTGTTTCATCGATAATTTTTTTGAATGGTCGGTGTTGACTTTTGGTCTTTGTAAGACTTTATATTGACCAATAACTTTAACCCTCCTTATAATTTCAAAATGCTTGGTATTTTGACTCTTGAAAGAAAATTTTTATAAAATTGTGAGCCAAAAAAAAGTTTGGGGGAGAATTTTACTTTCACTATTTCATGTCCCTGTTACTAACTTTTCCTCCCAAATCTACAGTTTTTTAAAGCTTAACAGATGACATCAGTGGGGACAATGCTGTAAACAGGTTTGGGGGAGTTTGTGCTTATTCACGCGTTACTTTGCATTATACTATATATAAGCACAATTTTTTTTTATAATAAAAGAGTAGAAAGTAAAAAATTACATATGAAAGATAGGAAAAGTATAAGAAAAGTAATAAAGTTAGATGTTTTCATAAACGAAACTAGTAATAAGTAGTTATGAGCCGTTGTCCCAAGGGTTAGTAAAATAAAGGAAATTACTAATTTGATGATAAAATTAAGCCTGAAAAGTAGTCCTTATTTTTGAAGCCAAACATTTGAACGTTGATACCCTACTATACGCACTTACACACATCTTGAAACTTGGGATAGTAGAGGATACCTTGAAATGCTCTTGTCTAAAAGCCTTAGTATGAAATATATATATATATATATATATATATACATACATATATATATATATATACATACATACATACATACATATATACACATACATATATATATATAAGTGGTGAAGAAAAAAAATGAACACCGGTTTTGTAATTGGTTAAGGCAGCATAAAAAAAATATAGTGAGGCTGCTTTATAACCTAGTGCCTTAGATCGATTGGTTTGGGAGCCACTGCTAAGCCTTAGGTGTTGCGAAACGAGGAATTACGCCTAAATGCGCAAGCGCAATTTGTAATCGGTCAGTTAGTATTTGTCACGACCCGAAAAGTACGAAACATGACCAGCACTTAAACTACGAAACATCTCGAGGCGTACGTAATCTAAGTAAGCCAAAACCTAGAAATACAAACCAAGTAAAGCAGTAGAGTGAAGGAAAAACCAATTTAAAGCAAGTGGTTTAACAACATAAGCCGAAGTATTTCATCCTTAAAACCTCAAGTCTTTTCTAAAAATTTCGGCAGAGTTTCCTTTGTAAATACTGACCCCAAACGGGTACAAAACCTGATAAAGCATATATAATGAATAAACGCATCCCCAAACGGGAGCTAGCTCTTCGTCAATCGATGGACAAAACCACACAATGCAGTATAATATACAATGCCGAAAGGCGAGGATAAAACTCAGGGTAAAAATCCAACATCATCAAGAAACCAAGAGGAAAACCATAATAATACAACACGCGACTCTAAGGTCGAAAGAATATACACAGGTCATCTATCTCTATCAAATATACAAGTCTTATTGATGGAGTTTTACTAGATACAACTGAAATAACAAATATACAATGGTGGTCCTGATGCAAAAGATCCCACCTACCAAAGCAATCACTGGAAGGAACAGTGTGCCAGCAAAGCCGCAACGAAACCTGTATGGCAAAACCTGTAAGGAACTGTGGCACAACGGGGGTGAGTTGCCAACTCGTGAGTTGAAAACATCTACGAGTAGAAATCGCATGTATGACGATATCCTAGGTCATAACAAGTAATATCCTCAAATAAATATTCTGGTCCATCTATGTATACGTGCAATACCACGTGCTCGTGTCAGTGCCTTAGATAGCAACATATCAGATATAAGATGTATGAATGCATTACAAATGAAACAGAATACATCATGAATGAGACAACTGTTTTCTTTATTTTAATGAGATTTCCGTATGTATATAAATTGTGTATCCTCAATGAAATCGAAAGATAAAACAGTGTCCAGCATCGACACAAAAAAAAAATCCCAGTATCTCAATACCTCAGGCTCCGGCTATCCGGACTGTCCTGTATCATCAATCGCAATATCTCAGTGTCTTAAGTCTTAATATCTCAATATCTCAATACCTCGGGCTCCGTCAGTCCGGATCGGCCCATATCATCAATCACACGACCACGAACGGTATCCTCCGGATATCCGCCGCGCCAGGTAAAATCACCGGTAGGCAGTCTGCCCCTGCCGGGCTCATCGTCTACAACTCGAGCTTCTTGCCCCGGGGTACCTTACCGGGCCCGCCATGTACCCGAAACGGTTCATCCAACTCCTCGAATAGGGTCTCGAAAACATCTCAGAACCGAGAAAACACCATGGTGGACAATACTCAACATATCAAGGAAAACCGCATTTTTTCTTTAAAATAATTCATCAGTTTACAAAACTTTCACATGCGGTTTCCAAATCCAGAAAATATCAAGAAGAATCCGAAATTATCAAGTCACCATGTCAATAACAATGAAAACCGGCATAAATCTCTATAATACTGCATAACCAATGAATATACGGATGCATCTGGTATCATGCAATAATTAAACTAGCATATGAAAGCTATAACATGTAGCAACTATCAACTAGCAAGCTATGTCAATGAATAGTATTTTCAAAAGTGTACGTGACATGACAATTACCG
This sequence comes from Agapanthus africanus, assembly GCA_030015575.1. Classification (NCBI taxonomy): domain Eukaryota; kingdom Viridiplantae; phylum Streptophyta; class Magnoliopsida; order Asparagales; family Amaryllidaceae; genus Agapanthus; species Agapanthus africanus. The sequence continues at coordinate 225,798,625 of JASDDO010000006.1, read as the reverse complement.
ATGATGATGTGTGTGAGCCGGCAAGCAGGTGTACGTGGAACATACGCATCATCGGTAATGGTGCTGGTGTCCTGACAGCAGGGTTTCATGATAATTACAGAGAACATATGTACAAGCATGCAATGCGATGAAACATCATGAATATACAGAAAGTGATGTAGTAACAGCAACACCGAAAAATATACCTACCAAATATACGAGTCATACAGTTTGGTATTTAAAATACTCACGATTCTCCACTTTTGAAAATGAGTATGACTCGATCCCAGTCAAAAGGGTAAGGGAATCCACATAAGTCTGAGTCGATCTATATATATATCTAGTAGTCGGTGATCTCGCCTCAACCGTTTCACGTACGATACAATAAATAATATGACATCCTCGAGTCAAGAGTGTGGATATATCCTCATAACTATATCTCGTACGGTAAATCTATCGTACGGCATCCCAAATCTGGGTACGGATCAAATATCACATTTATCTCATTATTCATCTGGTATCCACATAATCACATATCGTGAGCAGGGGTACTGATCTAAGTCGAGTAGACTACTAATATCATCAACAATATCACGATCTGGCTACTGATCGAAAGCCCCATACAATCCGATATCATCAACACATATTATCATATAAAGTATACATCGCCCAAGCGATCCTTATAAATATCATAACATATCTTATCTCATATCTCGATCATATGTCAACTATCATATATATATATTTATATCATCCACATGGTATCTTCGTCCAACGATCCGCTAGAACATCATGACATATCTCGGTAACATATTAAATATCTCACGGCATCATGCCCGATCATATCGACTCATTCCCAAGTATCATGTAATATCCTCATCATCCAAGCATATGAATACCAATATATATATGTCCCCAATACGCACAAGGAAGTAAATGTATTCGAGTATGTGTATGTGCGTGTTTGCAAATCTTTACTCTAGGGTTTCGTGACTAAAAAATCGACTAAAGTCCTTTCTTCGATTCTCGCTAACACTAACCCATAATCTCCTAAAGCTTTTCTTGCTAAGGTTCATATCACACACTTACATGTAAAAGTATATATATATATATATATATATATATATATATCACATCCCATCATTTCTCACAACTTTGCGGGGGTGCTATACGCTATCCACCTGACTTCCCCCGTAGATATAAATCTACTCACCTTGATCTTTGCTCTCTGGAGTCGATGACGCCACGCTCATCCTTATCGTCTCGAAGTCCATGTGAGGTACCTACACATCATAACGTATCGTATCGCATTAAAATCCAAATCAAAACCAAAATGACACGCTAAAAGCCTATAGATTCGAACCTACGGACTACGCCTTCAAAACCACCAAACAACTCTCGATATCGTCGTACAAACGTCAAACCATCGAGTTAAAACCAAATTCCTAAAATCCAGAATTCAAAATACGCAAAACAAAACCCCGAATCAAAACAGCAACATAAGGAAATGGTCCCAGATTTTACCCTAACTGAAATCAGTCAATTTTGCATATAGGAGGGGTCTAGTTTACTGGAAATGGAGACACAAAACAAGCACGAGACCCAAAGCTCATGCCCTGGCTGCAAATTGCGGCCAAACAGATTAAATTTGTGGCCTGGAAGTGTACTGGGGGTCTCAGGTCTTGGGGTTATCATCTAGGCTGCCTTCATGACTCACAGTCTTCACTAAATAATTTTCCAGGTCCCCGGCTGTTGGCAGATTCCAATATACTACCACAATTTCCACAGTTTTCCGATGTCGGGGTTTCTAAGTTCATATTCCGGGATTTATTCCATGGTTTCAGTTCAAGATACAATCCCTACAGTGGTCATAAGGTCTCTAGTAATCTCAATTACACTTCACAATTCAAAATTTCTCAAAACCATCATCTAGAAATTTATAGGTTCACAAAACCACTCGATATCGATACTAAACATATATGGATGCCTAAAGAATTTAAATACTATTCTAATGGTGTATAAATTACCTCAATTGGCAACTCAAGAATTTTCTTGAGTTGCCCAAAGTCCTCAAAATTCGATTTTTCTTGGTCCAATGTGCTTCCTTTGAGCTTGTACATGCTTTTTGTGAAAAGGAGATGGGCTTTTGGTGAATTTTTGATGATGTTATGAGGGTTGAAGAGGAGGGGAGATGAGGTGCTACCTTGGGTGAGGAAGTGTAGGGTTGCTAGGCACGCTCACAAGGTTCTACGAAGCATCAACCATGCCCGATTAAAAATTTAGCCGTGCCGAACAACCCAAAGCCGGATCTTTAAACTAGAGTTTATGTGAAAACTAACATGTTAAACATTTTAACACTAAGTGAGAGGGATTACAACCTTTGTAGATCCGGTCTTTCACTTCAATAGCTCCGTGTAGATGTCCCCTTCGCTGCGATCGTGAACTCCGGACTCTAGAGAAGCTCCACAAGAAGAACGAGCGTGCTTGCTTCGATGACTTCGAGGCCGAAGATGATCTATGTCGGGGAGACACTAACTTAAGCTATTCCTTCACTAAGTCATGAACTTTATGAAGAGAACACACTCTACTACATGGCAAGTGTTAGAGGATGAAGAAGTAGGAGGTGGGCTCACTTTAGAATTGATTTTCTCACATTTTTCCTCATAGCACCATTAGAGCTTGAAAGCTTTTTCAAGGAGCTTGATGAAGAAGAAGAAGTGAATAATTCATCCAAATGAAAACTTATCATTTGAATTATTGCACCATGGTTGAGTTAAGCCCTCATGCTTAACTCATGTAGAGAATTAACCAAAGTATGAGGTTAAGGGTTGGGTTAACTAATATCCTAAGGAATGACAAAAGAGTTGACTTTGTCAATGTTGCATACAAGCTTCTACAAGCTTGATAACATTGACTAAAGTTTCATCTCTTTTGTTATTCTTAAGGAAATAAGTAAACCCTAATTTAACCTAAACTTGATATAAGTCTCATACACCCATCTTGTACGTATCATCAAGCATGATACAAACATGTACACTTGTATATATCACATATAAACAATGTGCACAATCTAGTGAGAAAATAAATCATAAGTGAGCTAATACTAGTTAATGTAATATAATATATCAAATATATAATTATACATTAAATTATTAAATCAACTCTTGATTTAATAACCCGGCTATAACCGACTAATATCATGTGTAACAACTTATCGAATGAACACTTGATCCGATAACCTGGCTATATCACATACAACCGATCAATGTCACGAATCCCGAGAATAGAATACGGTATCTCATATCGTATTAATCTCGGTCCCGCACATATCACATATGTGCTCCTACCCCGTTTCGCTTGAGCCAGGAAACCCCTATGTAGGACTATAAAGACTCGTCAATACGCCGGCAGTAGGTGATGATTATATCAAACACCCACAAGCCGCAAGCGGTCTGCTAAACGTAACGGCCACCCGGGTATTGAGCGATCAGAAGATCAACAAGCAAGCCTGTACATTCTCCTGTGAATCCAATCAGTAACACTCCTGTACAGTCCGGTCTCGTCGTCTGATATGTCGCATATCTCGCCTAGAGGTGGTAAACGTCAGACCCCAGTAGCTCGATAAGTACATCGGGGTTTCCGGGATCGATCAGACTTTAAACTTCGCTCAGACTTCGCCTAAAGCTCTACCTTGGCTCTGATACCACTTACCAGTAAATCTCAGCAACCCTGGCCAGGGATTTCCGGTTATAGCCAATCGAACACAGCACAACATCAACTCCCTATACCGGGAGAGACGAATCCCCTCCTATCGCTCATTGCCTCCATGTGATTCGAGACTGTACCCAAAAGCCACCTTTTTGCATGCCCTCTTGGACGTGGTATGATGGAAATCAAAGCACAATAGGAATCACACAAGACTCTATGACGATCTCGGGTCAACAGACTACTCTGTACCAGTGTCACCGGAGAACTGCCATATGACGTAAGGTATAATACCATCTGGGAGTTCTCGGCGAGTCCGTCCAGTGTACCCAGTCTCTACTGAGCACCCATACACCATCCTTGATGTCAAACATCGATGGATATGGGATCATCCATCGCCCATCATATGGGTCAAGATGCGTATACGCTAGTCTACTTTGGTGTATCGATGCCCTGTCTCGATACACCCTCGACTAGGAACAGTTATAAGATGTACTCGTCGACTACCGTGGCCCCACTAGTATGATCTCATCATAGTCCCAGTAGTCGAGTACATATCCTAAGGGCTTTATCAACATGTAACATAGAGACAATCAAAGTACATGTTAAGATAAAGTACAACCATATAGCATACTATCATGTCGAGCAAGAAAGTCCTACCTATATATGTCCTAGCTGTAAGTCGATGTACTTCACCCCAGTACTTGTGGGGAGGCGGAATTTTCAAAAACGATCATGTTTAAAGAACGAACATCGACTAACCGCTTAAATCGAAGCTAAATGATAACTAACCAAACATATAGTTGTTCTAAACTACTATGCTTAGGGATTATACCTATCGAAACTAGTCCTTCGTCTTTACGATCTCCTTGTTCTCCTCGGCCTTCTTTAGGTAGTAGACGATCCACCCGAGAGCAAAACTCCAAGCTAAACCTCTAAACTTGAGGTAACTAATCTACTTTGATTGCTAATCAAAGAAGAAAGGATGATATAGAGTGAAGGTAATGGATGTTTAAGTCTAACTAATCATTTGATCTCAACACATGAGGATTAAGGATTAGTCTCTTGAAGATGAGAGCTTGAGGAGAGAGAATGTGAGATAAGTTAATGAGATGAGATTGAGTGTATCATAATATATTATGAAGCATTCTTATTTTAGAATAATGAATAATAGAAATGAATAAGCATGCTTCATAAATGAAAAGAGGTGATTCATTAAGCATATGTCATTATCATTTATGGTGCAATAATGATAATGATGAATCACTCTCATGACTCACAATCTTATCCAAAGTAACCTCCTTAGTCACATCTTCTAGAAGCTTCTCGTACAATTACGAGAACGCCCCTCCAATCCGCAAAAATACGGAAAAACTTTAGACTGTAAAAATCCAATAACCGGATACCAGCAACTGGCTTAAACCAAAGCCAACTGGTAAAAACTGTCCGAAAGTCGTACGCGCGTAAACGCACGTATGCGTCCGATCCCTTTGTCGCAAAACCATGCGACCTCTATATCGCTTCACCTGGAGTAGGAAACTCTCTGTGTGGGACTCTAGAGACTCGACTACTACGCTGGCAGTGGGTTTAACCACAGACCGCAAGTGGCACTAGCTGTACGTAACGGTCCCCAGGTAGTTGTCGATAAGAAGGCCGATGAGGAAACCCATCCGAACTCCTACTGAGTCTGATGTGACAATCTCCATACAGTCCGGTCCGTTCGTCCAAGACTATCGCATATCGGGCCTAGGGGGGCGGCAAGCGTCAGTCCCCTAATAGCGGTATAAGTCGTGTCGGAGTGAAGCCCATTACACCCTGAGAAACTACTGGAACCTACCAGCAAATCTCGCTTGCCCTGGCCAAGGACTTTGCGTAATGGCTCTCTGACACAGCGCGACATCTACTCCCAATACCGGGAGGGACGAATCCTGTCTAACTGCCACTGCCTCCAAGTGCTCGGGACTGCACCCAACTGCTACCTGTTTGCACGACTCCTTTGAGCCGTGGTAGGGTAGCAATCTAAAAACAGTGGGACACACTCGAGGCGAAGCAGCAGTGTCAAGTCTGCGGACTATGCTGTACTCATGTCACCTGGGAACTGTTAACTGACGATGGGTATAATTCCAACCAATCAGTTCCCCGGCGAGTCCTGTCCGGTGTACCCGTAACCTAACGAGCACCTGTATACTATCTCCAGTACGACGTACTGATGGCTGTGGGACAGACCATTTCCCCAACTGGGATGAGAAGCGTATACACTTAGTCTACTCCGGAATATCGATGCCCTATCTCGATAATCCAACGACCAGGGACCTGTATGGGATGTTGCTTACAGACTACCCAGCCCCCACTAGTGTGATTGCCATCACGACGCTGGTAATCAAGCAAAGATCCAATGGGCTCTACTAATATGTATAAGTGATACGTTACAAGAAACATATGCACATATTAAAGTAGACACAAACCAAGTAGCATACTACCATTTTTAGCAAGACTGTATATATAACTGTGAATATCCCAAGCTTCCATTAAGTAATATACAATCTAGTATGATACAATAATGGCCCCTAGGGCATATACACTAACAATCTAGCATCCACTACAATATACATCGTATGTACAGTAATGGCCTCTATGGCATACATATAACTAACAGGAAGAAGAAGAAGAAAGATGAAGATGATGAAGTGATAAGATGAGCCATGACTAGGTTTGACCCCTCACCCCCTCTCTCTCATGCCCATCCCTCTTTTCATCATGATACCTCTTTGACTTTTTCTTTTTCTTGTTTTCTTTATCTTTTCTTTTCTTTTCTTTTCTTTTCTCTAAATAGAAACCAAAACAAAATAAGAAAGCCATGTAGAAAATGTAACACAAGTGTAAAAATGATATGGTGCATGTCATGTGCACAAAACACGCTTAATTTGCGATTAGCGATATTTAATCGCGATTAGTGCTAAAATGGCGCAAAATAAATCTTAGAATTTCATAACTTGCATAAATTACACAAAGCACCCTATTTTTAGTAATTTCTATAATTTTTCAAATTTTCCCCAAATTTATCGTTATTTAATTTTACCGCCTTATTAAAATATTCAATATAATTATTATTTAATTATAAAAATTCCCAAAAATAATATTTTATTTTCTTGAAATGTTACAATCTTCATCTCTTAAAGAAATTCGGTCCCCGAATTTAAATTTAAACCCCTCAAATACTAAAACATTTCAGCAAAAAATCCAAGTCGTCGGGGCTCCGGAATCATCAATACATAAGACGCATCGTAGCGCAATGCATGCATATGAACAATGGGAAGATAACTCAAAATCAAAACTCCATCAAGTATCCCGCAATCATCGGAGTTATGGCGAAGACACCAATGTCAAAGCCCAAAACGAAACCAATCATGATATACATCAAAACCATACTTGTAAACATCAGAAAGAAATGCATGCCAAAACCTTTCATGTTCCTGTGCGATGCGCGTATCGCGGCACAGTGGAGGACGTCTATTGTAAGAAAATAACTATATATATACTTATCCATTGTTTAATATGTACGTCCCGCCGTTTGAAAATAATTTAGAAGGGTTCCCTTGTTCTAAACGTTTCGTGTCATATCAGACACGTAGGTAAATACTGAGACTATAGCTTCCTGTTTAGAAATCTCTTCAATAACTCTCAATGCATGCAAAATATATCCAGGTACTGTCCTCTGACTTGTTCTGCTCAGTACGAAAACAAACAGCAAATGTCATAAAACGTACTGCTCCATAAGAAATCAATCCCAAAACGTGCATATGAAAGCTACGTGCGTCCGGTGCGCACGGAAATCAAAATCCATGAATGTGTCATACATGTGCAAGAAACAACATCTAAGTGCAACGGGTGTGCACGAAACACCTGTCAGAGGCAACGTGGGTGCCTGACAGCAAAATCAGGTGCATCTGATATGCACGAAGAATCTCGATTTAGTGCATCTGGCGTGCACCAAAATCTCATCTCATATCATGCGCCCAACATGCGCGAAAATCCAAATCAGGTGCATCCATCATGCACGAAATCATGAACTCCAATATCAAGTGCCGAACATATGCAAAATCCAATCCTGGCACGTCAAATATGCGCAAGAATCCAATCAGGTGCACAAGGTGCACAAAACAAATATCGAGTATCACAATCGAAATCGACGGTATACAACACATTTCAATCCAAATCCAAATCAGGTATACCGTGGTACATAATCTCACAACCATGTGCATCAACATGCACAAAAGCAAATCAAAATATTAAAAGTGCATGAAAACTATGCCGAAATCATAAGTCAAATCATATGCATGCCCTAGGCATGAAATCACAATCAATATCTCAAATGATATCAAAATGAAGTCAGGTGCAACTGTGGTGCACAAAATAAGTATTAATGCACTGCAAGTATATGTGAACTATTGTAACACATTAGGATGCGTTTAGTGGCTAATTATATTTTGATATATGGTTTTCAATAAAAAGTTTACCAAATTGATTTTCAAATATTTTATCCTATTTAATAAATATTTTATTAGAATTTTTCTAGGCTTGCACACACATGTGCATGTAGACTAGGGTTTAAATTGGGGTTAAACCATGTTTAGCAACCATGGTAGGTTAAACCTTTTCCCTTAGGCTAATTTTAAAATTTGTATTAAGTGTGTTTGGGTTTTTATTTAGGTGTTATTTTTAAAAATAGAAATGGTTGAATTTCTTGTGTTGACTTGGAGAGAGAATGCGTATGGCAACATGGCTTGAGCCATGCTCATTTAATGAGAGAGAGAGAGGGGGGGTTGACTTGTGTGCTCACTTCTCTCATTCTCACTCTCACTTCTCTCATTCTCCCACTCTCTCACACACAAACACACTCACCACTACAAGCAGCTCCAGCAGCAGCAGAAGACTCAGCAGCATCAGCAGCTGAAGCAACAGCATCAGCTTGCAGCAGCAGCACCAGCTTGCAGCAGCAGCTCTTTTCCTCCTCTTCTACTCCCTCTCCTTGCATCCTAGAACCTAGTGGGGGTATAATCTCTAAACTCAACTTCCTTTTGCTAAACTTATAGTTTAGTAGCTTAATATTTCGTTTAGGTAGTGTTTAGGGATAACCTTGTGTTTTGAGGGTTTTTTTTTGGGTAAAATGGGTTTTTTATGGTTTAATTAACTTGATTAGGTGTTATATGTGCTGTGGAAGCCTAGTTGTATCACTGGATTTTACTAAAACACCTTAAAAATTCCAATTTGAGTTTTAATACGGTTTTTAAAAATTTTTGTGATACGAGTGACCTGCTATGTCTGTGAGCATGTTTTTGTGTGGCAAACATATACAGAATAGTGTACAGGGTAGCTAGGGTGTTAGGTTGAAGTACGAGCCCGTTCCACCACCAAAAATCCGGCGATAACCCTAATTTTTCCGGCGTCGCCGGCCCCCTATTGATTTGGGTGTTGTTGCTGATATGAGTGGTGTCTGTAGGATTTTGTCTATTGGTGAAGTCTGGGATTATAATTTTAGTAAGCAAACTTATACACTAGGCTAGGAATTGTGCTAGGATCATAGTGTAAAAACCTGGAGCATTTTCGCCTGATTTTGGCCGACATCACCCCTATAGGTATTGGCCCATTTTTCTTGGATCATGCTGAAACTTTGCAGGTAGCTGTATATAGGAATTCTAAGAGGTTTGGTCTTGTTTGTTTTTCTTGTTTTTGCTCCAGATAAAATCTGGGACCAAATTACCTATATTTTGTGTAGCGGGACTTGCGCGATACGTGCGCTATGAGTGGGTTTGGTGTTGATGTGTCACAGCGTGTCGTTGTGTGCCACGGCGTGTTGCGTTGGGTTTTGGCGTATGCACACACGTTACGTATACGCGCGCGTTTAGTTCACGACGCGAGTTTCTCGTTTGATTTCGATATCGCGTTTTGCGAGATATTTTTCTTATATATGGATTCTTGTGTAAAATTCCAGGTTCGCAGGTGGGTACGTCGGTTGGAGCAAAGAAAGGGAAACATATGGTCGGCTATTTGTAGCACGAGACCAGGTGAGTAGATTTAACATCTACGGGAAAATCGCCCGTATGGCGTTAAGCGTCAGGGCGTAATAGGATGTTTAGTTGTATGTGTTCATATATATATAATATAGTAGCATACCATCTCCTGTTGCATATAGAATGGTAATTATAGAACATTGCACTGTCACTAACGGTTTAGGCTGCACGAGCACTAAATGTATGTTACACTCGCGCCGTTAGTGATTGCCATGATACTCGCACTATAGGATCACCGTATCATTGATGATTGTCATGACTTGTCGCTTATTCACATACTTTCATTGATATATCACTACCTGCGCACATGTACCCTTTATATTCACATTAGTGCATACCTTCATTGATACATCTATACTTGTGCACATATACATCGTATATCCATATTAGTGCACATGTATATTGTTACACTCACATTGCGTATTTATCCATTTGCACATCCATACCTATATACATACATATGTTACATACATTGGTGATATTGACGTGATTTAAAAACTAAGGGACCGCACGAGATAATTTCAAAACTGGATCTTTTTAAAAGAGCGGTTTTCCCTTTTTACTCTTAATGTCATACGACGCATTGCATGGATTTACGCATTTACTTTGGATTTATGTGATTTCTGGATTTGGGAACCGGGGTATTATTTTAAGAAAATACGCACCGTTTAAAAACCTGGTTTCCCTTGATATGATATTCAGTGCGTCCACCATGCGTTTTCTCGGTTCTGAGACGTGTGACATGTGAACCCGAATCAAGGAGCTGGACGAGGCCGATTGCGGGTACATGGTGGACCCGGTATGGTACCCCGGGGCGAGAACGAATTCGCTGTGCAGTAGACTGTGAGCCTGGCAGAGGGACCACTACCTACCAGTGATTGGTTAGATCTGGCGGTTATCCAGAGGATACTGACCAGAGTTGATAGATGGATACGGGATGACACGTACTGCCGGGGCCGAGGGCCGATTCCGCAGACGGAGCCCGATACTTAAGGATTTGCGTGTCGATGTTAGACACGGTGATTTCATGATATTTTTGTGTGCCGATGCTAGGCACTCACGATTCTTTGAGATTTACAGGATTTGAGAGCCGATCAGAGTGACGGCGCATGAGTTTTACTGGGATTTGGGTGCATTGATAGACACCGGTTATTCTTCCACGTTGACATTCCGTGTAGATGAAATTTATTCCCATGCTCAGCATTCATTATTTTCCATCTCATCCTGTAGCTATAGTACCTGATAGGGTACTTTTGCATGATTATTGCATACCCTGCTTATCATATAAAGATGTTATTAGATCGCACTTGTTGCATGATTATTGCTCATACAGTTCATTATATAGATGTTACCTGTTGGCATAGGTTAGAGTATCGCAGCACGTGCATACTTGCGGTTACCTTTATATGTTATCTACTACTCACGAGTTGGAAACTCACCCCGTTGTGCCACAGTGTTTGCAGGTTTCCCCTCAGCTTAGTCGCGGCAGGCTGCTTTCTTGCATCTTTTGATACAGATACCACTACAGTTGGCGTTTTAGCCCTTTTGCTGATAGGTGGGTTTTTGCGGTATCTGTTTATTTTCCAGTCATGTACACTGTTGTATCTAGTACTCTCCATCTACTTCCATGTATTGACTTAGAGACCAGTTGTGAGGACGATGTATATTATTTTGTACTCTGGTGTCGAGCTCGTTGTGAGTCGACTTTATTTATGCAGCTTTATCTTTCATGCTATTTGTTTTCACTTATACTGCTCATCTCTTCGCTACGGCGTCGTATATTATATTTGTGGTGTTTGTTTCCGCCGTTGGGCGTGATTGCTCCCGTTTGGGATGCTTTATCCTTATTGTATATCTTTTATTCATATATTGTCTTGTACCCGATTTCAGGGCTAGTTTTTACAAAGGAAATACTGCCAAAACTTTTAAGATAATAACTCGAACTTTAAAGAACTTTACTAAATTATTTAAATTTTTCTAAACTTTTTAACAAATCTTCTATTAAATATTTTAAACACTCACTACTTTTAATGGTTTTGATTTCTGGGTTTCGGCTTACTTAGTCACGTTACGCCTGTAGACGTTACGTGGTTAAGTGCCGGTCACGGGCCAAATTTTGGGTCGTGACAAAGTTGGTATCAAAGCATAGGTTTTACCTTCGGAGTGTAGGATGACACTGGTATGATGGAGTAGGTAGCTGAAGCAGAGTGGCGTAGCGTGTGTATGTTCCACGGCATACTCACGACACGGTACTCCGCCTAAGCGACCTTAGGACTTTTTGATTGGAATTCCTTCTTGATTGTGTACATTCCTGTGATTTGATTTCCGTATCCTTATCGATTCCTACTTTCTTTTCTGCCATTATGCCGCCAAAGACTACGAGGGCGCAGAGAGCGGCCGCGAGAGCCGAGATTCGAGTTGACTCGTCCGAGACGAGGACTGATCCGGGTTGTACACTCGTTGTACCAGAGCAGTCTGTTCCACCTCCGACAAACCAGATCGCTAGACTAGTGGCAGAAATGCAGGACTTGCGCCAGACGATGGCAGAGATGCAGGACTTGTAGGGATCCTAGGCACCCTAGTGAGGTCTCCCAAGCCATCAACCATGGCAATTTCAAAAAAATATGGTGCCTACAAACCCTAGTGTACGGATCGTTTGCTAGATATCTAGGCGAAAAGAAAGCTAGCTAACAACTTAGCTAATGAGAATACGGAATTACAACCTTTGTAGATCCGGTGCTCCACCTCCACGGCTCCGCAACGAGGTCCTCTCCGCTGTCCAAATCAAGTCCGGGCTCTAGGATCGGCTTCGTCGGAGATTAGGCAAGCTAGGTCGTCGATGTCCATGCCGAAGATGATCTACGTCGAGGCATCGATGAATCAAGCTCCACCTTCACCAAGTCGGAAAAACTTGTGAAGGAAACACCCTATACTATTTGGCAATAGATAGAGGATGAAGAAATAGGAAGTGGGTAAACTTTAGTTTTGGATTTCTCACACTTTTCCATTACTTGCCATTGGAGTAGCAAGCTATATCCATGGAAGAAGAAGATGAAGAAGAAGAAGATATGATAACTACTTAATTAAAATAGAAAAGATAATACAAATACTTATCATATCTTTGACCATGGTTTAGTGTAGAGACTTAACCTAGGTTAGATAGTGGTTAGGGTTAGATAAAAGTCAAGAATGGTGGACTAAGTTCAAAGCTTCAAGAAGCTTTCAAGTAAAAGACAAAACTAGCAACCATTCTTATCACTTTATCTTTTCTTTTTCCAAAATAAATAAAAGGAATAAATAAATGATTAAGTAAATGAAAAAGAAACCCTAATCACTAATTAACCATGGTTTAACACTTTACACAAAACCAAGCTAGAATGTATCATCAAACATGATACAATCATGTGCACAAAACTATATCGAATATACAATGTGCACATCCGTGTGAGAAAATCCATTTAAAGTGAACCGACACTAGTTAATGCAAAGCAATATATCAAATATATATAATTATGTATTAAATCATTAAATCAACACTTGATTTAACGATCCGGTCATATCGCATATAACCGGCTAGTATCCAATGTGTCGGCTTATCGAATCAATCCTTGATTCGATAACTAGGTTATATCACATATAACCATTCGATACATTGATCGCGAGAATCAAATACGGTATCACATACACGCATTATTCTCGGTCCCGTACATATCTCATATGCACTCCTATTTCGTTTCGCTTGAACCAGGAAACCTCTGTGTAGGACTCTAAAGACTCGTCAATACGCCGGTAGCAGGTGATGATCATATCATGCACCCACAAGCCGCAAGCGGTCTGCCAAACGTAACGGCCACCCGGGTATTGAGCGATCAGAAGATCGACGAGCAAGCCCGCTCACACTCCTGCGAATCCGACTAGTAACACCACCGTATAGTCCGGTCTGTTCGTCTGATATGTCGCATATCTCGCCTAGGGGTGGTAAACGTCAGACCCCAATAGCTCGATAAGTCATGCCGACTTGAGGTCCATAACATTCGTGAAACTACTGATAACTCTTACCAGTATATCACTGCAACCCTGGCCAGGGATTTCCTGTTATGGCCAGTCGAGCATAGCACAACATCAACCCCCAATACCGGGAGAGACGAATCCCCTCCTATCGCTCATTGCCTCCATGTGAATCGGGACCGTACCCAAAAACCACCTGTTTGCACAACTCAGTAGAGCCGTGGTAGGGTGGAAATCAAAGCACAGTGGGAGACACACAAGACTCTATGACGATCTCGGGTCTACAGACTAAGCTGTACCAGTGTCACCAGAGAACTGCCATCTGACGTGAGGTATAATACCATCTGGGAGTTCTCGGCGAGTCCGTTCAGTGTACCCAGTCTCCACTGAGCACCCGCATACGATCTTCGATGTCAAACACCAATGGATATGGGATCATCCATCGCCCATCGCATGGGTCGAGAAGATATGCGCTAGTCTACTCTGGAATATCGATGCCCCGTCTCGATATTCCCTCGACTAGGAACAATTCAAGGATGTACTCATGGATTACCCAGGCCCCACTGGTATGATCTACATCATAGTCCTGGAAGTCGAGTACACATCCTATGGGCTTTATCAACATGTAATCAGAGAGACAGAAAGTATACATGTTAAGATAAAGAGCAACCAGATAGCGTACTATCATGTCGAGCAAGAAAGTCCTTTCTATATATGTCCCAGCATCCACTACAATATACATCCCATGTACAGTAATGGCCTCTAGGGCATACATATAACTAACAATCTCCCACTTGCACTAGGGCCATCTGTAGCAGTGGTTGCAGTATCACATACTCAACCATCCCTTAAAAGTCTCTCTTTGGGAAAAGGGCCTTCGTGAGTGGATCCGCCGTGTTGTCCTCTGAGTCTACTCTCCTAACCTTGATCACCCTGGAGATCAACTATCTCCATGATCAGGTCATGCTGCCTCAGAATATGTCTGGGTCACTGATGGGACCAGGGTTCCAGGGTCGAAACCACGCTTCCATTGTCATACAATGGCAGGAACCTAGTTCATCTTATGAACCACTATACACCCAAACAGCCTCTTTGGTAGTATCTTTAATAGCGATGTTACCAGCCTTTATCGTCTAGTTTGCCACGGTATCTAGCTTGGAACTCTTCCAACATACCGTCCCTTTACTGAGGGTAAAGACAATGCCTTTGACTGACATTCAGTCGTTTTTTATCACCCTGGAACACTTCCAGTGATTCTCCCCAGGATCGATTGATACAGTCTCACTATACCTAGTGAGAACCCTAATATCCCTTTAGATCTATCTCATAGGTCCAAAACTCAGGATTTAGGAGGTATCACTCTGATCCTATATGGAGAATCTTTGTGATAAACGGAGATTGATCGAGCGTAGCATAAGAAACTTCTTTCTTATCAAGAGTATGTCATCCATGTACTCTACGAGGATCACCACCATACTCCCTACTACCTTTTTGTTTATACAAGGTTCATCTACCATTTTGATGATGTCAACTTCTTTGACTAACACATCAAAACAGACGTTCCAACTCCGCGATGCCTGCTTTATTAGATAAAACATCTTGCACACATTTCCGCTGCTCCCACTGTTTACGAAGCCCTCTGGCTGTGTACTTATAGACTCACTCTTCTAAATCATTATTTAGAAAAGCAGTCATGGCACCCAACCGCCAGATATCGTAGTCATGGTATGTAGCCGTGGCAAGTAGGATCTGGATGGACCTAAGCATAGCTACTTGAAAGGGTTTCATCATTATCCACACCTGGTTAATGATGCAAACTTTTAACAAGTCTAGCTTTGAAAGTCTCAACTTTTCCATATACACCTAGTAATCTTCTCAAGATATACTTGCTCCTGATGGGGATTTAACCCTTCAGATATAGCAACTAAAGTCCATACTTTGTTGGTGTATAAGGATTCCATCTCAGATCGCTAAACATCCAGCCATTCTTACAGAGTCTTACTCCTGATGGCCAGCTCGAAACTAGTTGGGTCATCATCTCATGATGCAATCCTCGCTCCCACTGTCATAGAGAAACGGAAGTATCTCTCAGGTGGGTGAGGAACCCTACTAGATCGGCGGAGAGGCTGAGGTTCGTTGGCATCTACTGAATCCTTTGGTTCTGTCAAATCATCAGTTGCAGTTTGTATAGCTGGAACATTTCCAGTTCTACATAACTGACATTGCCTCGAGCTTGTCCGGATTTCGCTTTTCAGACATAGGCCGGACAACCCCAAATCTTAACTAACTTAAGATGTGGGCTCTTCCCTTTCCATATCACATATGAAGCGGTAGGCAATGATTCGATTCGAACCCTATTCAATAGGTATGCAACTTCTCAAGTGCATAACCCCTTTAAGGAAAAAGGTAACTCAGTAGTACTCATCATAGAGCACACCATATCAAATAGGGTGTATCTGCTCCGCCCCGATATACCATCGTGCTATGGTGTATACGGAGGAGTTATTCTGAGAGAGAATCTCATTCTCCTTTAGAATAGTCCAGGATTTCCGTGCTCAAGTATTCTCCTCCTTGATCTCATCAAAGGACATAATACTTATACCCGTATATTGGTTCTCTACTTCTCACTTATATTCTGTGAATATCTCAAAAGGTTCGGACTTGTGTTTCAACAGGAACATAGGTCTGAATCTAAAGAGATCATCAGAGAACGTAATGAAGTATAAAGAACCAGTCCTGGTATGTGTAGACAGGGGACCTTACATACATCAACATGTATCATCCCAAGAGTTCAATAACTCTTTCTCTGTTTCCAGCAAACGGAGCTATGGTCATCTTATCTTTGTGACATGACTGGCGAGTTTCACAAGATGTAGATTCAAACTGATTTAAATATGCATCTTTATGTAACTCTAGCTAGTCGGGTCGCATTGATCTGACCTAGTCTACAATACCTCAAGAAGGATTCGTTCATTTCTGAACTCTTCCTCTTGTGTGTGTTCCGTATATTAAGAACTGTAGTTTGATTTAGAACATTAATGCTTTTAGATAACGTGCCTGAACCGATCAACTTTTGATATAGGAAATGTTCAAAACATTATCCAACAATACAAAATTTTATCATTTCTTTACTAATAAAGAAACTGATATGATTTTGTATATCAGGTTCGGTAGCTAATAGCATTTGTTCAGAATCAATGTATTGGTAATACAGGGTGACAGTGACCGACAGACTTGGCTGCAACACTTGCCCCGTTTTCTGCCTCATGAAACTTATCACCCTTTTGTAGCCCTATGTAACAGATTACATATCTGGGATCCTGATCCGGTATCACATACCCAGGATCGGGAGGATACTGAGAAACAGTTCTTTGTAATGAACACACCCGAAGATGATGCATCAGCATGCACTTTCTTCGTTTGGGCGGCACGGGAAATCTGGTATTCCCCAAATTCCTGCTCTGTCTTATAACAATTATAAGTTGGAGCGGGACCAACGTTCCCCAGCTCAGTATAACAAGCGGGTTCGGTCAATAATCCGTATTATTATCTTGATTAAGGCGTGATATGGTCGCTACCAGGAGAGAGAGAGAAGAAAACACTCTGCGTGCGCTCTTGCAAGATCAGATTGGTTATATATTTTATCTAATCAGGATGGCTCCCACTGCTTTTTATCAAATCTTCCTTCAAACCCTAAAAGGAAAGACTAGCCGGGATTAATTACACTCTACAAGTTCGCCAATCTTTCAGCCAGGCCAGTGTCGGTACTTTGAGGGAGGTCCCCCGTGCTTTCGCACGGACCTTATTACTGTAAACCTCGTTTTCCCAGAGGCGTAACCCCGTTGACACCTTTCTAGACACCTACTTGATCGGCTAATTGCAAAGTGCAAAACTCTCCCAGGAGTAACTCTTACTCGCAGCGGGTATCGGGATCCAACTATCACATAGAAGGTATGCAATCTCATTGCAAGTTTCAACACTTGAAACTCCCGATAAAGGTTTTTACCCCTAGCACCTATGACCTTAACTATGGTCAACAAATCATAAGTACTAGTCAAGTTCTACCCGTCATTTCGTGATTAATTAGACCCACCCACATGACCCTTAACTAAGGTCAACAAAGTCACGCGACTGTCCTAACTAATCGCATCATATGCGGTGTAGGAAGACATCACTTAGCTACCGTACACTGTGCCTTGACTATGGTCAACAAACACAGCACGAATACTAAGTACTCTACTTCCTAAAATGACGGAGGGTTGCGAATGGTTTTTGTGAAAACCTTTAACGCTTTGAACTTGATCTCGTTGCGGAATCAAACGGTTTTTAAATGGAATGCTTTTCGAAGCTTTTCTAGTTTTGCTAAAGGGGTCACTCCCGGTGAAGGGATCGTCGGCCCTTTCCTCGTCGAATGAGATGCGGGATATATCATATATATCACTGTGCAAAGCGAAAACTATAGAAGCGATCAAATGACAAACCGAGGGTTGTAGCATCTGCCAGTTATTGCTAAAGGAGTCACTCCCGGTAAAGGGATCTCGGTCCTTTCCTTATCGAATAAGGTGCAGGATGTTCTACAAGGAACACCACGATGCAAAGCAAGAACTGTAGCTACCTGTTTTTTACTTTGAAATTCGATTCCACAACATCAATTAGGTTTATTTTCTTTCATTAATCTCATTAATGAATATCCCATCATTTTAAGTTACCTAAACATCACAGATAGATATGACGTACACTTATGCCATCCGCATTCGCCTCGATGTCCCGTCTGCACCGTTAGGTTAGGTAACTAACGCCAGAGCGAGGCAGGGCTAGCGCGGGTGTAAAACATAAGCAACGTCTATATAATATATCATATATACTATATATAATACCTGTCACAGAACATCACATGATCACAGATAAATCACAGCAGAAGAAACATATGAAATATTGGATATACTAGGACGTCCGTGTTTTCAATACGAGCCAGTATAAAACACGGATTCCACGGTCGCGATGAATAGCCAATCCCACACCCCTAGACCCCTACGAGAGCGGCAAGCAACCCTACCAATTCTAGGGTCAGGAGACCCGGACTCGACTCCTCGAGTTGGTCTCCCACTGGACCCCAGAACCCGGTTACTTGTGCTCCCCTCCTTGGGTCTATCCTAGTGCAGAAAAATAAATAATATACAAACGGTGACTACTTCCGCAACCTGGAAGTGCCCCAATAAAAGAATATTACATACAAGTTTTTACATGAATGAAAATGAAAAACACTCATCTGACATAAAAACCCCCCGGCTATTCAACACGACGATCCAATATAACATATCCAGCAACACATAACATCACATGTCATCAACGTAAGTAAATATGCGCATCCCAATTGTCGTTGACATATAGCAACGAAACCGGCGATATCACATATTACACTTACGGTCACAGAAAAGAAAGTGTAAAACTACAACAGTTGGAATCCGCAATCTGTATAGACATCGCATGCCTAATAATTATAAACCCCGCATTTTAGTCTCAAAATTGAAAACTCTTTTCAATATCAAGTCGGGCAATTCAACAAGATTCCCGACATCCTGATCGAATGCTCGTCGCAAACTTCAGTAGACGGCCGCACCCCCGATACCGTCGACGAAGTGCACCAAGGCGGAACACCGCTGCCGCGAGCACCCGAACGGATGCTTTCGGCGATGGGGTTCTCCTACAGTCACTTGGTCGGGGCTATGGAGTGAGGCTGTCTATTAAGTTTACCGGCGAATATCCGCGTACGCTACGTGATTGCGACGGACTTTTGATCACATCAAAAATCCGTGGCAACCGATCAAGTGAGACTAAATTGCTACGTTTATAACATTTATTCAGTTATCATATAACTTATTGTGAATTCCAATTATTGTATCCCATTCCAGATAAATAGAAAATGTTAAACTTTCCGATCGAACATTCTAACACCCAAGTTTTCCCGATACAGATCAACACATGAAACAAGTATAACAACATTCCGTTCGTGCCTCAGTACCAACGGTCCAGCCGTAGAAGGGTCAAGCCAACGCCTCACATGTGGCACGCCGTACTGCCCCAAACCCGAAGGTTCAAAGGGCAGTTCAAGACGGTCACATAATCGAGTTAAGGTTTGTTGTCTTCTAGAGGGTCCATTGAGTTACTTGCACTACTTAGAACGTCGTTAAACTACGGAAAAATCCAACACTTGGAAATTTCCCGACAGGGGAAAAATCGGGTATTTATATCCGGTCGAACTTTTTAACATATTCTAAAATTTATCCGGAAAACACATGGACAGAATTAGACTTTCCGATCGAAACAATGATTCCCAAAACAACTCAGAACAACTCAACTCTTGAGTTCAGTTTAAATATTCCAGGAAAACCAGCACTGGATTATGGGAATTACTGTGAAAAATGACACGTGTCGGCTTCTGATTGGCGGCGCTTCCGCCGCACAAACCCCCTTTGTGCGGCGCTTCCGCCGCGCTTTGGTGGAATTAGGCTACCAAATTTCACAGTAATTCTTAAAAAAGCCTGCTTGTTTTTCTGGATATTTTTAATCATGAAAAATCCACATTTTTAAAATCGGGACAGAGAGCATTTTTGCTTTGGGTTTTCGGGTTCGATCGGGTTTCTAATTCCGTCCGGGCTTCGCCTAAGGCTCTAGCTAGGCTCTGATACCACTGTAGGGATCCTAGGCACCCTAGTGAGGTCTCCCAAGCCATCAACCATGGCAATTTCAAAAAAATATGGTGCCTACAAACCCTAGTGTACGGATCGTTTGCTAGATATCTAGGCGAAAAGAAAGCTAGCTAACAACTTAGCTAATGAGAATACGGAATTACAACCTTTGTAGATCCGGTGCTCCACCTCCACGGCTCCGCAACGAGGTCCTCTCCGCTGTCCAAATCAAGTCCGGGCTCTAGGATCGGCTTCGTCGGAGATTAGGCAAGCTAGGTCGTCGATGTCCATGCCGAAGATGATCTACGTCGAGGCATCGATGAATCAAGCTCCACCTTCACCAAGTCGGAAAAACTTGTGAAGGAAACACCCTATACTATTTGGCAATAGATAGAGGATGAAGAAATAGGAAGTGGGTAAACTTTAGTTTTGGATTTCTCACACTTTTCCATTACTTGCCATTGGAGTAGCAAGCTATATCCATGGAAGAAGAAGATGAAGAAGAAGAAGATATGATAACTACTTAATTAAAATAGAAAAGATAATACAAATACTTATCATATCTTTGACCATGGTTTAGTGTAGAGACTTAACCTAGGTTAGATAGTGGTTAGGGTTAGATAAAAGTCAAGAATGGTGGACTAAGTTCAAAGCTTCAAGAAGCTTTCAAGTAAAAGACAAAACTAGCAACCATTCTTATCACTTTATCTTTTCTTTTTCCAAAATAAATAAAAGGAATAAATAAATGATTAAGTAAATGAAAAAGAAACCCTAATCACTAATTAACCATGGTTTAACACTTTACACAAAACCAAGCTAGAATGTATCATCAAACATGATACAATCATGTGCACAAAACTATATCGAATATACAATGTGCACATCCGTGTGAGAAAATCCATTTAAAGTGAACCGATACTAGTTAATGCAAAGCAATATATCAAATATATATAATTATGTATTAAATCATTAAATCAACACTTGATTTAACGATCCGGTCATATCGCATATAACCGGCTAGTATCCAATGTGTCGGCTTATCGAATCAATCCTTGATTCGATAACTAGGTTATATCACATATAACCATTCGATACATTGATCGCGAGAATCAAATACGGTATCACATACACGCATTATTCTCGGTCCCGTACATATCTCATATGCACTCCTATTTCGTTTCGCTTGAACCAGGAAACCTCTGTGTAGGACTCTAAAGACTCGTCAATACGCCGGTAGCAGGTGATGATCATATCATGCACCCACAAGCCGCAAGCGGTCTGCCAAACGTAACGGCCACCCGGGTATTGAGCGATCAGAAGATCGACGAGCAAGCCCGCTCACACTCCTGCGAATCCGACTAGTAACACCACCGTATAGTCCGGTCTGTTCGTCTGATATGTCGCATATCTCGCCTAGGGGTGGTAAACGTCAGACCCCAATAGCTCGATAAGTCATGCCGACTTGAGGTCCATAACATTCGTGAAACTACTGATAACTCTTACCAGTATATCACTGCAACCCTGGCCAGGGATTTCCTGTTATGGCCAGTCGAGCATAGCACAACATCAACCCCCAATACCGGGAGAGACGAATCCCCTCCTATCGCTCATTGCCTTCATGTGAATCGGGACCGTACCCAAAAACCACCTGTTTGCACAACTCAGTAGAGCCGTGGTAGGGTGGAAATCAAAGCACAGTGGGAGACACACAAGACTCTATGACGATCTCGGGTCTACAGACTAAGCTGTACCAGTGTCACCAGAGAACTGCCATCTGACGTGAGGTATAATACCATCTGGGAGTTCTCGGCGAGTCCGTTCAGTGTACCCAGTCTCCACTGAGCACCCGCATACGATCTTCGATGTCAAACACCAATGGATATGGGATCATCCATCGCCCATCGCATGGGTCGAGAAGATATGCGCTAGTCTACTCTGGAATATCGATGCCCCGTCTCGATATTCCCTCGACTAGGAACAATTCAAGGATGTACTCATGGATTACCCAGGCCCCACTGGTATGATCTACATCATAGTCCTGGAAGTCGAGTACACATCCTATGGGCTTTATCAACATGTAATCAGAGAGACAGAAAGTATACATGTTAAGATAAAGAGCAACCAGATAGCGTACTATCATGTCGAGCAAGAAAGTCCTTTCTATATATGTCCCAGCATCCACTACAATATACATCCCATGTACAGTAATGGCCTCTAGGGCATACATATAACTAACAGGACTTGCACGAGACGATGAGCTCATTGGTTGAGACCGTTCGAGCGCAGCGATAGGAGGTTGTCACCCCTGTTACCCAGTTGTCCCTTGCGATCAGCATGCAACATTCCGTCACCTACATAGCACCAGTAGATGCAGCCCTAGTTTACGAGACACATCTTCCAGAGACTTTGAGGGTTCTGGAACAGTGGAGGAATCGTACTGGTGTACCAACCCTGAGCAGAGGCTTAGGACGAGGACAGTCGTTCAGCTTTCATCCCTAGGAGGGTCAGCAGTCAGCGCGTGGATGTTTTCGATGCGGAAGCCTTCAACACTACGTCAGACATTGTTCCTTAGCACCACGTCAGGGTCATATTCTGAGACGTCATGGACGCGGATGGTTCGCTCAGAGGGGCCACTGTCACGACCCGAAACAGCACGTGACTGGCCCTTGAACCTTATGAAGTTTATAGGACCCCATCTGATCCAAGTAAGCCAAAAGCCCAGAAATCTAAAACCATTTTAGGAGTAAGTAAGGAAAACTGGTTTTTAAAGAAGTGAAGGAAAACATGTTTGAAGTCAAGGTTTTTAAATAACTAAGACGAATGTGCATTTTTAAAAGTAAAGTCTTTTCTAAAAATTTCGGCAGAGTTTCTTTTGTAAATACTGGCCCCGAACGGGGTACAACAAGCACAACACATATACAATGATAAAAGGCATCCCCAAGCGGGAGCTAGCTCTTCGTCAATTGACGGTCACAACCACACACGCAATACAATATACAACGCCGAAAGGCGAGGATCAAATCCAAAAGAAACACAGTAAGCATGAAAACTGCAATACTCTAAGCGCGACTCTAAGGCCAAATAATACATCACTAAAGTCTGAGTCTGAAACAATATACAAATTTGGTTGATGGAAATTCTAGATACAATGAATAATATAAGTACAGTGGTGGTTCTTGATGCAAAAGAAACCAGCTACCAAATGCAATTCACCCGCAAGGAAGCAATGTGTCAGAAATGCCGCAATGAAACGTGTACGGTAAAACCTGCAAGAATTGTGGCACAACGGGGGTGAGTTGCCAACTCGTGAATAGAAAATATCTACAAGCAGAAACCGAATGCAAGACATAGTCCTAGGTCAACAATCAGTAATAAACCTCAAGGAATAAGCCTGATACAAGATAAGGTGGCAAAGCAACATCTAAACAGGTATGTAGTGCCAAGTACTCAGGTAATAACATGTCATCAGTATAAGGTATGTCTGCATGGAGTAAATATGATGGAGTATCAAAGGATATCAATACACATATATTAGCGTCCCATACCACTAATATTGGTATAAGGGTATATATAACAGCGCCCTCATACCCTGTTGTATATACAAATGAAGTATGATCAATGTAAATCCAGTCTGTATATGATCAAGTATGTAAAAACGTGGAACCCGTCCACCCGTCACCCAAAGACAATAAGCATCATGCATGTAAATGTCATAAGGCATATGCATGGAAAATATGAGGATATAACCAAAAGCATGGAACCAGAGTGCCTAGCATCGACACTCGAAAACATCATGAAAACCTGTGCCTAGCATCGGCACGTAAATCCTCACATACTGGGCATCCGTCAGTCCGGGTCAGCCCACTCTCTCAATATACCGGGCATCCGTCAGTCCGGGTCAGCCCTCTCTCTCAATATACCGGGCATCCGTCAGTTCGGGTCAGCCCTCTCTCAATATATCGGGCATCCGTCAGTCCGGGTCAGCCCTCTCTCAATATATCGGGCATCAGTCAGTCCGGGTCAGCCCTTTCTCAATATATCGGGCATCCGTCAGTCCGGGTCAGCCCTCTCTCAATATATCGGGCATCCGTCAGTCCGGGGCAGCCCTCTCTCAAAACCAGAATATCATAGAAACAACCTATCTCAATGCGCAAATCAGAAAGCAAGATGCATGTGACAGCATGAGTGAAATGCAAGTAACAATATATCCTGCAGCATAGAATAATAGTATGCGCATATAAACATATGCAAGCAATGCGAATAGCATGAATATGCGGAAATCAAATAATCAACACCACAGTGAAGAATCTACTATGCAAACTACAGATCTAAGTATTAGGTCAATCAGGAGGGGTATGGAAACCACCTAAATCTGAGTCGATATATATAGATATACTAGTCGGTGATCCCGCCTCAATAGTATCGCGTACGATACAGTATATCATATGACATCCTCAAGTCATGAGCGCGGATCTATCATCAATATAGGCTCATACGGTAAGTCGTCGTACGGCATCCCAATAGCTGGGTACGGGTCAAAATCACACTATCTCATCACGTCTCAGGTATCACTATCATCGTATCACACAATCTGGGGTACAGATCTAAGTCTAGTACAACTGATACCATCTACAAAGTATGAATGCGGGGGTAAACACACATCCCAACCCCGCAAGAATCACATGTCGTATCCCAAATACGAATCATATCACATCACCGATCTCGCGGCACAAAGCCCAATATCATCGACTCATCTCCAAAGTCATCCAATATCATCATTAACACCGTGTAGGTATAGGTAATATGCAAGGGTGTGCGTGTAGGTGGAATTCTATTCTAGGGTTCGCGACTATGAACTACACTAGTCATAACACACCTAACTATCATATAATATAACAACTACGGACTGCGGGGGTGCTATACGCCATCCACCCGACTTCCCCTAGTAGATATAATCTACTCACCTTGCGTCTCCATCTTTCGATGTCACCACGCATTTGCTTGTCGTCCCGTAGTCTTCATAGGGTACCTACACATCAAAATATCGTATATGCGCATTAAAACCAAATCAAAGCTAAAACGACATACGAAACCCAAAACGATACGATAAGAGGCCTATAGGTTAGAACCTATGGCACGCCTTCAAAACCATCAATAAATCCTCTATATCGTCGTATAAACGCCAAATAGTCGAGGTAAAACACAAGACATAAATTCAGACTTAAAAATACGGAATACGGAAACACGAATCCAAAACAGCAACTTAGGAAATATGTCCCAGATTTCACCATAGGTTCAATTAGACAATTCTATGTATACCAGGGGCCTAATCTACAGATAAGGAAACACCAAAACCAAAACGAGCCAAATTGGTGGGGTCCAGGCCGCAAATTGCGGCCAAATGGGCAAAATTTGCGGCCGGGAAAAGGAATTAGGGGCTGGGGTCTTGGTGGTAGCTTCCTGGGTTCCTGCACATACCACTGTCTAATCAATTTTAGTTTAGGGTGTCTCGGTAATAGCAGATTCAATATACCCTGCACAGATTTCACAATTTCCCCGATATCGGTTTCTAAAATCCGTATTATGGGTTTAAGCTTTAGGTTAGGGTCTCAATTCATACACTAAGGTGTTGGTGTAGCCTCTATTGAACTCAATTTCACAATACAACACAAGTTTCCCTCAAACCCTAACTAGGTTTTTCCCATGTTCACAAAATTACCCGATATCGATTCAATCTTAACATAGGGTTAAAAGTAATTCTAAAACTAAGCTAATGGTTCAGTAATTACCTCATTTGGCAACTCAAGAATTTTCTTGAGTTGCCCCTAGTGGCCAAAATCCATGCTTTCTTGGTCCATCGGGTAGGTCTTGAGCTTGTGCATCTTTTTAGTGAAATGGGGGTAGGGTTTTGAGTTTGTTTTCATGGTGATTTGCGGAGTTGAAGAGGGAGGGAAGTGAGGGAGGAGCAGCAGCAGGAGAGAGGAGAAGAGGGAGGGAAATGAAGGGAAGAAAAATGGCTAAGTCTTTAGTCAATGGTGCCCATACCTCTCTCTCACCAACCCTCATTCTTTAATCTTTTCCCATTTCATTTTCTTTTCTTTTCTTTTTCCTTAAACCCCTTCTCACTCAAATAGTAACCCCAAAACAAACCATGGCAATAAAATGTAACACAAATGTAGAAAATGATATGTGTATGTTTTGCACAAAATTGCAAAAAAACCGATTAGCGATTTTTAATCGCGATTAGCACTAATTTAGCATATAACTAATCAATTAAACTTAGAAATGGCATAATTCTCTAATTTACCCTATTTTAGAATTTTCCATAATTTTTCCAAAATTTTACCATTTATTTGTATTTAATAATTCCAAAATATTAAAATATTCAATAAAATAATATTAAATTATAAAAATTCCCAAAATTAATATTTTATCTTTTTGAAATGTTATAATATACCCCCTTAAAGAAATTCGGTCCCCGAATTTAAATTTAAACCCCCAATACTAAAACATTTCAGTATAAATCCAATTTGTCGGGGCTCCGAAAACATCCATACATAGCGAATATCATAAAAATGTACTGCTCTACTAGAAATCAATCCCCAAAATGCATATATAAGAATATCCTGTGCGTCTGGTGCGCAAGGAATCAAAATCCATATATGTGTCAAACAGGTGTACAAATCAACATCTAGGTGCAACTGGTGTGCACGAAACATCTGTCGTAGGCAACGTGTGTGCCTGACAGTAAAAAAAAAATCAGGTGCATGTGACATGCACGAAGAATCCCGATTTAGTGCATCTGGCGTGCACCAAAATCATATATCGAAACACTAAAGGTGCATGAAAACTATGCTGGAAGCGTAAATCAAATCACTGTATAAGATAGGCGTGAAATCACAATCAATACCTCGAATGTAATAACTATGCGCAAAATATAAATATCCAGTGGGTGCATGAAACAAATATCATGAGACTCAGTCATCGAAACTAAATCATGCAAACAGAACGCCTAAATACCAAAATCCAAGATGATGGATACGTGATAATCGAATCACAAAATCACAAATCATAAATACCGTTGTCGGTAGTTCCTCCTTCAAGGTCGAGAAGGAGTCGGTGCATCCACTGCTAGCAGCGCAGGATACCTACTTGCCTCTTGCTCACGGTCTGGCGTCCTCTTACTCTGGGTCCTTATCTTCTTTGTGGATTACCTATCTCGTAGCCAATCGGCTCATCGGCCCTGTCAGGTGTGCTAACGGGGACGATTCCGTTCTGGCACTTCTCTGATCACCTCTTGGTCAATCCTCGCGACCACTCGTAAGGCAGCATATCACTGGCGTCGGCCTCAGGCTCTCTGAATGCACGCCACACATCTGATCATGGGTGCAAACATCATTGCAGCAATGTCCTGGAAGGAATCCTGCTCAGGGTCTCTTCCAATCATGCCTATGCCGATCTGTACAGAGGCTGGCTCTCTTGCATAATCTCTTCTCACTCGATAGACATCTGTGTCCCCAGCATAAAATTTTCTCGGAAATTGGTCGCATCCCAACGTCTCTGTAGGCATATCAGGTCTCTAGTCTCGACGGGAAGTAATGACAGCTCGTCAGCGTCTCGCCCGAACCTCTGGTTCCACCTGTCTCTATCGTCGTCCAATATGACGTCACGCCATGCATATCTACGCACTGCACTGTTCTCGGCCACGGTCAATCTGAAGTCTCTCACACGGACTCGAAATCGCGTACTCTGTAGCTTCATCATTCTGTAGAAGATGTCAGGCCGAACAGGTCCTGTCGAGGTTTCTCTCTCAAATCTCATTCCTGCCGAATTGCCCGGAAGTCACCATCCATTGCTGAAGCAAATTCTTATTCCGGAATGGCTGCATACTTATCGCGCTTATTTCTGGAAGATATATCCATATACAACGCCTCTGGGTGCGTATCACATCTCTGATGTCAGCGGAGTGGGACGTCATCTCGCCGAAATCTCTTGCGAACTCTTTTCTTCACTCTGCTTTAATGTCGACTGATTCAGACTCGTCTCATCGTGGCTGCATGGACTATGCTCCAACGGCTATACTCGTATCTGGAGTCTCCCAAGCAAAGCATCCCATCACATGATATCCGAATGATGTCGAAACATTCGATCGACTCGTCAGGACCTTATAATCCCCCAAGAGATCAACATCTTGAGTACAGTTTAATAGTATCGAGTACATGCCACAGCGTCGGTGGTCCAGCCGTAGAAGGGCAAACCCAAGCCTCACTAATGGCGCCGCGGAACTGCCGCAAACCCTAAGGTTCAAAGGCTTTCACACGGTCATTAAGTCGAGTTAGGGTTTCATTCTTCTAGAGGGTCCATAGAATCACCTGCATGTCTTTCCGTATACTTTAAACTTGGAAAATGGGCTCCTGACACTCGATCGTCTCTATCGACTCTCAACGAACCTGCATGAAGTCGTCTCTAGCTGGAAACAATCTATCTGATGACCTCGCATCGGTAAACGAGCGAACCACATGTCCTAGTCATTCCTCCTCAGGTGACTAGCAACCGCTATCATCTTTCTAAGTATATGCTCATGCTGCAGTAGCTCCAACCATCTGGGCGATATCTCGTCAATTGCAGCAACAACTGGCTCATTCGCCCGCACGCCGAACAGCGCCTCAATCCTCCAGGAAAGGCGACACATTGGCGGTCATCTTTGAATCGGTCTGCTTTAGATCTGAGTAAGACTCTCCACACTGGAAATCTTCAACTCAACTGGGCCCGCTCCGGTGCATAAATCGGACGAATCACCTCCGTCTCTCAAATCGAGTAGACTAGCTATCATCTGTCTCATATCTGCATGGAAGCTCCGGCAATCTCAGCTCGTAAGCTCCGGAAGCGACATCCTGTCAATCTCAGCAACAGCTGGTCCATCTGTTTGCACGGTAGGCAACATCATAATCTCTGAGGTATGCTGTACATCAACAGTCCTCTCTCAACTGGCAGCTCTAACAATGGCCCGATCATCCGGTGCAAAACCAAGCACTCGCCTCCTTTAGAGGTCACGGTCATCAAAACTAACTCGAGACGTTCCCATGTCACCAGAAAACACAATGGTCGGCCCTCGTACCAGACGAGCTCGCCCTGACCGTAACCCTAGCAGCAGCCCAAACTGCGCTCAACATGGCGACAGGAACCTCAATCGAGTATCGAAGAGAGCAGATCAATGGCAAGAAAGAGAACAACAGATCCAGAGTGGATACATGATCATAAGAAGGAACAACATCAATGAAGGTATGATCATGAAACTAATAGAATCGGGGATCTCAAATGGATGTATAATCATGGATATGAAGAGAATCACTGATCTCGCAAATATGTACATCCTAAGGTTCCTTAAGCGGAGTGGCGTGTCGTAAGTATGCCTCGAAACATACCAACGGTACGTCACTCTACTTTAGTCACCTATTCCATCAACCAAGGGTCATCCTACACGACGAAAGTTCGGATCTAATACCCCCTCGACTAAGTCTAAGTTCCGTAAGGTCAAGCCTAAGTTCCGTATATATATAAACGCCCTAGGCTCCACATAGTCAAACTTAGACTCGAACCAAGGTCAACCTAGCGCTCTGATACCAACTTTGTCACGACCCGAAAGAGCACGTGATTGGCCCTTGAACCATATGAAGAATATAGGACCCCATCTGATCCAAGTAAGCCAAAAGCCCAGAAATCTAAAACCATTTTAAGAGTAAGTAAGGAAAACTGGTTTTTAAAGAAGTGAAGGAAAAAATGTTTGAAGTCAAGGTTTTTAAATAACTAAGCCGAATGTGCATTTTTAAAAGGTAAAGTCTTTTCTAAAAATTTCGGCAGAGTTTCTTTTGTAAATACTGGCCCCGAACGGGGTACAACAAGAACAACAAATATACAATGATAAAAGGCATCCCCAAGCGGGAGCTAGCTCTTCGTCAATTGACGGTCACAACCACACATGCAATACAATATACAACGCCGAAAGGCGAGGATCAAATCCAAAAGAAACACAGTAAGCATGAAAACCGCAATACTACTAAGCGCGACTCTAAGGCCAAATAATACATCACTAAAGTCTGAGTCTGAAACAATATACAAATTTGGTTGATGGAAATTCTAGATACAATGAATAATATAAGTACAGTGGTGGTTCTTGATGCAAAAGAAACCACCTACCAAACGCAATTCACCCGCAAGGAAGCAATGTGCCAGAAATGCCGCAATGAAACCTGTACGGCAAAACCTGCAAGAACTGTGGCACAACGGGGATGAGTTGCCAACTCGTGAATAGAAAATATCTACAAGCAGAAACCGAATGCAAGACATAATCCTAGGTCAACAATCAGTAATAAACCTCAAGGAATAAGCCTGATACATGATAAGGTGGCAAAGCAACATCTAAACAGGTATGTAGTGCCAAGTACTCAGGTAATAACATGTCATCAGTATAAGGTATGTCTGCATGGAGTAAATATGATGGAGTATCAAAGGATATCAATACACATATATCAGCGTCCCATACCACTAATATTGGTGTAAGGGTATATAACAGCGCCCTCATACCCTGTTATATATACAAATGAAGTATGATCAATGTAAATCCAGTCTGTATGTGATCAAGTATGTAAAAACGTGGAACCCGTCCACCCGTCACCCAAAGACAATAAGCATCATGCATGTAAATGTCATAAGGAATATGCATGGAAAATATGAGGATATAACCAAAAGCATGGAACCTGAGTGCCTAGCATCGACACTCGAAAACATCATGAAAACCTGTGCCTAGCATCGGCACGTAAATCCTCACATACCGGGCATCCGTCAGTCCGGGTCAGCCCACTCTCTCAATATATCGGGCATCCGTTAGTCCGGGTCAGCCCTCTCTCAATATATCGGGCATCCGTTAGTCCGGGTCAGCCCTCTCTCAATATATCGGGCATCCGTCAGTCCGGGTCAGCCCTCTCTCAATATATCGGGCATCCGTCAATCCGGGGCAGCCCTCTCTCAAAACCAGAATATCATATAAACAACCTATCTCAATGCGCAAATCAGAAAGCAAGATGCATGTGACAGCATGAGTGAAATGCAAGTAACAATATATCCTGCAGCATGGAATAATAGTATGCGCATATAAACATATGCAAGCAATGCGAATAGCATGAATATGCGGAAATCAAATAATCAACACCACAGTGAAGAATCTACTATGCAAACTACAGATCTAAGTATCAGGTCAATCAGGAGGGGTATGGAAACCACCTAAATCTGAGTCGATATATATAGATATACTAGTCGGTGATCCCGCCTCAATAGTATCGCGTACGATACAGCATATCATATGACATCCTCAAGTCATGAGCGCGGATCTATCATCAATATAGGCTCGTACGGTAAGTCGTCGTACGGCATCCCAATAGCTGGGTACGGGTCAAAATCACACTATCTCATCACGTCTCAGGTATCACTATCATCGTATCACACAATCTGGGGTACAGATCTAAGTCTAGTACAACTGATACCATCTACAAAGTATGAATGCGGGGGTAAACACACATCCCAAGCCCGCAAGAATCACATGTCGTATCCCAAATACGAATCATATCACATCACCGATCTCGCGGCACAAAGCCCAATATCATCGACTCATCTCCAAAGTCATCTAATATCATCATTAACACCGTGTAGGTATAGGTAATATGCAAGGGTGTGCGTGTAGGTGGAATTCTATTCTAGGGTTCGCGACTATGAACTACACTAGTCATAACACACCTAACTATAATATAATATAACAACTACGGACTGCGGGGGTGCTATACGCCATCCACCCGACTTCCCCCAGTAGATATAATCTACTCACCTTGCGTCTCCATCTTTCGATGTCACCACGCGTTTGCTTGTCGTCCTGTAGTCTTCATAGGGTACCTACACATCAAAATATCGTATATGCGCATTAAAACCAAATCAAAGCTAAAACGGCACACGAAACCCAAAACGATACGATAAGAGGCCTATAGGTTAGTGTTAGTGTATATGCCCTAGAGGCCATTACTGTATCATACTAGTTTGTATATTACTTAATGGAAGCTTGGGATATTCACAGTTGTATATACAATCTTGCTCGAAATGGTAGTATGCTACTTGGTTTGTCTCTGCTTTAATATGTGCATGTGTTTCTTTTAGCATATTGCAGGTATACATATTAGTAGAGCCCTTAGGATCTTTGCTTGATTACCAGCGTTGTGATGGCGCTCGCACTCGTGGGAGCTGGTAAATCTATAAGCACATCCTTATACAGGTCCCTGGTCGTTGGACTATCGAGACAGGGCATCGATACTCCGGAGTAGACTAGCGTATGCGCTTCTCATCCCAGTATGGGAGACGGTCTGTCCCACAGCCGTTAGTACGTCGTACTTGGGATAGTATGCGGGTGCTCGTTAGGTT
Organism: Agapanthus africanus; assembly: GCA_030015575.1. NCBI lineage: Eukaryota > Viridiplantae > Streptophyta > Magnoliopsida > Asparagales > Amaryllidaceae > Agapanthus > Agapanthus africanus. The sequence goes on along the minus strand of JASDDO010000006.1, from coordinate 225,765,711 downwards.
ACGAGTATACTGGACAGGACTCGTCGGGAACTGTTGGTTGGTAATATACCTATCGTCAGTTATCAGTTCCCAGGTGACATGAGTACAGCTTAGTCCGCTGACTTGACACTGTCACTTCGCCTAGAGTGTGTTCCCACTGCACTTTGATTACTACCCTACCACGGCTCAGAGAAGTCGTGCAAACAGGTAGTTTTTGGGTGCAGTCCCGAAGCACTTGGAGGCAGTGACGGTTAGACAGGATTCGTCTCTCCCGGTATTGGGGGTTGACATCGCGCTGTGTTCAGGAGAGCCATTACACGAGTAGTCCCTGGCCAGGGCAAGCGAGATATACTGGTAGGCTTCCAGTGTTATCTCAGGGTGTTCTGGGCTTCACTCCGACACGACTTGTACCGCTATTAGGGGACTGACGTTCACCGCCCCCCTAGGCCCGCCATGCGATGTATCAGACGAACAGACCGGACTGTACGGAGACTGTCACATACAGGCTCAGTAGGAGTGCAGATGGGGTTCACCTCGTCAGTCTTCTTATCGACATCTACCTGGGGACCGTTACGTACAGCTAGTGCCGCTTGCGGTCTGTGGTTTAACCCACTGCCAGCGTAGTGTCGAGTCTTTAGAGTCCCACACAGAGAGCTATTCGCCTTTAGGCAAAACGAGTAGAGGTCGCATGGTTTTGCGACAGGGTTCGTTCGCATCCGCGCACTTGTGCACGTTTGCTGTCCGGACAGTTTATACTAGCGGGCTTTGGTTTAAGCCGGATCCTAGTATATGATTTGAGATTGGTTTTTCTCATTGTGTTCGTGTTCCTCGGATCACGAATGCGGGTGCGTATGCACGGTTGCTTGAGATTGAGGGAGAGGACCTTGTTTAGGGTTAATGACTATTGTCATTTTATTAACCCTATTGTTTTTGTGTGTATTATTGTTAATTAATAATTAGCTTAATTATTGTGCATGGTTGTTGTTGTTGACCTTTTGACTTCATTGACTTGTTGACCAAGTTGACAATTTGACCATGATCATTTCATTTGGAAGATGCTCTTTAATCCTTGCAATTTGCATTAATGATGAAATGATAATGGTCACCTCTTGATTAAACCATAACAATTTTCTAGCTAATTAGTTAATTAAAATATTACACACATATTAGTGAGAATGGCTCACTAATAATTCATTCTATCATATCTTTTCTCTCTCTTGCTCATCCTCTCCCTCAAGCTCTCTCCCTCTCATGTGTTGAGAAACAAAAAGCTTGAGAAAAACCTTCACTTGATCTTCTCTACTCACTTCTAGGGTTCAAGTCTTAGCATTTCTTGCACTCTAGTTACTCCTAGCTTGGAGTTGAAGCTAAAGGTCGAGGCTTTCGGGTGGATCGTTCTTTGACGGAAGGAGACAAGCAAGGTGAGGCCTTTCTACCATTCCGACGAGCAAGGAGAGAAGGAGTTCGAGCTCAAGGTATAACCTTTCTACAACTTAACTAGTTGTTAGTTTGCTTTAGCTAGTTTTCGTTTAGTAAAGATCCTCACAAAGAAGGTCCATGTTGCCTAAGTCATTAAAAATCCGATTTTTATTATGTTTTCCGCCTCCCCGTAAGCACCGGGGTGGGCAACGTGGACTTACAGTGGTATCAGAGCCTAACTAAACTCAAACTAGCTAGGTAGTGAAGTGTAACGAAGTTTCGAAACCGGAAAATCCAAAAACCAAACTTTGCAAAACCCAAGTTTCTGTTAATTTTTTCTCTGGTCAAAATGACATTTGTTATATACCAAAAATTATCTCAGGGTTTTGTGTGAAAAACCACCAAATACGAACCAGAGAGGAGATCAGATGAGCGCGGATCCGCGGCAAGAGGAAGCTCCTGCCGCGGAAGCGCGGCCGTCTTGTCCCCTCTCTGCATCGTTTTTGGTGCAGTATCTTTCTGTGTTGGTTTTGGGATTTTTAGGATATATTATATTTGCCCAGATTTTCCAGAACTAAAATTTGCTTTTGCGGGCCTATAAATCCGTATTTTTCGGAACTTCACTACGCTTTAACTACATCGGTTATATCTGTAATGCTTGCATGTATTGAACGTCGGCTAATCGCTATAAGACGATTAGTCGGGGTTTTACATGATCTGTGATTGTTGTTGGTTTGTGGATATGAATGGATTGGATTGTCGCGGGTGAATGGCCGGGGTGGATGTGAGATGAGCGTTGTTTTTCTTTCATTCATTTGTAACATGTAAATTGATGTAATAATATTCTTTGTATGGCCGCACAACCGGGTCGGGGTTGTAGCCGTCATTGTATAATTCTTTTTACTGTTTTTGCTCCTAGGATAGACCCATGGAGGGGGTGCACAAACTACCGGGTATCTCGAAGTGCCGAGTGGTCTACTCACGGTGGTGAGGGAGGTTGCTTCGCTTCGGGTGCTTGGCGGGTAGTTTGCCGCACCCGTAGGGGTCTTGGGTGGGGTTTTGGCTATTCACCGCGACCGTGTAATCCGCTTTGCGTTGCAGGCTCGAACGCATTGCGAATTCCTAGTATATCCAATGTATTCATCTGTGATCTGTAATGTCTATCATTGCTGCATATTTATATATAATAACTATTTAGGCGTTGCTTATGTTTTACAGCCGCGCTAGCCCAGCCCCCGCTCTGTCGTTAGTTAAGTAACCTAACGGGTGATGACGGGGCCCCGTGGCGAATGCGAATGGCATAAGCGTACGTCATATTTTGGTTGTTTTCTGCAATGGTAGGATTAATTGATGGGACGCATTAAAAGAACTAATGCAAGAAATAAACCAAGTAAAAGTCGATTGGAACACTTTGAAAACCACTCGGTTCTTTTCAAAACTAAACTTTTAAACGCGGAGCTTGAACCACTCCTTTTAAAAGCTATCTCATTCCATCGATTATATCAAGTTCACTACGTTCACGGTTTCGCCAAAACCATCCGTAGCCCTCCATCATTTCGGTTAAATATTCGGTAGTATTCAAGCTATGTATTTTGACCTCACGCCAAGGCATAGTGATTGGTAGCTGCCGGATATTTATCCGTTGCATAGATAGAATGCGTTGATTTGAGACAGTCGTACTGCCATTTTGGCCTACGTCAAGGGTAGGTACGGGTGGGTTCAAATTAACCAGGATAATGATGGGAAGAACTTGACATGTGACTTATGACATTTTGACCTCACGCCAAGGTCATAAGAGCATGGGGCAAAAATCCACATCGGGAGTTTCATAAGCACTGAAACTTGCTAGCGTTGCATACCATTTGGAGTGTGATGATTCTGGTAGGATTCCTTCGGTTTTATCACGCGATGATATTTGGATCCCGATCCTACTGTGAGTATATGCTACTCCTCGGGAAAACTCTCACTTAACGATCAATGCTATAAACCTAGTAGGTGCCTAGAAAGGTGTTAGCGGGGTTACGCCCACAGGGAAAAGAGGTTACTTAATTAAGGAACTTCGCGAAAGCGTTGGAAAACCTTCCTCGAAGTACCGACACTGGCCTGGCTGAACGGTTAAGCAAGTATTGTACGGTGAGAATGATCCCGACTAATCCTTTTCTTTATGGTTTGAGAAGGGATTCGAGAAACAGTGGGAGCCATCCAGTTTAGACAAACTAAAAACCACTCTAAACTTGCAAGAGCATCATGCTAAAGTGTTTCTTTTCTCTCTCCTAATTGCAGCGACCATTCAACATGACCGGACTTAAGTTACTGTTAGATAAAAATATATTGACAGGGCCAAACTACAAAGATTGGCTCAGGAATGTCAAGATGGCGATCACTTATGACAAGCTGGGGTATATACTTACCACCAAAGCTCCCCCTGTCCCAGGTCCCACCTCCAGCGTCGCGGATGTAGAAATCCGTAAGACATGGGAGATAGATTGCGCGAGGGCCAGATGCCTCGTACTAGCCTCGATGGACAACGAACATCAGAGGAGGCACGAGAATATGGACCTAGAGTCCATATTTCTCCATACAAAAGAACTGTATGGAGAGCAGTCTCGTATCGCTAGATACGAAGTGTCGAAGAAGCTTTTTTCGGCAAGGTTGGCCGTCGGATCATCGGTAGCGGACCACGTACTTAAGATGATCGGCTACATAGAGGAGCTCGCGGACCTTGGGACCACGTTGGAGAATGAACTCTATACCGATTTGATTCTCCAGTCCCTTCCTTCCACTTACGCCCAGTTCGTTCTTAACTTCAACATGCAAGGAAAGGAGGTTGAACTTGCCGAACTTCTGAACATGTTGAGGACTGCTGAGGGCACCCTACAGAAGGGTAGGGAGACATCCACTTTGTTTGTAGGAGGATCTTCCTCTTCTAGGTCCAGGGCGAAAGCCAAGGGCAAGAAGAAGAAAGCCCCCGCCAAACCAAGAGGCGGTGTCGGTAAAGTGGATACGAAGGGAAAGGGTAAAGCAACAAAAGTAGCGGGGAAGATGGTGGGGAAGGAAGAATGCTTCTATTGTCACAAAAGTGGTCACTGGAAACAGGATTGCAAGGCTTGGAAAGCCAGAACACAGGATTTGAAGCGAGTTGCAGCTTCAGTTTCAGGTGTGTATGTTATTGAAAACTGTCTATCAATAAACTCTACATCCTGGGTATTGGATACCGGATCAGGATCTCATATCTGTAATTCTTTGCAGGCGTTGAGAAAGCGTAGAGTTTTGAAGGCAGGTGATATGACCCTCAGAGTTGCGAACGGTGCTAGCATGGATGCAGAGGCCGTGGGGGACTATCACCTGGGATTATCTGATGGACACTTTTTGGTTTTGCGTAGTTGTTATTATGTACCAAATGCAACCTGTAATATCATATCTGTATCTTTATTATCTAAAGAAGGTTATGAATTTGCATTTGTAAGTAATGTAGTGAACATTCACCTTAATCAAGTTTTGATTGGGTCAGGTACATTGAACAACGGTATATACGTTTTAAACTAACCGCAGGTTTTCAATATCCAGAATACACACAAAAGAAAGTCTCCAGAAATTAATAAAACTTTCTTATGGCATTGTAGACTGGGTCACATCAATGAGAGAAGATTGACTAAGTTACATACTGAAGGATATTTGGATCCGTTCGAATATCAATCGTATGCAACTTGTCAATCCTGTCTCAAAGGAAAGATGACAAAGGCTCCGTTTTCTGGACACGGAGAAAGAGCGAGCGAGCTCTTGGGACTCGTACACAGCGACGTGTGCGGTCCAATGTCTACACATGCGCGAAGCGGTTTTTCTTACTTCATTACTTTTACGGATGATTTCTCAAGATTCGGACACATCTTCTTAATGAAGCATAAATCCGAAGCTTTTGATAAGTTCCAGGAATATAAGAATGAAGTAGAAAAACAGACCGGCAAAAGTATCAAGATCCTAAGATCGGATCGAGGAGGAGAATACTTAAGTGCCGAATTCCTGAACTACTTAAAAGAGAATGGAATTCTCTCTCAGCTTACTCCTCCATACACTCCGCAACATAACGGTGTATCGGAGAAACGGAACCGGACCCTATTGGATATGGTACGGTCCATGATGAGTAACGCTGAGTTACCGCGATCGTTCTGGGGACATGCACTAGAAACAGCTGCATATCTTTTGAACCGTGTTCCCACTAAGACTGTGCCTACCACACCATATGAGTTATGGAGTGGGAAGAAACCCTATCTTCAATACTTGAAGATTTGGGGATGTCCAGCTTATGTCAAAAAGCAGCATACGGACAAGCTCGAGGCACGCTCAGTACTGTGCAAGTTTGTGGGATACCCAAAGAACTCCAGGGGGTATCTTTTCTATTACGCAGAGGAACAAAAATTCCTTGTTTCTCGTAATGCCCATTTTCTGGAACATCAGTTTTTAGAAAAAGAAATAAGTGGGAGCGCAATAGAACTGGAAGAAATTCCAGAACCACAAACTATTACTGAAAGCTTAGTGGAACCAGAAGGTTCAAAAGAACAGGACATTCCTATGCCACTCCGCAGGAGTAGTAGGCAGTCTCATCCGCCCGAGAGATACTACGGTTTTCTCATTGACGGGGAAAGAGAAGACTGCATCCTAGATTGTGATGAGCCTACTAACTTCCAGCAAGCCATTCAGAGCGTCGACTCGGTTAAATGGCTGGATGCAATGCGGACCGAGATGGAGTCCATGTACACCAACAAAGTATGGACGTTGGACATTGCTCCAGACGGGGTAAAACCCGTAGGATGCAAGTGGATCTTCAAAAGGAAGATTGGTGTAGACGGACAGGTTGAGACCTATAAAGCTAGACTGGTAGCAAAGGGTTTTCGTCAGCGACCTGGTTTGGACTATGACGAAACCTTTTCTCCAGTAGCTATGCTGAAATCCATTCGGATCCTTCTTGCCATCGCTGCTTTCCACGATTATGAAATTTGGCAGATGGACGTAAAGACAGCTTTTCTAAATGGTCATTTAGAGGAGTGTGTCTATATGGACCAGCCAGAGGGTTTCATTCAGGGTGGGAGCAGCGGAAAGGTGTGCAAGTTGCTCAATTCCATTTATGGACTCAAGCAAGCATCACGGAGTTGGAACATCTGTTTTGATGAGACGGTCAAAGAATTTGGCTTTATCAAAAATCCAGATGAACCATGTATCTATTGTAGATTTGTAGCGAGAACTGTAGTATTCCTCGTTTTATACGTGGATGACATTCTCTTAATAGGAAATGACATTCCTATGCTACAATCTGTCAAGGGGTTCTTGTCACACAGGTTCTCCATGAAAGACCTGGGTGATGCCTCATACATTCTGGGTATCCGGATCTACCGTGACAGATCCAAGAGGATATTAGGACTTTCTCAGTCCAGGTACATCGACACCATAGTGAAGAGATTCAGTATGGAAGATTCCAAGCGCGGTAATCTACCGGCTTGTCACGGGATCACCCTCTCCAAAGAGATGTCTCCCAAGACTGATTTGGAGAGGGATCGCATGTCTATTATACCCTACGCTTCTGCGGTAGGCTCTATAATGTATGCGATGTTGTGTACCAGACCGGATGTAGCTTATGCACTGAGTGTGGTAAGCAGGTATCAGTCAAACCCTGGGGAGAAACATTGGATAGCAGTAAAGAACATTCTCAAGTACCTGAGAAGGACTAAGGAGATGTTCTTGGTGTATGGCGGAAAAGACCTGCAGATTGAGGCCTTTGCTGACTCCAGCTTCCAGAGTGACAAGGATGATTCCAAGTCCATGTCGGGTTTTGTCTTTACCCTCAATGGAGGGGCGGTGTGTTGGAAGAGCTCCAAACAGGAAACCGTTGCTGACTCGACTATGGAAGCGGAATACATCGCTGCATCTGATGCCGCAAAAGAAGCTGTCTGGATGAGGAAGTTCTTGAAAGAACTTCAGGTGGTTCCGTCCATTGTTGACCCAATACCTCTGTATTGCGACAACAACGGGGCTATAGCTTTAGCGAAGGAACCCAGGTCCCATCAGAAATCCAGACACATCTTAAGGCGGTATCACCTGATCAGGGAGATTGTGGATCGCCAGGAGATCGAGGTCCGGAGAGTTGCATCAGAGGATAACACAGCAGATCCATTCACCAAGGCCTTGCCCCAGACTCAGTTCGAGCGGCTGATCGAGATGATAGGTCTTCGATACGCCAGTACATGGCCTTAGTGCAAGTGGGAGATTGTTAGTGTATATACCCTAGAGGCCATTACTGTATCATACTAGTTTGTATATTACTTAATGGAAGCTTGGGATATTCACAGTTGTATATACAATCTTGCTCGGAATGGTAGTATGCTACTTGGTTTGTCTCTGCTTTAATATGTGCATGTGTTTCTTTTAGCATATTGCAGGTATACATATTAGTAGAGCCCTTAGGATCTTTGCTTGATTACCAGCGTTGTGATGGCGCTCGCACTCGTGGGAGCTGGGTAATCTATAAGCACATCCTTATACAGGTCCGTGGTCGTTGGACTATCGAGACAGGGCATCGATACTCCGGAGTAGACTAGCGTATGCGCTTCTCATCCCAGTGTGGGAGACGGTCTGTCCCACAGCCGTTAGTACGTCGTACTTGGGATAGTATGCGGGTGCTCGTTAGGTTACGAGTACACTGGACAGGACTCGTCGGGAACTGTTGGTTGGTAATATACCTATCGTCAGTTATCAGTTCCCAGGTGACATGAGTACAGCTTAGTCCGCTGACTTGACACTGTCACTTCGCCTAGAGTGTGTTCCCACTGCACTTTGATTACTACCCTACCACGGCTCAGAGGAGTCGTGCAAACAGGTAGTTTTTGGGTTCAGTCCCGAAGCACTTGGAGGCAGTGACGGTTAGACAGGATTCGTCTCTCCCGGTATTGGGGGTTGACATCGCGCTGTGTCCAGGAGAGCCATTACACGAGTAGTCCCTGGCCAGGGCAAGCGAGATATACTGGTAGGCTTCCAGTGTTATCTCAGGGTGTTCTGGGCTTCACTCCGACACGACTTGTACCGCTATTAGGGGACTGACGTTCACCGCCCCCCTAGGCCCGCCATGCGATGTATCAGACGAACAGACCGGACTGTACGGAGACTGTCACATACAGGCTCAGTAGGAGTGCAGATGGGGTTCACCTCGTCAGTCTTCTTATCGACATCTACCTGGGGACCGTTACGTACAGCTAGTGCCGCTTGCGGTCTGTGGTTAAACCCACTGCCAGCGTAGTGTCGAGTCTTTAGAGTCCCACACAGAGAGCTATTCGCCTTTAGGCAAAACGAGTAGAGGTCGCATGGTTTTGCGACAGGGTTCGTTCGCATCCGCGCACTTGTGCACGTTTGCTGTCCGGACAGTTTATACTAGCGGGCTTTGGTTTAAGCCGGATCCTAGTATATGATTTGAGATTGGTTTTTCTCATTGTGTTCGTGTTCCTTGGATCACGAATGCGGGTGCGTATGCACGGTTGCTTGAGATTGAGGGAGAGGACCTTGTTTAGGGTTAATGACTATTGTCATTTTATTAACCCTATTGTTTTTGTGTGTATTATTGTTAATTAATAATTAGCTTAATTATTGTGCATGGTTGTTGTTGTTGACCTTTTGACTTCATTGACTTGTTGACCAAGTTGACAATTTGACCATGATCATTTCATTTGGAAGATGCTCTTTGATCCTTGCAATTTGCATTAATGATGAAATGATAATGGTCACCTCTTGATTAAACCATGACAATTTTCTAGCTAATTAGTTAATTAAAATATTACACACATATTAGTGAGAATGGCTCACTAATAATTCATTCTATCATATCTTTTCTCTCTCTTGCTCATCCTCTCCCTCAAGCTCTCTCCCTCTCATGTGTTGAGAAACAAAAAGCTTGAGAAAAACCTTCACTTGATCTTCTCTACTCACTTCTAGGGTTCAAGTCTTAGCATTTCTTGCACTCTAGTTACTCCTAGCTTGGAGTTGAAGCTAAAGGTCGAGGCTTTCGGATGGATCGTTCTTTGACGGAAGGAGACAAGCAAGGTGAGGCCTTTCTACCATTCCGACGAGCAAGGAGAGAAGGAGTTCGAGCTCAAGGTATAACCTTTCTACAACTTAACTAGTTGTTAGTTTGCTTTAGCTAGTTTTCGTTTAGTAAAGATCCTCACAAAGAAGGTCCATGTTGCCTAAGTCATTAAAAATCCGATTTTTATTATGTTTTCCGCCTCCCCGTAAGCACCGGGGTGGGCAACGTGGACTTACAGTTAGAACCTATGGCACACCTTCAAAACCATCAATAAATCCTCTATATCGTCGTATAAACACCAAATAGTCGAGGTAAAACACAAGACACAAATTCAGACTTAAAAATACGGAATACGGAAACACGAATCCAAAACAGCAACTTAGGAAATATGTCCCAGATTTCACCCTAGGTCCTATTAGACAATTCTATGTATACCAGGGGCCTAATCTACAGATAAGGAAACACCAAAACCAAAACGAGCCAAATTGGTGGGGTCCAGGCCGTAAATTGCGGCCAAATGGGTAAAATTTGCAGCCGGGAAAAGGAATTAGGGGCTGGGGTCTTGGTGGTAGCTTCCTGGGTGCCTGCACATACCACTGTCTAATCAATTTTTGTTTAGGGTGTCTCGGTGATAGCAGATTCAATATACCCTGCACAGATTTCACAATTTCCCCGATATCGGTTTCTAAAATCCGTATTATGGGTTTAAGCTTCAGGTTAGGGTCTCAATTCATACACTAGGGTGTTGGTGTAGCCTCTATTGAACTCAATTTCACAATACAACACAAGTTTCCCTCAAACCCTATCTAGGTTTTTCCCATGTTCACAAAATTACCCGATATCGATTCAATCTTAACATAGGGTTAAAAGTAATTCTAAAACTAAGCTAATGGTTCAGTAATTACCTCATTTGGCAACTCAAGAATTTTCTTGAGTTGCCCCTAGTGGCCAAAATCCATGCTTTCTTGGTCCATCGGGTAGGTCTTGAGCTTGTGCATCTTTTTAGTGAAATGGGGGTAGGGTTTTGAGTTTGTTTTCATGGTGATTTGCGGAGTTGAAGAGGGAGGGAAGTGAGGGAGGAGCAGCAGCAGGAGAGAGGAGAAGAGGGAGGGAAATGAAGGGAAGAAAAATGGCTAAGTCTTTAGTCAATGGTGCCCATACCTCTCTCTCGCCAACCCTCATTCTTTAATCTTTTCCCATTTCATTTCCTTTTCTTTTTCCTTAAACCCCTTCTCACTCAAATAGTAACCCCAAAACAAACCATGGCAATAAAATGTAACACAAGTGTAGAAAATGATATGTGTATGTTTTGCACAAAATTGCAAAAAAACCGATTAGCGATTTTTAATCGCGATTAGCACTAATTTAGCATATAACTAATCAATTAAACTTAGAAATGGCATAATTCTCTAATTTACCCTATTTTAGAATTTTCCATAATTTTTCCAAAATTTTCCTATTTATTTGTATTTAATAATTCCAAAATATTAAAATATTCAATAAAATAATATTAAATTATAAAAATTCCCAAAATTAATATTTTATCTTTTTGAAATGTTACATCCACTTTAGCAAATGAGGAGTTCGTCCTGTTGCGGGTAGAAGGCAGACACAAGAGTTTGCTTCTACTCATCGGGACGCGAGGGCGTCCAATGCAGAGTTTTCAGGTATCCTTAATTCATATGTTCTTTGATGTATTTGTTTGTTATTCACACTTGTGCCGTGGTTGGGATGAGAGTCGTGTTAGGTAGATCAGCCGTTTGTTGTGTCAACTTCTGTCAGCGATTCTTTTGTTGCGCGACACGTAATTCGGTCGTGTGCCAATCGGATAGGAGATAAAGATTCGTCTATCGTTTTGATCCTTCTAGAGATATTGGATTTGGCGTTCTCCTGGGCATGGACTGGTTAGCTACGTGCTAGGCATTTGTGGACTACCGTGAGGAAACAGTCAGGTTTTGTTTTCCCCGGCGAGTCAGTTCTTGTTGTGCAGGCCTCTCACAGCTTGAATTCAGCCTTTTTCGCTAGTCGGCTTTTGAGGAGATGTTGTGGATTCTTGGCGTTCATTCGTGATACCATAGCCACAGTTGGTTTGTTGGACCGGTTTTCTTTCGTGCGAGAGTTTTCCGACGTTGTTCCAGATGAGCCGGCGAAGCTTAAGGAGCTTAAGGATCTGCTGCAGAGTTGTTTGTTGGGGGGAGTTTCGTGCGTCTGAGTGTTTCGCATTAGGAAGCTCCTATTTCTGTTCATCAAGGAGAAAAACGACAGATTGAGGTTGTGTATCGATGGATCGTTAATTGAACCGGCTTACGGTGCGGATAGGTATCCTTTACCTCACATTGACGATTTCTTCGATCAGCTCCAGAGTGCGAGGCATTTTCTAAGTTTGTTTGGGATCAGGTCATCATTGTTACGGGTTCATAGTGATGACATTCCGAAGACTGCCTTGTGCGTGCTATGGTCTTGGTGTGTATTGGTGAGTCATTGGATTCACCAATGCCCTAGCAGCATTTGTAGATGTGATGAACCGGATTTCTTCAGGCCATTCCTCGACCAGTTATTATTGTGTTATTTACGACATTCTGGTCTATTTAATGTGTCTTGAGGGACAGGAGTAGCACTTGAGGATTTGTTTTGCAAATACTGGGAGAGCCCCAGCGGTTTGCTAGATTCTCGGAGTGTTCCTTTAGGCTTGTTTAAGTTGACTCCTAGGTCTTGTAGTTACGGGTGACGGTTTTGTATGGTTCCGAGGAAGATCGTGGCCGTACAGCTTAGGCCCAGACTTGTGAGCAGGACGGAGGTCCGCATATTTTTGTGCTTAGCAGGTTTTTACCGCCGTTTCATGCAGGATTGCTAGTGTAGTGCTGCACCGTTGACTGAATTGACCGGAATGGAGGTTTCTTTCATTGGACTGGGGCATGTGTGCGGAGTTTCGGCAGTTGAAGTTTCGGTTAACAACTGCATCAGTTCTTTCTTTGCTTTTTGGTTCGGGCGACTTTGTGGTTTAACTGTGATGTTTCGTGAGTGGGGCTCGAGCGTGTACTGCGGTGACACTATGGAGTTATCGCTTTTGCTTCCCTGCATTTGGAGGAAGTACGAGAAGGATATCCCACTCATGATCTGGAGATGGCCGCGGTGGTTTTGCGTTGGAGATTTGGAGACACTACTTGTTCGAGAGTCATGTCATATTTTCACGGACTACCAGAGCTTAATGTACATCTTCCTGCAGCGGATTTTGATTGTTGTGGTAGTCCTCTGTAGATTTACAGTTCTTGTGCGATCGTTGAGTACAGCTTAAGTTCGTCTCTATTGAGGGGACAACTTGCTCATCTCCGCGCCCGACCACTTTTCTTTAATCGCTTTCGCGAGACACTTCCCACCGACGCTCATTCGTCAGAGATACTTGAGCCTATTCGGCTAGGTAATGATTTAGAGTCCTTGATTTGTGACAAGGGTGTGCTAAGTTTAGGGACGCGTTTGTGTACCTGATATTATTGGGTGGAGACGTGAAATCCTAGAGCAGGCACATCGATCAACTCTATGTACTCATTCAAGTTCCACCAACATTTAACGTGACTTGTGAGATAGTTACGGGTGGGCAGGAATGTAAAGAGCAGTCTCGGGTTTCGATTCAAGGTGTTTGTCTTGTTGTGTGCTTGGGTTGAGCAACTGAGACCGGCGGGAGAGTTGCAACCGTTAACCGTTCCGAAAGGGAAATGGGAGCAGGTCTCCACGAATTTCGTTATGGTGTCTACCCAGGTTTAGTCAGGGTGTGACTTCATTCGGATGCTTGTCGTCCGGTTATACTCAGTTTGCTCAGTTGTTCTTTGTTAAGTTTGTGCGTACGTATTAATTGTTGTCGGCAGTTGGGGATCGTCACTCGCCATTGTTAGGGTTCTCCTTCGATAGCTGTTATTAGGAGACACTCCAATTGGCAACCTTCAGGTTTAGGGTTTAGGTCGTGTCGATCACCAGTCTGTTTTTCTGACTCTGCGTTGTAGGATTTTTGGACCCCAGCTAGTCTAGAGACTTCGGAGATAATCCAATTGTTTAGGTCAGGATGGAAATTGCCATTTCGGACAGAGGTCATATGCCGACCGAGATGGTCACAAATTCGAGTTCGCAGTGGCAGATCATGTATTCCTAAGGATTTTTCCGATAAATGACGTATTGAGTTTTGGGAAGCTTATCCCAGGATTGTAGGTCTTTTTAAGATCCTTAAAGCGAGTTAGTTTCGTTGCCTTTAATTTGGTACTTTTGTCCAGATTATTGAGTATTCACCCTGTATTCCATGTGTCGATGCTTTGCAATTACCTTCATGACCTTTCTCACATGATTCAGCACCAGACCATTTAGCTCGAGCGCAATCTTTCGTTCACCGGGCAGCCAGTCGTGATATTGGACCGACAGGTAAAGAAACTTCGATCGAAGGTCTTGCCATCATTGAAGGTGCTTTGGCGCAGCCCAAATGGTGAAGAGATCACTTGGGAAGCCAAGGGCGAGATGCGGAAGAAATTCCCTCATCTCTTTGAAGGTATGCGTAGCTTTGTATTTTTAAATTCGGGGACGAATTTCTTTAAGGGGGGAAGATTGTAACACCTTAGGATGCGTTTAGTGGCTAATTATATTTTGATATATGGTTTTCAATAGAAAGTTTACCAAATTGATTTTCAAATATTTTATCCTATTTAATAAATATTTTACTAGAATTTTTCTAGGCTTGCACACACATGTGCATGTAGACTAGGGTTTAAATTAGGGTTAAACCATGTTTAGCAACCATGGTAGCTTAAACCTTTTCCCTTAGGCTAATTTTAAATTTTGGATCAAGTGTATTTGGGTTTTTTATTTAGGTGTGTTTTTTTAAAAAAGAAATGGTTGAATTTGTTGTGTTGACTTGGAGAGAGAATGAGTATGGCAACATGGCTTGAGCCATGCTCATTTAATGAGAGAGAGAGGGGGGGGTTGACTTGTGTGCTCATTTCTCTCATTCTCACTCTCACTTCTCTCATTCTCCCACTCTCTCACACACACACACACACTCACCACTACAAGAACCTCCAGCAGCAGTAGAAGACTCGGCAGCTGAAGCAACAACAACAACAACAACATCAGCTTGCAGCAGCAGCAACTCCAGACAGCAACAACATCAGCTTGCAGCAGCAGCATCAGCAGCTCTTTTCCTCCTCTTCTACTCCCTCTCCTTGCATCCTAGGAACTAGTGGGGGTATAATCTCTATACTCAACTTCCTTTTTTCTAAACTTATAGTTTAGTAGCTTAATATTTCGTTTAGGTAGTGTTTAGGGATAACCTTGTGTTTTGAGGTTTTTTTTTTTGGGTAAAATGGGTTTTTTATGGTTTAATTAACTTGATTAGGTGTTATATGTGCTGTGGAAGCCTAGTTGTATCACTGGATTTTACTAAAACACCTTAAAAATTCCAATTTGAGTTTTAATAAGGTTTTTAACAAGTTTTGTGATACGAGTGACCTGCTATGTCTGTGAGCATGTTTTTGTGTGGCAAACATATACAGAATAGTGTACAGGGTAGCTAGGGTGTTGGGTTTAAGTTCGAGCCCGTTCCACCACCAAAAATCCGGCGACAACCCTAATTTTTCCGGCGCGCCGGCCCCTATTGATTTGGGTGTTGCTACTGATATGAGTGGTGTCTGTAGGATTTTTTCTGTTGGTGAAGTCTGGGATTATAATTTTAGTAAGCAAACTTATACACTAGGCTTGGAATTGTGCTAGGATCATAGTGTAAAGACCTGGAGCATTTTCGCCTGATTTTGGCCGAGATCACCCCTATAGGTATCGGCCCATTTTTCTTGGATCATGCTGAAACTTTGCAGGTAGCTGTCTATAGGAATTCTAAGAGGTTTGGTCTTGTTTGTTTTTCTTGTTTTTTCTCCAGATAAAATCTGGGACCAAATTACCTATATTTTGTGTAGCGGGACTTGCGCGATACGTGCGCTATGAGTGGGTTTGGTGTTGCTGTGTCACAGCGTGTCGCTGTGTGCCACGGCGTGTCGTGTTGGGTTTTGGCATATGCACACACGTTACGTATACGCGCGCGTTTAGTTCACGACGCGAGTTTCTCGTTTGATTTCGATATCGCGTTTTCGAGATATTTTGCTTATATATGGATTCTTGTGTAAAATTCTAGGTTCGCAGGAGGGTACGTCGGACGTAGCAAAGAAAGGGAAACAGGTGGTCGGCTACGTGTAGCATGTGACCAGGTGAGTAGATGTAACATCTATGGGGAAATCGCCCGTATGGCGTTAATCGTCAGGGCATAATAGGATGTTTAGTTGTATGTGTTCATATATATATATATATATACACTATAGTAGCATACCATCTCCTGTTGCATATAGAATGGTAATTATAGAACACTGCACTGTCACTAACGGTTTAGGCTGCACGAGCACTAAATGTATGTTACACTCACGCCGTTAGTGATTACCATGACACTCGCACTATAGGATCACCGCATCATTGATGATTGTCATGACTGGTCGCATATTCACATACTTTCATTGATATATCACTACCTGCGCACATGTACCCTTTATATTCACATTAGTGCATACCTTCATTGATATATCTATACTTGTGCTCATATACATCGTATATCCATATTAGTGCACAAGTATATTGTTATACTCACATTGCGTATTTATCCATTTGCACATCCATACCTATATACATACATATGTTACATACATGGGTGATATTGACATGATTTAAAAACTAAGGGACCGCACGAGATATTTTCAAAACTGGATATTTTTAAAAGAGCGGTTTTCCCTTTTTACTCTTAATGTTATACGACACATTGCATGGATTTACGCATTTACTTTGGATTTATGTGATTTCTAGATTTGGGAACCGGAGTATTATTTTAAGAAAATACGCACTGTTTAAAAACCCGGTTTCCCTTAATATGATATTTCAGTGCGTCCACCATGCGTTTTCTCGGTTCTGAGACATGTGACATATGAACCTGAATCGAGGAGCTGGACGAGGCTGATTGCGGGTACATGGTGGACCCGGTATGGTACCCTGGGGCGAGAACGGATTCGATGTGCAGT
This sequence comes from Agapanthus africanus, assembly GCA_030015575.1. Classification (NCBI taxonomy): domain Eukaryota; kingdom Viridiplantae; phylum Streptophyta; class Magnoliopsida; order Asparagales; family Amaryllidaceae; genus Agapanthus; species Agapanthus africanus. Next base: position 225,749,157 of record JASDDO010000006.1, on the reverse strand, counting down.
AGACGGTGAGCCTGGCAGAGGGACCACTACCTACCGGTGATTGGTTAGATCTGGCGGTTATCCGGAGGATACTGACCAGACTTGATAGATGGATACGGGACGACACATACTGCCAGGGCCGAGGTCCGATTCCGCAGACGGAGCGTGATACTTGAGAATTTGCGTGTCGATGTTAGACACGATGATTTCATGATATTTTTGTGTGCCGATGCTAGGCACTCACGATTCTTTGAGATTTACAGGATTTGAAGGCCGATCAGAGTGACGGCGCCTAAGTTTTACTGGGATTTGGGTGCATTGATAGACACCGGTTATTCTTCCACGTTGACATTCCGTGTAGATGATATTTATTCTCATGCTCAGCATTCATTATTTTTCATCTCATCCTGTAGCTATAGTACCTGATAGAGTACTTTTGCATGATTATTGCATACCCTGCTTATCATATAGAGATGTTAATAGATCGCACTTGTTGCATGATTATTGCTCATATAGTTCATCATATAGATGTTACCTGTTGGCATAGGTTAGAGTATCACAGCACGTGCATACTTGCGATTATCTTTATATGTTATCTACTACTCACGGGTTGGCAACTCTCCCCCGTTGTGCCACAGTGTTTGCAGGTTTTCCCTCAGCTTAGTCGCGGCAGGCTGCTTTCATGCATCTTTTGATACAGATACCACTGCAGTTGGCGTGTTAGCTCTTTTGCTGATAGGTGGGTTTTTGTGGTATCTGTTTATTTTCCAGTCATGTACACTGTTGTATCTAGTACTCTTCATCTACTTCCATGTATTGACTTAGAGACCAGTTGTGAGGACGATGTATATTGTTTTGTACTCTGGTGTCGAGCTTGTTGTGAGTCGACTTTATTTATGCAGCTTTATCTTTCATGCTATTTGTTTTCACTTATACTGCTCATCTCTTCGCTACGGCGTCGTATATTATATTTGTGGTGTTTGTTTCAGCCGTTGGGCATGATTGCTCCCGTTTGGGATGCTTTATCCTTATTGTATATCTTTTATTCATATATTGTCTTGTACCCGATTTCGGGGCTAGTTTTTCAATGGAAATGCTGCCAAAACTTTTAAGATAATAACTCGAACTTTAAAAAACTTTACTAAATTTTTTAAGTTTTTCTAAACGTTTTAACAAATGTTCTATTAAATATTTTAAACACTCAATACTTTTAATGGTTTTGATTTCTGGGTTTCGGCTTACTTAGTCGCGTTATGCCTGTAGACGTTACGTGGTTAAGTGCCGGTCACGGGCCAAAATTTTGGTCGTGACAACTATACCGAGTGCAAAAACCAAATCGTGTGCGTACCATATGCATAAAATCAACCCAACTGTATGAAATCCATGAAATCATAAACATGTGCAGCCAAGGCTCTAAATCAACATCAAGTGCAATAAATACGCACAGTTTATAAATCAACACGACGGTGTATAAAAACATATCTTAAGTGCAATAACTATGCACAAAAACGTAAATACCATGTAGGTTCAACCATGGTGCACAAAAGCAAATATCATGAAACTCGGTCATCAAAACTCAATCATGCAATAAGTCACCCAAAATACCGAAATCCAAAGTGACTGATACGTGATCGTCAACTCACGAAATCACAAATCGTAAATACTGTCGACGATATGTCCTTCCTTCAAGGTCGAGAAGGTGTCGGTGCATCCAATGCTAGCAGAGCAAGATATCTACTTGCCTCCTGATCATGGCCTGTCGTCTGGTGCCTTTAGGCTCGTGTCTCTCAACGCGAATTGCTAAGTACATAGCTCCCCGGCCCAACGGTTCAATATGGAAACGATAATGGAAGTAGTCCGCTCTGGCACGTCCTCTAAAGATCTCTGGCCAACTCTTATGGTCACTCATAACATGTCTCGTCGACGATGCTGAAATCTGGCCTGCTGGGCGTATGCAATATGACTGATCCTGGGTCCAAGTCTTCTCGTATAGTATTTCCAGAAAGGTCCTGTCAAGGTCTTTCCCCAATCTCGTTTCTGCCGAACTGCCCGGAAGTCATCTTCTTTACTATATCTATTTCTTGTTCCGGAATGGCTGCATACTCATCACGACTCCTCCTGCGTGATATACCCATAGTAGACGCCTCTACTTGCGTATCACATCTCTGATGTCAGCGGAGTGGAACGTCCTCTCATCACGATCTCGTATGAACCTTTTACTCCACTTTCCTCCAATGTCGACTGATTCGGACTCGTCTCCTCGTGGCTGCATGGACTGCGCTCTAACGGCTATACTTGTATCTGGAGTCTCCCGAGCAATGTATCTCATCATATGATATCCGAATGATGTCGAACTTTTCGATTGACTCGTCAAGGCTTCATAATCCCCCAAGAGCTCAACATCTTAGGTACAGTTTAATAGTATCGAATACATGCCACAGCACCTATGGACCAACCATAGAAGGGCAAACCCAAGCCTCATTAATGGCACCGCGGAACTGCCGCAAACCCTAAGGTTCAAAGGCTTTCACGTGGTCATTATATCGAGTTAGGGTTTCATTCTTCTAGAGGGTCCGTAGAATTATTTGCATTATTTTCCAAATATTTTAAACTTGGAAAATGGGTTCCTGATATTCGATCGTCTATATCGACTCTCAACGTATCAGCGTGAAGTCGTCTCTAGCTGGAATCAATCAATCTGATGACATCGCATCGGGGTAGGCAATGAATCACATGTCCTAGTCTTTCATTTCTGGTGACTATCGATCTTCTATCATATCTCGAAGTATAACTCGTGCGGCATTAGCTCCAAACATCTAGGGCGATATCTCCTCATTTGCAGCAACAATTGGCTCATTCGTCCGCACGCTGAACAGTGCCTCAATCATCAAGTATAATCGGTGCTTTAACGGTCATCACATCCTGGCTGGCCACTATCAGTGGCCCAATCCTCTAGTGCTGATCTGCACGTCCGAGAAATCTCGTAACAGCGATCCATCAACGCTAATGGTGAAAAAACGCAAATAAACGATACTTCTATACAATCGTATGTCCCTGGAATCACGCCCTGGTCAGTCCTCGTCCGTGACGAGCTCGTGCTGACCGCAACTCTAGCCGTAGCTCTCTGTGCCCGTACAACCGTGGTAACAAAACCATAACTGGTACTGATTAGGATAGATCATAGGAATGAATATAATACTGTGAAAGGAAATGTACATCCTTAGGCTTCTTAAGCGGAGTATCGTATCGTAAGTATGCCGTGGAACATACACACGGGACGTCGCTCTGCTTGAGTCACCTACTCCATCAACCAAGGGTCATCCTATACTCAGGAAGTAAAACCTAATGTTCTGATACCAACTTTGTCACGACCCGAAAAGTACGGAACATGACCGGCACTTAAACTACGAAACGTCTCGAGGCGTACATAATCTAAGTAAGCCAAAACCCAGAAATCCAAACCAAGTAAAGCTGTAGAGTGAAAGAAAAACCAATTTAAAGCAAGTAGTTTAACAACATAAGCCGAAGTATTTCATCCTTAAAACCTCAAGTCTTTTCTAAAAATTTCGGCAGAGTTTCCTTTGTAAATACTGACCCCAAACGGGTACAAAACCCAATAAAGTATATATATAATGAATAAAGGCATCCCCAAGCAGGAGCTAGCTCTTCGTCAATCAACGGACAAAACCACACAATGCAGTATAATATACAACGCCGAAAGGCGAGGATCAAACTCAGGGTAAAAATCCAACATCATCAAGAAACCTAGAGGAAAACCATAATAATACAACACGCGACTCTAAGGTCGAAAGAATATACGCAGGTCATCTATCTCTATCAAATATACAAGTCTGGTTGATAAAGTTTTACTAGATACAACTGAAATAACAAATATATAATGGTGTTCCTGATGCAAAAGATCCCACCTACCAAAGCAATCACCGAAAGGAACAGTGTGCCAGCAAAGCCGCAACGAAACCTATACGGCAAAACCTGCAAGGAACTGTGGCACAACGGGGGTGAGTTGCCAACTCGTGAGCAGAAAACATCTACGAGTAGAAATTACTTATATGACGCTATCCTATGTCATACCAAGTAATATCCTCAAATAAATATCCTGGTCCATGTATGTATACGTGCAATACCACGTGCTCGTGTCATTGCCTCGGATAACAACATATCAGATATAAGATATATGAATGCATTACAAATGAAACAGAATACATCATGAATGAGACAACTGTTTTCTTTATTTTAATGAGATTTCTGTATGTATATAAATCGCGTATCCTCAATGAAATCGACAGATAAAACAGTGTCCAGCATCGACACAAAACATAAATCCCAGTTTCTCAATACCTCAGGCTCCGGCTATCCGGACTCGCCTGTATCATCAATCGCAATATCTCAGTGTCTCAAATCTCAATAACTCGGGCTCCATCAGTCCGGATCGGCCCATATCATCAATCACACGACCACGAACGGTATCCTATGGATATCCACCGCGCCAGGTAAAATCACTGGTAGGCAGTCTGCCCCTGCCGGGCTCATCGTCTACAACTCGAGCTTCTTGCCCCGGGGTATCTTACCGGGCCCACCACGTACCCGAGATGGTTCATCCAACTCCTCGAATCGGGTCTCGAAAACATCTCAGAACCGAGAAAACACCATGGTGGACAATACTCAACATATCAAGGAAAACCGTATTTTTCTCTTTAAAATAATTCATCAGTTTACAAAACTTTCACATGCGGTTTCCAAATCCAGAAAATATCAAGAAGAATCCGAAATCATCAAGTCACCACGTCAATAACAATGAAAACCGGCATAAATCTCCATAATACTGCATAACCAATGAATATACGGATGCATCTGGTATCATGCAATAATTAAACTAGCATATGAAAGCTATAACATGTAGCAACTATCAACTAGCAAGCTATGTCAATGAATAGTATTTTCTAAAATGTATGTGACATGGCAATTACCGATGATGATGTGTGTGAGCCGGCAAGCAGGTGTACGTGGAACATACGCATCATCGGTAATGGTGTTGTTGTCCTGACAGTAGGGTTTCATGATAATTACTGAGAACATATGTACAAGCATGCAATGTGATGAAACATCATGAATATACAGAAAGTGAAGTAGTAACAACAACACCGAAAAATATACCTACCCAATATACGAGTCATACAGTTTGGTATTTAAAATACTCACGATTCTCCACTTTTGAAAATGAGTATGACTCGAGCCCAGTTAAAAGGGTAAGGGAATCCATCTAATTCTGAGTCGATCTATATATATATCTAGTAGTCGGTGATCTCACCTCAACCGTTTCACGTACGATACAATAAATAATATGACATGCTCGAGTCAAGTGTGCGGATTTATCCTCATAACTATATCTCGTACGGTAAATCTATCGTACGGCATCCCAAATCTGGGTGTGGATCAAATATCACATTTATCTCATTATTCATCTGGTATCCACATCATCACATATCGTGAGCAGGGGTACAGATCTAAGTCGAGTACACTACTAATATCATCAACAATATCATGATCTGGCTACTGATCTAAATCCTCATACAATCCGATGTCATCAACACATATTATCATATAGAAGTATACATCGCCCAAGCGATCCTTATAAATATCATAACATATCTCATCTCATATCTTGATCATATATATATATATATATATATATATATATATATATATATCATCCACATGGTATCGTCATCCAACGATCCGCTATAACATCATGACATATCTCGGTCACATATTGAATATCTCACGGCATCATGCCCGATCATATCGACTCATTCCCAAGTATCATATAACATCCTTATCTTCCAAGCATATGAATACCATATATATATGTCCCCAATATGCACAAGGAAGTAAATGTATGCGAGTATGTGTACGTGCGTGTTTGCAAATCTTTACTCTAAGGTTTCGTGACTAAGAAATCGACTAAAGTCATTTCTTCGATTCTCGCTAACACTAACCCCTAATCTCCTAAATCTTTTCTTGCTAAGGTTCATATCACACACTAACATGTAAAAGTATATATATATATATATATATATATATCACATCGTATCATTTCTCACAACTTTACGGGGGTGCTATATGCCATCCACCCGACTTCCTCCGTAGATATAAATCTACTCACCTTGATCTTTGCTCTCTGGAGTCGATGATGCCACGCTCATCCTCGTCGTCTCGAAGTCCACGTGAGGTACCTACACATCATAACGTATCGTATCGCATTAAAATCCAAATCAAAATCAAAATGACACGCTAAAAGCCTATAGATTCGAACCTACGGACTACGCCTTCAAAACCACCAAACAACTCTCGATATCGTCGTACAAACGTCAAACCATCGAGTTAAAACCGAATTCCTAAAATCCAGAATTCAAAATACGCAAAACAAAACCCTGAATCAAAACAACAACACAAGGAAATGGTCCCAGATTTTACCCTAACTTAAATCAGTCAATTTTGCACATAGGAGGGGGTCTAGTTTACTGGAAATGGAGACACAGAACAAGCACGAGACCCAAAGCTCATGCACTGGCCGTAAATTGCGGCCAAACATATTAAATTTGTGGCCAGGAAGTGTACTGGGGGTCTCAGGTCTTGGGGTTATCATCTAGGCTGCCCGCATGACTCTCAGTCTTCACTAAATAATTTTCCAGGTCCCCGGGTGTTAGCAGATTCCAATATACTCCACAATTTCCATAGTTTTCCGATGTCGGGGTTTCTAAGTTCGTATTCCGGGGTTTATTCCATGGTTTCAGTTCAAGATACAATCCCTATAGGGGTCATAAGGTTTCTACTAACCTCAATTACACTTCATAATTCAAAATTTCTCAAAACCCTTATCTAGAAATTTATAGGTTCACAAAACCACTCGATATCGATACTAAACATATATAGATGCCTAAAGAATTTAGATACTATTCTAAAGGTGTATAAATTACCTCAATTGGCAACTCAAGAATTTTCTTGAGTTGCCCAAAGTTCTCAAAATTCGATTTTTCTTGGTCCAATGTGCTTCCCTTGAGCTTGTGCATACTTTTTGTGAAAAGTAGATGGGCTTTTGGTGAATTTTTGATGATGTTATGAGGGTTGAAGAGGAGGGGGAGATAAGGTGCTACCTTAGGTGAGGAAGAAGAAGAAGAAAGATGAAGATGATGAATTGATAAGATGAGCCATGACTAGGTTTGACCTCTCACCATCTCTCTCTCATGCCCATCCCTCTTGTCATCATGATACTCTTTGACTTTTCATTTTTCTTGTTTTCTTTATCTTTTCTTATCTTATCTTTTCTTTTCTCTAAATAGAAACCAAAACAAAACAAGAAAGCCATGTAGAAAATGTAACACAAGTGTAAAAATGATATGATGCATGTCATGTGCACAAAACACGCTTAATTTGCGATTAGCGATATTTAATTGCAATTAGCGCTAAAATGGCGCAAAATAAATCATAGAATTTCATAATTTGCATAAATTATACAAAACACCATCCTTTTAGTAATTTCTATAATTTTCCAAATTTTCCCCAAATTTATTGGTATTTAATTTTACCGCCTTATTAAAATATTCAATATAATTATTATTTAATTATAAAAATTCTCAAAAATAATATTTTATTTTCCTGAAATGTTACAGTATCTCAAGAAGTATTAACGGTCGCATTAAGAATGCGTGAGCAATTCCATCTAAAATATTCACCAACTAAAAAGTACTTTGGAAGATGGACAAGAGTATGTTAGCTTGAATTGAATTCTCTAAGTGTAGGGATGTTTTTTACACACACGTAGAGGTATCTGATCAATGTTTGGAAGAAAGATAGGGTGGAAGACTAAAGACACTGTTTTATTGAGGGATGATGTGATTTCTAACATTTTTTCATGACCATTAAGATATGGTTCATAGCAACTGAAAAGCAGGTATAGTTGGAAACTCTTATTTTCAAGTTCTTTCTTTCATAAGTTCTTATCTTTATCTGTAACTTTCACCATATTTTTTTTATTATAGGATTTTGTGGGTGTAATCCGCTGAAAACCCTCAGGAGAAAACACTCCTCCTACTAGGGACACTTAGAGATTTAACGGCTTGTTGCACGTGCTCAGTGCAATCGTGTTGCCTACGAAAGTGTGCTACTTAGGATTTTTCTTTTTCTCCTTCTCTTGAGTAACTAGTTTGCTCGGGACGATTAAAATTAAGTTTGGGGGTATTTGTTCAGTCGAAAATATTGTGCATTTGATATGACATTTTCCTTACTATTTTTATATAATAAAAGGGGTTTCTTATAAATATGACACATATGAGGGTTTATCTGTAAAAATACTATTTTCATATGTTTATATATTATAATTAACATTATGAAGGAAAATGTATTCATATAATATCTATATAATATTTAGTCCATTTAAATATCCTTACCTTATCAAATATCTTTGACCAATTCTTCTAAAACAATAATATCATGTCAAATGCTTAAGATAATTTCTCAATAAAAACAAAATTCTACTAACATTTTTTATTGAGTTATTGTGCAGAAATTATATCAGGACTGAAATCAAGGAAATCCGAGTTGGCGAGATCAAATTTGCCGAAATCTTAAAGTAAATCGAAGAAATCAATTCTGGCAGAGTCTTAAAGAAGATTTTCAGATTCCAGATATCAAAATAGTCTACATATGTTACCAGAAGAGGCCACATGATTTTTGAAGCGACGAATCCTCTACCCTACCGCGGATCCGCGGCCAAACCCACTTAATGGCTGCGGTTGCGCCGCAATATTGAGGATTTAGGGCTCTGGATTTTCTGGTTGGGATCCTAACAACTAGTTAGCATATTAGGAAACTAGGGTTCTAGCTCTGTGACTATAAATAAGGACCGAGAGCCTCTTGGAAAAATCATCAAACCGACGCGATCACGAAGTCCACGACGGCTCAAGAATCCAGGTTGATCATCGACAGTTCATCTACCTCCTTAGAAAAGATCGAGAAGCAAACTAGGGTTTTATAATCATTTTCTACAGGAACAAAGTGTACTTGATTTTGTTGATTAATAAAGGTAGTTTTTTTCTTATATCATTTTATTTTCTGTAGTTTTCAATATGATTTCCCTTTCTATCTTTTCTTTTCCCAACATGCGCGAGTAATTCTCCACTTGTTAGGATTCGTAGGATTAGGGTAGATTAATGGATGATGAAGATCCTTAAACTCTTTTTACATCCTATAAAGTTTATAAACTTTATCAAAATAATAGTTAACATCCTAATCGGGCGCGCTATCAATTCATTGATATTCACGACCACGATTAGAGATTAGATTAACAATTGTTTTGGTAAAGGCTAGATATGAACGGAGATCCATGTCAAGGTAGGGTTAAGAGTGGGAAACCTTTTCCCTCCAGAAACCCTGATCTACATGCATCACTGTCGATCTAGTTTTAAATCTATTAAAGGATAAAAAGAGTAATCTTTAATTAATCATCCATGACTACTAAATCTTAACGAACCCTACAAGTCCCCTTCTAATATAAAACCTACATCCATAGTTAATCTAGATTTATATCCTGCATCCGTATTTGACGTAGATCTAGAACCTACAACCATTCTTCCTCATTCTTTATTCTTCCTCCTTTCCTAATCAACACGTCTAAATTAAGATTAAAAGATTCAACGTTTCCCTGAGGACGACCCATACTCATCTCGGTCTAGCTACACGGGACACCGTTATTGATTGCGATTATTCTACAAACAAAACACATAAAAACAGAAAAATCAGTTCTCTAGGCACGCTATGGGCACAGGAGAACGACCAGGGGAAGGAGAGAGCTCTCTATTATTTTAGTCGAGTTCTCCTGGGGGCAGAAAACAACTACTCCTCCATTGAAAAGCATTGTCTGGGATTGATTTTCGAGATAACGAAGCTTCGGCATTATGCCTTGGTACATAAGGTCCATCTCTTATCAAAGGTGGATCCTCTCAAATATTTGATGTTAAGAGCCATACTAACATGAAGGCTTGCCGAACGGGCCCTCCTCTTGATGGAGTTCTCGATAATCTATCGACCCCTCAGGGAAGTAAAAGGCCAGGCCATCGCCGATTTCCTCGCTGGACATCCAATACCATCCGACTCTCCCTTAAATTGCGAATTACCGGATGATCACGCGTTCGACACAAAGGAGGAAGGAAATAATGCCCGATGGGAACTCGACTTCGATGGAGCATCTTCCATAAAAAAGCGAAGGCAGAACACCCTCATAATTAAAACTGGGGTGGGCCTTATCTTCGTGACTCCGCAAGGAGGGATAATGCGTTTCGCTATTTCCTTAATAGAGGCGAGGAAAAACAACGAGGCTGAGTATGAAGCTTTGATAGCGGGTCTTGAGATTGCTGTCGACTTTGGAATCGAAAACCTCGTCATATATGGAGACTCGCAGCTAGTCGTTAGCCAAGTAAATGGCGACTATCAGACATGCAAACCAGAGTTGGTAAAATATGGCGAAAGAGTGAAGCAACTGCTGACACAAATCCCCTCTTACATTCTGGAAAGCATTCAGTGTGTAGAAAATAGCAAGGCGGATGCATTAGCCAAGCTCGCTAAAGAACTGGCCGATGAAAACCTCGATGACGTAAGGATCATTGTGCAAAGTCGCTGGATTCTTACGCCAGCAGAAATATCTCTGGAGTCGTCAGAAGGAAAGAAAGCGACCAAACAAGCAGCCTGCCAAATTGAAGACAAAGAAAAGGCTAAGGATTGGAGAGAAGTCTTAATAGACTACTTCAAATCTATCAAACACCCGAAGACGCGTCGTCAAGACATGAGCTCATGAATCGAGTTCTATCCTTCGCCTTCGTCAATGATACTCTATATAAGAGATCGTTCGACAGTTTGTGGCTAAGATGTTTGGGACCGGAGGAAGCAAAGAGGGTCGTCCAAGAAACTCACGATGGACTCTGCGGTTCCCATCAAGCTGGGCCAAAGATGAAGCTGAAGATCAAGAGAATGGGTTACTATTGGCCCACGATGATTCAGAACTTCCTTAAATTTGCGAAGAAGTGTCACTCGTGCCAAATTCACGGGGACTTCATCCACCAACATCCAAATCCACTACACACAACGGTAGCCAGCTGGCCATTCGAAATGTGGGGAACAGATGTAATCGGGCCCATCGAGCTGGCATCATCTAAAGGACATCGGTTCATACTGGCAACGACCGATTACTTCTCTAAGTGGAAAGAAGCAGTGCTACTAAGGGATGTGAAGACGGAGAACATCCTCCATTTCTTCAGGACACATGTCATCTACCAGTTCGGCACTCTGTGATGAATCATCTCGGATAATGGGCCAGCCTACAGGAGCCATAAGATCAGCCGCTTTGCACAGTAGCATAATATAGATTGTAGATACTCTTCAGTTTATAATCCCCGAGCTAACGGTCTAGCTGAGGCTTTCAACAAGACCTTGACGAAAATCATAAAGAAAACGGAGTCCAGAAATAAAAGGGACTGGCATGAGAGACTTCATGATGCTCTCTGGGCGTATCGAACCCATTCAAAATGACCACAAATACAACGACATTCGCGTTGGTATTCGGCACGTAAGCAATACTTCCCTTGGAGATAGAGCTACCCTCTCTACGAGTAGCAGTTCGATACGAGCTGACAGATGAAGAAAATGCCCATCTTCGGCTTGAGGAGCTCGATGCCCTCGATGAAACTCGTCTCATAGCGCAACAAAACCTGGAAGCTTACAAAGAAAGGATGACGCGCTCATACGAAAGACTAACCAGACCGAGAACATTCCGCCAAGGCGAACTCATGTTAGTCGTAAAAATACCTATGATCCCCAACCGTGCAAAGCAGGGGAAATTCGAGCCAAACTATAAAAGCCCGTACATCATAGACATGGTCTACTAAGGTGGGGCTTACTTGCTTATGGATATGCATGGCGAAAGACCCTTCCGTCTAATAAACGGCCGGTTCCTTAAGAAATACTACGCTTGACAAGTCATGGATCAGGTTAATGTTAGATGACGACACTCGTATCCGCTCGCTGTCTTCCTGAGTCTAAACTCTATAAGTAGTATCCGGCAAAACTTCGCCCGAAGCTGTCTCTGGACCGAGATGTCCCTAAACTGACAATGGACCGAGATGTGCCTAAACTAGCAATGGGCCATAATGTCCTTAAACTAATATGTCGCCTCAAGCACGGCGATAATGGAATTCAAGTCCACAAGTCCCAACGATAAGGACTGCAGCTCAAATTCCGCTGGCTACACAGCTACCCCAGTGGCGAAGTCCCCCCTAAGTGCCATTGGCAAACAGAGGGGTAAAAAAAAGGTATGTCCACAACCAAAATGGGCACGGATGAAAACCCGAAAGGGCACCGTGAGTAAAAATAGCAGGGCTACCGGCGAGTTTGTGAAAACCCGAAAGGGAAAAATCTCGTTAAAATAAAGACACCTGCAAGGTCCTCTCGACCTTGTGAGGAGAAAACACCTACGTGAGATCCTTACGACTTACAAGGGAGCAACACACTTAGGGATCCTCACGATTCCTAAGGAGAAATTACACTTACGAGATCCTCACGGCTCATAAAGAGAATTCCCCCGTGTGAGACCCCCACGGCTGATAGGATTCGAAAGCCTTAAGATACAGGGACCTTAACCTATTCTTAAACCATCACACTCCCCATGTTACCCTACAGGCGGTCAATATTGGCTCTTGTATACAATCCACGGGCATAAATAAATGATTTCCCCCACCAAGTTCCACCAATGACGAGGAATGTCCTCATGTGGTGAATGACACTTATAAGTCTTCTCGACTTGTAAGGAGAAAATACTCTTGTAAGATCCTTACGACTTGTAAGAGAAAATATCGCTTAGGAGTCCTCACGACTTCTAGGGAGAACCTACACCTACGAGATCCTCACGACTCGTAGGGAGAAATACCTTTATGAGGCCCTTATGGCTCATAAAGCCAAAAAGCCTTAGTCGGCAGGACCTTAACCTTATTTGCTAAGCCATCTTTGTTCAAATCAATAAAGGTAAATGATGATTCGCTCCTAGCAACATCCCAGTGGTAGCGATGTTGATGCCCAAATTGGTATCAGATTCTAAGTCCTTTCACGACAAATGATGATTCGCTCTTGGCAATATTCCAGTCGCAGCGGTGCTGATGCCAAGATTGGTGTCAGATCTCAAGTTCCATACTCGCCATAAAAATCAGCGAGCAAAATATATGCATATGAAAGAGCGGAAATGATGCGGCAACTCGCAATAAAAATCCACGAGCAAAATATATGCATATAAAAACAACCGAATTGTTTGGGCAACTCGCAATAAAAAGCAGCGAGTAAAAAGAAAAAAATAGCCGAAATGATTGGGAACCGCGATAAAACAGCCGAAATAATTAGGCAATTGCAAATTTCACGATATAAAAAGATGAAATGATAGAGCATCGCGGAAAGAAATAAAAATAAATGATGATGAAACTTTTTCCCTGCAGGAGAGTCTACATCAACCCCTGTATACAATCGATGGGCGTAAACAAAAAGGGAACTACATTTCCCCACCCGGCTCTGTCAAAAGGGAGAATCCGATCTCGACGGCAACATCTGCAGCCTAGAAGATTAACACGGCATTCCTTCTCACTCAAGCAGGATGCATACGCGACGTCAACAAACGACCCCAGTGTCAACAAAACGGAGCTATGGCAAAGTCCCTAGTTCCAAATCTCGACGGTTCACAGACAACTTAAACATCAACAACAACGTTTCTTCTCACTCCAGCAGGATGCAGATGCGATGTCAACAAACGAACCCAGGGTCAACAAAACGAAACCATGGTAAAGACCCTAGTTCCAAATCTCGACGGTTTACAGACAACCTAGAGATCAACAACGGCGTTTCTTCTCACTCCAGCATGATGCAGACGCGACGTCATCAAACGACCCCAGGTTCAAAAAAAACGGAGCCATAGCAATGTCCCCAGTTCCAAGCCTCGACGGTTCACTAACAACTTAGAGACTACCTCGGAGCCATGGCAAATTCCTTAGTTCCAGGTCTTGACGGTTCACCAACAACCTAGAGACTACCTCGAAGCCATGGCAAATTTCCTAGTTCCAGGTCTCGACAGTTCATAGACAGCCTAGAGATCAATAGCGGAGTTCCTTCTCAACTCCAGCTGGATGCAGATGCAACGTCAACAACTGACCCCAGGGTCAAAACAACGGAGCCATGGCAAAGTCCTTAGTTCCAAGCCTTGACGGTTCACAGACAACCTAGAGACACTCTCGACATTCATCTCGTTACAGTAGACGCAATGCCAGCAAACGAAGCAAAGGAAAATCCTTGGCTTCAGGGTCTTGACGGCAACTCAAATAAAACCTGAAAGACTATCGGAGATCATACCAAACCAGCACGGAGTGGTTATGACTCATCGGGGCTCCCAAACTGAGCCTAATCTCAAGTAAAAAGCGGCATGGAAAATCCCTAACACTTGCTCTTTCGACGGTAATATGATGTAACATTTCAGAAAAATAAAATATTATTTTTGGGAATTTTTATAATTAAATAATAAATATTATGAATATTTGATAATGCGGTATAATTAATTTCCGATAAATTGGGAAATATTTGGAAAATCATAGGTATTACTGAAATGAGGGTGTTTTGTATGATTTAAGCAAATTATAAATTCCTTATGATTAATTATATTCCATTTTAATGCTAATCGCGATTAAATATCGCTAATCGTGCATTAAACTAGTTTTATGCATGTGACTTGCACCAAGTCATTTTTCACACTTGTTGTATTTTCCTACATGGCTTTTCTTTTCAAATGTTTTGGTTTGGTTTTAAATGAGAGAAAAGAAAAGAGAAGAGGAAAGAAAAGAAAAGAAAAAGAAAGAAAAGGAATAAACAAAGAGTGATGGGAAAGAGAGAGAAAAGAGAGGTGAGGGGTCATTTGACCAAGGTCTTCATTGTTTTCACTTCATTTCCTTCACCATTTTCTTCTCCTCTTCATCCATGGCAGCCCTCTTCTTCCCCCTCCACTACAACCCTCACAACACACCCAAAAACCCATTAAAAGCTCATCCCCACTTCATTAAAAATATGCACAAGCTTTTCACAAGCACTTTGGACCAAGAAAAATTGGATTTTGAAGACTTGGGGCAACTCAAGAAAATTCTTGAGTTACCAAATGAGGTAATCCTTTAACCATTAGTGTAGTATTACATTCACATTTGTGTCCATGCATGTTTAGAAGTGAGATAATGATGTTTAGTGAACTTTGAAAATTTCAAGTTAGGGTTTTGAGGAAGTTTTGAATTATGATTGTGTAATTTAGATTAGTAGAGGCTATACAACCCCTGTAGTGATGGTATATTGGACTAAACCTGAGACTAAGACCCCATTTAGCAAACTTAGAAACCCCGATATCGGGAATTTATGGAAATTGTGAGGTTGTTTAGAGAACTGCTATAACCCGGGGAACCCAAAAATCTTTTAGCAATCACAGTGAGTCGTGCAGACAACATAGAAGCATTACCCAAGACCCGAGACCCTACCCCTCCTATCTGGCCGCAGATTTAATCATTCTGGCCGCAAATTACGGCCAGAGCAGGGAATTGTGGGCTCGTGTTTGTTCCAGGGCTTTTTCTCCAGTAAATTAGACCCTCCACATATGCAAAATTGGCTAATTTCACATAGGGTAAAATCTGGGACCATTTTCTGGAGTTGCTGCATTATTTTGCGACTTCGTTTTAATTTGGGATTTGGTATTTGATATTGTGTTCTATCGTCTGATGTTTGTACGTCAGCGACGGGCGTTGTTTGGTGGTTTTGCAGGCGTAGGCTATAGGTTCTAACCTATAAGCGATTCCCATGCCGTTTTTGTTTTCATGTTCGATTCTTGATACTAAATGATGCATTGGAAATTGTAGGTACCCCCATGTGGACTTTGAGACGACGAAGATCAGCGTAGCATCATCGACTCTAGCAAGCGAGGATCGAGGTGAGTAGATATATATCTACGGGGGAACTAGGGTTGATGGCGTATAGCACCCCCGCAGTTTCGTAGTGTTGTATACGAATACGTATACATATATATATAAATATGTTTATTGTGAGACTGTATGATTTTCAGGATAGGTTTTAGGTGTTCATGGGTTAGTTTTAGTGTAATTAGAAGTAACTTAGTTTAGCTTCTTAGTCGCGAAACCCTAGAGTAAAGATTTGCATACACGCGCGCGCACACACACTCGCATACATTTTACTTTCTTGTGTGTATATGGGGATATGTATACACACACACATAGCTATGGGACTATGTATACATATATATATATACATATATATATACATATATATATATATATATATACATATATATATATATACATACATATGTAAGTCTACGGTAGCGCCCCGGCCGTCATTCTGACGCAAAACGCGGAACAAAAACTTTTACAACTGGCGCTATCGCATACTATAACCTGGATCTTGCCATTAACGCTAAACTAACAAAATGTAAAGAGGTAGAAAGTCTATACCGAACTAACCGAGTCCTTCGGTCTTTTGCCATCATCCTACGCTCCTCGCGGCAACTCCGATCTCCTGTCTCCTCCTCGAGGTGGCACCACATCATCGGATCCGTTGACGAAGGCCAATAACAAGCAGCTACATCCACTATGCCCTGATGAAGGCCAACAAACATAGCATGAATACTACGTGCTACCGTCTGAAACGACGAAGGGCTACGGCTGGTTTTTGGCGAAAAACCTTTAACGTAATGAACTTGATCTCGTTGAAGGAATCTGATAGCTTTTTATAAAAATACAGTGGCGAAAACCTTTGCTAAAGAGGTCACTCCTGGTGAAGGGATCTCGGCTCTTTCCTCGTGGAATGAGGTACAGGATATTCCAACTGAATACCGCGATGCAAAGCAACATGTAATCGACTATAGTGAAATTATTACCCTGACGCAAACTTCTGCCCAAGGGGTCACTCCCGGTGAAGGGATCTCAGCCCTTGCCTCGTCGAATGAGGTGCAGGATATTCCAACTGAATACCACTGTGCAAAACAAAAGGAAACGTCTTTGTAATAACATTTTTTAAAACCGTTCCAACAACATCCAAACAGGTTTGTTTTCCTTTGCATTGATCAGAATCAACGCAGTCCCATCAATTAATCACACCAGAAAAGAACGAAATTAAAATGTACGTATATGCCATCAGCATTCGTCACTGGGTCCCGTCATCACCCGTTAGGTTACTTAACTAACGACAGAGCGGGGACTGGACTATCTCGTGTTGGAGATAGTGCCCTCAGAGTCAATTATTCTGTCACAGGTACGTGATTGCAATGATTGATGGAGGACCTATCCCGGTAGGACAGTCTTACTCGAGATGATAGTATGCTATCTGGTTTACCTTTATCATCGTGTACTGCTTTAGGTGACCTGACAAGTCGCTATTACACGTTGATAGAGCCCCTAGGATTCTTGCTTGACCACCAGCAATATGAGGGCGATCATATAAGTGGGAGCTGGGGGTCTATAAGCATATCCTTAAATGGTCCCTAGTCGTGTGAGTTTCGAGACAGGGCATTGATACTCCAGAGTAGACTAGTGTATACATTCGAGACCCCGACGAGGGGCGGTGGCCGGTCTCACAAGCCACTGGTGTCAGTTGGTTCACCTAAGATGTATACAGGTGCTCATTGGGTTATGAGTACACCGGACAGGACTCGCCGGGAACATGCTAGTTGGTCATATACCAGACGTCAGATGGCAGTTCCCTGGTGACATATGTGCAGGTTAGTTCATCGACCTGGGGATCGTCATTTGTCTCGTGTGAGTTCCCACTGTACTTTGATTACTACCCTACCACGGCTCAAAGGAGTCGTGCAAACAGGTTTTAGTTGGGTACAGTCCCGAGCCACATGGAGGCAGTGAGCGTATCTTCAGGGGTTCGTCTCTCCCGGTATTGGGGGTAAGGTCGCGCTGTGTCTAGGAGAGCCATTACACGAAGGCCTCGGCCGAGGCAAGGAGATTTACTAGTAGGTATACCAGTAGTATCTCAGGGTGTTCTGGGCTACACTCCGACACGACTTGTACCGCTTTTGGGGGTCTGACTTTTACCAACCCCCTAGGCCCACCATGCGATGCTCATAGACGAACGGACCGGACTGTACGGATATTGTCACTGACAGGCTCAGTAGGGTTGTCAGGCTGAGTTCACTCACAGACGTCCCTTTTAGTCGATACCTGGTAGCCCGTTACGTATTGGCTTATACCTCTGACGTGCTAGTGGTTAAATCCACAACCAAGGTGTTGACGAGTCTTTAGAGTCCCCCACATTCAGTAACTCAGCTTTCGGGCGAAAGGTTGTAGAGGCCGTATGGAGATATGGCAAGGTCCGATCAGATACGTGCGGTATTGCACGGATCAGGATCAGACAGTTTGTTCTACAGGCCGTATGGATATATGGCAGGGTTCGATCAGATACGTGCGGTATTGCACGGATCAGGATCGGACGGATATTACTAGCCGGCTTTGGTATAAGCCGGATCCTAGTATAGTACAGTGTGAATTTTGTCTCATTGCATTTGTATTTCGGTCGGAATACAGATGCGGGTGTGTATGCACAGTATCGGGGTTTTCCTGTAATTTATTACAGGACCAGTTTTCTGGAGTTGCCAGTTTACTTTCCGTTTCGGCCGATTTCCTTTGTATCGTTCATTGGCCGAAGATTGGTGGAGGAGGGCTTATTTGCATTGTTGCAAATAAGCATTTGTGGAGGGGGTCTTTGCACTTTGTGACATCATGATTATTGCACCATGCCTTGACTTTCTTTAGTTGATCATGGCTTGACTTTTGCTATCATGGTTGTTGATTGAGTGTTGGAATTGTTGTGATCATTTTGATTATTTCATCATCACTTGCTTTCCACCCACCCCCTTGTCTTTGCTCTCTCTCTCCAATCACAAAAACAAAAGGGGGGGCCGGCCACTATAGTAGGATGAGGGAAATGCTTCTCTTTGGAGTGGGGAGAAAAAGGTTGCTCTCATTCT
The DNA here is from genome assembly GCA_030015575.1 of Agapanthus africanus. Taxonomy (NCBI): domain Eukaryota; kingdom Viridiplantae; phylum Streptophyta; class Magnoliopsida; order Asparagales; family Amaryllidaceae; genus Agapanthus; species Agapanthus africanus. The sequence continues at coordinate 225,730,058 of JASDDO010000006.1, read as the reverse complement.
TAGTATATCACATTTTCCCCTCACCTCTCTCCAAGTTCTTTTCCTCCACCAAAAAGGCATCTCCATGAACCCCAAAAATGAGACTTGCTCACTAGATATTCTACAGCAAATCTTGGGCACGTCGACTAGCCAGCTTCGTTCCCGAGTTGCCTCAGCATTGAGGTGGGAGCCCGTAAAAGAAGTAGGCGATGTGGTGCACTTCCGGCGACGAGGTGGAGACCGGAGCTTCCGCAGAAGATCGGGACGACGACGAGAAGACCGGAGGACTTGGATCAGTCGGTATATCTCTCTTTCCCATCTTGTAGTTAGCTAGGACTAATTAATGGTTCGATCCGGGTATTAGTGCGCGGCGGTTTGCCAGTTCAAGAAAAATTAAAGTTTATCACCGCTTCCGCATTTGGCCGTCGGATTGACGGCCGGGCCGCCGCCGTGCACTTACAGTGGTATCAGAGACTCGCCATTAACTTAGTCTAGCTTGGTTTAATGTGTTTTGCATTTCCGATCGACCAAAATTCCAAAATCCGCATTTTTGCTTGCATCAATTTTCTGTTGAAATTTTTTGGTGTCGAAAATTTTTTCAGGTTACAGAAAAGTGATCTACTAGAAAAAATAAGAATTCTGTGAAAATTCGATGCAGCAACTCCACTGTAGGAGCGCGGAACCGCGGCCAAAAACCCCTTTGGGCCACGGTTCCGCCGCACTATTTTGGGTTGGGTGCACCAAATTTCTACAGTACCTTCCTGAGTTGAAAATAGGGGTTTTGGAATATTAATATTGGGCTCAGAATTTCTTCATCTGCTACAGTAATGCTTGGGGGCCCACTTGTTAAAATTTGATTGATCGGATATTTTGAACACATTATTTCACAGTATTTACATTATATCTGCGACCGTGAATGTCACTTGATCAGTAAATCCAGTCTAACTGCTATAGCCCGGTTAGACGGATTTGCGAACGTGACTTTCACGTTGATGTTCTGTTTTTGCTGTGATGTTGCGGATCGGTCGTGGGGGATAGCCTGGATGCAATGCTAGTACAGTTCTGTTGTATTATGTACATTTGATATTGCGGGGCGAGCGTCCCACATGTGGACTGCCGTCACTGCCTGATTGTATTATTATTTTGGGGCACGACCTGGTTGCGGTCGATGTACCCGTTGTATGTATATTTTACTTTCTGTACTAGAATTACCCCACGGAGGGGTGCACGGATAGCCGGGTTCTAGAGGGCAACAAGCCCGCATCTCATGGCATTGAGACGGAAGGGGCTTCACTCTAGGATTGGCGGGCTATTCGCCACACTCGTAGGGGGTACAGGTTGACCCAGGAGGGGTGCCCAAGTTACCGGATTCCGTGAAGTGCTGGGTGGTCCATTCACGGTGCTGAAGGGGGCTGCCTCGCTTCAGGTTTTGGCGGGTAACTTGCCGTGCCCGTAGGGGTCTAGGGTTTCATTTCACAGGCTATCCACACGACCAGGGGAACGTCGGGTTTCAGTAGTGGCTCTGTGAAACTCGGGGATCCCAGATATCTGTATTGTTTCTGTGATGCTGTACATTTTCTGTGATGTTGCATTTCTTTCACGCCTTGAGCGAATATAATATATTGGTATATATATTAGTAGATGTTGTATATGTTTTGCATCCGCGCTAGTCCAGTCCCCGCTCTGTCGTTAGTAAGCTAACCTAACGGGTAATGACGGGACCCAGTGGCGAATGCGGATGGCATATACGTACATCAGTATATTTTCGTTCTTTTTTGGTGTTATCAATTGATGGGACTGCGTTGATTCGGATCAATGCAAGTTAAAACAAACCTAATCTGATGTTGTTGGAACACTTTTCAAAAAGCTGTTATTGCAAGGACGTTCACTTTTGTTTTGCACCGTGGTATTCAGTTGGAATATCCTTCTCCTCAGTCGACGAGGCAAGGGCCGAGATCCCTTCACCGGGAGTGACCCCTTGGACAAAGAGTTTGCGTCAGGGCATTAACTTCACTATAGCCGATTGCTTTTGCTTTGCACCGTGGTATTCATTTGGAATATCCTGCACCCCATTCTACGGGGAAAGAGCCGAGATCCCTTCACCGGGAGTGACCTCTTTAGCAACGGTTTTCGTCACTATATTTTTAAAAGCTATCCGTTCCTTCAACGATATCAAGTTCATTACGTTAAAGGTTTTCGCCAGAAACCATTCGTAGCCTTCCGTCATTTCAGTTAAATATTCGGTAGTATTCAAGCTATGTATTTTGACCTCACGCCAAGGCATAGTGATTGGTAGCTGCCGGGTATTTATCTGTTGCATAGATAGATGCGTTGGTTTGGGACAGTCGTACTACTATTTTGGCCTACGTCAAGGGTATGTACGGGTGGGTTCAAATTAACCTGGATAATGACGGGCAGAACTTGACATGTGACTTATGATATTTTGACCTCACGCCAAGGTCATAAGAGCATGGGGCAGAAATCTCATCGGGAGTTTCAAAAGAACTGAAACTTGCCAGATATGCACATACCTTCTGGAGTGTGATACCGTGAGTGGATTCCGTCACGTTATCATGCGATGATAGTTGGATCCCGATTCCCACTGATGAGTTGGTTTACTCCTCGGGTGATCCCGACTAATTCTTCTTTCAGGTTTGGAGGAGAATTTGAGGTACAGTGGGAGGTTTCCAGATTAGATAAATTGGTAACCATTCTGATCTAGGTTAGAGTGCATGCTGAGTGTTTCTTTTCTCTCTCTCTTCGGCAGCGACCATTGACCCGACCCTAAGACTATGACTCAGTGACTAAGCTGACCGAACCTTCTTAAACACTGGCTTTTGGATTGTCAGAGTTGCAAACCTCATTGCCACTCCTACTTTTACCCTTTTCTCCAGGACACCCCGTATTACTACGAACGTCCACTTCCATTGGACAAAACCATCGTATGGTTAGATACGAACTCGAAGGAATTTATTCGAGGATGGTTTCAGGTTCTGGAGGAAATGGATAGGATTATTCAGTTGTCTTTTCCTTTTACCTTCTCTCAAGGTTGCGAGTGCTCCTTGGTTTAGGAGATAGTACACCTATTACGCAAATTGGATAGTCTTCTTCCAAACCATAGGCAGGTGCCGACCGGTAGGGAATGAAGAAAACCAATTAGCGTAACGATGGTGTGCAGAAGGTGTTAAGTTAAGACAAAGCAAGGGATTAGTAAGAGGGCAACGTAAATTGCGACTGCTATTCACGACCAAACCAAGTATTTCTTCGCTAATCCTAAAATCACCTTTGTATTTCTCCAGGACACTCCGTATCACTACGAAGATCCACAGTTTATTGGATACTCCATCGTATGGTTATATACGAACTCGAAAGGAACTTGTTCCAGTTCGGGGATGGATTCTGGTTCAGGAGAAATAGGAATAAGGTTTATTCGGTTGTCTTTTATCCTGACCTTCTCTCGCATTGCGAGTGCTCCTAGGATTAGGACAGTACACCCATTATGCTTATTGGATAGTCTTCTTCCAAACCATAGGCTGGTGCCGAACGGTAGGGAAGGAAGAAAACCATTTGGCCTAAGGGGTGTGCAGAAGGTAAAGACTAAAGACATATGAAGGGATTTGGAGAGGTGGCAAAGAATTATACGGTTACAGTCGTGAATCTGGAAGAGGCATTACTAGGAATACCAGGATACCCCATCGGAACATTTCAATGTTTCAGTCTCACTGTGTACTGTTAAAAGAAAACTGATTTCCTGATTAGATACTTACTCCAGGGTATGTATTTACCAGGTATGATTCTCACATCTGTATGGTTTTACAGATGATGAGTGGGAGTAAGTTATTGGGAATTGGGTGATCATCCTCATTATATCGGGATTCGTTGTAATCGGTGATATTTGAGGAGATCACCTGGGCTGTTTGCCGGTCGGCAAATATTTGGTTTTGAATATCCGCTGTTATGCACCAATTTCAAATTGATATATCTGTACGTCTATTTTCATAGAGTGAGATATACCTTTTTGAAATTATGTCTATGACATTTACCTATATCAGTGGATGGTTAGGTAAGGAGCATTAAGCAGCGGTGTAATTCTTCTTAACCATAAGTACAGTTTTCAACCTACGACACACAGTGAATGAGTTGTCAGACTCAGCGGACTTATACAGAGTATTGTATGTTGTCCAGTGTTCATTAGGACAGAGGGGTTGGTCCTCTTACTATATTCTGTTTACTTCTAACTTCTCTAGTTCTTAGACATGTGTTTCGTAGAAACACAGGGTCTAAGTTTTGAGGAGTTATAGGTATTTGAATAGAGTAGAGAACCAGGTGTAGCAAGTATCGGGATTCTTCAAAGTGATCGAAGATGTAGATACTTGTGTATGGTATTCAGTTGATAGTAATGATAAAGAGAAATTGCTTCTCTTTCAGGTTACTCATAATTGGAAGCATTCCTAAGTTGAGTAACGCTGATCGGCCTCTCTCCATTTTAGTTGACATGCACTGGAGACAGCTGCATGATTTGAATCTGGTTCAATTAAATCAGTGCCTCTGGTTCTGTATTGGATATAGAACAGTTCATATCTTAACGATGTTAAGGTACGGGGAGTTGTCCGGCTTATGATTAAAACCAGACTCTGGATAACTCAAGGCACGTTTCTGTAATGGCTGTTTGTGGGTTGACCCAGGCTATGACGAGGGTTGACTTTCTACCATCTGGATGAATAATAGCAATATTTTTCTAGACTCGCCACAGTTTTATTAAAAATGGATTTTTTCAGAAAACAGTAGTAGGAGTATGGTAGAACTGGAAGTGATTCCAGAACCACAAACGATTACTGAAGATTTGATAAGGAACCTGAAGATTCAATCTGGATTTACATTCCATTGGCCACTCCGCAGATAAGGTGGGTAACTTCAGGCACCCGAGAGGTACTCCGGTAGCCTCAGGGACGGTGACAGGGAAGTTCTTGTTTACACATAATTACCATTGCTGTTGTTCCAGGCTGCGAGACCCGGCGGGAGGATGAGTATAGCGTCGTTCTAAACCAGTTTTAGAAGTGTACGTCTATATGACTCTGCCAGAGGGTTGTCGTAGTCAGTGGGAGCAGCGGAAGCATTGGTGGACAGGTAGCTTATGTCTATTTATAGACTAAAGCAGATGTAGCGGAGATAGATCATCTATTTCTGACGTGACAGTCATGGGTTTGACTTCATCAGAATAGGGGATGGATCTGTTGAGAAGGTAGTAGGGTGTGATGTCATGGTATTTGGACGACATACACAAAGTAGGAAAAGAAACTCCTATACTACAATCGGTTATACTATGGTCGTCACACAGTGGTTTCTCCACATGGGACTTGCAAATTATATCAGACATACTGGTTACTAGATCTATGGTTTTAGATCTAGATTTGGGTGGTTTCCCAATCAGGGTACTTAGACAGCATTCTAAGAGTATTTAGAATGGACGACTCCTGGCACGGTAGTATACCTGCAGGTGATGGAGTCACCCTCTCTAAAGGTGTCTACAGACTAAAGTGGAGAGGGACGTGCATGATTGGCAGATCACTTGCTCAGGAAATTGAGTCAATCATGAGATGTCAAGTACCACACCAGATGTTGTTCTTGCACTAGATGCAATAAGTTGACATTGATCCAATCCTGGAGAAACAGTCGGAAGCAGTTTTAGAACATAAGTGGATGTTCTAGGGATATGATAACGACAGCCTCATTTAGGAGACAGTTATCATTCCAGGCTTCCAAGGTGACATGGACGACAAGGAGGTTGTCAGAGTTATAGTTTTCCTTCTGATGAGGGGCAGTATTTTGGACAGGTGGTCCAAGGCAATACTGAGGGAGGCATGGCGCAGGATACTGATTAAGTTCAGTTGACGATACAGTCTAAGAAGTTTGGATTTGGAGTTCATTTTTGAGCTAGGTCCCATCAGACATCCAGAAACATTCTAAGACAGGTATTGCTCATTTCGGGAGATGGCTTTCTCCGCGAACTTGAGATATAGAGAGACATAGAAAGAGAAAACAAAGCGGATCCACTCACTAAGGCTATTCCTCGAACGCAATAGTTTCGCAAACGAGCTTTGTGAGACTGACTAGTAGAGGAGTTGGGTGTTCGGTATCACACGGGCTGTGAGTATACGACATCGCAATAATTAGCCTTGAGTGCAAGTGGGAGATTGTTGGAGATAGTGCCCTCAGAGTCAATTATTATGTCACAGGTACGTGATTGCAATGATTGATGGAGGACCTATCCCGGTAGGACAGTCTTACTCGAGATGATAGTATGCTATCTGGTTTACCTTTATCATCGTGTACTGCTTTAGGTGACCTGACAAGTCGCTATTACACGTTGATAGAGCCCCTAGGATTCTTGCTTGACCACCAGCAATATGAGGGCGATCATATAAGTGGGAGCTGGGGGTCTATAAGCATATCCTTAAATGGTCCCTAGTCGTGTGAGTTTCGAGACAGGGCATCGATACTCCAGAGTAGACTAGTGTATACATTCGAGACCCCGACGAGGGGCGGTGGCCGGTCTCACAAGCCACTGGTGTCAGTTGGTTCACCTAAGATGTATACGGGTGCTCATTGGGTTATGAGTACACCGGACAGGACTCGCCGGGAACATGCTAGTTGGTCATATACCAGACGTCAGATGGCAGTTCCCTGGTGACATGTGTGCAGGTTAGTTCATTGACCTGGGGATCGTCATTTGTCTCGTGTGAGTTCCCACTGTACTTTGATTACTACCCTACCACGGCTCAAAGGAGTCGTGCAAACAGGTTTTAGTTGGGTACAGTCCCGAGCCACATGGAGGCAGTGAGCGTATCTTCAGGGGTTCGTCTCTCCCGGTATTGGGGGTGAGGTCGCGCTGTGTCTAGGAGAGCCATTACACGAAGCCCTCGGCCGAGGCAAGGAGATTTACTGGTAGGTATTCCAGTAGTATCTCAGGGTGTTCTGGGCTACACTCCGACACGACTTGTACCGCTTTTAGGGGTCTGACTTTTACCAACCCCCTAGGCCCGCCATGCGATGCTCATAGACGAACGGACCGTACTGTACGGATATTGTCACTGACAGGCTCAGTAGGGTTGTCAGGCTGAGTTCGCTCACAGACGTCTCTTTTAGTCGATACCTGGTAGCCCGTTACGTATTGGCTTATACCTCTGACGTGCTAGTGGTTAAATCCACAACCAAGGTGTTGACAAGTCTTTAGAGTCTCCCACATTCAGTTACTCAGCTTTCGGGCGAAAGGTTGTAGAGGCCGTATGGAGATATGGCAAGGTCCGATCAGATACGTGCGGTATTGCACGGATCAGGATCGGACAGTTTGTACTACAGGCCGTATGGATATATGGCAGGGTTCGATCAGATACGTGCGGTATTGCACGGATCAGGATCGGACGGATATTACTAGCTGGCTTTGGTATAAGCCGGATCCTAGTATAGTACAGTGTGAATTTTGTCTCATTGCATTTGTATTTCGGTCGGAATACAGATGCGGGTGTGTATGCACAGTATCGGGGTTTTCCTGTAATTTATTACGGGACCAGTTTTCTGGAGTTGCCAGTTTGCTTTCCGTTTCGGCCGATTTCCTTTGTATCGTTCATTGGCCGAAGATTGGTGGAGGAGGGCTTATTTGCATTGTTGCAAATAAGCATTTATGGAGGGGGTCTTTGCACTTTGTGACATCATGATTATTGCACCATACCTTGACTTTCTTTAGTTGATCATGGCTTGACTTTTGCTATCATGGTTGTTGATTGAGTGTTGGAATTGTTGTGATCATTTTGATTATTTCATCATCACTTGCTTTCCACCCACCCCCTTGTCTTTGCTCTCTCTCTCCAATCACAAAAACAAAAGGGGGGGCCGGCCACTATAGTAGGATGAGGGAAATGCTTCTCTTTGGAGTGGGGAGAAAAAGGTTGCTCTCATTCTTAGTATATCACATTTTCCCCTCACCTCTCTCCAAGTTCTTTTCCTCCACCAAAAAGGCATCTCTATGAACCCCAAAAATGAGACTTGCTCAGTAGATATTCTACAGCAAATCTTGGGCACGTCGACTAGCCAGCTTCGTGCCCGAGTTGCCTCGGCATTGAGGTGGGAGCCCGTAAAAGAAGTAGGCGATGTCGTGCACTTCCGGCGACGAGGTGGAGACCGGAGCTTCCGCAGAAGATCGGGACGACGACGAGAAGACCGGAGGACTTGGATCAGTCGGTATATCTCTCTTCCCCATCTTGTAGTTAGCTAGGACTAATTAATGGTTCGATCCGGGTATTAGTGCGCGGCGGTTTGCCAGTTCAAGAAAAATTAAAGTTTATCACTGCTTCCGCATTTGGCCGTCGGATTGACGGCCGGGGCGCCGCCATGCACTTACAGCTCGGGTGTAAAACATATACAACATCTACTAGTATATATACCAATATACAATAATCGCTCCAGGCGTGATAATATGCAACATTACAGAAAAGTAATAAGCATCATAGAACAATACAGATAATCTGGGATCCCCGGGTTTCACAGAGCCGCTACTGAAACCCGACGTTCCCCTGGTCGTGTGGATAGCCTGTGCAATGAAACCTAGACCCCTACGGGTGCGGAAAGTTACCCGCCAAAACCTGAAGCGAGGCAGCCCCTTACAACAAAGTGAATGGACCACCATGCACTAACGGAATCCGGTAACTTGAGCACCCCTCCTTGGGTTAACCTGTACCCCCTACGAGTGCGGCGAATAGTCTGCCAATTCTAGAGTGAGGCCCCTCTGCCTCTCAAAGACATGAGATGCGGACCCGTTGCCCTCCAGAACCCGTCTATCCGTGCACTCCGTCGCAGGGTAAACCTAGTACAGATATGAAAATATGTACAACGGGTACATCGACCTCAGCCCGGTCGTGCCCCAAAAGAATATTATACAAACAGGCAGCGACGACAGTCCACATGTTGGACGCTCGCCCCGCAATATCAAATGTACAAATAAATCCAAACTGCACTACCATTGAACACTGATATCCACCACGACAAATCCGCAACATCACAGCACAACACAGAAAATCAACACGAATGTCACGTTCGCAAACCCGTCTAAAAGAGCTATAGCAATTAGACGCAATTTACCGCTCAAATGACATTCACGGTCGGAGATATAATGTAAGTACTGTAAACTAACAAGTTTAAAATTTCGATCGATAAAACTTCCAGAAGTGGGCCCCACGTACATCTGCAGTACACAAATAAAATCTAGGCCCAAAACAAATATTCCAGAAACCACAATTTCCCATGCAAGAGCCCCAGAAGAATTTTGGTGCACTGTAGCCACTAACTGGCCGCGGAACCGCAGCCAAACCATGGTTTGTGCGGCGGTTCCGCGGCAGTACAATAGATTCAGTCAACCCAATTTCTTCAGTAATCTTAAAAAAGCCTGCTCGATTTTCTGAGATGCTCAAAATGATTTTTAGACTTGTTTTAAAATTCGACAGAAACTTTACACTGAAAATCGCGGTTTCGAAAATTTCGTTCGATCGATGTTTTAAACGCGTTAGAACAAGTTAGTAAAGCTTAATGGTGTGGCTCTGATACCATGTAAGTCTACGGTAGCGCCTCGGCCGTCATTCTGACGCCAAACGCGGAACAAAAACTTTTATAACTGGCGCTATCGCATAGTATAACCCGGATATTGCCATTAACGCTAAACTAACAAACTGTAAAGAGGTAGAAAGGCTATACCGAACGATCCGAGTCCTTCGGTCTTTAGCCATCATCCCACGCTCCTCGCGGCAACTCCGATCTCCTGTCTCCTCCTCGAGGTGGCACCACATCATCGGATCTTTAAACGGGCTCCCGTCTCTATACCGAGGCAACTCGGTCATCAAGTCTGCAAAAAGAGATGACCAAGATGAAGTAGAGAACGGGTAGAATACTTTGTCTCAAACACTCTTCGGTTCTCATCACATGAGAGGGTAAGAGTGGAGGTTGAAGAAGATGCTAGGGTTTGGAAATGGTGAACTCAAGAAACACTAGTGAGCCAAAAGAAAACTAAGCTCATAAACTTGTGTTCTATCATCCTTTTTTTGTGAATAGATATGAAAGGTTATATAATCAAAACCATAAGAAAATATCTATTGAAAATATCTCCTCAAATATCCAAACCCAAAACAAAACACATTTAATTCTTCATGACTCACTTAGTGACTCATTAGCATGAGTCACTAATGAACATGCTAGAATAATGTGTCATCCATAATGAGTCACCATTTCCAAAACCAAATAATCATTTAAACCAAAATGATTAATCCAAACAGAAATGTATCTTCTAAAATATTCTCGTAACGGATTACGAAAATACCCCTCACCTGTATATACATACATGTATCCGTATTCCGACCGAATACGAATACGAGAGACTAAAATATTCTGACTCAATATAATACATGGATCCGGCTTAAACCAAAGCCCCCCAGTATTAACTGTCCGAAATATGGCACGTGCATAAATGCACGTGCAATTTCGAACCCTGCCATAAAACCATACGGCCTCTACAACGTTTCGCACGAACTTGGGAAACTATCTGTGGGGGACTCTAATGACTCATCAGTACCGTGGCAGTGGGTTTAACCACAAGCACGTCAGCGGCACTAGCAGTGCGTAACGGCTGTCCATGTACTGACCTCAAGGGAAGCCGATGAGCGAACTCATCCAGGAATCCTACTGAGCCTAACAGTGACAATATACATACAGTCCGGTCCGTTCGTCTATGAGTATCGCATATCGGGCCTAGGGGGCTGGTAACGTCAGACCCCCAATAGCGGTATAAGTCGTGTCGGAGACAAGCCATGAACACCCTGAGAAACTACTGGAATACTTACCAGTAATTCTCACCTGTCTTGGCCAAGGACTTGGTGTAATGGCTCTCCTAGACACAGCACGATCTCACCCCCAATATCGGGAGAGACAAATCCCCTGCCGATCCGCTCACTTGCCTCCATGTGGCTCGGGACTGTACCCAAAAAAGACCTGTTTGCACGAATCCTTTGAGCCGTGGTAGGGTAGAAATCAAAGCACAGTGGGAACTCACATGAGACAAATGACGACCTCAAGTCGATGAACTAACCTTTACACATGTCACCAGGGAACTGCTATCTGACACTAGGGATAAATACCAACTAGCAGGTTCCCGGCGAGTCCTGTCCGGTGTACTCATAACCCAATGAGCACCTGTATACATCTTAGGTGATCCAACTGATACCAGTGGCTTGTGAGACCGGCCACCGCCCCTCGTCGGGGTCTCGACTGTATACACTAGTCTACTCCGGAGTATCGATGCCTTGTTTCGAAACTCCCACGACTAGGGACCACTATTAAGGATATGCTTATAGACTACCCAACTCTCATGTATATGATCGCCATCATACTGTTGGTAGTCAAGCAAGATCCTAAGGGCTCTATCAACGTGTAATAGTGATCAGTCACCTGAACCTATACACGACAGATAAAGGCAAACCAGATAGCATACTATCATCTCAAGTAAGACCGTGCTACCGGTATAGGTCCTCCTCAATCATTGCAATCACATACCTGCGATCCAATAATTGACTTTGAGGGCACTATATCCAACAACATATACATGGACAATGAGAATAGTACATGGTACTTGGAGATCAGTCGATGAGTTTGGGCATGATGTCATGAGATCGGTGATGTGATTTGGTTCGTATTATGAGATACGACATGATGTTATAGCGGGTCCTTAGGCGATGTGTTTTAATACACACGCACATATATATGTAGATGGTATCAGATTGTACTAGATTTTAGATCAGTAGTCCTAATTCAGGATATGATGATAAGGATACCAGATGAATAGTGAAATAAATGTGATAATTGACCCGTACCCAGATTTGGGATCCCGTACGATGGATTTACCGTACGAGCTATATTTATGATGATAGATCCGCACTCTGGACTCGAGGATGTCATATTATATATTGTATCGTATGTGATACTATTGAGGCGGGATCACCGACTATTATATGTATATATATCGACTCAGACATAGGTGGTTTCCTTACCCTTTCGACTAGTCTGTTAGTTAGTCCTGTAGTTTACTTAGTAGATGTTAAACTGGGCTCGAGTTATACCTATTTCCAAAACTAACGAACCGTGAGTATTTTAAAGACAGGCCAGAGATTCTACGGATATTTCAAAGGACGTACCTTTTCTTAGAAACACTGTAGCCCTATTTTCTAAACACCGCGATTCGTATTATTTCAAATGTCAAAACTGCATGACTCATATATAAATGTGTATTCATATATGTTGCGTTATTATTCATGTTCCGCATATTCTTGCCGTTCGCATCGCATTGCATGTTTATCGTGTTTACATTAGTTATTATTAAAATCATGCTGTCAGGACACCGGCACCATTACTGATGATTCGTATGCTCCACGTACACCTGCTTCCCGGCTCACACACATCATAATCGGTAATTTCCATGTCACGTACACATTTGAAAATACTATTCATTAGTATAAATTGTTAGCTGATAGTTTCGACATGGTACTAGTGCGCTTACTTTTATGTGATATCTTAGACATTGCATTTATTACTGTGATTTTCATGTATATTTATATATTCATTTTCCATGACATTATAGGCCAGTCCGGATTGCCGGAGCCCAATATTATGGAATTTATTGTTTATTTACCCTTGAGATTGGGATTTTGGATTTCCATGAGATTTCTGGATTTGGAGAAACCGCAATGATTTTATAAACTGATTATCATTTTAAAATGAAAGTTGCGGTTTTCTCATGATATGATTTGAGAGGAGTCCACCATGAGTTCTCTCGGCCCTTGAACGATATGATACACCCGATTCGAGGAGGAGGAGGAACCGTTTGTGGGTGCATGGTGGACCCGGTGCGGTATCCCGGGGCAAAATGGTTGCAGATGATGGCGTTGAGCCTGGCAGGGAAGTACTACCGACCGATGATTTTATTGTGACTCGACGGATATCTGGAGGATACCGATCGGAGTATAGGATAGTCCGGATTGCCGGAGCCTGAGGTTTTGAGATTTGATGATATGGGCCAGTTCGGATAGCCGGAGCCCTAGATATTGAGATTCGAGGATACGGGCCAGTCCGGATTGCCGGAGCCTGAGATATTGAGATTTTAAGATATATGTTTTGTGTCGATACTTGACACTAATTCTATGTTGATTTTATTGATGATACCCTGATTTAAATATAAAGAAATCTCACTAAATAAAGAAAACAGTTTTATCATTCATGATGTATTCTGTTTTCATTATATTGTATTCATATCTCATATTTTTGATATGCTGCTACCTGAGGCACCGACACGAGCACTTGGTATTACACTTATGTATAGATGTTTACCCTTGCCACCTCATCATGCTTCAGGCTTTATCATTTTGAGGATATATATATATATATATATATATATATATATTTGATCGTATTGACCTAGGATCGAGTTATACATATGATATGTTGTGTATTTATGATTTCGGAGCCCCGACAACTTGATCATTTTACTTAAATGATTTAGTATTTGAGGGGTTTAAATTTAAATTCGGGGACCGAATTTCTTTAAGGGGGGAAGACTGTAACATTTCAGAAAAATAAAATATTATTTTTGGGAATTTTTATAATTAAATAATAAATATTATGAATATTTGATAATGCAGTATAATTAATTTCCGATAAATTGGGAAATATTTGGAAAATTATAGGAATTGCTGAAATGAAGGTGTTTTGTATGATTTAAGCAAATTATAAATTTCTTATGATTAATTATATTCCATTTTAATGCTAATTGCGATTAAATATCGCTAATCGTGTATTAAGCTAGTTTTGTGCATGTGACTTGCACCAAATCATTTTTCACACTTGTTACATTTTCCTCCATGACTTTTCTTTTCAAATGTTTTGGTTTGGTTTTAAATGAGAGAAAAGAAAAGAGAAGAGGAAAGAAAAGAAAAGGAATAAACAAAGAGGGATGGGCAAGAGAGAGAAGAGAGAGGTGAGGGGTCATTTGACCAAGGTCTTCAATGTTTTCACTTCATTTCCTTCACCATTTTCTTATCCTATTCTTGCATGGCTGCCCTCTTCTTCCCCCTCCACTAAAACCCTCACAACACACCCCAAAACCCATTAAAACCTCATCCTCATTTCATTAAAAACATGCACAAACTTCTCACAAGCACTTTGGACCAAGAAAAATTGGATTTTGAAGACTTGGGGCAACTCAAGAAAATTCTTGAGTTGCCAAATGAGGTAATCCTTTAACCATTAGTGTAGTTGTAACAACTCCAATTTTGTATACCAAAAAAAAAATTGCTTTAAATATAGTGTATACTTGGAGTATTAATGTTGCTGGAAACAATTTAAGTATCTAATTCCTTACAATAATTACAAGAAGGAGCTTGTAGCTCATTGGTAATACCTTGCACTGCTGAACCAAGCCACCGGAGTTCAAATCCCATGCCCCACATTATTTTTGTATTTATTTTGTTTTAATTTTTTTTGGAAGTCAACGGTAAAAAGGCCATAACTCCCAAAATATGTACTGGACAACAAAAAGTAAAAATACCAAGTTGTTCCTCAGGAAAACCCCCGGCCATTGGACCCTTGACTCGGCCCGACTCGGCGCCGCCGGCCGGCGACTCGGCCGACTCGGTCCGGCGCCGCCGGCCGGACTTGGCCGGACGGCCGAGTCACCAACTGAGAAAAGTTGGCTCTTGACTTGGTCAACCCTCTTGCACACTTATTATACCTGGATCAGTTTTTATTTGGCCAATAAATCCCTTTTACTCCTAGGTTTAATGATTTTTAATGAATTTTTAATGTTTTTTATATTTTCTTTTAATATTTTCTAACCGTAACCCTAACCCTAACCTAGCCCTATATAAAGACCCCTACCCTATACCATTTCACCTCACAACTCTAAGTCCACTCTCCCAAATTCTCGAGAACTCGGTATGAAGAGCGAGAAGCGAAGCGCTGCCGAAATCGACGACGGATTCCGGCGACCGGATCAGAACCTTCACGACGTTTTCGACAAATCGACAACCACCATGTCCATTAGCTTCCTTAGCTTGTCCAAACCATAAGTCCCATCCCCTCTATCTCTCTTTTCTATACATATAAAAATACGGATTTTTGGAACCCGACGGAAATCGGACAAACCGATTTCCAATTCGGTTTTTCTATAAATTTCCACTTGTCACCTAATACATATTATCTACCCATATTCTTGTTGACTATTAATCACCCTTAAACCAATTTAATCAAACTTTTTCACATAAAATGATAACTTCTTTGCAAAACCGTACTCTTTTCATAAAAATACCATGAAGTTCATTTTTCTTAGTTTAATCAATTACCTCACTCATAAATATGTTTATCTTGATCACAAAACTTGTATAACTCAATTTGAATGAAATTTCACACATAAAATGATAACGTTTTCGAATACCGTATTCTTGCGCTATAATACCTTTAAGTTTAACATAGCATGTTTTACCTTTAAACTTCACCAAAACCTAAAATAAGTCATGGGGTAATGACCTACCCCTACACACACTCAATCTAACCCTAATTGATAAACATCAAAATACAGAATACGAAACTACAGGACTTTTCACTAAAATACCCTAATCTTTATTTAAAGCTTTAAGTTGTAAACTTTTCTAGATAAAATCTTTTAATAAAATGAAAACACGATTGGTCATGGACATCGATCGTTTATCTAAACTGTCTTGTGGTGTCTAGGCTAGGCAAGTGAGCTTGGGTAACTTTAAAAGGCCCGTTTCACGATTCGTGAGCGGATCCCTCCCTCCTCACTTGTACTTACCTGGCCGCAATTGACGGTGAAGAGGCTATTTGAGGCTTCTAATGACTTATCGTTTAGACCTTAGAAATAGGCTAGTTGGTTTAGGAAACCCTAATAACTAAAATACGGAAAACTATACTTTTTGCAAATAAATACCCCATATTAATAAAACCGTTTTCTTAAATGAAAAGTATTTATAAAACCTAAGCAAAGTGCCGCTACAACCCACTTTTGGGGAACCTGTTAGGGAAAGTACGGTTCATCGTGCACCCGCAGGCTAGTAGTGCGAGATTCAGACCTCCGCAAGGAGCATTCGGTCTTGAAAGGTTTAAAATACGACATTTAAGGAAAATGAGATTTTTGAAAATAAAATATTTATATAAAATTATTCATGTGTTAATATATATATAATTATCATTTAAACACCTATTTTATCATTATATAAAGTTTCCACATTTTTCTAAAAATTACAAGATTAAAAGTTACACTAAAATACCATGAATTTCAGATAAGACAATTAATACTTTTATTAGGATATATTCACTAGAATAACACAAATAAAATTCACATTCAATATAATATTAAAGACGAATATTAAATACTTGAGGTGTATTTTGAAAACTATACAAAAGTATTTTTACATAAAACCCCCTCAAGTTTCACAAATTACAATAAGGCCCCTAGCTAATATTGAACTTCAAATTCTCTTCTTTTAGTCTGACTCGGGTTAGAGTCTGACTATTCTTGACTCGAATATGATTCAAGTCAATCTATATTCTTTTATATTCCACCACACTTTGAATACATGAATCCATGAACCCAGTTAACAATATATTCATTTTGACTGAATCAAACCATGGATATTCATCCATTATCCTGATATTCCATTTACCTGATTATACAGTTGCAACATATTTACGGATATTATGGTTTTGGTCAGTCAACCAACTTACATATTCCAATACTACACTACTGTTAAAACATTACGGGGTTTAAGGGGTAGATTGGTACGGAAGATGTTAAAGGTGGCACGAGGTGGTCAGATTTAGACACCTAACCTGAATCCTGTTGCTGTTGTACCGTGGCATAACGGTTCCTTGTACTTTCCGTTTGCCCTGATCTCTAGCATATAGAGATCCCCCTCGTATACACTGGCATCCTTCTGTACCAAGCTACAAACAACAGCGTTACACAATGTTCCATAATATTCAACAATATAATACTTTAGAAAATACTGTTACTCTATCATTCTCATTCTTCTTATTCTTTTGGGACTTACCAAGCGACCTGTTCGCTGACGACATTCTATTTCTTTCTTCTTTGAATGTCGTCGGGTGCGTTGGACCAAGTTGAGATCGAGCCCACCGGTGAAGATTTGGAGCAGTTCTAGGCAGACCCAGAGCTCTAGATAATTGTACCTTGTTCTTTCCAGTTTATTTCATTTCCTGTTATGCCATTGTTTAGGCATTGCTTTTCATTCCAGTTGTATTTTCTTTTCCTGCATTGTAAAAAGAATGTTATTAATAAAAGTTGCTGTTATTTCTATATTATTCGTCTCTTGTGATTTACTTTATATTGCTTAGTTACGCTTAACGTATATACTTCTGAGTATATACGTAGCGGGCCTCGTCGCGTCCACTTCGCCGTACACTGGGAAGCGGGGCGTGACATGTTTTGTTTGTGGCCCACGCAGGTCAGAGCTGTATGAATCCCTGTCATGCAGTTCTGGTCTGCGTGAACAACCTAAGCAATGTAACACAAGAACCAGCAACTAAAACATTCTTTACAATTCATGTTCTTTGAAACTTGCAAATCTCTATTCCTTGAATCTTATCATTTCATGTATTTGAATCTGTCCTAATCCAAATTTTTCTTCAGGGTTATGGATTCCCCGAACAGCCCCAGCACCAACGTCAACAACACCCCATCAGCACTACCTCTCACACCAGCTGTTCCCGCACCACCCACTGAGCAGACGATGTTATTTGATGCGATCCGTAGTCTTCTCGAGGGACAGCAACAACTTCTGAGCCGTCCTGATAACGATGCACCAGGAGTAAAGCAATTCAGAGCTTTGCGCCCAAAGCAGTTCTCTGGTAAAGGAAGCCCTCTCGAAGAAGAAGAATGGGCACAAAGCATAGAAGACGATCTGGCAGCAGATCAAGTGCCAGATAACGCTTGGGGCCGTGTAGCGAACCTACAGCTCACGGATAATGCTCGCAATTGGTGGAAGGCAGAAGAAACCCATCTAGCGCAGCCGATTGAATGGAAGACATTTCGCGAGAAGTTTGACGCGAAATATTTCCCAGTGACAGCCAGGTTCGCTATGGAGCAGCAGTTTATTCATCTACAGCAAGGATCAATGTTGGAGAAATCGGTAGATGAATACGATGCTGAGTTCACTATGTTGAGCCGGTAAGATATGTCGCAATAGTTCAATTTTTTAAATATCACATATTACACAGCTAACACAATTTTTAAACAGATTCGCGGCACATCTGATACCGACGGACGAGATCAGAGCCCGTCGTTTTCAGCAAGGTTTGGACACAGAGATCAAGGCTGCTCTAGCCACAGGAAAGTTTTTGACTCATGAGGAAGCCCTAGAAGCTGCCCGCAGTTATGAGGCAGTCATAAAAGAGAGGGGCAGACCTCAGTCTGTAGGAGTCAAGCTCCCTGCCAACCAGATGGCAGGTGGAGCCACGTCCAGACCATCTTTCGTGCCGAGGCGACCCGGAGTACCAACTCATCGTCCTAGCCCAGCCTTTTGCACCTACTGCAAGAGAACTGGACATATGATGAAGGACTGCCATCGAGCCAACCGCCTCTGCTTAATCTGCGGTTCAGCCACTCATGATATTAGATCTTGTCCCCAAAGGCAGAACTCAGTTGCTGCACCCAGGCCAGCAAATACTTATCAGCAGCGACCAGCTCTTCCAGTACTTGCTCCCAGACTTGCACTGCCTGCACCACCTAGGGGACCACAGGCTGCACCACCTCCTCGACAGTTCCATCAAGCTCAAAGGAATGTTTAGAGGAATGCTCCTCAGGCCAGGAGGAATGTGCCGAAGCGCCAGGCTTTCATGATGTCTGTGGAAGAAGCTGAGGCCACTGGCCAAGTCATTACTGATAAATTTCCTTCTCAAACTCATCTTTTAGTTTTGTTTACATACACACTTTCCCTATACCTAAACCTATCCCATATACCTTAGGTACAATCCTAGTAGCTTCACTACCTGCACTTGCACTGTTTGATACTGGAGCATCCCACTGCTTTATGTCGCAACGGTTTGTCCGAACCCATGCAATTCCAGTCTCACCGCTTGTATCCAGCTGGAACGTCAGTTCTGGAAATGGTGTTCTAAAGGCAACTATGGGATACAGCATGTGTCCAGTCATCGTCTGCAGTCGAGAGTTTTACGCTGACTTCAAAGTACTGGACATACCAAACTTCGATGTGGTTCTAGGAATGGACTGGCTTGGAACCTTTTATGCTACCATCGACTGTCGTCAAAGGAGGGTAGTATTTGAGATTCCAGATCATCCGGTCTTCTATTTAAAGAGTGGAGATCGTACATTGGAGCCAAGTACTTACAAAGCGAAGCCAAGGGAAGCAGTAGTTGTAGCAGCTCATGCAGAGAAAGAATCAAGACCGGAGGTAGTTCGAGAGTTCGACGATGTATTTCCTGACGATATATCAGGTTTGCCTCCCGATCGAGCTCTTGAATTCAGTATTGACTTAGTACCAGGAGCACAACCAGTGATCAAAGCACCGTATAGACTAAGTCCAGAAGGTTTGAAAGAAGTTCGAACACAGTTGGACGAATTACTGGAGAAAGGATGGATTCGTCCCAGCACTTCAAGTTGGGGAGCACCTGTACTATTGGTGAAGAAGAAGGAAGGTTCATACAGAATGTGCATCGACTATAGGGCCTTGAATGAAGTTACTATAAAGAACAAGTATCCACTCCCGCGCATCGACGATTTATTCGATCAGCTAAGTGGATCTTGTGTCTTCTCTAAACTAGATCTTCGTTCAGGTTATCATCAAGTGAAGGTCAAGGAAGCTGACATTCACAAAACAGCTTTCAGAACTCGTTATGGACATTACGAATTTCTAGTAATGCCATTTGGAGTGACCAATGCACCAGCAATCTTCATGAACCTTATGAACCAAGTTTTCCGGGAGTATTTAGACAGGTTCGTTGTCATCTTCATCGACGACATCCTGGTATATTCTAAGAATCGGAAGGAGCATGCGGAGCACTTACGAATTGTCCTGGAAACACTTCGACAACATAAGCTTTATGCCAAGTACAGCAAGTGCGAGTTTTGGCTAAAACAAGTTGGTTTTCTTGGACACATCGTATCAGGAGAAAGGATTTCTGTAGATCCAGCAAAGGTTTCAACAGTTAGCGAATGGCCTACACCAAAATCAGTGAAGGATATTCGGAGTTTCTTGGGCTTAGCTGGATATTACAGAAGATTCATTGAAGGCTTTTCGAAGATAGCAACACCCCTGACCAAGCTTACAAGAAAAGATGAAGAATTTGTGTGGTCAGAAGCATGCGAGCAAACTTTCGTAGAACTCAAGTCAAGACTGACATCTGCACCTATTCTCGTCATACCGGATCAATCTGGAGGATTCGAAGTACATTGTGATGCATCCGGTAAGGGGCTAGGATGTGTTCTACATTAGCACGGTAAGGTTGTGGCTTATGCTTCAAGACAACTGAAAACTCATGAGAGCAATTATCCGACGCATGATCTAGAGTTGGCAGCCGTTATTTTTGCTCTCAAGATTTGGCGCCACTACTTACTTGGTGAACGAGTGAACATCTACACAGATCATAAAAGTCTGAAGTACGTGTTTACTCAGAAGGAGTTGAATATGCGGCAGAGAAGATGGTTAGAACTTATGGCGGACTTTGACATCAACTTGCAATATCATCCAGGAAAGGTGAACGTAGTACCTGATGCTCTTAGTCGCCAACCATTAGCAATGAATCTCACCGCCCAGTGGAAGCTTCAGCAAGACTTACATCAAATAAAGATTGAACTAGTCATGCCAGGTGATGTTTCAAATTTGATGAATCTACAAGTCCAATCAACTATTGTCAATCAGATCAAAGCAGCTCAAGCCAGCGATGCTAAGTTGCAAAAGATCAGAGAACAAGTGAAGAATGGACTCAGAACAGATTTCATCATCCATGAAGACGGATCTTTGAGATACGGCAGTAGATTGTGTGTACCAAAGGGTCCTGTTCGGGAAGAGTTAATGAAAGAAGCTCACAGCTCTCCCTATTCAGTACATCCTGGAGGTACCAAAATGTACAAAGATCTACGTCAGAATTATTGGTGGCATGGAATGAAGCGTGAAGTAGCCAGAAGCGTCGCAAAATGCTTGGTGTGTCAGCAAGTAAAGGCTGAACATCACAGGACAACTGGACTACTTCAACCGTTACCAATCCCAGAATGGAAGTGGCAGCACAGCACGATGGACTTTGTAACTGCTCTTCCTCGTATCACAAAGGGTAACGATGCGATTTGGGTCATTGTGGATCGACTCACAAAGTCGGCTCACTTCATCCCATTTCGAGTTGGCCAATCAACTGAGACTTTAGCGAAGAAGTACATGGAGGTAATAATCTAATTTAAGATTTAAACTCTTCATAATGTACTATCTCTGATACCCATGAACTCATACAGGAAATTGTGAGACTTCATGGAGTACCGGTCTGCATTGTCTCCTATCGTGACACCAGGTTCCGATCACAATTTTGGCAGAGTCTGCAAGCTAGCTTGGGAACAAGTCTGAACTTCAGCACGGCTTATCATCCACAAACAGATGGTCAGTCGGAACGAACTATTCAGATCTTGGAGGATATGCTCAGAGCATGTATGCTCGACTTCAAAGGATCGTGGGAAGATCACCTACATCTTGTGGAGTTTGCGTACAACAACAGCTACCAAGCAAGCATAGGAATGGCACCTTTTGCAGCATTGTATGGAAGGAAGTGTCGATCACCATTAAGTTGGGATGACATCGGAGATAGGGAACTCCTTGGACCAGAGATGATAGTAGCGACCATTGATGTGGTTCGTACTATCAGGGAAAGAATGCGCATAGCCCAAGAAAGACAGAAACACTGGGCTGATGCGAAGAGACGACACTTGGAATTCCAGCCAGGAGATCATGTATTCCTGAAAATCTCTCCGAACCGCGGAGTGATCAGATTTGGAAGACGGGGAAAGTTGTGTCCGAGATACATTGGACCGTTCGATATACTCGAACGAGTCGGTGAGGTGGCATATCGTTTAGCACTTCCACCCTCATTGGAAGGAGTGCATAACGTGTTCCACATATCCCAACTCAGAAGGTATGTGAGTGACCCCAGTCATGTACTTGATCATTCCGAGCTCACGATACAGCCCGATTTGTCTTGTGAGCAACAACCTGTGGAGATCCTGGACAGGAAAGTGAAGACACTTCGGAACAAAGAAGTTAATTTGGTCCGGGTAATGTGGAAGAAAGACACTCCAGAAGAATCCACGTGGGAAAGGGAGGATGAGATGCATGCAAGATATCCGCACCTTTTTGTAAACTAGTCCTCAAAATAAAAGTTGTAAATTTCGAGGACGAAATTTTTGTAAGGAGGGTAGATTGTAACAACTCCAATTTTGTATACCAAAAAACAATTGCTTTAAATATAGTGTATACTTGGAGTATTAATGTTGCTGGAAACAATTTAAGTATCTAATTCCTTACAATAATTACAAGAAGGAGCTTGTAGCTCATTGGTAATACCTTGCACTGCTGAACCAAGCCACCGGAGTTCAAATCCCATGCCCCACATTATTTTTGTATTTATTTTGTTTTAATTTTTTTTGGAAGTCAACGGTAAAAAGGCCATAACTCCCAAAATATGTACTGGACAACAAAAAGTAAAAATACCAAGTTGTTCCTCAGGAAAACCCCCGGCCATTGGACCCTTGACTCGGCCCGACTCGGCGCCGCCGGCCGGCGACTCGGCCGACTCGGTCCGGCGCCGCCGGCCGGACTTGGCCGGACGGCCGAGTCACCAACTGAGAAAAGTTGGCTCTTGACTTGGTCAACCCTCTTGCACACTTATTATACCTGGATCGGTTTTTATTTGGCCAATAAATCCCTTTTACTCCTAGGTTTAATGATTTTTAATGAATTTTTAATGTTTTTTATATTTTCTTTTAATATTTTTTAACCCTAACCCTAACCCTAACCTAGCCCTATATAAAGACCACTACCCTATACCATTTCACCTCACAACTCTAAGTCCACTCTCCCAAATTCTCGAGAACTCGGTATGAAGAGTGAGAAGCGAAGCGCTGCCGAAATCGACGACGGATTCCGGCGACCGGATCAGAACCATCACGACGTTTTCGACGAATCGACAACCACCACGTCCATTAGCTTCCTTAGCTTGTCCAAACCGTAAGTCCCATCCCCTCTATCTCTCTTTTCTATACATATAAAATACGGATTTTTGGAACCCGACGGAAATCGGACAAACCGATTTCCGATTCGGTTTTTCTCTAAATTTCCACTTGTCACCTAATACATATTATCTACCCATATTCTTGTTGATTATTAATCACCCTTAAACCAATTTAATCAAACTTTTTCACATAAAATGATAACTTCTTTGCAAAACCGTACTCTTTTCATAAAAATACCATGAAGTTCATTTTTCTTAGTTTAATTAATTTCCTCACTCATAAATATGTTTATCTTGATCACAAAACTTGTATAACTCAATTTGAATGAAATTTCACACATAAAATGATAACGTTTTCGAATACCGTATTCTTGCGCTATAATACCTTTAAGTTTAACATAGCATGTTTTACCTTTAAACTTCACCAAAACCTAAAATAAGTCACGGGGTAATGACCTACCCCTACACACACTCAATCTAACCCTAATTGATAAACATCAAAATACAGAATACGAAACTACAGGACTTTTCACTAAAATACCCTAATCTTTATTTAAAGCTTTAAGTTGTAAACTTTTCTAGATAAAATCTTTTAATAAAATGAAAACACGATTGGTCATGGACATCGATCGTTTATCTAAACTGTCTTGTGGTGTCTAGGCTAGGCAAGTGAGCTTGGGTAACTTTAAAAGGCCCGTTTCACGATTTGTGAGCGGATCCCTCCCTCCTCACTTGTACTTACCTGGCCGCAATTGACGGTGAAGAGGCGATTTGAGGCTTCTAATGACTCATCGTTTAGACTTTAGAAATAGGCTATTTGGTTTAGGAAACCCTAATAACTAAAATACGGAAAACTATACTTTTTGCAAATAAATACCCCATATTAATAAAACCGTTTTCTTAAATGAAAAGTATTTATAAAACCTAAGCAAAGTGCCGCTACAACCCACTTTTGGGGAACCTGTTAGGGAAAGTACGGTTCATCGTGCACCCGCAGGCTAGTAGTGCGAGATTCAGACCTCCGCAAGGAGCATTCGGTCTCGAAGGGTTTAAAATACGACATTTAAGGTAAATGAGATTTTTGAAAATAAAATATTTATATAATATTATTCATGTGTTAATATATATATAATTATTATTTAAACACCTATTTTATCATAATATAAAGTTTCCACATTTTTCTAAAAATTACAAGATTAAAAGTTACACTAAAATACCATGAATTTCAGATAAGACAATTAATACTTTTATTAGGATATATTCACTAGAATAACACAAATAAAATTCACATTCAATATAATATTAAAGACGAATATTAAATACTTGAGGTGTATTTTGAAAACTATACAAAAGTATTTTTACATAAAACCCCCTCAAGTTTCACAAATTACAATAAGGCCCCTAGCTAATATTGAACTTCAAATTCTCTTCTTTTAGTCTGACTCGGGTTAGAGTCTGACTATTCTTGACTCGAATATGATTCAAGTCAATCTATATTCTTTTATATTCCACCACACTTTGAATACCTGAATACATGAACCCAGTTAACAATATATTCATTTTGACTGAATCAAACCATGGATATTCATCCATTATCCTGATATTCCATTTACCTGATTATACAGTTGCAACATATTTACTGATATCATGGTTTTGGTCAGTCAACCAACTTACATATTCCAATACTACACTACTGTTAAAACATTACGGGGTTTAAGGGGTAGATTGGTACGGAAGATGTTAAAGGTGGCATGAGGTGGTCAGATTAAGACACCTAACCTGAATCCTGTTGCTGTTGTACCGTGGCATAACGGTTCCTTGTACTTTCCGTTTGCCCTGATCTCTAGCATATAGAGATCCCCCTCGTATACACTGCCATCCTTCTGTACCAAGCTACAAACAACAGTGTTACACAATGTTCCATAATATTCAACAATATAATACTTTAGAAAATACTGTTACTCTATCATTCTCATTCTTCTTATTCTTTTGGGACTTACCGAGCGACCTGTTCGCTGACGACATTCTATTTCTTTCTTCTTTGAATGTCGTCAGGTGCGTTGGACCAAGTTGAGATCGAGCCCACCGGTGAAGATTTGGAGCAGTTCTAGGCAGACCCAGAGCTCTAGATAATTGTACCTTGTTCTTTCCAGTTTATTTCATTTCCTGTTATGCCATTGTTTAGGCATTGCTTTTCATTCCAGTTGTATTTTCTTTTCCTGCATTGTAAAAAGAATGTTATTAATAAAAGTTGCTGTTATTTCTATATTATTCGTCTCTTGTGATTTACTTTATATTGCTTAGTTACGCTTAGCGTATATACTTCTGAGTATATACGTAGCGGGCCTCGTCGCGTCCACTTCACCGTACACTGGGAAGCGGTGCGTGACAGTAGTATTATATTCACATTTGTGTCCATGTATGTTTAGAAGTGAGATAATGATGTTTAGTGAATGTTCATACTAGAATATTGCATTTTATACCGCCCATTCTTACGCTCGTTTGTTTATAGGCAGGTGCTTTTGAGCCGTGTTTGCTATATAATTGCAGGATACTGGTCTCAGCTCTAAACAATGAATGTCATGGAAAAGTATGACAAATTCTGGATTACTGCCAACAACAGATAAAACACGGGTCTCCGTTCTCTATCCGTGTGTTGCCACATACCAGTTTAAGGGACAAAATGGCAAATCGTTTGTCATTTTCATGCACAAAGCTCAATGTCAACACAAGATCCAAGAAATCTACGCGGAGCTCGAGGAAATCATGGCAAAAGATCCACATCACATCACCTTTTGTTCTACTAAAATTCTGGAATAATTGTGAAGAGTTTCTGAGAAAAGTCATATACCACACAGCAGACAACAACAAACCAGGGATCCCCACAAAACCCTACGGCCCAATTCCCTATAATGGCCGCGGTTCCGCGGCATTAGCAGGCTTAGGCCGCGGAACCGCGGCCATATAGTCTCCGCACTCTGTCGTTTTCTGGGGGTAGATTGGTACATTCATGTTGATTCAGAATATTGCCCTAGGTTTTCAGTTTACTGCCTATAAATACCCCAGAACTGAGCCAAGCCAAAGGGTCAATTCTTTGTTCCTCTTTTGAAGGTTTTAGTGTAGTTTTAGTTCTTCTTCTTCTTCTTCATCTTTCCTCCATGAAAATGTAGTGAGAGCATTGAGTGGATGATCAATGAAGATGAGGGTTTTTGTATCATTCTCTTTTGTTTAACTTCCCCTTGAGATTCTTGCTTTCTCTTGATCTTTCAACCTCTTCATTGAGCTTGAAAGGTTAAGAGTTTGTTATTGATCTCAAGGGTCGTATTTTCTTATGGAATTAGTTCTTCACTTCACATGAGTTCTTTACCCTTCTCTTGATCTTGCAACCTCTTGATTGAGCTTGAAAGTTTAAGGGTTGGCTATTGATCCCATGCTTATCTTGAGTTCTAGTTTCTAGTTTTCTTTCTTGCTTTTTATTACTTGCTTTTTGTTACCTTGCTTTACTTTTTTGCAATTTAAATTCATGCACTTACTTACTTGTAATCTTTTCTTTTCCCTTTTCTTTTTGTTCTCTCTTTTTTTGTTCATTTTGTGAATGGTTGAAATTATCGTTGTTAAGAATCAATATGGTATTGTAAGTTAACGTTTCTTTGCTCGTTTCCTTTTCCCGTTATTTTCCATTGAACTCCCCCCAAATGTTACGCAAGCGCTCCATTAAGCACCCTATCCTAACAAGGTAACGGTGATTCCTAACCGCGACCGATTGCGTTCGGTTTGGCCGGAGGCGAAAGCAAGAGACAAGAACGGAAGGACAAGGGTAAATAAGCCGGATTCCACGAATACCACGCTTAAATCCCCTAATCCACGTTGTTGCCGATTACTCTAGCTTCAATTGGTCAAGGCTCGGCTCAAAGGTTTTGAGTACGGATATCTTTAGCTTACACTTTCGTATATTTTCTTAACAACTTTATACTTGCAAATAATACACATAGGTTAGATTGAACAAACTCATACAAATTCATTATTGACTTATCTAAGACAAGAACGGAAATACAACCATCTCCCTGTGGATCGACCCGTGCTCAACCGGCTAGCTGCATAGCGACACCGTCTTGATTGCGGTTAACTTTAATTCTTTCAATCAGTTAACTTTGAAAATTCCAAGTTAGGGTTTTGAGGAAGTTTTGAATTAAGATTGTGTAATTGAGCTTAGTAGAGGCTATACAACCCTTGTAGTGATGGTATATTGGACTAAACCTGAGACTAAGACCCCTTTTAGCGAACTTAGAAACCCCGATATATGGAATTTGTGAGGATATTTAGAGAACTGCTATAACCCGGGGAACCCAATAATCTTTTAGCAATCACAGTGAGTCGTGCAGACAAACTAGAAGCATTACCACAGACCCGAGACCCTACCCCTCCTATCTGGCCGTAAATTTAATCATTCTGGCCGGAAATTGCGGCCAGAGCAGGGAATTAGGGGCTCGCGTTTGTTCCAGGGATTTATCTCCAGTAAATTAGACCCTCCACATATGAAAAATTGGCTAATTTCACCTAAGATAAAATCTGGGACCATTTTCTTGAGTTGCTGCATTGTTTTGCGACTTCGTTTTAATTTGGGATTTGGTATTTGATATTGTGTTCTGTCGTATGATGTTTGTACATCAGCGACGGGGGTTGTTTGGTGGTTTTGAAGGCGTAGGCTATAAGTTCTAACCTATAAGCGATTCGCATGCCGTTTTGGTTTTCATGTTCGGTTCTTGATACTATATGATGCATTGGAAATTGTAGGTACCCCCATGTGGACTTCGAGATGACGAGGATGAGTGTGGTATCATTGACTCCAGTAAGCGAGGATCGAGATGTGTAGATATATATCTGCGGGGGAAGTCGGGTGGATGGTGTATAGAACCCCCGCAGTTTCGTAGTGTTGTATACGAATACGTATACCTATATATATAAATATGTTTATTGTGAGACTGGATGATTTTCAGGATAGGTTTCAGTTGTTCATGGGTTAGTTTTAGTGTAATTAGAAGTAACTTACTTTAGCTTCTTAGTCGCGAAACCCTAGAGTAAAGATTTGCATACACGCACACACACACTCGCATACATTTTACTTTCTTGTGCGTATATGGGGATATGTATATATATATTTACATAGGTATGGGACTACACACACACACACACATACAAGGATAATGAGGATAGTACATGGTACTTGGAGATGAGTCGATGAGCTTGGGCATGAAGCCATGAGATCGGTGGTGTGATTTGGTTCGTATTATGAAATATGACATGATGTTATAGCGGGTCCTTAGGCGATTTGTTTTCATACACACGCACATATATATTTTGATTGTATCAGATTGTACTAGGTTTTAGATCAGTACCCCTAATTATGGATATGATGATAACGATACCAGATGAATAGTGAGATAAATGTGATATTTGATCTGTACCCAGATTTGGGATGCCGTACGATGGATTTACCGTACGAGCTATATTTATGATGATAGATCCACACTCTTGACTCGAGGATGTCATATTATATATTGTATCGTATATGATACTATTGAGGCAGGATCACCGACAATTATATGTATTTATATCGACTCAGACTTAGGTGGTTTCCTTACCCTTTCGACTAGTCTATTAGTTAGTCTTGTAGTTTACTTAGTAGATGTTAGACTGGGCTTGAGTCATACCTATTTCCAAAACCAATGAACCGTGAGTATTTTAAAGACAGGCCAGGGATTCTACGGATATTTCAAAGGACGTATATTTTTTTAAAAACACTGTAGTCCAATTTTCTAAACACCACGATTCGTATTATTTCAAATGTCAAAACTGCAAGACTCATAAATAAATGTATATTCATATATGTTGCGTTATTATTCATGTTCCGCATATTCTTGCTGTTCGCATCGCATTGCATGCTTATCGTGTTTACATTAGTTATTAATAAAATCATGCTGTCAGGACACCAGCACTATTACTGATGATGTGTATGCTCCACGTACACCTGCTTCCCGGCTCACACACATCATCATCGGTAATTGCCATGTCATGTAGACGTTAGAAAATACTATTCATTAGTATAAATTGTTAGCTGATAGTTTCGACATAGTACTAGTGCGCTTGCTTTTATATGATAGCTTAGACATTGCATTTATTACTATGATTTTCATGTATATTTATATATTCATTTGCCATGACATTATGGGCCGGTCCGGATTGCCGGAGCCCAATATTATGGAATTTATTGTTTATTTACCCTTGAGATTAGGATTTTGGATTTCCATGAGATTTCTGGATTTGGAGAAACCGCAAGGATTTTATAACTGATT
Organism: Agapanthus africanus; assembly: GCA_030015575.1. Taxonomy (NCBI): domain Eukaryota; kingdom Viridiplantae; phylum Streptophyta; class Magnoliopsida; order Asparagales; family Amaryllidaceae; genus Agapanthus; species Agapanthus africanus. Next base: position 225,700,374 of record JASDDO010000006.1, on the reverse strand, counting down.
GTCATTTTAAAATGAAAGTTGTGGTTTTCTCATGATATAATTTGAGAGGAGTCCACCATGAGTTTTCTCGGCTCTTGAGCGATATAATATACCCGATTCGAGGAGGAGGAGGAACCGTCTGTGGGTGCATGGTGGACCCGGTGCGGTACCCCGGGGCAAGATGGTCGCAGATGATGGCGTTGAGCTTGGCACGAGAGCACTACCGAACGATTTTTTTTATTGTGACTCGACGGATATCCGGAGGATACCGATCGGAGTATAGGCCAGTCCGGATTGCCGGAGCCTGAGGTTTTGAGATTTGATGATATGGGCCAGTCCGGATAGCCGGAGCCCTAAATATTATGATTCGAGGATACGGGCCAGTCCGGATTGCCGGAGCCTGAGATATTGAGATTTTGAGATATATGTTTTGTGCCGATACTTGACACTAATTCTATGTTGATTTCATTGATGACACCCCGATTTAAATATACGGAAATCTCACTAAATAAAGAAAACAGTTTTATCATTCATGATGTATTCTGTTTTCATTATATTGTATTCATACCTCATATTTTTGATATGTTGCTACCTGAGGCACTGACACGAGCACTTGGTATTACACTTATGTATAGATGTTTACCCTTGCCACCTCATCATGCTTCATGTTTTATCATTTTGAGGATATATATATATATATATATATATATATATATATATATATATATATGTATTTGATCGTATTGACCTAGGATTGGGTTATACATACGAATTCTGCTCCGTGATGTCTTCTACTCACGAGTTGGCAACTCACCCCGTTGTGCCACAGTTTCTTGCAGGTTTTGCCGTACAGGTTTTCCATAGCGGTTTTGCTGGCACATTACTTCATTCCGGGTGATTGCTATGGTAGGTGGGTTCACTCGCATCGTGACCACCATTGTACCTTTTATTTATATTCAGTTGTATCTAGAAACTCCATCAACCAAACTTGTATATTATTTCAGACTTAGAAAACCAGTTGTATATTCTTTCGAGCTTAGAGTCGTGCATTGTATTATTATGGTTTTTTTTATGATATTGAGTTTCCTTTTGAGTTTTGATCCTCGCCCTTCGGCGTTGTATATTATATTGCTTGCGTGGTTGTGACCGTCAATTGACGAAGAGCTAGCTCCCGCTTAGGGATGCCTTTATATATATTATGCATGTTGTACCCTTTTGGGGCCAGTATTTACAAAGGAAACTCTGCCGAAATTTTCAGAAAAGACTTGAGATTTTAAAAATGCATACTTCGGCTTATGTTATTAAAACCACTCGTTTTAAAACATGTTTTCTTCACTTGTTTCTTAAAATGATTTAGATTTATGAGATTTTTGGTTTACTTGAATTAGATGGGGTCGTATAGACTTCATATGATTCATGTGCCAGTCACGTGCCATTTCCGGTCGTGACAAAGTTGGTATCAGAGCACTAGGTTAACCTTGGTTCGAGTCTATGTTTGACTATACGGAGTCTAGGGCATTTATATATATTTGGAACCTAGGCTTGACCTTACGGAACTTAGACTTGGTCGAGGGGGTATTAGATCCGAACTTTCGTCGCATAGGTTGACCTTGGTTGATGGAGTAGGTGACTTAAGGAAAGTGATGTACCGTGTGATTGTTCCGCGGCATACTTACGATACGCTACTCCGCTTAAGAAGCCTTAGGATGTACATTTCTTTGCACAGTATTATATTCATTCCTATGATCTATTCTCATCGATATCGGTTTATGGTTTTGATGCCACGATTACATGGCAGAGAGAGCTACGGCTAGAGTTGCGGTCAGCACGAGCTTGTCACGGACGAGGACTGACCGGGGCGTGATTCCAAAGACATACGATTATATAGATGTGTCATTTTATTGTATTTTCACGCCATGAGCGTTTGATGGATCGCTTTTTCAAGATTTCTTGGACGTGCAGATCAGCACCAGAGGATTGGGCCACCGTTAGAGGCCAGCCAGAATGTGATGACCATCAATGCACCGATTATTTGATGATTGAGGCACTGTTCAGCGTGCTGACAAATGATTCAGTTGTTGTTGCGACTGACGAGATATCGTCCCAGATGGTTGAAGCTAATGCCGCACGAGTTGTTCTTAGAGATATGATAGATGATCACTAGTCACCCAAGGAGGAATAACTAGGACATGCGATTCATTGCCCACCCCGATGCGAGGTCATCAGATTGATTGATTCCAGCTAGAGACGACTTCACGCAGGTACGTTGGGAGTCGAAGGAAAACGTTAGAATATCAGAAAACTATTTTTCAAGTTTAAAGTATTCGGAAAAACAAGCAAGTAATTCCGTGGACCCACTAGAAGAATGAAACCCTAACTCGATATAATGACCATGGGAACGCTTTTGAACCTTAGGGTTTGCAGCAGTTCCGCGGTGCCAATGAAGAGGCTTGAGTTTACCCTTCTACGGCTGGTCCATAGGTACTGTAGCATGTACTGGAATACTATTAAACTGTACTCAAGATGTTGAGCTCTTGGGTGATTATGAAACTTTGACAAATCGATCGAAAGGTTCGACATCATTCGGATATCATGTGATGGGATACATTGCTTGGGAGACTCCAGATACGAGTATAGCCATTGGAGCGCAGTCCATGCAACCACGAAGAGACGAGTCTGAATCAGTCTACATAAGAGAAAAGTGGAGTAAGAGATTCGTACGAGATCTTGATGAGATGACATTCCACTCCGCTGACACCAAAGATGCGATACGCATGCAGAGGCGTTGTATATGGATATATATTCCAGAAGGAGACGCGATGAGTATGCAGCCGTTCCGGAACAAGAAATAGATTTAGTAAAGGATGATGACTTCCGGGAAGTTCGGCAAAGACGAAATTTGGGGGAGACTTCGACAGAACCTTTCTGGAATACTATACGAGAAGACTTAGACCCAGGATCGGTCATATTACGCACACCCAGTAGGCCAGTGTTCGACATCGTCGATGAGACATGTTATGAGTGGCCATAACAGTTGGCCAGAGATCTTTAGAGGATGTGCCAGAGCGGGACTATTTTCTCCATCTTTGATCTCGGTATTTTGGGCAATTTATTTGCATGATTGAGATTTTGTGAACCACAGTTGCACTTGACTTCGATTTGATGTCATTCGAGATGTTGATTTTGATTTCATGCTTATGGTATGCATGTGATTTGACTCATGCTTTCGGCATAGTTTTCATGCACTTTAAGTATTTTGATTTGATTTGTGCACACTGATGCACATGGTTATGAGATTATATACCACGGTATACCTGATTTGGATTTGGATTGACATGTGTTGTATACCGTCGATTTCGATTGTGATACTCGATATTTATTTTCGTGCACCTTGTGCACTTGATTTGGATTCTTGCGCATGCTTGGGTGCTTGATGCGATTTTGGTGCACACCAGATGCACTAAATCGATATTCTTCATGCAAATCAGATGCACCTGATTTGTTGTCAGGCACACCCGTTGTCTTTGACAGGTGTTTCGTGCACACCCGTTGCACTTAGATTTTGTTTCTGTGCACATGTATGGAACATTCATGGATTTCGATTTTCGTGCGCACCAGACGCACATGGCATTCATATATACATTTTGGGATTGATTTCCTTTGAGCAGCATGTTTTATGATATTTACTATTTGATATAGTGACTGAGCAGGACTAGTCAGGGGACAGTACCTGAATATAGTTTTGCATGCATTAATAGTTATCGAAGGGATTTCCAAAAAGGAGCTATAGTCTCAGTATTTACCTACGTGTCCGAGGTGACACGAGACATTTAACAAAGGAAACCCTTCTAAATTATTTTTCAAAATGGCGGGACGTGTATGTAAACAAAGGGTGTATATATATATATATATATATATATATATATATATATATAGTTATAGTTATAGTTATTTTCTCACAATAGACGTCCTCCACTGTGCAGTGATACGCGCATCGCACAGCGACTTGAAAAGAGTTTATCATGCATTTCTTTCAGTTGTTTTAATGATGTTTACATGTATAGGTTGATGTATATCATGTTGGTTTCGTATTGGGCTTTGACATTGGTGTCTTCTCCATAAATCCGATGATTGCGGGATGCTTGACGGAGTTTTGATTTTGGTTTATATGCTCATTTTTCATGCGCATGCATTGCGCTACGATATGTTGTGTATTTATGATTTCGGAGCCCCGACGACTTGATCATTTTACTGAAATGTTTTAGTATTTGAAGGGTTTAAATTTAAATTCGGGAACTGAATTTCTTTAAGGGGAAAAGACTGTAACAATTCAGAAAAATAAAATATTATTTTTGGGAATTTTTATAATTAAATAATAAATATTATGAATATTTGATAATGCGGTATAAATAATTTCCGATAAATTGGGAAATATTTGGAAAATCATAGGAATTGCTGAAATGAAGGTGTTTTGTATGATTTAAGCAAATTATAAATTTCTTATGATTAATTATATTCCATTTTAATGCTAATTGCGATTAAATATCGCTAATCGTGTATTAAGCTAGTTTTGTGCATGTGACTTGCACCAAGTCATTTTTCACACTTGTTACATTTTCCTCCATGACTTTTCTTTTCAAATGTTTTGGTTTGGTTTTAAATGAGAGAAAAGAAAAAAGAAGAGGAAAGAAAAGAAAAGAAAAGGAATAAACAAAGAGGGATGGGCAAGAGAGAGAAGGGAGAGGTGAGGGGTCATTTGACCAAGGTCTTCAATGTTTTCACTTCATTTCCTTCACCATTTTCTTATCCTCTTCATGCATGGCAGCCCTCTTCTTCCCCCTCCACTAAAACCCTCACAACACACCCAAAAGCCCATTAAAACCTCATCCCCATTTCATTAAAAACATGCACAAGCTTCTCACAAGCACTTTGGACCAAGACAAATTGGATTTTGAAGACTTAGGGCAACTCAAGAAAATTCTTGAGTTGCCAAATGAGGTAATCCTTTAACCATTAGTGTAGTATTACATTCACATTTGTGTCCATGTATGTTTAGAAGTGAGATAATGATATTTAATGAACTTTGAAAATTCCAAGTTAGGGTTTTGAGGAAGTTTTGAATTAAGATTGTGTAATTGAGGTTAGTAGAGGCTATACAACTCCTATAGTGATGGTATATTGGACTAAACCTGAGACTAAGACCCCTTTTAGCGAACTTAGAAACCCCGATATATGGAATTTGTGAGGTTATTTAGAGAGCTGCAATAACCCGGGGAACCTAAAAATCTTTTAGCAATCACGGTGAGTCGTGCAGACAAAGTAGAAGCCTTACCACAGACCCGAGACCCTACCCCTCCTATCTGGCTGCAGATTTAATCATTCTGGCCGCAAATTGCGGCCAGAGTAGGGAATTGTGGGCTCGTGTTTGTTCCAGGGCTTTATCTCCAGTAAATTAGACCTTCCACATATGAAAAATTGGATAATTTCACCTAGGATAAAATCTGGGACCATTTTCTTGAGTTGCTGCATTGTTTTCCGACTTCGTTTTAATTTGGGATTTGGTATTTGATATTGTGTTCCATCGTATGATGTTTGTACGTCAGCGACGGGTGTTGTTTGGTGGTTTTGAAGGCGTAGGCTATAAGTTCTAACCTATAAGCGATTCACATGCCGTTTTGGTTTTCATGTTCGGTTCTTGATACTATATGATGCATTGGAAATTGTAGGTACCCCCACGTGGACTTCGAGATGACGAGGATGAGTGTGGTATCATTAACTCCAGTAAGCGAGGATCGAGATAAGTAGATATATATCTACGGGGGAAGTCGGGTGGATGGCGTATAGAACCCCCGCAGTTTCGTAGTGTTGTATACGAATACGTATACCTATATATATAAATATGTTTATTGTGAGACTGGATGATTTTCAGGATAGGTTTCAGTTGTTCATGGGTTAGTTTTAGTGTAATTAGAAGTATTACTTTAGCTTCTTAGTCGCGAAACCCTAGAGTAAAGATTTGCATACACGCACACACACACTCGCATACATTTTACTTTCTTGTGCGTATATGGGGATATGTATATATATACACATACATATGGGACTATACACACACACACACACATATGGATAATGAGGATAGTACATGGTACTTTGAGATGAGTCGATGAGTTTGGGCATGATGCCATGAGATCGGTGGTGTGATTTGGTTCGTATTATGAGATATGACATGATGTTATAGCGGGTCCTTAGGCGATGTGTTTACATACACACGCACATATATATTTAGATGGTATCAAATTGTACTAGATTTTAGTTCAGTACCCCTAATTCAGGATATGATGATAACGATACCAGATGAATAGTGAGATAAATGTGATATTTGATCTGTACCTAGATTTGGGATGCCGTACAATGGATTTACCGTACGAGCTATATTTATGATGATAGATCCACACTCTTGACTCGAGGATGTCATATTATATATTGTATCGTTTGCGATACTATTGAGGCGGGATCATCGACTATTATATGTATTTATATCGACTCAGACTTAGGTGGTTTCCTTACCCTTTCGACTAGTCTATTAGTTAGTCTTGTAGTTTACTTAGTAGATGTTAGACTGGGCTCGAGTCATGCCTATTTCCAAAACCAATGAACCGTGAGTATTTTGAAGACAGTCCAGGGATTCTATGGATATTTCAAAGGACGTACCTTTTCTTTAAAACACTGTAGTCCTATTTTCTAAACACCACGATTCGTATTATTTCAAATATCAAAACTGCATAACTCATATATAAATGTATATTCATATATGTTGCGTTATTATTCATGTTCCGCATATTCTTGCTGTTCGCATCGCATTGCATGCTTATCGTGTTTACATTAGTTATTACTAAAATCATGCTGTCAGGACACCAACACTATTACCGATGATGTGTATGCTCCACGTACACCTGCTTCCCGGCTCACTCACATCATCATCGGTAATTGCCTTGTCACGCACATATTAGATAATACTATTCATTAGTATAAATTGTTAGCTGATAGTTTCGACATAGTACTAGTGCGCTTGCTTTTATATGATAGCTTAGACATTGCATTTATTACTATGATTTTCATGTATATTTATATATTCATTTTCCATGACATTATGGGCCAGTCCGGATTGCCGGAGCCCAATATTATGGAATTTATTGTTTATTTACTCTTGAGATTAGGATTTTGGATTTCCATGAGATTTCTGGATTTGGAGAAACCGTAAGGATTTTATAACTGATTATCATTTTAAAATGAAATTTGCGATTTTCTCATGATATGATTTGAGAGGAGTCCACCATGAGTTTTCTCGGCTCTTGAGCAATATGATACACCCGATTTGAGGAGGAGGAGGAACCGTCTGTGGGTGCATGGTGGACCCGGTGCGGTACCCCGGGGCAAGATGGTCTCAGATGATGTCGTTGAGCTTGGCAGGGGAGCACTACCGACCGGTTTTTTTATTGTGACACGACAGATATCCGGAGGATACCGATCGGAGTATAGGCTAGTCCGGATTGCCGGAGCCTGAGGTTTTGAGATTTGATGATATGGGCCAGTCCGGGTAGCCGGAGCCCTAGATATTGTGATTCGAGGATACGGGCCAGTCCGGATTTCCGGAGCCTGAGATATTAAGATTTTGAGATATATGTTTTGTGTCGATGCTTGACACTAATTCTATGTTGATTTCATTGATGATACCCCGATTTAAATATACAGAAATCTCACTAAATAAAGAAAACAATTTTATCATTCATGATGTATTCTGTTTTCATTATATTGTATTCATACCTCATATTTTTGATATGTTGCTACCTGAGGCACTGACACGAGCACTTGGTATTACACTTATGTATAGATGTTTACCCTTGCCACTTCATCATGCTTCAGGCTTTATCATTTTGAGGATATTTAAATATATATATATATATATATATATATATATATATATATATTTGATTGTATTGACCTAGGATTGAGTTATACATACGAATTCTGCTCTGTGATTTCTTTTACTCACGAGTTGGCAACTCACCCCCGTTGTGCCACAGTTTCTTGCAGGTTTTGCCGTACAGGTTTTCCTTGGCGGCTTTGCTGGCACATTACTTCATTCCGGGTGATTACTTTGGTTGGTGGGTTCACTCACATCGTGACCACCATTGTACCTTTTATTTTTATTCAGTTGTATCTAGAAACTCCATCAACCAGACTTGTATATTATTTTAGACTTAGAAAATCAGTTGTATATTCTTTCGACCTTAGAGTCGCACGTTGTATTATTATGGTTTTTTTTGATGATATTGAGTTTCCTTTTGAGTTTTGATCCTCGTCCTTCGGCGTTGTATATTATATTCCTTGCGTGGTTGTGACCGTCAATTGACAAAGAGCTAGCTCCCGCTTGGGGATGCCTTTATATATATTATGCATGTTGTACCCTTTTGGGGCCAGTATTTACAAAGGAAACTCTGCCGAAATTTTTAGAAAAGATTTGAGATTTTAAAATTCCATACTTCGGCTTATGTTATTAAAACCACTCATTTTAAAACATGTTTTCTTCAATTCTTCCTTAAAATGGTTTAGATTTCTGGGATTTTTTGCTTACTTGAATTAGATGGGGTCCTATTGACTTCATATGACTCAAGTGACAGTCACGTGCCATTTCGGGTCATGACATATGACCTGGGAGATTACTTGATGACGTCTTGTCTAGCCCCCGAAGGGATCAGAGACATGACAGTCGTGGGACTACTCGAACAAAAAGATTGCTTATCTGGGAATGCATCAGCCAACGCGACGGTATGACGGACAGAAAACCTACTACCACATACCCTAGCGGACCTCTGTCGTAAAGAGCAGAGGTTAACTGTGACGTTAGGACCATTTTGCCTATAAGCCCAAGGGAGGTAAACTAAACATGCTTCGAAATGAGTTTATAAACTAGAGACTCCGGGATGAGTGAATAAACTACAAGCTCCGAAATGAGTTCATAAACTAGAAGCTCCGAAATGAGCTCATAAACTACAAACTCCACAATGAGTATATAAACTACTTTATACCAAGTCAAGACAGCAAAAGAATGAAATGCCAGTATGAAATAAAATATGTCTTTTATTCATGAATTCAAGTGAATACAAGATACATTTCATAACGGAAGAAATATGAATACATGTTATTCATGAATCACAAGTTTACAACCGCTACAAGAAAAGATGTAAAATGACAGTTATTAAGGAGGAGGTGTCTTTAATAAATCGACAAGCCGCTCGCGCGCTCCTCTCAATCCTTTCGTGGTCAGCTACCGTGGTGTCACGACCCGAAAGTACGGAACGTGACCGGCACTTAGATTACGAAGCGTCTAGAGGCGCCACGTGACCTAAGTAAGCCGAAGCCCAGAAATCTAAACCATAAAAGAAGAAAAAGAAGAAAAGAAAAGAAAACAAGTATAAAAATATCAGCAAATTTTACCAAAAATTTCGGCAGAGTCTCCTCTGTAAAAAACTGGCCCCCAAACGGGTACAACAAGTATAATATAGATAAACAATAAAAAGCATCCCCAAACGGGTGCTAGCTCAACGCCAACAGGCGGAAACAACCACAACAAGCACAATAGTATACAACGCCAAAGGGCGAGGCTCAAAACTCAAAGAAGACAAAACCACCATATCAGAATAATACATGCGCGACTCTAAGGTCGAAATAAAAGACTGGTCCAATAAACTTATCAAGTAATACAAGTATGGTTGTGGAGCTTACTAGATACAAATGAATGAATAAAATACAATGGTGGTTCAGATACAAGTGAACCAACCTACCGTGCAAATCACCCTGAAATAAAAGATGTGCCAGCAAACTGCCCGGGAAACCTGTACATCGAACCTGTAAGGAATTTGGCACAACGGGGGTGAGTTGCCAACTCGTGAGTAGAAGACATCTACGAAAAGAAATCAAATGCACGACGCTATCCTAGGTCATAATAATACACTACTATATCCCAAACATCTAGTACTAGCAGGGTAATACTACGTGTAAGTGTAAATACTCCGTGTCGTGTCAGTGCCTCATATAGTACTAAGTCATATGAAATGAAATGCATGCACCATGAATGTAAAGTCACAAATCCTGAAATCCAGATATATATGTATGAGAACCTTTAGCCGTTATCATAGTAAAGTGTGTATAAGCATCTGAAATCTCAACAATGAAATCCATGGAAATCCGTGTCAAGTATCGACACAACACATGTAATCTCAAGTATCAATATGTCGGGCTCCGTCAGTCCGGATCGGCCCATATCATCAAATCCCACGACAACGGTCGGTATCCTCCGGATATCCGCCGCGCCAGACATCACCGGTAGGTAGCCTTCCCCTGCCAGGCTCATCGTCTACAACTCGATCTTCTTGCCCCGGGGTACCATACCGGGCCCACCATGTACCCGAGACGGTTCATCCACTCCTCGAATCGGGTCTCGAAATCCAACAGAAAACATAAAATCTCATGGTGGACGACACATACATCACGAGAAAACCGCAACTTTGTTTAAAAAGAGAGGAGGAGAGAGAGAGAAATTTTTATATAATTTTGCGGTTTTCCCCAAAAATCCAGAAATCTCATAGAAATCCAAATCTCAAAATCATGAGTAACTATATGATAAGTGTCGGCATATGCCCATAATACTGCATGATAACACGAAAATATGAATGTATGAATGTCTAAGTAATGAATATCATGTCTTATACTTATCATCAGAGAGTGATCACAATATTATATCGGTTTAGTTGTTAACTGATTCTATCAATAAATGATAATATGATCTAAAGTGTACGTGACATAGCAATTACCGATGATGATGTGTGTGAGCCGGCAAATAAGTGTGCGTGGAATATGTGCATCATCGGTAATGGTGCTGGTGTCCTAACAGGTAAGGTTTATACTGATTATAGCAACATATGTAAGAACATGCACCATGATGATTACAGTATGAATGTAAATACAGATGTGCATTATCCACTCCTCTGCGAAATACGAGTACAACTACCACTATGTGAGTCGAACCTAAACTAGTGTCCATCTAACATCCTAAGGAACTAAACCTAAGAACTAGTCAGTAAGAAACTAGAGGCTACCTAAGGTCTGAATCAATATCTCTAATAGTCGGCGATCCCGCCTCAACAGCGTCACGTACGTAGTACGGCTTCCTCGAATCAAGAGTGCGGATCAATCATCAAATCTAAGCCTCGTACGGTAAAATCCATCATACGGCATCCCAATGTCGGGGTACGGTCAAGTATCTCCTAGGTGTCTCCTCATTCGTATAATGTCATATGTATCATATTGTGATTAAGTCATACCGATATCTTATCGTCATCAAGTCACACCTATACGATATCGACATCAGGTCACACCTATATGATGTCGACATCAGGTCACACCTATACGATATCGACATCAGGTCACACCTATATGATGTCGTAATCAAGTCATACATATCCCAAATCGTGACCAATCACAAGTTACAGTCCGGGTACTATTTTAGAGTCCTATGTATCTCAACATCAACACTACCCATTATAATTTATATATACCTGTTCATTACCTCATTCTTTAATGATCCGCTAACATTTAATACGACCGTATAGTCAAGAATCACGGCATCAAGCCCAGTTATAATGTTTCATCATACCTCAGATACCATGTCACCTCAAAGAATCCCATGTACGTTTTGTATATATAAATATATATACCTATACCTAGTTCTATATATATATACACACTCATACGTACACACCATGTCGAGTTTCAGTGTATGCGTGTGTGTTTCTATCTGAAACCTACGAACTTTTCCAAGGTACTCATCCTCTGATATAGTTTTCCTAAATCGGTCTAGTCCAGCCTAGGGTTAATACTAGGGTCCTACTAGGGTCACGTCTGGTTTCCTAATGTCAATAAGTACTATTCCTATTCTACGTTGCGGGGGTGCTAAACGCCATCCACCCGACTTCCCCCCGTAGATATGCATCTACTCACCTGGTCCATGTCTGCCGACGATGGTGTCGCCATCCTCCTCTTCATCGCCCGCAGTCCACTTGAAGGGTACCTAAACGCAAACATATAAATAGCATCGTAAACCGAATCACATACAAAAGTCAAACGATACAAGGAACAAGCATAGGTTAAAACCTATGTCCCGTCCACGCAAAAGAACCAAATACCGCTCGATATCGGCGTACAAACTCCGATGGATCGAGATAACATCAACAAACAACTCGTAGTTTTAAAACACATTACTTATATTATAAAACATGATTAAATCCATCGAAACCCTAAAATCAATCAAATCGTCCGTTTTCGAAAAACCCGAAAAATGTCGATTTACCGTTTTTCATCAAAACTTGACATTTAAATGAAACCAAAGGTCATAAAACTCATTAAATAGCATATCTAGACTATACAAACTATTACTATATTTTTATTACATATATTTGTAGAAATTTGAATTTTCTAGTTTACAACCATTAACAATTTTCAACATTTTAAAGCAAAATACCACAATTCCACCACAAAACATGATTTCGCATGAATTAATGTCTTAAACTACAATTCATGATGATAGTGATATAATAAAACCATAATTATATTTTTAATCTCATTTATATAGAAATTTCCAAAATCTAGTTTACAAAATTATCAATTTTTATCACAATTTATCAATTATCCATAGAAACTAGCAATCACACTAAGTTTTTCTTTCCACCAACAAGTTAATACTCTTATTAAGACCAAAATCTAGTATTAACAATATTAATTGAGATTTATTTCACCAATAATTAGGTTTTATAGAAACCTAGTTAGCAAAATTTCCTAATTTAAACCATTTTCAATGAAAAATTTACTATTCAACAATCATGCAAGATTTTCCAAATCCAAAAGTGTTAAACTAACTATTATAACCCTAAATAATTAACAAAAATCATAACTTGAATTTAGAAACCCTAACTTGAATTTTTAAAATTGAACATAGAACTAATTCATTAAATCTAATTAAGTTTAAATGAACATCTAAAACAATAAATCAAAAGAAAGAAATTATACCTCCCAAAATATGAAATCCAAACTAGAAATGAGCCTCCAAAATGCATGCTTTCAATCTCCAAAATCCATGTAAAAATGAGTAAGGAATAAAGGGTATGAAATAAATAGGATTTTGTGGAATTTTAATGGAATTTTTGATGTATTTTTGATCATTTTTAAATAAAAAAGAGGTGGAAAATGGGGGGGGCAGCCATGGTGGGGTTGTGGCCGGCCTAAGTGAGGAGAGTGAGAGAAAGAAGAGAGTGTGCAAAGTGTGTGGAAGTTTCAAGAAGAGAAACATCATTAAATGTCTTTTCATGTATTTATTTATTTATTTATTTACTATAGCAACTCAAAGCTCTAGAAATTAGGAAAAATTTGCAAATAAATTTTTCATGATACACACTAATTTCTAATATGCCATGGTTCATTTTTACAAATTAAAACCATTTAAATTTGTAATTTACACTAATTTAGTGTAAAAATAAAGCTTATGTTAATATTTAAAATAATTAATTTAGGAAAAATATTTTATTAAACTAAAAATTTATAAGTGGATAAATAAACACTATTTACTAGTAATTTCATAATTAAAATAGATATTTTTAAAATTATAATGAAAAACAATCACGGTTTGGTTTTACGAAAATACATTTTACTTTACCGAAAATCCTAAAATTCACTTAAACACTTTTATTCATTTAATTATTTATTTAATCACTTTTAAAATGTTACAATCTTCCCCCCTTTTAGAAATTCGGTCCCCGAATTTAAATTAAAACTCCCCCTCCAAATACTAAAACATTTAGCAAACACTCAAATCGTCGGGGCTCCGAAATCATCAATACATAACAAAAATCAACCCCGTCAAGCATAATGCAATCATCGGAGTTATGGCGAGAATAAAATATCAAAACCCAATATGAAAACCATCTTAATATACATCAATCTAAAACTTATATATAGTGTGCATCACAGTAAAACCGTTCAAATATCTGGATAAGGAAATATGCAAAAAAAAAAAAACCTTTTGAAAATCGTCGTGTGATGCACAGGTCACGGCATAAGTAGCGGACGGTTTAAAAAAAAACTAGATATATATATATATATATATATATATATATATCTTTTATTTAACATACACGTCCCGCCTGGTTACTAAATCAGATAGTAATAATTATGAAAACATACTGCTCAAACTGAAATCAATCCCAATCACATCAATAAATTGTCATGTGCGTCCGGTGCACACTGAAATCGAAACCAAATACAGATACCATGAATACCCACAAAACAAAACTAGGTGCAACAGGTGTGCACCAAAAACATCTGTCCAGTGCAACGGGCGTGCACGACTCACTATCAGGTGTATCTAATCTGCACAAAACCCCGATTTAGTGCATCTGGTGTGCACCAAATCGCATCAAGTGCGCCAAGTATGCGCAAGAATCCTAATCAGGTGCACATGGTGCACAAAAACATATATCGAATATCAAAATCAAAATCACAGTACAAAAATGCATGAAAACTAGGTCGAAACATAGGTCAAAATCATGTGTAACCCCCTATACACGAAATCAAATTAAAAATCTCAAATCATATAAAACCAATTCAAGGGTACTGGGTGTGTACTAAACAACATCAATACAACTGATATATGAAACACAAATAGAATGAAGGTACATACATGAAATACCAATCGTAGAACAAAAATCCTCAAAATACAAAAATCCAATCAATGAAAATATGAAATTCAAATCACTAGATCAAAATCGTAAACACTATCGTCAATGCGCGCATCTTTCCTCTGATATCGGCTGCTTCAAACTCGTCCCTTCGTAGCTGTGCAGACTGCGCTACCAACGGCAACACTCATATCTAGAGTCTCCTACGTAGTCGATCCCTTCACCTGATATCCGGACTACATTAAACTTTTCGATCGATCCATCAAAATCCCATACTCCCCGAGAGCTCAACACTCAAGTACAGTTTAAAAATATCCGGTACATACCCCAGCATCGATGATCCAGCTGTAGAAGGGCAAACCCAAGCCTCACTAATGGCACAGCGGAACTGCCGTAAACCCTAAGGTTCAAGGGCGTTCTCGTGGTCATTATGTCGAGTTAGGGTTTCATTCTTCTAGAGGGTCCATCGAAATACCTGCATGTTCTTCCGAATACTTTAAACTTAGGAAAATGGTTTTCTGATAATCGTTCGAACCCTTTAACTTCATCCGGACGGCATGTGAATACCCTTCGTCCGCACGCTAAGCAATGCTTCAATCCTCAAGAATAACCAATACTCTAATGGTTATCGCATTCGAGCCGCAGCTCCCTCTGCCAGTGCGCCCCGTGGTAACAGGAACCACCCTCCGACATCGACGAAGATAGATCAAAGGAACGAATGAAATGCGGTGCAAACAAATGTACATCCTAAGGCTCCTTAAGCAGGGTAGCGTATCGTAAGTATGCCGCGGACCATACCCACAGTACGTTACTCTACCTAAATCGCCTACTCCATCAACCAAGGGTCACCTAGACTTATACAGGGTTAAACCTAGCGCTCTGATACCAACTTTGTCACGACCCGAAAGTACGGAACGTGACCGGCACTTAGATTACGAAGCGTCTAGAGGCGCCACGTGACCTAAGTAAGCCGAAGCCCAGAAATCTAAACCATAAAAGAAGAAAAAGAAGAAAAGAAAAGAAAACAAGTATAAAAATATCAGCAAATTTTACCAAAAATTTCGGCAGAGTCTCCTCTGTAAAAAACTGGCCCCCAAACGGGTACAACAAGTATAATATAGATAAACAATAAAAAGCATCCCCAAACGGGTGCTAGCTCAACGCCAACAGGCGGAAACAACCACAACAAGCACAATAGTATACAACGCCAAAGGGCGAGGCTCAAAACTCAAAGAAGACAAAACCACCATATCAGAATAATACATGCGCGACTCTAAGGTCGAAATAAAAGACTGGTCCAATAAACTTATCAAGTAATACAAGTATGGTTGATGGAGCTTACTAGATACAAATGAATGAATAAAATACAATGGTGGTTCAGATACAAGTGAACCAACCTACCGTGCAAATCACCCTGAAATAAAAGATGTGCCAGCAAACTGCCCGGGAAACCTGTACATCGAACCTGTAAGGAATTTGGCACAACGGGGGTGAGTTGCCAACTCGTGAGTAGAAGACATCTACGAAAAGAAATCGAATGCACGACGCTATCCTAGGTCATAATAATACACTACTATATCCCAAACATCTAGTACTAGCAGGGTAATACTACGTGTAAGTGCAAATACTCCGTGTCGTGTCAGTGCCTCATATAGTACTAAGTCATATGAAATGAAATGCATGCACCATGAATGTAAAGTCACAAATCCTGAAATCCAGATATATATGTATGAGAACCTTTAGCCGTTATCATAGTAAAGTGTGTATAAGCATCTGAAATCTCAACAATGAAATCCATGGAAATCCGTGTCAAGTATCGACACAACACATGTAATCTCAAGTATCAATATGTCGGGCTCCGTCAGTCCGGATCGGCCCATATCATCAAATCCCACGACAACGGTCGGTATCCTCCGGATATCCGCCGCGCCAGACATCACCGGTAGGTAGCCTTCCCCTGCCAGGCTCATCGTCTACAACTCGATCTTCTTGCCCCGGGGTACCATACCGGGCCCACCATGTACCCGAGACGGTTCATCCACTCCTCGAATCGGGTCTCGAAATCCAACAGAAAACATAAAATCTCATGGTGGACGACACATACATCACGAGAAAACCGCAACTTTGTTTAAAAAGAGAGGAGGAGAGAGAGAGAAATTTTTATATAATTTTGCGGTTTTCCCCAAAAATCCAGAAATCTCATAGAAATCCAAATCTCAAAATCATGAGTAACTATATGATAAGTGTCGGCATATGCCCATAATACTGCATGATAACACGAAAATATGAATGTATGAATGTCTAAGTAATGAATATCATGTCTTATACTTATCATCAGAGAGTGATCACAATATTATATCGGTTTAGTTGTTAACTGATTCTATCAATAAATGATAATATGATCTAAAGTGTACGTGACATAGCAATTACCGATGATGATGTGTGTGAGCCGGCAAATAAGTGTGCGTGGAATATGTGCATCATCGGTAATGGTGCTGGTGTCCTAACAGGTAAGGTTTATACTGATTATAGCAACATATGTAAGAACATGCACCATGATGATTACAGTATGAATGTAAATACAGATGTGCATTATCCACTCCTCTGCGAAATACGAGTACAACTACCACTATGTGAGTCGAACCTAAACTAGTGTCCATCTAACATCCTAAGGAACTAAACCTAAGAACTAGTCAGTAAGAAACTAGAGGCTACCTAAGGTCTGAATCAATATCTCTAATAGTCGGCGATCCCGCCTCAACAGCGTCACGTACGTAGTACGGCTTCCTCGAATCAAGAGTGCGGATCAATCATCAAATCTAAGCCTCGTACGGTAAAATCCATCGTACGACATCCCAATGTCGGGGTACGGTCAAGTATCTCCTAGGTGTCTCCTCATTCGTATAATGTCATATGTATCATATTGTGATTAAGTCATACCGATATCTTATCGTCATCAAGTCACACCTATACGATATCGACATCAGGTCACACCTATATGATGTCGACATCAGGTCACACCTATACGATATCGACATCAGGTCACACCTATATGATGTCGTAATCAAGTCATACATATCCCAAATCGTGACCAATCACAAGTTACAGTCCGGGTACTATTTTAGAGTCCTATGTATCTCAACATCAACACTACCCATTATAATTTATATATACCTGTTCATTACCTCATTCTCTAATGATCCGCTAACATTTAATACGACCGTATAGTCAAGAATCACGGCATCAAGCCCAGTTATAATGTTTCATCATACCTCAGATACCATGTCACCTCAAAGAATCCCATGTACGTTTTGTATATATAAATATATATACCTATACCTAGTTCTATATATATATACACACTCATACGTACACACCATGTCGAGTTTCAGTGTATGCGTGTGTGTTTCTATCTGAAACCTACGAACTTTTCCAAGGTACTCATCCTCTGATATAGTTTTCCTAAATCGGTCTAGTCCAGCCTAGGGTCAATACTAGGGTCCTACTAGGGTCACGTCTGGTTTCCTAATGTCAATAAGTACTATTCCTATTCTACGTTGCGGGGGTGCTAAACGCCATCCACCCGACTTCCCCCCGTAGATATGCATCTACTCACCTGGTCCATGTCTGCCGACGATGGTGTCGCCATCCTCCTCTTCATCGCCCGCAGTCCACTTGAAGGGTACCTAAATGCAAACATATAAATAGCATCGTAAACCGAATCACATACAAAAGTCAAACGATACAAGGAACAAGCATAGGTTAAAACCTATGTCCCGTCCACGCAAAAGAACCAAATACCGCTCGATATCGGCGTACAAACTCCGATGGATCGAGATAACATCAACAAACAACTCGTAGTTTTAAAACACATTACTTATATTATAAAACATGATTAAATCCATCGAAACCCTAAAATCAATCAAATCGTCCGTTTTCGAAAAACCCGAAAAATGTCGATTTACCGTTTTTCATCAAAACTTGACATTTAAATGAAACCAAAGGTCATAAAACTCATTAAATAGCATATCTAGACTATACAAACTATTACTATATTTTTATTACATATATTTGTAGAAATTTGAATTTTCTAGTTTACAACCATTAACAATTTTCAACATTTTAAAGCAAAATACCACAATTCCACCACAAAACATGATTTCGCATGAATTAATGTCTTAAACTACAATTCATGATGATAGTGATATAATAAAACCATAATTATATTTTTAATCTCATTTATATAGAAATTTCCAAAATCTAGTTTACAAAATTATCAATTTTTATCACAATTTATCAATTATCCATAGAAACTAGCAATCACACTAAGTTTTTCTTTCCACCAACAAGTTAATACTCTTATTAAGACCAAAATCTAGTATTAACAATATTAATTGAGATTTATTTCACCAATAATTAGGTTTTATAGAAACCTAGTTAGCAAAATTTCCTAATTTAAACCATTTTCAATGAAAAATTTACTATTCAACAATCATGCAAGATTTTCCAAATCCAAAAGTGTTAAACTAACTATTATAACCCTAAATAATTAACAAAAATCATAACTTGAATTTAGAAACCCTAACTTGAATTTTTAAAATTGAACATAGAACTAATTCATTAAATCTAATTAAGTTTAAATGAACATCTAAAACAATAAATCAAAAGAAAGAAATTATACCTCCCAAAATATGAAATCCAAACTAGAAATGAGCCTCCAAAATGCATGCTTTCAATCTCCAAAATCCATGTAAAAATGAGTAAGGAATAAAGGGTATGAAATAAATAGGATTTTGTGGAATTTTAATGGAATTTTTGATGTATTTTTGATCATTTTTAAATAAAAAAGAGGTGGAAAATGGGGGGGGCAGCCATGGTGGGGTTGTGGCCGGCCTAAGTGAGGAGAGTGAGAGAAAGAAGAGAGTGTGCAAAGTGTGTGGAAGTTTCAAGAAGAGAAACATCATTAAATGTCTTTTCATGTATTTATTTATTTATTTATTTACTATAGCAACTCAAAGCTCTAGAAATTAGGAAAAATTTGCAAATAAATTTTTCATGATACACACTAATTTCTAATATGCCATGGTTCATTTTTACAAATTAAAACCATTTAAATTTGTAATTTACACTAATTTAGTGTAAAAATAAAGCTTATGTTAATATTTAAAATAATTAATTTAGGAAAAATATTTTATTAAACTAAAAATTTATAAGTGGATAAATAAACACTATTTACTAGTAATTTCATAATTAAAATAGATATTTTTAAAATTATAATGAAAAACAATCACGGTTTGGTTTTACGAAAATACATTTTACTTTACCGAAAATCCTAAAATTCACTTAAACACTTTTATTCATTTAATTATTTATTTAATCACTTTTAAAATGTTACAATCTTCCCCCCTTTTAGAAATTCGGTCCCCGAATTTAAATTAAAACTCCCCCTCCAAATACTAAAACATTTAGCAAACACTCAAATCGTCGGGGCTCCGAAATCATCAATACATAACAAAAATCAACCCCGTCAAGCATAATGCAATCATCGGAGTTATGGCGAGAATAAAATATCAAAACCCAATATGAAAACCATCTTAATATACATCAATCTAAAACTTATATATAGTGTGCATCACAGTAAAACCGTTCAAATATCTGGATAAGGAAATATGCAAAAAAAAAAAAACCTTTTGAAAATCGTCGTGTGATGCACAGGTCACGGCATAAGTAGCGGACGGTTTAAAAAAAAACTAGATATATATATATATATATATATATATATATATATATATATCTTTTATTTAACATACACGTCCCGCCTGGTTACTAAATCAGATAGTAATAATTATGAAAACATACTGCTCAAACTGAAATCAATCCCAATCACATCAATAAATTGTCATGTGCGTCCGGCGCACACTGAAATCGAAACCAAATACAGATACCATGAATACCCACAAAACAAAACTAGGTGCAACAGGTGTGCACCAAAAACATCTGTCCAGTGCAACGGGCGTGCACGACTCACTATCAGGTGCATCTAATCTGCACAAAACCCCGATTTAGTGCATCTGGTGTGCACCAAATCGCATCAAGTGCGCCAAGTATGCGCAAGAATCCTAATCAGGTGCACATGGTGCACAAAAACATATATCGAATATCAAAATCAAAATCACAGTACAAAAATGCATGAAAACTAGGTCGAAACATAGGTCAAAATCATGTGTAACCCCCTATACACGAAATCAAATCAAAAATCTCAAATCATATAAAACCAATTCAAGGGTACTGGGTGTGTACTAAACAACATCAATACAACTGATATATGAAACACAAATAGAATGAAGGTACATACATGAAATACCAATCGTAGAACAAAAATCCTCAAAATACAAAAATCCAATCAATGAAAATATGAAATTCAAATCACTAGATCAAAATCGTAAACACTATCGTCAATGCGCGCATCTTTCCTCTGATATCGGCTGCTTCAAACTCGTCCCTTCGTAGCTGTGCAGACTGCGCTACCAACGGCAACACTCATATCTAGAGTCTCCCACGTAGTCGATCCCTTCACCTGATATCCGGACTACATTAAACTTTTCGATCGATCCATCAAAATCCCATACTCCCCGAGAGCTCAACACTCAAGTACAGTTTAAAAATATCCGGTACATACCCCAGCATCGATGATCCAGCTGTAGAAGGGCAAACCCAAGCCTCACTAATGGCACAGCGGAACTGCCGTAAACCCTAAGGTTCAAGGGCGTTCTCGTGGTCATTATGTCGAGTTAGGGTTTCATTCTTCTAGAGGGTCCATCGAAATACCTGCATGTTCTTCCGAATACTTTAAACTTAGGAAAATGGTTTTCTGATAATCGTTCGAACCCTTTAACTTCATCCGGACGGCATGTGAATACCCTTCGTCCGCACGCTAAGCAATGCTTCAATCCTCAAGAATAACCAATACTCTAATGGTTATCGCATTCGAGCCGCAGCTCCCTCTGCCAGTGCGCCCCGTGGTAACAGGAACCACCCTCCGACATCGACGAAGATAGATCAAAGGAACGAATGAAATGCGGTGCAAACAAATGTACATCCTAAGGCTCCTTAAGCAGGGTAGCGTATCGTAAGTATGCCGCGGACCATACCCACGGTACGTTACTCTACCTAAATCGCCTACTCCATCAACCAAGGGTCACCTAGACTTATACAGGGTTAAACCTAGCGCTCTGATACCAACTTTGTCACGACCCGAAAGTATGGAACGTGACCGGCACTTAGATTACGAAGCGTCTAGAGGCGCCACGTGACCTAAGTAAGCCGAAGCCCAGAAATCTAAACCATAAAAGAAGAAAAAGAAGAAAAGAAAAGAAAACAAGTATAAAAATATCAGCAAATTTTACCAAAAATTTCGGCAGAGTCTCCTCTGTAAAAAACTGGCCCCCAAACGGGTACAACAAGTATAATATAGATAAACAATAAAAAGCATCCCCAAACGGGTGCTAGCTCAACGCCAACAGGCGGAAACAACCACAACAAGCACAATAGTATACAACGCCAAAGGGCGAGGCTCAAAACTCAAAGAAGACAAAACCACCATATCAGAATAATACATGCGCGACTCTAAGGTCGAAATAAAAGACTGGTCCAATAAACTTATCAAGTAATACAAGTATGGTTGATGGAGCTTACTAGATACAAATGAATGAATAAAATACAATGGTGGTTCAGATACAAGTGAACCAACCTACCGTGCAAATCACCCTGAAATAAAAGATGTGCCAGCAAACTGCCCGGGAAACCTGTACATCGAACCTGTAAGGAATTTAGCACAACGGGGGTGAGTTGCCAACTCGTGAGTAGAAGACATTTACGAAAAGAAATCGAATGCACGACGCTATCCTAGGTCATAATAATACACTACTATATCCCAAACATCTAGTACTAGCAGGGTAATACTACGTGTAAGTGCAAATACTCCGTGTCGTGTCAGTGCCTCATATAGTACTAAGTCATATGAAATGAAATGCATGCACCATGAATGTAAAGTCACAAATCCTGAAATCCAGATATATATGTATGAGAACCTTTAGCCGTTATCATAGTAAAGTGTGTATAAGCATCTGAAATCTCAACAATGAAATCCATGGAAATCCGTGTCAAGTATCGACACAACACATGTAATCTCAAGTATCAATATGTCGGGCTCCGTCAGTCCGGATCGGCCCATATCATCAAATCCCACGACAACGGTCGGTATCCTCCGGATATCCGCCGCGCCAGACATCACCGGTAGGTAGCCTTCCCCTGCCAGGCTCATCGTCTACAACTCGATCTTCTTGCCCCGGGGTACCATACCGGGCCCACCATGTACCCGAGACGGTTCATCCACTCCTCGAATCGGGTCTCGAAATCCAACAGAAAACATAAAATCTCATGGTGGACGACACATACATCACGAGAAAACCGCAACTTTGTTTAAAAAGAGAGGAGGAGAGAGAGAGAAATTTTTATATAATTTTGCGGTTTTCCCCAAAAATCCAGAAATCTCATAGAAATCCAAATCTCAAAATCATGAGTAACTATATGATAAGTGTCGGCATATGCCCATAATACTGCATGATAACACGAAAATATGAATGTATGAATGTCTAAGTAATGAATATCATGTCTTATACTTATCATCAGAGAGTGATCACAATATTATATCGGTTTAGTTGTTAACTGATTCTATCAATAAATGATAATATGATCTAAAGTGTACGTGACATAGCAATTACCGATGATGATGTGTGTGAGCCGGCAAATAAGTGTGCGTGGAATATGCGCATCATCGGTAATGGTGCTGGTGTCCTAACAGGTAAGGTTTATACTGATTATAGCAACATATGTAAGAACATGCACCATGATGATTACAGTATGAATGTAAATACAGATGTGCATTATCCACTCCTCTGCGAAATACGAGTACAAGTACCACTATGTGAGTCGAACCTAAACTAGTGTCCATCTAACATCCTAAGGAACTAAACCTAAGAACTAGTCAGTAAGAAACTAGAGGCTACCTAAGGTCTGAATCAATATCTCTAATAGTCGGCGATCCCGCCTCAACAGCGTCACGTACGTAGTACGGCTTCCTCGAATCAAGAGTGCGGATCAATCATCAAATCTAAGCCTCGTACGGTAAAATCCATCGTACGGCATCCCAATGTCGGGGTACGGTCAAGTATCTCCTAGGTGTCTCCTCATTCGTATAATGTCATATGTATCATATTGTGATTAAGTCATACCGATATCTTATCGTCATCAAGTCACACCTATACGATATCGACATCAGGTCACACCTATATGATGTCGACATCAGGTCACACCTATACGATATCGACATCAGGTCACACCTATATGATGTCGTAATCAAGTCATACATATCCCAAATCGTGACCAATCACAAGTTACAGTCCGGGTACTATTTTAGAGTCCTATGTATCTCAACATCAACACTACCCATTATAATTTATATATACCTGTTCATTACCTCATTCTCTAATGATCCGCTAACATTTAATACGACCGTATAGTCAAGAATCACGGCATCAAGCCCAGTTATAATGTTTCATCATACCTCAGATACCATGTCACCTCAAAGAATCCCATGTACGTGTTGTATATATATATATATACCTATACCTAGTTCTATATATATATACACACTCATACGTACACACCATGTCGAGTTTCAGTGTGTGCGTGTGTGTTTCTATCTGAAACCTACGAACTTTTCCAAGGTACTCATCCTCTGATATAGTTTTCCTAAATCGGTCTAGTCCAGCCTAGGGTCAATACTAGGGTCCTACTAGGGTCACGTCTAGTTTCCTAATGTCAATAAGTACTATTCCTATTCTACGTTGCGGGGGTGCTAAACGCCATCCACCCGACTTCCCCCCGTAGATATGCATCTACTCACCTGGTCCATGTCTGCCGACGATGGTGTCGCCATCCTCCTCTTCATCGCCCGCAGTCCACTTGAAGGGTACCTAAACGCAAACATATAAATAGCACCGTAAACCGAATCACATACAAAAGTCAAACGATACAAGGAACAAGCATAGGTTAAAACCTATGTCCCGTCCACGCAAAAGAACCAAATACCGCTCGATATCGGCGTACAAACTCCGATGGATCGAGATAACATCAACAAACAACTCGTAGTTTTAAAACACATTACTTATATTATAAAACATGATTAAATCCATCGAAACCCTAAAATCAATCAAATCGTCCGTTTTCGAAAAACCCGAAAAATGTCGATTTACCGTTTTTCATCAAAACTTGACATTTAAATGAAACCAAAGGACATAAAACTCATTAAATAGCATATCTAGACTATACAAACTATTACTATATTTTTATTACATATATTTGTAGAAATTTGAATTTTCTAGTTTACAACCATTAACAATTTTCAACATTTTAAAGCAAAATACCACAATTCCACCACAAAACATGATTTCGCATGAATTAATGTCTTAAACTACAATTCATGATGATAGTGATATAATAAAACCATAATTATATTTTTAATCTCATTTATATAGAAATTTCCAAAATCTAGTTTACAAAATTATCAATTTTTATCACAATTTATCAATTATCCATAGAAACTAGCAATCACACTAAGTTTTTCTTTCCACCAACAAGTTAATACTCTTATTAAGACCAAAATCTAGTATTAACAATATTAATTGAGATTTATTTCACCAATAATTAGGTTTTATAGAAACCTAGTTAGCAAAATTTCCTAATTTAAACCATTTTCAATGAAAAATTTACAATTCAACAATCATGCAAGATTTTCCAAATCCAAAAGTGTTAAACTAACTATTATAACCCTAAATAATTAACAAAAATCATAACTTGAATTTAGAAACCCTAACTTGAATTTTTAAAATTGAACATAGAACTAATTCATTAAATCTAATTAAGTTTAAATGAACATCTAAAACAATAAATCAAAAGAAAGAAATTATACCTCCCAAAATATGAAATCCAAACTAGAAATGAGCCTCCAAAATGCATGCTTTCCATCTCCAAAATCCATGTAAAAATGAGTAAGGAATAAAGGGTATGAAATAAATAGGATTTTGTGGAATTTTAATGGAATTTTTGATGTATTTTTGATCATTTTTGAATAAAAAAGAGGTGGAAAATAGGGGGGGCAGCCATGGTGGGGTTGTGGCCGGCCTAAGTGAGGAGAGTGAGAGAAAGAAGAGAGTGTGCAAAGTGTGTGGAAGTTTCAAGAAGAGAAACATCATTAAATGTCTTTTCATGTATTTATTTATTTATTTATTTACTATAGCAACTCAAGAAAGCTCTAGAAATTAGGAAAAATTTGCAAATAAATTTTTCATGATACACACTAATTTCTAATATGCCATGGTTCATTTTTATAAATTAAACCATTTAAATTTGTAATTTACACTAATTTAGTGTAAAAATAAAGCTTATGTTAATATTTAAAATAATTAATTTAGGAAAAATATTTTATTAAACTAAAAATTTATAAGTGGATAAATAAACACTATTTACTAGTAATTTCATAATTAAAATAGATATTTTTAAAATTATAATGAAAAACAATCACGGTTTGGTTTTACGAAAATACATTTTACTTTACCGAAAATCCTAAAATTCACTTAAACACTTTTATTCATTTAATTATTTATTTAATCACTTTTAAAATGTTACACGTGGCCAACTCCGCTTCAATTTGAGTCCGCTGTTGCAAACAGGATGAAAGCTTTTTATCAATTTCTAGCATGGCAGCTTCGCAGTCCTGCATGACCCGCTCGGTGAAGTCAAGCATCCTCCTTAGCGTCAACCCATCCGAAATACATCGTTGGAGGTTGTCGAAAATAGCTTTTAACTGCGCAACATTCGCTTCAACCTAGGCACGCAACCGGACGGATTCACTGGAGGCCGCCTCATGTTCCTTTCGTCTCAGAGCCGCCTCTTGTTCAAAATGATGAATGAAAGGAACACTATGCTCCACCCACGCAGCCCGCTGAGAGTTCGAGTCCAACACCTCAGGAGTGAGACATTTAAGCTCAATCTCGTGCAGGCAAGCCTCGATCTTCCTGCAATAATCAACTTAAGAACCGGCAAAATCTTCATTATGGAAGTTCATGAGTGTCACCAGCATTGGATTGACTTCGATAGAAAAATCCAAAGCAGAAGTGAGGGCCTCAGCATTGAGATCTTTGATAAACTCGCTTAACGATCGCCGGCTATTCGCGGCGCCCCTGGAGTATGTACGTTTAGCGAAGGGCCCCACGGGCATTAAAATGCGAGACTCAAAAGGAGCTGGAGCCGGTGTAATCGCTGCACAATGAATTACGGTCAAATTTCGACTCGGGAGACAAAGAAAACACCTGGGGGATGGAATCTATCGTATCGGCTGTGGTAGGCGGCAGAATAGGGAGTACCGGAGGAGCGGCTATTCTTTCGCTTCCTCCCCCGACCCATGATGCTGTGGTAAATGGAAGGAAGGCTTAGAAACAATAAGTCTACTCATAAAAAAAGAGGGGGTGAAACATTAGGTGAAGAATATACTAACCAATACCAGAAGGTGCAATGATTTTCGACTGAAAGGAAAAGTGTGGGTTTAACACCTGGTATAAATGGTCGAAAATTACTCCTGCAGAGTTGCGACAATATACAGTCAATACAAGCAGGATTGTATCCACAGTGAAACAAATAATTGAGAAACCTATACCTTCCAAGATTTGAGGAGGCACAGAAGAAAGCGAAGGGACAATGACCATCAAAACAACGGCCGGCGACACCTCTTCAGACGGCATAGCCTCAGGGTTTACCGCGCCTATGCTCAAGACCAACGGAATCTCATTAGAAGGGCTTGACAGGATAGATAAGCTCGAAAACAACAACCCAAGGACTACCTGATAGATCAGGGACCGAAACCGCGCCGGAAGCGTCGCCAAGCATAACGACTTCTTCACTCTTTCTTGGGGGAATAGATTCTGCACCCATAGCTTCATCCCCTGACTCGACGATGGCTGTCGTAACGCTCACGACACCCGCCGATAATAAGGAGCCACAAGGAGAAAAAGCAGCAGTCTGGACAGTCCCACATTCCCGAGAAAGAGTAGCCACTTCGGGCTCTGTAATCGTTAGCGTCTGACCTGCCACACAATCGCCAGGACTTGGCCCTGCGTAAAAGAAAATATGTATGTCAAAATTCGAGGACCGAGTTCTAATAAAGGAAACGTTACCTTGAAGTAGCTTTCCAGTTTCTTCCTGAGCTGCACGTGTGATCAGTCGAAAATATTGTATATTTTAGCCGGTAATTTCCCCATCTTTTGCATACACTTAGAGGTGTTCGGCATTCATATTCTACATATTAACAAATCTGTCACAAAATATGAGATTTCATGTAGTAGACTTTTAAACCGACACTTTAAAGGAAATTAACCGCATTTCATGGCATCGCATCATTTCTGTATTTGCGCAACACTTGTCTTGAGTATGTGCAGGAAATACGGAAGGAAAACAAAGAGCTGATCAACATTACGCCAGCTAAATCATTTCAGATCTGGTAGCATTTCAGAGGGAGAAATACAATTCTATATATCAAACAGAGGTCCAAAAGTCAGCCCAAGACTACCACAGAGAGCACAAGGCCCAAGGCCCCAAAAGCGCCGCTCTTCCGCGGCATAAGAAGGCTTGCGCCGCGCAAGCGCGGCTGTTATGCCACGTCAGCAGGAAATGTTTTGGCACTATTCATTTCTCTGGTCCCACAGTCCTTTCTGACACTTCAAAGTCCAGAACTATCTCGAAGCTACTGCCAGATCAGCATAGAAGATTAAGAAAGGCTAATCCTAATTAAGCTCCTAACTAATCCTCTTCTAGAAGCTCCCTCCTAACTAATCACATCTAGAAGCCTCCCTCCAACTAACTTCTTCTAGAAGCCTCCTTATAACAACCTTCTTCTAGAAAGCTCTCTCCAACAACCTTCTTCTAGAAGCCTCCTTATAACAACCTTTTTCTAGAAACCTCCTTGTAACAACCTCATTCTAAAATTTTCCTTCCAACAAACTTTTTCTAGAAGATTCTTTCTAACAACCTCATTTTGGAGGGAAAATTCAAATTCAAATGAGGTAGTTCATTTTGGAGGGAAAAGTTGTTCATTTTGGAGGGAAAATTCAAATTCAAATGAGGTAGTTCATTTTGGAGGGAAAAGTTGTTCATTTTGGAGGGAAAATTCAAATTCAAATGAGGTGGTTCATTTTGGAGGGAAATTCAAATTTCATCTAACTAACTTTTGGAGGGAAATTCAAATTTCATCCAACAAACTTTTGGAGGGAAATTTGAATTTCATCTAACAAACTTTTGGAGGGAAATTCAAATTTCATCCAACAAACTTTTGGAGGGAAATTTGAATTTCCTCAACAAACTTTAGGAGGGAAACTTAGAATTTGAAATCCTAGATCTAGGGTTAGTTATCTATAAATAGGAGCCTAAATCTAAGGGTTGGGGTTGTTCATCATTAGTTCACCATTAGTTAAAAATAATTCCCTCTTTCATCATCTTCTTCCACAAGTCTCGTGACAAGGCTTGTGCGAAACCCTAACCCTAATTCCACTCTAAATCCAAGATCTTGAGTACCAAATCAAGCGAGAAGCCTTCAACCTTTTAGGAGCCGAGCCGATCTTCAATCGGGCAAGTGATCCAAGCCGATCCGCGATCCACGGAGACGAGCGAAGCCAAGTCGACGATCAGTTCTTCCTCTTGTAGTTCTTGAGCGAATGTAACTAAATTGTTGATATAAATAAAAGGTGAAATTCGTTAATCTTGCTTTCTTTTAATTCTTGCATCATGATTAGATCTCAATTTGTAATTGTTGCTCTTGTTGTGATGTTCGAGTAAAACTCCGCTCGTTAAGGAGTCGAGACGATTGTAGAATGATGATGTAACAAATTCTAATACTATTTTTAAGTCCTACGAGTTTTGTAAACCCTAGCAAGTTCAAGAATCGATGACCTAGTTTTGTAGCGATGCTTTCTTGATTGTGATCGCTCGAAATTAGGGATCAACGATCGTTTCTTGAATTTACTAGAGGCTAGAATGTGAATGACATCGACGAAAGAACAAGGGATAAGATGAAACCCTAGTTTCACAAGAAATCCCTAATTCTCATCGATGATCATCGATCTAGTATCAATTCATCGAAGGATAAGAATACGTAATTGTAAGTTACATCACATCTATAGATCCGATCGATTCCTACGAGCCTCATTTCGATTCTTGAGATTTGGTTTGGAAAAATCAACAAAAGATCAATTCTTGATTCTATCTTTTAATGCTTTCTTAGATCTAGTTTTTTCTCTTTCTTGAACATCAACTACAAATCATGAATTGTTTTGTTTTCTTTCTTTAAAGTTTCAATTCATCTAATTCGAAAGACGAACGATTACACTTTCCCTGTGGACGATCCGCACTCACATACTAACTACAATCCGACACCGTAGTTGATTGCGGTCAAATAATTTTTGGTTGTGATTTCTTTACTATTCGATTCGATTTATTACAATCACAGAAATTATAACAATCAAATGGCGCCGTTGCCGGGGATAGTGCGCTAATAGTTCGTATTTTGAAATTTGAGTTGAACAATTTATTCCATTATATTTTTTAGATCTAAATTCGTGCAAACACTAATACGTGTGTTGTGATTTGTTGCGAGAAAATCTGGAATCATTGGAGCTGGAGAAAAATTTTTCTGAGCATTCCAGAGAGCTGTGTAGGTGAACAGGAGCTTGTACAGAAAATTTTCTACACTGATCCCAAAATTCCGCGGCGGAAGGGCGGCAATAGGCAGCATTTGCGGCGGAAGAGCCGCGGTTCCAGCTCTTCTCTGTGCCAATTTTTCTCTGTGAGACACTTACTTTCTTATCTCCTTCTTTCTCTGCTCCAACTAATATTTTGTGCAGGTTTCTTTGCAAATAAATCGCAGCGCCGCAAAGCAAAATAAATTTGTGCGTGTTTTTTATTCTTGTGGTTGTTGCATATTAATACGGAATTTAAGGGGCACGACCAAATCCAAATTAGGTGGGGATTTCATTACCCTTCCTAGGCCCCGAAAATCGCAAAACTTGCATCCGCATTCGACCCTCATTAATTAAAAGAAATCTAGAGATGACTCTAAGGACCGTCGCGCTCAATTAGGACAAGAGAAGGCCGTGGGTAATTCATTGTTTATCTGCGTTTTCCTGTGGTGCCTAAGGCGAGTGTGTCTAAGGCTAGTGGTTATTAATTAGGCCCACTGTAGTGGTGGTTCCTTCCCACTTACCTGGCACTTATCCGGCCACAGGGGAACAAAGAGGCAGTGGAGGATTTTATCCCGCGACTTGTCTTTTGGCAGTTAGGAGCGGTCTAGAGTTTGACCTAGGTGACTCCTAGATTTTAGGGTTTTGTGTGTTGCATTTGTTGTGTTGCATCATATTTTCAAAAATCCGTCCAATTTTTAAAACAAACACCGCATTCATATCATTCCCCTAATTATAAATTCACGCTGCCACTTGTACTAACCCTTTTTAGTGCAAGATAGGCTGGACACGGGTGTCTAGTGCCCGTTAGTCCGCGTTTCCTTTTATCGACCCTAAAGTCGGTATTTCTTCATTTACCTTTCTTTACCCACCACCACACCCACATCGATGGATCCACCTCCTTCGAACTTCTTTTCCACTACTCTGCCGCCGTCCGTTGGTGCGCAGAATCCACCTCGCATCTCTCTCCAAGAGAGATGTTATCCAACACGAGGCCCACTTTCCACCTGTCTTTCCACACCACCAGCCAACGGGGAAAATTTTCAAATAAAACCCCAATACATCAACCTTCTACCAAAATTTCACGGTCTCGAGTCTGAAGACGCATACGTGTTTATCACGAAATTTGAAAATGTATGCGCAATGATGGGTACCTCACAGTTGTCTGTGGATGCTTTCCGTCTTCGTCTTCTCCCATTCACTTTGTGCGATTTAGCCGAGAAGTGGCTATATAACACTACCGCACATTCTATTTCAAATTGGGACGAATTCGTTAAAGCATTCCTTAAGAAATTCTACCCACATCACAAAACAGCTCGAATCCGTAGCAAAATCTATCAATTCACCCAGCTTCCAAATGAAACATTTTCAAAATGAAACATTTTCAAAATGTCTTGACCGCTTCAAGGATCTGTTAGTCCAATGTCCACATCACGGCATCCCGAGATGGGAACTGTGCCGAATCATTTATGAGGGCATTACTCCTTACACAAGACAGACCCTTGAATCCATGTGTCAAGGCAATTTTATGACCAAAGATGATAGGGAAGCCTGGAAATTTCTAGAAGATTTCGCTGAAAAATCTTTACAGTGGGAGGGTGTGAGTCAATCGTTTAGGGATGGCAATGATATTTCCATAGAAGTTAGAGCTGAAATTTCAGCTTTACACAAGAAATTTGACGCTATGGAAAATAAATTTTTAGCCGCTGCCCTAAGTCAAATATCACTCTCCAAAACTGTATGTGGTTGTTGTTCTGATCCGTCTCACTTGACGGAAGAATGTCCGTTTCAAGGTCCTGAGCATACCAATTCATCATTTCAAAGACCTAGAAACGATCCATCTTCCTCCACATATGATCAGGGTTGGAGGAATAACCCTAACTTTGCTTGGAACCAATCACAATTTCAAAACACGGTTCCAAACACGAATCATTTCCAAAGGGTTTCTTCACCACAACAGCACCCACCACTTCAATTGAGTCAGCACCCCTTCCAATCACAAAACTCCCAAAATCCGGCCAACACTTTTGCACCGTCTAGTCCTTTGCAATTGACCGGTACAGATAATACCTCTGCACTAGCACAAACCTTGGATACCTTCATGAAACAATCCATCCAAGGGACGGCGAGTTTGCAATCTTCCGTCGAAAATGTAATGAAGATCATTATCTCTCAAAATGAAAATATCAAATCGATGGAAGAACAAATTGCACAACTAAAAGCCGAAATGAGTGCACGAGAGAAAGGGAAACTTCCAGCTCAACCTTTACCCAATTCTAGCTATTCACATGATGTGGATGCAATCACGTTGAGGTCTGGAAGAGTGCTTGACCATCACCTTGGGGAAGAGTTTGATGATACTGATAAATCATTCAATAACACCCCGGCTGAAACCTTTCCACACACTTCTTACCCCAGTTCTTCTACCCTACCATTTTCTTCCGAGCCTATTCTTCATTTCCCAAAAGGCTCGCCACTACAGCCCACCTCTTTTACCCCTCCACGGACGATCCCCACTTCTATTCCGGGATCGATTCCACACACACTTTCTTCTCCTATGATGGACCCAGCGCTTATGGCTAAAGCACCTTATCCTAATCGGTTAAGGGCTAACACACCGAGTCCACATATGGAGAAGATCATGAACATTTTTAAGCAAGTAAACACCAACATCCCTCTCCTAGATGCTATCCAACAAGTTCCTTCCTATGCGAAAACTCTTAAGAACTTGTGCACTAGGAAGAGGAAGAATCCAGTGCCTAAGAAGATTTTCATGGAAAAGACAATAGACACGGCTTTCCCCCAACAATTACCGAGGAAACGTAAGGATCCTGGATATCCTACTATTTCCGTTTCTATTGGGGAAAAACACATTAACCGTGCTCTATTAGATCTTGGCGCTAGTGTTAACTTGCTTCCATATTCTGTTTATGAGCAATTAGGAATCGGAGAGTTGAAGCCAACCAATTGCACTCTCCAGATGGCTGACCGATCAATCACCAAACCTAGGGGTGAACTGGAGGATGTGTTAATAAAAATCGGAGAATTTATATTCCCGGTAGATTTTATTGTAATTGATACACAGCCTGTAGCGAACCCACGGAATCAAATTCCGGTGATTTTAGGTCGCCCCTTTTTGGCCACTTCCAACGCAATAATCAACTGTCGTAACGGTTCTATGACCCTATCTTTCGGGAATAGGTCAATTGAACTGAACATTTACAAGTTGGGAAGTGTACCCTCCGAACCTATTGCTCAGGTCTGTTCTGTCGACTTAATGGATATCGACAGCAGCGAATTTGATGATCCTCCTGATATCGATCTTGACTCTTTTCATTCGTTATTGTTTGACCCAACTATGTATCATACACATACGGACTCTTCCACCGAGATGTTCGGGTCAACAACTAACACTGATTATGAAATGCCTTTAGAGTCTGAAGATCACCCCGCACTTTGTGATGACATTATTCATCGGGGTATTGATGGAACTTTTGAGGAGATCTTCGCTGATGAACTCGCATTTTTGAATGACACGGGTGTTGAGATGAATCATGTCCCAATCAATGAAATTGAACCTCCACCCCTTCGTCTGAACTGTAAAAAGAATGCGAGTAATCCATCACAATCACTGCATCGTCTCTCCAAAATGAGACGCACACACATTCTCTTCCACCACTTACCTTTTACCCACTTCTTCTTCCACCAACCCGAGCACTGCATTGATAAAATTTTCGAATGGTTGGTGTTAACATTTGGTCTTTGCAAAGCTTGGCATCGACCACTGATTTTTGACCCCCTCATATGATTTTAAAAGATTAACATTGCATAAGTTTGGGGGGGTATATCGGGCTCTTGAAAAGACTATTTTTACAAAATGATGAGCCAAAAATAAGTTTGAGGGAGGATCTTCACTTAAATATTTTGCCCCCACTAATAAATTCCTCCCAAGCTTACAGGTTTTTCCAGATTTAGCAGATGGCAACAGTGAGGACACTGTTGAAAACAAGTTTGGGGGAGGTTTGTGCTTATTTTCGCATCATTTGCATATCATTTGCATAAGCACAAAACATTTTTTTAAAAACCTATAAAAATTAAAAAAAATTCAAAATTATAAAAATATTTTTTGTACATAAATAAGATAATGAAAGTTTAGATAGTGAAAAATTACATCCATGAGATTAGAAAAATTTTAGAAAACTAAGAAAATCAGAAGTTTTCTTATACGAACTAGTAATAAGTAGTTATGAGCCGTTGTCCCAAGGGTTAGTAAGATGAAGGACGTCACTAATCTGAGGATAAAAATAAGTCTGAAAAATAGTTTCTATTCTGGAAGCCAAACATTTTGAACGTTGCTACCCTGCTATTCGCACTTACACACGTCTTGAAGCCTGGGATAGTAGAGGATACCTTGAAATGCTCTTGTCTTAAAGCCAAAAGTATGAAAAGAAAAATGTGTTTTAAAGTGGTGAAAAAAATGGACACTGGTTTTGTTATCACCAAGGGAAATAAAAAAATATATAGCAAAAGGGTGCTTCTTCACCTAGTGCCCCAAGGTCAACTGGTCTGGGAGTCACTGCTATGCCTAAGGTGGTGCAAGACGAGGAAAATACACCAAGCAAGCAAGCACATTAGTAATCGGTCGGTTAGTACCTCAACAAGTATTAACGGTCGCATGAAAGTGTGTAAGCAATCTCGTTTGCCAAGAAGTACTGAGGCTGATGGGCAAGAGTATGATAGCTTGAATTGAATTCTCCGGGTGTAGGGATGTCTTTACACACACGCAGGGTGATATGATCGATGTTTGGAATAAAGATAGGAATGAAGAATAAGACGATGTTTTATTGAGGGAGGACGTGATTTCTAACATCTTTTCATGACCATTAAGATAGGGCTCATGACAACCGAAAAGCTAGCTTAGTTGGAAACCCTAATTTTCAAGGCTTTTCTTTTACAATTCTTTTCTTTAAATGTAATATTCATGATCTTTCTTTTATTATTGGATTTTGTGGGTGCAATCCGCTGAAAACCCTCAGGAGACAACACTCCTCCTACTAGGGACACCTAGAGGTTTAAAGGCTTGTTGCACGTGCTCAGTGCAATCGTGTTGCCTACGAAAGTGTGCTAGTTAGTTTTTCTCTTTCTTTCTTTTCTCCTTCTCTTTTTAATAAAACATTCGCTCGAGACGATCGAAATTAAGTTTGGGGGTATTTGATCAGTCGAAAATATTGTATATTTTAGCCGGTAATTTCCCCATCTTTTGCATACACTTAGAGGTGTTCGGCATTCATATTCTACATATTAACAAATCTGTCACAAAATATGAGATTTCATGTAGTAGACTTTTAAACCGACACTTTAAAGGAAATTAACCGCATTTCATGGCATCGCATCATTTCTGTATTTGCGCAACACTTGTCTTGAGTATGTGCAGGAAATACGGAAGGAAAACAAAGAGCTGATCAACATTACGCCAGCTAAATCATTTCAGATCTGGTAGCATTTCAGAGGGAGAAATACAATTCTATATATCAAACAGAGGTCCAAAAGTCAGCCCAAGACTACCACAGAGAGCACAAGGCCCAAGGCCCCAAAAGCGCCGCTCTTCCGCGGCATAAGAAGGCTTGCGCCGCGCAAGCGCGGCTGTTATGCCACGTCAGCAGGAAATGTTTTGGCACTATTCATCTCTCTGGTCCACAGTCCTTTCTGACACTTCAAAGTCCAGAACTATCTCGAAGCTACTGCCAGATCAGCATAGAAGATTAAGAAAGGCTAATCCTAATTAAGCTCCTAACTAATCCTCTTCTAGAAGCTCCCTCCTAACTAATCACATCTAGAAGCCTCCCTCCAACTAACTTCTTCTAGAAGCCTCCTTATAACAACCTTCTTCTAGAAAGCTCTCTCCAACAACCTTCTTCTAGAAGCCTCCTTATAACAACCTTTTTCTAGAAACCTCCTTGTAACAACCTCATTCTAGAATTTTCCTTCCAACAAACTTTTTCTAGAAGATTCTTTCTAACAACCTCATTTTGGAGGGAAAATTCAAATTCAAATGAGGTAGTTCATTTTGGAGGGAAAAGTTGTTCATTTTGGAGGGAAAATTCAAATTCAAATGAGGTAGTTCATTTTGGAGGGAAAAGTTGTTCATTTTGGAGGGAAAATTCAAATTCAAATGAGGTGGTTCATTTTGGAGGGAAATTCAAATTTCATCTAACTAACTTTTGGAGGGAAATTCAAATTTCATCCAACAAACTTTTGGAGGGAAATTCAAATTTCATCTAACAAACTTTTGGAGGGAAATTCAAATTTCATCCAACAAACTTTTGGAGGGAAATTTGAATTTCCTCAACAAACTTTAGGAGGAAAACTTAGAATTTGAAATCCTAGATCTAGGGTTAGTTATCTATAAATAGGAGCCTAAATCTAAGGGTTGGGGTTGTTCATCATTAGTTCACCATTAGTTAAAAATAATTCCCTCTTTCATCATCTTCTTCCACAAGTCTCGTGACAAGGCTTGTGCGAAACCCTAACCCTAATTCCACTCTAAATCCAAGATCTTGAGTACCAAATCAAGCGAGAAGCCTTCAACCTTTTAGGAGCCGAGCCGATCTTCAATCGGGCAAGTGATCCAAGCCGATCCGCGATCCACGGAGACGAGCGAAGCCAAGTCGACGATCAGTTCTTCCTCTTGTAGTTCTTGAGCGAATGTAACTAAATTGTTGATATAAATAAAAGGTGAAATTCGTTAATCTTGCTTTCTTTTAATTCTTGCATCATGATTAGATCTCAATTTGTAATTGTTGCTCTTGTTGTGATGTTCGAGTAAAACTCCGCTCGTTAAGGAGTCGAGACGATTGTAGAATGATGATGTAACAAATTCTAATACTATTTTTAAGTCCTACGAGTTTTGTAAACCCTAGCAAGTTCAAGAATCGATGACCTAGTTTTGTAGCGATGCTTTCTTGATTGTGATCGCTCGAAATTAGGGATCAACGATCGTTTCTTGAATTTACTAGAGGCTAGAATGTGAATGACATCGACGAAAGAACAAGGGATAAGATGAAACCCTAGTTTCACAAGAAATCCCTAATTCTCATCGATGATCATCGATCTAGTATCAATTCATCGAAGGATAAGAATACGTAATTGTAAGTTACATCACATCTATAGATCCGATCGATTCCTACGAGCCTCATTTCGATTCTTGAGATTTGGTTTGGAAAAATCAACAAACGATCAATTCTTGATTCTATCTTTTAATGCTTTCTTAGATCTAGTTTTTTCTCTTTCTTGAACATCAACTACAAATCATGAATTGTTTTGTTTTCTTTCTTTAAAGTTTCAATTCATCTAATTCGAAAGACGAACGATTACACTTTCCCTGTGGACGATCCGCACTCACATACTAACTACAATCCGACACCGTAGTTGATTGCGGTCAAATAATTTTTGGTTGTGATTTCTTTACTATTCGATTCGATTTATTACAATCACAGAAATTATCATCAATCAACGTGCAACTTGTTTATGGGCGGTAGACAGGGCGGAAGGAACATCCACCAAAGGAAGGTCAGCAGGAGGAATACTGCTTGAGCCTGCACCTACGGCCAAAACAGCATCGCGTTCCCTTGCCGCATGCTTCCCGTGCTTCCTTTCAGTCCGAGCAGTGAGAAATGACCTCCCTAAGACCTCCGACAGGGGGACGTCATCGTCTGAACCGAGTTTTGCCTCCGGAGCCGCCACGGCGTCCATCATCGGCTGCTTCAGCAATGCCTCCTATGGTGACTTTAGGATGGTCGTGACCATAGTAGCTGGCTCTAGAAGGCTTGCTGCATCGCCACTTGGGATTGGCACTGCACTTGGAATGACCTGAGTTACGGTAGTTCCTGCAGTGGGGTGAAAAGAAGGGTCAGATCATGAATAAAAAGGGTAAAGGCGTAATGAAATGAATTATACCAAGGCCTAAAGAAGCGCAGTGCCTCTCTTCCTCCTCGAACGTTGTGAGGGAAGCCGCAAGAGCCTCTTCGGTAGAAATACCTGTTTAAAAAAAGGGCATCAATAGAAGCATAATAAAGAGAAAAGGGATAGCTGCAGAAGAATATAACTGAAGTATACCTGATTTCGCGATAGTGATCAATGCCGCTTCCTCGTGAGCCAGTCGCTCGGAAGCCGCGAGGGCAGCCTGTAAATCAGTATCGGTCATAGACGCGTCGAACAAACCCTCATTGGTGCCATATTCGCACAAGCCCTCGCTATAGGGAGCATGTGGTTCCTGGACGAATACGACATCGACAGAAAATATAGACTTCTTCTTTTTCTGCGAGTGGACACCAGCTGCCGATGACAAGAGATTGCACTTGACAGGCATTTTCGGGTGGCGGGTCCCGATTTCCGTACCAGCGACAGATTCCGGGGACGTTACGGCTACTGCAGTTGCGGGAACACCCGATTGAAGCTTCTCAGGGAAAGCTCGTAGGACCATAGCCGTAGTATCTTCTCTTAAGGAGGGACGAACGGCAGTCCATTGTTTTAAGGGGACAGATGGATTACTAGCGGGGACTGCATCCTTGTGATCGAGTAACAACCGCCTTTCTTCCCTGATAACAGCACCCGTCGCATGCTGGTACCATGGCACATAAGCGTTTGAAGCTTTCAGCACATAGCTCAGCTCGCTAATGGGAAAATTGGACCTCGTATTTAATTGCATAAAGTGGTGCAGCGCACTGAGAATACCCTCCTCCGTAGTAGCCGGCTCGGCTAAAAATGCCTCGAGAGGAACACCCTGAGTATTACCCGACTGTTGGGCGATGCGGCGCGGGTTGTACCTCGGGAACAATGCCGAGGCATTTTGTCTGAATACTAAAAAGCCCGGCCTAATGAATACAAGTGAAAGATCTCCCGAGCCTTCAATGTGGAAGCCCCGTCTTTGAAAGTGGCGCGCAGCTGTTGCACCACTTTAGTAGATTCCCTGCCGATGGTTAAGACTTTATCGAAAAAAGTCATATTATCCCCAACCATACGTGGGCGAAGGACCAACCGTCGAGCCTCTTGCTGCGACGGATCTAACGCAGAAGCGTCAACCAGATACATGGCCCGTGAAAAGTTGTAGCTGTAAAGAAGCGGGTCATTTGTGAACACCGAAAGCACCCAGCACGTGCATCTCGACCCAGGACATGAAGTAGTGCAACGGAAGATGTACAGGTTTTACCCCTGGCTGAGTAGTATCTGCCGCTAAGCTCAGGCCATGATATAGATGAGCTAGCCCTGCAATCCTAACAACTATACACATCCCTATGATAATGCAGTGGTCCGGATAAAAAATGGACGACCTCATATAGCGAGGGTGCATCGGAAGCTCAAACCAACTCAAACACAGGACGATGAACCCCAGAAAGAACGTCTCTTCATTGATGTCTGAAGCAGCGAGCTTTGCAAAAGCGATGACCGGAGTGTCTGGAATGAAGAAATTTTTTAGATCCGCTTCCGCCGTGGGCTGATTATCCAAACCGAAACCAAATGGGTCGTCAAGCTTGTTGAATTTCATGGCTTGTTTTGATAAGGCTTCTGGGCGAAGAAAGCGGGCGATGAAATCTGCGAAGCCTACTCCGTGCCCTCCAGACTCTAAAAACAGACTCTCATAAATGTTCAACACCTTGATTAGGCTCGGGAACCGATGTTGAATAGCATTCTCCGTAGTGAGACCCATTACCACTGATTTGGTGGCAAAGATATACTCATCAGGGGGAAGTATCTTCTCGTAATGTTCCCCTCTGACGGGTAGGCCTGAAATTTTGCAAACTACTCTAAGGAAATTGAGACTTCCCGGTCCGATATAACAAATGTGTGGGTTGGGATGTTCCACTGTTCCAGAAAAGCCTTAACCCACCATACATGAGGCGCATGATATTGGAAGAGGGAAGCATATATAGCAGGATACAGCTCAAGCTTCAGAAACAGAGACTTCTTGGCCGACAATATATACCGGGCCCACTTTAGGTAGACGGCTGATTGGCGAGGAGTTAACCCTATCATATAGACTTATCCCGAAGGGCGCGTCTCATCTTGACATATGCGCCGCCCCAAAATATCAAAAGCCATCGGTGGCTGTACGGGTATTGATGCCATAGAAGGCTGAAGGAGACCTTCCGAAGTCCAGTTAACCTTTTCTACAGCGTAATTCACTTGAGGCGAATCGGCATAATGGATTGCTGAAATTGGCTTCTAGGGCGCTGCACAAGAAAACTCACGCCGACCCTGAATAATCTGATTGTACCACGACCCCCATAGGTGAAGAGATTTCTGCTCTGGGTCATGATCTTTATTAAGCGCAAAGGCTTCCCGATCCACGGACGCGTTGGCGAAGGCGCTCCCTGAACGTACAAAAGGGAAAGAAGAGTCGGAAGCCATAGTACCTACACAAAGAGAGATGGGGGTTAGTTATCAACGCTATGTTCTGAATTCTGACACTTGGTACTTAAAAATTATACCGCGCTGCTATGCAGAAGAAAGGGACAAAGGGGGACCCACAAAATTAAGGTGATGTCCCATCATGGATGGGGTAGTCAGTCATTAAGGATGGAATCCTAAAAGGATTCTCATTTAATGGGAAACCTCATTGGGCTAAGGATTTAAACTCCCTCGAATGCTGTGCTCTGCAAACAGATTTCACATTTTTCAACTTTAATTAAGAGGGGAATAAAATTCCCCAAAAATTTCTAAGAGCTATGCTCTGTAAAAACAATGGGATAATCTACCAGAACCCTCAAAAGCAAAGCTTTTTAACAGGGCGAAACCACAAGATCTTTAAGATCTGAAAGAAAAATCCTAGAAACTCTAAGAGTTATTCATGGAAAATGAGCAATGCTCTGATTAATGAGTTAAGAAACCCTAAAATTCATTTTAAGATCTACGATCTACGATCTACGAAGACCAAAGCTTTGTTCATGGGTTCGATTATAATCCTTACCAAATTTTGGGGCAGAGTTCTAACTCTAGAAAGGTTTTTTTTTTGGGCAGAGATCTAAGCTCTGAAAGGAGAATTGAATTCTCAAAAAAGAACAAGAGAAGATGAATAACAGTCATCTCAAGGGCCAAAGGCCTTACTTATAGGCACAGAAAGACGATTCAACTTCTAAAAAGACCCAACGGTGGAAAAGCTGCCACCGCTGCACACACGTGTGAGCCACGTGAGCGCAACGGTGGGGGGGGAGCATTTGTTTCCCCCAATAAAAAGCAAGGCT
The DNA here is from genome assembly GCA_030015575.1 of Agapanthus africanus. Classification (NCBI taxonomy): domain Eukaryota; kingdom Viridiplantae; phylum Streptophyta; class Magnoliopsida; order Asparagales; family Amaryllidaceae; genus Agapanthus; species Agapanthus africanus. The sequence continues at coordinate 225,658,518 of JASDDO010000006.1, read as the reverse complement.
CTATTCAAAATTTGAAAGGCAGCGCCTTACGTTCCTTGCATGAGGGCGCCAGCGCCAAGAGATAAAAACACTGAGGCAGCACTTCACGTGCATTGCACGAGGGCACCAGCGCCAAGAGTTAAAAATTCTTAGGCAGCGCCTCACGTGCCTTACACGAGGGCTCCGGCGCTAGAACTAAAAGCTCTCTGTTAGACAGAGCAATTGGATCAAAGATCCAACGGAGATGATAAATTATCAAAATGCAGAATTAAATTCCGTTGAGGAACTATTCCTCAAATCGTTCTAAACAAGAAAGATTACTCTCTATAAAACCGAGAGTCGTTGGATTAAAAATACAATGGCGATTAAAGAGTCACCGATGGACAGAATAAATTTTGTGTTGGAAAATATTTCCTTAATCTTGTTAAAAACAAGAAAAATATCTTCTGTAAAATAGAAGTCCTTAGATCAAAGATCCAACGGTGGGTAAAATCCACGAATCAATTAGGATCTCTCAATGAGAGATTTCTTCAACTAATCAACAAACTACTTCTTACTATATAAAGGACCCAAGACCTTAAGTCTAAGAAAGAGGACCTCCCATAAACTTAAAAAAAAAAAGAGAGAAAGCTTTGAAAGAAGAGAAATTGAATTCTCGAGGAAGAAGAATTCTCATCTTGGAAATTTTAGGTAAACAAAAAGTAGAGAAAGATCCCGTGGATCATTAAAAGAGAGAGAGAGAGAGAGAGTGAGAGAAATAAGGAGTGCTTAGCACTCAGTGACTGGCGCTCAGCGCCCAACGCCTCACGTGTCTCTCACGTAGGCGCTACAAAATAAGGAGTGCATAGCACTCAGTGATTGGCGCTCAGCGCCCAGCGCCTTACGTGCCTCTCACATGGGCGCTACAAAATAAAGGAGTGCTTAGAACTCAGTGAGCGACGCCTAGCACTCAGCGCCCAGTGCCTCATGTGGGCGCCACAGAATAACACTCATCATTCAACACCTGGCGCCTAGTGCCTCGCGTGCTTTGCACGTGGGCGCTTTAAAGAGTGCTCAGCACTCCACATAAAGAAAATAAGTGGGAAAAGAGTAAAGTGTCCAACATTTATTGGGCAAATCCCCCATGACTAAAACCCCACATGTTTATCAGTGAGCATCAGAACTCATATAAGTGCTCAGCACTTTTTGCAAGAAAAGGGGACTGAGCCCAAACCGGTGCTTAGCACTTCTTCCAAATAAAAGAAAACTGAGTGGGTCAAGCCCAAGTAGGCTAGATCTCTAATTTAGATCAACTGAGTCCATGGACTCATCATTTCCCAAACATGACTCATGATATAAAAAAAACCAACCGAGCCCCAACCGCTCGTCAAAATTTAAGTCGATCTTGATCTCAAAACAGATCGACGATCTTTAAATCAAACCAAACCCAAATATAAGAATATACGGATTTGGACTAATCCACACCCTACAAGCTACAACATAAATTAGTCTCCGTATACAATCCACGGGCAACTAAAAATTAAACAAACACACACGGCACGAAGTGAACATGCGGAGCAGGGGTAAGTGGTTATCGCTATGCTGTAACGTAATTAACTGCAGGGGCTTGCGCCTGCAGGGAAAAGCGTCCCCTTAATATAAAAAAACGTCGCAAACGGGGGGGGGGGGGAATCTAACGAAGTCTGCTATAATGGCTGCATCCGTCCAAACCTCCGATACACGGTGCTATAAATCAACTTGGCATCTTTGGAGAGGTGGACGGATAAATCCAAATAGCATCTGCCCCTAAATTCAGGAAAGACGACCCATCCCGGGTTCGTCTCCGTTTTCGGTGGTAAACAACACATATTATAGTTTATTACTTTGACTTCACTATTGATGTATGGTGTATATTTTCTATATGAAAATATTCATGCTTCAATGAGTGAGATATATTGGTGAGACATTCTTCATTCTAAACTTGATGCCTTAGCCATTTTTCTTGAGCTCTTGCTCTCTAGTGTTTTCCATTTTCTTCACCTCTTGCTTCAAGCTCTAGCAATCACATATGTTGTGAACCATAGATCTTGAAACCCTAGTGAACAAAACAAAATCCCTACTTCACCATCGTACACTTGATTAGCTATCAAGTGTAGTGTGTTTCCTTCACTAAAAAGTTTAGTGAAGAGGTACCTTGGATTGGCGGACTTCGGGTGGATTTTCTTCGGCACGAAGGTCATCGGAGGAAATTCATTCAACCTTCAATTAGTGCCTAGAGGAGTCGCTTAGACTACAACTCGGAGCATTTGAAGAGAAGTACTTGGTCTATGAAGATCGTATACTCCTTCCTTTCTTATAGTTTTTGTGATATCATGTTTTATACCCTAATATTCTAGTTAGATCTTGGTAAGTGTTCATTAGCACCTTTAAAATTTGGAAATTGCATGTGTGATGCCCATTTTAACCCTACCGTGATGCTAGTAAACACTTTCATGGTATCAGAGCCAAATTAGAACATTTGGGTGGGTCTTTACGATGTTAAAGTGTTCGATCGGTTTTCGGTGTCCGCAAAATATGTAGTTTCTGTCGATTTTTTCAAAGGTTGAAATTTTCGAGATTAAAAATATGCAGAAAATCGTGCAGGTGATTCTATGGAGCCCCAAGAAAAATGAGGGCCTAACTCAACCAAGTAGCCACAGAACCGCCGCAGAACCTAGGGTTCTGCCGCGGTTCTGACGCGCTCCTGGTGAGTTGTGGACTCCAACTTCTTGTACTGCTCCATTGTTATTTTTGGCACTTTCTGGATGTTTTTAATGAGAATCAAGCTGTTGAGGTCTCTGGTGTTTGTGGGTGTTTGTTGAATCGATCGAAATGTTTAACGTCGTATGGATGATAATAATATGTGATACAATATTTAGAATCAATACGAATTGGTTTTGTTAAAACTAGTTGGTATGTGTAAATCTAGCATTTTAGTCTCATTTGATCGATTGCCACGGAGTTTTGATTCGGATCAAAATTCCATCGCAATTGCGTATAGTATGCGATCACTTAGTCGGGAATCTTGTTTAATTACCCGACTAAGTTATTGAAAAGTATTTTCAATTTGAGACTAAAATGTAAGATTTATTTGTTAGGCATGAAATTCGGAATATGAGATATTCCGGGTTTATGATGTCTAAGGAAAATACGGATTCTAAACATTGTAGTTTTTTTTTCTGTGACCGTAAGTGTAATATATGGGGTATTCCCGATCTCGTTGCTATATGTCAACGGAATTTATGATATGCATATTTACTTATATTGATGACATGTGATGTTATGTGTTGCGGTGATATGTTATATTGGATCGTCGTGATTGAATATTCGGGTTTTTTTATGTGAGATAAGAGTTTTTCATTTTCATTCATGTAAAAATGTATGTAATATTCTTTTATTGGGACACTTCTGGGTTGAGGATGATGTCACCATTGATGTATATTATTTACTTTTCCGCATTAGGATAGACCCAAGGCGGGGAGCACAAGTAACTGGGTTCTAGAGTCCAGTGGAAGACCATCTCGAGGAGTCGAGACCAGGTCTCCTAACTCTAGAATTGGCAGGGTTGCTTGCCGCTCTCGTAGGCGTCTAGGGATGTGCGTTTGGCTATTCATCACGACTGTGGAATCCTTGTTTTTTATTACTGGCTGAATTTAAAACACGGACCTCCTAGTATATCCAATATTTCATATGTTGACTTCTGCTGCTTGGTTCTATGATGTGATAATATAACCGCGTGAGACGAATGTTGTATTATATATATGATATATAATAAACGTTGCTTATGTTTTGCACCCGCGGTAGTCCAGTCCCCGCTCTGCCATTAGTTAAGTAACCTAACGGTGCATGATGGGGCCCCGTGGCGAATGTGGATGACATAAACGTACGTTCTATTTTCGTTTCATTTTTCTATGATGTTTAGAGAAACATTAAATGATGGAATTTCATTAATGTGATTAATGGAAAGAAAAGAAACCTAAATATGTTATAGAATCAAAATTTTCAAAAAGGTAGCTCTAGTTTTTGCTTGGCACAGTGGCATCTTTGATGAATATCCAGCACCTCATTCGATGAGGAAAGAGCCGAGATCCCTTCACCGGGAGTGACCTCTTTAACAAAACTAGCAAATGCTACAACCAATTCAGTTTTTATAATAGCTTCTCTAGTTCTTGTTTTGCATAGTGGTATTCCTTGATGAATATCCTGCACCTCATTCGATGAGGAAAGAGCTGAGATCTCTTCACCGGGAGTGACCTCTTTAGCGAAACTAGCAAAAGCTATAAAAACACTCCTTTTCAAATCACTAGATTCTACAACGATATTAAGTTCATTACGTTAAAGGTTTTCTGAAAAACCAGCCGTAGCCCTCCGTCATTTCAGATAAGTACTATTTAGTATTCGTGCTGCGTGTTTTGGCCTGCATCAAGGCGTAGTTTGCTGTAGCTAATTAGTGCTTATCTGCAGCATGTGATGCGATTGGATTAGGGTAGTCATGCGACTTTGTTGGCCTGCGTCAAGGGTCGTCCGGGTGGGTTTAATTCAATCAAGAAATGAATGGGTTGAACTTGACTAGCGGCCTATGGTATTTTTGGCCTGCGTAAAGGTCATAGGACGCTAGGGGTAAAAACAATTATCGGGAATTTTAAGTGTTGAAATTTGCAATGGGATTGCTTACCTTCTATATGATAGTTGGATCCCGATACCCACTGCGAGTAAGAGTTACTCTTGGGAGAGTTTTCCACTTTACAATTAGCTGATCAAGTAGATGTCTAAGAAAGGTGTTAATAGGGGTTATTCCCCTACGGAAATGAGGTTATTTAATTAGTTGCATGCGAAAGCAAGGGGAGACTCCCTCGGAGTACCAATACCTTCCTGGCCGAACGATCGGCGAACTTGTAGGGTGTAATTAATCTCGGTTAATCTTACCTTTTACGGTTTGAAGAAAGATTTGATAAAAATAGTGGGAGCCATCCTGATTAGATAAGATAATAACTAATCTAATCTTGCGAAGAGTGCATGCTAATGCGTTTCCTTCTCTCTCTCTCTCTCCACGTAGCGACCAATGACACTCCTTAATCAAGATAATAGTATGGATGTATTAACCTAACCCCCTTATTATACTGGGCTAGGTTCCACTCAATCTTATGACTGTCGTAAATCTGAGCAAGGAATAGGGGAATACCTGGATTCCCACGCCACCAGAACGAAGAATAAGCATGTTAATGCATCGTCTTCGGGTGTGTTCGTAACTGAGAACTGTTTCTCAGTTTTCTCTACGTCCTTGGTATTGGATACTGAATCAGGATCCCACATATGTAATTTGTTACATAGGCTGAAGAGAGGTAGAGAACTGGGAAAGGGAGATAAGTCTCTAACATTAGGGGATGGAGCAATTGTTGCAGAAAAAACAGTTGGCGAATATCACCTAGTGTTACCAACTGGTAATACATTGATTCTGAACGACTGTTACTACGTTCCAAAGATGATGTGCAATATTATATCGGTTTCTTTCTAACTAAAGAAGGATATAATTTCACATTAAAAGATAATGTTATGAACATTTTTCTAAATCAAGTGTTGATTGGGTTTGGTACGTTATGTAATGGTATATACGTTCTGAATCAAATGACAGTTCTAAACATACAGAACACACACAAGAGGAAGAGTTCAGAAATGAACGAAGCTTACTTGTGGCATTGTAGACTAGGTCATATCAATGCGAAAAGACTAGCTAAGTTATATAAATATGGATATTTGAATCCGTTCGAAGTTACATCTTATGAAACTTGCGAGTCATGTCTCAAAGGTAAAATAACTAAAACTTCATTTACTGGACACTGAGAATGAGCTAATGAACTCTTGGGACTGATACATAGTGATGTATGCGGTCCTATGTCTACACTTGCCAGGAATGGTTCCTCGTACTTTATTACATTCATTGATGATCTATAAAGATTCGGACATGTGTTCTTGATGAAACACAAGTCTGAAACTTTTGAGAAGTTCAAGGAATATAAGAACGAAGTAGAGAACCAAACTGGCAAAAGTATTAAAATCCTTCGATCTGATCGAGGAGGAGATACTTAAGCATGGAGTTCCTGGATTATTTAAAGAGAATGGGATTCTCTCTCAGCTTACTCATCTGTATACACCACAGCACAACGGAGTATCGGAGCGGAGGAATCATACCCTATTAGATATGGTGCGCTCTATGATGAGTGTTGCTGAGTTACCTATTTCCTTTTGGAGACATGCATTTGAGACAGTTGCAGTCCTATTGAATATGGTTCTTACCAAATCAGTTCCTACTACTCCATATGAGATATGGAAAGGAAAGAGACCATGTCTTAATTATGTTAAGATATGGGGTTGTCCGGCTTATGTTAAAAAGCAAAATCCGGACAAGCTCGAGGTAAGGTCAGTTCTATGCAAGTTTATAGGATATCCCAAACATTCGCGAGAATATATCTTCTACCACACCGAGGAACAAAAAATGCTTGTTTCTCGAAATGCCACATTTTTAGAAAAGGAATTTCTTCTGAAAGAAATTAGTGGCAATGAGGTAGAACTGGAAGAAGTTCTAGCTACACAAACTATAACTGACGATTTGGTGGAACCGGAGGATTCAATAGTCCCCGATGAACCCTAGCCACTACGCAGATCTAGTAGGGTTACTCATCCTCCTGAGAGATACTACGGTTTTCTCATAGACGGTGGGAGCGAGGATTGCATCATGGAAGTTGATGACCAAACTAGTTTCGAGCAGGCCATCACAAGTGGGGACTCTGTGAAATGGCTGGATGCTATGCGATCCAGATGGAATCAATGTACACCAACAAAGTATGGACTTTGAAAGTTTATCCTGAAGGGGTAAAACCCATCGGGAGCAAGTGGATCTTTAAGAAGAAAATTGGTGTAAATGGAAAAGTTGAGACTTTCAAATCTAGATTTGTTGCAAAAGTTTTTTGTCACTGATCTGGTGTCGGTTATGTTGAAACCTTTTCTCTATTAGCTATGCTTAAGTCCATCAGGATCTTACTTTCCATGGCTTCATACCATGACTACGAAATCTGGCAGATGGACGCCAAGACCGCTTTTCTAAATGGTGATTTAGAAGAGAGCGTATACATGACTCAGCCAGAGGGCTTTGTAGACAGTGAGAGCAGAGGAAAGGTGTGCAAGCTGCTTAAATCCATCTACGGATTAAAGCAGGCATCGCGGAGCTAGAACATCTGTTTTGATGAAGCTGTCAAAGAGTTTGACTTCATCAAAAATGTAGATGAACCTTGTATATATAAGAAGGCTGTAGTGAGTAAGGTTGTCTTCCTCGTATTGTACGTGGATGACATACTCTTGATAGGAAACGATGTTCCTATGCTACACTCGGTCAAGCTCTTCTTATCACATAAGTTTTCTATGAAAGATCTAAGTGATGCCTCCAGCATCCTGAGGATAAAGATCTAGAGAGATAGATTTAAATGGATGTTGGGATTTTCCCAATCCAGGTACATAGACACCATACTAAAGAGGTTTAGTATGGAAGATTCTAAACGTGGTAGTTTACCCGCTTGCTCAGGAATCACTCTCTCCAAAGAGATGTCTCCAAAGACTGATTTGGAGAGGGCTCGAATGCAAGGGATACCCTATGCTTCGGCAATCGGGTCAATCATGTACGCGATGTTATGTACCAGACCGGATGTAGCTTACTCACTAAGTGTAATGAGTAGGTATTAATCAGATCCTGGGGAGAAACACTGGACAGCTGTGAAGAACTTTCTTATGTACTTGAGAAGGACTAAAGAAATGTTCTTGGTGTATGGTAACGGTGAACTCCAGGTGGAGTCCTTTACCGATTCGGGCTTCCAGAGTGATAAGGACGACAGTAAGTCGGTCTTGGGTTTTGTCTTTACCCTCAATGGATGGGAGGTATGTTGGAAGAGTTCTAAGCAAGATACAGTAGCAGACTCGACGATGGAGGCTGAATACATCGTGGCCAACGATGCTACGGCTGTCTAAATGAAGAAGTTCATAGCTGAACTTGGTGTGGTTCCATCCATTGAGTATCCAATACCTGTGTATTGTGATAACAATGGAGTTGTGGCTTTAGCCAAGGAACCCCGATCTCATCAGCGATCCAGACATATTCTTAGGTGGTATCACCTGATTACGGAGATAGTAGCTCACCGGGAGATCGAGGTCAGGAAAGTTGACACGAAAGACAACGTAGCGGATCCACTCACGGAGGCTCTCCCCTAGACGCTATTTGAGAGACTTTTTGGGATGTTGGGTATGATACACTACAACATATGGCCTTAGTGCAAGTGGGAGATTGTTAGGAATATGTATGCCCTATTGGCCATTATTGTAAATTGATGTATATTATAGTGGATGCTTGGACATATATATACAGGACTTTCTTTCTCGATATGATAGTATGCTATCTGGTTGCCTTTATCTTAATATGTAGACAGGTATTATTATACTGTCTTTCTCTTACATGTTGATAAAGCCTTTAGGATATGTACATGACTACCAGGACTAGGATGCAGATCATACTAGTGGGGACAGGGTGGTCCACAAGTACATCCTTTAAACATTTCTTAGTCGAGGGGATATCGAGACATGACATCGATATTCCAGAGTAGACTAGTGTGCACGTTTCTTGACCCTGTATGGGGCGATGGTAGACCCCACAACTATTGGTGTGTGACATCAAAGATTGTACACAGGTGATCATTAGAGAATGGGTACACCGAACAGGACTCGCCGAGAACTCCTAGTTGGTACCATACCTATCGTTAGATAGCAGTTCTCTGGTGACAATTGTACATGTTAGTCTGTTGACCCGAGATCGTCATAAAGTCTTGTGTGGCTCCCACTGTGCTTTGATTTCCATCCTACCACGGCTCAAAGGAGTCATGCAAAAATGTGGATTTTGGGTACAATCCTGAGTCACTTGGAGGCAATGAGCGATAGGAGGGGTTTCATCTCTCCTGCTATTGAGAGTTGATGTTGCGCTATGCTCGATTGGCTATAACTGTAAAACCCTGGCCAGGGCTGTTGATGAGATTTACTGATAAGTGTTATCAGTAGTTTCTTGAACCGTTATAAGCCATACATCGACATGACTTATCAAGTTACTAGGGTCTAACGTTACCACCTCTAGACTAGATATGCGACATATCAGACGAAGAGACTGGACTGTACGGTAAGTGTTACCTATAGGCTTCATAGGAGTTTGGACAAGCTTGCTTGTTGATATTCTAATTGCTCAATACCTGGGTAGCCGTTACGTCCATCTAGTACCGCTGACGGGTTTTGGATGAATGATGTGATCATTACCTACTGCTGGCGTATTGATGAGTCTTTAGAGTCCCACACAGAAGTTTCCTGGTTCAAGCGAAACAAAGTAGGGCACATATGCTGATATATGCGGGGCCTGATTAAATACGAGTATGAGATACCGTATTCTAATCTGGCAGTTATTTGTTATCAGTTAGGATATATGTGATATAACCGGATTATCGAATCAAGCGTTGATTTGGTAATGTGATATACAGATAAAAGGTATTAGTCGGTTATATGTGATATAACCGGATTATTAAATAAAGTGTTGATTTAATAATTTGATATATAATATATTTGATATAATTATATATTAACTAATATTATTAGCTCACTAATTATATATATATATAGGATTTCCTTTTTGTGAAAATATAAAATGTAAAGGAAAATGAGGAGACTTATGAAAGCATGGCACATATTATAGTTTATTACTTTGACTTCATTATTGAAGTATGGTTTATATTTTCTATATGAAAATATTCATGTTTCAATGAGTGAGATATATTGGTGAGCCATTCTTTATTCTATGCTTGATGCCTTAGCCATTTTTCTTGAGCTCCTACTTTCTAGCGTTCTCCATTTTCTTCACCTCTTGCTTCAAGCTCTAGCAATCACATGTGTTGTGAACCATAGAGCTTGAAACCGTACTGAGCAAAACATAACCCCTACTTCACCATCCTACACTTGATTAGCAATCAAGTGTAGTGTGCTTCCTTCACTAAAAAGTTTAGTGAAGAGGTAGCTTGGATTGGCGGACTTCGGGTGGATCATCTTTGGCACGAAGGTCATCGGTGGAAGTTCGTTCAACCTTCAAGTGGAGCCTAGTGGAGTCACGTAGACTACAACACGGAGTATTTGAAGATAAGGACTTGGTCTATGAAGGTTGCATACTCCTTCCCTTCTTATAGTTTTTGTGATATCATATTTTATACCCTAATATTCTAGATAGATCTTGGTAATTGTTCATTAGCACCTCTAAAATTTGAAATTTGCATGTGTGATGCCCGTTTTAACCCTACCATGGTGCTAGTAAACACTTTCACCATCATCATTCTCTACATCATCTAGACTACTTAGATTAGCATACTAAGTAACCTACTTACCTTGGTTTAGAGGTAGGAGCTCAAAGTAGGCACTCTCGGGCGGATCATCTTTGACGCGAGGAGACAGACGATCAAGCTCGATCATGGTGGCCACTAGGAGCATACTAAAGGAGAGGAGTGAAGACCCGAAGGACTTGAGCCTCTTGGTATAAACTTCTTTCTTAGTAGATAGAACTCATATACATGCTAGTTAGGTTTATGGTAAATCCGGTTTAGGGTTATTCTAGCGCCGGTTTAAATCGTTGTAAAATTTTTGTTCCGCAAACGGCCACGGATGATAGTTAGGGCGTTAGTGTAACCCAACAAAAACCAGTTGTAATCCTTTGTCATTTCAGGAAGTAGAGTATTTAGTATTCATGCTGCGTTTGTTGGCATCCGTTAAGGCATAGTGTACGGTAGCTAATTTATGTCTTCCTGCTTGCATATGATGTGATTAGCTGGGACAGTCGTACGACTTTGTTGGCATCAATCAAGGGCTAGTGTGGGTAGATTCGAGTTAATCACGAAATGATAGGTTGAACTTGACTAGAGCTGATGGTTTGTTGGAATCCGTCAAGGTTATAAACCGCTAGGGGTAAAAAACTAACATCGGGAGTTTCAAGTGTTGAAATTTGCAATGAGATTGTATACCTTCTATGGAGTGGGGTGATTTATTGGCATCCAACAAGGTTACCACTCCATGATAGTTTGGGTCCTAATTCTCACTGTGAGTAATTTTTACTCATGGGAGATTTTCTATACGAAATCCTGGCTAGTTCTTCTTTTAGGGTTTGAAGTAGAATTCGACGGAACAGTGGGAGCCATCCTGATTAGATAAATATACCAATCTAATCTTAATAGAGTGCACATGGAGTGTTTCTTTTCTATCTCTCTGGTAGAGACCATAGACTTACCTTAAACTAAAACTTGAAAACCAAGTTAACCGACCTTTTTACAAAACTTATAGTTTTGGAATGTTTGGATTGCCCTAATTCACGACAATCTTGAATATGTCTTTTCCCCTCCTACTTCCAGATAGTTTTTTCAGAACCCTCTATATCAGATACAGAGATACATATTGCATTGAACTGCTATCTCTTATAGTTAGATACAGACTCTAAGAAATTGTTTCAGTCTGAGAATAGCCAATAGTTCTGGATGAAGTGAACTGTTTATTTGTCTCTCCCCTTCACCTTATCTCAAGTTTGAGAGCTTTTAATATGTAAGGAGAGTATACCGGTTATGCTTATTGGATAGTCTTCTTCCAATCCTGAAGCTGGTGCTAAAGGAGTGGTAAGAAGAAAACCAACTAGCATAAGTTCGGTATACAAAAAAGTAAGATGGAAAGACATCAAAATGGATTGAAGTGGGAGAAAAAGGAAATTGCGACTACTGTCATAAGCTTGGGCAAAGAAAGAGACAATACAATGAGTACCCGACCAACCACTTGAAACATTTTGTTGTTTTGTATTTCCTGTGTATCTGTGTTTTGGAAAACTGATTCAAACTTTTGGTTTCTTTTAACCAAAAGACTATTTTACAATTAACAACACACGGAAATTGAGTTAGTGAACTCATGGAACTTATACATATTGATGTATGACGTCCAATGTCCATACAGAATAAGGGTTGGTACCAGGTATTCCGTATTGAGAATGTGATTCTCTTAGATCACTCATCTTCAGGTGCACTCCATGATGAGTAATGCTGAACCGCCTTTTTCAATTAAAGGGATGCACTAGAAATAGATGCATATCAATTAATATTGGTTCCACCTAAATAAGTGCCTCTGATTATATATGTGATATAGAATGATTCGCATTTAAAGGTTTTTAAAATGTTGAGTTATCTGCTTTATATTTAAAACATAATCCGGAAAAACTCAAGGCACATTTCGGTGATAGCAGTTTGTAGGTTATCCCAAGTTTTCGCCATGGAAAGTTTCTATCATTTTCAAGATCAAAAGTGTTTTGTTCTTGAATCACCACCTCCTTGGTAAAGGAATTTCTTGCAAAAGAAATTAGTGGAAGTATGGTAGAACTGGAAATGATTCTAAAACCGCAAACGGTTACTGAAAATTTAGTAAAACCGGATGATTCAATTGACCTTGACAGACCATAGCTACTCCGCAGATTTAGTAAGTGACCTCAGCCACTCGAGGGATACTTTGGTTTTCTCATAGACGGTGACGAGGAGCCTTGCATCATGTGATAATGACCCTACTAGTTATCAGTAGGCTATAGAAAGTGCTGACTTCCGACTGATGGCTGGATGCCAAGTTATCTAAGTTGGACTCCATGCACTACAACAAAGTATGGAATTTGTTGTATGCTCTTGAAAGGGGTAAAACTGATAAGAAGGAAGCAGATCTCTCGAGATCAATGTAAATGGAAAATTAGCAACCTAATAAGGCTAAAATTGTAGTAAACAGTATTCATCAAATACCCGACGTGGATTGCGATGATACAGTAACTTCAGTGTCTGTGCTGAAGTCCATACGGATAAAACTTGCCACTATTGCCTTTCATGACTATGAAATCTGGCATGTGGATGAATATAACGTCTTTCTAAATTGGATTTAGAGGTGTACGTGTATATGACTCTGCCAGAGGGTTACCTTAGTCAGTGGGCTCAGTGGAAAGTGTGTAAGTTGATTATGTCTATTTGTAGACTAAAGAAGGCATACCAGAGATGGATCGTCTATTTTGATATTATAGTAAAAGTGTTTGATTTCATCAAAATTAAAGATGAACATAGTATTTATAAGACGACTGTAGGGAGTAATGTTATGTTCTTTATATTGATGTGGATGACATACTCTTGATAGAAAGTGATGTTCCTATACTACGATTGATTAATGCAGAAAAGTAATGTAGAAAAGTAATGCGGAAAGTAATGCAGAAAAGTAAATGCGAAAAGAATTCCAAGAAAAGACTACCTTTATTGATCAATTAGTGCATTACACATTGCTCGCTAAAAACTAAATTACAAAAACCTAGTTTTTAGATAGCTTGCTCAGTAGATCAGTCGATGGATGGATAGATGATTATTTTATAGATAGGTCTCAGTCCTTTTATGGGCTCTAGAATGTGAAACCCTACATGACATGTTGAAGTATCTCAAATTACGATCATGACCCTAAAGTTTCAGATCCTACGGGCACCAAGTAACCGCTGAACTGCCGCCAAAATCCTATTTTGACCGCGCTTCCGCCGCCTTTTGGTGGATTTGGGCTTCCAACTTTTTTCTGCCTTTTTCTCTCGATATTTGGAGATCCTCTTGATACAAAGATTCTGAAAATATTGCTCTTACTCTTTTTCATTGATAGATCTTCGATTTGCTCCTAATATTCGGCAGATGCGGTTTTGTAATCCGATTTGATGTAGATCTCCTACTTAGATTTTTGAGCCGATCTAATCTTATTATAATACCCGCACAATATCTCAAATCAAATTGTTAGTAGCATTTGTTTTATTTGAGATATTATTCTAACCATTTATATGATATGATATGTTAAAAATATTGATTATGAATATTTGATATGATATGCATAATTTAATATGAATATTTTATTTAAATATTATTGATTGATCATTTCTAGATGTGTATGGAAAATGTAAAATATATCACAACCAAAGAAATTTGTAAACCGCAATCAATTAACGGTGTTAATGTAGGTTCGTTAGCGAGTGCGGATCATCCACAGGGAAAGTGAGATTTGATCGTAATTGTGTTAGTCGAGTTGAAAATTAAAGAAGAAAAGAAAATGATTCAAGAATTTTGAAATTTAGTTTCAAGAATTAAGAGAGAATAAGATCAAGAATCAAGAATCAAGAATCGTCCAATTTGAATTAGTTATCAAGATTTGTAATGAGGCTTGTAGGAATCGATTGAATCGATAGTGAGGATAAAGACTTGTGATTACGTATTCTTATCCATTGATGATTTGTTGCTAGATCGATGACGATCAACGAGAATTAGGGATCTATTGAAGAAACTAGGGTTTCTTCATCATATCCCTTGTCCTTTCGTTGATTAGCATTCAAATTCTAGCCTCTAGGAAATTCAATCATCGATCGTTGATCTCTAATTAAGAGCGAAAACATTCAAGAAAGCATCTCGCTCGAAACTAGGTTGTCGATGATTCAATTTACTAGAGTTTACAAAACTTAAAGGACTTAAGAATCGTTCAAGAATGTAATCATCATCTTCTACCTATTTTCTCGATTTCTCCACGAGCGGTTACTCAAACATCATGATAAAGAAAACACTCAAAAATTGAGAACTCAACATAATGCTCAAATATAAAGAAAAGCAAGATCAAGAGTTTTCACCTTTCATTATTCAACATGTCATTACAATTCGCTCAAAAACTACAAGAATTGAGGAAAGAACTCGATCGTCGAATTAGCTTCGCATCGTCTCCGTGAGTCGCGGATCGTCTTGGACCACTTGCTCGGTTGAAGATCGGCATCGCTTCAAAAAGGCCTGATGGCTTCTTGCTTGATTTTGTACTCGGAGATCTTGAATTGGCTTTTGGAATTGGATTAGGGTTTGGATGCACAAGTTGTGTCACTCAACTTGTGGGTGGAAATTGTTGAACAACCTTTAGAATGAAGCCTTGGATCCTTTTATATAGCCTTCTTCTTTAGCTTCCCCTAGAAGCTTGATTAGGTTTAGCTTCCTTTAGAAGCTAAGCTAGGATTAGCTTCTCTTGCAAGCTTGGTGGTTATGAAGGAAGCTTCTAGATTTAGGTAGTTAGCTAGCTTCCTTGAGAAGCTTGGTAGTGTTTAGCTTGTACAAGAAGCTTGGCGGTTAGGACGGAAGCTTCTGGAGATTTCTGGAGACTCGAGTGTCTTGAAGAAGTTTGACCAATGAAAGGAGGAGCCTGAGAAGTCAACTGCCGCTGACGTGTCATCATGGCCGCGGATTCGCGGCGGATCCGCCCATTCGGCCGCGGATCCGCGGCCGTCTTGAGGGATTGGTGCCTGGAAATTCTAGGGCAGTTTGGTGCTGGCTTTAGGGATGCTTCCAGATGTCTGGAATCTTATAATTATTTCTTATTCACTGCCAGATCACAAGTCTTGGACTTGACGTATTTTTATCAGCACTTTTAGCAGTTTCGGCTCTTTTCCTGGAATTTCCTGCACACAATCTCGAGACAAGTGTTGCGATATACAAAAATTATGCGTGCAATGATAAACACTCAATTTCCCTCAAAATGCCGGTTATAATATATAACACAAGTTATTTGGTATTTTACAGACAATTTTCTAATATGTGCTATATTCATACCGAACACCTTTAGATAATTGCAAATAGTAAGGAAATTGATGTGTTAAAAATGCAATATTTTCGACTGATCAAATTCCCCCAAACTTATTTTTGGTCGTCTCGAGCAAACTTGTTTTATTAAAAAGAGAAGGAGAAAATAAAGAAAAAGAAAAACTAACTATTACACTTTCGTAGGCAACACGATTGCACTGAGCACGTGCAACAAGCCTTTAAACCTCTAGGTGTCCCTAGTAGGAGGAGTGTTGTCTCCTGAGGGTTTTCAGCGGATTACACCCACAAAATCCCATAATAAAAGGAAGACCGTGAAAGTTACATATAAAGATAAGAATTGTAAAAGAAAGACTTTGAAAATTAGAGTTTCCAACTAATACTAGCTTTTCAGTTGTCATGAGCCCTATCTTAATAGTCATAAAAAAATGTTATAAATCACATCATCCCTCAATAAAACATCGTCTTTATTCTTCATTCTTATCTTTCTTCCAAACATCGATCATATAACCTTACGTGTGTGTAAAATACATCCCTACACTCGAAGAATTCAATTCAAGCTATCATACTCTTGTCCATCCACCTCGGTACTTTTTAATTTGATGAATATGTAGATGAGGTTGCTCACACATTTTTCATGCGACCGTTAATATTTCTTGAGCTACTAACCGACCGATTACTCATGTGCTTGCTTACGGTGTATTAGCATTTTCCTCGTCTTGCACCACCTAAAGCTTAGCAGTGACTCCTAGACCAGTTGGTCTAAGGCACAAGGTGATGAAGCACCCTCGCTATATTTTTTTATTGCTGCCTTGGTGATAACAAAAGCAGTGTTCATTTTTCTTCACCATTTTATATTTTATTCATTTTTTTTATTTCCTTCATACTTTGGCTTTTAGACAAGAGCATTTCAAGGTATCCTCTACTATCCCGAGTTTCAAGACGTGTGTGAGTGCGAATAATAGGGTATCAACGTTCAAAATGTCTGGATTCCAGAATAGGAACTATTTTTCAGACTTATTTTTATCCTCAGATTAGTGACTTCTTTCATCTTACTAACCCTTGGGACAACGGCTCATAACTACTTATTACTAGTTCGTTTAAGAAAACTTCTAATTTTCTTGGTTTTCTTAAATTCTTCCAATCTTTTGGATGTAATTTTCACTATCTAATCTTTTATTATCTTATTTATGTACAATTTTTTTTTAATTTTATGTTTTGTGCTTATGCAAAGTATGATGCAAAATGATGCGCAAATAAGAACAAACCTCCCCCAAACTTGTTTTCAACAGTGTCCTCACTGTTGTCTTCTGCTAAAGCTCAAAAACCTGTAAGCTTGGGAGGAAAATTATTAATGGGGACATGAAATATGATCGTGAAAATCCTCCACCAAATTTATTTTTGGCACACCATTTTAAGTAACAATTTTATTTTCAAAAGCCAGATTATACTTCCCCCTCCAAACTTGAGTTAAATAATGTGAATTGAAAATCATAAGAGAGGGTCAAAAATTACTGGTCAATGCCAAGCTTTGCAAAGCCCGAAAGTCAACACCAACCATTCGAATATTTTATCAGTGTAGTGCATCGGTTGGTGGAAGAACATGTTATAAGGAGCCAGGAAGAGGTAGGGAAAAGATAAGTGGTGGGATAGAATGTGTTTGCGTCTCGTTTTGGAGAGACGACACGGTGATTGTGATGGATTACTCGCATTCTCTTTATAGTCCAGAAGAAGGAGTGGTGGTTCAATTTCTTTTGTATTGAGGTGGATTCATCTCAACACCCGTGTCTTTTAAAAATGCGAGTTCATCAGCGAAAATTTCCTCAAAGCTCTCATCGATACCCCGAAGAATAATGTCATCAAAAAGCGCGGGGTGATCTTCAGACTCCACAAACAGTTCATAATCAGTGTTAGTTGTTGACCCGGACAACTCGGTGGAAGGTCCGTATGTGTATGATACATAGTTGGGTCAAATAACAACATATGAAAAGAGTCTAGATCAGTATCATGAGGCTGATCAAATTCGCTGCTGTCGACATCCATTAATTCAACAGAACAGACCTGAGAAGTAGGTTCGGAGGGTACACTTCCTAACTTGTATATGTTCAGCTCAATTGACATCTTTCCGAAGGATAGGGTCATAGATCCATTACGACAGTTGATTATAGCATTGGAAGTGGCCAAAAAGGGGCGACCCAGAATCACCGGAATTTGATTCCGTGGGTTTGCTACATGCCGTGTATCAAGTACAATAAAGTCCACAGGGAATAAATTTTTTTCGATTTTTATCAAAACATCCTCAAGTTTACCCCTAGGTTTGGTGATTGATCGGTCGGCCATCTGGAGAGTTATGTTTGAGAGCTTTAACACTCCGATACCTAGTTGCTCATAGACTGAATATGGAAGCAGGTTAACACTTGCGCGAAGGTCAAGTAGAGCACGGTTAATGTGTTTATCCCCAATAGAAATAGAAATAGTAGGACAGCCAGGGTCCTTACGTTTCCTTGGTAATTGTTGGGAAAAAGACGTGTCTACAGTACTCGACATGAATACCTTCTTTGGACTTGAGTCTTCCTCTTCCTAGTTCACAAGTCTTTGAGAATTTTCGCATAAGCGGGAACTTGTTGTATAGCATCTAGGAGAGGGATGTTGATATTAACCTGTTTAAAGATTTCAGTGATCTTCTCCATTTGCGGACTTGGTCTGTTTCCCCTTAACCGATTCGGATAAGGAGATTTAGCAATAAGATCGGGGTCCAACACTGGTGAAGATCGTGTGGGTAGGAACGATCTAAGAATAGGAGTGGGGATCGTCTTTGGTGGACTAGAAGAGGTTTGCTGAGGTGTCGAGCCTTGGGGAAAATGGAGAATAGGCTCGAAAGAAAATTGTGGGGTAGACGAACTTGGGTCATAACTAGAAGCAGAAGTGGAAGGAAAGGTCTCAGCCGGGGTATCATCGATTGATTTTTCATGATCATCAATTTCTTCCCCAACATGGTTGTCAAGCACTCTTCCAGATCTCAACATGGTGATAGTGTTCACATGATGTGAATAGCGAGGATTGGATAAAGGTTGAGCTGGAAGTTTCCCTATCTCTCTAGCACTCAATTCGGCATTTATATGGGCAATTTGTGCTTCCATCGATTTAATATTTTCATTTTGAGAGACAATGATCTTCATTATATTATTGAAGGAAGATTGAATATTTGCCGTCCCTTGGATGGATTGTTTCATGAAAGTATCCAAGGTTCGTTCGAGTGCAGAGGAATTATCAATACCAGCCATTTGCAAAGAATTTTCATATGGTGCAGAAGTGTTGGCCGGATTTTGAAAGTTTTGTGACTGGTAGGGGTGCTGACTCAATTGAAGTGGTTGTTGTTGTGGTGGAGGAGCCCTTTGAAAATAGTTTTGATTTGGAACCGTGTTTTGAGTTTGTGATTGGATCCAAGCAAAGTTAGGGTGATTCCTCCAACCCTGATTATAAGTAGAAGAAAACGGATCGTTCCTAGGTCTTTGTTGGAAAGGAGCATTGATATGCTCATGACCTTGAAACAGAGAATTTAAAGGACATTCTTCCATAAGATGTGATGGATCAGAACAGCATCCACAGACAGTTTTGGAGAGTGACATCTGATTTAGGGCGGCGGCTAAAAATTTATTTTCCATAGTTTCGAGTTTCTTTTGCATTGCTGACGTTTCAGCTCTAACTCCTATGGAAACATCAGATTGGTTATTGCCACCCCTAGACGATGTTTGACTTACAATCTCCCACTGTAAAGATTTTTCAGCGAAATCTTCTAAGAATCTCCAGGCTTCACCATCATCTTTAGTCATGAAGGTGCCTTGACACATAGATTCAAGGGTCTGTTTTGTGGTAGGATTAATGCCCTCATATATGATTCTGCACAGATCCCATCTAGGGATTCCGTGATGTGGACATTGAACTAACAGATCCTTGAAGTGTTCAAAACATTTCGAGAATGGTTCATTTGGAAGTTGGGTAAATTGATTTATTTCGCTACGGACTCGAGCTGTTTTATGATTGGGATAGAATTTCTTTAGGAATGCTTTTACGAATTCTTCCTAGTTTGAAATTGAATGTGCGGCAGTGTTATAAAGCCACTTCTCGGCTATATCGCACAAAGTAAATGGGAGAAGACGTAGAAACATAGCATCCACAGAAAGCTGTGAAGTACCTATCATAGCGCATACATTTTCAAATTTGGTAATAAAGACATATGCGTCTTCAGATTCGAGACCATGATATTTTGGTAGAAGATTTATGTATTGGGGTTTGATTTCAAAATTGTCCCCATTGGCTGGTGGAATGGTGAGACAGGTCAAAAGAGGACCTCGCATAGGGTAACATCTCTCTTGGACAGAGATGCGGGGTGGATTCTGCTCACCTGCGGATGGCGGCAGAGTAGTGTTAAAGAAGTTCGATGGAGAATTTTCCAGCGAAGTGGGTGTGGTGGTGGGTAAAGAAAAAGTAGACGTAGAAATACCGACTTCGGATTCGATAGGAGGAACGCGGACAAGACGGGCACTAGAATCCCGTGTCCATCCGAGCATGCACTAAATGGTTTAGCACAAGTGGCAGCGTTAAGATAATTAGAGAATGGATTGGTGTTTGTTTTGAAAAAGATACGGATTTTTGAAAAATACAAATCACAAACAATGCACAAGCAACCCTAAATCTAGTGTTCACCTAGGTCAAGTCTCTAGACCGCTCCTTGACTTCCAGAAGACAAGTTGCAAGATCAATCCTCTACTGCCTCTTTGTCCCTCCTGTGGCCAAGTAAGTGCCAGGTAAGTGGGAGGTTCTCCACTACGTAAGTAGTGGGCCTAATTAAGTAACCACTTGCCTTAGACACACTTGCCTTAGACACCACAAAAGAAACGCGGATAAGCAATAGATTACCCACGACCTTCTTATGTTCTAAGTGAGCGCGACGGTCCTTAGAGTCATGTCTAGATCTTTTTTAGTTAATGAAGGGTAATGCGGATGCAAGTTTGTGATTTTTGGGGCTTAGGAAGGGTAATGAACTCCCCACCTAATCTGAATTTGGTCTTTTCCCCTTAATTTCCATATTAAAAATGCAAACAACCAAGATCAAACACGCACAATTTTGCTTTTTGCGGCACTGCGAATTTTTGCAAAGAATCCTGCAGAAATTGGTTATTGGAGCAAATCAAAGAGGAGATAAGAAAGTGAGAATTATACCTGAGAAATTTCGTACAGCGAAACCCTAATCCCACCGCGGTTTCGCCGCAAGAAGGCTATAACGACCGCGGTTCCGCCTCGTGATGATTTGTTCACTGCACTAAAATTTCAGGCACTGTTCCTGTTCACTCCCTGAGCTCTCTGGAATGATTTGAATATTTTTCCTCTCGCTCCAAAGATTCCAGATTTCCTCACAACAAATCACAACAAATCGTTAAGCGCTTGTGCGAATTTTGATCTAAAAATTCTGATAGAGTAATAAATTTTTCAACTCAAATTTCAAAAACGAACAAATGAGCACATTATCCCCGGCAACGGTGCCATTTGATTGATCATTTCTAGATGTGTATAGAAAATGTAAAATATATCACAACCAAATAAATTTGTAAACCGCAATCAATTAACGGTGTGAATGTAGGTTCGTTAGCGAGTGCGGATCGTCCACAGGGAAAGTGAGATTTGATCGTAATTGTTTTAGTCGAGTTGAAAATTAAAGAAGAAAAGAAAGTGATTCAAGAATTTTGAAATTTAGTTTCAAGAATTAAGAGAGAATAAAGATCAAGAATCAATAATCAAGAATCATCCAATTTGAATTAGTTATCAAGATTTGTAATGAGGCTCGTAGGAATCGATCGAATCGATAGTGAGGATGAAGACTTATGATTACGTATTCTTATCCATTGATGATTTGTTGCGAGATCGATGACGATCAACGAGAATTAGGGATCTATTGAAGAAACTAGGGTTTCTTCATCATATCCCTTGTCCTTTCGTGGATTAACATTCAAATTCTAGCCTCTAGGAAATTCAATCATCGATCGTTGATCTCTAATTAAGAGCGAAAACATTCAAGAAAGCATCTCGCTTGAAACTAGGTTGTCGATGATTCAATTTACTAGAGTTTACAAAACTCATAGGACTTAAGAATCGTTCAAGAATGTAATCATCATCTTCTACCTATTTTCTCGATTCCTCCACGAGCAGAGTTTTTACTCAAACATCATGACAAAAAAACAATCAAAAATTGAGAACTCATCATAATGCTCAAATATAAAGAAAAGCAAGATCAAGAGTTTTCACCTTTCATTATTCAACATGTCGTTACAATTCGCTCAAAAACTACAAGAATTAAGGAAAGAACTCGATCGTCGAATTAGCTTCGCATCGTCTCCGTGAGTCGCGGATCGTCTTAGACCACTCGCTCGGTTGAAGATCGGCGTCGCTTCAAAAAGGCTTGATGGCTTCTTGCTTGATTTTGTAATCGGAGATCTTGAATTGGCTTTTGGAATTGGATTAGGGTTTGGATGCACAAGTTGTGTCACTCAACTTGTGGGTGGAAATTGTTGAACAACCTTTAGAATGAAGCCTTGGATCCCTTTATATAGCCTTCTTCTTTAGCTTCCCCTAGAAGCTTGATTAGGTTTAGCTTCCTTTAGAAGCTAAGCTAGGATTAGCTTCTCTTGCAAGCTTGGTGGTTATGAAGGAAGCTTCTAGATTTAGGTAGTTATCTTGCTTCCTTGAGAAGCTTGGTAGTGTTTAGCTTGTACAAGAAGCTTGGCTGTTGGGACAGAAGCTTCTGGAGATTTCTGGAGACAGGAGTGTCTTGAATAAGTTTGACCAATGGAAGGAGGAGCCTGAGAAGTCAACTGCCGCTGACGTGTCATCATGGCCGCAGATCCGCGGCGGATCCGCCCATTCGGCCGCGGATCCGCGGCCGTCTTGAAGGATTGGTGCCTGGAAATTCTAAGGCAGTTTGGTGCTGGCTTTAGGGATGCTTCCTGATGTCTGGAATCTTATAATTATTTCTTATTCACTGCCAGATCACAAGTCTTGGACTTGGCGTATTTTTATCAGCACTTTTAGCAGTTTCGGCTCTTTTCCTGGAATTTCCTGCACACAATCTCGAGACAAGTGTTGCGATATACAAAAATTATGCGTGCAATGATAAACACTCAATTTCCCTCAAAATGACGGTTATAATATATATCACAAGTTATTTGGTATTTTATGGACAATTTTCTAATATGTGTTATATTCATACCGAACACCTTTAGATAATTGCAAATAGTAGGGAAATTGATGTCTTAAAAATGCAATATTTTCAACTGATCAATTATATGCATATATTTTCCCTAATTATATTAATTATAAATGAAGAAACATGTGATAATAATCTTTTTACAAATAAACCCACATATGTTCTTTATTTACAATTGACACATTTTCGTAGTTAATAATATTAGGGAAAATGTCTATAAAAATATGCAGTAAATTTCACTAATTATCCCGCAATAATGAATATACAAATGAATCTAAACTGTACAACTACCATTGCACTAGGTGCTATTCAACATGACAATCCGAATAAACCATCACAGATATAAATATCATATCAGCAGAAGTAAGTATGTGGAACCCCGTCTAAATGACATATAGCAAATATACGACGTTTAAAAACACATACACCACATCACAGAGATCAACGATACAAAAGTTTCAAGTTCTAAACTTTCCAAGTTGCCCTAAAGCAAAGATAACACAAAGTGAAATTTGGGGCAAATCAAATAAGACCAAAAATCCACAATTCCAAAATTCAATACACTGGATGAAAACGGGGAGCAGAGGACACCAGAAAACCGCCAGTAGCGGGCATATAGGGATTCCTGGCGGTTTTTCTAAGGTGGTTTTTCCTCGTTTTTATCGTGTGTCGTATACACTTCAAGAGTAAGCCTCTACACTTGTTTAAAAAATTTTCAGAGACCAGAAATTTTTTAGAGAGAGAGCATGTTTTGAAAATCGGAATTTTTCGGTTTTGAAATTAAAGTATCATCTACTGCTAGTTTCTAATGTTTGGGTGGTTCTGATACCATGTTAGGGTTTCTAACGCCCTGGCCGCCTACCGCGGCCATTGCGGAACAAAAATATTTAACTTTTAAAGAACTTTTGTGCTAGAAACCACTATCTAGAATCTAACCAAATATTAAACTAGTAAACTAAAGAGATCTAGCTACTCGGAAAAGGGGTTATACTGAATGATCCGTATCCTTCGGTCTTCTGCCATTTTCTTTAGCTCCATGAAGCCTCCGTGATTGAGTTTGACCGTGGGTCTTCCTCCGTAGAAGATGATCCACCCGAGAGATGTGGTTCATGGCTCTAGCTCCACTCAAAAACCTAGTGGAGCAACTAAAGGCTCTAGGTTGCTAATCTAGAATGTCTAGTGATGTAGTCTGTGGTTCTAGTATTTTTCCTATCTCTCTTCACCCTTGATTCTCAACTCATGAGTGTGTAGGGTGAAGAGGATGAAGGAGCTCAAGAATGGTGAGAGAAAGACAATGGTGTAATGAAAAATCTCATCACAAAATAATAATGCAACCAAGGGTTTATCAAAATGGATTTTGCAAATATAAAATCCAACCATGTTTGAATAGTGTAGACAAATGAATTATAAATTCATTTGTCTACCCTATTCAACCATGCTTCACACCATTCTCCTTTCCACCTTACCCCTCTAACTCATTTCAATTTTCAATAAACGAAAAACCATGGAAATGAGGTGTCCTCCTTCTAGAACATTTTCCGTATAAATACGAAATACACTATACCGTATATACATACATGTATTCGTATCGAAATACAAATACCCAAAGAGGTAGAATAATACACAAAACATAATACTATAATATACATGTCGAGATGTGTATATTTAAATTATTAAATAAATATCTGATTTAATAATCCAGCTTAATCCTAAACCGGTTAGTATAATTGTTGGATATGTATGCCCTAGAGGCCATTATTGTATATGTATACATATGGATGCTTGGACATATATATGTACAGGACAATCTTTCTCGATATGATAGTATGCTATCTGGTTTGTCTTTATCTTAACACGTGTGTATGTCTTACTTGTTATCATTTATACATGTTGATAAAGCCCACAGGATAATTGCTTGACTACCTGCGTTGTGATGCTGATCATACTTATGGAAGTAGGGTAGTCGATAAGCACATCATTAATAGGTCCCTAGTCATGAGAGTATCGAGACTGGGCATCGATATTCCGGAGTAGATTGGTGCATACATTTCTAGACCCCGACGAAGGGCGGTGGTTGATCCCACAACCATTGGTGTGATCACCTAAGATTGTATACAGGTGCTCACTAGCGGTGAGTATACTGGACGGACTCACCGAGAATTTCTAGATGGTACTATACCTATCGTCAGATAGAATTTATCAGGTGACATGAGTACATGTTAGTCTTCAGACATGAGATCGTCATTTGTCTCGTATGAGTTCCCACTGTGCTTTGATCACTACCCTATCACGGCTCTACTGAGTCGTGGAAACATGTTTTGGTTGGGTACAGTCCCGAGCCACATGGAGGCAGTGAGTGATTGTTGGTGATTCTTCTCTCACGGTATAGGGAGTCGATATCGTACTATGTTCGATTGGTCAGGACCATAAGATCTTGGCCAAGGCAGTTGGGATTTACTGATAGGTTGATCAGTAGTTTCCCGGATTGGTCCTGAGCCACATCAGCATGGATTATCGGGTTATTAGGGTCTGACGTTTACCACCCCCTAGACCCGGTATGCGATACTCTCAGATGAAGAGACCGGACTATACGGAGATTGTTACGGATAGGCTCAGTAGGGATCCAGATGAGTTTGCTCTTCGGCCTTCCTTTTCGACAGGTATCCGGGTAGCCGTTACGTATAGCTAGTGCCGCTGACGTGCTTGTGATTATGGATTTATCCAGTAACTCACTGCCGGCGTACTTTCTAGTATTTAGAGTCCCACACAGAGGGTTTCCCTGGTTCATGCGAAATGATGTAGTAGCTGTATTGGATACGTGCAGGGTTCCGATTGATTAATGGTACTATGTACCCGGACTTTCGATCGGACAGTTGATAATACTAGCCGGCTCGGGATTGAGCCGGATCATTAAATCAGGTATTGATTTAATAACTTACATATATGTATTTCGATATGTATATTCTAGTATTATATTCTTTGTGTTATTCTATCTCTTTGGGCATTCGTGTTTTTATGCGAATGCTGGTATGTATATACAGTAGACTGTAATCCGTATTTTTTTATGGAAAACATTCTAGAAGGTGGACACCTCATTATGTATTTTTCCATTTATCTTTAAATGGAAATGAGGTGTAAAGTGTGGTGATGGGAGTATGATGAGAACCATGTCTCAATAGTGTTGACAAATGAATTTTCAATTAATTTGTGCAAACTATTGAAGCATGGTTGCTTTAAAATATTATGGATATTGTTTTTACAAAACTAGTGTGAGGATTTTCTCTCACATAGGAGCTTCATTATTTTTGAGAGCTCACCATTTGCTTCACTCCCTCTCCTTCTCTTGAGCTCTTCCACCTTCAAGTTCAACCTCCTCTCTACCTTCTTATGAGTTCAGAATCAAAAGAGGAGGTAAGATAGAAACACATAGAACCTTAGACTACATCCTAGATCACTTAGATTAGCAATCAAAGTTTTCTTGTTGCTTCATTTGATACTTTGAGTGGAGCTAGAGCCATGGATCACAACCCTCGGGTGGATCATCTTCGGCGGAGGGAGACGGACGATCAAGCTCGATCATGGAGGCCACTTGGAGCTTATGAAGAGGAATGAAGAGCGAAGGACTTGGATCTTTTGGTGAGACTCTTCTTCATAGTAGATAGCTCCCCTTACTTAGCTAGTTAGGTTTATGGTAGATCCGGTAATGGGTTATTCTAGCGCCGGTTTTACAATCGTAGAAAAAAATTTATTCTGCAAACGGCCACGGATGATGGCCAGGGCGTTAATATAACCCAACATGGTATGAGAGCCAGCCCATAAACCCTAAACTAGCAGTTTAAACAATATTCTAAATAACAAAACCGAAACAACTCCGAAATACGAAATAAAAAATTCAAGTTTCTGTTAATTTTTAAATAGCCTATGAAATTTTTTTAAACAACTGCAGAGTGCACTTTGTGCTAGAACTAGAACACCAGAGAAAAATGAGCCCATGGTTTGAAAATTTGGCAGGCGAAAACATCATTTTAACCGGCCTCGCCGGTTCTACTGTAGCCGTTGGTGCTCGTTTTTGTTTTGTTTCTATATCACTTGGATTTGCGGTTTCAGAATATGTTTGATTTTGCTCAGAATGATTTTTCAGTTATCTTGAGTTTTGGGGCAATACGGAGTATTTCGAAGTCGCTATTTTTAAGACTGTTTAAAAGTTTCAGTACATACATTAATATCTGCGATTGTGAATGTCATTTGATCGGTATAACCCGTCTAACTGCTATATGTTCTTTTAGACGGGTTTGCGAACATTACATTCGCATTGATGTTCTATGATTGTGATGATATTGTGGTTGGATTGTCATGGTGGATAGCCTGTGGTGCAATGGTAGTAGTACAATTAAAATTCATTTGTACATTTGTTATTGCGGGGCGAGCGTCCGACATGTGGACTGCCGTTTCTGCCGTGTTGTATATTATTTGATTGGGGCACGACCGGGTTGTGATCGATGTCACCATTGTACATATTATTTTCCTTTTTTGTACTAAGATTACCCCACGGTGGAGTGCTCGAATAGACGGGTTTTAGAGGGAAACAAGCACACATATTATGGCATTGAGACAGAGGGGCTTCACTCTAGAATTGGCGGGCTATTCGCCGCACTCGTAGGGGTATAGGATGACCCACGGAGGGGTGCTCAAGTTACCGGATCCCGTGAAGTGCTGGGTGGCCCATTCACTTTGTTGATTGGGGTTGCCTCACTTCTGGGATTGGCGGTTAACTTTCCGCTCTCGTAGGGTTCCAGATTTTCATTGCACGGTCTATCCACACGACCGGGAACGTCAGGTTTTATTTACGGCTCAAGTGAAACCCAAGGCTCCAAGATTATCCACCATTCAGTATTGCTTGTTGTTGATTTGTGATATTTTTTATATCATGCCTGGAATGAATGTTATATATATATATATATATATAAATATTTATACACACACAAACACACACTAGTAGATGTTGTATATGTTTTGCACCTGCGCTAGTCCAGCCCCTGCTCTGCCGTTAGTTAAGTAACCTGACGGTGCATGACGGTGCCCCGTGGCGAATGCCGATGGCATAGACGTACATTGTATTTTCGTTCTTTTCTGGTGTGATAGGAATTAATTGATGGGACCGCATTAATTTTGAATAGTGCAAGAAAAGAAACCTAAAAGATATTGTTGGAACAAATTTCGAAAAACTATAGTTATATTCTTTCGCTTTGCATATTGGTGATCGGTCATGAACATCCAGCACCTCATTCTATGAGGTAAGAGTCTAGATCCCTTCGTGGGGAGCGACCACTTGAGCAAAAGTTTATGCTATAGATTACTCGGTTTTCTTCAAAACCATAAGTTTTAAAAAGCGGAGCAAACCACTTTTCAAAACTACTCGGTTCCTTCAACGATATAAAGTTCATTACGTTAAAGTGTTTTTGGCCAAAAACCCAGCTGTAGCCCTCCGTCATTTCTTACAAGTATTACTTATTATTCATGCTGTGTATTTTGACCTCTGTCAAGGCATAGCGAATAGTAGCTAGGTAATGCTTGTTTGTTGCATGGATATGCGATTGTTTAGGACAGTCACACATTCATGTTGACCTCTGTCAAGGGCTTGTGCGGGTGGGTCTAAATTAATCCAGGACAATGACGGGTTGAACTTGACTTGCGACTTATGACATGTTGACCTCTGTCAAGGTCATAAACCGCTTAGGGCAAAAACCACATCGGGGGTTTCAAATATAGAAACTTGCTAGTGTTGCATACCTTCTGGAGTGTGGTGACTAGAGTGGTTTCCATCTAGTTGATCACACAATGATAGTTGGATCCCGATCCCACTGATTAGTAGGATTACTCTTGGGAGATTTTTTCACTTAACAATCAATGCTATATACTAAGTAGGTGTCTTGAAAGGTGTTAGCGGGGCTATGCCTCCAGAGAAAAGAGGTTATGCAATTAAGGAGCTTCGCGAAAGCAATGGAAAACTTCCTTCGAAGTAGCGACACTAGCCTGGCCGAAAGGTTAAGAAAGTATTATGAAGTGCGATTAATCCCGACTAGTTCTCCTTTTAAGGTTTGAATGAGAATTCGAGGAAACAATGGGAGCCATCCTGATTAGATAAACTAATAACCAATCTAATCTTGCAAGAGCGCACCTGAGTATTTTTTTCTCACTTTCCAGATAGCAACCAATTCACGCCCTTATCAAGATAATAAAATGTATCGCTTGACCGATCTGAATCCTTATTCGGCGGTAGGGAACGTCGGTTTGGCTCTAACTTATGACAGCAGTTGTAACACCTTATGATGTGTTTAGTGGCTAATTATATTTTAATGTATGGTTTTTTAATAAAAAGTTTACCAAATCGATTTTCAAATATTTTATCCTATTTAATGAATATTTTATTATAATTTTCCTAAGCTTGCACACACTTGTGCATGTTAATTAGGGTTTTTAATTGGGTTTAAACCATGATTAGCAATCTTGGTGAGCTAACCATTGCCTTAATCTAGCTTAAAAATTTTATTAGGTGCTTTGGGTTTTAATTGTGTATGGTTGTTTTAAAAATAAAAATGTTTTTTTCTTTTTTTGAAAAAGAGAGAGAGAGAGAGAGAGAAGCATGGGGCTACATGGCATGAGCCATGCCTCATTTAATGAGGAAAGAGAGAGAGAAGGGAGGTTTTTTTTGCCTTCGCTCTCATTTCTCCTTCTCATTATCATTTCTCTCATTCTCTCACTCTCACACTCACACATACACCAACAGCATCTGGAAGTAGCAGCAGCACAAACAACAACAGCAGCAGCATCTGGCAGTAGCAGCAGCACAAGGAGCAGCAGCAGCAGCCCTTCTTCCTCTTCTTCTCTTTCTCCTTGTGTCTAGTGTCAAGTGAGGTTACTTCTTAGGCTTGAATTCCTAGCTTGCTAAGATTATGTGTAGAAGTAGCTTCGGTTGGTGATAAATGATAGTTTTTGTGCTATTTATGGTGATTTGTGTGAGGTTGTGGCCATGTGATGATTTTATTGGTTAATCTAGCCTATTTGAGTGTTATTAGGGTCACCTTAACTGAGATTATCCCCAGATTTCACTAAAATACCACAGGGTTTCCTTTTTTGTTCAAAATTAGTGTTTTTAAGCGATATTGTAGCTTTCTGTGATCTGCTTGTGACCCGGCTCTCTCAGATCAAAATTGAGGAAACTGGAGCATGTACGTTAGGTATAGACCACACCACCAGAACACGAGCCCCTCATTCCCAAACTTGGCCGCCGGTTTATTCATCCTGGCCGCAAATTGTGTCCAAGTAGAGGAGATGGGTGTTGGGGTTTTGGCTACGGTAGTCTGCTGTATTTTCTAGTGTTTTGGCATGTGTAATTTTGTGAGATTTCACCTGTAGCAAAATCTGGGACCATATATCGGTTTTCTAGTACGTTTTGTTTGCGCGATACGCGCGATACGTGAGTGGGTTCTGTGATCCAGCGTGTTGCGACGTGTCGGGATAGTTTTAGACGCGTATACACACGTTTCAGCATATCGTACACACGCGCGTTTAGTTCGTGATGAGAGTTTCTCGTTTGGTTTCGATATCGCGTTTTGCGAGATATTTTGCTTATATATGGATTCCTTGTGTATTATCCAGGTTTGCAGGCGGATACATCGGACGCAGCAAAGAAAGGGAAGCAGATGGTCGGCTACATGTAGCACGCGACCTGGTGAGTAGATTTAACATCTACAAAGGGAATCACCCGCATGGCGTTATGCGTCTGGGCTAGGAATGTTAATACCTGTCGCATATTCTATGTTATATTTAGAATTTCGCATTTACCCTATTACTTAGGTGATGTAGTGCTTGGATTAGTAGCTGTAGGACACTGCACATATTATTGACGATTCATGTTGCACGAGCACTGATTGTATGCTACACACACCGTCAATAATTGCCATGTCACACACAAACCACTTATAGATATTATATTGCTTGGTTAGGGACATTGTGACATTGATTCATATTTCTTATCACATATGACATTTAGCATACCTGTATACCTATAGAGTACTGTACCATTAGTGATAGGTACATTCACACTTTATGATATAGCTACAGGTATACCTTGCTCATATATTCCACTTATACCCAGGGGGTATACTACATCAGTTCTTATAGGTAGATACCTATACCTTGCTACACCTGTATGTTACACATATATCAGTTACAGTTACATATTTACCTTTACTGGTGTTACTTAGCGGTTTTTCCTTTTATATGCTTACATTTCAGTTATGTCGCATATATTATATTCATGGATTTTTTGCATTGTTATATGGATTTTTCATGATATTTTCTGGATTTGGGAACCGCGGGAGTTCATGAAATTATGCATTATTTGAAAAACCCGGTTTCCTTGATATGATATTTCAGCATCCACCATAAGTTTTATCGGTTCTGATATATATATATATATATATATATATATATATATATATATATATATATATATATACCCCTACGAGGAGGCGTAGAGGCCGTATGAGGGTACATGGTGGGGCCCGGAGGTACCCGGGGCAAGAAAGGGATGTCGATGCACCACACCGATGAGCCCGGCAGGGGAACCATACACTCCGGTGACAGTAACTATGACTCGGCGGTTATCATGGGGATACCGACGGGAGTTATGTTCGTATGGATACGTCGAAAGGCGAGGGTCAGAGCTAGGCACTCGAGCTTTCGGTACAGCGTATGATACGTACCTATCAGGATTCCAGTCTTGGTGACAGCATCTGATAGATCAGTATTTTTGTGTCGATGCTTGGAACATTGGTTTCATGATATTTCTTCTTACTCATATGTATATATAATAGTGGGTTAAGACGCTGTTATATATGCCCTTACACCAATATTAGTGGAATGGGGCGCTAATATATGTGCATTGACATTCATATATATACCTTATCATATTTATTCACACAATTATACCTAGGTTATAAGAGATTCACTGGATATTGGATTTAGGACATATGATATTTACTTGAGATTTGATAAAGGATATACGAGACTCACTTGATTTTGTACATTCGGGATATAGGAGATTTATTCGATATTGTACATTGAGGAGATGTGAAACTTATATGATATGGGGGCCAATTTAGGGGCTGATTTCAGGAATTGGGATTTTGATTGTCTTGATGGATTGTGATCCTACCACGATGTCAGGATTCCGTGGAAATGACAAATTTCACTCCATACCTCATATTTATTGTTTATGCACTGTTTCATGTATTAATAGTACGCGTTAATGTACCCTTCATGATTATTGCATACTGATTGTCCTATTATTATTCTTCATGAATTAGTTGTACCTGCTAGTGTACTTTTCATTATTACCGCATTCATATGACCTGTTATCGTTGTTAATTGCATATCTTAGATTCACGCTGTACGTGCATACTTGCGATTACCTACATATGTTATTTACTATTCACGAGTTGGCAACTCACCCCCGTTGTGCCACAGTTGTTTTGCAGGGTGTCTCCCCAGAGTAGTCGAGGCAGGCTATTCATCTATCATATTTTGCTACGGATACCGCATCGGCTCACAGTGTGCTGTTTAGCTTAGGTGGGTTTTGTGGTTATCCGTAATTTTGTGTTGTTTATTGTTGTATCCTTGTACTCTCCATCTACTGTTATTTTGTTGACTTAGAGACTTGGTTAGGACGATATTGTATATTATTTATGACTTGTTGTATTTTATACAGTTTCCTTTCTATTGTCTTTTATTTCTTCGCTACGGCGTCGTATATTTGTGGTGGTCATTGTTTTCAGCCTTTGGGCGTGTATTTGCTCCCGTTTGGGGATGCTTCATATATATTTATGTTGTACCCATCTTTGGGCTTGTTTTTACAAAGGGGGTGTTGCCAAAATTTTAAAGAAAGAAAGTTGGACTTTTAAAGAATTTGGGTTGTGATTTCAAATGTTTCAAAACTGCTATTATCTTTTCTTATCTTTTTAATGGTTTAGATTTCTTGGTTTTTGGCTTTCTTTTACTGCGTTACGCCTTTAGACGTTGCGTAGTATTAGGGCCGTCACGTGCAAATTTCGGGTCATGACAAAGTTGGTATCAGAGCGCTAGGTTTTACCTTTCGGAGTGTAGGATGACCTTGGTATGATGGAGTAGGTAGCTTAAGCAGAGTAACGTAGTGTGTGTATGTCTGCAGCATACTCACGATGCGGTACTTCGCCTAAAGTGACCTAAGTACATTGCTTGAAATTCCTTCCTTGATTATTCATATCTTTATGGTTCGATTTTCGTATTCTTATCGAATCTTATCTCTATTTATAGCCTTGCCGCCGATGACTATGGGGACTCAGAGTGATGCGGTGAGGGCCGAGGTCAGAGTTGGTTCGAGTGAGACGAGCACCGACCAGGATGGCACTCTAGTTGCACAGGTGCAGACAGATCAGCCTTCGACAGATCAGCTCGCTAGGCTTGTGGAAGAGATGCAGGACTTACGCCAGACGATGAGTTCATTGGTTGAGACCGTTCGAGTGCAGCGACAGGAGGTTGTCACCCCTGTTACTCAGTCGTTCCTTGCGATCAGCATGCAGTAGTCTGTCACCTACATAGCACCAGTGGATGCATCTCCAGTTGACGAGGCACGTATTCCAGAGACTCTGAGAGTTCCGGAACAGTGGAGGACTCGTACCGGTGTACCAGCCCAGAGACAGAGGCTTAGTCGTCGAAACAGATTTCGTGACCGTCGCGGGAGTAGAAGAGGCTTAGGACGAGGACAGTCGTCCAGCTCTCATCCCCAGGAGGGTCAGCAGTCAGCGCGTGGATGTTTTTGATGCGGAAGCCTTCAGCACTTCGTCAGACATTGTTCCTTTGCACCTCGTCAGGGTCATATTCAGAGAGGTCGTGGACGTGGAAGGTTTGCTCTTAGGGGTCAGTCTAGCAGAGGAGGAGTTCAGCCAGTTGCGGGTAGGAGACAGACACGAGAGTTTGCTTCTACTCATCGGGACGCGTGGGCATCTAATGCAGAGTTTTCAGGTATCCTTAATTTATTTGTTCTTTTGATGTATTTGTTGGTTTTTCACTTGTGCCGTGGTTGGGACGAGAGTGGTGTTAGGTAGATCAGCCGTTTGTTGTGTTAACTTCTGTCAGCGATTCTCTTGTTGCGCGACACGTATTTTGGTTGTGTGCCAATCGGATAGGAGATAGAGATTCGTCCGTCGTTTTGGTCCTTCTAGAGATGTTGAATTTGACGTTCTCCTGGGCACGGATTGGTTAGCTACGTGCTAGGAGTCGGTGGACTACCGTGAGAAAGCAGTCAGGTTTTGTTTTCCCCGGCGAGTCAGTTCTTGTTGTGCAGGTGGATAGTTGTGCCGCCTCTCACAGCTCGAATTCAGCCTTTTCGCTACTCGGCTTTTGAGGAGATGTCGTGGATTCTTGGCATTCCTTCATGACACCGTAGCCACCGTTGGTTTGTTGGACCAGTTTTCTTTTGTACGAAAGTTTTCCGGTGTTGTTCCAGATGAGCCGGCAAAGCTTAGGGAGCTAAGGGATCAGCTGCAGAGTTGGTTATTGGGAAGTTTTGTGCGTCTGAGTGTTTCTCCTTGAGGAGCTCCTATTTCTGTTCGTCAAGTAGAAAGACGGTAGTTTGAGGTTGTGTATCGACGGACCGTCAATTGAACCGGTTTACGGTGCGGATATGTATCCTTTACCTCGCATTGACGATTTCTTCGATCAGCTCGGGAGTGCGAGACATTTTCTAAGTTTGTTCGGGATCAGGTCATCATTGTTGCGGGTTCGGAGTGATGGCATTCCGAAGACTGCCTTATGCATGCTACGGGCTTGTGTGTTTGGGTGGTGTCATTGGACTCACCAATGCCATAGCAGCATTCGTAGATGTGATGAACCGGATTTCTTCAGGCCATTCCTCGACCAGTTATGTTGTGCTATTTACGATATTCTGGTCTATTTAATGTGCCTTGAGGGGCAGGAATAGCGCTTGAGGATCTGTTTTACAGATACTGGGAGAGTCCCGGCGGTTTGCTAGATTCTCAGAGTGTTCCTTCAGGCTTGTTTGTGTTGACTCCTAGGTCTTGTAGTTAAAGGGATACGGTTTTGTATGGTTCCGAGGAAGATCGTGGCCGTACAGCTTAGGCCCAGACTTATGAGCAGGACAGAGGTCCGCATATTTTCGGCTTAGCAGGTTTTTACCGCCGTTTCGTGCAGAATTGCAAGGGTAGTGCTGCACCGTTGACAGAATTGACCAGGAGGGAGGTATCTTTTCTTTGGACTGAGGAATGTGTGCGGAGTTTTCAGCAGTTGAAGATTCGATTAACAACTGCATTAGTTCTTTCTTTGCTTCCTGGTTCGGGCGACCTTGTTGTTAACTGTGATGTTTCTTGAGTGGGGCTCGATTGTGTACTGAGGTGACATTATAAAGTTATCGCTTTTGCTTCCCTACATTTGGAGGAAGTACTAGCAGGATTTCCACTCATGATCTGGAGATGGCCGCGGTAGTTTTGCGTTAGAGATTTGGAGACACTATTTGTTCGAGAGTCGTGTCAGATTTTCACGGACAACCAGAGCATAATGTACATCTTCCTGCAGCGGATTTGATTGTTGTGATAGTCTTCTGCAGATTTACAGTTCTTGTGCGATCGTTGAGTACAGCTTAACTCCGTCTCTACTGAGGGGACAGCTTACTCATGTCCGCGCCTGACCACTTTTCCTTAATCGCTTTCGCGAGACACTGCCCGCTGACGCTCGTTCGTCAGAGATACTTGAGCATACTTAGCTGGGTAATGATTCGGAGTCCTTGATTTGTAACACGGGTGTGCTAAGTTAGGGACGCATTTGTGTACCTGATATTATTGGGGAGAGACGTGAAATCCTAGGGCAGGCACATCAGTCAACTCTCTATACTCATTCAAGTTCCACCAGCATTGATGTGACTTGTGAGATAGATATGGGTGGGCAAAGATGTAAAGAGAAGTTTTGGGTTTCGTTTCAAGGTGTCTGTCTTTTTGTGTGCTTGGGTTGAGCATCTGAGACCGGCTGGAGAGTTGCAACCAATAACCGTTCCGAAGAGGGAGTGGGAGAAGATCTCCACAAATATAGTTATGGTGTCTACCCAGGTTTAGTCAGGGTGTGACTCTATTCGGATGCTTGTCGTCCGGTTATACTCAGTTTGCTCAGTTGTTCTTTGTTAAGTTTGAGTTTATGTGTTAATTGTTTTCGGCAGTTGTGTTAATTGTTTTCGGCAGTTGGGATCGTCACTTGCCATCGTTAGGATACTTCTTTGATAGCAGTTATCAGGGAGCGTTCCAATTGGCAACCTTTAGGTTTAAGGGTTAGGTCGTGTCGATCACCAGCCTATTGTTTTTCTGACTCTGCGTAAGTAGGATTTTGGACCCCAGCTAGTCTAGAGACTTCGGAGATGATCCAGTTGTTTTAGGTCAGGATGAGAATTGTCCATTGCGGACAGAGGTCTTATGTCGACCGTGTTGGTCGTGGTCTTGAGTTCGCAGTGGCAGATCATGTATTCCTACAGATTTTTCCTATAAATGACGTGTTGAGCTTTGGGAAGCTTATCCCAGAATTGTAGGCCCTTTTAAGATCCTATAAGCCAGTTAGTTTCGTTGCCTTTAATTCGCCACTTTCGCCCAGATTATTGAGTATTCACCCCGTATTCCTTGTGTCGATACTTTGCAATTACCTTCATGACCTTTCTCATTTGATTCAGCACCAGACCATTTAGCTTGGACGCGATCTTTCGTTCACCAGCAGCCAATTGTGTTAATAGCTCGGCAGGTGGTGAAACGTCGGTCAAGGGTCTTGCCATCTGTGAAGGATTTTTCTTGGACGTAGCCGTATAGTGAGGTAATCACTTGGGAGGCTGCGAGCGAAATTTGAGAGTTTGTAATCTTCTCTTTGAAGGTACGCGTAGCAGTATATTTTTTTTAAAATTCGGGGACGAATTTCTTTAAGGGAGAAGATTGTAACACCTTAGGATGTGTTTAGTGGCTAATTATATTTTAATGTATGGTTTTGTAATAAAAAGTTTACCAAATCGATTTTCAAATATTTTATCCTATTTAATGAATATTTTATTATAATTTACCTAGGCTTGCACACACTTGTGCATGTTAACTAGGGTTTTTAATTGGGGTTAAACCATGATTAGCAATCATGGTGAGCTAACCCTTGCCTTAATCTAGTTTAAAAATTTTATTAGGTGATTTGGGTTTTAATTGTGTATGGTTGTTTTAAAAATAAAAATGTTTTATTTTCTTTTGTTGAAAGAGAGAGAGAGAGAGAGAGGCATGGGGCTACATGGCATGAGCCATGCCTCATTTAATGAGGAAAGAGAGAGAGAAGGGAGGTTTTTTTGCCCTGTCTCTCATTTCTCCTTCTCCTTCTCATTTCTTTCATTCTATCACTCTCACACTCACACACACACCAACAGCATCTGGCAGCAGCAGCAGCACAAACAACAACAGCAGCAGCATCTGGCAGCAGCAGCAGCACAGGCAGCAGCAGCAACACAAGGAGGAGGAGCAGCAGCAGCCCTTCTTCTTCATCTTCTCCTTCTCCTTGTGCCTAGGGTCAAGTGAGGTATACTTCTTAGGCTTTAATTCCTATCTTGCTAAGATTATGTGTAGAATTAGCTTCGGTTGGTGATAAAAGTTAGTTTTTGTGCTATTTATGGTGATTTGTGTGAGGTTGTGGCCATGTGATGATTTTATTGGTTAATCTAGCCTATTTGAGTGTTATTAGGGTCACCTTAACTGAGATTATCCCCAGATTTCACTAAAATACCATAAGGTTTCTTTTTTTGTTCAAAATTAGTGTTTTTAAGCTATATTGTAGCTTTCTGTGATCTGCTTGTGACCCGGCTCTCTCAGATCAAAATTGACGAAACTGGAGCATGTACACTAGGTATAGACCACACCACCAGAACACGAGCCCCTCATTCCCAAACTTGGCCGCCGGTTTATTCATCCTGGCCGCAAATTACTGCCAGGTAGAGGAGATGGGTGTTGGGGTTTTGGCTAGGGTAGTCTGCTGTGTTTTCTAGTGTTTTGGCATGTGCAATTTTGTGAGATTTCACCTATAGCAAAATCTGGGACCATATTTTGCTTTTCTAGTACGTTTTGTTTGCACGATACGCGCGATACGTTAGTGGGTTCTGTGATCCAGCGTGTCGCGACGTGTCGGGATAGTTTTAGACGTGTATACACACGTTTCAGTATATTGTACACACGCGCGTTTAGTTCGTGACGCGAGTTTCTCATTTGGTTTCGATATCGCGTTTTGCGAGATATTTTGCTTATATAAGGATTCCTTGTATATTATCGAGGTTTGCAGGAGGATACATCGGACGCAGCAAAGAAAGGGAAGCAAGTGGTCGGCTACGTGTAGCACGCGACCAGGTGAGTAGATTTAACATCTATAAGGGAATCGCCCGCATGGCGTTATGCGTCTGGGCTAGGAATGTTAATACCTGTTGCATATTCTATGTTATATTTAGAATTTCGCATTTACCCTATTACTTAGATGATTTTGTGCTTGGATTAGTAGCTGTAGGACACTGCACATATTATTGACGATTCATGTCGCACGAGCACTAATTGTATGCTACACACACCGTCAATAATTGCCATGTCACATACAAACCACTTATAGATATTATATTGCTTGGTTAGGGACATTGTGACATTGATTCATATTTCGTATCACATATGAAATTTAGCATACCTGTATACCTATAGAGTATTTTTCATGATGTTTTCTGGATTTGGGAACCGCGGGAGTTCAAGAAATTATGCATTATTTGAAAAACCCGGTTTCCTTGATATGATATTTCAGCTTCCACCATGAGTTTTATCGGTTTTGATATATATATATATATAACCTTATGAGGAGGCGTAGAGGCCGTATGAGGGTACATGGTGGGGCCCGGAGGTACCCGGGGCAAGAAAGGGATGTCGATGCACCACACCGATGAGCCCGGCAGGGGAACCATACACTCCGGTGACAATACCTATGACTCGGCGGTTATCATGGGGATACCGACGGGAGTCATGTACGTGTGGATACGTCGAAAAGCGAGGGTCAGAGCTAGGCACTCGTGCTTTCGGTATAGCGTATGATACGTACCTATCAGGATGATAGTCTTGGTGACAGCATCTGATAGATCAGTATTTTTGTGTCGATACTTGGCACATTGGTTTCATGATATTTCTTCTTACTCATATGTATATATAATAATGGGTTAAGACGCTGTTATATATGCCCTTACACCAATATTAGTGGAATGGGACGCTAATATATGTGTATTGACATTCATATATATACCTTATCATATTTATTCACACAATTATACCTAGGTTATAAGTGATTCACTGGATATTGGATTTAGGACATATGATATTTACTTGAGATTTGAAAAAGGATATACGAGACTCACTTGATTTTGTACATTCGGGATATAGGAGATTTATTCGATATTGTACATTGAGGAGATGTGAGACTTATATGATATGAGAGCCAATTTAGGGGCTGATTTGAGGAATTGGGATTTTGATTGTCTTGACGGATTGTGATCCTACCACGATGTCTGGATTCCGTGGAAATGACAAATTTCACTCCATACCTCACATTTATTGTTTATGCACTGTTTCATGTATTAGTAGTACGTGTTAATGTACCCTTCATGATTATTGCATACTGTTTGTCCTATTATTATTCTTCATGTACTAGTTGTACCTGCTAGTGTACTTTTCATTATTACTATATTCATATGACCTGTTATCGTTGTTAATTGCATATCTTAGATTCACGCTGTACGTGTATACTTGCGATTACCTGCATATCTTATTTACTATTCACGAGTTGGCAACTCACCCCCATTATGCCACAGTTGTTTTGCAGGATGTCTCCCCAGAGTTGTCGAGGCAGGCTATTCATCTATCATCTTTTACTACGGATACCGCATCGGCTCACAGTGTGCTATTTAGCTTAGGTGGGTTTTGTGGTTATCCGTATTTTTGTGTTGTATATTGTTGTATCCTTGTACTCTCCATCTACTGTTATTTTGTTGACTTAGAGACTTAGTGAGGACGATATTGTATATTATTTGTGACTTGTTGTCTTTTATACAGTTTCCTTTCTATTGTCTTTTATTTCTTCGCTACGGCGTCGTATATTTGCGGTGGTGATTGTTTTCTGCCTTTGGGCGTGTATTTGCTTCCGTTTGGGGATGCTTCATATATATTTATGTTGTATCCATCTTTGGGCTAGTTTTCACAAAGGGGGTGTTGCCAAAATTTTAAAGAAAAAAAGTTGGACTTTTAAAGAATTTGGGTTGTGATTTCAAATGTTTCAAAACTGCTATTATCTTTTCTTGTCTTTTTAATGGTTTAGATTTCTGGGTTTTTTGTCTTTCTTTTACTACGTTACGCCTTTAGACGTTGCGTAGTATTAGGGCCGTCACGTGCCAATTTCGGGTCGTGACAGCAGTCATGAGTATGAGCGGGGGAAAGAGGATTGCATGAATTCCTTGATGAGCCCAACGAAGAAGAAGCATACCATTGTGTCTCCTTTAGGTGTTCTTGTTATTGAGAACTTCTTTTCGGTCAGTCCTACCTCCTGGATACTAGATACCGGATCAGAACCTCATATCTGTAATTTATTGCAGGGACTGGGAAAAAGTAGGATGGTTGGACCTGGTGATATGTCTCTCAGAGTGGGGAACGGAGCACAAGTTGATACTTCTGCCGTCGGTGAATATCACCTAGCATTGCCAAGAGGAAATACTATGATTTTGAACGATTGCTACTGTAACGTTTTGAAAATCGTTTCGGTGAAATTTCGAAAAAATCGGTAAAATAAGGAGGTTTTCTATAAAAAGTCAAAATACAAATATCTTATTATAAAACTTAAATATACATATTCTAGCTATGTAATTGCTATTATTTGGTGTTTATTGAGCCGCTGGTGAAATTTCAAATTTTCTGAAAAAAATATTATTTTATTATTATTTAAACCGTCACTAATACATTTAATTAGGGAAAATTACAAATTGGAATGAGTTGAAACAAATTTTGTGCATCATAAAATATTAAATAAAATTTTATCATGTGGTTTTTTGAACGAAAACATTTGCCAAAACGGTTTAGAAATTATTGAAGAAAAAAAGGCTTTTTTTGGCGTAAATGGATGTTTGGAGTATTGTATTTATCATTTTTCATCACCCCACACCCGTACCCACACCCACACACACCCACTTACTCCTCCCCATGGCTGAAATCAGCAGCCACCCTATTTTTTCCCCACTTGATTTTCAAATGAAAGGAAATGAAGAAAAGAATAGAAAATGGATAAAGTAGTTAGACTTTTGACTTGCTTTGACCTTGACTTTGTCCCCCCTCCCCCATTTTCTTTACCTCCCTCTCTCTCCTCACTCCCATTTCTGGCCGAAAACTCTCAGCCCCCAACCGCAGCCCCTCCCTCCCTCTTCTCCTCTCATTTTCCATCAAAAAATTCACCCATTTCCATCAAAAATCAAAGCTAAAATGCAAATCAAAGCCCTACCCATTTTCTCTTATCTCTTTAAGCATGGATCTTGGTGCAAAGATTTCAATTTGGAGGTCTAGTTTCATGTTGATCTCAAGATGGTTTTAAGGTATAAATCCTAACCTATTGTTCAATTGTTGGGTTAAATTCCTTAATGTATCTTATTAGGTGCTTAAATATGGTTTAATTGCAAGTTTGGAAATCTAAAGAGAAGGAGTTTGAATTGAAAAGTTAGGGTTTTAAATTCAATAGGGTTGTTGTCACTTGTTTAAGGTTGCATGGTGTAGTTAGCATGTTAAGACATGTTAAACCTAATCTAGAAGATAATTTGTAAATTGTTGCATCTAAAAGTCCAAATTTAGTTATTTAAGCAAACTAGGTTTTAGTTTTTAGTTGCAAATGGGTGATTTAAAATCTAACTAAGAATTTTATGACTTTATTAACATTATAAAATGTAGTTTAATGCTTTAGATCATGCAAATCCAAACTAGATTGTTGTATATGCATTTTGCTATAAAATGGTCGAAATTGGTTAAAATTGCAAACTAGTCTTTGTAAATATTGTGTTAAATTGAGAATTAAAATATGGTTAGGGTTTTTATCATATTATTAACTTTATTAAGTGTAGTTTAACACTTTAGTTCATGGAAATCCAACCTAAATTATAGTTTGTGCATTTTTGCTATGAAATTGTAAAAGGGTATTTTGTAAACTAGAATATTAGGGTTTTTGGAATTTAATGAGATTAAATTCCGGAAATTTTTTCTATGACTTATTTAAAATATTTAATAAGTATATTGGCCGCTACATTCATTTAAACATCATGTTTTGTACAAACGGCGAATTGTGCCTGCTAGATTTTCGGAAAAACGACTTTTTAAGTGAAATTGGGGTTTTTGGGAATTTTAAGCTATTTTATATTATAATTAGTGCTTGTAATTGTGCA
Source organism: Agapanthus africanus (assembly GCA_030015575.1). Classification (NCBI taxonomy): domain Eukaryota; kingdom Viridiplantae; phylum Streptophyta; class Magnoliopsida; order Asparagales; family Amaryllidaceae; genus Agapanthus; species Agapanthus africanus. The sequence goes on along the minus strand of JASDDO010000006.1, from coordinate 225,615,998 downwards.
AATGAGTGTGATTGGATTTTTCTCGATGGTTTGACGTTTGTACATCGACATCGAGGGTTGGTTTGACTATTCTTGCATGCGTAGGCGATAGGTTTGGACCTACGCGTGATACGCGTGCCGATGTGATTTTCGTATGCCTTTTCGATTTTGAATTTAGTTTTAATGCAATACGGTGCGTTATGATGTGTAGGTACTCCATGTGGACTTCGAGACGACAAGCAAGCGTATGGCGACGTCGGCACCGGCAAGCGAGGACCAGGTGAGTAGATTTATATCTACGGGGAGAAGTCGGGTGGATGGCGTATAGCACCCCCGCAGTCCGTGGTGGTGTATACGGATGCGTATACACACCAACATTTATTGTATGTTGTTTGGGATTAATAACGTTGCTTAGGATGGATATTGGTGTGTTGGATTACCTTAGTGTTGTGAACCCTAGGGTAGTGTTGCCCTACACATACACACATACATACTTGCATACATTCCTATTGATATGTGCTCATGGGATTCTTTATAGTTATGTGTTCACATGGGTATGGGACTATGTGTTTACATACGGATTTGAGGATGATACTTGGGATTGAGCTGAGTCGATGAGATTCGATTCGAGGCCGTGAGATCGGTGATATAGCAGGGTTCGTATCTTAGATACGACATGACGTTGTAGCGGGTCCTTGACGTAGTGTTTCACACACGTCCATGCATACGTAGGCGGTATCAGTTTGGTACTAGACGTAGATCAGTACCCCGATCATGATATTTGATAAAGAGGATACCAGGTGAATAGTATGATGAATGTGATATTGACCCGTACCCAGATTGGGATGCCGTACGACGGATTTACGTACGAGCTATATTGATGATTGATCCGCACTCTTGACTTGGGATGCCTGATTATAGATATGGTATCGGATATGATATTATTGAGGCGGGATCACCGACTATACATATACAGGTATGTATATGTATCGACTCAGATGATAGGCGGTTTCCTTACCTGTAGTTCAGCTTGTTAGTTCAGCCGTATAGTTTAGTGTAGTTGTTAGATTAGATTAGACTTCTTACCTATTTCAAAAACTAACGAATCGTGGGCTTTTTAAAGACAGCTCAAGGGAATCTACGGATATTTCAAAAACGACGTATCTTTTCATAAAAACACCGTAGCCCCTATTTTCAAAACCCCATGATTCGTGTTATTTCAAAAGGCACCATTTGTAGGACTTATATTAGATTATTGTAGATTAGTTATCGTTGTGTTTAGTATTCAGCTCCCGCACATTATTGCTGTTCGCTCTGCCTCGCATACTTATTATGCTGCATATTCCATTATTGATATCATGCTGTTAGGACACCAGCACCATTACCGATGATGTGTATGTACCACGTACACCTACTTGTTAGTGTTTATGCCCTAGAAGGCCATTACTGTATCATACTAGCTTGTATATTACTTAATGGAAGCTTGGGATATTCACATGTATATAACAGTCTTGCTAAACATGGTAGTATGCTACTTGGTTTTTCTATCTTAATATGTGAGTGTACGTATTGATAGAGCTCTTAGAATCTTGCTTGTCTACCAGCGTTGTGATGGCAGTCACACTAGTGGGGGCTGGGTAGTCTACAAGCACATCCTTATTCAGGTCCCTGGTCGTTGGATTATCGAGACAGAGCATCGATACTCCGGAGTAGACTGGTGTGTACGCTTCTCATCCCAGTTGGGGAGATGGTCTGTCCCACAGCCGTCAGTACGTCGTACTAGAGATAGTATACAGGTGCTCGTTAGGTTACGGGTACACCGGACAGGACTCACAGGGAACTGTTGGTTGGTTTGATACCAGTCGTCAGTGAACAGTTCCCAGGTGACATGAGTACAGCGTAGTCCGCAGAATTGACACTGCTACTTCGCCTCGAGTGTGTCCCACTGTTCTTAGATTGCTACCCTACCACGGCTCAAAGGAGTCGTGCAAACAGGTAGCAGTTGGGTGCAGTCCCGAGCACTTGGAGGCAGTGGCGGTTAGACAGGATTCGTCCCTCCCGGTATTGGGAGTAGATATCGTGCTGTGTCAGAGAGCCATTACGCAAAGTCCCTGGCCAGGGCAAGCGAGATTTGCTGGTAGGTTCCAGTAGTTTCTCAGGGTGTAATGGGCTTCCCTCCGACACGACTTATACCGCTATTAGGGGACTGATGCTTGCCGCCCCCCTAGGCCCGATATGCGATAGTCTTGGACGAACGGACCGGACTGTATGGAGATTGTCACATCAGACTCAGTAGGAGTTCGGATGGGTTTTCTCATCGGCCTTCTTATCGACAACTACCTGGGGACCGTTACGTACAGCTAGTGCCGCTTGCGGTCTGTGGTTAAACCCACTGCCAGCGTAGTAGTCGAGTCTCTAGAGTCCCACACAGAGAGTTTCCTACTCCAGGCGAAACGATATAGAGGTTGCATGGTTTTGCGACAAAGGGTTCGGACGCGTACGACTTTCGAACAGTTTTTACCAGTCGGCTTTGGTTTATGCCAGTTTCTGGTATCCGGTTATTGGATTTTTACAGTCTAAAGTTTTTCCGTATTTTTTACGGATCGGAGGGCGTTCTCGTAATTGTTCGAGAAGCTTCTAGAAGATGGTGACTAAGGAGGGTTATGTGTCATATTCATTAAATGAGATTATGAGTCATGGTGGTGATTCATTCATTTCATTAATGCACATTTATTGCTTAATGACTCATGCTAATGAATCACCACTAGATATTTTATGAAGCATGATTTATCATCTCTCTTTATTCTTTTCTCATTATTAGAAAATGCTTCATAATATATTATGATACACTCTCTCTCATCTCATTATCTTATCTCACATTCTCTCTCCTCAAGCTCTCATCTTCAAACCCTAATCCTTACACCTCATGAGTGGAGATCAAAGGATTAGTTAGACTAAACAATCCATAACCATCACTCTATCTCATCCTAACTTCTTTGATTAGCAATCCAAGAAGGTTAGTTGCCTCAAGTTTAGAGGTTTAGCTTGGAGTTTTGCTCTCGGGTGGATCGTCTACTACCTAGAGAAGGCCGAGGAGAACAAGGAGATCGTAAAGACGAAGGACAAGTTTCTTTAGGTATAATCCCTAATCACAAGTGATAAGAAAATCATTGTGTACGGTTATTTATAGTTTAGCTTCGATTTAAGCGGTTAGTCGATGTTCGTTCCTTAAACTTTATTGTTTTTGTAATTTCCGCCTCCCCATAAGTACTGGGGTGTACTACATCGACTTACAGTGGTATCAGAGCCTCGCTAAACAATAAATAACTTGATTGCAAATTTGTACGAATTTCGAACGGAAAAACGAAGCCGGAAAACCCTAAATCTGTTCAGTTTCTGTCGAACTTAAAATGAAGTCCAAAAATTTTTCAGGTGTGCTCAGAAAGCTATAAAGGAGTCCAGGAGAACACCCAAGAAATTCGAGCCCATGACTCGGCTAAAGCGCCGCGGAAGGGCGGCGGATCCTACCGATCCGCCGCGCTTACGCGGCCGAGTTGCCGAGTCATGGACTCATCTTTCTTGTATGGGTCCCCTGTGATATTTGGGGTTTTCTGGAATATTTAATAATTGCTCAGGTTACTGTTTAACAGAGCAGATTTTGGAGCAATATTGATGTTGTTTAATCGATCGAAATTGTACAGTATTTGCATATTGGATTATATCTGTGATTGTTTAATGTGTTCGTAAACCTCCCCTAACTGCTAGTATGTCGGTTGGCAGGGGGTTGCACATTTCTGAAATGGTTATATCTGTTTGTGCATATAAACTGTATTGGACTGTTGTGGTGTATAGCCGGGGTTTGCAATGGGTTATTGTTTAATTCATTTGTTGTAAATGTAATTTGTTGTAATATTATTTTTGCGGGGCACTTCCAGGTTGCAGTCGTAGCCACCGTTGTATTATTTCATTTTACTGTTTTTGCTCCTAGGACTGACCCAAGGTGGGGTACACAAACTGCCGGGTGGGTAGTTTGCCGTACCCGTAGGGGTCGAGGGTGGGGTAACGGCTATTCATCACAACTGTGTAATCTGTCTTTTCTTGCAGGCTCAAAAGAAATACAGATTGCTTGCAAATCCAATATTGTTTATCTGTGTTCTGGAATGAATATCATTGCGTCAGACGAATGTAAAATATCTATATTTATGATAGCTATTTAGACGCCACTTATGTTTTACACCCGCGCTAGCCCTCCCCCGCTCTGTCGTTAGTTAAGTAACCTAACGGGTGATGACGGGACCCCGTGGCGAATGCGGATGGCATAAGAGGACGTTATATTTTCGTTGTTTTCTGCAATGATAGGTTAATGATGGGACACATTATCTATAATGCAAAGTAAAACAAACCAAAGTTTAAATCGTTGGAACAATTTAAAAGAAACCACTCGGTTATTTTTAAAACAGATATTTTTTAAATGCGGAGCTTTAACCACTCCTTTTAAAAGCTATCAGGTTCCTTCGGTTATATCAAGTTCACTACGTTCACGGTTTCGCCAAAACCAATCGTAGCCCTCCGTCATTTCATTTGGGTATTCAGTAGTATTCAAGCTATGCAGTTTTGGCCAACGTCATGGCATAGTGTTTGGTAGCTGCTGGGTATTCATTTGTTGCATAGATAGATGAGTTGATTTGGGACAGTCGTATTATCATTTGGCCAACGTCAGGGATATATACGGATGGGTTCAAATTAACAAGATAATGATGGGTAGAACTTGACATGTGACTTATGACATTTTGACCAACGCCAAGGTCATAAGAGCATGGGGCAAAAATCCATATCGGGAATTTCTAAAGAAACTGAAATTTGCAAAGAGATGCATACCATTTTGAGTTTGATGAATGTTGGTAGCATTCCTACAACATTATCAGACGATGATATTTGGATCCCGATCCTACTGTGAGTATATGCTACTTATCAGGATATTCATCACTTAACGATCAATGCTACAAACCTAGTAGGTGTCCAGAAAAGTGTCAGCGGGGTTACGCCCCCAGAGAAAAGAGGTTATTTAATTAAGGAACTTCGCGAAAGCGTTGGAAAACCTCCCTCGAAGTATCGACACCGGCCTGGCTGAACGGTTAAGCAAGTATTGTACGGTGAGAATAGTCTTGGCTAATTCTTCTTTTATGGTTTGAGGAAGGATTCGAGAAACAGTGGGAGCCATCCAGTTTAGATAAACTAAAAACCACTCTAAACTTGCAAGAGCATCATGCTAAAGAGTTTTCTTCTCTCTCTCCTAATTGCAGCGACCCTGAAAATGACTGGACTTAAGTTACTTTTAGAGAAAAATATACTGACGGGGCCAAACTATAAAGATTGGCTGCGGAATGTCAAAATGGCTTTGACCTATGACAAACTGGGGTACGTCCTCACCGCTACGGCACCTGCTGTCCCTGGTCCCAAATCCAGCAATGCGGATAAGGAAATCCGAAAAACCTGGGAATTAGATTGCGCGAGAGCCAAGTGCATCGTGCTTGCCTCGATGAACAATGAACATCAGAGGAGGCACGAGGATATGTCCTTAGATGGCATATTTCTCCATACAAGGAACTTTATGGAGAGCAATCTCGTATAGCAAGATACGAGACCTCTAAGAAATTGTTTCGAGCGAGGTTGGCTGTCGGGTCATCGGTAGGTGAACATGTCCTACAGATGATTGGCTACATAGAAGATCTCGCAGACCTTGGGACGACTTTGGATAATGAGCTCTATACAGACCTTGTTCTCCAGTCCCTTCCTCCCACCTACGCCCAGTTTATCCTCAACTTCAATCTTCAAGGAAAAGAAGTTGAACTTGCGGAACTCCTGAACATGTTAAGGAGTGCGGAGGGCACCTTGCAGAAGGCAAGGGAAACACCCGCTATGTTTGTTGGCGGTTCATCTTCTTCCGGGTCCAAGGCTAGGGCCAAAGGAAGGAAGAAGAAGGCCGCACCCAGACCTAGAGGAGGTGTTAGTAAGGTGGGAGGGAAGGGAATGAAAAAGAAAGCAGTACCGATAGTTGGTCAGGATGAGTGCTTCCATTGTCACAGGAAAGGGCACTGGAAGAAGGATTGCAAGGCGTGGAACGCCAAGAACCAGGAACCGAAGCAAGCTGTGGCTTCGACTTCAGGTGTGTTTGTAATTGAGAATTGTCTGTCGATCAACTCTACTTCCTGGGTATTGGATACCGGATCAGGATCTCATATTTGCAATTCATTGCAGGCACTGAGAAACCGTAGAGTGCTGAAGGAAGGTGATATGATCCTCAGGGTTGCTAACGGAGCTAGCATGGGAGCTGCGTCCGTCGGGGATTATCACCTAGGATTGACGAGTGGACACATTTTGGTTTTACATAACTGTTATTTTGTACCCAGCTTAACGTGTAATATCATATCAGTTTCCTTGTTATCAAATAAAGGTTATCATTTCACGTTTGTAAGAGATGTTGTCAACATCCACCTTAATCATGGTTTGATTGGGTCCGGTACTCTAAATAACGGCATATATGTTTTAAACCAACTCCAAATTTTCAACGTCCAGAACACACTAAAAAGAAAGTCTCCAGATTTGAATAAAGCTTTCTTATGGCATTGTAGACTGGGTCACATTAATGAGAGAAGGTTGACTAAGTTGCATAGAGAAGGATATTTGGACACGTTCGAATATCAAACTTATGACACTTGTCAATCTTGTCTCAAAGGAAAGATGACAAAGACTCCATTTACTGGACAAGGAGTAAGAGCGAGCGAGCTCTTAGGACTCATACACAGTGATGTATGTGGTCCAATGTCTACACATGCGAGAGGTGGTTATTCCTACTTCATTACTTTTACAGATGATTTCTCTAGGTATGGATATGTTTTCTTAATGAAGCATAAATCAGAGGCCTTTGAGAAATTCCTGGAATTCAAGAGTGAAGCGGAAAACCAAACAGGCAAAAGTATTAAGACACTGAGATCTGATCGAGGTGGAGAATACTTAAGTGCCGAGTTCCTAGGTTACCTAAAAGAGAAAGGAATTCTCTCTCAGCTTACTCCTCCATACACTCCACAGCACAACGGTGTATCGGAGAGACGGAATCGAACCCTATTGGATATGGTACGATCCATGATGAGTAATGCTGAGTTACCGCGATCTTTCTGGGGATATGCGCTAGAATCAGCGGCATATATTTTGAACAGAGTTCCAACCAAAACTGTGTCTACCACACCATATCAGATGTGGAGTGGGAAGAAACCCTATCTTCAGTATATAAGGATTTGGGGATGTCCAGCTTTTGTAAAAAAGCAGCATGTGGACAAGCTCGAGGCACGATCAGTACTGTGTAAGCTTGTAGGATATCCAAAGAACTCCAAGGGATATTGCTTCTATTACGCAGAGGAACAAAAGGTTTTTGTTTCTCGTAATGCCCATTTTCTAGAACAACAAGTTTTAGAAAAGGATACAAATGGGAGCGAAATAGAACTGGAAGAAATTCCAGAACCCCAAGCTGCTACTGAAAGTTTGGTAGAACCAGAGGTTCAAGAAGAACAGAACATTCCCGCACCCCTCCGCAGGAGTAGTTGGCCGTCTCATCCGCCTGAGAGATACTACGGTTTTCTCATAGACGGGGATAGAGAGGATTGCATCATAGATGATGATGAACCTACTGACTTCCAGCAGGCCATCCAGAGCGGCGACTCGGTACGATGGCTAGATGCAATGCGGACCGAAATGGAATCCATGTACACCAACAAAGTATGGACTTTGGACTTTGCTCCAGATGGGGTAAAACCCATAGGAAGCAAATGGATCTTCAAGAAAAAGATTGGTGTAGATGGACAGGTGGAAACCTATAAGGCTAGACTTGTTGCAAAGGGTTTTCGTCAAAGACCTGGTTTGGACTATGACGAAACTTTTTCTCCAGTGGCTATGCTCAAATCCATTCGGGTCCTTCTTGCTATTGCTGCCTTCCATGATTATGAAATCTGGCAGATGGACGTAAAGACGGATTTTCTGAATGGAAATTTAGAAGAGAGCGTCTATATGGATCAGCCAGAGGGTTTCAATCAGAGTGGGAGCAGCGGGAAAGTATGCAAGCTGCTTAAGTCTATTTATGGACTAAAGCAGGCATCGCGGAGTTGGAACATCTGTTTTGATGAGACAGTCAAAGAATATGACTTTATCAAAAATCCAGATGAACCGTGCATATATAGTAAAGTTGTAGCCAGAAGTGTCGTATTCCTCGTCTTGTACGTGGATGACATTCTATTGATAGGAAATGACATTCCTATGCTACAATCTGTCAAAGGATTCTTGTCACACAGGTTCTCCATGAAAGACCTGGGTGATGCCTCTTACATTCTGGGGATCCGGATCTATCGTGATAGATCCAAGAGGATGTTGGGACTTTCACAGTCCAGGTATATCGACACTGTACTGAAAAGATTCAGTATGGAAGATTCTAAGCGCGGTAATCTACCGGCTTGTCACGGAATCACCCTCTCCAAAGAGATGTCTCCCAAGACTGATTTGGAAAGGGGACGCATGTCTATTATACCCTACGCTTTTGCGGTAGGCTCTATAATGTATGCTATGTTGTGTACCAGACCAGATGTAGCTTACGCACTGAGCGTGGTAAGCCGGTATCAGTCAGACCCAGGGGAGATGCACTGGAAAGCAGTTAAGAACATTCTCAAGTACCTGAGGAGGACTAAGGAGATGTTCTTGGTTTACGGTGGAAAAGACCTCAGGTTGGAGGCCTTTGCTGATTCCGGCTTCCAGAGTGATAAGGACGATTCCAAGTCCATGTCGGGTTATGTCTTTACCCTCAATGGAGGGGCGGTGTGCTGGAAGAGCTCCAAGCAGGACACCGTTGCTGACTCGACGATGGAAGCGGAGTATATAGCTGCTTGCGATGCCGCAAAAGAAGTAGTCTGGATGAAGAAGTTCCTAACAGAACTTCAGGTTGTTCCTACCATAGTTGATCCAATACCTCTGTATTGCGACAACAACGGAGCTATAGCTTTAGCGAAGGAACCAAGGTCCCATCAGAAGTCCAGACACATCTTGAGGCGGTATCACCTGATCAGGGAGATCATTGATCGTCAGGAGATCGAGGTACGGAGAGTTGCTTCAGAAGAGAACATTGCTGATCCATTCACGAAGGCCCTTCCTCAGATTCAGTTCGAGAGGCTACTCGAGATCATTGGTCTACGATATGCCAGTACATGGCCCTAGTGCAAGTGGGAGATTGTTAGTGTTTATGCCCTAGAAGGCCATTACTGTATCATACTAGCTTGTATATTACTTAATGGAAGCTTGGGATATTCACATGTATATAACAGTCTTGCTAAACATGGTAGTATGCTACTTGGTTTTTCTATCTTAATATGTGAGTGTACGTATTGATAGAGCTCTTAGGATCTTGCTTGTCTACCAGCGTTGTGATGGCAGTCACACTAGTGGGGGATGGGTAGTCTACAAGCACATCCTTATTCAGGTCCCTGGTCGTTGGATTATCGAGACAGAGCATCGATACTCCGGAGTAGACTGGTGTGTACGCTTCTCATCCCAGTTGGGGAGATGGTCTGTCCCACAGCCGTCAGTACGTCGTACTAGAGATAGTATACAGGTGCTCGTTAGGTTACGGGTACACCGGACAGGACTCACAGGGAACTGTTGGTTGGTTTGATACCAGTCGTCAGTGAACAGTTCCCAGGTGACATGAGTACAGCGTAGTCCGCAGACTTGACACTGCTACTTCGCCTCGAGTGTGTCCCACTGTTCTTAGATTGCTACCCTACCACGGCTCAAAGGAGTCGTGCAAACAGGTAGCAGTTGGGTGCAGTCCCGAGCACTTGGAGGCAGTGGCGGTTAGACAGGATTCGTCCCTCCCGGTATTGGGAGTAGATATCGTGCTGTGTCAGAGAGCCATTACGCAAAGTCCCTGGCCAGGGCAAGCGAGATTTGCTGGTAGGTTCCAGTAGTTTCTTAGGGTGTAATGGGCTTCCCTCCGACACGACTTATACCGCTATTAGGGGACTGACGCTTGCCGCCCCCCTAGGCCCGATATGCGATAGTCTTGGACGAACGGACCGGACTGTATGGAGATTGTCACATCAGACTCAGTAGGAGTTCGGATGGGTTTTCTCATCGGCCTTCTTATCGACAACTACCTGGGGACCGTTACGTACAGCTAGTGCCGCTTGCGGTCTGTGGTTAAACCCACTGCCAGCGTAGTAGTCGAGTCTCTAGAGTCCCACACAGAGAGTTTCCTACTCCAGGCGAAACGATATAGAGGTTGCATGGTTTTGCGACAAAGGGTTCGGACGCATACGTGCGTTTACGCGCGTACGACTTTCGGACAGTTTTTACCAGTCGGCTTTGGTTTAAGCCAGTTACTGGTATCCGGTTATTGGATTTTTACAGTCTAAAGTTTTTCCGTATTTTTTACGGATCAGAGGGCGTTCTCGTAATTGTTCGAGAAGCTTCTAGAAGATGGTGACTAAGGAGGGTTATGTGTCATATTCATTAAATGAGATTATGAGTCATGGTGGTGATTCATTCATTTCATTAATGCACATTTATTGCTTAATGACTCATGCTAATGAATCACCACTAGATATTTTATGAAGCATGATTTATCATCACTCTTTATTCTTTTCTCATTATTAGAAAATGCTTCATAATATATTATGATACACTCTCTCTCATCTCATTATCTTATCTCACATTCTCTCTCCTCAAGCTCTCATCTTCAAACCCTAATCCTTACACCTCATGAGTTGAGATCAAAGGATTAGTTAGACTAAACAATCCATAACCATCACTCTATCTCATCCTAACTTCTTTGATTAGCAATCCAAGAAGGTTAGTTGCCTCAAGTTTAGAGGTTTAGCTTGGAGTTTTGCTCTCGGGTGGATCGTCTACTACCTAGAGAAAGCCGAGGAGAACAAGGAGATCGTAAAGACGAAGGACAAGTTTCTTTAGGTATAATCCCTAATCACAAGTGATAAGAAAATCATTGTGTAAAGTTATTTATAGTTTAGCTTCGATTTAAGCGGTTAGTCGATGTTCGTTCCTTAAACTTGATTGTTTTTGTAATTTCCGCCTCCCCACAAGTACTGGGGTGTACTACATCGACTTACACTACTTGCCGGCTCACACACATCTTCATCGGTAATTGCCATGTCACATACACTTTAGAGAATATATTTGCTTGACTTAGCTTGTTAGCTAGTAGTTTTGACATGATATTATTGTACTTTCCTTATATGCCATATTAGACATTTCAGTTATTACTTGCTACTTCATGCATATTGTTATTCATTGTTATACCGCACGCAAGGATTCTCATGCATTTATTCACTAGTTTATGTGCTATTGAGATTTTGGACTCGGATTTCCTTGATATTTCTGGATTTGGGAACCGTGGAGATTTCAAAAGAGAATATGTAATTGTTTTAAAAACCCGGTTACCCTGGATATGATATTTCAGTGCGTCCACCATGTGTTTTCTCGGTGTTGAGAGCGACATGTGAGACCCGAGTTCGAGGAGTGGAGGAACCGTTTCGGGTACATGGTGGACCCGGTAAGGTACCCCGGGGCAAGAAGCTCATGGTGATGACGATGAGCCTGGCAGGGGAAGACTATCTACCGGTGATATTACCCGATGCGTCGGATATCCGGAGGATACCGTCGTGGTCTTGAGATGGATGGTAGGGGCAGGTCTGGGCTGACGGCGCCCTAGATATTGAGATTGAGACATTGATATTTCGAGACAGTGAGATTTATGTTTTGTGTCGATGCTAGACACTGTTGATACTGATTTCATTATGATACCTCAGTTTAAAAATACGAAGGAAATCTCACTAATTTATGAAAACAGTTTCTTCATTTACATGTATTCTGTTTCATGCATTCATACCTCATTCATATGATATATTGCTACCTGAGGCACTGACACGGGCATGTGATTACACTCGGGTGAGATATTACCCTAGACATTGTCATAGGCTGCCTGTTATATATATATTTGAAGACATATTATGATTATTGACCTAGGTTGCGTTATTTATGCGATTTCTGTGCGTAGATATGTTTTCTACTCACGAGTTGGCAACTCACCCCGTTGTGCCCCAGTTTCTTGCAGGTTTGCCGTGCAGGTTTCATTACGGCTTTGCGGGCTCAGTTTCATTCGGGTGACTCGCTAGTAGGTGGGTTTTTCTTTTATCGTACCCATCATATTACCTTGTATAATATTATTCCGTCGTATCTAGTAAATTCCATCAACCAAATATGTATTTTGAGATAGAGACCAGTGTTGTTTATTCTTTCGACCTTAGAGTCGCGCGTTTTATTTTCTGTGGATTTTTGGTGGTTTTGAGTTTCCTTTTGAGTTTTGATCCTCGCCGTTGGCGTTGTATATTACATTGCTTGTGTGGTTGTGACCATCGTTTGACGAAGAGCTAGCTCCCCCTTGGGGATGCCTTTTTCTTGATTTCGTATACTATTCATGTTGTATCCCGTTTGGGGGCCAGTATTTACAAAGGAGACTCTGCCGAAATTTTCAGTAAAATTTTGATGTTTTAAAAAAACCGCATATTCGGCTTATGCTATTGAAACTACTTGCTTTAAGTTGGTTTTTCCTGCACTCTACTACTTTTCTTGGTTTGGATTTCTGGGTTTTCGGTTTACTTAGATTACGTACGCCTCGCGACGTTCGCAGTTTAAGTGCCGGTCATGTTCCGTACTTTCGGGTCGTGACAAAGTTGGTATCAGAGCGTTAGGTTTTAACCTTCGGAGCGTAGGATGACCCTTGGTTGATGGAATAGGTGACTAAAGTAGAGTGACGTACCGTTGGTATGTTCCACGGCATATTTACGACACTCCACTCCACTTATGAAGCCTTAGGATGTACATTTCCTTGTTCAGTATTATATTCCTTCCTGATCTAGCCTCATCGGTACCAGTTTAGCTTTGCTGCTACGGTTACGACAGGAAGAGCTACGGCTAGAGTAACGGTCAGCACAAGCTCGTCACGAACGAGGACTGACCAGGGCGAAATTCCGGCGACACACGATTGCAGAGATGTGTCTTTTTACTGTGTTTCCGCGCCACGAGCGTTTGGCGGATCTCCTTTATGAGGTTACTCGGAGGTGCTGATCGACACTAGAGAATTGAGCCAATGATAGAGGCCAGCCAGATTTTGATGACCGTTGGTGTGTTGCTTACTCCTGATGATTGAGGCACGGTTCAGCATGCAGACGAGTGAGCCAGTTATTGCTGCGAACGACGAGATATCGCCCCAGATGTTGGAGCTATTGCAGTATAAGTTGTACTAAGAGATGATAGAAGGTCGCTAGTCATCGAGGATGAATGACTAGGACATGTGGATCGTTCGCCTACCCCGATGCGAGGTCATCAGATAGATTGATTCCAGCTAGAGACGACTTCACGCGGAGACGTTGGGAGTCGACAGAGACGATCGAATGTAAGAAACCTATTATTCCAAGTTTAGAGTATTCGGAAAGACATGCAGGCAATTCTATGGTCCCTCTAGAAGAATGAAACCCTAACTCGACTTAATGACCGTGTGAAAGTCTTTGAACCTTCGGGTTTGCGGCAGTTCTACGGCGCCATTAGTGAGGCTTGGGTTTGCCCTTCTACGGCTGGACCACCGATGCTGTGGTATGTATTCGATACTATTAAACTGTGCCCAAGAGGTTGAGCTCTTGGGGGATTATGAGGTTTTGACGAATCGATCGAATGGTTCGACTTCAATCGGATGCTAGGTGGTGAGACGCATTCTTGGGAGACTCCAGATACGAGGATAGTCGTTGGAGCTCAGTCCATGCAGCCGCGACGAGACGAGTCCAAAGCAGACGACATTAGAGGAAAGTAGAGTAAGAGGTTCGTACCAGATCTAGATGAGATAACGTTCCACTCCGCCGACATCAGAGACGCGATGCGCATGCCGAGGCATGGTACTTGGACTTACCTTCCAGAAGGAGTCGCGATGAGTATGCAGTCGTTCCAGAGAAAGATGCAGATATAGGAAAGGACAACAACTTCCGGACAGTTGGCAGAGACGAGACATGGAAGAGACCGTGAGCATGATTCCTTCCAGGACACTGCTGCAATAATACTTGCACCCAGGATCAGATGTGTCACGTACATTCAGAGAGCCAGAGGCCGACGCCAGTAATATGCTATCTTACGAGTGGTCGCGATGATTGACCAAGAGATGACCAGAGAAGTGCCAGGACGGAATCGTCCCCGTTAGCACACCCGACAGGGCCGATAAGCCGATGGACCGAAAGATTGGTAATTCACAGTGAAGACCTTGACTCAGGAGTGGTCATGGTTACGCACACCAGCAGGACAGTGTTCATGATCATCGACGAGACGTCCCACTAGTGACCGCGACAGTTGGCCGAGATTCTTAGAGGATGCGCTGGAGCAGTACTATTCCGCCATTATTGATTCCGATGTTTTGGGTGATTTATTCGTATGATTTAATTTTGATGATTGAGGATTTACGATCTTTGCACAGTGTTGCAATTGATATCGTTTTCGTGCTTTAGTTTCACATATTTGTGATTTTACGGTTTTAGACATTTGAGTTGATTTTGTGCATATGCACGCACACGATTTGGTTCCTGCACTCTGTATAGTTTATATATGCTTGCAGTGCAGTGATACGCCTTTTGTGCACTTAGATGCACTGGACTTCGATTTCGATTGTGATACTCGATATTTGTTTTGTGCACCTTGTGCACCTGATTGATTTTGCGCACGTTCGGCGCTTGATATTGGATTTCATGATTTCGTGCACGATGGATGCACCTGATTTAGATTTTCGCGCATGTTGAGCGCATGTCTTGAGATGCGATTTTGGTGCACACCAGATGCACTAAATCGAGATTTTTCGTGCATGTCAGATGCACCTGATTTTGCTGTCAGGCACACATGTTGCCTAGACAGATGTTTCGTGCACACCAGATGCACTTAGATGTTTCTGTGCGCATGTATGGCACATTCATGGATTTTGATTTCCGTGCGCACCAGACGCACGTAGTATTCATGTGCATATTTTGGGATTGATTTCTTATAGAGTAGTACGTTTTTATGATATTGCTATGTGTTTTCGTACTGAGCAGGACTAGTCAGAGGACAGTACCTGAATATATTTGGCATGCATTGATAGTTATTGAAGGGATTTCCAAAAAGCGAGCTATAGCCTCAGTATTTACCTACGTGTCTGATATGACACGAAATGTTTAAAACAAGGAGACCCTTCTAAATTGTTTCCAAAACGGCGGAACGTACATTTCAAAAAAAGGTGTATATGTATATAGTTATTTCCTTATGATAGACGTCCGCCACTGTGCAGTGTTATACGCGTGCACAGCGACTTAAAGAGATTTGGCATGCATTTCCTTCAGATACTTACATATATAGATTCGATATTTACATGTATAGTTTCGAGTTATATCATATTGGTTTTGATTTGGATTTGGCATTGATGTCTTCTCCATGACTCCGATGATTGCGGGATGCTTGACAGAGTTTTGATTTGAGTTATATACTCATTTTTCAAGCGCATGCGCTGCGCTACGAATTGTTTTATGTAGTTACAATTTTGGAGCCCCGACGACTTGATGGTTTTTCTTAGATGTTTTAGTATTTGGGGGAGTTTGAATTTAAATTCGGGGACCGAACTTCTTTAAGGGGGGAAGATTGTAACGTTTTGAAAATCGTTTCGGTGAAATTTCGAAAAAATCGGTAAAATAAGGGGGTTTTCTGTAAAAAGTCAAAATACAAATATCTTATTATAAAACTTAAATATACATATTCTAGCTATGTAATTGCTATTATTTGGTGTTTATTGAGCCGCTGGTGAAATTTCAAATTTTCTGAAAAAAATATTATTTTATTATTATTTAAACCGTCACTAATACATTTAATTAGGGAAAATTACAAATTGAAATGAGTTGAAACAAATTTTGTGCATCATAAAATATTAAATAAAATTTTATCATGTGGTTTTTGGAACGAAAACATTTGCCAAAACGGTTTAGAAATTATTGAAGAAAAAAAGGCTTTTTATTAGCGTAAATGGATGTTTGGGGTATTGTATTTATCATTTTTCATCACCCCACACCCGTACCCACACCCACACACACCCACTTACTCCTCCCCATGGCTGAAATCAGCAGCCACCCTATTTTTTCCCCACTTGATTTTCAAATGAAAGGAAATGAAGAAAAGAATAGAAAATGGATAAAGTAGTTAGACTTTTGACTTGCTTTGACCTTGACTTTGTCCCCCCCCCATTTTCTCTACCTCCCTCTCTCTCCTCACTCCCATTTCTGGCCGAAAATTCTCAGCCCCCAACCGCAGCCCCTCCCTCCCTCTTCTCCTCTCATTTTCCATCAAAAAATTCACCCATTTCCATCAAAAATCAAAGCTAAAATGCAAATCAAAGCCCTACACATTTTCTCTTATCTCTTTAAGCATGGATCTTGGTGCAAAGATTTCAATTTGGAGGTCTAGTTTCATGTTGATCTCAAGATGGTTTTAAGGTATAAATCCTAACCTATTGTTCAATTGTTGGGTTAAATTCCTTAATGTATCTTATTAGGTGCTTAAATATGGTTTAATTGCAAGTTTGGAAATCTAAAGAGAAGGAGTTTGAATTGAAAAGTTAGGGTTTTAAATTCAATAGGGTTGTTGTCACTTGTTTAAGGTTGCATGGTGTAGTTAGCATGTTAAGACATGTTAAACCTAATCTAGAAGATAATTTGTAAATTGTTGCATCTAAAGGTCCAAATTTAGTTATTTAAGCAAACTAGGTTTTAGTTTTTAGTTGCAAATGGGTGATTTAAAATCTAACTAAGAATTTTATGACTTTATTAACATTATAAAATGTAGTTTAATGCTTTAGATCATGCAAATCCAAACTAGATTGTTGTATGTGCATTTTGCTATAAAATGGTCGAAATTGGTTAAAATTGCAAACTAGTCTTTGTAAATATTGTGTTAAATTGAGAATTAAAATATGGTTAGGGTTTTTATCATATTATTAACTTTATTAAGTGTAGTTTAACACTTTAGTTCATGGAAATCCAACCTAAATTGTAGTTTGTGCATTTTTGCTATGAAATTGTAAAAAGGGTATTTTGTAAATTAGAATATTAGGGTTTTTGGAATTTAATGAGATTAAATTCCGGAAATTTTTTCTATGACTTATTTAAGATATTTAATAAGTATATTGGCCGCTACATTCATTTAAACATCATGTTTTGTACAAACGGCGAATTGTGCTTGCTAGATTTTCGGAAAAACGACTTTTTAAGTGAAATTGGGGTTTTTGGGAATTTTAAGCTATTTTATATTATAATTAGTGCTTGTAATTGTGCAAATGAGTGTGATTGGATTTTTCTCGATGGTTTGACGTTTGTACATCGACATCGAGGGTTGGTTTGACTATTCTTGCATGCGTAGGCGATAGGTTTGGACCTACGCGTGATACGCGTGCCGATGTGATTTTCGTATGCCGTTTCGATTTTGAATTTAGTTTTAATGCGATACGGTGCGTTATGATGTGTAGGTACCCCATGTGGACTTCGAGACGACAAGCAAATGCATGGCGACGTCGGCACCGGCAAGCGAGGACCAGGTGAGTAGATTTATATCTACGGGGAGAAGTCGGGTGGATGGCGTATAGCACCCCCGCAGTCCGTGGTGGTGTATACGGATGCGTATACACACCAACATTTATTGTATGTTGTTTGGGATTAATAACGTTGCTTAGGATGGATATTGGTGTGTTGGATTACCTTAGTGCTGTGAACCCTAGGGTAGTGTTGCCCTACACATACACACATACATACTTGCATACATTCCTATTGATATGTGCTCATGGGATTCTTTATAGTTATGTGTTCACATGGGTATGGGACTATGTGTTCACATACGGATTTGAGGATGATACTTGGGATTGAGCTGAGTCGATGAGATTCGATTTGAGGCCGTGAGATCGGTGATATAGCAGGGTTTGTATCTTAGATACGACATGACGTTGTAGCGGGTCCTTGACGTAGTGTTTCACACACGTCCATGCATACGTAGGCGGTATCAGTATGGTACTAGACGTAGATCAGTACCCCGATCATGATATTTGATAAAGAGGATACCAGGTGAATAGTATGATGAATGTGATATTGACCCGTACCCAGATTGGGATGCCGTACGACGGATTTACGTACGAGCTATATTGATGATTGATCCGCACTCTTGAATTGGGATGCCTGATTATAGATATGGTATCGGATATGATATTATTGAGGCGGGATCACCGACTATACATATACAGGTATGTATATGTATCGACTCAGATGATAGGCGGTTTCCTTACCTGTAGTTCAGCTTGTTAGTTCAGCCGTATAGTTTAGTGTAGTTGTTAGATTAGATTAGACTTCTTACCTATTTCAAAAACTAACGAATCGTGGGCTTTTTAAAGACAGCTCAAGGGAATCTACGGATATTTCAAAAACGACGTATCTTTTCATAAAAACATCGTAGCCCCTATTTTCAAAACCCCATGATTCGTGTTATTTCAAAAGGCACCATTTGCAGGACTTATATTAGATTATTGTAGATTAGTTATCGTTGTGTTTAGTATTCAGCTCCCGCACATTATTGCTGTTCGCTCTGCCTCGCATACTTATTGTGCTGCATATTCCATTATTGATATCATGCTGTTAGGACACCAGCACCATTACCGATGATGCGTATGTACCACGTACACCTACTTGCCGGCTCACACACATCTTCATCGGTAATTGCCATGTCACGTACACTTTAGAGAATATATTTGCTTGACTTAGCTTGTTAGCTAGTAGTTTTGACATGATATTAGTGTACTTTCCTTATATGCCATATTAGACATTTCAGTTATTACTTGCTATTTCATGCATATTGTTATTCATTGTTATACCGCACGCATGGATTCTCATGCATTTATTCACTAGTTTATGTGCTATTGTGGATTTGGACTCGGATTTCCTTGATATTTCTGGATTTGGGAACCGTGGAGATTTCAAAAGAGAATATTTAATTGTTTTAAAAACCCGGTTACCCTGGATATGATATTTCAGTGCGTCCACCATGTGTTTTCTCGGTGCTGAGAGCGACATATGAAACCCGAGTTCGAGGAGTGGAGGAACCGTTTCGGGTACATGGTGGACCCGGTAAGGTACCCCGGGGCAAGAAGCTCGTGGTGATGACGATGAGCCTGGCAGGGGAAGACTATCTACCGGTGATATTACCCGACGCGTCGGATATCCGGAGGATACCGTCGTGGTCTTGAGATGGATGGTAGGGGCCGGTCTGGGCTGACGGCGCCCTAGATATTGAGATTGAGACATTGATATTTCGAGACAGTGAGATTTATGTTTTGTGTCGATGCTAGACACTGTTGATACTGATTTCATTATGATACCTCAGTTTAAAAATACGAAGAAAATCTCACTAATTTATGTAAACAGTTTCTTCATTTACATGTATTCTGTTTCATGCATTCATACCTCATTCATATGATATATTGCTACCTGAGGCACTGACACAGGCATGTGATTACACTCGGGTGAGATATTACCCTAGACATTGTCATAGGCTGCCTGTTATACATATATTTGAGGACATATTATGATCATTGACCTAGGTGCGTTATTTATGCGATTTCTGTGCGTAGATATTTTTTCTACTCACGAGTTGGCAACTCACCCCGTTGTGCCCCAGTTTCTTGCAGGTTTGCCGTGTAGGTTTCATTACGGCTTTGCGGGCTCAGTTTCATTCGGGTGACTCGCTAGTAGGTGGGTTTTTCTTGTATCGTACCCATCATATTACCTTGTATAATATTATTCCGTCGTATCTAGTAAATTCCATCAACCAAATATGTATTTTGAGATAGAGACCAGTGTTGTTTATTCTTTCGACCTTAGAGTCGCGCGTTTTATTTTCTGTGGATTTTTGGTGGTTTTGAGTTTCCTTTTGAGTTTTGATCCTCGCCGTTGGCGTTGTATATTACATTGCTTGTGTGGTTGTGACCGTCGTTTGACAAAGAGCTAGCTCCCGCTTGGGGATGTCTTTTTCTTGATTTCGTATACTATTCATGTTGTATCCCGTTTGGGGGCCAGTATTTACAAAGGAGACTCTGCCGAAATTTTCAGTAAAATTTTGATGTTTTAAAAAAACCGCATATTCGGCTTATGCTATTGAAACTACTTGCTTTAAGTTGGTTTTTCCTGCACTCTACTACTTTTCTTGGTTTGGATTTCTGGGTTTTCGGTTTACTTAGATTACGTACGCCTCGCGACGTTCGCAGTTTAAGTGCCGGTCATGTTCCGTACTTTCGGGTCGTGACAGCTACTATGTACTTTCGATGGTTTGGAACATCATATCAGTTTCTTTAATTGATAAAGATGTATATAAGTTTGTCCTTGATATAAATATCATGAACATTTACTTTAATCTGGTATTGGTTGTAGAAGGTACACTGTGTAATGGCATCTATGTTCTAAATCAAAATGCAGTTTTCAATATACAAAATACACGCAAGAGGAAGAATTCAGAACAGAATGAATCTTACTTGTGGCATTGTAGACTTGGTTATATCGGAGAGAAAAGACTAAGTAAGTTGCATAAAGATGGATATTTGAATGCATTCGGATTTCATCGGATGAAACTTGTCAGTCTTGTCTCAAGGGAAAGATGACCAAATCTCTGTTCATCGGACACGGAGAAAGAGCAACAGAGCTCTTAGGACTCATACACAGTTATGTATGTGGTCCGATGTCTAAACATGCAATGGGTGGGTTCTCGTACTTCATTACATTCACTGACAATCTCTTAAGGTTCGGGGGTGTGTATCTTTTGAAACACAAATCTGAATCTTTTTAGAAATTCAAAGAATATAAAAATGAAGTAGAGAGCCAGACTGGCAAAAGTATCAAGATCCTCCGATCAGATAGAGGAGGGGAGTAATTAAGTACGGAACTCCGGGACTTTCTAAAAGAGAATGGTATTCTCTCTCAGCTTACTCCTCCATATACATCACAGTACAACGGTGTATTAGAGCGGAGGAACCGTACCCTATTAGACATGGTTCGCTCCATGATGAGTTACGCCGAGTTGCCTCTTTCATTCTGGAGACTTGCGCTTGAAACAACAGCGTATCTATTGAATCCAGTTCCATCCAAAACTGTGCCTAAGACTCCATATGAAATATGAAGTGGAAAGAAACCATGTCTTAAACGGATTAAGATATTGAGTTGTCCGGTCTTTGTCAAAAACCAGAATCCAGACAAACTTCAGGCACGATCAGTTTTATGTAAGTTTGTGGGATATCTAAATCATTCAAATGGATATCTGTTCTACCACACCAAGGAACAGAATGTGTTTATTGCTCAGCACGCCACCTTTTTAGAATGGAAATTTCTTGCAAAAGAATTGATTGGGAGCACGGTAGAACTGGATGAAATGTCAGAACCACAAACTCAAACTGAGGATTTGGTAGAACCTCAAGATTTAGAAGTCCCAGTCGAACTTCAGCCACTCCGCAGATTTAGTAGGATTTCTCATCCGCCCGAGAGATACCACGGTTTTCTCATAAATAGGGATAGAGAGGATTGCATCTTAGAAGAATATGATCCTACTAGTTTCAGGCAGGCCATTATCAGTACAGACTCTGATAAATGGATGGATGCTATGCGATCCGAGATGGAGTCCATGTACACAAATAAAGTGTGGACCTTGGATATTGCTCCACCTGGGGTAAAACCCGTTGGATGCAAATGGATCTACAAAAAGAAGTTTGGTGTAGATGGGTAGGTGGAAACCTATAAGGCTAGACTTATTGCAAAAGGTTTTCGTCAAATACCAGGAGTGGACTATGATGAAACCTTTTCTCCAGTGGCTATGCTCAAATCCATTCGGATCCTACTTCCCATTACTGCCTTCCATGACTATGAAATCTGGCAGATGGATGTAAAAACGGCTTTTCTAAACAGAAGTTTGGAAGAGTGCGCTTATATGAATCAGCTAGAAGGTTTTGTAAACAGTGGGAGCAGTGGGAAGGTGTGCAAGTTGCTTAAATCCATTTATGGATTAAAGCAGGTATCGCGGACCTGGAACATCTGTTTTGAAGTAACAGTCAAGGAATTTGACTTCATCAAGAACGAGAATGAGCCGTGTATATATAAGAAGATTATAGGAAGAACCGTCGTATTCCTAGTCTTGTACATAGACGACATTCTTTTGATAGGAAATGATATTTCTATGCTTCAATCGGTCAAGCTGTTCTTATCACAAAGGTTCTTCATGAAAGACCTGGGTGATGCCTCGTACATTCTGGGGATCAAGATCTACAGAGATAGATCCAAGAGATTATTGGGACTTTCGCATTCTAAGTACATAGAGACCATACTAAAGAGATTTAGTGGAAAATTCCAAGCATGGTAACATACCCGCATTGCACGGAATCACCCTCTCTAAAGAGATGTCTACCAAGACTGATGAGGGGAGGGTTCGCATGAGCACTAGATCCTATGCTTCGGCGGTAGGATCTATAATGTATGTGATGCTATGTACCATACCTGATATAGTATACGCGCTTAGCGTGGTGAGACGGTATCAGTCGAACCCGGGTGAGGATCATTGGACAGCTGTGAAGAACATTCTCAAGTAACTGAGAAGGACTATAGAGATGTTCTTGGTTTACGATAATGGAGACCTTAAGGTCGAGTCCTTTACTGATTCAAGCTTCCAGAATGACAAGGATGACAGCAAATCTGTCTCGGTTTTTGTGTTTATTCTCAATAGAGGGACGGTGTGTTGGAAGAGTTCCAAACAGGATACCGTCGCAAACTCGACGATGGAGGCTGAATACATTGCTTCCAGTGATGCCGCAAAAGAAGCCATCTGGATTAAGAAGTTCATTACTGAACTTGAGGTATTTCCATCCATTGTTGATCCAATACCTCTGTATTATGATAACACTAGGGCTATAGCTTTAGTGAAGGAACTACGGTCCCATAAGAAATCCAGACACATCTTCAGGCGGTATCACCTGATCAGGGAGATCGTTGATCGCCGGGAGATCGAGGTGTGGAGAGTGGACACAAAAGACAACACGGAGGATCCGTTCATGAAGGCCCTCCCTTAAGCGCAGTTCGAGCGACTTTTTTAGATGTTGGGTATGCGATACGCCAGCAGCTGGCCCTAAAGCAGACGTTGGGTACTTGGTACGCCAATATTTGGCCTTAGTGCAAGTGGGAGATTGTTGGATATGTATGCCCTAGAGGCCATTATTATATATGTATACATGTGGATGCTTGGACATATATATGTACAGGACAATCTTTCTCGATATGATAGTATGCTATCTGGTTTGTCTTTATCTTAACATGTGCGTATGCCTTCCTTGTTATTACATATCATTTATGTTAGTAATATGTATGCCCAAGAGACCATTATTGATGATATAATGGATGCTTGGACATATATATAGAGGACTTTCTTGTTCAACATGATAGTATGCTATCAGGTTACCTTTATCTTAACATGTAGACTGGTATTTATAATGTATGTATCATGTTGATAAAGCCCTCAGGATGTGTACTTGACTACCTGGATTATGATGAGATCATACTAGTGGGGACAGGGTGGTCAACAAGTACATCCTTCAATCAGTCCTAGTCGAGGGAATATCGAGACTTCGGAATCGATATTCCAGAGTAGACTAGTGTGTACGTTTCTTGTCCTTTAGAGGGCGATGGATGATCCCACACCCATTGGTATGTGAAATCAAAGATTGTACATAGGTTCTCATTGGAGAATGGGTACACCAAATAGGACTCGCCGAGGACTCCTATGTGGTAGTATGTCTATCGTCAGATAGCAGTCCTCTGGTGATACTAGTACAGGTTAGTTTGTAGACCCAAGATCGTCATAGAGTCTTATGTGGCTCCCACTGTGCTTTGATTTCCTCCCTACCATGGTTCAAAGGAGTCGTGCTAACAGGTGGATTTTGGGTACAGTCCCGAGTCATATGGAGGCAATGAGCGATAGGAGGGGTTTCGTCTCTCCCGGTATTGGGGGTTGATATTGCGCTATGCTCGATTAGCTATAAATGGAAGTCCCTGGCCAGGGCTGCTGCTGAGATTTACTGATAAGAGTTATCAGTAGTTTCTCAAACCGTTATAGGCCAGACATCGGCATGACTTATCACGTTACTGGGGTCTGACGTTTATCACCCCTAGATATGATATGCGGCGTATCGGATGAAGAGACCGGACTGTATGGTTGTGTTATTGATAGGCTTCATGGAGACTATGGACAAGCTTGCTTGTTGATCTTCATATCGCTCAATACCCGGGTAGCCGTTACGTCCAGCTAGTACCGCTGATGGCTTGTAGGTGACTGATGTGATCATCACATACTGCCGGTGTATTGACGAGTCTTTAGAGTCCCACACAGAAGTTCCTTGGTTCAAGCGAAACGAAGTAGGACACATATGTGATATGTGTGTGGGCCTGATTAAATACGTGTATGTGATACCGTATTGTAATCTGGCAGTTATCTGTTATCGGTTCGGTTATATGTGATATAACCAGATCGTCGAATCAAGTGTTGATTTGATAATGTGATATACAGATAAATGATATTAGTCGGTCATATATGATATAGCCGGATTATTAAATCAAGTGTTGATTTAATAATGTGATATATATTATATGTGATATAATTATATCTTAATAAATATCGTTAGCTCACTAATTATTCTTCATTATATATATATTAATATATATGATATATATATATATATATATATATATATAATAATGAAGCATGGCTTGATTTTCTGTTTTTGAGAAAAATAGAAATGAGGTGTAAATTGAGAGCATGGTTGCAAGCATGGGAGTTATATTTGTTTATTCATTTTGACTCACTATTCAAGCATGGTTGCAATTTTATATTGCAAAATTCCATGTTTGAATGAGTGGGGTTCAAGAGTTGCCATTCATTCTTTGCTCATTCTCAACACTTAGCCATTTTCAAGAGTTGCTCTCATGGTTGCTCTTTAGCTTCTTCCTCAATTGCTATAGTTCAAGCTTCAACCTTCACATGTGATGTGAACCATGAAGCTTGAACACAAACTTGTGAGCTTTTAACATCCCCTATTTCACCATCCTACACTTGACTAGCGATCGAGTGTAGCGTGTTTACTACGCTAAAGAGTTTATTATAGAGGTAGCTCTAGATGGAGGGACTTCAAGTGGATTATCTTCGGCACGAAGGTCATTGGAGGAAACTCCTCCAAATCCTCAAGTGGAGCCTAGTGGAGTTTCGGGACTACTACACGGAGCATGTGAAGGGAAGGACTCGATCTACGAGGGTATAGCCATCTTTCACTTTCTCTAGCTGTTCACATCATCATAGCAAACCCTAATATTCTAGCAAAGATCTTGTATAGTCTAACTTAGCACCTAATAAAAATTAAAATTAAGCATGCTTGATGCTACTAAAATCTCATGGTGGTGCTAGGGTCGACTTTCATGGTATCAGAGCCAAGCTAGAATATTAAGGTAACTTGTAGAGACGTTAGAAATAAGCCGTTTTTGTCGCGCAAAAACTGCCGATAAAAACATTTTCCAAAACGATGTTTTGAGTTGTTTGCACACCTCGCGGGCTCACGGTTTCAACCTAGAGACCGTGGGGTGGAGAGTACGCACCCTAGGGACACCCTGGGAGGACCAGAGGCTGGACCCACACCCCAAGACCACCACAAGGAGGCCTTGGGGGTGGGTGACCCGAGAGCACCCCAACTGGGTGCTTTTGGGTCTGCCTTCCCCTAGGGGACACTTCGAGGTGGCCCCCGGGGGTGGGTATCTCGTCGAGGCCCCTTATTCGATAGTTAATTTTGGGATCTTCGCCTCCGTGAAGATTCGGGCGGGTTTCGAGTTCGTTTTGACTCTCGAATTGGCTTAAAACGATCGGTTTTGGAACTTTAGCTCACTGGATTTTTCATGTCTTGGAAAAATTGGTTTAGTTTGCTATTTGCGTTCGGAATTCTAATGTCGCGGTCACTTTGCAAGCTTTGTGATGTGTGATACAATTATTAGAATCCGGATTAATTAGTTTTATGAAACTTGTTAGTATATTGTAAACCTAGCTGTTTAGTCTCAATTGATCGATTGCCATGAAATTTTGATTCGGATCAAAACTCTGTCGCAATTGCGTATTGTACGCGATCACTAAGTTGGGAATCTTGTTGAATTATCCGAAAACCAATTGAAAAGCGTTTTCGGTTTGAGATTAAAATGCAAGTTTTACAAGTTAGGCATGAAATCCGGAATATGAGATATTCCGAGTTTATGATGTCTAAGGATATTACGGATTCTAATTATTGTAGATTTCTAATTTCTTTTCTGCGACCGTAAGTGTAATATGTGGGGTATCCCAATCTCCTTGCTATATGTCAACAAGTTTTAGGGATACACATATTTTCTTACATTGATGATATATGATATCATGTGTTGCTGTTGATATGATTTTTTGGATCGTTGATGATTGAATAGCCGGGTTTTTTTTATGTGAGATGAGAGTTTTACAATTTTCATTCATGTAAATTTTTTATGTAATATTCTTTTATTGGGGCACATCTGGATTGAGGATGATGTCACCACTGTTGTATATTATTTACTTTTCCGCTTTAGGATAGACCCAAGACGGGGAGCACAAGTTAGCGGGTTCTAGGGGGAGACCATCTCAAGGAGTTGAGACCGGGTCTCCTAACTATAGAATTAGCAGTGTTACTTGCCGCTCTCGTAGGGGTCTAGGGATGTGGGTTTGGCTATTCATCACGACCATGGAATCCGTGTTTTACATTACTGGCTAAATTTAAAACATGGACATCCTAGTATATCCAATATTTCATATATTGCTTCTGCTGCTTGATTCTGTGATGTTGATCATATAACTACGTGAGACGAATGTTCAATTATATATATGATATATAATAAACGTTGCTTATGTTTTGCACCCGCGCTAGTCCAGCCCCCGCTCTGCCGGTAGTTAAGAAACCTAACGGTGCATGACGGGGCCAAGTGGCGAATGTGGATGGCATAAGTGTATGTTCTATTTTCGTTTCATTTATCTGTAATGTTTAGGAAACATTAATTGATGGGACTTCATTAATGAGATTAATGAAAAGAAAGAAACCAAAAGATGTTTTAGAATCAAATTTTCAAAAAAGGTAGCTCTAGTTTTTGCTTTGCATAGTGGTATTCCTTGATGAATATCCAGCACCTCATTCGATGAGGAAAGAGCCGACATCCCTTCACCGGGAGTGATCTCTTTAGCGAAACTAGCAAATGCTACAACCCACTCGGTTTTGTCTTTTTACTGCTTCTCTAGTTCTTGCTTTGCATAGTGGTATTGCTGAATATCATGCACCTCATTCGATGAGGAAAGAGCCGAGATCCCTTCACCGGGAGTGACCACTTTAGCGAAACTTGCAAAAGCCTAAAAAACACTCCTTTTATAAATCACTAGATTCTACAACGATATCAAGTTCTTTACGCTCATGGTTTACTTTAAAACTTGTGTAGCCCTCCGTCATTTCAGATAAGTGTTATTTTAGTATTCGTGCTACGTTTGTTGGCCTGCGTCAAGGCGTAGTGCGTGGTAGCTGAATTAGTGCTTATCTACAGCATGCGATGCGATTAGATTAGGGTAGTGTGCGACTTTGTTGGCCTGCGTCAAGGGTCGTGCGGATGAGTTTAATTTAATCAAGAAATGAACGGGTTGAACTTGACTAACGCCCTATGGTTTGTTGGCCTACGTCAAGCTTATAGGACGTTAGGGGTAAAAACATTATCGGGAATTTCAAGTGTTGAAATTTGCAATGAGATTGCATACCTTCTATATGATAGTTTGATCCTGATACCAACTGCGAGTAAGAGTTACTCCTGGGATAGTTTTACACTTTACAATTTGCTAATCAAGTAGGTGTCTAGAAAGGTGTCAACGGGGTTATGACTCTAGGGAAACGAGGTTTATTTTAATTAGGTCCGTGCGAAAGCACGGGGAACCTCCCTTGGACTACCGACACCTGCCTGGCCGAATGATTGGCGAACCTGTAGGGTATATGTAAGTCGATGCTATGCACCACACGGCATCGCGGGGAGGCGGAAGGTGTAAAAAACGATAATTTTAGCATCATAACACCGACTTTAAGCCTTGATCGTAATCTAAACCGTATCTACCAAAAGAAAAAGAGGTATAAGCTAAGTACAGAAATTATACCTCAAGAAACCTGGTCCTTCTTCTCCTTATCTCACTGTCCTACTCACCTGCACGAACTCTTCGAAGTGGTACGGATGTCGTGTCCTCGTCGGCTTGCTCGAATCCTAGATGATCCACCCGAACGTTTTTGCACCAAGCTTATCTTCTAAACCAAATAGACTAGATCAAGTATATTGCTAATCTAAATGATCTAGGGTGTGTAGATGATGTAGATGGATTAAGGAGTCTAATTTAGCTCAAGGTTACTCAACTCATGAGTGTTCTTGAGCTTAAGGGAATTGAAGATGGTGAAAAGAAATGATATGAGCTAAGAGATGAAGAAGGTTAGGGTTTTCTTTCTCTTGTTCTAAAATGAACTCTTCTCTATTATCAATTAGAAAAACTAATTCAATAATAGAAAATAGGTTCAATGGTCAAACAAATGACTCATGGGTCAATTGATCAACATGTGTCCTTAAAACCCAAGTCCTTACTCATGCATAATACACATCATTTCTTAATTACCTAAAATGTATTAATTATTTAAAACTAAATGATTAATACAATTAGGTCATGCCATGTACAAATACATTTTGTACAAATTACGAAAACGCCCATCGTCCGTATATACATACCTGTATTCGTATTCCGAAAAATACGAATACCGAAGACGACAATCCATCAGTACAAACAAGGATCCGGCTTAAACTAAAGCCCACTAGTATTGTCCGTCTGACTCATCGTGCGTGCACTAGTGTACGCACGTGATCGAACCCTTTCGTAAAACCATACAATATCTACACATTTTGCCCGATGCAGGGAAACGCTCCGTGTTGGACTCTAGAGACTCGACTCTACGCTGGCAGCATGTTTAACCACAGGCCACAAGTCGTACTAGCTGTACGTAACGGTACCCAGGTATTGTCGCTAAGAAAGACGATGAGTATAACTCATCCGAACTCCTACTGAGTCTGTATGTGACAATCTCCGTACTGTCCGGTCTGTCCGTCTAAGAGTATCGCATATCGGACCTAGGGGCGGTAAACGTCAGACCCCTAATAGCGGTATAAGTCGTGTCGGAGTGAAGCCCATTACACCCTGAGAAACTACTGGAGTGCCTACCAGTAAATCTCGCTTGCCCTAGCCAGGGGCTTTGTGTAACGGCTCTCCAAACACAGTGCGATATCAACCCCCAATACCGGGAGAGACGAATCCTATCTAACCTCCACTGCCTCCAAGTACTTCGGGACTGCACCCAACTACTTCCTGTTTGCACGACTCTGTAGAGCCGTGGTAGGTTAATAATCTAAGAACAGCGGGAACACACTTGAGGCGAAGCAGCAGTGTCAAGTCAACGGACTAAGCTGTACTCATGTCACCTGGGTACTGCTATCTGACGATAGGTATATTACCAACCAACAGTTCCCAATGAGTCCATCCAGTGTAACTCACAACCTAATGTGCACCTGCATACTATCTCCAGTACGACGTACTGATGGCTGTGGGACAGACCATCTCCCAGGCTGGGAAGGGAAGCGTATACACTAGTCTATTCTGGAGTATCGATGCCCTTATCGATAATCCCGCGACTAGGGACCTGTATAAGGATGTGCTTGTAGATTACCCAGCCCCCACTAGTGTGATTGCCATCACAACGCTGGTAATCAAGCATAGATCCTAAGGGCTCTACTAATATGCATAGGCGATATGTTAAAAGAAACATATGTACATATTGAAGTAGAAACAAACAAAGTAGCATACTACTATTTTGAGCAAGAATGTTATTACAACTGTGAATATCCCAAGCTTCCATTAAGTAATATATAAACTAGTATGATACAGTAATGGCCTCTAGGGAATATACACTAACAATCTCCCACTTGCACTAGGGCCATGAACTGCGTCTGAGAAATAGCCTTTGTGAATGGATCTGCAGTCTTGTCCTCTGTAGCAACTCTCCGATCCTATAGCGCCGGCGATCCATGATCTCTCTGATCAGGTGATACCTCCTCAAGATGTGTCTGGACTTTTGATGGGACCTGGGTTCCTTCGCTAAAGCTATAGCGCCGTTGTTGTCGCAATACAGCGGTATTGGACCAACAATGGACGGAACCACTTGAAGATCTGTCAAGAACTTTCTCATCCAGACTGCTTCTTTAGCGGCGTCAGAAGCAGCAATATACTCCGCTTCCATAGTTGAGTCAGCAACGGTATCTTGTTTGGAACTCTTCCAACATACCGCTTCTCCGTTGAGGGTGAAGACATAACCCGACATGGACTTGGAGTCATCCTTATCGCTCTGGAAGCTGGAGTCAGCAAAAGCCTCGATCTGGAGGTCTTTTCCGCCATACACCAAGAACATATCCTTGGTCCTTCTCAGGTACTTGAGAATGTTCTTTACTACTATCCAGTGGTTCTCTCCTGGGTTTGACTGATACCGGCTTACCACGCTTAGTGCGTAAGCAACATCTAGTCTGGTACACAACATCGCATACATTATAGAGCCTACTGCAGAAGCGTAGGGTATAATAGACATGCGATCCCTTTCCAAATCAGTCTTAGGAGACATCTCTTTGGAAAGGGTGACTCCGTGACAAACCGGTAGGTTTCCGCGTTTGGAATCTTCCATACTGAATCTTTTCAGTATGGTGTCGATATACCTGGAGTGTGAAAGTCCCAACGTCCTCTTTGATCTATCACGATAGATCCGGATCCCCAGTATGTAAGAGGCATCACCCAGGTCTTTCATAGACAACCTTTGTGATAAGAATCTTTTGACAGATTGTAGGGTAGGAATGTCATTTCCTATTAAAAGAATGTCGTCTACGTATAATATGAGGAACACAACAGTTCTCCCTACAATTTTACTATGTAAGCATGGTTCATCTGTATTTTTGATAAAGTCGAATTCTTTGACTGTTTCATCAAAACAGATGTTCCTACTCCGCGATGCCTGCTTTAGTCCATAAATGGACTTAAGCAGCTTGCACAATTTCTCGCTGCTCCCACTCTGATTAAAACCTTCTGGCTGATCCATATAGACGCACTCTTCCAAATGTCTATTTAGGAAAGCCGTCTTGACGTCCATCTGCCAGATTTCATAATCGTAGAAAGAAGCAATGGCAAGAATAATCCGAATGGATTTGAGCATAGCCACTGGAGAAAAGGTTTCATCATAGTCCAAACCAGGTCTTTGACGAAAACCTTTTGCAATAAGTCTATCCTTATAGGTTTCAACCTGTCCATCTACACCAATCTTCCTTTTGAAGATCCATTTGCAGCCAACAGGTCTAACCCCTTCTGGAGCAAAGTCTAAAGTCTATACTTTGTTAGTGTGACTTAATTTCGGTCCGCATTGCATCTAACAATTTTACCGAGTCTCTACTCTGAATGGCTTGCTGGAAGCTAGTTGGTTCATCATTGTCAATGATGCAATCCTCTCTATCCCCGTCTAGAGAAATCCGTAGTATCTCTCGGGCGGATGAGAAAACCTACTACTCCTGCGGAGTGGTGCGGGAATGTCCTGTTCTTTTGAATTTTCTGGTTCCACTATGCTTTCGGTAATAGCTTGTGGTTCTGGAATTTCTTCCAGTTCCATTGCGCTCCCACTTATCTGATTTTCTAAAAATTCAGTCTCCAAGAAGCAGGCATGACGAGAAACAAAAACCTTTTATTACGCTGCGTAATAGAAAAAATACCCCTTAGAGTTCTTTGGATATCCCACAAACTTGCACTGTACTGAGCGTGCCTCGAGTTTGTCCGTATGCTGCGTTTTGACAAAAGCTGGACATCCCCATGTCTTAATGTGCTTAAGATAGAGTTTCTTCCCACTCCACATCTGATATGGTATGGTAGGCACTGTCTTAGTTGGAACCCGGTTCAAAATATATGCAGCTAATTCTAGTGCATAACCCCAAAAAGATCGTGGTAACTCAGCATTACTCATCATGGAATGAACCATATCCAATAGGGTTCTGTTCCTCCTTTCCGATACACCATTGTGTTGTGGAGTGTATGGAGGAGTAAACTGAGAGAGAATTCCATTCTCTTTTAGGTAATCCAGAAACTTGGCATTCAAGTATTCACCACCTCGATCAGATCTTAGTGTCTTGATACTTTTGCCGGTTTGCTTTTCCACTTCATTCTTATATTCCCGGAATTTCTCAAAAACTTCAGATTTATGCTTCATCAGGAAGACATGTCCGTACCATGAGAGATCATCCATAAAAGTAATGAAGTAAGAATAACCGCTTCGTGCATGTGAAGACATTGGACCACACACATCGCTGTGTATGAGTCCCAAGAGCTCGCTTTCTCTTACTCCTTGTCCAGTGAATGGAGTCTTTGTCATCTTTCCTTTTAGACAAGATTGACAAGTTGCATAAGATTGATATTCGAACGGATCCAAATATCCTTCTTTATGCAACTTGGTCAACCATGTTTCATTGATGTGACCCAGTATACAATGCCATAAGAAAGTATGATTAATTTCTGGAGACTTTCTTTTGTGTGTATTCTGGATATGGAAAATCTACGGTTGGTTTAATACGTATATACCGTTTCTTAATGTACCCGACCCAATAAAAATATGATTAAGGTGAATGTTTACAACATTGCTAACAAATGCAAAATCATAACCTTTTTTAGACATTAAAGATACAGATATGATATTACAAGTCGAACTGGGTACAAAATAACATTTGCGCAAAACCAAAACACCCAAGTGATAGTCCCCCACGGACTCAGCATTCATGCTTGCTCCGTTTGCAACTCTGAGGGTCATATCACCTGCCTTCAAAACTCTACGCCTTCTCAGTGCCTGCAAAGAATTACAGATATGAGATCCTGATCCGGTATCCAATACCCAGGAAGTAAAGTTGATTGACAGACAGTTTTCAATAACATACACACCTGAAGCCGAAGCCACAACTTGCTTCGGGTCCTAGTTCTTGGCTCTCCAAGCCTTGCAATATTTCTTCCAGTGGCCTTTCTTGTGACAATAAAAGCATTCTTCTTTCCCTAAAGTCTGTCCCACTACCTTTGCTTTTCCCTTGGCTTCAACCTTACTAACACCGCCCCCCTGGTTTGGTTAGGGCCTTCTTCTTCTTTCCTTTGGCTTTCGCCTTGGACCTAGAAGAGGAAGTTCCTCCAATAAACAAAGCGGGTGTTTCCCTTACTTTCTATAGGGTGCCCTCTGCACTCCTCAACATGTTGAGGAGTTCCGAAAGTTCAACTTCTTTTCCTTGAATGTTGAAATTCAGGATAAACTGGGCCTAGGTGGAAGGAAGGGACTGGAGAATCAAGTCAGTGTAGAGCTCGTTCTCTAACGTGGTCCCGAGGTTCGCGAGCTCCTCAATGTAGCCAATCATCTTAAGAACATGTTCTGCTACAGATGATCCAACATCCAACCTCGCTGAAAATAGCTTCTTTAAGGTCTCGTATCTTGCGATACGGGATTGCTCTCCATATAGTTCCTTAGTATGTATAAATATGGATTCTAGGTCCATATTCTCGTGCCTTCTCTGATGTTCATTCTCCATAGAGGCAAGCACGAGGCACTTGGCCTTCGCGCAGTCAATCTCCCAGGTCTTACGGATTTCCTTGTCCGCGATACTGGAGTTTGGGCCTGGGACGGCGGGGGCTTTTGTAGTAAGAACATAGCCCAACTTGTCATAAGTGATTGCCATTTTGACATTCCTGAACCAATCTTTATAGTTTGGTCTTGTCAACATGTTTTTATTTAATAGCAACTTAAGGCCTATCATGTTTGGTCGCTGCAATTAGGAGAGAGAGAAGAAACACTTTAGCATGATGATCTTGCAAGTTTAGAATAGTTTTTAGTTTATCTAAACATGATGGCTTCCACTGTTTCCCGAATCCCTCCTCAAACCAGAAAAGAGAAATTAGTCAGGATTAATCTCACCATACAATTCTTGCTTAACCGTTCAGCCAGGCTAGTGTTGGTACTTCGAGGGAGGTTTTCCAATGCTTTCGCGAAGTTCCTTAATTACAAAACCTCTTTTCCCTGGAGGCGTAGCCCTGCTAACACTGTTCTAGACACCTACTTGGTTTATAGCATTGATCATTCAGTGAAAAAATCTCCCGAGGAGTAGCATATACTTACAGTAGGATCGGGATCCAAATATCATTGTGTGATAAAGCTGAAGGAATCCTACCAAAATTATCACACTCCAAATGGTATGCAACACTAGCAAGTTTCAGTTTCTTTAGAAACTCCCGATGTGGATTTTTGCCCCATGCTCTTAAGACCTTGACTTTGGCCAACAAATCATAAGTCACATGTCAAGTTCTTCCCGTCATTCTCCAGGTTAATTTGAACCCACCCGTACCTATCCTTGACTTTGGCCAACAAAGCAGTACGACTGTCCCAAACCAACGCATCTATCTATGCTTCATATGAATATTCAACAGCTACCAATCACTATGCCTTGACTTTGGCCAACAAACATAGCTTGAATACTATTGACTATCCATATGAAATGACGGAGGGCTACGAATGGTTTTGGTAAAACCGTGAACGTAGTGAACTTGATATAATCGAAGGAACTTGATAGCTTTAAAAAGGAGTGGTTTAAGCTCCGCATTTAAAAGTTTGCTGTTTTTGGAAAAAAAAACGAGTAGTTTTCAAATTTGTTCCAATGATTTAACTATGGTTTATTTCCTTTGTATTAATCTAATGCAGTCCCATCATTTACTCCTATCATTACAGAGAGAATTCAAAAAAAATATCACGTCCTCTTATGCCATCCGCATTCTCCACTGGGCCCCGATATCACCCGTTAGGTTACTTAACTAACGACAGAGCGGGGGCTAGGCTAGCGCGGATGTAAAACATAAGTGACGCCTACTATATACAATATATAGATATTTTACAATCATCTCATGCAATAATAAACATTCCAGTCACAGATAAACACTTCAGATATGCTAGGAATGCCGCATTTCATTTAAGACCGCAACGAAAAACGGATCCCACGGCCGCGATGAATAGCCAAACCCCACCCCAGACCCCTACGGGTACGTCAAACTACCTGCCAAATTCCAGAAGTGAAGCAGCCTCTCTCAACAAAGTGAGTAGGCCACTCGGCACTCCAAAGAACCCGGTAGTTTGTGTACCCCACCTTGGGTCTATCCTAGGAGCAGAAAACAGTAAAAAGAAAATAATACAACGGTGGCTACAACCTCAACCCGGATGTGCCCCGCGAAATAATATTACATCAATTTTACAATTTACATGAATGAAAGATAAAAAATGCTCATCTCACATCCCCAGCTATTCATCATCGACAATCAGAAAATGTTTATATACACAAACCAACAGATATGTGAAACCTCGACTAACCGACGAATACCAATTAGTCGACGTTTAAAACACATATAACAATACAGAAGAACCAATTAGCTAAGTACAATAGGAATTGGATCAAAACATATTTTCCGTATCTACCCCAAATGCAAACCAGCACTCAGAAACATACTGGGTAGAAACCAAATATTCCAGAAATTATAATACCAAAAATAAGATATAACTGAACAAATCTGAGTTTAATCGACCACGACTCGGCCGCGGTTCCGCCGCAGAAAGACGATTCTGCCGCGGATCCGCGGCTGTCTTGGCGATTCAGAGGCTCGAATTTCTTGTGTCATCTTAGAAAACCCTGCATGTATTTTTCATGATACTAAAATAATTTTTAAGACAGTTTTGAAAATCGACAGAAACTGGGGTTTTAGGTATTTAGTTTTCCGGTTTTTCCGACGATCGAAATTCTACTACTTGCTAATCTGCTAGATTAGGTTTAGTTGGCTCTGATACCACTGTAAGTCAATGCTATGCACCCTGCGGAATCGCGGGGAGGCGGAAGGTGTAAAAAACGATAATTTTAGCGTCATAACACCGACATTAAGCCTTGATCGTAATCTAAACCGTATCTAGCAAAAGCAAAAGAGATAAAACTAAGTACAGAAATTATACCTCAAGAAACCTGGTCCTTCTTCACCTTATCTCGCTGTCCTCCTCACCTGCATGAACTCCTCGAAGTGGTACGGATGTCGTCTCCTCGTCGGCTTGCTCGAAACCTAGATGATCCACCCGAACGTTTGTGCACCAAGCTTATCTTCTAAACCAAAGAAACTAGATCAAGTAGATTGCTAATCTAAACGATCTAGGGTGTGTAGACGATGTAGATGGATTGAGGAGTCTAATTTAGCTCAAGGTTACTCAACTCATGAGTGTTCTTGAGTTTAAGGCAATTGGAGATGGTGAAAAAAATGATATGAGCTAAGAGATGAAGAAGGTTAGGGTTTTCTTTCTCTTGTTCTAAAATGAAATCTTCTCTATTATCAATTAGAAAAACTAATTCAATAATAGAAAATAGGTTCAATGGTCAAACAAATAACTCATGGGTCAATTGATCAACATGCGTCCTTAAAACCCAAGTCCTTATTCATGCATAATACACATCATTTCTTAATTACCTAAAATTTATTAATTATTTAAAACTAAATGATTAATACAATTAGGTCATGCCATCTACAAATACATTTTGTACAAATTACGAAAACGCCCCTCGTCCGTATATACATACCTGTATTCGTATTCCGAAAAATACGAATACCGAAAACACCAATCCATGAATACAATACAAGGATCCGGCTTAAACCAAAGCCCACTAGTATTGTCCGTCATGTAAGGTTTGTCTAGCACCCTATGAAGTGTTTTGAAGCATCACATGTCCAAAAGTTTGAATTTTTATGGTGCTAAACAAGCATGCAAAGGAATCGATCCTAGAAAATTAGGGTTTCGAAACTTAACACTTATAAAGTTAAGGTTTAGAGACTACAACCTTTGTAGCTCCCTTTTGTTGGACTCCTTGGTGTCTTGGGTGTTGGAAGAAGGTCCACTTGTAGTCCTCTTACGTCCACGACGATCCACCCGGAGTTTCCCGTCCAAGCTTGCAACTTTGGAAAAACAAAGAGAACACTCTAATCAAGTTGGCTAAGCTTGAGTAGAATGATGTTGTGGCTAAGGATCTCACTTCAAAAACCTTTCTTTAAGTGTGTTTAACTCACTAGAAAAACCTAGAGAGGAAATGGTGAAGGAGGATGAAGATGGTGGCTTTTCTTTTTAGCAAGTGTAAAAGATAAAGATGACCATTGAAAAAGAAAATGAAATATAACCTTTTATATTTTATTCCTTCTTACAACCAACCATGGTTAAGTGATGGAGAGTTTATTTAACTTGAGTTTTAAATGATAAAGAGAAGGATAACCCAAGGTTAGTGGTAGGTGAGCTTGGTTAGGTTAGAAGAAGAATGTAGAAGCTAGTAAAGATTATCCTTCTCTTTTCCATTTTGTTTTAAATACAAAAACAAATAAAAATCCATCATTTAACCTATGGTGTGAGTCTTATATTGCCACCATTTCCATGTGCTAACAACCATGATAGATGGGTGTATGTATGTATGCATGTATGCACATCCACATGTGCACGAAACTAGAATGAAAGAAAGAAACACATGCATGCATGCATACATCCATCAAATACAAGAAAGAGTTTAAGTGAGAAAACTAATTGTTAAATGATAAATCAACACTTGATTTATCAATCCGGCCATATCACATATGACCCCACCAAAAGCAAGCCGCCCGATCAATGTTCGGTATCCTATACGCGCAATTTAATCGGGTCCATGCGCATATCGCTTACACGCACCACAACGTTTCGCCTGGACTAGGTAACTCCTGTATGGGACTCTAAGACTCGTCAATACACCGGCAGAGGGTAATGATCATATCAAGTACCCCCAAACCGCAAGCGGTCAGCTAAACGTAACGGCCACCCGGGTATTGAGCGATCAGAAGAAAACAAGCGAACCTGCTATAACTCCCGTCGAGCCAACCGGCAAAACTACCGTACAGTCCGGTCTCTTCGTCAGATATGCTGCATATCGAGCCTAGGGATGGTCACGTCGACCCCAATAACTCAATAAGTCGTGCCGGTGAATGGTCTATAACAGATCGAGAAACTACTGATAACACTTATCAGCAATTCTCAGCAGCCCTGGCCAGGGACTTGCTGATATAACCAGTCGGGCACTGCACAGCATCAACTCCTAATATCGGGAGAGACGAAACTCCTCCTATCGCCCATCGCCTTCGTGTGTCTCGGGACTGTACCCAACGGCCACCTGTTCGCACGACTCGGTAGAGCCGTGGTAGGGTGGCAATCAAAATACAGTGGGAGAATACACAAGACTCTATGACGATCTCGGGTCTACAGACTAACCTGTACCAGTGTCACCTGAGAACTGCTATCCGACGATAGATATAATTCCATATAGGAGTTCTCGGTGAGTCCGTCCAGTGTACCCAGTCACCACTGAGCACCCGTATATGATCTTGATGTCAAACATCGATGAATGTGGGAACATCCATCGCCCATCACATGGGTCTAGTATCATATACGCTAGTCTACTCTGGTATATCGATGCCCCGTCTCGATACACCTCCGACTAGGGACATTTCAGGATGTGCTTATAAACTACAGAAGTCCCACTAGTATGATCTCTATCATAACCACTGTAGTCAAGCCGATATCCTCAGGGCTTTATCAGCATGTATGAATGAATAAAAGTATGATCAAATCAACATGTCAGATAAAGAAGAACCAGATAGCATAATATCATGTCGAGCAAGAATGCATACTGAATATATATATACATGTATAGATACATTCACTATCACATAATGGCCTCTAGGGCATACATATATCCAACAATCTCCCACTTGCACTAAGGCCAGTTATTGGCGTATCTCATACCCAACATCTCAAAAAGTCGCTCATGCTGTGGCTGAGGGAGGGCCTTGGTGAGTGGATCCGTGGCGTTGTTCTTTGTGTCTACTCTCTTAATCTCGATCTCGCGGTGATCTACAATCTCCCGGATCAAATGAAAGCGCCTCAGGATGTGTCTGG
Organism: Agapanthus africanus; assembly: GCA_030015575.1. Lineage (NCBI taxonomy): Eukaryota > Viridiplantae > Streptophyta > Magnoliopsida > Asparagales > Amaryllidaceae > Agapanthus > Agapanthus africanus. The sequence goes on along the minus strand of JASDDO010000006.1, from coordinate 225,576,655 downwards.
ACCGCTGATGGGACATGGGCTCCTTGGCTAATGCCATAGCCTCATTATTATCACAATACAAGGGTATTGGATCAATAATGGTTGGAACTACTCCTAGCTCCGAGACGAACTTCTTCATCCAGACGGCTTCCTTGGCGGCATCATTTGCAGCAATGTACTCAGCCTCCATCGTTGAGTCTGCAACGGTATCCTGTTTAGAACTCTTCCAACTTACCGCCCCTCCATTGAGGGTAAATACAAACCCTGATATAGATTTGCTGTCATCCTTATCGCTCTGGAAGCTCGAATCGGTAAAGGCCTCCATTTGGAGATCTGTATTACCATACACCAAGAAAAATTCTTTAGTCCTTCGTAAGTACTTAAGAATGTTCTTCATAGCTGTCCAGTGGTTCTCCCCTGGGTTGGATTGATACCTGCTTACAACACTAAGTGCATAAGCTACATCTGGGCGTGTACATAACATCGCATACATTATTGATCCTACTGCCGAAGCATAAGGTATAATGCTCATGCGAGCTCTCTCTTCATCGGTCTTTGGATAAGAATCCTTGGAGAGAGTGACTCCATGGCAAGCGGGTAAGGCACCCCTCTTGGAGTCTTCCATTCTAAACCATTTTAGGATGGTGTTGATGTACCTGGTTTGGGACAATCCCAATAACTTTTTGGATCTATCCCTATAGATCCTTATGCCCAGGATGTAAGTGGCATCACCCAGGTCCTTCATGGAGAACCTTAGTGATAAGAATGATTTGACCGACTGTAGCATAGGAATATCATTTCTTATCAGAAGAATGTCATCCACGTACAATACGAGGAATGTGACAGCTCTTCCTACAGCCTTCTTATAAACACAAGGTTCATCTGGATTTTTGATGAAATCAAACTCTTTGATAACATCATCGAAATAGATGTTCCAACTCTGAGATGCCTGCTTTAACCCATATATGGATTTAAGCAGTCTACATGCTTTCTCGCTGCTCCCACTGTCAATGAAGCCCTCTGGCTGATCCATATAAACGCATTCTTCTAAATCTCTATTTAGAAATGCTGTTTTAATGTCCATCTGCCAGATTTCATAGTCGTAGTGAGCAGCAATAGCATGTAGGATCCGAATGGATTTAAGCATGGCTACGGGCGAAAAAGTTTCGTCATAGTCCAAACCTGGTCTTTGACGAAAACCTTTCGCCACAAGTCTTGCCTTATAGGTCTCTACCTGCCCATCTACACCAATCTTTCTTTTAAAGATCCATTTGCACCCTACAGGTTTTACCCCAGGGGGTACAACGTCCAAAGTCCATACTTTGTTGGTGTACATAGACTCCATTTCGGCTCTCATGGCATCCAGCCATTTCACAGAGTCACCACTCGTGATAGCTTGCTGAAAACTGGTAGGATCATCATCATCCATGATGCAATCTTCTCCGTCACCATCAATGAGGTAACCGTAGTACCTCTCCGGTGGGCGAGAAGTCCTACCAGACCTACGGAGTGGCCGAGGTTCTTCAGTTTCTGTTGCAACAGCCGGTTCAACCAAATCGTCATTTGTAGTTTGTGTCTCCAGAACCTCTTCTAGATCCACTACCTTGCCATCATCTTTATCTGTGAAAAACTCTTTTTCCAAGAATGTGGCATATTGAGAAACAAACACCTTTTGCTCCTCTTTGTGGTAGAACATATATCCATAAGAATTCTTTGGATATCCCACAAAGCTACACATGACTTATCGTGTCTCGAGTTTGTCCGGATTCTGCTTTTTAACATAGGCCGGGCAACCCCAAATCTTAATTCTCTTAAGAGATGGTCTCTTCCCATTCCATATCTCATATGGCGTGGTAGACACGGCTTTGGTTGGAACCCTGTTTAACAGAAACGCTGCAGTCTCCAATGCATGCCCCCAAAACGAGACTGGTAACTCAGCGTCACTCATCATGGACCGGACCATATCTAATAGGATCCTATTCCGTCGTTCTGACACACCGTTGTGCTGTGGTGTGTAAGGAGGAGTGAGCTGAGAGAGAATCCCATTCTCTTTTAGGAAGTTTGCAAATTCTGTACTGAGATACTCACCACCTCGATCTGATCGAAGCATCTTAATACTCAAGCCGGTTTGTTTTTCTACTTCTTGTTTATATTCATTGAATTTCTCGAAAGCTTCGGACTTGTGCTTTAATAAAAATACATGACCGAATCTTGAGAAATTGTCGGTGAATGTAATGAAGTATGAAAAACTGCCTCTAGCTTATGTAGACATTGGCCCACATACATCACTATGTATGAGGCCAAAGAGCTGAGTAGCTCTTTCTCCGTGTCCGGTAAACGGAGTTTTGGTCATTTTACCCTTGATACAAGACTGACAAGTCGCATAAGATTTATATTCAAAAGAGTTTAAATATCCATCTTTGTGTAACTTGTTTAGTCTTGTTTCGTTAATATGACCAAGTCTACAATGCCAAAGAAAAGCTTCATTTAATTCTGAAAGTTTTCTTTTATTAGTGTGTTGTATACTGAAAACTGTGTGTTGATTTAGGACATATATTCCGTTATTAAGCGTACCATACCCAACTAACATTTGATTTAGGTGAATGTTCATAACATTGTTCTGCAGTACAAAATTATATCCTTCATTGTCCAACAAAGAAACGGATATTATATTACATAGCATACATGGTACAAAATAACATGGATTCAAAATCAAAATACATCCAGATGGCAACCCCAAGTGATACTCTCCCACTGCGACTGTATGTACATTGGAACCATTTCCAACGCGGAGAGTATGGTCACCTGTCTTCAAAACCTTGCTATTTCTCAGCCCCTGCATAGAATTGCAAATGTGAGAACCTGAACCGGTATCTAATACCCAGGAAGCAGAGTTTATTGAAAAACAGTTTTCTGTCACAAACGCACCTGAAACAGAAGCATCACCATGCTTCTTCTTGAGACTTAAGTACTCCGTGCAGTTGCGCTTCCAATGTCCTGTCTTGTGGCAATGAAAACATTCGCCTTTCCCCGAGTCTCCAGCCTTGGAATTTTCCTTTCCCTTCACCTTTTTAACTCCGCCCTTAGGATTAGTGGGTTTCTTCTTTTTCTTTCCCTTGGCCTTAGCTTTCGGGCGAGAAGAGGAAGACTGTCCAATAGTCATAACGGGAGTTTTTGCTGACTTCATAGTGCTCTCTGCACTCCTTAACATGTTAAGGAGTTCAGGGAGTTCCTTCTCCATGCCATGCATGTTGAAGTTCACTATGAATTGAGCAAACGTGGAGGGGAGGGACTGCAGAATAATATCTATATATTATTCATTGTCCATTGTCCATCCTAGGTCCTCAAGCTCTTCTGTAAGAGCTATCATCTTCAGAACATGGTCTACTACTGGTGTGCCAGGGGCCATTCGCATCTGAAACAGTTTCTTTGATGCTTCGTATCGTAATACGCGGGATTGCTCTCCATACAACTCCTTTGTATGGAGAAATATGGTTTGAATGTCCATATTCTCGTGCTGCTTTTGATGTGTATTGTCCATCGATGCAAGCGCGAGGCATTTAGCCGTGGCACAGCCAGCGTCCCATGTTTTGCGGACTTCAACGTCCGCAACTGATGATTTTGGACCTGGGACGGGCGGGGCTGAAGCCGTGAAGACATATGATACTTTATCATAAGTCAAGGCGATTTTCAGATTCCTCAGCCAGTCTTTATAGTTGGTCCCATTCAGTTTGTTTTTATCTAGTAGAAGCTTGAGTCCAGTCATGGGTATCTGCCATTAAGAGAGAGAAAAGAATACACTCAGCGAAAGCTCTTGCACAGATCAGATTGGTTATTATCTTGTCTAATCGATGTCTCCCACTGCTTTAATCAAGTTTTTCTTTCAAACCATAAAAAGAAAACTAGCCAGGATTAATTACAGTCTACAACTTCGCTAACCGTTCAGCCAGGCCAGTGTCGGTACTTGAGGGAGGTTCCCCGTGCTTTCGCACGGACCTAATTAAAGTAAACCTCGTTTTTCCCAGAGGCGGAGCCCCGTTAACACCTTTCTAGACACCTAATGAGTTAGCTAATTGTAAACTGCAAAACTCTCCTAGGAGCAACTATTGCCCACAGTGGGATCGGGATACAACCATCACATGGAAGGTATGCAATCTCATTGCAAATTTCAACACTTGAAATTCCCGATGTAATTTTTACCCCCAGTACTTATGACCTTAACTATGGTCAACAAATCATAAGTACCAGTCAAGTTCTACCCGTCATTTCTTGATCAATTAGACCCACCCATATGACCTTTAACTATGGTCAACAAAGTCGCACGAATGTCCTAATTAATCTTCATCATATGCAGTGTAGGAAGACATCACTTAGCTACCGTACACTACGCCTTAACTAAATTCAACAAACGTAGCACGAATACTAAGTACTCTACTTCTTAAAATGACGGAGGGTTGCGAATGATTTTTAAGAAAATCTTTAACGCTTTGAACTTGATATCGTTGTAGAATCAAACGGTTTTCAAAAGGAGTGGCTTAAGCTCCGCAGTTTTGAAATATAGCTTTTTCACAAATAGCCGAGTGGTTTTCAAATCCGATTCCACAACATCTTTTTAGGTTTATTTTCTTTACATTAATCATATTAATGTAATCCTATCATTTAAGTCCTTAAGCCAATCACAGAAAAGAAACGAAAATAACACGTACGCTTATGCCATCCGCATTCGCCGCAATGTTCCGTTATGCACCGTTAGGTTACTTAACTAACGGCATACCGGGACGGGACTAGCGCGGGTGTAAAACATAAGCAACGTCTACTATATATCATATATATAATATGTCATTCGTCTCAGATATCACAGAACACAGGCAGCAGAAACATATATATAATGTGGGATATACTAGGACGTCCGTATTTAGTATTTTAGCCAATAATAGAAAATACGGATTCCACAGTCGCGATGAATAGCCAAGCCCACACCCCTAGACCCCTACGAGAGCGGCAAGCGACCCTACCAATCCTGGAGATTAGGAGACCCGGTCTCGACTCCTCGAGATGGCCTCCCACTGAACCCCAGAACCCGGTCACTTGTGCTCCCCACCTTGGGTCTATCCTAATGCGGAAAAGTAAATAATATACAACACTGGTGACACAACCTCAACCCGGAAGTGCCCTAAATAAAAGAATATTACATTACATTTGAATTTACATGAATGAAAATATAAAACTCTCATCTCACATAAAACCCCCCGGCTATTCGATCGCGACAATCCTGCACATCATATCTCAGCAACACATAATATCATATATCATCAACGTAAGTAAGCATGCGTACCCCAATTATCGTTGACGTATAGCAACGAAACCGGCGATATCAAACATACTACACTTACGGTCACAGAAAAGAAAGTGTAAAACTACAATATTTGGAATCCACATCATAAATGCGAAATATCACATATTTCGTATTTCATGCCTAAACTATATGAATTCCACATATTGTATCAAATTCCAGATGAACAGACAGTATTAAAGTTTTCGAACGAACGATCAAGTACCCAAGATTCACTAAAGCTCAACACTTGAGCAGGGTTCAAAAAATCCGGAGTGTGACACAGTAGTAGCGGTCCAGCCGTAGAAGGGTCAAGCCAACGACTCACATGTGGCACGCCGTACTGCCCCAAACCCTAAGGTTCAAAGGGCAGTTCAAGACGGTCACATAATCGAGTTAAGGTTTGTTGTCTTCTAGAGGGACCACCACAAAAAGACTTGCACGTATCTTCAAAGTATTTAAACCCCGTGAATAGTGAGCAAATGATACTAGTTCAAACACTTCAATACTTTCTAATTTACCTGGAAAAACCACGAAATCAAAATTCCGATCGAATCGACGAGTCTACAACCATCTCCAGAATTTTTCAAAACTGAATACAGATTAAAAATACCCTAAAAATTATACAAGCAGATTCCTGAATTACGGTAAAAACATTATCCATTAATTGATATATACGGCCGCGGAACCACGGTCTAAGAAAGCTTAGGCCGCGTTTCCGCGGCAAAAATCACTGTTCATTGGACAATTTTTGTACCGTAATCCTTAGTTTTACCTGCTGATATTTTTACATATTTTTAATTATGAAAAATGTCAAATTTTAGAAAATTTCTAGAGATCACCCTAAAAAGCCGTATTTCGGTTCGATCGAAGTTTTAACTTCGTAAAAAGGTCGCCTAATGTTCTAGGTCGGCTCTGATACCAATGTAAGGTTTGTCTAGCACCCTATGAAGAGTTTTGAAGCATCACATGTCCAAAAGTTTGAATTTTTATGGTGCTAAACAAGCATACAAAAGAATCGATCCTAGAAAATTAGGGTTTCGAAACTTAACACTTATAAAGTTAGGGTTTAGAGACTACAACCTTTGTAGCTCCCTTTTGTTGGACTCCTTGGTGTCTTGGGTGTTGGAAGAAGGTACACTTGTAGTCCTCTTACGTCCACGACGATCCACCCGGAGTTTCCCGTCCAAGCTTGCAACTTTGGAAAAAACAAAGAGAACACTCTAATCAAGTTGGCTAAACTTGAGTAGAATGATATTGTGGCTAAGGATCTCACTTCAAAAACCTTTCTTTAAGTGTGTTTAACTCACTAGAAAAACCTAGAGAGGAAATGGTGAAGGAGGATGAAGATGGTGGCTTTTCTTTTTAGCAAGTGTAAAAGATAAAGATGACCATTGAAAAAGAAAATGAAATATAACCTTTTATATTTTATTCCTTCTTACAACCAACCATGCTTAAGTGATGGAGAGTTTATTTAACTTGAGTTTTAAATGATAAAGAGAAGGATAACCCAAGGTTAGTGGTAGGTGAGCTTGGTTAGGTTAGAAGAAGAATGTAGAAGCTAGTAAAGATTATCCTTCTCTTTTCCATTTTGTTTTAAATACAAAAACAAATAAAAATCCATCATTTAACCTATGGTGTGAGTCTTATATTGCCACCATTTCCATGTGCTAACAACCATGATAGATGGGTGTATGTATGTATGCATGTATGCACATCTACATGTGCATGAAACTAGAATGAAAGAAAGAAACACATGCATGCATGCATGCATCCATCAAATACAAGAAAGGGTTTAAGTGAGAAAACTAATGGTTAAATGATAAATCAACACTTGATTTATCAATCCGGCCATATCACATATGACCCCACCAAAAGCAAGCCGCCCGATCAATGTTCGGTATCCTATACGCGCAATTTAATCGGGTCCATGCGCATATCGCATACGCGCACCACAACGTTTCGCTTGGACTAGGTAACTCCTGTGTGGGACTCTAAGACTCGTCAATATGCCGGCAGAGGGTAATGATCATATCAAGTACGCCCAAACCGCAAGCGGTCAGCTAAACGTAACGGCCACCCGGGTATTGAGCGATCAGAAGAAAACAAGCGAACCTGCTACAACTCCCGTCGAGCCAACCGGCAACACTACCGTACAGTCCGGTCTCTTCGTCAGATATGCTGCATATCGAGCCTAGGGATGGTCACGTCGACCCCAATAACTCAATAAGTCATGCCGGTGAATGGTCTATAACAGATCGAGAAACTACTGATAACACTTATCAGCAATTCTCAGCAGCCCTGGCCAGGGACTTGCTGATATAACCAGTCGGGCACTGCATAGCATCAACTCCCAATATCGGGAGAGACGAAACCCCTCCTATCGCTCATCGCCTTCGTGTGTCTCGGGACTGTACCCAACGGCCACCTGTTTGCACGACTCGGTAGAGCCGTGGTAGGGTGGCAATCAAAATACAGTGGGAGAATACATAAGACTCTATGACGATCTCGGGTCTACAGACTAACCTGTACCAGTGTCACCTGAGAACTGCTATCCGACGATAGATATAATTCCATATAGGAGTTCTCGGTGAGTCCGTCCAGTGTACCCAGTCACCACTGAGCACCCGTATATGATCTTGATGTCAAACTTCGATGAATGTGGGAACATCCATCGTCCATCACATGGGTCTAGTATCATATACGCTAGTCTACTCTGGTATATCGATGCCCCGTCTCGATACACCTCCGACTAGGGACATTTCAGGATGTGCTTATAAACTACAGATGTCCCACTAGTATGATCTCTATCATAACCACTGTAGTCAAGTCGATATCCTCAGGGCTTTATCAGCATGTATGAATGAATAAAAGCATGATCAAATCAACATGTCAGATAAAGAAGATCAAGATAGCATACTATCATGTCGAGCAAGAATGCATACTGAATATATATATACATGTATAGATACATTCACTATCACATAATGGCCTCTAGGGCATACATATATCCAACACGTCCGACTCATCGTGCGTGCACGAGTGTACGTAAGTGATCGAACCCTTTCGTAAAACCATACGATATCTACACGTTTTTCCCGATGCAGGGAAACGCTCTGTATGGGTCTAGAGACTCGACTCTACGCTGGCAGTGGGTTTAACCACAGGCCACAAGCGGTACTAGCTTTACGTAACGGTCCCCAGGTATTGTCGATAAGAAAGCCGATGAGCATAACTCATCCGAACTCCTACCAAGTCTGTATGTGACAATCTCCCTACAGTCCGGTCTGTCCGTCTAAGAGTATCGCATATCGGGCCTAGGGGCGGTAAACGTCAGACCCCTAATAGCGGTATAAGTAGTGTCGGAGCGAAGCCCATTACACCGTGAGAAACTACTGGAGTGCCTACCAGTAAATCTCGCTTGCCCTGGCCAGGGACTTTGTGTAACGGCTCTCCAAACACAGTGCGATATCAACCCCCAATAACGGGAGAAACGAATCTTATCTAACCGCACTGCCTCCAAGTGCTTCGGGACTGCACCCAATTACTACCTGTTTGCACGACTCAGTAGAGCCAGGTAGGGTAGTAATCTAAGAACAGTGGGAACACACTTGAGACGAAGCAGCAGTGTCAAGTCAACGGACTAAGCTGTACTCATGTCACCTGGGTACTGCTATCTGACGATAGGTATATTACCCACCAGCAGTTCGCAATGAGTCCATCCGGCGTAACTCACAACCTAATGAGCACCTGCATACTATCTCCAGTACAACGTACCGATGGCTGTGGGTTAGACCATCTCCCTGGCTGAGAAAGGAAGCGTATACACTAGTCTACTCTAAAGTATCGATGCCCTGTATCGATAATCCCGCGACTAGGGACCTGTATAAGGATGTGCTTGTAGATTACCCAGCCCCCACTAGTGTGACTGCCATCACAACACTGGTAATCAATCATAGATCCTAAGGGCTCTACTAATATGCATAGGAGATATGTTAAAAGAAACGTATGTACATATTGAAGTAGAAACAAACCAAGTAGCATACTACTATTTTGAGCAAGAATGTTATTACAACTGTGAATATCCCAAGCTTCCATTAAGTAATATACAAACTAGTATGATACAGTAATGGCCTATAGGGCATATACACTAACAGTATAATTAATCCCGGCTAATCTTACCTTTTAGGGTTTGAAGGAATATTTGATAAAAACAATGGGAGCCATCCTGATTAGATAAAATTCCAATCTAATCTTGCAACGAGCGCATGCAAAGTGATTATCCTTCTCTCTCTCCTGGTAGCTACCAATGAAATGCCTTAATTAAGATAATAATATGGATGTATTGACCGAACATACTTATTATACTCGGCTAGGTTCCGCTCTACCTTATGATTGTCATAAGTCTGAGCAAGGAATAAGGGGAATATACGGATTCCTATGCCACCCAAACGAAGAATAAGCATGTTGATGCATTGTCTTCGGGTGTGTTCGTAACCAAGAACTGTTTCTCAGTTACCTCTACGCCCTGGGTATTGGATACCGGATCAGGATCCATACATGTAATTTGTTACATGGGCTATAGACAAGTGGAGAACTGGGAAAGGGTGATATATCTTTATTAGTAGAGAATGGTGCAATTGTTGAGCCAAAGCAGTTGGAAGATATCACTTGGTGTTATCAACTGGTAATGCATTGATTCTTAGCGACTGTTATTTCATACCAATAAATATTGTGAATATTTTCCTAAATCAAGTGTTGATTGGAAAGGTATGTTGTATAACAGTGTACACGTTATGAATCATACTACAGTTCTAAACATACATAACACACACAAGAGGAACAGTTCAGAAATGAATAAAGTCTTCTTGAGGCATTGTAGACTAGGTCATATCGATGAAACAAGACTAGCTAAAGTTCCATAAGGATGCATATTTGAATCCGGTCGAATTTACATCTTATGAAACTTGCCAGTCATGTCTCAAAGACTAGGTGACCAAATCTCCGTTTAACTGGAAACGGAGAAAGAGCTACTGGACTCTTGGACAGATACATGGTGATGTATGTTGTCCTATGTCTACACATACCAGGGATGGTTCTGCGTACTTTATTACATTCACCAATGTTCTCTAAAGATACGAACTTGTGTTCTTGTTGAAATTTAAAACTGAATCTTTTGAGAATTTCAAGGAATATAAGTACGAGGATAAGAACCAGATGGGTAAAGGTATTCAAATCCTTCAATATGATCGGGGAGAAGAATACTAGAGAACGGAATTCCGAGACTATTTAAAAGAGAATGAGATTCTCTCTCTCAGCTTACTCCTCCGTATAGACCATAGCACAACGGTATATCATGGTGGAGGAATCGCACCATATGAGATATGGTGCGCTCTATGATGAGTACTGCTGAGTTGCCTATTTCCTTTCAGAGACATGCACTTAAGAAGATGCATACTTATTGAATAGAGTTCCGATCAAATCCGTTGCCTACCACAACATATGAGATATGGAACGGGAAGAGACTATCTCTTAAACGAGTTAAGATATGGGGTTGTCCGGCCTATATTGAAAAGCAAAATCCGGACATGCTCGTGGCAAGATCAGTTCTGTGCAAGTTTGTAGGATATCCCAAACATTCGCGAGGGAATATCTTCTACCACACTGAGGAACAAAATGTATTTTTTTCTCAACATGCCACATTTTTGGAAAAGTAATTTCTTGTGGAAGAAATTAGTGGCGATGAGGCAGAACTGGAAGTAGTTCTAGCAAACAAAAACTATAACTGACGATTTGGTGAAACCGGAGGATTCAATAGTCCCTGACGAACCGAAGCCAATCCGCAGATCTAGTTGGGTTTCTCATCCAACTGAGAGATACTACGATTTTCTTGTAGACAGTGAGAGAGAGGATTGCATCATGGAGATAATGACACAACTAGTTTCGAGCAGGCCATCATAAGTGGAGACTATATGAAATGGCTGGATGCTATGCAGTCTGAGATGGAATCCATGTACACCAACAAAGTATTGACTTTGGATGTTGCTCCAGAAGGGGTAAAACCCATCGGGAGCAAGAGGATCTTTGAGAAAGATAATTTGGTGTAGAAGTTCCCCAGTCGTGTAGTTAGCCCGTGTAATGAAGAACCAACCCCTATAAGTGCGGAAAGTACCCGCCAATCCCGGAAGTGAGGAAACCCTAATCAACGAAATGAATGGGCCACCCAGCATTTCACGGAATCCGGTAACTTGAGCACCCCTCCGTGGTTCATCCTATACCCCCTGCGAGTGCAACGAATAGCCCGCCAATTCTATAGTAAGGCCCCCTCGGTCTCAACGCCATGAGATGCAGGCCCGTTGCCCTCTTAGACCCGGATATTCGAGCACTCCTCCGCGGGGTAATCCTAGTACAGAAAAGAAAAATATATACAATGGTGACATCGACCTCTACCCGGTCGTGCCCCAATAAAAGAATATACAAACTAGCCGAAACGACAGTCCACTTGTCGAACACTCACCCCGCAATAATGAATATACAAATGAATCCTAACTGTACAAATACAATTGGACTAAGGGCTATCCAACACGACAATACGAATAAACCATCACAGATTTAAACATCACAGCAACAGAAGCAAGTATGTGCAACCCGTCTAAATGACATATAGCAAATAGACGATGTTTGGAAACACATACACCACATTACAGAGATCAACGATGCAAAAGTTTCAAGTTTTAAACTTTCCAAGTTGCCCTAAAACAATGATAACACTAAGTGAAATCTGGGGAAAATCAAACAAGACCAAAATACCAATTTCCAAAACCCAACACACTGGATGAAAACCAGGAGCAGAGGACACCAAAAAACCGCCAGTGGTGGGCATATAGGGATTTTTGGCGGTTTTTCTATGGTGGTTTTGCCTCATTTTCATCGTATGTCATATACACATCATGAGTAAGCCTTTGCACTTGTTTAAAAAAAATTTAGAGACAAAAAAATTTGGTCAAAGAACGGGGTTTTGAAAATCGGAATTTTTCCGGCTTTGAAACTAAAGTATAGTCTACTACTAGTTTCTAAGGTTTGGGTGGCTCTGAAACCATATTGGGGTTCCTAGCGTCCTGGCTGCCAACCGCAGCAGTTGCGGAACAAAAAATTTTGACTTCTAAAAAACTGGGCGCTAGAAACCACACCCTAGAATCTAACCAAACATTAAACTAGCAAACTAAAGAGATCTAGCTACTCTGATAGAGATTTATACCGAAAGATTCGTGTCCTTCGGTCTTCTACCCTCTTCCTTAGCTCCATGTGGTCTCCGTGATTGAGCTCGATCTCCGGTCTTCCTCCATCATAGATGATCCACCCGAGGGATGTGGTTCATGGCTCTAGCTCTACTCAAAAACCTAGTGGAGCAACTAAAAGCTCTAGGTTTCTAATTTAGAGTGTCTAGCGATGTAGTTTGTTGTTCTAGTATTTTCTATCTCTCTTCCTCCCTTGTTTCTCAACTCATAAGAGGGGTAGGGAGGAAGAAGGAGAAGCTCAAGAAAAGGGCTTGTGAGGAGAGAGAACAAAAATATGAGAATGAAAAAAAATCTCATGAGAGGAAAAATATCAACCATGGTTTTGTATATCAATTTTCCAATATTATAACACAACCATGCTAGAATAGTTTGCACAAATGAATTTACAATTAATTTGTCAATACTATTCAAGTATGGTTTACACCATTCTCTCCTTTATACCTCATTTTCTCTTTTACACCTCATTTCCATTTTACAAATAAAATGGAAAATACATTGTGAGGTGTCCTCCTTCTAGAATGTCTTTCCGTATAAATACGGAATACACTTTACCGTATATACATACCCGTATTCGTATCAAAATACGAACACCCAAAGAGATAAAATAATATAAATAACATAATACTAGAATATACATATCGATATATGCATATGTAAATTATTAAATCAACACCTAATTTAATAATCCGTCTTAATCCTAAGCCAGCTAGAATAATCAACCGTCCGATCGAAAGCCTAGATAACAATAGAATATACATATCGAAATATGTATATGTAAATTATTTAATTAATATATGTTTAATAATCCGGCTTAATCCTAAGCCGGCTAGTATTATCATTCGATCGGAACCCTGAATGTATCAAAATACGGCTCCTACATCATTTCGCCTGAACCAGGAAAACCCTCTGTATGAGACTCTAAAGACTCGACAGTACGCTGGCAGTGGGTTTAACCACAAACATGTTAGCGGCACTAGTTGTATGTAACGACTACCTAAGTGCATGTCGAAAAGGAAGGCTGACGAGCAAGCTCATCCGAATCCCTACTGAGCCTATCCGTGACAATTCTGTACAGTCCGGTCTTTTCGTCTAAGAGTATCACATACTGGGTCTTGGGGGTGTAAGTCGATGTCGCACACACCACATGGTTTGTGATGAGGCAAAATTAGAAAAAATTATTTTTGAAGCAAGCAACATCGACCTAAAACCCGGATCTGATCAGAAACCATAACTAGCATATCTAAAGATGGTTCTAATCTACTATGAAGTGATTTATACCTTCTTGATCAAGTCCTTCGGGTCTTCTTTGTCCTTCTTAGCTCCTTGGTACAAGCTTGAATCTTCTTCTCCTCTTCTTGGCTCCTAGAAAGCTTGGATGGAACTCGATCGTCGGTCTCCTCTATGTTGAAGATGATCCACCCGAGAGCCTATGGTTCAAGTTTCAACCACAAGTATGAGGTAACTAAGATGTCTAGTTTTCTAGACTAGACAACTTAGAAAATGTAGAGAAAGATGTGTGGAGTATTTTATCTCAAGAACCCTAGGATTTACAACTCATGTGAGGGTTAGGGTTTGAGGAAGAAGGAGGAGAAAACTTGGAGAGAGAGAAAGAGAAAATGCAAATGAGCTAAGTCTTGTGAAGGATGAGAGAATGACTAAGTGTTTGCAATGATCAAGCATGGATTATTTTCCATAGAAAATAATCAACCATGCTTGAATAGTGAGATAAATGAATAAACAATAGACTTAGCCATGCTTTCATCCATGCCTCAAATATCTCCAATTTCCACCTTATTAATCTATTTGCATAAATAGATAAATCTAATAATGAGGTGTCTCCTTCTAGAAGCATGTCTTATGAAATTACAAGAATGCCCTCACCGTATATACATACCCGTATTCATATTCCGAAAAATACGAATACGATGAGATAACAATAATCCAATAATATAATACTAGAATCCGGCTTAAACCAAATCCTACTAGTATTATCCGTCCGAACATCATCCGTGTAGCCAGTACACGTATATGATCAAAACCCTGCCGTAAGACCATATGGTCTCTACATCGTTTCGCCTGAACCAGGGAAACCTTCTGTGTGGGACTTTAAAGACTCGACAGTACACTGGCAGTGGGTTTAACCGCAAGTCTGTCAGTGGCACGAGCGAACTCATCTGAACCCCTACCGAGCCTGTCCGTGACAATCTCTGTGCAATCCGGTCTGTTTGTCTGACAGTAGCGCAAGCCAGGTCTAATCGGGTGGAAAATTTCAGACCACTAATAACAAGACAAGTCATGTCGGTATGGCTTAAGACCATCCGAGAATCTATTGGTCCAACTACCAGTAATTCTCAATCCGCCCTGGCCAGGGACTTATGGTGTTGACCAACCGATCACAGAACGACATCGACTCCCTATACTGGGAGAGACAAATTCCCAACAGTCGTTCACTGCCTCCATGTGGCTCAGGACTGTACCTAACTAAAACCTGTTTGCACGACTTAGTAGAGCCATGGTAGGGTAGTAATCAAAGCACAGTGGGAACTCACACGAGACAAATGACCACCTCAGGTCGAAAGACTATCTGCACTCATGTCACCAGAGAATTACTATCTGATGCTAAGTATAATACCATCTAGTCAGTTCTCGGCGAGTCCTGTCCGGTGTACTCACACCCACTGAGCACCTGTATATAATCTTAGGTGCACCTCACCAATGGCTGCGGGACCAATCCATCGCCCCTCGTCTGGACCTAGATATGTATACACTAGTCTACTCTGGAGTATCGATGCCCAGTCTCGATACTCCTACGACTAGGGACACTTTAAGGATGTGCTCGACTACCCAGCTTCCATAAGTATGATTGCCATCACAACGCTCGTAGTCAGGCAAAGATCCTACGAGCTTTATCAACATGTATACAAGATATGAAATACAAAGTAAAACACATCACATGTTAAGATAAAGACAAACCAAATAGCGTACTATCATATCGAGCAAGATTATCTTGTACATATATATATCCCTAGCATCATATACAATGAAGCCCTCTAAGGCATACATATCCAACAATCTCCCACTTGCACTAAGGCCTGTAATTGGTGCAATAAGTACCCACTATTTGCACTAGAGCCAGTTGCTGGCGTACCTTATGCCCAACATCTCTAACAGTCTCTCGAACTGGACTTGAGGGATGGCCTTGGTGAATGGATCTTCCGTGTTGTCTTTTGTGTCCATTCTCCGCACCTCGATCTCCTGACGATCCACGATCTCTCTGATCAAGTGATACCGCTATAAGATATGTCTGATTTTTTATGGGACCGTGGTTTCTTTGCCAAAGCCATGGCTCTATTGTTATCGCAATATAAAGGTATTGGATTAGCAATGGATGGAACCACCCGAAGTTCAGAAACAAACTTTCTTATCCAAACTACCTCTTATGCGGCATCATTAGCAGCGATATACTTAGCTTCCATCGTCGAGTCTGCTACGGCATCCTGTTTGGAACTCTTCCAATAGACCGCCCCTCCGTTGAGGGTAAACACATAACCCGAGACAGATTTAGAGTCATCCTTATCACATTGGAAGCCAGAGTCGGTAAAAGCCTCGATCTAGAGGTCCCCAGTACCGTACACCAGGAACATATCCTTAGTCATTCTGAGGTACTTAAGAATGTTCTTTACTGCTATCCAATGTTTCTCACCTGGGTTAGACTGATACCTGCTTACCATGCTAAGTGCGTAAGCTACATCCGGTCTGGTACATAACATCGTATATATTATCGACCCTACCGCCGAAGCGTAGGGTACCATGCTTATACGAGCCCTCTCCTCATCAGTCCTGGGAGACATCTCTTTGGAAAGGATGATTCCGTGACAAGCGGGCAAATTGTCACGCTTAGAATCTTCTATACTAAACTTCTTCCATACGATGTCAATGTATCTCGACTGTGAAAGTCCCAACATTCTTTTAGATCTATCATGATAGATTTTAATTCCCAGAATGTACGAGGCATCACCTAGGTCTTTCATAGAGAACTTCTGTGACAAAACAACTTGGCCGATTGTAGCATAAGAATATCATTTCCTATCAGGAGAATGTCATTAACGTATAAAACGAGGAATACTACAGTTCTCCCTATAATCTTCTTATAAATACAAGGTTCATCCACATTTTTGATAAGTCAAATTCTCTGACCGTCTCATCAAAGTAGATGTTCCAACTCCGTGATGCATGCTTTAATCCATAAATGGATTTAAGCAACTTGCACACCTTTCTGCTGCTCCCACTTTCTACAAAACCCTCTGGTTGATCTATGAAAACACGCTCTTCTAAACTTCCATTTATAAAGGCGGTTTTAACATCCATCTGCCAGATGTCACAGTCATGGAAGGCAACAATGGCAAGTAGGATCCGAATAGATTTAAGCATAGCCACTGGTGAAAAAGTTTTGTCAGAGTCCAATCCTGGTCTTTGAAAAAAATCTTTAGGAACAAGTCTAGATTTGTAAGTTTCTTCCTGACCATCTACACTAATCTTCTTTTTGAAGATCCATTTGCATCATATGGGTTTTACCCAAGTAGGAGCAAAATCCAAACTCCAAACTTGGTTTGTGTACATGGATTCCATCTCAGATCACATAACATCCAGCCACTTCACCGAGTCTTTACTCATGATGGCTTGCTGAAAACTAGTAGGCTCATCATCATCGATGATGCAATCCTCTCGATCCCCATTTATGAGAAAACCGTAGTATCTCTCGGGCGGATGAGACTGCCTACCAGATCTGCGGAGTGGCGTGGGTATGTCACGTTCCATTGAAATCTCAGGTTCTGCTAAGTTTTCAGTAATACTTTGTGGTTCTAGAATTTCTTCAAACTCTATCGCGCTCCCACTTATCTCTTTTTCGAGAAATTGAGTTACCATGAAGCGGGCATGATGAGAAACAAAGTCCTTTTGTTCCTCAGCATGATGGAAGTAATACTCTCTAAAATTCCTGGGTTATCCCACAAACTTACACAGTACTGACGTGCCTCGAGTTTGTCCGGATGAACATTTTGATAAAGGCAGGACAACCCCATATCTTTAGATACTTAAGACAGGGTTTCTTCCCACTCCACATTTCATATGGAGTGGTAGGCACAGAATCAGTTGAAACCTTGTTCAATAGGTATGCAGCAGATTCTAGTGCATAACCTGAGAAGGAGGGCGGCAACTCAGCATTACTCATCATGGAACACACCATATCTAGTAAGTGCGATTCCGTCTTTCTGATAAACCGTTGTGTTGTGGTGTGTATAGAGGAGTAATATGAGAGAGAATTTCATTCTCTTTTAGATATTCCAGGAACTCAGTCCTTAAGTATTCACCGCCCCAATCAGATCAGAGCATCTTGATACTTTTGCCGGTTTTCTTTTCCTCTTCATTCTTATACTCTTGGAATTTCTCAAAGGCCTCGGATTTAAGTTTCATTAAGAATACATGTCCATACCTTGAGAAATCATCTGTGAAAGTAATGAAGTAAGAATAGCCATTTCTTGCATGTGTAGACATTAGCCCACACACGTCGCTGTGTATGAGTCCCAGGAGCTCGGTGGCTATTTCTCCGTGTCCAGTGAACGGAGTTTTTGTCATCTTTCCTCTGATGCATAATTGACAAGTTGCATATGATTGATACTCAAACGGATCTAAGTATCCTTCTTTATATAACTTAGTCAGTCGTGTTTCATTGATATGACCGAGTCTACAATGCCATAAGAAAGCTTGGTTTGATTCTGAAGCCTTTCTTTTTAGTGTGTTTTGGACGTTGAAAACTTGATCTTGATTAAGAATGTATATTCCGTTATTAAGTGTACCCGACCCAACCATTTCATGATTTAGGTGAATGTTGATAACATTGCTTACAAGTGAAAAATTATATCCTTCATTTGATAATAATGATACTGATATAATATTACACACCATACTGGGTATACAAAAGTAGTTACGCAATAACAAAATATGTCAACTCGCTAATCCTAAGTGATATTCTCCTACCGCAACAGCGTCCGCACTGGCTTCGTTGCCAACCCTGAGGGTCATATCACCTTTCCACAAAACTCTATGGCTTCTCAGCGTCTGCAAAAAATTACAGATGTGAGATCCTGATCCGGTATCCAATACCCAGGAAGTAGAGTTTATAGAAAAGCAGTTTTCAATCACGAACACACCTGATGCCAAAACCACAACTTGCTTCGTGTCCTGATTCCTGGCCTTCAGGGCCCTGTAGTCCTTCTTCCAGTGTCCCTTTTTCCGACAATAGAAGCACTCTTCCTTTGTGGCTGCCCCCCTATCCTTTCTCTTTCCCCGCACCTTCTGCACACCTCCCCTCGGTTTGGTGGGGGCCTTCTTCTTCCCCTTGGCCTTAGCCTTAGATCTAGATAAAAAAGATCTTCTAATAAATAGAGCGGGTGTTTCCTTGGTTTTGCTGAAGGTGCCCTCTGCCATCCTCAACATGTTGAGGAGTTCGCGAAGTGAAACTTCCATACTATTCATATTAAAATTCAATATGAACTGGGCATAGGTGGAGGGAAGGGACTGTAAAATTAAGTCGATGTACAACTCATTCTCCAACATGGTTCCCAGGTCCGCGAGCTCTTCGATAAGAGAAATCTTCTTTAGGACGTAGTCCCCAACAGATGATCCGATAGCCAACCTTGCTTGAAATAATTTCTTCGATATCTCATATCTTATGATACGAGATTGCTCTCTATATAATTCTTTGGCATGGAGGAAGAAGGAAGCAAGGTCTATCTTCTCGTGCCGCTTCCGATGCTCATTATCCATGGAGGCCAGCACGAGGCACTTGGCTTTCGCGCAATCAAGATCCCAGGTCTTATGGACCTCAATGTCCGCGACCGAGGATTCTGGACCAGGAACAGGGGGAGCTTTTGCCGTGAGGACGTATGCGACCTTATCATATGTACGGGCCGTGTAACATTTCAGAAATATAAAATATTATTTTTGGAAATTTAATATTAAAATAATATATTTCGCGAAAACCATTCGATTTGCGAATAGGGTTTTTTCGTAAAATGGTATAAGTATTTACCAATATTTGGAAATTAAAATGATTTATTTGTTATAATGATATTTATAGGATTTTGGCATTTTTATAATTAATAATATGCAAATTTCGATAAAAACTGATTAGTGCAAATCGCGATTAAGCCAAATCCATATTTTTACATTTTTCCATGGCTAGTGCACCATGTCATGTGCATGTAGTTAAGTGTTTGTGTTTATGACTTATGAGTTTTATAAGAATGAGATGTAGAAAACAAAAGGAAACGAAAAGAAAAGAAACAAAGAAAAGAGAAGAGTTAAAGAGAAAGAAACAAAAAAGAAAAGAAGCAGATATTTTGTGAGAGAGCGAGTGTAGGAGATATTTAGAGTGGGAGAGTGAGCTTAAGAAAGAGAGAAGGTAAGACTTGGCTACTCCATTCCTTCATCCTCATCTCCATTTTTTCTTCATCTCCATTCTTTCATGCTTCTTCACTTCACTACCTCCATGCATCATCTTAAATCTTTTGTCAAAACCTCATGCCACCCACATACAAAACATGCACAAGCCTATCCTAAACCCTTAGAACCAATCAATTTTGGATTTTGAAGATTTTGGGCAACTCATGAATTTTCCTAAGTTGCCAAATTGAGGTAATCCTTTCACTTTTAGATTAGTATTTGTGTTTATATATCCTAGTTTAGTTTAGAAATCGATTTAGCGAGTTATGTGATCATGAAATTTACAAGTTGCTGTTAAGTGGTTAATTGAGGTGTAGTGGTGTTCATCACAGAATACTGCATTTTATACCGCCCATTCTTACGCTCGGTTGTTTATAGGTAGGTGCTTTTGATCCGTGTTTGTTACGTATTTGCAGGATACAGGTTCTCGGTTCTGAAACGATGAAATTCATGGAAAATACGACAAAATCCGGGTTCCTGCCAACCACGGATAAAACACGGTCTCCGCTCTTCATCCGTATGTTGCCAGATACCAGTTTAGGGAGAAAATGTCAAATCAATGTCACCTTCATGCACAAGGCTCAATGGCAACAACAAATTCCAAAAAATCAACGCGGAGCTCGAGGCAATCATGCCAAATCTTGACAAAAAGTCCACCTTTCCCTCAAACAGAAATTCTGGAAAAATCATGAAGCCAAATTGAGAAAATACATGTACCAGAATTGTGTACGCTGAAGACCAAAGAAGCACCAAAAATACGACAGCCCAACTCCACCACTTGGCAGCGTTTCCGCGGCCAATAGGGGGTATTGGCCGCGGAAACGCGGCTGTACGGCCTCCTCTGGTGATCAATTTTGGGGGGTAGAATGGTCTTTTCATTTTATATCTTATGGTTGCCCTAGATCTTCAACTCCCTGCCTATAAATACAGCAGAACTTGCCAAAGCCAAGGAGCATTCTTTGTTCTCCATTCTTTTGTAGTTTTAGTTCTTTTTCTTCTTCTTCTTCATTCTTTTTCCATGAAAATTGTAGTGAGAGCTTTTGAGTGGGAGATTAATGAAGATGAGGTTTTTGTATCATTCTCTTGTGTTTCTTCTTCCCCTTGAGATTCTTGCTTTCTCTTGCTCATTCAACCTCTTCATTGAGCTTGAATGGTTAAGGGTTAGTTATCGATCTCAAGGGTCGTATTTCCTCACGGGACTAGCACTTCATTTCACATGCGTTCTCTACCCTTCCCTTGATCTTGCAACCTCTTCATTGAGCTTGCAAGTTTAAGGGTTGGCTATTGATCACATGCTTGTCTTGAGTCCTAGTTTCGTATTCTTTTTATCGCTTTTTCTTACTTGCAATTTATTACCTTGTCTTTAATTACTTGCAATTTAATTCATGCACTTTCATTCTTGTAATCTTTTCTTTTCTTTGTTCTTTTCTTTTTGTTCTCTCTTTTTGGTTCTCTTTTGTGAATGTTGTATTTATTGTTGTTGTTAAGAATCCATATGGTATTGTAAGTTAACATTTCTTTACCAATTCCTTTTCCCGTTATTTTGCATTTGAACTTCGCCCAAACCATACGCAAGCGCTCCGTTAGGCACCCTACCCTGACAAGGTAACGGTGATTCCTAACCGCGACCGGTTGCGTTCGGTTTGGCCGGAGGCGAAAGCAAGAGACAAGAACGGAAGGACAAGGGTAAATAAGCCGAATTCCACAAATACCGCGCTTAAACCCCCTAATCCACGTTGTTGCCGATTGCTCTAGCTTCAATTGGTCAAGACTCGGCTCAAAGGTTTTGAGTACGAATTTCTTTAGCTTACAATCTCGTATCTTTTCTTAACAACTTTATACTTGCAAATAAACACATAGGTTAGACCGAACAAACATACGGATTCTTTATTGACTCGTCTAAGACAAGAAGGTAAGATAACACCATCTCCCTATGGACCGACCCGTGCTCACCGGCTACCTGCATAGCGACACCGTCCTGATCGCGGTTACACTTTAAATCTTTGAACATCCGACACGCCATCGGCGTGCGATCAAATGGCGCCGTTGTCGGGGAGACGGTAGCATATTTTCTTGTAAGTCGATGTAGTACACCCCAGTACTTGTGTGGAGGCGGAAATTACAAAAACAATCAAGTTTAAGGAACGAACATCGACTAACCGCTTAAATCGAAGCTAAACTATAAATAACCGTACACAATGATTTTCTTATCACTTGTGATTAGGGATTATACCTAAAGAAACTGGTCCTTCATCTTTGTGTCCTCCTTTGTTCTCCTCGACCTTCTCTAGGTAGTAGACGATCCACCCGAGAGCAAAACACCAAGCTACACCTCTAACTTGAGGTAACTAATCTACTTTGATTGCTAATCAAAGAAGAAAGGATGATATAGAGTGAAGGTAATGGATGATTTAGTCTAACTAAACCTTTGATCTCAACACATGAGGATTAAGGATTAGTTTCTTGAAGATGAGAGCTTGAGGAGAGAGAATATGAGATAAGATAATGAGAAGAGAGAGAGTGTATCATAATATATTATGAAGCATTCTCATTTATCAACAAAAGAAAATGAGTGATGAATAAGCATGCTTCACAAATATCTAATGGTGATTCATTAAGCATGTGTCATTATCATTTATGGTGCAATTAATGATAATGATGAATCACCTCATGACTCACTTTCTTATCCATAAGTAACCTCCTTAGTCACATCTTCTAGAAGCTTCTCGTACAATTACGAGAACGCCCCTCCAATCCGCAAAAATACGGAAAAACTTTAGACTGTAAAAATCCAATAACCGGATACCAGTAACTGGCTTAAACCAAAGCCGACTGGTAAAAACTGTCCGAAAGTCGTACGTGCGTAAACGCACGTATGCGTCCGAACCCTTTGTCGCAAAACCATGCAACCTCTATATCGTTTCGCCTGGAGTAGGAAACTCTCTGTGTGGGACTCTAGAGACTCGACTACTACGCTGGCAGTGGGTTTAACCACAGACCGCAAGCGGCACTAGCTGTACGTAACGGTCCCCAGGTAGTTGTCGATAAGAAGGCCGATGAGAAAACCCATCCGAACTCCTACTGAGTCTGATGTGACAATCTCCATACAGTCCGGTCCGTTCGTCCAAGACTATCGCATATCGGGCCTAGGGGGGCGGCAAGCGTCAGTCCCCTAATAGCGGTATAAGTCGTGTCGGAGGGAAGCCCATTACACCCTGAGAAACTACTGGAACCTACCAGCAAATCTCGCTCGCCCTGGCCAGGGACTTTGCGTAATGGCTCTCTGACACAGCACGATATCTACTCCCAATACCGGGAGGGACGAATCCTGTCTAACCGCCACTGCCCCCAAGTGCTCGGGACTGCACCCAACTGCTACCTGTTTGCACGACTCCTTTGAGCCGTGGTAGGGTAGCAATCTAAGAACAGTGGGACACACTCGAGGCGAAGTAGCAGTGTCAAGTCTGCGGACTACGCTGTACTCATGTCACCTGGGAACTGTTCACTGACGACTGGTATCAAACCAACCAACAGTTCCCTGTGAGTCCTGTCCGGTGTACCCGTAACCTAACGAGCACCTGTATACTATCTCCAGTACGACGTACTGACGGCTGTGGGACAGACCATCTCCCCAACTGGGATGAGAAGCGTACACACCAGTCTACTCCGGAGTATCGATGCTCTGTCTCGATAATCCAACGACCAGGGACCTGAATAAGGATGTGCTTGTAGACTACCCAGCCCCCACTAGTGTGACTGCCATCACAACGCTGGTAGACAAGCAAGATCCTAAGAGCTCTATCAATACGTACACTCACATATTAAGATAGAAAAACCAAGTAGCATACTACCATGTTTAGCAAGACTGTTATATACATGTGAATATCCCAAGCTTCCATTAAGTAATATACAAGCTAGTATGATACAGTAATGGCCTTCTAGGGCATAAACACTAACAATCTCACACTTGCACTAGGGCCATGTACTGGCGTATCGAAGACCAATGATCTCGAGCAGCCTCTCGAACTGAATCTGAGGAAGGGCCTTTGTGAATGGATCAGCAATGTTCTCTTCTGAAGCAACTCTCCGAACCTCGATCTCCTGACGATCAATGATCTCCCTGATCAGGTGATACCGCCTCAAGATGTGTCTGGACTTCTGATGGGACCTTGGTTCCTTCGCTAAAGCTATAGCTCCGTTGTTGTCGCAATACAAAGGTATTGGATCAACTATGGTAGGAACAACCTGAAGTTCTGTTAGGAACTTCTTCATCCAGACTGCTTCTTTTGCGGCATCGCAAGCAGCTATATACTCCGCTTCCATCGTCGAGTCAGCAACGATGTCCTGCTTGGAGCTCTTCCAGCACACCGCCCCTCTATTGAGGCTAAAGACATAACCCGACATGGACTTGGAATCGTCCTTATCACTCTGGAAGCCGGAATCAGCAAAGGCCTCCAACCTGAGGTCATTTCCGCCGTAAACCAAGAACATCTCCTTAGTCCTCCTCAGGTACTTGAGAATGTTCTTTACTACTATCCAGTGTTTCTCCCCTGGGTCTGACTGATACCGGCTTACCACGCTCGGTACGTAAGCTACATCTGGTCTGGTACACAACATCGCATACATTATAGAGCCTACCGCAGAAGCGTAGGGTATAATAGACATGCGTTCCCTTTCCAAATCAGTCTTGGGAGACATCTCTTTGGAGAGGGTGATTCCGTGACAAGCCGGTAGATTACCGCGCTTAGAATCTTCCATACTGAATCTTTTCAGTACAGTGTCGATATACCTGGACTGCGAAAGTCCCAACATCCTCTTGGATCTATCACGATAGATCCGGATCCCCAGAATGTAAGAGGCATCACCCAGGTCTTTCATGGAGAACCTGTGTGACAAGAATCCTTTGACAGATTGTAGCATAGGAATGTCATTTCCTATCAATAGAATGTCATCCACGTACAAGACGAGGAATACGACACTTCTGGCCACAACTTTACTATATATGCACGGTTCATCTGGATTTTTGATAAAGTCATATTCTTTGACTGTCTCATCAAAACAGATGTTCCAACTCTGCGATGCCTGCTTTAGTCCGTAAATGGACTTAAGCAGCTTGCATACTTTCCCGCTGCTCCCACTCTGATTGAAACCCTCTGGCTGATCCATATAGACGCTCTCTTCTAAATTTCCATTCAGAAAAGCCGTCTTTACGTCCATCTGCCAGATTTCATAATCATGGAAGGCAGCAATAGCAAGAAGGACCCGAATGGATTTGAGCATAGCCACTGGAGAAAAAGTTTCGTCATAGTCCAAACCAGGTCTTTGACGAAAACCCTTTGCAACAAGTCTAGCCTTATAGGTTTCCACCTGTCCATCTACACCAATCTTTTTCTTGAAGATCCATTTGCATCCTATGGGTTTTACCCCATCTGGAGCAAAGTCCAAAGTCCATACTTTGTTGGTGTACATGGACTCCATCTCGGTCCGCATTGCATCTAGCCATCGTACCGAGTCGCCGCTCTGGATGGCCTGCTGGAAGTCAGTAGGTTCATCATCATCTATGATGCAATCCTCTCTATCTCCGTCTATGAGAAAACCGTAGTATCTCTCAGGCGGATGAGACGGCCTACTACTCCTGCGGAGGGGTGCGGGAATGTTCTGTTCTTCTTGAACCTCTGGTTCCACCATACTTTCAGTAGCAGTTTGTGGTTCTGGAATTTCTTCCAGTTCTATTTCGCTCCCACTTATTTCCTTTTCTAAAAACTGATGTTCTAGAAAATGGGCATTACGAGAAACAAATACCTTTTGTTCCTCTGCGTAATAGAATAGATATCCCCTGGTGTGCTTTGGATATCCCACAAACAGACACATTACTGATCGTGCCTCGAGCTTGTCCACATGCTGCTTTTTAACAAAATCTGGACATCCCCAAATCTTTATATACTGTAGATGGGGTTTCTTCCCACTCCACATCTGATATGGAGTGGTAGGCACAGTCTTGGTAGGTACCATGTTCAAAAGATATGCCGCTGATTCTAGCGCATGTCCCCAGAAAGATCGCGGTAACTCAGCATTACTCATCATGGATCGTAC
Organism: Agapanthus africanus; assembly: GCA_030015575.1. NCBI lineage: Eukaryota > Viridiplantae > Streptophyta > Magnoliopsida > Asparagales > Amaryllidaceae > Agapanthus > Agapanthus africanus. Next base: position 225,550,450 of record JASDDO010000006.1, on the reverse strand, counting down.
CATATCCAATAGGGTTCGATTCCGTCTCTCCGATACACCATTATGCTGTGGAGTGTACGGAGGAGTAAGCTGAGAGAGAATTCCTTTCTCTTTTAGGTAACCTAGGAACTCGGCACTCAAGTATTCACCACCTCGATCAGATCTAAGTGTCTTGATACTTTTGCCGGTTTGGTTTTCTACTTCATTCTTATACTCCTGGAATTTCTCAAAAGCCTCGGATTTATGTTTCATCAGATAAATGAATCCGTATCTTGAGTAATCATCCGTGAAAGTAATGAAATAGGAAAAACCACTTCTCGCATGTGTAGACATTGGACCACATACATCGCTATGTATGAGTCCTAAGAGCTCGCTCGCTCTTACTCCTTGTCCAGTTAATGGAGTCTTTGTCATCTTTCCTTTGAGACAAGATTGACAAGTGTCATAAGATTGATATTCGAACGAGTCCAAATATCCTTCTCTATGAAACTTAGTCAACCTTCTCTCATTGATGTGACCCAGTCTACAATGCCATAAGAAAGCTTTATTTAAATCTGGAGACTTTCTTTTTAGTGTGTTCTGGACATTGAAAATTTGGAGTTGGTTTAAAACATATATGCCGTTATTTAGAGTACCAGACCCAATCAAACCATGATTAAGGTGGATGTTGACAACATCTCTTACAAACGTGAAATCATAACCTTTATTTGATAACAAGGAAACTGATATGATATTACACGTTAAGCTGGGTACAAAATAACAGTTATGTAAAACCAAAATGTGTCCACTCGTCAATCCTAGGTGATAATCCCCGACGGACGCAGCTCCCACGCTAGCTCCGTTAGCAACCCTGAGGATCAAATCACCTTCCTTCAGCACTCTACGGTTTCTCAGTGCCTGCAATGAATTGCAAATATAAGATCCTGATCCGGTATCCAATACCCAGGAAGTAGAGTTGATCGACAGACAATTCTCAATTACAAACACACCTGAAGTCGAAGCCACAGCTTGCTTCGGTTCCTGGTTCTTGGCGTTCCACGCCTTGCAATCCTTCTTCCAGTGCCCTTTCCTATGACAATGGAAGCACTCATCCTGGCCAACTATCGGTACTGCTTTCTTTTTCTTTCCCTTCCCTCCCACCTTACTAACACCTCCTCTAGGTCTGGGTGCGGCCTTCTTCTTCCTTCCTTTGGCCCTAGCCTTGGACCCGGAAGAAGATGAACCGCCAACAAACATAGCGGGTGTTTCCCTTGCCTTCTGCAAGGTGCCCTCTGCACTCCATAACATGTTCAGGAGTTCCGCAAGTTCAACTTCTTTTCCTTGAAGATTGAAGTTGAGGATAAACTGGGCGTAGGTGGGAGGAAGGGACTGGAGAACAAGGTCTGTATAGAGCTCATTATCCAAAGTCGTCCCAAGTTCTGCGAGCTCTTCTATATAGCCAATCATCTGTAGGACATGTTCACCTACCGATGACCCGACAGCGAACCTCGCTCGAAACAATTTCTTAGAGGTCTCGTATCTTGCTATACGAGATTGCTCTCCATAAAGTTCCTTTGTATGGAGAAATATGCCATCTAAGGACATATCCTCGTGCCTCCTCTGATGTTCATTGTTCATTGAGGCAAGCACGATGCACTTGGCTCTCGCGCAATCTAAATCCCAGGTTTTGCGGATTTCCTTATCCGCATTGCTGGATTTGGGACCAGGGACAGCAGGTGCCGTAGCGGTGAGGACGTACCCCAGTTTGTCATAGGTCAAAGCCATTTTGACATTCCGCAGCCAATCTTTATAGTTTGGCCCCGTCAGTATATTTTTCTCTAAAAGTAACTTAAGTCCAGTCATTTTCAGGGTCGCTGCAATTAGGAGAGAGAGAAGAAAACTCTTTAGCATGATGCTCTTGCAAGTTTAGAGTGGTTTTTAGTTTATCTAAACTGGATGGCTCCCACTGTTTCTCGAATCCTTCCTCAAACCATAAAAGAAGAATTAGCCAAGACTATTCTCACCGTACAATACTTGCTTAACCGTTCAGCCAGGCCGGTGTCGATACTTCGAGGGAGGTTTTCCAACGCTTTCGCGAAGTTCCTTAATTAATTAACCTCTTTTCTCTGGGGGCGTAACCCCGCTGACACTTTTCTGGACACCTACTAGGTTTATAGCATTGATCGTTAAGTGACGAATATCCTGATAAGTAGCATATACTCACAGTAGGATCGGGATCCAAATATCATCGTCTGATAATGTTGTAGGAATGCTACCAACATTCATCAAACTCCAAATGGTATGCATCTCTTTGCAAATTTCAGTTTCTTTAGAAATTCCCGATATAAGTTTTTGCCCCATGCTCTTATGACCTTGGCGTTAGGTCAAAATGTCATAAGTCACATGTCAAGTTCTACCCATCATTATCTTGTCAATTTGAACCCATCCGTATATATCCTTGACGTTCGGCCAAAATGATAATACGACTGTCCCAAACTAACTCATCTATCTATGCAACAAATGAATATCCGGCAGCTACCAAACACTATGCCTTGGCGTTAGGTCAAAATACATTGCTTGAATACTACTGAATACCCAGATGAAATGACGGAGGGCTACGAATGGTTTTGGCGAAACCGTGAACGTAGTGAACTTGATATAACCGAAGGAACCTGATAGCTTTTAAAAGGAGTGGTTAAATCTCCGCATTTAAAAATATCTGTTTTAAAAATAACCGAGTGGTTTCTTTTAAATTGTTCCAACGATTTAAACTTTGGTTTGTTTTACTTTGCATTATGAATAATGCGTCCCATCATTAACCTATCATTGCAGAAAACAACGAAAATACAACGTCCTCTTATGCCATCCGCATTCGCCACGGGGTCCCGTCATCACCCGTTAGGTTACTTAACTAACGACAGAGCGGGGGCTGGGCTAGCGCGGGTGTAAAACATAAGTGACGTCTAAATAGCTATCATAAATATAGATATTTTACATTCGTCTGACGCAATGATATTCATTCCAGAACACAGATAAACAATATTGGATTTGCAAGCAATCTGTATTTCTTTTGAGCCTGCAAGAAAAGACAGATTACACAGTTGTGATGAATAGCCATTACCCCACCCTCGACCCCTACGGGTACGGCAAACTACCCACCCGGCAGTCTGTGTACCCCACCTTGGGTCAGTCCTAGGAGCATAAACAGTAAAATGAAATAATACAACGGTGGCTACGACCGCAACCTGGAAGTGCCCCGCAAAATAATATTACAACAAATTACAATTACAACAAATGAATTAAACAATAACCCATTGCTAACCCCGGCTATACACCACAACAGTCCAATACAGTTTATATGCACAAACAGATATAACCATTTCAGAAATGTGCAACCCCCTGCCAACCGACATACTAGCAGTTAGGGGAGGTTTACGAACACATTAAACAATCACAGATATAATCCAATATGCAAATACTGTACAATTTCGATCGATTAAACAACATCAATATTGCTCCAAAATCTGCTCTGTTAAACAGTAACCTGAGCAAATATTAAATATTCCAGAAAACCCCAAACACCAGAGAGGACCCACCTATGAAAGATGAGCCCATGACTCGGCAACTCGGCCGCGGAAGCGCGGCGGATCGGTGGGATCCGCCGCCCTTCCGCGGCGATTTAGTCGACTCATTGGCTCAAATTTCGTGGGTGTTCTCCTGGACTCATTTCATGCTTTCTGAACACACCTGAAAAATTTTTGGACTTCATTTTAAGTTCGACAGAAACTGATAATATTTAGGGTTTTCCGGCTTTGATTTTTCGTTCGAAATTCGTACAAATTTGCAATTAAGTTATTTATTGTTTAGCGAGGCTCTGATACCACTGTAAGTCGATGTAGTACACCCCAGTACTTGTGTGGAGGCGGAAATTACAAAAACAATCAAGTTTAAGGAACGAACATCGACTAACCGCTTAAATCGAAGCTAAACTATAAATAACCGTACACAATGATTTTCTTATCACTTGTGATTAGGGATTATACCTAAAGAAACCAGTCCTTCGTCTTTGTGTCCTCCTTTGTTCTCCTCGACCTTCTCTTGGTAGTAGACGATCCACCCGAGAGCAAAACACCAAGCTACACCTCTAACTTGAGGTAACTAATCTACTTTGATTGCTAATCAAAGAAGAAATGATGATATAGAGTGAAGGTAATGGATGATTTAGTCTACCTAAACCTTTGATCTCAACACATGAGGATTAAGGATTAGTTTCTTGAAGATGAGAGCTTGAGGAGAGAGAATATGAGATAAGATAATGAGAAGAGAGAGAGTGTATCATAATATATTATGAAGCATTCTCATTTATCAACAAAAGAAAATGAGTGATGAATAAGCATGCTTCACAAATATCTAATGGTGATTCATTAAGCATGTGTCATTATCATTTATGGTGCAATTAATGATAATGATGAATCATCTCATGACTCACTTTCTTATCCATAAGTAACCTCCTTAGTCACATTTTCTAGAAGCTTCTCGTACAATTACGAGAACGCCCCTCCAATCCGCAAAAATACGGAAAAATTTTAGACTGTAAAAATCCAATAACCGGATACCAGTAACTGGCTTAAACCAAAGCCGACTGGTAAAAACTGTCCGAAAGTCGTACGTGCGTAAACGCACGTATGCGTCCGAACCCTTTGTCGCAAAACCATGCAACCTCTATATCGTTTCGCCTGGAGTAAGAAACTCTCTGTGTGGGACTCTAGAGACTCGACTACTACGCTGGCAGTGGGTTTAACCACAGACCGCAAGCGGCACTAGCTGTACGTAATGGTCCCCAGGTAGTTGTCGATAAGAAGGCCGATGAGAAAACCCATCCGAACTCCTACTGAGTCTGATGTGACAATCTCCATACAGTCCGGTCCGTTCGTCCAAGACTATCGCATATCGGGCCTAGGGGGGCGGCAAGCGTCAGTCCCCTAATAGCGGTATAAGTCGTGTCGGAGGGAAGCCCATTACACCCTGAGAAACTACTGGAACCTACCAGCAAATCTCGCTCGCCCTGGCCAGGGACTTTGCGTAATGGCTCTCTGACACAGCACGATATCTACTCCCAATACCGGGAGGGACGAATCCTGTCTAACCGCCACTGCCTCCAAGTGCTCGGGACTGCACCCAACTGCTACCTGTTTGCACGACTCCTTTGAGCCGTGGTAGGGTAGCAATCTAAGAACAGTGGGACACACTCGAGGCGAAGTAGCAGTGTCAAGTCTGCGGACTACGCTGTACTCATGTCACCTGGGAACTGTTCACTTACGACTGGTATCAAACCAACCAACAGTTCCCTGTGAGTCCTGTCCGGTGTACCCGTAACCTAACGAGCACCTGTATACTATCTCCAGTACGACGTACTGACGGCTGTGGGACAGACCATCTCCCCAACTGGGATGAGAAGCGTACACACCAGTCTACTCCGGAGTATCGATGCTCTGTCTCGATAATCCAACGACCAGGGACCTGAATAAGGATGTGCTTATAGACTACCCAGCCCCCACTAGTGTGACTGCCATCACAACGCTGGTAGACAAGCAAGATCCTAAGAGCTCTATCAATACGTACACTCACATATTAAGATAGAAAAACCAAGTAGCATACTACCATGTTTAGCAAGATTGTTATATACATGTGAATATCCCAAGCTTCCATTAAGTAATATACAAGCTAGTATGATACAGTAATGGCCTTCTAGGGCATAAACACTAACATTTCTTTCTTGTTATTCGGGTTAATATTCTTTTTGTATATATATAAAAAAAAATCTTTTTGTTTTTTTTGATAATTCTTGTAGGCAAGTGTGCAGATTTTTGCGTATTTGCAAACTGCGATTGTGGGGAGCAAAGTGTACATTCAAGGTTAATGTGATTACGAAGTACAGTGCCAAAGATCCGGGTAGTTTGACCCGCGCAAGCGAACCTTTCAAGCTTACCGGATTTGATTCAACGAGGGTTTCCTAACCCAAAACTTAACGGTACGTACTTTACTAACACCTTCTTCTCAAATCCTACGCTTCCAATATACTATTCTTTTGCAGGATTCTTTGCAAGTTCGCTAGCAAACGCTAAAAATTGACTAACCCGTATTTGTTGCAGCGCCGCGCTTAAACTAAAAAACGATTGTTTGATTCTTTATAAGAATTTTTGAATTGCGCATTGCATACATTAATACGGACTTAAGGGCAAGCGAACCCCACAACATACGGTAAAGGATTTCATCACCTTTTCCGTGGCCCACAAATCACGAACTTGAGCATAACGTTTACCCGCACAAAAATTTAAAAGAAACTAGACTTTAAGCCTTAAGGACTTCACGCTCACTAGGAGAAGTTAACTGTGTTTAGAACTTTGCTTAACGGTATATTATTTACGGGGTGTCTAGGAAAGTGTTAACGGCGAAACCGCCAAAAGAGAAAGGGTTATTTAATTAAGGAACTTCGCGAAAGCGTTGGAAAACCTCCCCTTATCTCTGCACTTACCTGGCCTCGTGATCAGTGTATCTTGAGCCTGTTTCTCGACACAGTTTTACTTCGACAATCAAGTTCTGGAGCAGGTCTAGTTGACCTAGGTTAACCCTAGAACGATTAGGTGTGTGGTATTTTTGTGTCGTGATTATTTTTGTCCATATTCTTTTTGTGTATATTTCATTCTTTTGTCTATAAAAAAAATCACATTCTTTTTCCTCTCCTTTTCTCTGCCTTTCTTTCTCTCTCTTTATATCATGGGTACCCCACCTCGAAAAACTCTTGCCGAACTTTGGTACCCACAACCAGACATTACATCTTACGGTTCTTGCTTTGGCCGAACTTCGAACGACCCCTCCATGCCCAAAATTTCGTTGAGAGATCGGATAGACGCGTCTAGGACAAACAATTTGACTCCGCAATCCACTTCGTATCAACCATTTCATACATTCACCCCTTCTTACGTTGATACCCCTTCTTCGAGTCATGTTGCAACTCCAAGACCTATGTCTATTGCAGAACGTATTGAACAATCTCGTAGCCGATCTTTCACTCCTTTCACCACTTCAAATTCTTGGGATCAACAATGCCATTCACCTTCATATCCAAATGTTGATCCTGCTCCTGTCCAGCCATTCACTTCCTACCAGTCCTACCCAACTTTTACACCTTCCCTAGACATTGTTTCTACACAGCCTTTTGGAGTTTTCAGTATCCAAACAACTTTGAATCTTTTACTGAAACCTCTTCACAACCTTTGTCTAGTCTGGAACAGTCGGTGGAAGATTTTAGGGTAGCGTCAAGCCAACAGATGATGGATTTGAATGCGTCCATGGCCGCCCTCATGCAACCTAGTGATCCGGTAGCTAGTTTTCAACTAGCTCCAACTTTTTCAATGTATGATGAGGCGGCAGGACAGGCTGTGAATTTGAGTGGAGAGAGTGAGATGTACCTCCTTCCAAATCAAACATACCCATCCCAAATTGAATCCCACACCTCCTGTTTTGAAAGTCTATCGAGTATCCCACATGATTTATCAATTGAAGATAGAATGATGAATGAGTTGTGCGACTTCGTAGTGTTTGATTTGCCCGATTGTGAAGGGTCCCTTCCAAGTGAAACCATACCTAATCCTTTTGACCTCTACACCTATATCTTAGAACCAGAATCGATTAATATCCATGCTTTTGATGAGGTGTCAGAGAATTTTGATTTTCACTTGATTGAGGATATTGACGCTGGGGATATTTTGGATGATGAACCTGTAGATTTGGCTGAGTTTGTCTCTTCAAATCATCATCCCGAGTCATTAAATGTTTTTCCCGAACCCAATATGCGTCTGGACTTTGAAGAGAAGAGCATGGATGTGCTAAATTTTGAGGAGAATATTTAGGATAGTTTTGAGGATGAACCAGTTTTGCTTGATGAGTCGGATTTTCCAATTCATCCTGTTCCTTCCACTGACTGTGTACACCATCCTGAACCTTTAACCGATACCCCTCCTCGATCACTTCCCTCCATTCTTTCCATCGTTCCGACCTTGCAAGAACCCGTCTCATTTTCATTTACTATGTCTGGTTTACCAAGTTCGGCGTACCCATGGCTTCTTACGAATCTTGAGGGATTCGACCCAATTTCTCGACGAGTAAATATATTAGCACAATCACTTTTCACACATCGCTCATCACAAATTGTGCTAATCTATTTACTCCATTTGCACCCTCAAGTTCGTATTCCACTTTTTTTTCCCTTCCGCCATTCTTCTTCCTCTCATATACCGAGACCATATCCCACTTCTCTCCGCATATGGTCTCGCGTATTCTCCATCTCTTTTCTCTACGCCTTCTTCCACCAACCGGTACATTATAGCGATAAAATCTTTGAATGGTTGGTGTTAACTTTTGGCCTGTGTAAGGCCTTGTATAGATGGATACTGTTCTCTTTCCCCCCTAATCCTGAATTTCAACGCTTAACAGTGGATACACTGTTTTACTTAAGTTTGGGGGGACACCTTTTTTGTATATATTTTTTGTTTTCTTTGTTATATATAATTTGTTTTTAGGGAGCGCCGGCAATTTTGACCCTCTTGGTATAGCCTGACAGTGAGGGCACCGTCAAGTTTAAGTTTGGGGGTGTGCTCGGTAAGCTCTCTTCCTTCGCATTCATTTGTATATTTTGCATTTGCATACCTTATTAAAAACCCACAAAAATCGAAAAATTTCCAAAAATTATAAAAACTTTTTGTCAAGTTAGATTGTGGAAGAACTCTGATTCAACATTCGACGGTTTTTGTTTGAAAAAATAGGAATAACTAAATCTTATGTTTAGATTTTGAAAACCTGAAAGTTAACTCTCCTTTGAAGTTAACTATAGCTGATATACGTCTTTACATCACACTACACGTGTCGTGAGTTTTTGGGAATTAGATGACAAGTCTTTTATGTTTAAAAACTTTTAAACAGATAAATGATTTTCTGAGGATCAAATAGGTTTGTTCTGAAATAAGTAATGTCAAGAATAGTTTATGAAGTAAAGCGAATATGAAGGAATGTTATTGATGCCGTAATTGGAACTAAGTCTGAAAAATAACCCATCTGGAACTTGATTGGAATGATTACACACCAAACCCACTAAACACGTCTTTTATCCAAAAAATATTTGAACTGCCGGTTATATCTCCGTTCGTATTAAATCATCTGATTTTCACGACAAACTGTCTTTTGTTTTTGGACCTGGGTAACTTGAGTAATTAAGTCCGCCGGGGTGTTTCTACACCTAATGCCCTAAAACCAACTGGTTTGGGTGCATTGGCCCAAAGCTCGCTAAGAAGCCTAGAAAGTCCAGATAAAAACAAAGTCAAGCAAGTGTTCTCTCCGAGTTAAAATTCCTAACGGTTCTTTGTGTGAGAATAATTTTGATAAAAGACAGGCTTTTATAAAAAAAAATTTTAACGGAGATATGAAGGTTTTATTCTATGATAAAGACTATTGCACGTTCACAGAGGTGTGTATGAAATGAAAACAAGAAAAAGGTGGAGTGAAGAATAAGACCTAGTTTCCTGTTAGGGAAGATGGAAATTCTGAAGTTGAAACCTTACTGGAAAACGAAACTTGAAAAATGCTTAACTCTTTATAAAACTTATGTGATCCTTTTAAAATTGTTATCTGTGCTTTATTGTGTGACATAATGACTTTATTCGACCTTTCGGGAACTTAACGACACTATTTGCACTGTACGTAAAGACATATAAAATCTGTAGTTAAATAAGAAGCGAGGTGTGAAAAATAAAGGTTCGATAGTCTAGACTTAGGATTATAGAATTGTTATTTTCTGAAACAAAAACTTTAGGGTTTGAATCGTAGTTATTTTACAAAACCAACTTGAACGGATTTTGTGGGTGTAATCCGCTGAAAACCCTCAGGAGACAACACTCCTCCTACTAGGGACACCTAGAGGTTTAACGGCTTGTTGCACATGCTCAGCGCAATCGCGTTCCCTGCGAAAGTGCGGTTATCATTATAATTTTGGGAATAATTGGTTTTGCTCGGGACGAGCAAAAGTTAAGTTTGGAGGTATTTGTTCATCACAGAATACTGCATTTTATACCGCCCATTCTTACGCTCGATTGTTTATAGGTAGGTGCTTTTGATCCGTGTTTGTTATGTATTTGCAGGATACAGGTTCTCGGTTCTGAAACGATGAAATTCATGGAAAACACGACAAAATCCGGGTTCCTGCCAACCACAGATAAAACACGGTCTCCGCTCTTCATCCGTATGTTGCCAGATACCAGTTTAGGGAGACAAAATGTCAAATCAATGTCACCTTCATGCACAAGGCTCAATGGCAACAACAAATTCCAAGAAATCTACGCGGAGCTCGAGGCAATCATGCCAAATCTTGACAAAAAGTCCACCTTTCCCTCAAACAGAAATTCTGGAAAAATCATGGAGCCAAATTGAGAAAATACATGTACCAGAATTGTGTACGCTGAAGACCAGGGAAGCACCAAAAATACGACAGCCCAACTCCACCACTTGGCCGCATTTCCGCGGCCAATAGGGGGTATTGGCCGTGGAAACGCGGCCGTACGGCCTCCTCTGGTGATCAATTTTGGGGGGTAGAATGGTCTTTTCATTTTATATCTGATGGTTGCCCTAGATCTTCAACTCCCTGCCTATAAATACAGCAGAACTTGCCAAAGCCAAGGAGCTTTCTTTGTTCTCCATTCTTTTGTAGTTTTAGTTCTTTTTCTTCTTCTTCTTCATTCTTTTTCCATGAAAATTGTAGTGAGAGCTTTTGAGTGGGAGATTAATGAAGATGAGGTTTTTGTATCATTCTCTTGTGTTTCTTCTTCCCCTTGAGATTCTTGCTTTCTCTTGCTCATTCAACCTCTTCATTGAGCTTGAATGGTTAAGGGTTAGTTATCGATCTCAAGGGTCGTATTTCCTCACGGGACTAGCACTTCATTTCACATGCGTTCTCTACCCTTCCCTTGATCTTGCAACCTCTTCATTGAGCTTGCAAGTTTAAGGGTTGGCTATTGATCACATGCTTGTCTTGAGTCCTAGTTTCGTATTCTTTTTATCGCTTTTTCTTACTTGCAATTTATTACCTTGTCTTTAATTACTTGCAATTTAATTCATGCACTTTCATTCTTGTAATCTTTTCTTTTCTTTGTTCTTTTCTTTTTGTTCTCTCTTTTTGGTTCTATTTTGTGAATATTGTATTTATTGTTGTTGTTAAGAATCCATATGATATTGTAAGTTAACATTTCTTTACCAATTCCTTTTCCCGTTATTTTGCATTTGAACTTCGCCCAAACCATACGCAAGCGCTCCGTTAGGCACCCTACCCTGACAAGGTAACGGTGATTCCTAACCGCGACCGGTTGCGTTCGGTTTGGCCGGAGGCGAAAGCAAGAGACAAGAACGGAAGGACAAGGGTAAATAAGCCGGATTCCACGAATACCGCGCTTAAACCCCCTAATCCACGTTGTTGCCGATTGCTCTAGCTTCAATTGGTCAAGACTCGGCTCAAAGGTTTTGAGTACGAATTTCTTTAGCTTACAATCTCGTATCTTTTCTTAACAACTTTATACTTGTAAATAAACACATAGGTTAGACCGAACAAACATACAGATTCTTTATTGACTCGTCTAAGACAAGAAGGTAAGATAACACCATCTCCCTGTGGACCGACCCGTGCTCACCGGCTAGCTGCATAGCGACACCGTCCTGATCGCGGTTACACTTTAAATCTTTGAACATCCGACACGCCATCGGCGTGCGATCAAGTGGGTGTTTATAAGACTTTAGAGATGATTCCCTGACCTGGAAATGAGTTTAGAACCTGATACACGAACTTAGAATTTATCCTGTGTCGGTTTTGTGGAGTTGTTAGCCTACAGGTGTTCCCTGATTAAAAATCAGGAATTACCTCAATGAGGTATCACGTGCTCATACGTGACCATGGGTCACGTGTTGACACGTGATAGTTAAACTCTAAAGTCAAGCAGAAGTGTAAACAAACGGCTAAGGAAAGACCCTAATGGGGGGTCACGTGCTCACACGTGACCATGGGTCACGTGTTAATACGTGATAGTCCTTCAGCCCAGTTAAAAGAAAGAATTAAATTCTGAATGAAGGAGGGTCACGTGCCAACACGTGATAGGCTTTGAAAGCCTTATAACTTGATAGCATTAAATTCTAATTAAGGGAAATCAAAGACCCTAACTGGGAAAGTATTTCTCCAAATCTTTTTAAACAAAAAAGGATTATGAGGGACCGTTGGATTGAAAATCCAAGGGTGATTAAAAATCACCAATTTATGGAAAGATTTTAGACAAGGAACGTTTTCCCTAAATTTCACCAAAAATAACAAACAGAATATCTTTTGGATTAAAAATCCAATGGTGAATAAAATTCACTGAGTGATCTAAAAGATCATATTAGTTACGAAAAAAATCTTTCAATGAAAGATTTACTAAACAAATTGATTCTTTTCCTTCTCCTATAAATAGGAGCTAAGAAGAGAAGAAAAAGATATAGAATTCTGGAATCTTGAAATTTTCTAAAGGTAAATAGCAGAGAGAAAAGAAAGGAGAATTTAATTCTCAAGAAAGAAACCCTAGGTGAGAAAGGGGAAAGGGATCAAAACTTCATAAAGCAAAAAAGAGAATTTAATTCTCAATCTAAGAGTTTAACTCTTCTGCAAAAGAACTTAGTTCTTCCTCTGGTTGAATATCTGCAGAAGCAAATCTCCCCACAGGTTGAGAATCTAATTCTCATCGGGGAGATTATGTCATGCAGATCCAAAACTTAGAGGGAGAATTGAGTTTATGAGAATTTAATTCTCCCAAATTCACAGGAATTTAATTCTTCCAAGATAAAACTAGGGTTTAACCCTATATGAGAATTTAATTCTCCCAAACTCATAGGAATTTAATTCCTTCAAGATAAAACTAGGGTTTAACCCTATATGAGAATTTAATTCTCCTAAATTTCCAAGATAAAATTAGGTTTTCACCCTACATAAGAATTTAATTCTTCCACATGCAAAGGAATTTAATTCCTTTTAAAAAAAAATTTAATTAGGGTTTAACCCTACAAAGAATTTTAAAAATAAAGAGACTCTAAAGATCTCCATACATGTAAAGAACTAAGGTCACGTGTCCCCACGTGACCCCTAAAAAGATCCTCGAAAATAAGAAGGAAACAGCCCAGAGGCAAAGCCTCACGTGCTCCCACGTGACCTCCAAAGCAAAAAGAATAAAAGCAAAGGCAATGTTGGCTTTGGGCGCTCTCACGTGTTACCACGCGACCCCTAATAAATGCTTTAATAATCAACACACAAATCTCCATCACGTGCCAACACGTGATGGCCAGAAGATTAAAAGTGTTTAACACTTATTTACAGTTCTAAGAACAAAGTAAAAGGGATCTGGCCTTCACGTGTCCCCACGTGACCCATTCCTATCTAGTGTTTAAACACTAATTTGAGGGTTTTATTTCCAGTGTTTAACACTGTTGTCCTCTAGTGTTCAACACTATTTTGAGCATTTCATTTCTAGTTTTTAACACTGTTGTCCTCTAGTGTTTAACACTATTTTAAAGCCAATCTTAGCCAAATTGGCTATGTTTCCAGAGGAAAAAACCTCTCCTTTAACTAAACCTCAAAGTTGAGTAAAACTCATAACTACAATGTTTAATGCTCGGTCAAAGACAAAAATATATTAGAGCCTTCAAACTCTGGTTTAGCATTGCTAAATAATGTGGGTTTGAACCCAGACAAGTGTGTAATGGTCCAACAAAAAGCCAATATTTCTAAACTAATTAGACTTAGCCCAAACTGGCCATAAGTCCTCAATTCATATTTAACTGAGCTAATAAGCTCATAATCTAATTAATTGATCTTAGTTCCAAATTGGACTACAGATCCTCAATCAACCTTGGTTCAAGGGTACATCTCTTCACTCCTTTGATATTTGTCATTGTAATCCCCCAACGTCTTCAAAGAGGTGACGGGTTCCGACAACCACACATTTCACAGACTATGACGTCTCTAAACATTGGACTGTAGGGTCCTTAAACTCATGGACTATGATGTCCTTAACCTCGACCGTGATGTCTTTAAACTAACATTGGACTGTGGGGTCCTTAAACTCACGGACTATGATGTCCTTAACCTCGACCATGATGTCTTTAAACTAACATTGGACCGAGACGTCCACAAGGGACCGAGATGTCCACAAGGGACCGTAATGTCCTTAAACTAATCGACCGAAATGTCACCAAACTAAACAATAGAGCCCAATTGCTCTCTTGTTGGATCTAAACGATCCCGTTAAGTTGATCTTAGTCTAAAATGAGACTAACGTATCCTTAACAAACGTTTAAGTTGATCTTAGTCCAAAATGAGACTAACATATCCTTAAACCCAACTCCCCAAAAACCCAAATCTAAGAAAGATACGGATTTGGACTAGTCCATGCCCTACGGGCGACAACATAAATTAGTCTCCGTATACAATCCACGGGCAACCAAACACAAAACAAACACCCACGACACGAAGTGACCATATGGAGAAGGAGAAAGTCGTTACCGCGATGCGGTAGCATAATTAACTGCAGGGGCTTGCGCCTGCAGGGAAGAGCGTCCCCACAATCAAAACCCCCTCAAACGAGGGGGAATCTGACGAAGTCTGCTACATCGGCCTCATCCGTTTAAACCTTCGATACATGGTGCCATAAATCAACTTGGCATCTTCGGAGAGGTGGACGGAAAGCACCAATCAGCATCTGCCCTCGGAATTCAGGCCCGGACATCAAAACGTCCCGGTCGCGTCTTTCGGCGGGGAACAGATTCTGGCACGCCCGGTAGGACCTTTTCCTCTTTCCACTCAACACTTCGTGTGTCGTGTTCGTGAACGAATTGCGGTTTGCTAATGGTTGCCCTTGGGTTCGAGGTACTAAGATTTGGAGTTTAGCTTGGTGCAAAAAGAGAAGGATTAATGGCGTCCACTTGCGCGAAGTGTTCCAGCTACAGCTACAACTCATGTTCCGCCTCATCTGGAGGCATAGCTTACAGGCCCCAAGCGGCTTCCCTGTTCACAATGCCGGTGGAATAGGCTACTCAGGCCACCACTGGATTGTTTTTCGGGACCATGCTCCTGCCAACGAACTTCAGCGTTCCTATACCAACACAAGAAGTTGCCAAGAAGTCGGTCTTTAATCGACTTACAACTACTGCGGCCCCTCTCAACGGGTCGTCCAGCTCCAGCGCCTCGGTCTTCGCCAGATTGGGCCAAAGTTCCTGTAGGCCCATGATGAAGCCTGCAATTCAAGAAAAGGCTATTCCGAAAAGGATAGCCATCCATGCTCCCGAAGTCGTCAAGACGGCTTCTCCTGCCAAAGGGTCGGTTTTCACAAGACTGACTGTTCCGACTCCCACTCCGGCTCCCGTTCTTGCTCAAAAGTCTGCCTTTGACAGATTAGACATTGCTGCTCAACGAACGTCGGTCTTTAAGAGGCTGGTACCAGTAGCGCCTCACCTGAACAGGGGGCATGACGAAGTCACCCCTCAAGCTGAAACAATCCCAATGGCTCGACACGCTCGACGTCGCCACTGGCGCCGAGTAAGGAAAGCTGGGGGTAACTCCCCCTCTGGGCTAACTCCACCAGCCCTAACGGTGAAAGTCAATGCTGCTGTTCCAACCGGGAACAGCTTTGAATTGTTGAACAAGGTGCGCGGGAACTCTCCTACCGACGTACTGAAAAGATCTCCTCCACGGGTGGAGAATGTTACAGAAATAAAGCGGGATCAGCCCCCTCAACGGCAGTCCTCCAAAGTTTACAAAGTCTGGCGGCAGGTCCAGGAGTCGGTGATTGATCAAGACTATCCCCGTCGACGGAATAAGCTGAAGGCTCAGCAGGAAGGGAACCGTCCTGGTAAGCCACAAAGGATGACAACCACCTGGGTGCCCACTGCAACGGCCCCCTCAATGTCAACCACTCAAAAGAGAAGGAGGCCAGAGAAAGCCCCTGTGACTACGGCAGATCACAAAGACGCTGAGCCCAAACGCCCCAAGTCTGGGGGCATAACCGTGCATACTGTTTACATGGCTTCCGGAAAAGAGGAAAGCCGCACTTCGACGGGCCACCGACCGCTCAGCCGATCAATAACAAGGGCTCAGGAACAACAACAACAGAAGCTTCAGGAGATGCTGACTGCAATGGCCGCACTCACCGGACCAAAAGAAAGCCCAGAGGGGTCATCGGAGCAGCGTCACGAACAAGAAACGGATGCTGACTTCCTACGCGGAGTCCTCGAAAAGAAGGACAGAGAAGCAGCGGAACAAGCTGCCAATATGAAACGAATGGCGCTTCTCTTCCAAGACATGGTCGGGATGATGTTACAGCCGGATCCTCCAGCTGAAGACTCCCCGATCATTATTGAAGACGACAGTGGGGAGACATCGAATCCTCCTCCGGCTCTTTCAGCAGCCAAAGAGGAAACTATTTCCAAGGCCGCTCTGGATGGCTACATTGCTCAGAAAATACGAGCTCACCAGGAAAATGAAGCGGCTGGCCAAGTCGTTAAAACTGGGCGACCGTATCCAGGCTGGTATGACCAAATAAAGTACCCCCCGAGATACACAATCCCCAAATTCCATGTGTACAAAGGGAAAGGAAATCCCCATCAACATGTCGCTCAGTTCAGGGCTCTTTGTGGAAACATCGGGGGGGTGATGATAAGCTTTTGCTCCGCCAATTCGCCGGCATCTTGTCGGAGACGGCATTTGACTGGTACTCCGAACTTCCAAAAGACTCCGTCAAGACTTTCACAGAAATGGAGTTGTTATTCACCAAGCGATTCGCGAGTGCTAGTGAACGCACCCCAATAACGGCATTGATCAATGCCAGGGTGAAGCAAGGCGAGACGTGGGTTCAATAAGCAATCCGATGGTAGAATCTGTGGTCGAAATACGAACAGCGCATCGAAGAAGCACCGTGTCACGACCCAAAGTTTGGCCCGTGACCGGCACTTAACAACGTAACGTCTACAGGCGTAACGCGACTGAGTAAGCCGAAACCCAGAAATCAAAACCAATAAAAGTATTGAGTGTTTTAAACATTTAAGTAATTTAGAAAATTTTTTTAAAGTTCAAGTTATTATCTTAAAAATTTTGGCAGCATTTCCTTTGTAAAAACTAGCCCCGAAATCGGGTACAAGACAATATATGAATAAAATGATATACAATAAAATTAAATCATCCCAAATGGGAGCAGTCACGCCCAACGGCGGAACAATCACCACAATAAAAATATACGACGCCATAGCGAAGAAATGAGCAATATAAGTGAAAACGACATAAAATATAAAACTGCATAAATAAAGTCGGCTCACAACGAGCTCGACACCACAGTACAAAATAATATACATCGACCTCACAACTGGTCTCTAAGTCAATACATAAAAGTAGATGGAGAGTACTAGATAAAACAAGGTAGACAACTGGAAAATAAATAGACACCGCACAAAAACCCACCTATCAGCTAAAGGGCTAACACGCCAATTGCAGTGGTATCTGTATCAAAAGATGCAAGAAAGCAGCCTGCCGCGACTACTCTGAGGGGCAACCTGCAAACACCGTGGCACAACGGGGGTGAGTTGCCAACTCGTGAGTAGTAGATAACATATAAAGGTAATCGTGAGTATGCACGTGCTGCAATACTCTAACCTATGCCAACAGATAACATCTATATGATGAGCTATATGAGCAATAATCATGCAACAAGTGCGATCTAATAACATATCTATATGATAAGCAGGGTATGCAATAATTGTACATAACAGGTGAAATCTAATAGCATCTATCTACGATGAGCAGGGTATGCAATAATCATGCAAAAGTACCCTATCAGGTACTATAACGATAGGATGAGATGCAAAATGATGAATGCTAGCATGGGAGTAAATATCATCTACATGGAATGTCAACGTGGAGGAATAACCGATGTCTATCAATGCACCCAAAACCCAATAAACTCAGGCGCCGTCACTCTGATCGGCCCTCAAATAATTTACAGCTCATGGATTCGTGAATGCCTAGCATCGGCACTCGAAAATATCACAAATCATCGTGCCAAGCATCAACACGCAAATCCTCAAGTATCGGGCTTCGTCTGCGGTATCAGGCTCCGTCTGCGGAATCGGCCCTCGGCCCCGGCAGTACGTGTCATCCTGTATCCATCTCTCAACTCTGGTCAATATCCTCCGGATAACCGCCAGATCTAACCAATCACCGGTAGGTACTAGCCACCCTGCCAGGCTCAGCGTCTACTCCACGAAAAACATTACTCGGCCTATGGAACCATACCGGGTCCACCATGTACCCGCAATCGGCCTCGTCCATCTCCTCGATTCGGGTTCTTATGTCACACGTCTCAGAACCGAGAAAATGCAAGGTGGACGTACTGAAATATCATATCAAGGGAAACCGGGTTTTTAAAACAGTGCATATTTCTTAAAATAATACCCCGGTTCCCAAATCCAGAAATCACATAAATCTTAAGTAAATGCGTAAATCCATGCAATGTGTCGTATGACATTAAGAGTAAAAAGGGAAAACCGCTCTTTTTAAAAAGATCCAGTTTTGAAAATATCACGTGCGGTCCCATAGTTTTTAAATCATGACAATATCATCCATGTATGTAACATATGTATATATATATATATGTATGAATGTGCAAATGAATATATACGTAATGTCAGTGTAGCACTGTACATATGCACCAATATGGATGTATCAATGAAGGAATGCACTAATGTTAATATACAGTGTACATGTGCGCAAGTAGTGAAGTATCAATGAAGGTATGTACTAAAGTGAATATACAGTGTACATGTGCGCAAGTAGTGATGTATCAATGAAGGTATGTACTAATGTGAATATATAGTGTACATGTGCGCGAGTAGTGATGTATCAATGAAGGTATGTACAAATGTGAATATACAGTGTACATGTGCGCAATCAAACGATATGTAGTTCGTAGCAATCCTATAGTGCAAGTGTCATGGCAATCACTAACGGTGTGAGTGTATCATACAAATAGTGCTCGTGCAGCTTTAACCGTTAGTGACAGTGCAGTGTTATATATACTATCAATTCTATATGCAACAAGATGGTATGCTACAATAGTCCATATGAACATCTACGACTAAATATCCTATTATGCCCTGACGCTTAACGCCATACGGGCGATTTTCCCGTAGATGTTAAATTTACTCACCCGTGATCTCGCGCTAGGTGTATTCGACCACCTGCTTCCCTTTCTCCGCGGCGTTCGAAGTCCCCGCCTGCGAACCTAGAATTTACACAAAGTAACACACGTAAGGCAAAAACCCTGCAAAACGCGATATCACGATCAAAGGAAAAACTTGCGTTGGAAACTAAACGCGCGTGCACTCGATACGTCAAAGCGTGTACAACCTCACCAGAAACCACCCCGACTCGCTGTGTCGCGCAGTGCACCACAGACACAACATACAAAATACACGTGTCGCACGAGTTAAAAAGTATCGAAAAAGGGTTTTAAGCTCCAGATTTTGACTCGAGTGAAAATATAAAAAGTTGCATACGCCAACAACCCTAATTATACAGCAGACTCCTACAGACCAAAACCCAACACCCACACCCACCTTCTGGCCGCAATTTGCGGCCAGACAGAATAAATCTGCGGCCTAAATGGGGAAAGAGGGGCCCCGTGCTTCATATGTGTGTCTCTTGATTGGTCACTATGCTACAGTATCAGCAACATTTTCCTGAAGTACCCGGGTCAAGTGCAGATCACAAAAAGCCAAGAATTTACTTTAAAACGTTAATTTTAGCACTAATTGAAATCCTATGGTATTTTAGTGAAATCTGGGGTTTAACTAGGTTTAAGTGGCCCTAATAAAACTTAACTAGGCTAGGCTAACCAATAAAAACATCTCTTAACCAAAACTCCACACAATTCACCATTTCAAGCATTAAATCTCACTTTTAACACTAATTAAGCTTAACAACCACTAGTTTAGCAAGCAAGGAAGTTGGGCTAGGCAATAATACCTCACTCTCTAGGTCTAGTGTGCAGGAAGAAGAGGAAGAAGAAGAGGTGTTGCACTGCTGCTGCCGATGATGATAAAGATGCTGATGTTGCTGCTGCTGCTTCTGTTGCTGCTGCTGCTACTGCTTCTGTTGCTGCTGCTTCTTGTTGTTGTGGTTGTTGTTGCTGCTTGCAGCTGCTGCTGAGGCTGCAGGTGTTGCTGCTGTTGTGTGAGTGTGTGTGTATGTGAGTGAGTTAGAGTGAGAGAAGTGAGAGTGAGAATGAGAGATGAGAGTAAACAAGTCAACCCCTCTCTCTCTCTTCATTTAATGAGCATGGCTCAAGCCATGTTGCCCACACCCTTTCTCTCTCTCTTTCTCCCTCCAAGTCAACACAAAAGAAATTCAAATCCATTTCCAATTGTTTAAAGAATAAAAAACATTAACTCCAAAACACTTAATACAAATTTTAAAATTAGCTTAAGGAAAAAGGTTTAGCCCACCATGGTTGCTAATCATGGTCTAACCCCATTTTAACCCTAGTTGCCATGCACAAGTGTGTGCAAGACTAGGAAAAATCTAATAAAATACTCATTAAATAGGATAAAATATTTGAAAATCGATTTGGTAAACTTTTTATTCAAAACCATATATTAAAGTATAATTAGCCACTAAACACATCCTAAGGTGTTACAATCTTCCCCCTTAAAGAAATTCGTCTCCGAATTTAAAAATATAAAGGTACACATACCTTCAAAGAGATGAGGGAATTTCTTCCGCATCTCACCCTCGGCCTCCCAAGTGATCTCTTCACCATTCGGGTTGTGCCAAAATACCTTCACTGATAGCACGACCTTCGATCGAAGTTTTTCACCTGCCGGTCTAATATCATGACTGGCCGCTCGGTGAACTAAAGATCGCGCTCGAGCTAAATGGTCTGGTGCTGAATCATGTGAGAAACGTCATGAAGGCAATTGCAAGGTATCGACACAAAAATACGGGGTGAATACTCAATAATCTTGGCGGAAGTGCCAAATTATAGGAAACGAAACTAACTCGCTTTAAGGATCTTAAAAGACCTAAAATCCTGAGATAAGCTTCCCAAAACTCAACACGTTATTTATCGGAAAGATCCGTAAGAATACATGATCTGCCACTGCGAACTCGAATCTGCGACCATCTCGGTCGGCATATGACCTCTGTCCGAAATGGATAACTCTCATCCTGACCTAAAAGAACTGGATCATCTCCGAAGTCTCTAGACTAGCCGGGGTCCAAAAATCCTGCAAAGCAGAGTCAGAAAAACAGACTGGTGATCGACACGACCTAAACCCTAAACCTAAAGGTTGCCAATTGGAGTGTCTCCCGATAACAGCTATCGAAGGAGAACCCTAACAATAGCGAATGACGATCCCCAACTGCCGACAACAATTAATACATACGCACAAACTCAAGAAAGAACAACTGAGCAAACTGAGTATAACTGGACGACAAGTATCCGAATGGAGTCACACCCTGAATAAACCTGGGTAGAAACCATAACGAAATTCATGGAGACCTGCTCCCATTCCCACTTCGGAACGGTTAAAGGTTGCAACTCTCCAGCCGGTCTCAGTTGCTCAACCCAAGCACACAACAAGACAGACACCTTGAAACGAAACCTGAGACTTCTCTTTACATCCCTGCCCACCCGTAACTATCTCACAAGTCGCGTTAAATGTTGGTGGAACTTGAATGAGTACAGAGAGTTGACCGATGTGCCTGCTCTAGGACTTCACGTCTCTACCCAATAATATCAGGTACACAAGCGTGTCCCTAAACTTAGCATACCCTCGTCACAAATCAAGGACTCTGAATTATTACCCAGCCGAATAGGCTCAAGTATCTCTGACGAACGAGCGTCGGCGGGCAGTGTCTCGCGAAAGCGATTAAAGAAAAGTGGTCGGGCGCGGACATGAGCAAGCTGTCCCCTCAGTAGAGACGAACTTAAACTGTACTCAACGATCGCACAAGAACTGTAAATCTACAGAGGACTATCAGAACAATTAAAATCCGCTGCAGGAAGATATACATTAAGCTCTGGTGGTCCGTGAAAATCTGATACGACTCTCGAACAAGTAGTGTCTCCAAATCTCCAACGCAAAACCACCGCGGCCATCTCCAGATCATGAGTGGGATATCCTTCTCGTACTTCCTCCAAATGTAGCGAAGCAAAAGCGATAAGTCCGTAGTGTCACCTCAGTACACACTCGAGCCCCACTCACGAAACATCAAAGTTAAACCACAAAGTCGCCCGAAACAAAAAGCAAAGAAAGAACTGATGCAGTTGTTAACCGAATCTTCAACTGCCGAAACTCCGCACACATGCCTCAGTCCAAAGAAAAGAAACCTCTATTCCGGTCAATTCAGTCAACGGTGCAGCACTACACTAGCAATCCTGCATGAAACGGCGGTAAAAACCTGCTAAGCCCAAAAATACGCGGACCTCCGTCCTGCTCACAAGTCTGGGCCTAAGCTGTACGGCCACGATCTTCCTCGGAACCATACAAAACCGTCTCCCATAACTACAAGACCTAGGAGTCAACACAACAAGCCAGAAGGAACACTCTGAGAATCTAGCAAACCGCTGGGGCTCTCCCAGTATTTGCAAAACAAATCCTCAAGTGCTACTCCTGTCCCTCAAGACATATTAAATAGACCAGAATGTCGTAAATAACACAATAATAACTAGTCGAGGGACGTCCTGAAGAAATCCGGTTCATCACATCTACGAATGCTGCCAGGGCATTGGTGAATCCAATGACACACCAATACACACAAAGCCCGTAGCAAGCACAAGGCAGTCTTCGGAATGTCCTCACTCTGAACCCACAACAATGATGACCTGATCCTAAACAAACTTAGAAAACGTCTAGCACTTTGGAGTTGATCGAAGAAATCGTCATTGCGAGGTAAAGGATACCTATCCGCACCGTAAGCCGGTTCAATTGACGATTCATCAATACACAACCTCAATATGTCGTCTTTCTCCTTGACGAACAGAAATAGGAGCTTCCTAATGCGAAACACTGAGACGCACGAAACTCCCCCCAAAAAACAACTCTGCAGCTGATTCTTAAGCTCCTTAAGCTTCGCCGGCTCATCTGGAACAACGTCGGAAAACTCTCGCACGAAAGAAAACCGGTCCAACAAACCAACTGTGGCTACGGTATCATGAATGAACGCCAAGAATTCACGACATCTCCTCCAAAAGCCGACAAGCGAAAAAGGCTTAATTCAAGCTGTGAGAGGCGGCACAACTATCCACCTGCACAACAAGAACTGACTCGCCGGGGAAAACAAAACCTGACTGTTTTCTCACGGTAGTATACAAATGCCTAGCACGTAGCTAACCAGTCCGTGCCCAGGAGAACGCCAAATCCAACATCTCTAGAAGGATCAAAACGACCGACGAATCTCTATCTCCTCTCCGATTGGCACACGACCGAATTACGTGTCGCGCAACAAAAGAATCGCTGACAGAAGTTAACATAACAAACGGCTGATATACCTAACACGACGCTCGTGCCAACCACGGCACAAGTGTGAAAAACAAACAATTACATCAAAAGAACATACAAATTAAGGATACCTGAAAACTCTGCATTGGATGCCTTCGCGTCCCGATGAGTAGAAGCAAACTCTCGTATCTGCCCTCTACCCGCAACAGGCTGAACTCCTCCTCTGCTAGACTGACCCCTCTGAGCGAACCCTCCGCATCCATGATGTCTCAGAATATGACCCTGACGTGGTGCTAAGGAACATGTCTGACGAAGTGTTGAAGGCTTCCGCATCGAAAACATCCACGTGCTGACTGCTGACCCTCCTGGGGAAGAGAGCCGAACGACTGTCCTCTTCCTAAGCCTCTGCTCTGCATTGGTACACCAGTACAATTCCTCTACTGTTCTGGAACTCTCAAAGTCTCTAGAAGACGTGTCTTGTAAACTGGGGCTGCATCTACTGGTGTTATGTTAGTGAAGGAATGTTGCATGCTGATCGCAAGGAACAACTGGATAACAGGGGTGACAACCTCCTGTCGCTGCGCTCGAATGGTCTCAACCATTGTGCTCATCGTCTAGCACAAGTCCTGCATCTCTTCCACTAGTCTAGCGATCCGGTCTGTCGGAGGTAGAACAGACTGCACTGGTACAACGGGTGTACTACCCAGCTCAAACTTCGTCTAGGACGAGTCAACTCTAATCTCAGCTCTCGTGGCCGCTCTCTGCGCCCTCGTAGTCCTTGGCGGCATAATGGCTGAAAAGAAAGTAGGATTCAATGAGGATACGAAAATCGAATCACAAGGATGTATGCAATCATGAAAGAATTTCAATCAATAAGTCCTAAGGTCGCTTAGGCGGAGTACCGTGTCGTGAGTATGCCGCGGAACATACGCATGCTACGCCACTCTGCTTCAGCTACCTACTCCATCATACCAGGGTCATCCTACACTCCGAAGGTAAAACTTACGCTCTGATACCAACATTGTCACGACCCAAAGTTTGGCCCGTGACCGGCACTTAACCACGTAACGTCTACAGGCGTAACGCGAATAAGTAAGCCGAAACACAGAAATCAAAACCAATAAAATTATTAAGTGTTTTAAACATTTAAGTAGTTTAGAAAAATTCTTTAAAGTTCAAGTTATTATCTTAAAAATTTTGGCAGCATTTCCTTTGTAAAAACTAGCCCCGAAATCGGGTACAAGACAATATATGAATAAAATGATATACGATAAAAATAAAGTATCCCAAACGGGAGCAATCACACCCAACGGCGGAACAATCACCACAATAAAAATATACGACGCCGTAGCGAAGAAATGTGCAATATAAGTGAAAACGAAATGAAATATAAAACTGCATAAATAAAGTCGGCTCACAACGAGCTCGACACCAGAGTACAAAATAATATACATCGTCCTCATAACTGGTCTCTAAGTCAATACATAAAAGTAGATGGAGAGTACTAGATACAATAAGGTAGACAACTGGAAAATAAATAGACACCGCACAAAAACCCACCAATCAGCAAAAGGGCTAACACGCCAACTACAGTGGTATCTGTATCAAAAGATGCAAGAAAGCAGCCTGCCGCGACTACTCTAAGGGGCAACCTGCAAATACCGTGGCACAACGGGTGTGAGTTGCCAACTCGTGAGTAGTAGATAACATATAAAGGTAATCGCGAGTATGCACGTGCTGCGATACTCTAACCTATGCCAACAGATAACATCTATATGATGAGCTATATGAGCAATAATCATGCAACAAGTGCGATCTAATAACATCTCTATATGATAAGCAGGGTATGCAATAATTGTACATAACAGGTGTAATCTAATAGCATCTATCTATGATGAGCAGGGTATGCAATAATCATGCAAAAGTACTCTATCAGGTACTATAGCGACAGGATGAGATGCAAAATGATGAATGCTAGCATGGGAATAAATATCATCTACACGGAATGTCAACGTGGAAGAATAACCGATGTCTATCAATGCACCCAAAACCCAATAAACTCAGGCGCCGTCACTCTGATCAGCCCTCAAATCCTGTACAGCTCATGGAATCGTGAATGCCTAGCATCGGCACTCGAAAATATCACAAATCATCGTGCCAAGCATCGACACGCAAATCCTAAAGTATCGGGCTCCGTCTGCGGAATCGGCCCTCGGCCTCGGCAGTACGTGTCATCCCGTATCCATCTCTCAACTCTGGTCAGTATCCTCCGGATAACCGCCAGATCAAACCAATCACCGGTAGGTACTAGCCACCCTGCCAGGCTCATCGTCTACTCTACGAAAAACATTTCTCGCCCTGGGGAACCATACCTGGTCCACCATGTACCCGCAATCGGCCTCGTCCAGCTCCTCAATTCGGGTTCACATGTCACGCGTCTCAGAACCGAGAAAACGCATGGTGGACGCACTGAAATATCATATCAAAGGAAACCGGGGTTTTTAAAACAGTGCATATTTCTTAAAATAATACCCCGGTTCCCAAATCCAGAAAACACATAAATCCAAAGTAAATGCGTAAATCCATGCAATGTGTCGTATGACATTAAGAGTAAAAAGGGAAAACCGCTCTTTTTAAAAAGATCCAGTTTTGAAAATATCACGTGCGGTCCCTTAGTTTTTAAATCATGACAATTTCATCCATGTATGTAACATATGTATATATATATATATATGTATGAATGTGCAAATGAATATATACGTAATGTCAGTGTAGCACTGTACATATGCACCAATATGGATGTATCAATGAAGGTATGCACTAATGTGAATATACAGTGTACATGTGCGCAAGTAGTGATGTATCAATGAAGGTATGTACTAATGTGAATATACAGTGTACATGGGCGCAAGTAGTGATGTATCAATGAAGGTATGTACTAATGTGAATATACAGTGTACATGTGCGCGATCAAACGATATGTAGTTCGTAGCAATCCTATAGTGCAAGTATCATGGCAATCACTAACGGTGTGAGTGTATCATACAAATAGTGCTCGTGCAGCTTTAACCGTTAGTGACAGTGCAGTGTTATATATACTATCAATTCTATATGCAACAAGAAGGTACGGTACAATAGTCCATATGAACATCTACGACTAAATATCCTATTACGCCCTGATGCTTAACGCCATACGGGCGATTTCCCCGTAGATGTTAAATCTACTCACCTATGATCTCGCGCTAGGTGTATCCGACCACCTGCTTCGCATTCTCCCCGGAGCTCAAAGTCTCCACCGGCGAACCTAGAATTTACACAAAGTAATACACGTAAGGCAAAAACCCTGCAAAACGCGATATCACGATCAAAGGAAAAACTTGCGTTGGAAACTAAACACGCGTGCACTCGATACGTCAAAGCGTGTGCAACCTCACCAGAAACCACCCCGACTCGCTGTGTCGCGCAGTGCACCACAGACCCAACACACAAAACACACGTGTCGCATGAGTTAAAAATTATCGAAAAAGGGTTTTAAGCTCCAGATTTTGACTCGAGTGAAAATATAAAAAGTTGCATACACCAACAACCCCAATTATACAGCAGACTCCTACAGACCAAAACCCAACACCCACACTCACTTTCTGGCCGTAATTTGCGGCCAGACAGAATAAATCTGTGGCCTAAAAGGGGAAAGGGGGGCCCCGTGCTTCATGTGTGTGTCCCTTGATTGGTCACTATGCTACAGTATCAGCAACATTTTCCTGAAGTACCCGGGTCAAGAGCAGATCACAGTAAGCCAAGAATCTACTTTAAAACGTTAATTTTAGCACTAATTGAAACCCTATGGTATTTTAGTTAAATCTGGGGTTTAACTAGGTTTAAGTGGCCCTAATAACACTTAACTAGGCTCGGATACCCAATAAAACATCTCTTAACCAAAACTTCACACAATTCACCATTTCAAGCATTAAATCTCACTTTTAACACTAATTAAGCTTAACAACCACTAGTTTAGCAAGCAAGGAAGTTGGGCTAGGCAATAATACCTCACTCTCTAGGTCTAGTGTGCAGGAAGAAGAGGAAGAAGAAGAGGTGTTGCACTACTGCTGCTGATGATGATAAAGATGCTGCTGCTGCTGCTGCTACTGCCTCTGATGCTGCTGCTGCTTTTGCCTCTGTTGCTGCTGCTTCTTATTGTTGCTGCTTGCAGCTGCTGCTGAGGCTGCAGGTGTTGCTGCTGTTATGTGAGTGTGTGTGTATGTGAGTGAGTGAGAGTGAGAGAAGTGAGGGTGAGAATGAGAGATGAGAGTTGTAGGGTTCCTAGGCACTCTAATGGAGTCTCATAAGTGATCAAACATGCACAAATCAAAAATTCCTTGTGCCTACAAACCCTAATACGGATCGTTAACTAGATATTTAGGCGATGCAAGCATGTAAACGAATTTAATGCTAAAGGAAAGGAGCTACAACCTTTGTAGATCCGGTCCACCACTTCCTAAGCTCCGCGATGATCTCCCTCCGCTGTCCAAATCGAACCCATGACTCTAGCATCGGCATCATCGAAGAATGGGCGGGCTTGATCGTCGGTTCGATGCCGAAGATGATCTACGTCGATGCATCACAAGAACAAGCTCCAACTTCACCAAGCCATGAAAACTTGTGAAGGAAACACCCTATACAACTTGGCAAGAGGTAGAGGATGAAGAAATAAGAAGTGGGTAGACTTTAGAATTGGATTTCTCACTTGATTTCACTAGTTGCCATTGATGGTCACTAGCTTTTCTTCATGGAAGAAGAAGATGAAGAAGAAGAAGAAATATATGATAAGTGTTTTTTAAAAATAAAAACAATATGATACTTATCATGTCAACAACCATGGTTTAGTGTAGAGAATCAACTAAGGTTAGTAGAATGGTTAGGTTTAGGAGATGAAGACAAAATGGTCATTAGGTCAAAGATGCTTGAAGCATCCAAAAGAAACCATTTTTTTTCTTTACCTTTTAAAAATAAATAGATATGAATAAGTAAATAAAAGAAACCCTAACCATTCATATAACCATGGTCAATTCTTTACACAAACCCAAGCTTGCATGTATCATCAAACATGATACAATCTTGTGCACAAAAGTATATCTCATATACAACTTGTGCAAATCAAGTGAGTAAATCCATTTAAAGTGAACCAATACTAGTTAATGCAAAGTAATATATCAAATATATAATTATACATTAAATCATTAAATCAACACTTGATTCAATGATCCGGTCATATCGCATATAACCGGCTAGTATCCAATGTATCGGCTTATCGAATCAATCCTTGATTCGATAACTAGGTTATATCGCATACAACCATTCGACACATTCATCGAGAGAATGAAATACGGTATCACATACACGCATTATTCTCGGTCCCGCACATATCTCATATGCGCTCCTATTTCGTTTCGCTTGAGCCAGGAAACCTCTGTGTAGGACTCTAAAGACTCGTCAATACGCCGGCAGCAGATGATGATCATATCAAACACCCACAAGCCGCAAGCGGTCTGCTAAATGTAACGTCCACCCGGGTATTGAGCGATCAGAAGATCGACGAGCAAGCCCCTCACACTCCTGTGAATCCAACCAGTAACACTTACCGTACAGTCCGGTCTGTTCGTCTGATATGTCGCATATCTCGCCTAGGGGTGGTAAACGTCAGACCCCAGTAGCTTGATAAGTCATGCCGACCTAAGGTCCATAACATTCGTGAAACTACTGATAACTTTTATCAGTATATCACTGCAACCCTGGCCAGGGATTTCCTGTTATGGCCAGTCGAGCATAGCGCAACATCAACCCCCAATACTGGGAGAGACGAATCCCCTCCTATCGCTCATTGCCTCCATGTGAATCGGGACTGTACCCAATAACCACCTGTTTGCACAACTCAGTAGAGCCGTGGTAGGGTGGAAATCAAAGCACAGTGGGAGACACACAAGACTCTATGACGATCTCGGGTCAACAGACTAAGCTGTACCAGTGTCACCAGAGAACTGCCATCTGACGTGAGGTATAATACCATCTGAGAGTTCTCGGCGAGTCCGTTCAGTGTACCCAGTCTTCACTGAGCACCCGCATACCATCTCTGATGTCATACACCAATGGATATGGGATCATCCATCGCCCATCGCATGGGTGAGAAAATATACGCTAGTCTACTCTGGAATATCGATGCCCCGTCTCGATATTCCCACGACTAGGAACAATGAAGGATGTACTCATTGACTACCCAGGCCCCACTAGTATGATCTACATCATAGTCCTAGAAGTCGAGTACACATCCTAAGGGCTTTATCAACATGTAATCAGAGAGACAGAAAGTATACATGTTAAGATAAAGTGCAACCAGATAGCGTACTATCATGTCGAGCAAGAAAGTCCTACCTATATATGTCCCAGCATCCACTACAATATACATCCAATGTACAGTAATGGCCTCTAGGGGATACATATAACTAACAATCTCCCACTTGCACTAGGGCCATCTGTAACAGTGGTCGCAGTATCTAATACTCAACCATCCCATATAAGTCTCTCTCTGGGAAAATGCCTTCGTGAGTGGATCCGCCGTGTTGTCCTCTGTGTCTACTCTCCTAATCTCGATCACCCCGGAGATCAACTATCTCCATGATCAGGTGATGCTTCCTCAGAATATGTCTGGGTTACTGATAGGACCATGGTTCCAGGGCCAAAGCCACAGTTCCATTGTCACACAATGGTAGGAACCTAGTTCATCTTATGAACCAATATACACCCAAACTGCCTCTTTGGTAGTATCTTTAATAGCGATGTTACCAGCCTTTATCGTCTAGTTTGCCACGGTATCTAGATTGGAACTCTTCCAACATACCGTCCCTTTACTGAGGGTAAAGACAATGCATGTGACTGACATTCAGTCGTCTTTATCACCCTGGAACTCTTCCAGTGATTCTCCCCAGGATCAACTGATACTATCTCACTATATCTAGTGAGAATCCTAGCATCCAATTACATCTATCTCATAAATGAAAACTCAGGATTTAGGAGGTATCATTTTGATCCTATTTGGAGAATCCTTGTGATAATAGGAGATTGACCGATCGCAGTATAGGAAACTCTTTTCCTATCAAGAGTATGTTGTCTACGTACAATACGAAGATGACCACCTTACTCTCTACTACCCTTTTGTATATACAAGGTTCGTCTACCATTTTGATGAAGTCAAACACTTTGACTATCACATCAAAACAGACGTTCTAACTCCGCGATGCCTGCTTCATTATGTAAAGCAACTTGCACACGTTTCCGCTACTCCCACTGTTTACGAGCCCTCTGGTTGTGTACTTACAGACGTTCTCTTCTAAATCAGTATTTAGAAAAGCAGTCATGGCACCCAACCGCCAGATATCGTAGTCATGGTATGTAGCCGTGGTAAGTAGGATCTGGATAGACTTAAGCATAGCTACTGGAAAAAGGTTTCATCATTATCCACGCCTGGTCGATGACGAAAACCTTTAACAAATCTAGCTTTGAAAGTCTCAACTTTTCCATCTACACCAAGTAATCTTCTCAAGATATACTTGCTCCTGATGGGGATTTAACCCTTCAGATATAGCAGTTAAAGTCCATACTTTGCTGGTGTACATGGATTCCATCTCAGATCGCTAAGCATCCAGCCATTCTTACAGAGTCCCTACTCTCGATGGCCTGCTCGAAACTAGCTGGGTCATCATCTCATGATGCAATCCTCGCTCCCACTGTCATCGAGAAACCGAGGTATCTCTCAGGCGGATGAGGAACCCTACTAGATTGGCGGAGAGGCTGAGGTTCGTCGGGAACTATAGAATGCTTTGGTTCTGTCAAATCATCAACTGCAGTTTTGTATAGCTGGAACCTTTCCAGTTCTACAGAACTGATCCTGCCTCAATCTTGTCCGGATTTTGCTTTAAACATAGGCCGGACAACCCCAAATCTTAACTCGCTTAAGAGATGGGTTCTTCCCATACCATATCTCATATGGAGTGGTAGGCACTGATTTGATTCAAACCTAATTCAATAGGTATGCAGCTTCTCAAGTGCATAACCCCAAAAGGAAGTAGGTAACTCAGTAATACTCATCATAGAGCACACCATATCTAATATTGTGCAATTGCTCCGCCCTGATACACCGTTGTGCTGTGGTGTATTCAGAGGAGTAACACTGAGAGAAAATCTCATTCTCCTTTAGAATAGTCCAGGAATTCTATGCACAAGTATTCTTCTCCCTGATCTTATCATAGGACATAATACTTATACCCGTATTTTGGTTCTCTACTTCTAACTTATATTCTGTGAATATCTCAAAAGGTTCGGACTTATGTTTCAACAGGAACATATGACTGAATCTTGAGAGATTATCAGAGAATATAATGAAGTATGAAGAACCAGTCCTGGCATGTGTAGACAGGAGACCTTACATACATCATAATGTATCAGTCCCAAGAGTTTACTAACTCTTTCTCTGTTTCCAGTAAACGGAGCTATGGTCATCTAATTTTTGTGACATGACTGGCAAGTTTCATAAGATGTAAATTCAAACTGATTTAAATATGCATCTAAAATGTAACTTCAGCCAGTCGGGTCGCATTAATGTGACCTAGTCTACAATACTTCAAGAAAGATTCGTTAATTTCTGAACTCTTCCTCTTGTGTGTGTTCTGTATACTAGGAACTGCAGTTTGATTTAGAACGTCAATGCTTTTAGATAACGTGCCTGAACCGATCAACTTTTGATATAGGAAATGTTCAAAACATTATCCAACAGTACAAAATTATATCCTTCTTTACTAATAAAGAGACTGATATGATTTTGTATATCAGGTTCGGTATCTAATAGCATTTGTTCAGAATCAATGTACTAGTAATACAGGGTGACAGTGACCAACAGACTTGGCTGCAACACTTACCCCGGTTTCTGTCTCATGAAACTTATCACCCGTTCTCAGTTTTTCCATCTTTTTGTAGCCCTATGTAACAGCTTACATATCTGGGATCCTGATCCGGTATCATATACCCAAGATACAGAGGATACTGAGAAACAGCTCTGTTTAACGAAAACGCCCGAAGAAGATGCATCATATGTGTAAAGTTTTAAAAATAATTAAATAAATAATTAAATGAATAAAATTGTTTAAGTGAATTTTATGATTTTCGGTAAAGCAAAATGTATTTTTCGTAAAATCAAACCGCAATTGTTTTTCATTATAAATTCAAAAATACCTATTTAATTATGTAATTACTAGTAAATAGTGTTTATTTAGCCACTTATAAATTTTTATTTTAATAAAATATTTTTCCTAAATTAATTATTTTAAATGTTAACATAAGCTTTATTTTTACACTAAATTAGTGTAAATTACAAATTTAAATGGTTTTAATTTGTAAAAATGAACCATGGCATATTAGAAATTAGTATGTATCATGCAAACTTTATTTGCAAATTTTCCCATTTTTCTAGAGTTTTCTAGGTTATTTTTGTAAAGAAATGAAAGAAAATGAAGAAAATTCATGAAAAGACATAAAGTGAGATATCATTTGATGAAGTTTCTACACAACTCATGAAACTCTTTTCACTTTCTCCCTCTCCCCCTTGCATGGCCGGCCACACCCCATGGCAGCCCCCCCATTTTCCATTTTTATTTCAACTCCAAAAATCATCAAAAATACTCCAAAAATCCAATTAAAATTCCACAAAATCCTAATTAATTCATACCCTTTATTCTCTACTCTTCTTTACATGGATTTTGGAGTGGGAAAGCATGTATTTTTAGGCTCATTTTCAAGTGTGGACATGAGGTTGTGGAGGTATAAATTCTTCTCTTTTGAATTATTTCTATTAAATGTTCTTTTAAAGCATAATTATATTTATTATATTAATTCTATGTTTTTTTTAAAAATTCAAGTTTGGGTTGTAAATTCAAGTTATGATTTTTGTTAGTTATTTAGGGTTATAATAGTTAGTTTAACACTTTTAGAATTAGAAAATATTGCATGGTTGTTAGATTGTAAAATTTTCATTTAAAATTGTTTTAAATAAGGAAATTAGCTAACTAGATTTTTCTAAAATGTGTTTGTGGTTAATATAAAATTCTAATTTGGGTTGTTATCATTGGATTATAGTTTTAGTGGAAATGTTAGCATGTTAATGGAATGAAAAACTTAGTTTGATCACTAGATTACTTTGAGAATTGGAAAATACTAATAAAATGCTATTATTTTGTAAACTAGATTTTGAAAATTCCTAAATAAATGAGATTAAAAATACAATCTATGGTTTCATTAAATCATTATCATCATGAATTGTGGTTTGATACATTAATTCATGCAAAATCATGTTTTGTGGTGGAATTGTGGTATTTTGCTTGAAAAATGTTAAAATTGTTAAAAGTTGCAAACTAGAAATTTCAAATAAATGCAAAATTGTGTAATAAAAATATAGTAATGGTTTGTATAGTCTAGTAATGCTATTTAATGAGTTTTATGACCATTAATTTCATTTAAATGTCAAGTTTTGATGAAAAACGGTATACTGGCATTTTCGGGTTTTTGCAAAATCGGATGGTTTGATGGATTTTAGGGTTTCGATGGATTTATTCGTGTTTTAAAATATAAGTAATGTGTTTTAAAACTATGAGTTATTTGTTAATGTCTATCTCGATCCATCGGAGTTTGTACGCCGATATCGAGCGGTATTTGGTTCTTTTGCGTGGACGGGACATAGGTTTTAACCTATGCTTGTTCCTTGTATCGTTTGACTTCTGTATGTGATTCAGTTTACGATACTATTATTATGTTTGCGTTTAGGTACCCCTCACGTGGACTGCGGGAGATGAAGAGGAGGATGGCGACACCGTCTTCGGCAGACATGGACCAGGTGAGTAGATGTATATCTACGGGGGGAAGTCGGGTGGATGGCGTTTAGCACCCCCGCAACGTAGAATAGGAATAGTACTTATCGACATTAGGAAACCATATGTGACCCTAGTAGGACCCTAGTATTGACCCTAGGCTGGACTAAACTGATTTAGGAAACCCATATCAGAGGATGAGTACCTTGGAAGAGGTTCGTAGGTTTCAGATAGAAACACACTGAAACTCGTCATGGGGTATACGTGCATGTGTATATATATAGAACTAGGTAAAGGTATATACATATATATATACAACATGTATATGTGATTCATTGATGTGATATGATATCCGAGGTATGATGAAATTGTGTAACTGAGCTTGATGCCGTGATTCTTGACTATACAGTCGTAATAAAGTGTTAGCGGATCATTAGAGAATGAGATAATGAACATGAATATATAAATTATGAAGGGTGGTGGTGATATTGGGGTACATGGGACGCTAAAATAGTACGTGGGCTGTAGCTTGTGACTTGATGACGATAAGATATCGGTATGACTTAATCACAGTTTAGCACCTTGATCATGAGATGTGTTGATGATGACATTATACGAATGAGGAGACACCTAGGAGTTACTTGACCGTACCCCGATATTGGGATGCCGTACGATGGATTTTACCGTACGAGGCTTAGATTTGATGATTGATCCGCACTCTTGATTTGTGGAAGCCGTACTACGTACGTGACTCTATTGAGGCGGGATCGCCGACTATTAGAGATATTGATTCAGACCTTAGGTAGACTCTAGTTTCTTACTGACTAATCTATTAGGTTTAGTTCCTTAGGATGTTAGATGGACACTAGTTTAGGTTTGACTCACATAGTGGTAGTTGTACTCGTATCCCGCAGAGGAGTGGATAATGCACACCTGTATTTACATTCTTACTATAATCATCATGGTGCATGTTCTTACATATGTTGCAATAATCAGTACAAACCATACCTGTTAGGACACCAGCACCATTACCGATGATGCGCATATTCCACGCACACTTAGTTGCCGGCTTACCCACATCATCATCAGTAATTGCTATGTCACGTACACTTTAGATCATATTATCTTTTATTGATAGAATCAGTTAACAACTAAACCGATATAATATTGTGATCACTCTCTGATGTTAGTATAAGACATGATATTAATTTCTTAGACATTCATGCATTCATATTTACATGTTATCGCACAGTAGTATGGGCATATGCCGACACTTATCATATACTTACTCATGATTTTGAGATTTGGATTTCTATGAGATTTCTGGATTTTTGGGGAAAACCGCAAAAATATATAAAACTTCTCTATCTCTCCTCTTCTCTTTTTAAAATAAGATGCGGCTTTCTCGTGATGTATGTGTCGTCCACCATGAGATTTCATGTTTTCTGTTGGATTTCGAGACCCGATTCGAGGAGTGGATGAACCGTCTCGGGTACATGGTGGGCCCGGTATGGTACCCCGGGGCAAGAAGATCGAGTTGTAGACGATGAGCCTGGCAGGGGAAGGCTACCTACCGGTGATGTCTGGCGCGGCGGATATCCGGAGGATACCGACCGTTGTCATGAGATTTAGTGATATGGGCCGATCCGGACTGACGGAGCCCGAGGTATTGAGACTATGAGACTTGAGATTTACATGTTTGTGTCGATGCTTGACACGGATTTCCATGGATTTCATTGTTGATATTTCCGGTTTCTATACTCGTTTTACTATGATAACAGCTAAAAATTTCTTATACAGATACACTTGGATTTCAGGATTTGTTATTTTACATTCATGGTGCATGCATATCCATTCATATGACATAGTATTATATGAGGCACTGACACGAACACGGAGTATCTGCAGTTACACGTAGTATTACCCTGCTATTACTAGATGTTTGGGATATAGTAGTGTATTATTATGACCTAAGATAGCGTCGTGCATTCGATTTCTTTTCGTAGATGTCTTCTACTCACGAGTTGGCAACTCACCCCCGTTGTGCCAAATTTTATTTCAGGTTCGATGTACAGGTTTCCGTGGCAGCTTGTTGGCACATTTTTTCTTCAGGGTGATTTGCACGGTAGATTGGTTCACTTGTATCCGAACCACCATTGTACTTTTATTCATTCATTTGTATCTAGTAAGCTCCATTAACCATACTTGTATTACTTGATAAGTTATTGGACCAGTCTTTTATTTCGACCTTAGAGTCGCGCATGTATTATCCTGATCTGGTGGTTTTGTTTTCTTTTGAGTTTTGAGCCTCGCCCTTTGGCGTTGTATATTATTGTGATTGTTGTGGTTGTCTCCGCCTGTTGGCGTCGAGCTAGCACCCGTTGGGGATGCTTTTTATTGTTTATGTATATTATACTTGTTGTACCCGTTTGGGGGCCAGTTTTTATAGAGGAGACTCGGCCGAAATTTTTGGTAAAATTTGCTGATGTTTTTATACTTGTTTTCTTTTCTTCTTTTTCTTCTTTTATGGTTTAGATCTCTGGGCTTCGGCTTACTTAGGTCACGTGGCGCCTCTAGACGCTTCGTAATCTAAGTGCCGGTCACGTTCCGTACTTTCGGGT
Organism: Agapanthus africanus; assembly: GCA_030015575.1. Taxonomy (NCBI): domain Eukaryota; kingdom Viridiplantae; phylum Streptophyta; class Magnoliopsida; order Asparagales; family Amaryllidaceae; genus Agapanthus; species Agapanthus africanus. The sequence goes on along the minus strand of JASDDO010000006.1, from coordinate 225,513,357 downwards.
CGTGACAAAGTTGGTATCAGAGCGCTATGTTTAACCTTGTATAAGTCTAGGTGACCCTTGGTTGATGGAGTAGGCGATTTAGGTAGAGTAACGTACCGTGGGTATGGTCCGCGGCATACTTACGATACGCTACTCTGCTTAAGGAGCCTTAGGATGTACATTTGTTTGCACCGTATTTCATTCGTTCCTTTGATCTATTTTCGTCAATGTCGGATGGTGGTTTCTGTTACCACGGGCGCACGGGCAGAGGGAGCTGCGGCTCGAATGCGATAACCATTAGAGTATTGGTTATCATTGAGGATTGAAGCATTGTTTAGCGTGCGGATGAAGGGTATTCACATGCCGTCTGGATGAAGTTAAAGTGTTCGAACGATTATCAGAAAACCATTTTCCCAAGTTTAAGGTATTCGGAAGAACATGCAGGTATTTCGATGGACCCTCTAGAAGAATAAAACCCTAACTCGACATAATGACCACGAGAACGCCCTTGAACCTTAGGGTTTACGGCAGTTCTGCGGTGCCATTAGTGAGGCTTGGGTTTGCCCTTCTACAGCTGGATCATCGATGCTGGGGTATGTACCGGATATTTTTAAACTGTACTTGAGTGTTGAGCTCTCGGGGAATTATGGGATTTTGATGGATCGATCGAAAAGTTTAATGTAGTCCGGACATCAAGTGAAGGGATCGACTATGTGGGAGGCTCTAGACATGAGTATTGCCGTTGGTAGCGCAGTCAGCACAGCTACGAAGAGACAAGTTCGAAGCAATTGACGATAGTGTTTACGATTGTGATTTAGTGATTTGAATTTCATATTTTCGTTGATTGGGTTTTGGTATTTTGAGGACTTTGTTCTACGATTGGTATTTCATGTGTGTACCTTCATTACATTCTATTTGTGTTTCATGAATCAATTGTATTGATGTTGTTTGGTACACAACCAGTACATTTGATTTGGTTTTATATATATATTTTTTTGAGATTTTTGATTTGATTTCGTGCATAAGGGTTACACGTGATTTTGACATGTGTTTCGACCTAGTTTTCATGCATTTTTGTGCTGTGATTTTGATTTTGATATTCAATGTATGTTTTCGTGCACCATGTGCACCTGATTAGGATTCTTGCGCATACTTGGCACACCTGATGCGATTTTGTGCACACCAGATGTACTAAATCGGGGTTTTGTGCAGATTAGATGCACCTGATTTTGAGTCATGCACGCCCGTTGCACTTGACAGATGTTTTTGGTGCACACCTGTTGCACTTAGTTTTGTTTTGTGGGTATTCATGGTTTCTGCATTTGGTTTCGATTTCAGTGCGCACCGGACGCACATGACATTTTATTGATGTGATTGGGATTGATTTTAGTTTGAGCAGTATGTTTTCATAATCATTATTATTTGATTTAGTAACCAGGCGGGACGTGTATGTTAAATAAAAGATATATATATATAGCTAATTTTTTAAAATTAAACGTCCGCTACTTAGACCGTGACACGTGCATTGCACGGCGATTTTCAAGAAAGGGTTTTTGTATGCTTCTTTATTATGATGATTCGGCGATTTTACTAGGATGCGAACTATATATAAGTTATAGATTGATGTATATTATGATGGTTTTCACATTGGGTTATGATATTTTATTATCGCCATAACTCCGATGATTGCGTCATGCTTGACGGAGTTGATTTTTGTTATATATTGATGATTTCGGAGCCCCTACGATTTGAGTGTTTTGCTAAATGTTTTAGTATTTGGAAGGGGAGTTTTAATTTAAATTCGGGGACCGAATTTTCTAAAGGGGGGAAGATTGTAACGTTTTAAAAATAATTAAATAAATAATTAAATGAATAAAATTGTTTAAGTGAATTTTATGATTTTCGGTAAAGCAAAATGTATTTTTCGTAAAATCAAACCGCAATTGTTTTTCATTATAAATTCAAAAATACCTATTTAATTATGTAATTACTAGTAAATAGTGTTTATTTATCCACTTATAAATTTTTAGTTTAATAAAATATTTTTCCTAAATTAATTATTTTAAATGTTAACATAAGCTTTATTTTTACACTAAATTAGTGTAAATTACAAATTTAAATGGTTTTAATTTGTAAAAATGAACCATGGCATATTAGAAATTAGTATGTATCATGCAAAATTTATTTTCAAATTTTCCCATTTTTCTAGAGTTTTCTAGGTTATTTTATTAAAGAAATGAAAGAAAATGAAGAAAATTCATGAAAAGACATAAAGTGAGATATCATTTGATGAAGTTTCTACACAACTCATGAAACTCTTTTCACTTTCTCCCTCTCCCCCTTACATGGCCGGCCACACCCCATGGCAGCCCCCCCATTTTCCATTTTTATTTCAACTCCAAAAATCATCAAAAATACTCCAAAAATCCAATTAAAATTCCACAAAATCCTAATTAATTCATACCCTTTATTCTCTACTCTTCTTTAAATGGATTTTGGAGTGGGAAAGCATGTATTTTTAGGCTCATTTTCAAGTTTGGACATGTGGTTGTGGAGGTATAAATTCTTCTCTTTTGAATTAATTCTATTAAATGTTCTTTTAAAGCATAATTATATTTATTATATTAATTCTATGTTTTTTTTAAAAATTCAAGTTAGGGTTGTAAATTCAAGTTATGATTTTTGTTAGTTATTTAGGGTTATAATAGTTAGTTTAACACTTTTAGAATTAGAAAATATTGCATGGTTGTTAGATTGTAAAATTTTCATTTAAAATTGTTTTAAATAAGGAAATTAGCTAACTAGATTTTTCTAAAATGTGTTTGTGGTTAATATAAAATTCTAATTTGGGTTGTTATCATTGGATTATAGTTTTAGTGGAAATGTTAGCATGTTAATGGAATGAAAAACTTAGTTTGATCACTAGATTACTTTGAGAATTGGAAAATACTAATAAAATGCTATTATTTTGTAAACTAGATTTTGAAAATTCCTAAATAAATGAGATTAAAAATACAATCTATGGTTTCATTAAATCATTATCATCATGAATTGTGGTTTGATACATTAATTCATGCAAAATCATGTTTTGTGGTGGAATTGTGGTATTTTGCTTGAAAAATGTTAAAATTGTTAAAAGTTGCAAACTAGAAATTTCAAATAAATGCAAAATTGTGTAATAAAAATATAGTAATGGTTTGTATAGTCTAGTAATGCTATTTAATGAGTTTTATGACCATTAATTTCATTTAAATGTCAAGTTTTGATGAAAAACGGTATACTGGCATTTTCGGGTTTTTGCGAAATCGGACGGTTTGATGGATTTTAGGGTTTCGATGGATTTATTCGTGTTTTAAAATATAAGTAATGTGTTTTAAAACTACGAGTTATTTGTTAATGTCTATCTCGATCCATCGGAGTTTGTACGCCGATATCGAGCGGTATTTGGTTCTTTTGCGTGGACGGGACATAGGTTTTAACCTATGCTTGTTCCTTGTATCGTTTGACTTTTGTATGTGATTCAGTTTACGATACTATTATTATGTTTGCGTTTAGGTACCCCTCACGTGGACTGCGGAAGATGAAGAGGAGGATGGCGACACCGTCTTCGGCAGACATGGACCAGGTGAGTAGATGTATATCTACGGGGGGAAGTCGGGTGGATGGCGTTTAGCACCCCCGCAACGTAGAATAGGAATAGTACTTATCGACATTAGGAAACCAGATGTGACCCTGGTAGGACCCTAGTATTGACCCTAGGCTGGACTAAACTGATTTAGGAAACCCATATCAGAGGATGAGTACCTTGGAAGAGGTTCGTAGGTTTCAGATAGAAACACACTGAAACTCGTCATGGGGTATACGTGCATGTGTATATATATAGAACTAGGTAAAGGTATATACATATATATACAACATGTATATGTGATTCATTGATGTGATATGATATCCGAGGTATGATGAAATTGTGTAACTGGGCTTGATGCCGTGATTCTTGACTATACAGTCGTAATAAAGTGTTAGCGGATCATTAGAGAATGAGATAATGAACATGAAATATAAATTATGAAGGGTGGTGGTGATATTGAGGTACATGGGACGCTAAAATAGTACCTGGGCTGTAGCTTGTGACTTGATGACGATAAGATATCGGTATGACTTAATCACAGTTTAGCACCTTGATCATGAGATGTGTTGATGATGACATTATACGAATGAGGAGACACCTAGGAGATACTTGACCGTACCCCGATATTGGGATGCCGTACGATGGATTTTACTGTACGAGGCTTGGATTTGATGATTGATCCGCACTCTTGATTTGAGGAAGCCGTACTACGTACGTGACGCTATTGAGGCGAGATCGCCGACTATTAGAGATATTGATTCAGACCTTAGGTAGACTCTAGTTTCTTACTGACTAATCTATTAGGTTTAGTTCCTTAGGATGTTAGATGGACACTAGTTAGGTTCGACTCACATAGTGGTAGTTGTACTCGTATCCCGCAGAGGAGTGGATAATGCACACCTGTATTTACATTCTTACTGTAATCATCATGGTGCATCTTCTTACATATGTTGCAATAATCAGTACAAACCATACCTGTTAGGACACCAGCACCATTACCGATGATGCACATATTCCACGCACACTTAGTTTCCGGCTCACACACATCATCATCGGTAATTGCTATGTCACGTACACTTTAGATCATATTATCTTTTATTGATAGAATCAGTTAACAACTGAACCGATATAATATTGTGATCACTCTCTGATGTTAGTATAAGACATGATATTTATTACTTAGACATTCATGCATTCATATTTACATGTTATCGCACAGTAGTATGGGAATATGCCGACACTTATCATATACTTACTCATGATTTTGAGATTTGGATTTCTATGAGATTTCTGGATTTTTGGGGAAAACCGCAAAAATATATAAAACTTCTCTATCTCTCCTCTTCTCTTTTTAAAATAAGATGCGGCTTTCTCGTGATGTATGTGTCGTCCACCATGAGATTTCATGTTTTCTGTTGGATTTCGAGACCCGATTCGAGGAGTGGATGAACCGTCTCGGGTACATGGTGGGCCCGGTATGGTACCCCGGGGCAAGAAGATCGAGTTGTAGACGATGAGCCTGGCAGGGGAAGGCTACCTACCGGTGATGTCTGTGTAAGTCCACGTTGCGACCCCCGGTTCTTACGGGGAGGCGGAAACGGTATAAAAATCAAATTTTTAGTGCGAAAGGCAACATGGACTATGCAAGGTCGGGATCGTTACCTAAACTAAAACTAGCAAACTAGCTAAAGAAGTTTAGCTACTCGGATGAAGATGGTTATACCTAGACTTGAACTCCTTCGTCTTCAAACTTTGTAGAGGTTGATGGTTCTCCTTTGTCGCCTTCTCCCGTCGAAGATGGATCCACCTCGAAGGCTCGACCTTTGGGCTCTTTCTCGTACTTGGAGTGAACTAGAATCGCCGGCTTGCTAGACCCTTGATCCTAGAGTGAGTAGAGAGTGTCTAGGGTTTGCTTTTGTTTTTCAAGAGAAGGATTCTCAACACATGAGAAGGTTTCTCTTGGCTAGAGGAAGAAGAAGATGAAATGAAGAGAGAGAGTGAGAATGATAGAATGAGCCTTTCTTTTTCCTTTTGCAACCATAACAAAAGAAAAAGGAATAATCAAATAATAATAATAATCAAAATGAAAAAGGTTTGATGGATAGTTTAGAATGACTAATATCATTACAAGCATTAAATGAATAAAGCAAGAATGAAAAGGCATCTTGCATTTGTAATGATGGTAGTCAAATGTTCAACCATGGTCAACAAGTCAACCATGGTCAACAAGTCAACAAAAACTAACCATGACACAATTTCATTTTATTATATATTATTAAATGATATAATACAAATCCATTAGGGTTTGGAAAAAGACGACTGTCAACTGTGCATACGCACCCGTTCCGAAACCCTAATGAAAGTCATCTTCCTCCTTCTCAAATAACTGTGCATACACACCTGCATTCTTGTTCCGAGGAACATGAATACTGAGAGATAAAAGCAACCCCAAATACTATACCAGTATCCGGCTCAAACCAGAGCCCGCTGGTAATATCTGTCCGGACTCCAAACGTGCACAAGTGCGCGGATGAGGACGAACCCTGTCGCAAAACCATGCGACCTCTACTCTGTTTTTCCCAGAGGCGAATACCCTCTGTGTGGGACTCTAAAGACTCGACACTACGCTGGCAGTGGGTTTAACCACAGACCGCAAGCGGCACTAGCTGTGCGTAACGGTCCCCAGGTAGATGTCGACAAGAAGGCTGACGAGGTGAAACCCCATCGGTACTCCTACTGAGTCTGAATGTGACAGTCTCCGTACAGTCCGGTCTGTTCGTCTGATACATCGCATGGCGGGCCTAGGGGGCGGTAAACGTCAGTCCCCCAATAGCGGTACAAGTCGTGCCGGAGCGAAGCCCAAAACACCCTGAGATAACACTGGAAACCTACCAGTATATCTCGTTTGCCCTGGCCAGGGACTACTCGTGTAATGGCTCTCCTAGACACAGCGCGATGTCAACCCCCAATACCGGGAGAGACGAATCCTGTCTAACCGTCACTGCCTCCAAGTGCTTCGAGACTGCACCCAACCACCACCTGTTTGCACGACTCATTTGAGCCGTGGTAGGGTAGTGATCAAAGTGCAGTGGGAACACACTCGAGGCGAAGTGCCAGTGTCAAGTCAGCGGACTAAGCTGTACTCATGTCACCTGGGAACTGATGACTGACGATAGGTATAATACCAACCTGTCAGTTCCCGACGAGTCCTGTCCAGTGTACTCGTAACCCAACGAGCACCCGTATACTATCTCCAGTACGACGTACTGATGGCTGTGGGACAGACCATCTCCCACACTGGGATGAGAAGCGCATACGCTAGTCTACTCCGGAGTATCGATGCCCTGTCTCGATAGTCCTGCGACTAGGGACCTGTATAAGGATGTGCTTATAGATTACCCAGCCCCCACTAGTGTGACTGCCATCACAACGCTGGTAATCAAGCAAAGATCCTAAGGGCTCCACTAATGCGTATAAGTGATATAGTAAAATAAACACAAGTACACATTGAAGTAGAGACAAACCAAGTAGCATACTACTATTTTGAGCAAGATTGTATATACAAGGTGAATATCCCAAGCATCCATTAAGTAATATACAAACTAGTATGATACAGTAATGGCCTCTAGGGCATATACACTAACAATCTCCCACTTGCACTAAGGCCATGTACTGGCGTATCGAAGACCTATCATCTCGATCAGCCGCTCGAACTGAGTCTGGGGCAGGGCCTTGGTGAATGGATCTGCAGTGTTGTCTTCTGAAGCAACTCTCCGAACCTCGATCTCCTTGCGATCCACGATCTCCCTGATCAGGTGATACCGCCTCAAGATGTGCCTGGATCTCTGATGGGACCTGGGTTCCTTCGCTAAAGCTATAGCCCCATTGTTATCGCAATACAGAGGTATTGGATCAACAATGGACGGAACCACCTGAAGTTCTTTCAAGAACTTCCTCATCCAGACAGCTTCTTTTGCGGCATCAGATGCAGCGATGTATTCCGCTTCCATCGTCGAGTCTGCAACGGTTTCCTGTTTGGAACTCTTCCAACACACCGCCCCTCCATTGAGGGTAAAGACAAAGCCCGACATGGATTTGGAATCATCCTTGTCACTCTGGAAGCTGGAGTCAGCAAAGGCCTCGATCTGGAGGTCTTTTCCGCCATACACCAAGAACATCTCCTTAGTCCTTCTCAGGTACTTGAGAATGTTCTTTACCGCTATCCAGTGTTTCTCCCCAGGGTTTGACTGATACCGGCTTACCACACTCAGTGCATAAGCTACATCCGGTCTGGTACACAACATCGCATACATTATAGAGCCTACAGCAGAAGCGTAGGGTATAATAGACATGCGATCCCTCTCCAAATCAGTCTTGGGAGACATCTCTTTAGAGAGGGTGATCCCGTGACAAGCCGGTAGGTTACCGCGCTTGGAATCTTCCATACTGAATCTCTTCACTATGGTTTCGATGTACCTGGACTGAGAAAGTCCCAATATCCTCTTGGATCTATCACGATGGATCCGGATCCCCAGAATGTATGAGGCATCACCCAGGTCTTTCATGGAGAACCTGTGTGACAAGAACCCCTTGACAGATTGTAGCATAGGAATGTCATTTCCTATCAAGAGAATGTCATCCACGTATAAAACGAGGAATACTACAGTTCTCGCTACAAATCTACTGTAGATGCATGGTTCATCTGGATTTTTGATAAAGCCAAATTCTTTGACCGTCTCATCAAAGCAGATGTTCCAACTCCGCGATGCCTGCTTTAGTCCATAGATGGACTTAAGCAACTTGCACACCTTTCCGCTGCTCCCACTCTGAATGAAGCCCTCTGGCTGGTCCATATAGACACACTCCTCTAAATTTCCATTTAGAAAAGCTGTCTTTACGTCCATTTGCCAGATCTCATAATCGTGGAAGGCAGCGATGGCAAGAAGGATCCGAATGGATTTCAGCATGGCTACTGGAGAAAAGGTTTCGTCATAGTCCAAGCCAGGTCTTTCACGGAAACCCTTTGCTACCAGCCTAGCTTTATAGGTCTCAACCTGTCCATCTACACCAATCTTCCTTTTGAAGATCCACTTGCATCCTACGGGTTTTACCCCGTCTGGAGCAATGTCCAACGTCCATACCTTGTTGGTGTACATGGACTCCATTTCGGTCCGCATTGCATCCAGCCATTTCACTGAGTCAACGCTCTGAACGGCCTGCTGGAAGCTAGTAGGTTCATCATAATCTATGATGCAATCTTCTCTATCCCCGTCTATGAGAAAACCGCAGTATCTCTCGGGCGGATGAGACTGCCTACTACTCCTGCGGAGCGGCGTAGGAATGTCCTGTTCTGTTGAACCCTCTGGTTCCACTAAGCTTTCAGTAACAGTCTGTGGTTCTGGAACTTCTTCCAGTTCTACTGCGCTCCCACTAATTTCCTTTTCCAAGAACTGGTGTTCTAGAAAGTGGGCATTGCGAGAAACAAGGACTTTTTGTTCCTCTGCGTAGTAGAAAAGATACCCCCTGGTGTTCTTTGGGTATCCCACAAACTTGCACAGCACTGAGCGTGCCTCGAGTTTGTCCGCATGCTGCTTTTTGACAAAAGCTGGACATCCCCAGATCTTCAGATATTGAAGATATGGTTTCTTCCCACTCCACATTTCATATGGGGTGGTAGGCACAGTCTTAGTCGGAACTCGGTTCAATAGGTATGCAGCTGATTCTAGCGCATACCCCCAGAATGATCGCGGTAACTCAGCGTTACTCATCATGGACCGCACCATATCCAATAGGGTGCGGTTCCGTCTCTCCGATACACCGTTATGTTGCGGGGTGTAAGGAGGAGTAAGTTGAGAGAGAATTCCGTTCTCTTTTAAATAGTCCAGGAACTCGGCACTTAAGTATTCTCCACCTCGATCCGATCTTAGAATCTTAATACTCTTGCCGGTCTGTTTCTCTACTTCATTCTTATACTCCTGGAATTTTCCAAAGGCCTCGGACTTATGTTTCATTAAGAAAACATAACCGTACCTTGAGAAGTCATCCGTAAAAGTAATGAAGTAAGAATGTCCGCTTCGGGCATGTGTAGACATTGGACCGCACACGTCACTGTGTACGAGTCCCAAGAGCTCGCTCGCTCTTACTCCATATCCAGTAAACGGAGTCTTTGTCATCTTTCCCTTGAGACAGGATTGACAAGTGGCATACGACTGATATTCGAACGCATTCAAATACCCTTCTGTATGTAACTTCGTCAACCTTCTCTCATTGATGTGACCCAATCTACAATGCCATAAGAAAGTTTGGTTTATTTCTGGAGACTTTCTTTTGTGTGTATTCTGGACATTAAAAATCTGTGGTTGGTTCAATACGTATATACCATTACTCAAAGTACCTGACCCAATTAAAACTTGATTAAGGCGAATGTTTACAACATTACTTACAAACGCAAATTCATAACCTTCTTTAGAAACTAAAGATACAGAAATGATATTACAAGTTGCGTTGGGTACAAAAAAGCAATTACGCAAAACCAAAACATGTCCATCTGACATTCCCAGGTGATAGTCCCCCACGGCTTTAGCATCCATGCTAGCTCCGTTTGCAACTCTGAGGGTCATGTCACCTGCTTTCAAAACTCTACGGTTTCTCAACGCCTGCAAAGAATTACAGATATGAGATCCTGATCCGGTATCCAATACCCAGGAAGTAGAGTTTATAGAAAGACAGTTTTCAATAACATACACACCTGAAGCTGAAGCTGCAACCTGCTTCAATTCCTGTGTTCTGGCCTTCCAGGCCCTGCAATCATTCTTCCAGTGTCCTTTCTTATGACAAAAGAAGCATTCTTCCTTATCCACAAGCTTCCCCGCTATCTTTGTTGCTTTTCCTTTTCCCTTCGTATCCACTTTACTAACACTGCCCCTTGGTTTGGCGGGGGCTTTCTTCTTCTTTCCCTTGGCTTTCGCCTTGGACCTAGAAGAAGATGATCCTCCTACAAACAAAGTGGATGTTTCCCTACCTTTCTGTAGGGTGCCCTCTGCGCTCCTCAGCAGGTTGAGGAGCTCTGAAAGTTCAACCTCCTTTTCTTGTAGGTTGAAATTCATTATAAACTGGGCGTAAGTGGAAGGAAGGGACTGGAGAACTATATCCGTATATAGCTCACTCTCCAATGTGATCCCTAGGTCAGCGAGCTCCTCAATGTAGCCGATCATCTTTAGCACGTGCTCGGCTACTGATGATCCGACGGCCATTCTTGTCGAAAACAACTTTTTCGACGCTTCGTATCTTGCGATACGTGATTGCTCTCCATACAGTTCTTTTGTATGAAGCAATATGGACTCCATGTCCATATTCTCATGCCTCCTCTGATGTTCGTTGTCCATCGAGGCAAGCAGGAGGCACTTGGCCTTCGCGCTATCAATCTCCCAAGTCTTGCGGATTTCCTTATCCGCGACGCTGGAAGTTGGACCAGGGACAGGGGGAGCTTTGGTGGTAAGAAGATACCCCAGCTTGTCATAAGTGATTGCTATCTTGACATTCCTGAGCCAATCTTTGTAGTTTGGCCCTGTCAACTTGTTTTTATCTAGGAGTAACTTAAGTCCAGTCATGTTGATTGGTCGCTGCAATTAGGAGAGAGAAGAAGAAACACTCAGCATGATGCTCTTGCAAGTTTAGAGTGGTTTTTAGTTTGTCTAAACAGGATGGCTCCCACTGTTTCTCGAATCCCTCCTCAAACCATAAAGGAAGAATTAGTCAGGATCAATCCCACCGTACAATACTTGCTTAACCGTTCGGCCAGGCTGGTGTCGGTACTTCGAGGGAGGTTTTCCAACGCTTTCGCGAAGTTCCTTAATTAAAGAACCTCTTTTCCCTGGGGGCGTAGCCCCGCTAACACCTTTCTAGGCACCTACTAGGTTTATAGCATTGATCGTTAAGTGAGAAATTTCCCGAGGAGTAGCATATACTCACAGTAGGATCGGGATCCAAATATCATCGCGTGACGAAACTGAAGGAATCCTACCAGAATCATCACACTCCAAATGGTATGCAAATCTAGCAAGTTTCAGTACTTATGAAACTCCCGATGTGGATTTTTGCCCCATGCTCTTATGACCTTGGCGTGAGGTCAAAATGTCATAAGTCACATGTCAAGTTCGTCCCATCATTATCCAGGTTAATTTGAATCCACCCGTACATACCCTTGACGTAGGCCAAAATGGCAGTACGACTGTTTCAAACCAACGCATTCTATCTATGCAACAGATAAATATCCGGCAGCTACCAATCACTATGCCTTGGCGTGAGGTCAAAATACATAGCTTGAATACTACCGAATATTTAACTGAAATGATGGAGGGCTACGGATGGTTTTGGCAAAACCGTGAACGTAGTGAACTTGATTTGGTCGATGGAACGAGATAGCTTTTAAATGGAGTGGCTCAAGCTCCGCATTTTAAAAGTTAGTTTTGAAAAGAACCGAGTGGTTTTTCGAAAGTGTTCCAACGACTTTAACTTGGTTTATTATCTTGCATTAGTTCTTTTAATGCGTGATATTCTTGCATTAGTACTTTTAATGCGTCCCATCATTTAAATCCTACCATTGCAGAAAACAACCAAAATATGACGTACGCTTATGCCATTCGCATTCGCCACTGGGCCCCGTCATTACCCGTTAGGTTACTTAACTAACGACTGAGCGGGGGCTGGGCTAGCGCGTCTGTAAAACATAAGCAACGCCTAAATAGTTATAGATATAGCAATAGTAGACATTACAGATCACAGATGAATGCATTGGATATACTAGCAATCCGCAATCCTTTCGAGCCTGAAACGAAAAGCGGATAACACGGTCGCGGTGAATAGCCAAATACCCCACCCAAGACCCCTACGGGTGCGGCAAACTACCCGCCAAGTACCCGAAGCGTAGCAACCTCCCTCATCTCCATGAGTAGGCCACTCGACACTTCGGCATACCCGGTAGTTCGTGCACCCCTCCATGGGTCTATCCTAGGAGCAAAAACAGTAAAAGAATTATACAATGACGGCTACAACCCCGACCCGGTTGTGCGGCCAAACAAATAATATTATTACATCAATTTACATTTACAATGAATGAAAGAAAAACAAAAGCTCATCTCACATCCACCCCGGCTATTCACCCGCGACAGTCCAACACATTCATATACACATTCCAGCACATTACAGATCATGTATAACCCCGACTAATCGTCTTATAGCGATTAGCCGACGTTCAATACATGCAAGCATCACAGATATAACCATCATAGTCAAAATGCAGTGAAGTTCGGAAAAATACGGAATTATAGGACCCCAAAAGGAAATTTCTTTTCTGAAAAATCTGGGCACATATAATATATTTTAAAAATCCCAAAACCAACACCTACACACACTGCACGAAAAACGATGCAGAGAGGACATCAAACCGCGGCGCTTCCGCGGCACGAGCCTACCTCGTGCGGCGGAAGGGCGGCGGTTTGGATGAATCTCTGTGTCGTTTTTCATGGGTGTTTTTAAAAAACCCTGAGATGAATTTACAAATATAAAGTTTTTCATTTTGAGCCCAAAAAAATTCAACAGAAACTCAGGTTTTGAAAATGTATGGTTTTTGGGTTTTTTACGGTTCCGAACTTCGTTACACTTCACTACCAAGCTAGTTTAAGTTTAGTTAGGCTCTGATACCACTGTAAGTCCACGTTGCGACCCCCGGTTCTTACGGGGAGGCGGAAACGGTATAAAAATCAAATTTTTAGTGCGAAAGGCAACATGGACTATGCAAGGTCGGGATCGTTACCTAAACTAAAACTAGCAAACTAGCTAAAGAAGTTTAGCTACTCGGATGAAGATGGTTATACCTAGACTTGAACTCCTTCGTCTTCAAACTTTGTAGAGGTTGATGGTTCTCCTTTGTCGCCTTCTCCCGTCGAAGATGGATCCACCTCGAAGGCTCGACCTTTGGGCTCTTTCTCGTACTTGGAGTGAACTAGAATCGCCGGCTTGCTAGACCCTTGATCCTAGAGTGAGTAGAGAGTGTCTAGGGTTTGCTTTTGTTTTTCAAGAGAAGGATTCTCAACACATGAGAAGGTTTCTCTTGGCTAGAGGAAGAAGAAGATGAAATGAAGAGAGAGAGTGAGAATGATAGAATGAGCCTTTCTTTTTCCTTTTGCAACCATAACAAAAGAAAAAGGAATAATCAAATAATAATAATAATCAAAATGAAAAAGGTTTGATGGATAGTTTAGAATGACTAATATCATTACAAGCATTAAATGAATAAAGCAAGAATGAAAAGGCATCTTGCATTTGTAATGATGGTAGTCAAATGTTCAACCATGGTCAACAAGTCAACCATGGTCAACAAGTCAACAAAAACTAACCATGACACAATTTCATTTTATTATATATTATTAAATGATATAATACAAATCCATTAGGGTTTGGAAAAAGACGACTGTCAACTGTGCATACGCACCCGTTCCGAAACCCTAATGAAAGTCATCTTCCTCCTTCTCAAATAACTGTGCATACACACCTGCATTCTTGTTCCGAGGAACATGAATACTGAGAGATAAAAGCAACCCCAAATACTATACCAGTATCCGGCTCAAACCAGAACCCGCTGGTAATATCTGTCCGGACTCCAAACGTGCACAAGTGCGCGGATGAGGACGAACCCTGTCGCAAAACCATGCGACCTCTACTCTGTTTTGCCCAGAGGAGAATACCCTCTGTGTGGGACTCTAAAGACTCGACACTACGCTGGCAGTGGGTTTAACCACAGACCGCAAGCGGCACTAGCTGTGCGTAACGGTCCCCAGGTAGATGTCGACAAGAAGGCTGACGAGGTGAAACCCCATCGGTACTCCTACTGAGTCTGAATGTGACAGTCTCCGTACAGTCCGGTCTGTTCGTCTGATACATCGCATGGCAGGCCTAGGGGGCGGTAAACGTCAGTCCCCCAATAGCGGTACAAGTCGTGCCGGAGCGAAGCCCAAAACACCCTGAGATAACACTGGAAACCTACCAGTATATCTCGTTTGCCCTGGCCAGGGACTACTCGTGTAATGGCTCTCCTAGACACAGCGCGATGTCAACCCCCAATACCGGGAGAGACGAATCCTGTCTAACCGTCACTGCCTTTAAGTGCTTCGGGACTGCACCCAACCACCACCTGTTTGCACGACTCATTTGAGCCGTGGTAGGGTAGTGATCAAAGTGCAGTGGGAACACACTCGAGGCGAAGTGCCAGTGTCAAGTCAGCGGACTAAGCTGTACTCATGTCACCTGGGAACTGATGACTGACGATAGGTATAATACCAACCTGTCAGTTCCCGACGAGTCCTGTCCAGTGTACTCATAACCCAACGAGCACCCGTATACTATCTCCAGTACGACGTACTGATGGCTGTGGGACAGACCATCTCCCACACTAGGATGAGAAGCGCATACGCTAGTCTACTCCGGAGTATCGATGCCCTGTCTCGATAGTCCTGCGACTAGGGACCTGTATAAGGATGTGCTTATAGATTACCCAGCCCCCACTAGTGTGACTGCCATCACAACGCTGGTAATCAAGCAAAGATCCTAAGGGCTCCACTAATGCGTATAAGTGATATAGTAAAATAAACACAAGTACACATTGAAGTAGAGACAAACCAAGTAGCATACTACTATTTTGAGCAAGATTGTATATACAAGGTGAATATCCCAAGCATCCATTAAGTAATATACAAACTAGTATGATACAGTAATGGCCTCTAGGGCATATACACTAACAGTCTGGCGCGGCGGATATCCGGAGGATACCGACCGTTGTCGTGAGATTTAGTGATATGGGCCGATCCGGACTGACGGAGCCCGAGGTATTGAGACTATGAGACTTGAGATTTACATGTTTGTGTCGATGCTTGACACGGATTTCCATGGATTTCATTGTTGATATTTCCGGTTTCTATACTCGTTTTTCTATGATAACAGCTAAAGATTTCTTATACAGATACACTTGGATTTCAGGATTTGTTATTTTACATTCATGGTGCATGCATATCCATTCATATGACATAGTATTATATGAGGCACTGACACGAACACGGAGTATCTGCACTTACACGTAGTATTACCCTGCTATTACTAGATGTTTGGGATATAGTAGTGTATTATTATGACCTAGGATAGCGTCGTGCATTCGATTTCTTTTCGTAGATGTCTTCTACTCACGAGTTGGCAACTCACCCCCGTTGTGCCAAATTTTATTTCAGGTTCGATGTACAGGTTTCCGTGGCAGCTTGTTGGCACATTTTTTCTTCAGGGTGATTTGCACGGTAGGTTGGTTCACTTGTATCCGAACCACCATTGTACTTTTATTCATTCATTTGTATCTGGTAAGCTCCATCAACCATACTTGTATTACTTGATAAGTTATTGGACCAGTCTTTTATTTCGACCTTAGAGTCGCGCATGTATTATCCTAATCTGGTTGTTTTGTTTTCTTTTGAGTTTTGAGCCTCGCCCTTTGGCGTTGTATATTATTGTGATTGTTGTGGTTGTCTCCGCTTGTTGGCGTCGAGCTAGCACCCGTTGGGGATGCTTTTTATTGTTTATGTATATTATACTTGTTGTACCCGTTTGGGGGCCAGTTTTTATAGAAGAGACTCTGCCGAAATTTTTGGTAAAATTTGCTGATGTTTTTATACTTGTTTTCTTTTCTTCTTTTTCTTCTTTTATGGTTTAGATCTCTGGGCTTTGGCTTACTTAGGTCACGTGGCGCCTCTAGACGCTTCGTAATCTAAGTGCCGGTCACATTCCGTACTTTCGGGTCGTGACAATATGCATTTTCTTCGTTTGGGCGGCATAGGAATTCTGGTATTCCCCTATTTCCTGCTCTGTCTTATAACAATTATAAGCTGGAGCGGGACCAACTTTCCCCAGCTCAGTATAACAAGCGGGTTCGGTCAATACATCTATATTATTATCTTGATTAAGGCGTGATATGGTCGCTACCTGGAGAGAGAGAGAAGAAAACACTCAGCGTGCGCTCTTGCAAGAATAGATTGGTTATTTATTTTATCTAATCAGGATGGCTCCCACTGTTTTTATCAAATCTTCCTTCAAACCCTAAAAGGAAAGACTAGCCGGGATTAATTACACTCTACAAGTTCGCCAATCTTTCAGCCAGGCCAGTGTCGGTACTTTGAGAGAGGTTCCCCGTGCTTTCGCACGGACCTAATTACTGTAAACCTCGTTTTCCCAGAGGCGTAACCCCGTTGACACCTTTCTAGACACCTACTTAATCGGCTAATTGCAAAGTGCAAAACTCTCCCAGGAGTAACAATTACTCGCAGTGGGTATCGGGATCCAACTATCATATAAAAGGTATGCAATCTCATTGCAAATTTCAACACTTGAAACTCCCGATAAAGGTTTTTACCCCTAGCACCTATGACCTTAACTATGGTCAACAAATCATAAGTACTAGTCAAGTTCTACCCGTCATTTCATGATTAATTAGACCCACCCACATGACCCTTAACTAAGGTCAACAAAGTCACGCGACTGTCCTAATTAATCGCATCATATGCGGTGTAGAAAGACATCACTTAGCTACCGTATACTGTGCCTTGACTATGGTCAACAAACACAACACGAATACTAAGTACTCTACTTCCTAAAATGACGGAGGGTTGCAAATGGTTTTTGTGAAAACCTTTAACGTTTTGAACTTGATCTCGTTGCGGAATCAAATGGTTTTAAATGGAATGTTTTTTGAGGCTTTTCTAGTTTTGCTAAAGGGGTCACTCCCGGTGAAGGGATCGTCGGCCCTTTCCTCGTCGAATGAGGTGCGGGATATATCATATATATCACTGTGCAAAGCAGAAACTATAGAAGCTATCAAAAGACAAACCGAGTGATGTAGCATCTTCCAGTTATTGCTAAAGGAGTCACTCCCGGTGAAGGGATCTCGGTCCTTTCACTATCGAATAAGGTGCAGGATGTTCTACAAGGAACACCGCGATGCAAAGCAAGAACTGTAGCTACCTGTTTTATTTTGAAATTCGATTCCACAACATCAATTAGGTTTATTTTCTTTCATTAATCACATTAATGAAAATCCCATCATTTAAATTACCTAAACATCACAGATAAATATGACGTACGCTTATGCCATCCGCATTCGCCTCGATGTCCCCTCATGCACCGTTAGGTTAGGTAACTAAGAGCGGGGCAGGGCTAGCGCGGGTGTAAAACATAAGCAACGTCTATATAATATATCATATATACTATATACTATATCTATCACAGAACATCACATGATCACATCACAGATAACGCGGCAGAAAATATCATATGAAATATTGGATATACTAGGACGTCCGTGTTTTCAATACGAGCCAGTATAAAACACGGATTCCACGGTCGTGATGAATAGCCAATCCCACACCCCTAGACCCCTACGAGAGCGGCAAGCAACCCTACCAATTCTAGGGTTAGGAGACCCGGACTCGACTCTTCGAGTTGGTCTCCCACTGGACCCTAGAACCCGGTTACTTGTGCTCCCCTCCTTGGGTCTATCCTAATGCGGAAAAGTAAATAATATACAAATGGTGACCACATCCGCAACCTGGAAGTGTCCCAATAAAAGAATATTACATACAAGTTTTTACATGAATGAAAATGAAAAAACACTCATCTCACATAAAAAAACCCCGGCTATTCAAACACGACGATCCAATATAACATATCCAGCAACACATAACATCACATGTCATCAACGTAAATAAATATGTCCATCCCAATTGTCGTTGACATATAGCAACGAAACCGGCGATATCACATATTACACTTACGGTCACAGAAAAGAAAGTGTAAAACTACAACAGTTGGAATCCGCAACCTCTTTATACATCGCATGCCCAATCAAATGAATTCCTTAGACATCACATGCCTAACAATTATAAACCCCGCATTTCAGTCTCATTATCGAAAACACTTTTCAACATCAAGTCGGGCAATTCAACAAGATTCCCGAAAAACTGATCGAATGCTCGTCGCAAACTTTAGTAGGCGGCCGCACCCCCGATACCGTCGACGAAGTGCACCAAGGCGGAACACTGCTACCGCGAGCACCCAAACGGATGCTTTCGGCGACGGGGTTCTCCTACAGTCACTTGGTCGGGGCTATGGAGTGAGGCTGTCTATTAAGTTTACCCAGCGAGTATCCGCGTACGCTACGTGATTGCAACGGACTTTTGATCACATCAAAATTCTGTGGCAACCGATCAAGTGAGACTAAACTGCTATGTTTATAACATTCATTCAGTTATCTCATAACTACTTGTGAATTCCAATTATTGTATCACATTCCGGATAAACAGAAAATGTTAAACTTTCCGATCGAACATTCGAACACCCAAGTTTTCCCCATACAGCTCAACACATGAAATAAGTCTAACAACATTCAGTTCGTGCCTCAGTACCAACGGTCCAGCCGTAGAAGGGTCAAGCCAACGCCTCACATGTGGCACGCCGTACTGCCCCAAACCCGAAGGTTCAAAGGGCAGTTCAAGACTGTCACATAATCGAGTTAAGGTTTGTTGTCTTCTAGAGGGACCATCGCGTTACTTGCACTACTTAGAACGTCGTTAAACTACGGTAAAATCCAACACTTGGAAATTTCCCGACAGGGGAAAAAATGGGTATTTATATCCGGTCGAACTTTTTAACATATTCTAAGATTATCCGGAAAAGCACACAGACAGAATTAGACAATCCGATCGATACACCGAGTCCCCAACACAACCCAGAAAATACAACTCTGTAAAACATATTAAAAATTCCCAGGAAAATAAGCACAGAAAACTAAGAATTACTGTGCAGAATTAGATGCACAAAACGACAAACTAGCCGCCGAACCGCCGCATGAGCATGCTCATGCCGCGGATCCGCGGTGACTTTAAGGAATCAGGCCATCGAATTTTACAGTAACCCTTATATTTTCCTGCTGATTTTTCTGAATATTTTTAATCCTCAAAAATCCACATTTTACAGAATTGTCCAGAGAGCATTTTCAACTCGGGGTTTTGGGTCGATCGGACTTCTAACTCCGTCTACGCATCGCCTAAGGCTCTAGCTAGGCTCTGATACCACTGTAGGGTTCCTACGCACTCTAATGGAGTCTCACAAGTGATCAAACATGCACAAATCAAAAATTCCTTGTGCCTACATACCCTAATACGGATCATTAACTAGATATTTAGGCGATGCAAGCATGTAAACGAATTTAATGCTAAAGGAAAGGGGCTACAACCTTTGTAGATCTGGTCCACCACTTCCTAAGCTCCGCGATGATCTCCCTCCGCTGTCCAAATCGAACCCATGACTCTAGCATCGGCATCATCGAAGAATGGGTGGGCTTGATCGTCGGTTCGATGCCGAAGATGATCTACGTCGAGGCATCACAAGAACAAGCTCCAACTTCATCAAGCCATGAAAACTTGTGAAGGAAACACCCTATACAACTTGGCAAGAGGTAGAGGATGGAGAAATATGAAGTGGGTAGACTTTAGAATTGGATTTCTCACTTGATTTCACTAGTTTCCATTGATGGTCACTAGCTTTTCTTCAAGGAAGAAGAAGATGAAGAAGAAGAAGAAATATATGTTAAGTGTTTTTTAAAAATAAAAACAATATGATACTTATCATGTCAACAACCATGGTTTAGTGTAGAGAATCAACTAAGGTTAGTAGAATGGTTAGGTTTAGGAGATGAAGACAAAATGGTCATTAGGTCAAAGATGCTTGAAGCATCCAAAAGAAACCATTTTGTTTTCTTTACCTTTTAAAAATAAATAGATAAATGAATAAGTAAATAAAAGAAACCCTAACCATTCATATAACCATGGTCAATTCTTTACACAAACCCAAGCTTGCATGTATCATCAAACATGATATAATCTTGTGCACAAAAGTATATCTCATATACAACTTGTGCAAATCAAGTGAGTAAATCCATTTAAAGTGAACCAATACTAGTTAATGCAAAGTAATATATCAAATATATAATTATACATTAAATCATTAAATCAACACTTGATTCAATTATCCTGTCATATCGCATATAACCGGCTAGTATCCAATGTATCGGCTTATCGAATCAATCCTTGATTCGATAACTAGGTTATATCGCATACAACCATTCGACACATTCATCGCGAGAATGAAATACGGTATCACATACACGCATTATTCTCGGTCCCGCACATATCTCGTATGCGCTCCTATTTCGTTTTGCTTGAGCCAGGAAACCTCTGTGTAGGACTCTAAAGACCCGTCAATACGCCGGCAGCAGATGATGATCATATCAAACACCCACAAGCCGCAAGTGGTCTGCTAAACGTAACGGCCACCTGGGTATTGAGCGATCAGAAGATCGACGAGCAAGCCCGCTCACAATCCTGTGAATCCAACCAGTAACACTTACCGTACAGTCCGGTCTGTTCGTCTGATATGTCGCATATCTCGTCTATGGGTGGTAAATGTCAGACCCCGGTAGCTTGATAAGTCATGTCGACGTAAGGTCCATAACATTCGTGAAACTACTAATAAATTTTACCAGTATATCACTGCAACCCTGGCCAGGGATTTCCTGTTATGGCCAGTCGAGCATAGCGCAACATCAACCCCCAATACCGGGAGAGACGAATCCCCTCCTATCGCTCATTGCCTCCATGTGAATCGGGACTGTACCCAATAACCAACTGTTTGCACAACTCAGTAGAGCTGTGGTAGGGTGGAAATCAAAGCACAGTGGGAGACACACAAGACTCTATGACGATCTTGGGTCAACAGACTAAGCTGTACCAGTGTCACCAGAGAACTGCCATCTGACGTGAGGTATAATACCATCTGAGAGTTCTCGGCGAGTCCGTTCAGTGTACCCAGTCTCCACTGAGCACCCGCATACCATCTCTGATGTCATACACCAATGGATATGGGATCATCCATCGCCCATCGCATGGGTCGAAAAGATATACGCTAGTCTACTCTGGAATATTAATGCCCCGTCTCGATATTCCCACGACTAGGAACAATGAAGGATGTACTCATTGACTACCCAGGCCCCACTAGTATGATCTACTTCATAGTCCTGGAAGTCGAGTACACATCCTAAGGGCTTTATCAACATGTAATCAGAGAGACAGAAAGTATACATGTTAAGATAAAGTGCAACCAGATAGCGTACTATCATGTCGAGCAAGAAAGTCCTACCTATATATGTCCCAGCATCCACTACAATATACATCCAATGTACAGTAATGGCCTCGAGGGCATACATATAACTAACAAGAGTAAACAAGTCAAACCCCCCCTCTCTCTTCATTTAATGAGCATGGCTCAAGCCATGTTGCCCACACCCTTTCTCTCTCTCTTTCTCCCTCCAAGTCAACACAAAAGAAATTCAAATCCATTTCCATTTGTTTAAAGAAAAAAAACAATAACTCCAAAACACTTAATACAAATTTTAAAATTAGCTTAAGGAAAAAGGTTTAACCCACCATGGTTGCTAATCATGGTCTAACCCCATTTTAACCCTAGTTGTCATGCACAAGTGTGTGCAAGCCTAGAAAAAATCTAATAAAATACTCATTAAATAGGATAAAATATTTGAAAAACGATTTGGTAAACTTTTTATTCAAAACCATATATTAAAGTATAATTAGCCACTAAACACATCCTAAGGTGTTACACACCAGCGGTGGGCATGTTCGTGGGCACCTTAGACCCTCATGCAACTATTTCACAATTCATGATGTTCTTCAAACCGACCACGTTCCAATCTTTAATCGAAAAGCTAGCCCAGATGGACCAGATGGGTCATAGACCGTCTCCTCCGAAGCAGGAGCCGCGGAACGAAAAGGGTAAAGGGAAGGCGGCCTTCGTTGCGAATACCCAACAACAGCCCAATGCCCTAAAACTAACGGATCAACTGGAAGAGAGACGGCGATACTACAATGAGAAATGAAGCGTCCTTATTCGTTCCCTCGGGACAAAACGAAGAGACTATTCGAACTGGCAATGCGCAACAGACTCATCAATCTGCCATATCCTAAGCGACCACTGCAACCCGGCGAGGCTAATAGTCCCAATTATTGCCCTTACCACTAAACAGTAAGTCATCCAATCGAAGATTGCTTCATCTTTAAGGGATGGATCGAGGATCAGTACCAACAAGGCAAGTTTGCGCTGTCTGAGAAGTGGAAAGTAAGCCCACCACAACCGCATACTCCTAAGAAGACGGACACACCAGGGGCATCGTGCTCTTTTGTTCAAGAAGCTCCATGGGAGGTCGCTCTTTCTGCCAAAACCAAAAGAATGCTGAAAGATCTCCAGACATGCCCGGCGATCAGGTGGAAGAATCCGTTGGAACCTGAGATCATCGAGGGGATGCTGAACCCGCGCCCAACTCCAAATATTGGTGGTGATAGCCAAATCGTTCGCACCCAGCCGTCGAAGTCTTCGAAGAAGACCAAAAAACCCCATGAAGCCTGGTGACAAGCGCATGAACCTGCAAAAACAGATTGACGCGCTGGAAGAGTATAACCAGAAAGCGCGGACTCCAGTCACACTCCAAGAATTTCTCAGCTACGTCCTTGAGGACGGAGATGATGGAGAAGATTCGTCGGATGAATCTGAGGGTTACGTAGCAAGCTGCCATGTGATCTCTCACTCGTCGATAGACGATGAAGAAGCTCGTTGCACCGAGAAACTGGGGGCAAATACTAAACCGGGACTTCCAGGGCCATCAGACGAAATGGTCGGCACATTCCTAAACGAAGCTCTTCTGAAAAGTAAAGCTGATCGGGAGCGTGAGATGGCCATATTTGAAAAGGCCAAACGACGGCGACTCGACGGAAGGGTAGAAATGCTCCCTCCAGATCAAAGTACATCCGTCACAAATAAAAACAAGTTCAAGACGAGGAAAAGGTTCGCTAAAGCCATATCAATAGGAATAAAGTTGCCACCCTCCGAAGGAAACATTCTCAGCAAAGCAGAAATGCATCCTAGCTACTGCTTATATCATCGAAAGATTGCGCACCCCACCGAAGAGTGCAGCGATTTTAAAATATGGTGGCAGGGATATGTTGCTCACCGGAAACATTTTAAGTGAATGAAACGCAAAACTCATAGGGAACGAAGAAGTACGACAGAGGAGCTTAGAAGAACTACCGGCAACTGTCGCATGGTTAACGCCGGGGGATCGCAAGTTCTCACCTTCGGGAGCGACTCCGACGAAGAAATGACTCTTGGCCCTCCCTTCAAAGAATCCACTTCGGGAAAAGAGGAAGAATCGAAGACCTGTGAAAATATTCAGCTGCGTAATCGTACGCTGCCCGAAAATAATCTCGGACCCACGAATAGAAAAGATAAGGGAAAAGAAAAAGTCTCTGAGGATATTATTCTTGATGACCAAGCCGTTAAAGAGCTGGAAGCCAAGCACCCGCCAAAGAAAAACAAGGTGGAGTACAACGTTCTGGCACACTTGAGAAAGATACCCTCTGATTGGTTCGAAAGATTGTTTGTAGTGTAACCGCAATCAGAACGGTGTCGCGTGTAGCTAGACCGAGGTGAGTACGGGTCGTCCTCAGGGAAACGTTGAATCTTTACTCTTATTTTAGATGTGTTGAGAAAGAGAGGAGGGAGAAAGAATTTTGAAGAATGGGTTCTAGATCTACGTTAAGCAAGAATGGAAAAATATAGATTTAGATTATTTTAGGGATGTAGTTAATATAAGTGGAGGGCTTGTAGGGTTCGTTAGGATTTAGTAGTCATGGACGATTAATTAAAAGTTACCATTTTTATCCTTTAATAGATTTAAAGCTAGAACGACGGTGATGCGTGTAGATTAGGGTTTCTGGAGGGAAAAGGAATCCCACTCTTAACCCTTATCTCGACACGGAACTCCGTTCATATCTAGCCTTTGCCAAAACAATCATTAATCTAATCTCTAATCGCGGTCGGAACTAACAAAGAATTGTTAGCGCGCCCGATTAGGATGTTAATGATTCTTTTGATAAAGTTCATAAACTTTATAGGACTTAAAAAAGGTTTAGGGATGTTCATCATTCATTAGCCTACCCTAATCCTACGAACCCTAACAAGCTGAGAATTACTCGCGCATGTTGGGAGAAGAAGAGATGGAAAGAAAATGCATAATTAAACTACGAAGAAATAGAATAAGAAAAAGAACTACCTTTATTAATCAACAGTATTCATTACACTTTGATCCTTAAAAAATGATTACAAAGACTAGCATGCTTCTCGATCTCTTCCAAGGAGGTAGAAGAATAGTTGATGATCAGCCTGGATGCGTGAGCCGTCTTGGACTTCGTGATCTCATCGGCTTGATAATTTTTCCAAGAGGCTCTCGGTCTTTATTTATAGTCCCAAAGCCAGAAATTTAGCTTCCAAAATTGGAAGCTAACAGTATAGATTCACCCCCAAAATTTGCAAACCCTAAATCCCCTATTATGCCGCGGATCCGCGGCCAACAGGGGGGTTTGGCCGCGGATCCGCGGCCAAGGGTGGGGATCACTTCATCAATTTTTTACGGCTTCATCCTTGTGACATGTGGCAATATCTGGGACCTTTAGATCCTTGAAATCATCTCGTAGTTGCTGCCAGACTTAGTCTCCAAGTTTTGCTATCTTAATTAGGCAGGTTAGCTTTAACAACTTGATTTCCTTGATTTAAGACCTGAAAATTCTGCACAACAACTTAAATAAAATTTAGTAGACTTTGTTCTACTAGGATTAGGTCAATGATATTATTTGCATATATTTTCCTACCAAATGTTTATTATAATATATCAACACATGGAAAATAGTATTTTTACAGATAAACTCTCATATGTATGATATATTATAATAAAGACCTTTTTAATATAGAAATAGTAGGAAAAATGTAATAACAAATGTGTAGTTTTATCAACTGAACAAATACCCCCAAACTTATCTTTGATCGTCCCGAGCAAACTAGTTTATTAAAGAGAAGGAGAGAAAAGAAAGGAGAAAACTAAGCACACTTTCGTAGGCAAACACGATTGCACTGAGCACGTGCAACAAGCCGTTAAACCTCTAGGTGTCCCTAGTGGGAGGAGTGTTGTCTCCTGAGGGTTTTCAGCGGATTACACCCACAAAATCCTATAATAAAAGAGAGATGGTGAAATTTACATATAAAGATAAGAATCATAAAAGAAAGACTTTGAAAATTTAGAGTTTCCAACTACACTAGCTTTTCAGTTGTTATGAGCCCTATCTTAATAGTCATGAAAAGATGTTAGAAATCACATCATCCCTCAATAAAACATCGTCTTTATTTTTCATTCCTACCTTTCATCCAAATATCGATCATATACCCCTACGTGTGTGAATAGAACATCCCTACACTCGGAGAATTCAATTCAAGCTATCATACTCTTGTCCATCTGCCTCAGTACTTTTTAATTTGATGAATATTTAGATTTGCTCACACATTTTCATGCGACCGTTAATACTTCTTGAGGTACTAACCGACCGATTACTCATGTATTTGCTGATTAGGTGATAATATTTTCCTCGTCCTGCACCACCTAAGGCTTAGCAGTGACTCCCAGACCAGTTGGCCTTAGGGCACTAGGTGAAGAGGCACCATCGCTATATTTTTTTATTGCTGCCTTAGCGATAACAAAACCAGTGTTCATTTTTTCTTTTCACCATTTTTATATTTTCTTCATTTATTATTTCTTCATACTTTGGCTTTTAGACAAGAGCATTTCAAGGTATCCTCTACTATCCCGAGTTTCAAGACGTGTGTAAGTGCATATAGTAGGGTATCAACATTCAAATGTTTGGCTTCCAGAATAAGGACTATTTTTCAGACTTATTTTTATCCTCAGATTAGTGACTTCTTTCATCTTACTAACCCTTGGGATAACAGCTCATAACTACTTATTACTAGTTCGTTTAAGAAAACTTCTAATTTTCTTGGTTTTCTTAAACTATTCCTATCTTTTGGATGTAATTTTTCACTTTCTATTCTTTTATTATCAAAAAAAAAAAATTCTAAAAATGTTGTGCTTATGCAAAATATGATGCAAATTGATGTGTAAATAAGCACAAACCTCCCCCAAACTTATTTTCAACAGTGTCCTTACTGTTGCTATCTGCTGGATCACAAAAACCTGTAAGCTTGGGAGGACATTATTAATGGGGGAAAAAATATATGAAAGTAAAATCCTCCCCCAAACTTATTTTTGGCTCACAATTTTGTAAAAATCATTTTCTTTCTAGAGCCAAAATATACCCCCCTAAACTTGAGTTAAACAATGTTAATCTATTAAAATCACACGAGGGTGGTAAGGTTATTGGTCAATGCCAAGCTTTGCAAAGACCGAAGGTCAACACCAACCATTCAAAAATTTTATCGATGAATCACCAAGGTTGGTGGAAAAACATGTCACCTTTCAACGTGAAGAAGTGGGGAGGTGATAAGAGGTGTAATAGAAAAGGATTACGTCTCAATTTGGAGAGACGACACAGTGATAGTAATGATGGATTACTCGCATTATCATGATTGTCCAAAAGAAGGGGTGGAGGTCCAATTTCTTCATCTTGGAGTTGATTCATCTCAACACCCGTGTCTTGTAAAAATGCGAGTTCATCAGCGAAAATTTCCTCAAAGCTTTCATCGATACCCCGAAAAATAATGTCATCAGAAAAAATGGGGTGATCGTCAGACTCTATAAAAAGTTCCTTATCAGTATTAGATGTTGACCCGGACAACTCGGTGGAAGAGTTCCTGTCAAGCAACAACATATGAAAAGAGTCAGAATTATGAGGTTGATCATATTCGCTGCTATCGACATCCATTAATTCGACAGAACACACATGAGCATAGGGTTTGGAGGGTTCACTTCCCAACTTGTAGATGTTAAGCTCAATTGACTTCTTTCTAAAGGATAGGGTCATAGAGCCGTTTCTACAATTGATTATTGCGTTGGAAGTGGCCAAAAAGGGTCGACCGAGTATCACCGGGATTTGATTGCGTGGGTTTGCCACAGGTTGTGTATCAATAACGATAAAGTCCACAGGAAATATGAATTCCCCGACTTTAATTAACACATCCTCTAGCTCACCCCTAGGTTGGTTGATAGATCGGTCGGCCATCTGAAGAGTGCAATGCGCAGGTTTTAACTCTCCGATCCCTAATTGCTCATAAACAGAATACGGAAGCAAGTTAACACAAGCTCCTAAATCGAGTAGAGCACGATTGATATTTTTACCACCAATAGAAATTGAAATTGTAGGACTTTCGGGGTTCTTTCGTTTCTTGGGTAGTTGTTGTGTAAAAGCTGTGCTCACATTACTCGTAAGGAAAACTTTTTTAGGTACTTGAACTTTTCTCTTCCTAGTGCACAAGTCCTTTAGGATTTTCGCATATGACGGAACTTGTTGAATAGCATCTAGGAGAGGAATGTTTATGTTAACTTGCTTAAAAATTTCCACAATCTTCTCCATTTGTGGACTTGGTCTGTTGCCCCTTAACCTGTTTGGATAAGGTGCTTGATCAATAAGTTTTGGGTCCAACGTTTGTGGAGAAGACTGTGGGGATGGATTCGATCCCAAAATTGGAGTGGGAATCGACTTAGATAGATTCGGCGAAATGTTTGAGCCTTGGGGAAAACGGAGAATAGGCTCGGGTGAAGGTGGGAGATTAGATGAATTAGGGGAAGAAGAAGAAGCTTGGGTATCATTGGTGTCACTATCATCACATTGCTCACCCACTCGGTTATTCAGCACTTTTTCCGATCTCAACGTGGTAACAACACTCACATTATGACTTTGTGAGTGGCCAGGATTAGGTATGGGTTGAGATGGGAGTTTCCCTTTCTCTCTCGCGCTCATTGCGGCGTTTAACTGTGTGATTTGGTTTTCTATTGATTTAATACTCTCATCATGGGAGGCAGAGTTTTTCGTTATGGTATCAATAGAAGATTTCATCTCAACCGACAATTGCATGGATTGTTTCATGAACATATCCAAAGTTTGTGCAAGTGAGTTGTCAGTACCGGCCACTTGTGGTGTAGAAATGTTTGCCGGATTTTGGAAAATCTGTGACTGAAAGGGGGGCTGATTCTGTGGTTGTGGTTGCTGTGGAGGAGGTCATTGATAATTGCTTTGTTGGTTTTGATTCCAAGCAAAGTTAGGATGATTCCTCCATCCTTGATTGTACGTGGAAGAATAAGGGTCGTTTCTAGGCCGCTGCTGAAAAGCAGCATTAGTTTGCTCGTGACCTTGAAACGGTGCATTCATAGGACATCTACCGTTAAGTGTGAAGGATCCGAACAGCAACCACAGACGGACTTAAGAAGCGTGACCTGATTTAGGGAGAATGATGAGAATCTGTTCTCAATAGCGTCGAGTTTCTTCTGTATCACTGCCATTTCGGCTTTTACTGCGATAGAAACATCGAGATGGTGAACACCTCCCCTAGATGAAGGTGGTGTTACGCTTTCCCACTGCAAAGTGTGTTCAGCGAGTTCTTCCAGATACTTCCAAGCTTCACCGTCATCTTTAAACATGAAATTGTATTGACACATTGTTTCAAGCATCTGCTTTGTCGCTGGATTAATGCCCTCATATATAATCCGACATAAATCCCATTTATTAATTCCATGATGAGGACATTGGACAAGCAAATCCTTGAAACGTTCAAAGCACTTCCAAAATGGTTCGTTGGGAAGCTGGGTGAACTGGTTGATCTCGCTTCTAACACGAGCAGTCTTATGGTTTGGGTAAAACTTCTTAAGAAATGCTATTACGAATTCATCCCAATTAGTGATAGAGTGTGCGGCAGTATTGTAAAGCCGTTTTTCTGCCAAGTCGCACAATGTGAATGGGAGAAGACGTAAGCGCATAGCATCTAAAGTCAATTGTGAAGTACCCATCATTGCGCATACGTTTTCGAATTTGGTATTGAAAACGTATGCGTCTTCCGATTCAAGCCCGTGAAATTTGGGCAGCAGATTGATGTAGTGGGGTTTAATTTCGAAATTATCCCCGTTAGGTGGTGGAAGAGATAGACAAGTGGGAAGAGGACCTCGGATAGGATAGCATCTCTCTTGGAGAGAGATGCGCGGTGGATTCTGCGCACCTACGGGCGGTGGCAGCGTGGTGTTATAATCTGATGGAGTACCGTCCATCTCGGTCGTGGTGTGTGGTGGGGGAAAAGAAGATGAAGAAGTACCGACTTCGGCGTCGATAGCAGGAACGCGGACAAGACGGGCACTAGGACCCCATGTCCAGCCGAGCATGCACTAAGAGAGTTTAGTGCAAGTGGCAGCGTGTGTATGATTTAAAATTGGCTTGTTTTAAAAAAAGTGGGACTCAAGACAAATCTCCCTAAGATGCACAAGCAACCCTAGAACTAAGGTCTCCTAGGTCCAGTCTCTAGACCGCTCCTAGACATCCAAAGGACAAGCCGCAGGATAAATCCTCTACCGCCTCTTTACTACTCTTGTAGCCAGGTAAGTGCCAGGTGAGTGGGAGGCTCCCCACTACGAAAGTAGTGGTCCTAATTAAGTAACTACTCGCCTTGGACATACTTGCCTAGGCACTACAAAAGTAATGCGGATAAGCGATAGATTACCCACGACCTTCCTCTGTCCTTAATAAGCGCGACAGTCCTTAGAGTCTGGTCTAGATATTTTTAAATTAATGTAGGGTTGATGCGGATGCTTGGTTTGTGATTTGTGGGGCTTAGGAAGGGTGATGAAATCCCCACCTAATCTTGATTTGGTCTTTGCCCCTTAAAGTCCGTATTAAAATATGCAAAACAAAACCAATCACAAAACTTTTGCAAAAAGATTTTTGAGCGGCGCTATTTTGCAAAGAATCCTGCAGAAAATAGATTTTATTGGATTTGAGAGGAGAGAGAAGGAGTTGAGAAAGATACCAGAAAAGACTGAAACCCTAAATCTCCTGTTTCCACATGTCCGTGACTCCAGATCTCCTTGCAAAAATTCATGCACAAATCGTTAAATATGCAATTTGCAGTTTTGTTTTAATAATGATATGAATCATCTAAGAATTCAACACAAATAGTAAGAATTAAAAATTACGCACGTATCCCCGGCAACGGCGCCATTTGATTGGTTCGAAAGAGTGTTTGTAGTGTAACCGCAATCAGAACGGTGTCGTGTGTAGCTAGACCGAGGTGAGTACGGGTCGTCCTCAGGGAAACGTTGAATCTTTACTCTTACTTTAGATGTATTGAGAAAGAGAGGAGGGAGAAAGAATTTTGATGAATGGTTTCTAGATCTACGTTAAGCAAGAATGCAAAAATATAGATCTAGATTATTTTAGGGATGTAGTTAATATAAGAGGAGGGCTTGTAGAGTTCGTTAGGATTTAGTAGTCATGGATGATTAATTAAAAGTTACCCTTTTTATCCTTTAATAGATTTAAAACTAGAACGACGGTGATGCGTCTAGATTAGGGTTTCTGGAGGGAAAAGGAATCCCACTCTTAACCCTTATCTCGACACGGAACTCCGTTCATATCTAGCCTTTACCAAAATAATCATTAATCTAATCTCTAATCGCGGTCGGAACTAACAAAGAATTGTTAGCGCGCCCGATTAGCATATTAATGATTCTTTTGATAAATTTCGTAAACTTTATAGGACTTAAAAAGGGTTTAGGGATGTTCATCATCCATTAGCCTACTCTAATCCTACGAACCCTAACAAGCGGAGAATTACTCGCGCATGTTGGGAGAAGAAAAGATGGAAAGAAAATGCATAATTAAACTACGAAGAAATAGAATAAGAAAAAGAACTACCTTTATTAATCAATAATATTCATTACACTTTGATCCTTAGAAAATGATTACAAAGACTAGCTTGCTTCTCGATCTCTTCCAAGGAGGTAGACGAACAGTTGATGATCAGCCTGGATGCGTGAGCCGTCTTGGACTTCGTGATCTCATCGGCTTGATGATTTTTCCAAGAGGCTCTCGGTCTTTATTTATAGTCCCAAAGCCAGAAATTTAGCTTCCAAAATTGGAAGCTAACAGTATAGATTCACCCCCAAAATTTGCAAACCCTAACTCCCCTATCATGCCGCGGATCCGCGGCCAACAGGGGGGTTTGGCCGCGGATCCGCGGCCAAGGGTGGGGATCACTTCATCAATTTTTTAGGGCTTCATCCTTGTGACATGTGGCAATATCTGGGACCTTTAGATCCTTGAAATCTTCTCATCGTTGCTGCCAGAATCGGTCTCCAAGTTTTTCTATCTTAATTAGGCAGGTTAGCTTTAACAACTTGATTTCCTTGATTTAAGACCTGAAAATTCTGCACAACAACTTAAATAATATTTAGTAGACTTTGTTCTACTGGAATTAGGTCAATGATATTATTTGCATACATTTTCCTACCAAATGCTTATTATAATATATCAACACATCGAAAATAGTATTTTTTACAGATAAACCCTCATATGTATGATATATTATAATAAAGACCTTTTAATATAGAAATAGTAAGAAAAATGTAATAACAAATGTGCAGTTTTATCAACTGAACACCCTCGCAGCCCAGCATTCTCGACGCTCTTATGCTATCCAAAGAGGCGAGAGATTCATTGATCAAGGCGCTACAAGAGCCAGAGCAATTCAAAGCGTTCCTCGCCGAAGAAAAGATGAAGGACGAGCTGGAAGAAGTGCACACAGCCGATATCACCTTCGACGATGAAGATCTCCTCTTTGGGATGTGCGAGCACAACCGCCCCCTTTATATCTCCGGATAATGTCATGATGTAAAGATAGGCAAAATCCCGGTCGACAATGGGTCTTCCGTCAATCTCCTCAACGTACGAGTGTTGAAGGAAATCCGCATGAGTGTTCAGCACCTCGCTCGTGATAAAATCACAATCTCCGGTTTCGACTCCCTGTCATCACGGATCCTCGGGTCTGTGATACTGACGCTGCGCTTCGGGCTACTTGTCACGGATATTAAATTTCACGTCATTGACGCCAAGACATGCTACAATGCTTTGCTCGGCAGGCCTTGGTTACACGAGTACAACATTATCCCTTTTACACAACATCAGTGTATGAAGTATTTCAAGGATGGTCTCGAGTACACTATGACGGGGGAGTTGAACCTATTCTCCGTGAACGAAGTCCGAAAGTACGAAGATGCAAAATACTTCTTAGCAGATTTTGAGGATACGGGAAGATGTCACAAACCGA
Organism: Agapanthus africanus; assembly: GCA_030015575.1. Taxonomy (NCBI): domain Eukaryota; kingdom Viridiplantae; phylum Streptophyta; class Magnoliopsida; order Asparagales; family Amaryllidaceae; genus Agapanthus; species Agapanthus africanus. Next base: position 225,480,443 of record JASDDO010000006.1, on the reverse strand, counting down.
TGAACAAAGCTATCACCACTATTCCGGTCTTCGGGAGTGATACCGAGGAGGAAAAAGAGATAGTTTATTCAGGTCCGCCCCAACGCAACAACCCGGGACCGTCCGCCCCTACGTTGATCTTCTGCAGCGACTCGGAAGATGAAGTTAACGCTATATTTTCCGCTCGGCCGTCTACACAAGCCTTCGCTGGCGATAATCAGAGTTTGAAAATTACCATGGTTCCACAAGAACATTACAAAGATCTCGATGCACTTGAAGCTTATAGTGTGCAAGAACTGCAAACATTTTACGTCCCTCCCTGGCGAAAAGGTGAAGAGGCAACCCTATTCTACCGATCTGGGGAAACTAAAGTGGATAAAGAAATCTGACACGACGCCGATTCTATGCTCGACAGGCTCCAGCCCATCCGTCTGCCTAGATATTACACGGAAGGCTTGAAAAGGCTATTGAAGCGCCAAGGGGTACCCTTCAGACAGACTACTCGACAAGATCGATTCTACAATAGGATTTGGGACATCTCCGGGACTCAGCACAAGTTGCCCAACGGGAGAATGGAAACGACCGGGCTTGGATATGTTCAAACCAAAAAACGAGAACGAGTCCATGGCAGCTACGTCATACATGACTTCGATGAAGAAAGAGACGCCCTGTTAAGAAGACGCTGACCCTGAACTAAAACGAGATCTTGCCATCAAAATGCCGAATCCGTCGTTTGAAGAACGGATGGACAAGATAATAAGGGAAGCGGGTCAAAAGGTCCGACACGACCATAACCGCGAAATTGCCATTTACGAGAATGCCAGGACGCAGCACCTCCTTCAACAGGCCGCGGAGAATGACAATGCTCCTCATCGCCAGCCCGTCATACAAAAGACCCGGCGCAGAGGCAAAAATAAACCAATGAACGGAAAAAACGTTCGACAGCAGCCCAGCGAGTCCAAGAAGCCACGCGAGCAAGAGTCAAGCGGCCGGGATCCGTCCCTTATAAAGAAGATGGGTCGGGAATATTCTTTTCCTTAAGACAAGACAAAGAAGATATTCGATCTCGTCGTAAAGCATCAGATGATGACACTCCCGGAGTCCAAGCACCCCGAGCAAGCAGGCGAAGTCTCTCACCCGAACTATTGCTCCTATCATAAGGCAATAGGACATCCTCTTGAAGACCGCTTCATATTTAAAGACTGGGTAGAAGACCAGTATCAGCAAGGCAGGTTCGCTCTATTCAGTAGCCGGAGGGTAATTCCGCCGCAGAAGCACGAACCAAAAGCCGTGCATACAGCAAGAGTAGAACCAGATCAACATCGGTCTTGGAAGCGAGCTCGTACCTATCATATGATAACGCAATCAAAAGGAGAGCCCGAGAATATGGATGACCTCCCCTGGTGCTTCGAAAACAATGATGCCGAGATGATCTCTGAGTTTCCACCGGCGACAAAAGAGCTGGAAGATGGAATACATACTACTGTAGAAACCTCAAGAAAATTGATTTAGGCACAGCAAGTGACCCGCGACCGATATTCGTCAGTGAGCTGCTGTCTAAAGAAAGGGTGGCTATGCTAAAAGAAGTGCTCATGCAGCATAAAGATTGCTTCTCATGGAACTATTCCGAGATGCCAGGATTAGATCCAGAGATTGTTGTGCATAAAATTGGCAATATCTCCGGACGCCAAGCCAATCAAACAAGCACCAAGAAGAATGCGGTTCGAGCTTGAGATGAGCGTCAACGCCGAGGTTCAGAAGCTAATTGACTCTAGCTTCATCCAAGAGGTTCAGTACCCTGACTGGATTGCCAACATCGTCCCTGTGATGAAGAAAAATGGGACAGTGCGCATATGCATGGACTTTCGGGATCTCAATAAAGCCTGTCCAAAGGACGACTTCCCAGTACCAGTCACTGAGCTGATGATAGTTAACACATCCACTCATGAAGTCTTCTCCTTCATGGACGGATCGTCATGACACAATCAGATAAAGATGCATCTCGAGGACTAGAAGCACACCGCTTTCCGGACCCCTTTGGGTGTATTCTGCTACAAGGTGATGCCTTTCGGTCTAAAGAACGCCGGTGCCACCTATCAGAGGGCCATGACGAAGATTTTTGATGACCTCATACATGAAATCGTCGAATGTTATATCGACGACCTCGTAATTAAAAGCAAATCATACGAGGAACATCTAGAGCATCTGAAGATCGTATTTCAACGCCTTCGGCAATACAACTTGAAGATGAACCCTCTCAAATGCGCATTTAGAGTTTCCTCGGTCAAGTTCCTAGGATTCATCGTCTGACACCGATGCATCGAGATAGATCCGTCAAAGATCAAGGCGATTATGAAAATGCCCCCGCTAAGGACTCTCAATCAATTGCGGTCTCTCCATGGGAAGCGCGCGTATATCCGGCGATTTATAGCCAATCTCTCAGGAAAGTGTCGTCCTTATAGTCACCTGATGAAGAAGGGAACCCCTTTCGTCTGGGATCGCAAAATCCAAAGTGTGCTGGACGAAATCAAGCAGTAACTTCAGAATCCGCCAGTACTGACCGCTCCGGTCAAGGGAAAGCCTCTCATTCGTCATACAACAGCCCTCGAAGGTTCTTTAGGCGCGCTATGGGAACAAGAGAACGACCAAGGGAAGGAGAGAGCCCTCTACTACTTGAGTCGATTTCTATTGGGGGCAGAAAGAAACTACTCCCCCATCGAAAAACACTGCCTGGCGTTGATCTTTGCAATAACGAAGCTCAGACACTATGCGTTGGCACATGAGGTCTATCTCATATCAAAAGTGGATCCTCTCAAATACTTGATGTCGAAGGCCATATTAACAGGACGACTTGCTAAATGGGCCCTGTTCTTTATGGAGTTCCCGATAATTTATCGACCTCTTAAGGCAGTGAAAGACCAGGCCATCGCCGACTTCCTCGTTGAGAATCCGATACCTGCCGATTCTCCTTTGAATTGCTACTGCCAGACGAACATGCGTTTGACACGATCGACGGGGATGATGCCCGGTGGGAACTCTATTTTGATGGGGCGTCTTCCATGAAGAAGCGTAAACAAAGCAACCTTATAATCAAATCGTGGGCAGGCCTCATCTTCGTAACTCCACAAGGAGAGATAATGCGCTTTGCCTTCTCCTTGACAGAGCCGAGGAAAAATAATGAAGCCGAATATGAAGCTTTGATAGCAGGTCTCGAGATCTCCATCGACATGGAAATTGGAAACCTCGTCATATACGGAGACTCCCAACTGGTCGTTAGTCAAGTAAACGGCGACTATCAAACGTGTAAGCCAAGGTTAGTAAAGTACGGCGAGAAAGTACAGTAGCTGCTGACTCAAATTCCTTCCTACACCTTGGAAAGAATAACGCGTGCGGAAAATAGCAAGGCGGATGTATTAGCCAAGCTCGCTAAGGAAATGGCTAACGAGAACCTCGATGACGTGAGGATCATTGTACAAAGCCGTTGGGTTCTTGCACCGGCAGAAATATCTCTGGAGTCGTCCGAAGAAAAGGGAGCGACCGAGCAAATGGCTCTGCAAGTAAAAGACCAAGAAAAGGTTGAGGATTGGAGAGAAGTCTTTGTAGACTACTTCAAATCCCGTCGAGCGCCTGAAAATGCATCCTCAAAACATCAGCTCATGAAGAGAACCCTATCTTTCGCCTTCGTCAATGATACTCAGTACAAGAGGTCATTTGATTCTCTGTGGATAAGATGCCTGGACCTGAAGAGGCAAAAAGAGTCGTCCAAGAAACTCACGACGGACTCTGCGGTTCTCACCAAGCCGGGCCAAAGATGAAGCTGAAGATGAAAAGGATGGGCTACTATTGGCCCACGATGATCCAGGACTGCCTCGAACATGCGAAGCAATGCCACTCGTGCTAGATTCACGGGGACTTTATCCATCAGCATCCGAATCCACTACATCCAACGGTGGCTAGCTGGCCGTTCGAAATGTGGGGAACCGACATAATCGGCCCTATCGAGCCAGCATCGTCCAGAGGACATCAATTCATTCTGGTGACAACTGATTACTTCTCCAAATAGGCAGAAGCAGTACCGCTGAGGGAAGTGAGGATGGAGAATATCCTTCATTTCTTCAAGATACACGTCATTTATCGGTTTGGAACTCCGAGACGGATCATCTCCGATAATGGGCCGGCCTACAGAAGCCACAAAATCAGCCGGTTCGCGCAGCAGCATAACATAGACTGGAGATACTCCTCAGTCTATAATCCCCGATCTAACGGTCTAGCTGAGGCTTTCAACAAGACTTTGATGAAGATCGTGAAAAAGACGGTGTCTCGAAATAAGAAGGACTGTCATGAGAGACTGCATGAAGCTCTCTGGGCGTATCGAACTATGTTCAAAACGGCCACGAACACAACGTCATATGCATTGGTATTCGGTATAGAGGCGGTACTCCCTCTCGAGATAGAGCTACCCTCCTTACGAGTGGCAGTTCATTACGAGCTAACGGATGAAGAGAGTGCTCACCTTCGGCTTGAGGAGCTCGATGCCCTTGATGAAACCCGGCTCATAGCGCAACAAAATCTGGAAGCTTATAAAGAAAAGATAACGCGCTCATACGAAAGATTGACTAGGCCGAGGACATTCCGCCAAGGCGAACTCGTGCTAGTGGTCAAAAGACCTATGATCCCTAATCGTGCCAAATGGGAGAAATTCGAGCCGAACTATGAAGGCCCGTATATCATAGACAAGGTCTACCAGGGTGGGGCCTATCTACTCATGGACATGCATGGTGAAAGACCTTTCAGGCCAATAAACGGTCGCTTCCTGAAGAAGTACTACGCTTGACGAGTCACGGCCTAGGTCAATGATAGATGACGACGACTATGTCCGCTCGCTATCTTCCTAAGCCCAAACTCTATAAGTAGTAGCCGAACAACAGACTGAAACGTCCTTAAACTAAACACGGACCGAAAGGTCCTTAAACTAACAACGGACCGAAACGTCCTTAAACTAACCACGGACCGAAACGTCCTTCAACTAACAATGTACTACTATGTCCTAAAACTAGCTGTTGACCGAGACATCGATAAATGACTTTGGATTACAGCATCCCAAGGCCGATAAAAAAAGAAAAAAAAGAAAAGAAGGATAAAAGAATAAAAAAAAAAGAAGAAGAAAAAACGGTATGTCCATAAGCAAAATAGGCACGGATGAAAACCCGAAAGGGCTCCGTGAGTAAAAACAGCAGGGCTACCGGGGAGTTTTTTTGAAAACCCGAAGGGGCGCAACCTCGTTAAAAGACACTTGCAAGGTCCTCTCGACCTTGTGAGGAGAAACCACCTGCGTGAGATCCTTACGACTCACAAGGGAGAAACACACTTGGGGATCCCCACGATTCCTAAGGAGAAATTACACTTGCGAGATCCTCACGACTCGTAAGGAGAACCTTCTTATGGGACCCTCACGGCTCATAAGATTCAAAAGTCTTAAGTTACAGGGATCTGAACCTGTTCTTAAGCGGCTACCACAATCTCTAATACTGCCCTACAAGCGGCTCAATGCTGACCCTTGTATATAATCCACGGGTGTGAATAAGCATTTCCCTAACAAATTCCCATCCGTGACTAGGGATATGTCTACACGGTGAACACCCCTTGTAAGCCCTCTCGACTTATAAGGAGAAAGCACTCTTGTAAGATCCTTACGACTTATAAGAGATCATGCACTTAGGAATCCTCACGATTCCCAGGAAGAAAATGCATCTACGAGATCCTCACAACTTGTAGGGAGAAATACCTTTGTGGGACCCTTACGGCTCATGAAGTCAAAAGCCTTAGTCGACAGGATCTTAACCATGTTTACTAAGCCACCTTTGTCCGACATCGACAGAGGCAAATGATGATTCGCTTCTGGCCATATCCCAGTTGTAGTGGCACTGACGTCGAAATCGGTGTCTAATTCCAAGCTTGCGGCGCAATAAAAAAGCTAGCAAACCACACATGCATACGAAATAGCCGAAATGATGGGGCAACTTGCAAACAAAATCAGCAAGTAAAAATATATGCATGCAAAATAGCCGAAATGATTGGTCAACTCGCAATAAAAAGCAGCGAGTAAAAATAAAACAAATAGCCGAAATGATTGGGCACCGTGAAAAATAGCCGAAATGATTGGGCAATCGCGACCTTCGCGATATAAAAGCTGAAATGATAGAGCATCGCGGAAAGAAATAAAAAAAATGTAAAAAATGAATGAAATTTACACCCTATAGGTGATATCACATCAATCTCTGTATACAATCCAGGGGCGCAAACAAAGAGGGAATCACACCTTTCCTCCCCAGGCCTCATCAGAAGAAGAAGCCGAATCTCGACGGTTCACAAATAGCCTGGAGATCATCTTAACATCCGTATCATTATAACAGACACAACATAAAGCAAAGCGGAACCGTGGCAACTCCCAGTTCCATGACTCGGTGGTGCACAGATGACCGAGAGTCAAACCCCGACTCCGTGAAATGCGGGTAAAGTCAACCCTTCCTGGTCACGTGGAACGCGGCTTATGTCAATCCTGACCCAGTGGGAAACGTCCAGAGCGGATCATGGTCCTCGCAGAGCACGGCAATGACCCCGTGTGAATCATCCAGAGTGGAGCCTAGTCCTCGCAGAACACGGCAATGACCCCGTGGGAAGCATCCAGAGAAAAATTCTTGGTTACATGGAACACATATTATGTCAATCCTGACCCCGTGGGAAACGTACAGAGCGGATCCTGGTCCTCGCAGAGCACGGCAACGACCCCATGTGAAGCATCCAGAGTGGAGCCTGGTCCTCGCAGAACACGGCAATGACCCCGTAGGAAGCATCCAGAGCAAAATTCTTAGTTACGTGGTACGCGACTTATGTCAATCCTGACCCCGTCGGAAACGTCCAAAGCGGATCTTGGACCTCACAGAGCACGGAAATGACCCTGTGTGAAGCATCCAGAGCGGAGCCTTGTCCTCGCAGAACACGGCAATGACCCCGTGGGAAGCATCCAGAGAAAAATTCCTGGTTACGTGGAACGCGGCTTATGTCAATCCTGACCCCGTGGGAAACATCCAGAGCGGATCCTGGTCCACGCAGAGCATGGAAACGACCACGTGTAAAGCATCCAAAGCGGAGCCTGCTCCTCGCAGAACACGGCAATGACCCCCGTGGGAAGCATCCAGAGCAAAATTCCTGGTTACGTGGAATGCGGCTTATGTCAATCCTGACCCCGTGGGAAACGTCCAGAGCGGATCCTGGTCCTCGCAGAGCACGACAACAACCCCGTGTGAAGCATCCAGAGTGGAGCCTGGTCCCACAGAACACGGCAATGACCCCATGGGAAGCATCCAGAGCAAAATTCCTGGTTACGTAGAACGCGGCTTATGTCAATCCTGACCCCGTGGGAAACATCCAGAGCGGATCCTGGTCCTCCCAGAGCACGGCAACGACCCCGTGTGAAGCATCCAGAGCGGAGCCTGGTCCTCGCAGAACACGGCAATGACCCCGTGGGAAGCATCCAGAGCAAAATTCATGGTTACGTGGAATGCAGATTATGTTAATCCTGAACCCGTGGGAAACGTCCAGAGCGGATCTTGGTCCTCACAGAGCACGGCAACGACCCCGTGTGAAGCATCTAGAGCGGAGCCTGATTCTCGCAGAACACGGCAATGACCCCGTGGGCAGCATCCAGGGCAAAATTCCTGGTTACGTGGAACATGGATTATGTCAAACTTGACCCCGTGTGAAGCATTCAGAGCGGAGCCTGGTCCTCGCAGAACACGGCAATGACCCCGTGGGAAGCATCCAGAGAAACTCCTGACTCCATGAAATGCAGATAATGGTAACCTCACCCATCACTTACGGGTCCTCACGACTCGTAAGGGAGCAAATTCTCTTGTGAGATCCTTACGACTTTCAAGAGAAAACACACTTAGGAATCCTCACGATTCTTAAGGTTGCACCTACGGGATCCTCTCGACCGGTAGGGAGAAAATTCTTTATGAGACCCTCACGGCTCATAAAGTTGAAAAGTCTTAGGAGGCAGATCTTAACCCTGAATCCTAAGCCATCGTTGTCCTGCAAAGAAATCGAGATTGACCATCTACAGAATACATTTAATAAAAGGGACATACCATCGTGAAGAAAAATATGTCTTTTATTCATGAATCAAAATGAATACAAAGTACAATTCGTGAAAGAACAAAAAAAATACACTCTCATTCAGGAGTATGTACAAAGCAAGAATGGAAAAATATATATACAATTCTTCAAGTCGACGGGCGATTTAATAGATTAGCCTGTTCGTCCCTCTTTCGCTGGGCCTCGCCTTCATAGTTCAGTATCGTCAAGAGACGGGCCTTCGCTTGAGCCAGTTGGGCCTGGTATGAGGCGAGCCGACCTTCAAGCTCTTTTTCAGTAGCCCTATGGGCCTCAACCATTTCACGAGTGAACACGGCGACATTATCAATGGATACCACCTCCTTGATGGCTTCTTGAAGCACTCGCCAAAGTTCATACGCTTTATTAGCCTTGGCCATAAGGCTGGCTTGAAGCTCCCTCAGCGATTTAGAAGCCAGCTCCATCTCCGAAAACTTGTGGCCGAGCCTCTTTTCACATGATATCATATTCGCCGCACACCGCTCAATTAGACCCCGTAAGCTCGCCTTCGCAGCCACAACTTCCAAAGAAAGGCGTGTACATTCAAGCACATGCAAGCAAGCCTCCACCTGTTGACAAAACTCAACCCAGGCTTGCACCACTGTTTCACTATGATAGGTGGCAAGAAAGGGAAGAGAGCCGTTAGCTTCAGCAGCAAATGCTTCGGCCGTGATTAGACTGCTGGCGTGAAGTTCCTCAATTAGGGATGACAGGGAATCGAGGCTTAACATGGCCATCCGTTCCGAGGCACACAGAGCATAGGGGCCGGGTGGCATGGCGATGCGAGACTCCAGCACGGTGAGAACTGGCAGAGCTGTTCAGATTTATAAACAGTCAGCTAAACGTGTAAGCAAAAGAACAATAGGAACAATGTTGGGACTTTACTTATCCACAGTCATGCAAGAGGGATCTGAAGGCTCCCTAGGCCCTTCAAGAATCTCAACCTCGTCGTCGGCCTCCAGAACTATAAAAGACATCAATGTTATTTTATGAAATAGTAATAATGCTGTGAAAAGAGGGTAAACAACACTAACCTTGCCCGGAAAAGAGGACGATGCGCTGAGGAGATATCGCTTGCGGAGCAGCCATCTCCAACAAGCGCTGAAAAGACTGCCTGGGAGACAGATCAGCAATAGATGCTGCCAACCCGTGCAATTCTGAAAAGACAGAAGGGTTCAGATAATGGAAAGATTACTAATTTAAAATATAGAATGCTACCTTCGATGCTCCTCCCATTCTGAGATGGAGGGATAGCAGCTTCAGCGGCCTCCTCCGTAACCGCGGGCACATCATCGGGGACGCGGACTAGTATAGCGGCTTCTGAGCGAGGAGCAGCGGCTGCCACTGCATGCTCCAACGAAAGGATGGTATCCTTGACTACCTGTACCTTAGTCTCTGGGTCGCCCTCAGGAAGATCCATTGGAGCGGCGACCGACAAAGATGCCTCCCCCGAGGGAGCAAGTGCTTTGGGAGCGGGAACCACCGAGGGAGACTCTATCACAAGAGCAATAGTTGCATCGACCCCCTCCACACTGATTTGTGTTTCACTGGGGATATCAACAGAATCTACGGTCAAAGCGTGACTCAGAGCCTCCGTCACCGCCGAAGTCCCTGCAAAGTTTGTACAAGGATAAGGATACATATATATGTATGCAAGAAATATGAAATATTACAAAGAAGTACAGGAACATACCGATGCGTAAGGGAGCTTCTAGTATGGCTTGTTCAAGCCGACGCTCCTTCCTAAGGAAGTGTGCTCGCCGAGGTCCGAGGGTGGACTCGTGGCCACCGGTCCACAGTGAAAGAGCGTCCTCGGCTCGGCCGAAACAGCCTGTTTAAGGGCCCTTTCACCCCATTCTTCCAAAGGGCCTATGAATCGTCGCTGTATCCACGGAGGGACTTCATAAAAGATGACGGCACGGTAGGGCTTCTTCGGAATCCTTACATCCTCCGATTCATCTTGCGAACGTCTTATAGCCTCAGCCAATTGTGCGGCTTCCTCGGCAGATGAGCTTGGGAAAAGTAGGCCACCATCCGATTCTTGCATAGCCAACGGTTCATCCTGAAGAATAGGCCCAGACTCTACTAAAGAGTCGAATAGATTGGTAGCCGTCTTCCTCCGCCTCTTGGACCCAGAGCCAACCGCCGAAGATGATCGTTTCCTTCCCCGTAGAACTTTGGCACGGCGTTGACCCACTTCACATTCAATGTCTTCGCTTGGCGGTGCTACCGAGGACGACACGGCCATTTTCGATGCCGCGGATGATGATACTGTTGGAGATAGTGCCCTCATAGTCAATTATTGGATCACAGGTACGTGATTGCAATGATTGCGGAGGACCTATACCGGTAGGACAGTCTTACTCAAGATGATAGTATGCTATCTGGTTTGCCTTTATCAGTCGTGTACATGATTAGGTGACTGATTACATGTTACACTTTGATAGAGCCCTTAGGATCTTGCTTTACCACCAACAGTATGATGGCGATCATATACGTGAGAGTTGGGTGGTTTATACGCATATCCTTAATTGTAGTCCCTAGTCGTGGGAGTTTCGAGACAGGGCATCGATACTCCGGAGTAGACTAGTGTGTACAGTCGAGACCCCGACGAGGGGCGGTGGCCGGTCTCACAAGCTACTGGTGTCAGTTGGATCACCTAAGATGTATACAGGTGCTCATTGGGTTATGAGTACACCGGACAGGACTCGCCGGGAATCTGCTAGTTAGTATTATATCTACCGTCAGATAGCTGTTCCCTGGTGACATGTGTACAGGTTAGTTCATCGACCTGAGGTCGTCATTTGTCTCGTGTGAGTTCCCACTGTGCTTTGATTTCTACCCTACCACGGCTCAAAGGAGTCGTGCAAACAGGTAGTTTTTGGGTACAGTCCCGAGCCATATGGAGGCACGTGAGCGGATCGGCAGGGGATTCGTCTCTCCCGGTATTGGGGGCGAGATCGTGCTGTGTCTAGGAGAGCCATTACACAAAGTCCATGGCCATGGCAGGAGATTTACTGGTAGGTACTCCAGTAGTATCTCAGGGTGTGATTGGGCTTCACTCCGACACGACTTATACTGCTATTGGAGGTCTGACGTTACTAGCCCCCTAGGAAGATATGCGATACTCATAGACGAACGGACCAGACTGTATATACATTGTCACTGTTAGGCTCAGTAGGGTTTTCCGGATGAGTGCGCTCATCGGTATCCCTTGAGGTCAGTCCATGGGCAGCCGTTACGCATTGCTAGTGTCGCTGACGGTTTGTGGTTAAACCCACTGCCAGGGTACTGACGAGTCATTAGAGTTCCCCACAGAAAGTTTCCCAAGTTCGGGCGAAACGTTGTAGATGCCGTATGGTTTTATTGCAGGGTTCCGAAAATGCACGTGCGTTTACGCACGTGTTATTTTTCGGGCAGATGATACTGGTCGGCTTTGGTTTAAGCCGGATCCGAGTATTATATTGAGTAGGTATAATATCTTTGTCTCAGTTGCATTTCTATTCGGTCGTAATACAAATGCGAGTATATTTATACAGTTTCGGGGTTATCCTGAAAGTCGTTTCAGGATCACTTTTGGAAGTTGCCAGTTTCCAGTTTTCTATCAGCCGTCTTTTAACATTCGGTTAAAGACGGATTTATCTTTTCTTAGATGAGAGTGAGTCGTGCTTCTAGAAGGTTCTAGAAGGTTCTAGAATTTGGTGACTAGGTTAAATGACTCATGCTTTGATTTCAAAGAGGTTTTGTTTTCCTTAAGATATTTTAGTTTGTGTTCACATATGATATTTTGCTTAAGGTTACTCTCTTTCTCCTACGGTCACCTCCCCCTCTTGCTATAAGTGGCCGGCCCCCTCTCTCTCCTCACTCACTCTCTCACTTGAGTTTTTCATGGTTGTAAAAAGATATGATAGTATTTGGGGTGCATGGAATTTTACAGTTCATTTCATTCCATCACCCAATTCCCTCGGCAACTTCATTAACCGATCATCCACGGCTTTGGACGAAGTGAGACAAAGTCATCTACTCATTCTCTACATCATTCTTGGTCGTCTCTTTTAGCAAACTTGACGATCGAGTTGCCTCAAGTCAGAGGCGGGAGCCCGTTTAAAGAATCGTCGATGTGGTGCCACCTCGACGAGGATATCGGAGATCGATGAGATCGGAGCAGCCGCAACGGAGCGTGGGATGATGGTTGAAGAACGAAGGACTCGGATCGTTCGGTATAACCTTTCTACACTCTTTACAGTTTGTTAGTTTAGCAATAATGGCAGATCCGGGTTAAAGTATACGATAGCGCCAGTTAAAAGTTTTTTGTTCCGCATTTGGCGTCTGTAGACTGCCGGGGCGCTAGCGTAGACTTACAGTGGTATCAAAGCCTCACCATTTTGCTATGCTAACTTGTGTTAACGCGTTTAAAATATCGATCGAACCGAAAATCAAAAATCACATTTTTACAATTTGACAGTTTCTGTTGATTTTAAATGGTGTCCTAAAATTTTTCTACACATCTCAGAAAACTGTGCAGGCATTTATTAGAACGACGACAAAATTTGGGCTCGTGACCCTACTAAACCGCCGCAGAAACGCGGTCAAACCCATGGTTTGACAGCGCATCCGCGGCCACTTGGTGAGCTCATGCTCCCAAATTTGTACAGTGGGTTCTCTGTTGGATTTTGTGGTTTTTGGTAAATATCGTTTTGGCCCAGATTTTGTTACTGTTCACCAATAAGCCGTGGGGCCCACTTTTTGATATTTGGTCGATCGAAATTTAAACACGTTAGTTTACAGTGCTTACATTATATCTCCGATCGGGAATGTCATTTGATCGGTAAACCGCGTCTGATTGCTATAGTTCTTTTAGACGGGTTTGCGAACGTGACATTCGCGTTGATGTTCTGTGTTGTGCTGTGATGTTGCGGATTTGTTGTGGTGGATAGCAGTGTGCAATGGTAGTACAGTTTGAGTTTATTTGTACATTTGATATTGCGGGGCGAGCGTCCAACTTGTGGACAGCCGTCACTGCCTGTTGTATAATATTCTTTTGGGGCACGACCTGGTTGCGGTCGATGTACCTATTGTACTATTATTTATTTCTGTACTAGGGTTACCCCGCGACGGAGTGCACGGATAGCCGGGTTCTGGAGGGCAACGGATCCGCATCTCATGGCTTTGAGAGGCAGAGGGGTCCCACTCTAGAATTGGCAGACTATTCGCCGCACTCGTAGGGGGTACAGGTTGACCCAAGAAGGGGTGCCCAAGATTATCGGATTCCGTGGAGTGCTGGGTGGTCCATTCACTATGCTGTAGGGGGCTGCCTCGCTTCAGGTTTTGGCGGGTAACTTGCCGCACCCGTAGGGGTCTAGGTTTCTTTGCACAGGCTATCCACACGACAGGGGAACGTCGGGTTTCAGCAGCGGCTCTGTGAAACCCGGGGATCCCAGATTATCTGTATTGTTCTGTGATGCTTATTACTTTTCTGTAATGTTGCATACTATCACGCCTGGAGCGATTATTGTATATTGGTTTATATACTATTAGATGTTGTATATGTTTTACACCCGCGCTAGTCCGGTCCCCGCTCTGTCTTTAGTTAAGTAACCTAACGAGTGATGACGGTACCCAGTGACGAATGCGGATGGCATATACGTACATTTTATTTTCGTTCTTTTCTGGTGTGATTAAATGATGGGACTGCGTTGATTCCGATCAACGCAAAGTAAAACAAACATGTATACAGTTGTTGGAACAATTTAAAAAGTGTTATTGCAAAGACGTTTTCTTTTGTTATGCATAGCGGTATTCAGTGGAATATCCTGCACCTCATTCGACGGGGCAAGGGCCGATATCCCTTCACCAGGACTGACCCCTTGGGCAGAAGTTTGCGTCAGAGTAATAACTTCACTATAGTCGACTACAAGTTGCTTTGCATAGCGGTATTCAGTGGAATATCCTGCACCTCATTCCACGAGGAAAGAGCCGAGATCCCTTTACCGGGAGTGACCTCTTTAGCAAAGGTTTTCGCCACTATATTTTAAAAAGCTATCAGGTTCCTTCAGCGATATCAAGTTCACTACGTTAAAGGTTTTTCGCCAAAAACCAGCCGTAGCCCTCCATCATTTCATATGAATGGTCAGTAGTATTCAAGCTATGTTGGTCTAGCCCTTAGCTAGGACATAGTGATTGGTAGCTGCTGGGGTGTTCACATGTTGCATAGATAGATGAGTTGGTTTGGGACAGTCGTACAGCATTGTTGGCCCTTAGTCAAGGGCGAGTACGGGTGGGTTCAAATTAACAAGATAATGATGGGAAGAACTTGACATGTGACTTATGATGGGCTGGCCCTTAGTCACGATCATAAGAGCATAGGGCAAAAACTATTTCGGGAGTTTCTAAAGAAACTGAAACTTGCCAAGTATGCGCATACCTTCTGGAGTATGAGTAACGTGGATGCATTCCATCACGTTATCATGCGATGAGAATTGGATCCCGATTCCCACTGATGAGTTGGTTTACTCTTCGGGTGATCCCGATTGATTCTTCGTTAGGTTTGGAGGAGAATTTGACAGGACAGTGGGAGGTTTCCGGATTAGATAAAGTAATGACCATTCTGATCTAGGTTAGAGTGCACGCAGAGTGTTTCTTTTCTCTCTCTCTTTGGCAGCGACCTTTGACCGACCCTAGACTATGACTCAGTGACCAGGTTGACCGAACCTTCTTAAAATACTGGCTTTTGGATTGTCTATGTTGCATAAGTCATTGCCACTCCTTCTTTTACCCTTTGAATTTCTCAGAACACCCGTATTACTACGGATATCCACTTCCATTGGATAGAGCCATCGTATGGTTATATACGAACTCGAAGGGACTTCTTCGAGGATGGATCCAGGTTCAGGAGAAATAGAATTGGTTTATTCAGTTGTCTTTTATTATCACCTTCTCTCAGGTTGCGAGAGCTCCTTGGTTTAGGAGAGTACACCTATTACGCTTATTGGATAGTCTTATTCCAAACCATAGGCTGGTGCCGAAAGGTAGGGAATGAAGAAAACCAATTAGCCTAAGTAGGGTGTGCAGAAGATAATATGTAAAGACAAAATAAAGGGATTAGAAAGAGGGCAAAGTAAATTGCGACTGATATCATTCACGACCAAAACCGCGCACTTCATCGCCACTCCTATTTCACCTTTAAAAGAATAAGGTATTATTCAGTTATCTTTTATCGTCACCTTCTCTCGAGATGCGAGTACTCCTTAGTTTAGGAGGGTACACCTATTATGCTTACTGGATAGTCATCTTCCAAACCATAGGCTGGTGCCGAACGGTAGGGAAGGAAGAAAACCATTTAGCCTAACGATGGTGTACAGAAGGTAACGACTAAAGACAAATAAAGGGATTTGGAGATATGGCAATAAAATATACGGTTGAAGTCATGAATTGGATTATGGAAGAGGCATTACTATGAATACCAGGATACCCCTACGAAACATTTTCATGTTTCAGTGCATTGTTAAAGAAAAACTGTTTTCCCGATTAGACACTTACTCCAAGGGTATGTATTTACCAGGTTTCATTCTCATATCTGTATGGTTTTACAGATGATGAGTGGGAGTAAGATATTGGGAATTAGGTGATCATCCTCATTATATCGGAATTCGTTGTAATTGGTGATATTTGAGGAAATCGCCAGGGTACAGTTTTCAACCTACGACGCACAGGTTTTGAGTTGTTTAACTCAGCGGACTTATACAGAGTATTGTATGTTGTCCAAGTGTCCATCAGGACAAAGGGGTAGGTCCTCGTACTATGTTCTGTTTACTTATAACTTCTCTAGTATTTAGACAAGTGTTTCGTAGAAATACAAGGTCTAAGTTTTGAGAAGTTGTGGGTATAAGAATAAAGTAGAGAACCAGGTATCACAAGTATCGGGATTCTTCAAAGAGATCGAAGATGTAGATTCTTGTGATTGGTATTCAGATGATAGTGATGGTTTTGAGAAACGTGTTTCTCTTTCAGGTTACTCATAATTGGATGGATTCCTAAGTTGAGTAATGATGATTAGCCTCTTTCCATTAAGTTGATATGCACTGGAGACAGCTGCATGATTTGAATATGGTTCCAATTAAATAAGTGCCAAAATTTTCTGTATTGGATATAGAATGGATCGTACCTTAAAAGATATTAAGGTACGGGGAGTTGTCCAGCTTATGCTTAAAACCAGACTCTGGATAACTCATGGCACGTTTCTGTAGTGGCTGTTTGTGGGTTGACCCTGGCTATGACGAGGGTTGATATTCTACCATTTGGAAGATCAATAGTGATATTGTTCTTGACTCGCCACAGTTTTAGTAAAATGGATCTTTTTCAGAAAACAGTAGTGGGAGTATGGTAGAACTGGAAGTGATTCCAGAACCGCGAACGATTACGGAAAATTTAATAGGACCTATATATTCAATCAGGTTTGACATTCCAATAGCCACTCCACAGATATGGTGGGTAACCTCAGTCACCCGAGAGGTACTTTGGTAGCCTCAAGGATGGTGACAGGGAGGTTCTTATCTACCCAGACTTGACACTACTGTTGTTCCAGGATATGAGACCCGGTAGGAGGGTTGTCGTAGTCAGTGGGAGCAGCGGAAGCATAGTGGGCAAGATGCTTATATCTATTTATAGACTTGAGCAGTTATAGCGGAGATAGATCATCTAATTTTGATGTGACAGTCATGGGTTTGACTTCAATCAGAATAAGGGATGGATCTGTTAAGAAGGTAGTAGGGTGTGATGTCATGGGATCAGGATGACATACACAGAGTAGGAAGTAAAATTCCTATACTACGATCGGTTGTACTGTGGTCGTCACACAGTTGTTTCTCCAGACAGGATATGGATATAATATTTGACATTCTGGTTTCTAGATCTATGGTTTTAGATCTGGATTTGGGTAGTTTCCCAATGTGGGTACTTTGACAGATATTCTAATGGTTTTTGGAATAGATGACTCCTAGCATGGTGGTGTACCTGCAGGTGATGGAGTCACCCTCTCTAAAGGTGTCTTACAGACTAAAGGGGAGAGGGATGTGCATGATTGGCAGATCACTTGCTTAGGCAATTGAGTCAATCATGAGATGTCAAGTACCACACCAAATGTTGGTTTTGCACTAGATGCAATAAGTTTGTATTAATCCAATCCTGGAGAAACATAAGGAAGCAGTTTTAGAACATAAGTACATGTTCTACGGATTTGATGACGGCAGCCTCCTTCGGGAGACGGTTATCATTCCAAGCTTCAAAGGTGACATGGTTGACCGAGTGATTGTCAGAGTTATAGTTTTTCCCTCTGACGAAGAGGGACAGTATTATGGACAGGTGGTCCAAGAGGATACTGTGGGTGGCATGGTGCCGGATACTGATTAGGTTCAGTGATCGATACAGTCTAAGAAGTTTGGATTTGGAGTTCATTTATGAACTAGGTCCCATCAGATATCCAGACATATTCTAAGACAGGTATTACTCAATTCGGAAGATGGCTTTCTCCGCGAACTTGAGATTTAGAGAGATATAGAAAGAAACTTCTTGGCGGATCCACTCACTGAGGCTATTTCTCGAACACAATAGTTTTACAAACGGGCTTTGTGATACTGATCAGTAGAGGAGTTGGATGTTCGGTTTCACACGGGCTGTGAGTAGTCGACATCGCAATAATTAGCCTTGAGTGCAAGTGGGAGATTGTTGGAGATAGTGCCCTCATAGTCAATTATTGGATCACAGGTACGTGATTGCAATGATTGCGGAGGACCTATACCGGTAGGACAGTCTTACTCAAGATGATAGTATGCTATCTGGTTTGCCTTTATCAGTCGTGTACATGATCAGGTGACTGATTACATGTTACACTTTGATAAAGCCCTTAGGATCTTGCTTTACCACCAACAGTATGATGGCGATCATATACGTGAGAGTTGGGTGGTTTATACGCATATCCTTAATTGTGGTCCCTAGTCGTGGGAGTTTCGAGACAGGGCATCGATACTCCGGAGTAGACTAGTGTGTACAGTCGAGACCCCGACGAGGGGCGGTGGCCGGTCTCACAAGCCACTGGTGTCAGTTGGATCACCTAAGATGTATACAGGTGCTCATTGGGTTATGAGTACACCGGACAGGACTCGCCGGGAATCTGCTAGTTAGTATTATATCTACCGTCAGATAGCAGTTCCCTGGTGACATGTGTACAGGTTAGTTCATCGACCTGAGGTCGTCATTTGTCTCGTGTGAGTTCCCACTGTGCTTTGATTTCTACCCTACCACGGCTCAAAGGAGTCGTGCAAACAGGTTGTTTTTGGGTACAGTCCCGAGCCATATGGAGGCACGTGAGCGGATCGGCAGGGGATTCGTCTCTCCCGGTATTGGGGGCGAGATCGTGCTGTGTTTAGGAGAGCCATTACACAAAGTCCATGGCCATGGCAGGAGATTTACTGGTAGGTACTCCAGTAGTATCTCAGGGTGTGATTGGGCTTCACTCCGACACGACTTATACTGCTATTGGGGGTCTGACATTACTAGCCCCCTAGGCAGATATGCGATACTCATAGACGAACGGACCGGACTGTATATACATTGTCACTGTTAGGCTCAGTAGGGTTTTCCGGATGAGTGCGCTCATCGGCATCCCTTGAGGTCAGTCTATGGGCAGCCGTTACGCATTGCTAGTGCCGCTGACGGTTTGTGGTTAAACCCACTGCCAGGGTACTGACGAGTCATTAGAGTTCCCCACAAAAAGTTTCCCAAGTTCGGGAAAAACGTTGTAGATGCCATATGGTTTTATGGCAGGGTTCGGAAAATGCATGTGCGTTTACGCACGTGTTATTTTTCGGGCAGATGATACTGGTCGGCTTTGGTTTAAGCTGGATCCGAGTATTATATTGAGTAGGTATAATATCTTTTTCTCAGTTGCATTTGTATTCGGTCGTAATACAAATGCGAGTATATTTATACAGTTTCGGGGTTATCCTGAAAGTCGTTTCAGGATCACTTTTGGAAGTTGCCAGTTTCCAGTTTTCTATCAGCCGTCTTTTAACATTCGGTTAAAGTCGGATTTATCTTTTCTTAGATGAGAGTGAGTCGTGCTTCTAGAAGGTTCTAGAAGGTTCTAGAATTTGGTGACTAGGTTAAATGACTCATGCTTTGATTTCAAAGAGGTTTTGTTTTCCTTAAGATATTTTAGTTTGTGTTCACATATGATATTTTGCTTAAGGTTACTCTCTTTCTCCTACGGTCACCTCCCCCTCTTGCTATAAGTGGCCGGCCCCCCTCTCTCTCCTCACTCACTCTCTCACTTGAGTTTTTCATGGTTGTAAAAAGATATGATAGTATTTGGGGTGCATGGAATTTTACAGTTCATTTCATTCCATCACCCAATTCCCTCGGCAACTTCATTAACCGATCGTCCACGGCTTTGGACGAAGTGAGACAAAGTCATCTACTCATTCTCTACATCATTCTTGGTCGTCTCTTTTAGCAAACTTGACGACCGAGTTGCCTCAAGTCAGAGGCGGGAGCCCGTTTAAAGAATCGTCGATGTGGTGCCACCTCGACGAGGATATCGGAGATCGATGAGATCGGAGCAGCCGCAACGGAGCGTGGGATGATGGTTGAAGAACGAAGGACTCGGATCGTTCGGTATAACCTTTCTACACTCTTTACAGTTTGTTAGTTTAGCAATAATGGCAGATCCGGGTTAAAGTATACGATAGCGCCAGTTAAAAGTTTTTTGTTCCGCATTTGGCGTCTGTAGACTGCTGGGGCGCTAGCGTAGACTTACAAATACTGCTACCGGCGTCCTATTAGCCCTTGATTGAGCCCGAGTACGCAGTGGCATACCAGCTGTGGGAGTTAAGTCCACTTCTGCCGCCCCCTAAATAAGTACGACACTGGTATCCCTCAAAGGAGGACGAACTGTTGCACGCGGTTGCGGCGGAACTCCCGTGGCGCGAATCGGAATGGGAGCGTTGTATCCAAGAAGCACCCTCTTCTCCAGAACAATAATTGCAATGACCCGGTGGAGGTACCAGCCTGTGAAAGACCCCACACATCGAGGAATATGATCAGCTTCAGGGATCATAAAGTAAGAACCAGTGTTCAGCCGCATAAAGTGATGAGCGACGTCACGAACAACCTCAGGCGATGGGCTAGGCGCCACTGTAAATGCCTCGAAGTGGACTCCCTGATCATATCCAAGCTGCCAGGCAAAGCGGTGTGGGTTGTACCGCATAAAGAGGGCCGCACTGTTCTGACGAAATACCAGATAATCCGGTTTGATCGCATACAGGTGCATGGCTTCCCTAGGCCTCAGAGAAGGTACCCCCTGTTTCGACAAGTCGTGGAGCTGTTGAACCGGTCCTGAGGGAGCAGATAGGGCTCGATTGATGAATACCATTCTGCCCGTATTAGCATAAGGAGCGATCAACACACGAATAACCCCAGACTGAGTCGGGTCAGGAGCAGAAGCGTCCACCAGCCGCATGAGTCTCGGAAAAGTGTAGGCGTCATAAAACTTAGGTCTTTGGTGAGCAGCAAAGGCCCCCAATACGTGCATCTCGATCTAGGACGCGAAGTGATGAAGAGAGAAGTTTACCACATCCACACCTGGAGTTGAGGTATTAGCCGCGACGCCTAACCCATGATAAAGATGCGCTAGCGCTAGAATGCCCACAGCTAGTCGCGTTCCCCCAGCAATGCGATGAGCAGGGTAAATAACCGAGGCTCTCATAAAACGGCGATTCATGGGAATGACGAACCAGCTAAGCCAAACGCTGATGAAGCCCACAAAGAAAGTCTCCTCATCCATACCAGGAGCTGCAATCGACTCGAAAGATACCGCCGACATGATGGGAATATAATACTGCGGCAAGTCTTCTTCTTTAGTCGGTCGCCTGCTTAAACCAAACCCAAAGGGGTCGTTAATGTTCGCGAACTTTGGAGCCGTCTTTGATAGGACATCCTCACGAAGGAAACAAGCGATAAAACATTTAAAAGTGACGCCCTGCTCCTCTGACTCTGTGAACAGTTTGTCAAAAATACTTAGGGTATTGATCAAACTTGGACGCTTATGGCGGACGGCGTTCTCGGTCGACAGGCCGTCAAGCGTGGAAGGCTCAGTTTCGAAGACATACTCATCGGGAGGCAGCAATTCTTCATAAAGTGTCCCTCTGACCGGCAACCCCGAGATCTTACGAAATTCCTCTAGGGAAATTGAAACTTCTCGGTCCCCTAGAAGAAAGGTGTTGGTGGGGAGATTACATTGGTTCAAGAAAGCCTTAACCCACCAGACATGGGGAGATTGGTAGTGGAAAAGGGATGCATATACCGCTTGATAAAGTCCAACCCTCTGCAGTCGCGCGCGATGGGCGGACAGGATGTAACGAGCCCAGATAAGGTAACCCGTGGGGTGTCGAGGGGTAAGCCCTATCTTGTAAATCTGTCCCCATGGCTGGGTTTCACCCTGGCAAATGCGGCGTCCCAAAATATCTATAGCCGGCACCGGATGGTTCGGAATACCAGTTATTGAAGGCTTAAGCCGTCCTATAGGAGTCCAATATGGCATCTCCACAGCAAAGGCAGTCTGTGGAGGATCCATCGGCAGGAATGGAGAGGTAGGCTCCGTCGGTATCTCGCAAATGAAACTCCGGCGACCGCGGATGATATGACCGTACCAAGCCCCCATAAAAGAAAATTGATGCGATTCAGGTCATTAGCCCTGATCATCGCCATTACTTCCTCGTCAGACGGTGACTGAGGAAAAGCAGCCTCTGAGCGAGTGAAAGGGAAGTATGGAACAGAAGTCATTGTGCCTAAAATAAAAGAAGGTGAAACCGTTAAGCAAATCTAACACGTGTTTATAAAGGCATATATGAAAAGACAGTGGAAGAAAGCAACAGGGGACTCATTTTATGGGACCATTGGTTACAAAACACATGGGTCCCACAAAATCAAGATGGCGGCTTACTAATGATGAGGCAAAGCAATTAATATGAGAACAAAAGGAAGATTCTAAATAAATAAACAGTGGATATCAAATGACCCTACACATTCCCCAAAAACTAATCCATCTTGGACTCTGCAAAAATCAAGCAAAACTAGGGAATTAAATTCCCAGAAAAAACCCTACTGCAAATCCCTTCTTGGTTGCAAAGAAACAACTGAGAGCAAGAAAACCCCAAGAAGTTCTCTTGGAAGAACTAAGTTCTTCATAGGAATTAAATTCCTTTTGAAAAAGGGGAATTAAATTCCTAGAAACATTTTTCAGAGCCAAAGCTCTTTGAGATGGAATTAAATTCCATGGAAAAGACAAACACCACCATTGACGCCTGAAGAACACAGAAACCCTAGCGAGGTCTGTTGTTTAAGGATTGAATGGTTTTCTTTTTAAAAAAGAACTTAAAAAAAATGGGTTCTTGTTAAAGGGAAAAACCCTTGGTATGGATTTAAAATCCAATGAAGATTTCTGTGAAAGTTCTTCAGTCGTTCAAGATCTTCACCTGAAAAAAGGGAAGTCTTGTTGACAGAGTTAAACTCTAGAAAATTTTCTGAATCAGAGAGCTAAGCTCTGGAAGAGAGAATTAAATTCTCAGAAGAAAAAGTAAGCAAGAAAGAAGATGAGCAAAGTGGAGGCGCTTCTGAAGGGACACTGGCATTTATAGGATGTGATAGGAAACGTTTCATGTCCCCTATTCCCTAGACAGATCCAACGGTCACAAAAGTGACAGCGTTGCACTAACGTGCAGACACGTGAGAGCAACGCTGTGGGGGCATTTGTTCCCTGATTAAAAATCAGGAATTACCTCAATGAGTTATCACGTGCTCACACGTGACTAAGGGTCACGTGTTGACACATGATAGTTAAACTCTAAAATCAAGCAGAAGTGTAAACAAACGGCTAAGGAAAGACCCCAATAGGGGGTCACGTGCTCACACGTGACCAGGGGTCATGTGTTGACACGTGATAGTCCTTCAGCCCAGTTAAAAGAAAGAATTAAATTCTGAATGAGGGATGGTCACATGCCAACACGTGATAGGCTTTGAAAGCCTTATAACTTGATAGAATTAAATTCTAATTAAGGGAAATCAAAGATCCTAACTAGGAAATTATTTCTCCAAATCTTTTCAAACAAAAAAGGATTATGGGGGACCGTTGGATTGAAAATCCAAGGGTGATTAAAAATCACCAATTTATGGAAAGATTTTAGACAAGGAAATATTTCACTAAATTTCACCAAAAATAACAAACAGAATATCTTTTGGATTAAAAATCCAATGGTGAATAAAATTCACTGAGTGATCTAAAAGATCATATTAGTTACGAAAAAACAAACAAAATCTTTCAATGAAAGATTTACTAAACAAATTGATTCTTTTCCTTCTCCTATAAATAGGAGCTAAGAAGAGAAGAAAAAGATATAGAATTCTGGGATCTTGAAATTTTCTAAAGGCAAATAGCAGAGAGAAAATAAAGGAGAATTTAATTCTCAAGAAAGAAACCCTAGATGAGAAAGGGGAAAGGGATCAAAACTTCATAAAGCAAAAAAGAGAATTTAATTCTCAATCTAAGAGTTTTACTCTTCTGCAAAAGAACTTAGTTCTTCCTCTGGTTGAAGATCTGCAGAAGCAAATCTCCCCACAGGTTGAGAATTTAATTCTCATCGTGGAGATTCTGCCATGCAGATCCAAAACTTAGAGGGAGAATTGAGTTTATGAGAATTTAATTCTCCCAAATTCACAGGAATTTAATTCCTCCAAGTTAAAACTAGGGTTTAACCCTATATGAGAATTTAATTCTCCCAAACTCACAGGAATTTAATTCCTTCAAGATAAAACTGGGGTTTAACCCAATATGAGAATTTAATTCTCCCAAATTCACAGGAATTTAATTCCTCCAAGATAAAATTAGGGTTTCACCCTACATAAGAATTTAATTCTTCCACAAGCATAGGAATTTAATTCCTTTAAAAAAAATTTAATTAAGGTTTAACCCGACAAAGAATTTAAAAAATAAAGAGACTCGAAAGATCTCTATACATGTAAAGAACTAAGGTCACGTGTCCCCACGTGACCCTTGAAAAGATCCTCCAAAATACGAAGGAAACAGCCCAGAGGCAATGTCTCACGTGCTCCCACGTGACCTCCAAAGCAAAGAGAATAAAAGCAAAGGCAATGTTGGCTTTGGGCGCTCTCACGTGTTACCACGTGACCCATAATAAATGCTTTAATAATCAACGCACAAATCTCCATCACGTGCCAACACGTGATGGCCAGAAGATTAAAAGTGTTTAACACTTATTTACAGTTCTAAGAACAAAGTAAAAGGGATCCGGCCCTCACGTGTCCCCATGTGACTCATTCCTATCTAGTGTTTAAACACTAATTTGAGGGTTTTATTTCCAGTGTTTAACACTGTTGTTCTCTAGTGTTTAACACTACTTTGAGCATTTCATTTCTAGTGTTTAACACTGTTGTCCTCTAGTGTCTAACACTATTTAAAGCCAATCTTAGCCAAATTGGCTAAGTTTCCAGAGGCAAAAACCTCTCCTTTAACTAAACCTCAAAGTTGAGTAAACTCATAACTACAATGTTTAATGCTCAGTTAAAGACAAAAATGTATTAGAGCCTTCAAACTCTGGTTTAGCATTGCTAAATAATGTGGGTTTGAACCCAGACAAGTGTGTAATGGTCCAACAAAGAGACAATATTTCTAATCTAATTGGACTTGGCCTAAACTGGCCATAAGTCCTCAATTCAGATTTAACTAAGCCAATGAGCTCATAATCTAATTAATTGATCTTAGTTCCAAATTGGACTACAGATCTCCAATCAACCTTGGTTCAAGGGTACATCTCTTCACTCCTTTGATATTTGTTATTGTAATCTCTCGACGTCTTCAAAGAGGTGACGGGTCCCGACAACCACACATTTCACAGACTATGACGTCTTTAAACATTGGACTGTGGGGTCCTTAAACTCATGGACTATGTTGTCCTTAACCTCGACCGTGATGTCTTTAAACTAACATTGGACCGTGGGGTCCTTAAACTCTCGGACTATGATATCCTTAACCTCGACCGTGATGTCTTTAAACTAACATTGAACCGAGATGTCCACAAGGGACCGTAATGTCCTTAAACTAATCGACCGCAATGTCACTAAACTAAACAATAGAGTCCAATTGCTCTCTTGTTGGATCTAAACGATCCCGTTAAGTTGATCTTAGTCTAAAATGAGACTAACGTATCCTTAAAAAACGTGTAAGTTAATCTTAGCCCAAAATGAGACTAACGTATCCTTAAACCCAAACCCCAAAAATCCAAATATAAGAAAGATACGGATTTGGACTAGTCCACGCCCTACGGGGGACAACATAAATTAGTCTCCGTATACAATCCACGGGCAACCAAACCCACAACAAACACCCACGACACGAAGTGACCATATGGAGAAGGAGAAATTCGTTACCGCGATCCGGTAGCGTAATTAACTGCAGGGGCTTGCGCCTGCAGGAAAGAGCGTCCCCACAATCAAAAACCCCTCAAACGAGGGGGAATCTGACGAAGTCTGCTACATCGGCCGCATCCGTTTAAACCTTCGATACATGGTGCCATAAATCAACTTGGCATCTTCGGAGAGGTGGACCGATAGCACCAATTAGCATCTGCCCTCGGAATTCAGGCCCGGACGTCACAACGTCCTGGTCGCGTCTTTCGGCGGGGAACAACAGGGTATCTAGAACAATTTGGGTCATTTCTGAGATAAACAAATAAGTCCATTGACCTAGATAAACCACGAGAAGTCCACCACCGAAGTACAAGCACGTTTTGGCCTACTTTGACTGGCGGCGCTAGATTTTGAGGGCATCTCCCCGGAACCCTTATTTCCTATGGTGATATGATTTTGGCTGTAGCTCACATACCCTATAACCTATCCCCTGTACTTGGTTGTTTTGTCCCAATTAACCTGAGCCAAAATCTGGGAGCTACTTAAGAGTGTTTTGGCTATGTTTTTAAGATATTTGAAATTTTGGTTTTGGTATTTGAGTTTTGATTCTGTCGTTGGACGTTTGTATGTCAACGGACGAGGGTTATTAGGTTGATCTTTCGTGCGTAAGCTATATAATCTAACCTATAAGCAATCCGTGTCCGTATCGGTTTTTCGGGCTTGATTTTAATAGAATTGCGATTGTGTATTTATTGTAGGCACCTTCACACGGACTTCCGAGATGACGAATCACATCGACTTTGGCTAAGCGAGGAGTTTAGCAGGTGAGTAGATTTATATATACGGAGGAAGTCGGGTGGATGGCGTATAGCACCCCCGCAACCATTGTTATGGAAGATCGTTTTATAAATTATATTTTGATAAAGGATATGCAACGAGCTTAAGATAACCTGATTATAGGATTTAGTAAGAGTTAGTAAGAGATGATATGATAAAAGTTGACACTAATGGATATATTTGCTTCAGAATATGATATATGTATATAAGATAACATGATGTGGGATATTGAGATGATAGATATAGATGACTCGGATTGATATATGAAATGAGAAAGTGAATCATGATAAATATGAATTGAAAGAGGACATGTATGAGTTTATAATGATAGGATACGAGATCGTGATCGATATGACTTGAGATTTGCAAGATATGATGTATGATAAATATAGATGACTCGGATTGATATATGAAATGAGAAAGTGAATCATGATAAATATGAATTGAAAGAGGACAAGTATGAGTTAATAATGATAGGATACGAGATCGATATCGATATGACTTGAGATTTGCAAGATATGATGTATATGCAAGATGACATGATATAAGATTGATATAGATGTGTTATGTGATTGATAAGGTATGCCGTACGAGATTATAGATCCATACCTTTGCTGGTGAATAGGATGATAGATTCCGTACTCTGTTTGTGACACCGTACGATGGATTACTGTACGCGATGTGTTTACCTAATGTTTAATCCGCGCTCATGAATTGAGAATGATGATCGAGGATATTGCGACACCTGATACTATGAGGCGGGATCGTTGACATAAAGAGGCTACCTTGTTATAGTTCATATTTATGTTGGATTATTCTTCATGGGACACCTATCATGTTTCCCGTGTTTAATGTTATATGATATCATTGCTAGTACACCTGCACAATTACCGTTGATGAGCATGTTATAGTACACAGATTTTCGGCTCACACACATTCATCATCGGTAATTGCTATGCTACTAACACAGTAGAACTGCCCTATCATGATATTATTCTTAACCGTAAAAGTACATTCATTGTTCAGTATTATCACTTGACATGCTTGCAAGATATACTCGATATGCTCATATTACTGCTCTATGTTGCATACATCGTACTTTATGGTTATATGCATTGAGAAGCTGTTTTTATGAGATCTCTGGATTTGAGAACCGCAGTTATATTTCAAAGGGAATTATGTATTTCTTTAAAATTTGGTTTCTCTTGATATGATATTTCGAGGTGTCCACCATGAGTTTTCTCGGTTCTGAGCAGCGAGTATACCCGATTCGAGGAGCGGAAGGCACTGTCTGCGGGTACCTGGTGGACCCGGTAAGGTACCCCGGGGCAAGAAGCTCGAGATGTAGACGATGAGCCTGGAAGGTGGAACACTACCTACCGGTGATAGTTTTGGGCTCGGCGGATATCTGGTGGATACCGACCGGAGTCGTGAGATGATATGGGCCGATCCGGACCGACGGAGCCCGAGATAGTTTGGAGCGGCGGATATCTGGAGGATACTGATCGTAATCGTGATATGGGTCGATCCGGACTGACTGAGCCCGAGATATGAGGATTTACGTGTCGATGCTGGACACGGGTTTTCATGATGTTCGAGTGTCAGTGTTGGACACTCAGGTTCCATGATTTTGATGTGTCGTTGATGGATACACGTGGTTGATATCCTCATATATATACAAGCATATGTTTTCATGATGTTCGAGTGTCGGTGTGGGACACTCAGGTTCCATGATATTGTTTGTGTTATTGATGGACACGTGGATGATATCTACATGCATTCAAGTATATGATGTCGGATGTTTAATTATATATGTCATTGCAATGAATCGATTGTTTACATATATGAGTACTTGGTCACCCTAGATATCATAGTATTACCTTCAGGATATAGTGACCTAGGAAATCGTTGTTTTATTCGATTTCTACCTGGTAATATTTTCTACTCACCCCCGTTGCGCCACAGTTCTTGCAGGTTTGACCGCTTAGGATCAGTTGCGGTATCGCTGGCACACAGCTTCATTCAGGGTGTTTTTCTTTGGTAGGTAGGGCACACATGCTGGATCGTGCCCACTCTCGTACTGTTATATTCTATTGTATCTAGATAAACTCCATCACATCACAACACATCAGAGATTAGAATTGTATATTGGTAGACCTAGTCAGACTTGGGTAATCTTAGAGCGATGGGTTTATGATAATTTTCTTGAGTTTTGATGTCTTGCTTCTTCATTGTTCTTTCCGGGTTGATCTTCACCATTGGGCATCGTATTTATGTTATTGTGTGGTTGTGATTCCGCCGGTTGGTGTAGAGCTAGCTCCCGCTTGGGGATGCCTATATATTATTGTGTATATGGTTTTGGATCAAAATATACAAGGGAGGTGCTGCCCAAATTTTTAAAGACGAAACATGTTTTCAACTGTAGTATAATCCACTTGAATTTTCATGATTCATTAGCTGTGCATTCAAAAAAAAAACTTTACTTCATTATACCTTTATTTCAAAACTGCACCCCCACTATTTTCAGCAAAAGGATTTAGATTTTCTGGGCTTCGGCTTACTTGATTTACGTTATGCCTTTGGACGTTGCGTAATTTAAGTGTCGGTCATGCGCTAAATTTTTTGGTCGTGATAAAGTTGGTATCGGAGCGTTAGGTTTAAACTCAGTTTGAGTCTGGGTTTGACTATGCGGAGTCTAGGGCGTATATATTTCGGAACCTAGGCTTGACCTTACGGAACTTAGACTTGACAGGGGGTATTAGACCCGAACTTTCGTTTCATAGGTTGACCTTGATTGATAGAGTAGGTAGCTTGAGTAGAGTGACGTACCGTACGTATGTTCCGCGGCATATTTACAATACGATACCCCACTTAAGAAACCTTAGGATGTACTTATCTTGAGATCTGTGATACTATCCGTTCTTTTGATCATATATCCATTTAGGATCTGTTGATTTCTTTCATTCATTGATCTATCTTTATCGATACCTGCTTGAGGTTCCTGTCTGTCACGACCCAAAAATGGCCCGTGACGGCCCTAATACTACGCAACGCCTAGAGACGCAACATAGTAAAAGAAAGCCAAAACCCAGAAATCTAAACCATGAAAAATACGGAAAATATAATATAAGTTTAGAAACATTTGAAATCGCAACCCAAATTCTTTAAAAGTCTTACTTTCTTTCTTAAAAATTTTAGCAACACCCCTTTGTAGAAACCAGCCACAATGAATACAACAGAAAACAATAATAGTAGAGATAGAAGCTGTATATACATAAGACCTCAAATCCACAATAATACATACTAACGTCCTCACCAAGTCTCTATGTCAATTAGATACAATAGTAGATGGAGAGAGAGTACAATATACAATGAATATACAATATATAATACAGATAACCGTCTAACCCACCTATGCAAAATGGTACTGTGAGCTGATACGGTATCTGTAGCAAAAGATGGTAGCTGGATAGCTGGATAGGGGAATAGCCTGCCTCGACTACTCTGGGGAACAACCTGAAACACCTGTGGCACAACGGGGGTAGTTGCCAACTCGTGAATAGTATAAAACATATGCAGGTAATCGCAGGAATGCACGTACAGCATGAATCTAAGATATGCGATTACAGTGGTAATAATATGTCATGCAATGCTGGAATAAAGAAGAGTACACTAACAGGTACAATCACCATGTGAAGCAATGATGACATGATAGTAGTATGCAATGTCTATGCAATAGAAATATGAGAAAGCAAATATGCAACTATCATAAAGGTACACTACAAGTACTACCAGTATATGAATCTGTGCATAAGATAGGTAATGGTGAGGTATAGGGTGGAATATGCCAATTTCCACGGAAACCTGACGTCGTGGCAGGATCACAATCCACTAAGATACTCCAATCCCAAATCCTCAAACCAGGCCCCACATTGGGCACTCACATCAAATAAGTCTCACATCTCCTCAATGTACAATGTCGAGTAATCTCCTATATCCCGAATGTACAAGTCACCAATCACATAGGTATATCCAATGTCCAAATCCCAATGAATCACCTAGTATCCCAAGTCCAATCTCAAGTAAGTTTCTAGCATCCTAAAGGTAAATATATGTACAGAAATAAATATGATGGGGGCAATACACATATATTAGCATCCCATTCCACTAATATTGGTGTAAGGGTATATATAACAACGGCTAAGTCCCCTGTTATATATACAAAAAGGGGTTAAAGAAATATCATGAAATCGTGTGCCAAGCATCGACACAGAAATCCTCGTATATGGGGCTCCGTCAGTCCGGATCAGCCCACGGGGTCCGTCTGCAGTGTCGGCCCTCGGCCTCGACAGTACAGGTCATCCCGCATCCATCTCTCTCTACTCTGGCCAGTAGCCTCCAGACAACTGCCAGGTCCAAACAATCACCGGTAGGTACTCGCCCGCCTCCAGGCTCAATCGGCAAACCCATCGATCTTCTTGCCGAGGGGAACCATACCGGGCCCCGCCATGTACTCTCATACGGCAAACACACCTCGTATGGAGTAGGTAATCAGCACCGATAAAACTCATGGGGGACGCTCGAAATATCATATCAAGGAAACCGGGTCGTTACATGTATGCATAATTTCATGAACTCCTGCGGTTCCCAAATCCCGAAAACATCATATGAAATCCAGATAAACAATGTGCAATCCAAGAATAAATATATGAGATATATCTGAATGCGAGCAGGTAAACACAAGTATATAGCTGAACCAGATGTATGCGAAATCATGATAAGGTACAGCTAAGTAACATCAGTAAATGTGAATATGCGACAACAACTGAATATGTATCTAACATACAGGTGTAGCAAAGTATAGGTATCTACCTAAAGGAACTGATGTCGTATACCCCCCTGGGTATAGTAACATATGTAGAAAATCCCTCCCGGTAAAAGTAAAATATGTTGGAGGTATACCTGTAGCTGTATCACAAGTGAAAATATACCTATCACTAAAGGTATGATACACTATAGGTATACCGAGAAACTAGATGTCAAGTGTGGTAAGCAAAGGTAGCTATAAGGGGTAGTGTGTGACATGGCAATTATTGACGGTGTGTGTGTATCATGCAATCCGTGCTCATGCAACATGAACCGTCAATAATGTGTGCAGTGTCCTACGGCTGCTAGTCACAGTATATAGCTATATCTAGGAAATGCAGTAAGGCGCAATTCTACAATGACGTAGAATGTGCGACAGGAATTTGAATCCTAGCCCAGACGCATAACGCCATGCGGGCGATTCCCCTGTAGATGTTATATCTACTCACCTATACCCCACGCTAGGTGAACCCTACCACCTGCTCCCCCTGTAGTGGTGTCTGTAGTCCCTGTCTGCAAACCTGCAAATAAGACATGGAAATCACATATAAGCCCAATATCTCTCGAAACGCGATATCGAAACGAAACGAGAAACTCGCGTCGCGAACTAAACGCGCGTGTGCACGATACGCTGAATCGTGTGTGTACGCGTCTAAAAACCATCGCGACACGCGGCGATACGCTGGATCACAGAACCCACTCACGTATCGCGCGTATCGCGCAAACACAACTAAACACAAAAGCGACATATAGTCCCAGATTTTCCTACAGGTAAGATATTACAAAACTAGACATGCCAAAACACTACACTACACAGCAGAGAGCCCCACACCAAACCCCAACACCCAACTCATCTTCCTGGCCGTAAATTGCGGCCAGAATGCAGGAATTGGCGGCCACAGTACGGAATAGGGGTCTCGTATTCTGGGGGTGTCATCTATCCCTAGTGTACATGCTCCAGTTTCCTCAATTTTACTCTGCAAGGTCCGGGTTTATAGCAGATCACAAATGTCACAAAAATCACTTTAAAAACACTAATCTGCAAAATTTGGAAACCTATGGTATTTTAGTGTAATCTGGCTAATATCTCAGATGAAGTGGCCTTACTAACACTAAATTTACCTAGGGTAGCTAACCAAATCAACAATTAACCACAAAGTCCCACAAATCATCTAAACTAGCACTAAACTAGCTAATTTAGCACTAATCGAAGCAATTAACACACAAGCTACACAAACAAGCAATAGGGTTCAGAAAATATACCCCATTGGACCCTAGAGAGCTGGTGAAGAGGTGTATGGAGGAGGTGAGAGCTTCTGCAAGTGCTGAGCTCCTCCTGCTGCTGCTGTTGCTTATTGTTTCTGTTGCTGCCACTGCTTCTGTTGCTGATGATGATAATGATGGTGATGATGATGCTGATGTTATTGTTGTGGTTGTTGTTGTTGTGATGATGTTGATGATGATGATGATGCTCTCCCCCCCCAGCTGCTGCTGCTGCTTCTGCTCCCCCAGCTGCTGCTGCTGCTCTTTCTCTCTCTCTCTGTCTCTGTCTCTGTTGCTGCTGCTGTTGAGGCAGCTTGCTGCTGCTGCCACTGCCTCTCTCTCTCTCTCGGCTGTGTGTGTGTGTGCAGGTGAGAGACAGAGAGAATGAGGGTAGGAAAAATGAGAGTAGAGTGGGAGCAAACATCCAAGACCTCCCCCTCTCTTTCTCTTCCTCATTAAATGAGGCATGGGCAAGGC
Source organism: Agapanthus africanus (assembly GCA_030015575.1). NCBI lineage: Eukaryota > Viridiplantae > Streptophyta > Magnoliopsida > Asparagales > Amaryllidaceae > Agapanthus > Agapanthus africanus. The sequence continues at coordinate 225,447,371 of JASDDO010000006.1, read as the reverse complement.
CATAATGCCCATGCTCTCTCTCTCTCAAGTCAACCACACAAAATAAAAGAAAAACCTTTATTCAAAATTCATTTCCTAATAGCAACCATGCACTTAAACAAAAAAACTAAGAAGCTACATTAAGAGAAAATGGTTAGTGAACCATGTTACTAATCATGGTTAAACACCCAAAAACAAGCCTAGTCATCATGCACAAGTGTGTGTGTGCCTAACAAAATTCCAATAAAATACACATTAAATAGGATAAAATATTTAAAAACCAATTTGGTAAACTTTTAGTTAAAAACCACACATTAAAATATAATTAGCTACAAAACACATTCTAAGGTGTTACAATCTCCCCCCTTAAAAGAAATTCGTCCCCGAATTTAAAAAATATACCTTTACGTGTACCTTCAAAGAGAAGATTAAAATCCTCAAATCTCGCTCGCAGCCTCCCAAGTGACTACCTCACTATACGGCTACGTCCAAGAAAAACCCTTCACAGATGGCAAGACCTTTGACCGATGTTCCTCCACCTGTCGAGCCATTAACACACATGGCTATTGGTGAACTAAAGATCGCGTCCAGCTCAATGGTCTGATGCCAAATCATGTGAGAAGGTCATGAAGGTAATTGTAAGGTATTATCACAAGGAATACGGGGTGAAAATCCAATAATCTGGGCGGAAGTGCCAATTTAAAGGTGACGAAACTAACACGCTAATAGGATCTAAAAGGACCTAAATCCTGGGATAAGCTTCCCAAAATCCAACACGTCATTCATCGGAAAGTCCATAGGAATCCATGATTTGCCACTGCGCACTCAAGCCTGCGACCAGCACTGTCGCATAAGACATCTGTTTGCAATGGACAGTTCTCATCCTGACCTGAACACACTGGACTAACCCGAATTCTCTAGACATAGCTGGGGTCCAAAGCCCTACTTACGCAGAGTCAGAAAAACAACAGGCTGGTGGTCGACACGTCCTCACCCCTAAACCTAAGGGTGGCCAATTGGAGTGTCTCCTGATAACAGTTATCGAAAGAGAACCCTAACGATGGCGAGTGACGATCCCCAACTGCTGACGACAAACAAACAAACAAACCTACCAACTTAACCAAACAACTGAGCAAACTGAGTAAAACCGGATGACAAGAATCCGAATGGAGTCGCACCCTAACCAAAAATTAGGTGGAAACCCTAACGGAATTCATAGAGATCTGCTCCCATTCCTTCTTCGGAACGGTAAAAAGATTGCAATTCTCCAGCCGGCCTCAGATGCTCGACCCAAAGCACACAACAAGACAGACACTTGGAACGAAACCTGAAACTTCTCTTTACATCCCTGTCCACTCGTAACTATCTCACAAGTCACGCCAAAGCTGGTGGAACTTGAATGCATAGAGGGAGTTGACAGATGTGCAGGTTCTAGGATTATACGTCTCTACCCGATGAAACCAGGTACACAAACGCGTCCCTAACTTAGCACATCATTGTCACAATCAAGGTCTCCGAATCATTACCCAGCCGAATATGCTCAAGTATCTCTAACGTACGAGTTTCGACGGGCAGTGTCTCGCAAAAACGATTTAAGGAAAGTGGTCGGGCGCGGACATGAGCAAGCTGTCCCCTCCGTAGAGACGAACTAAGCTATACTCAACGAACACACAAAAACTGTAAATCTGCAGAAGACTAACACAACAATCCAATTCTGCTGCAGGAAGATGTACATTAAGCTCTAGTGGTCCGTGGAAAATCTGACACGACTCTCAAGTAAGTAGTGTCTCCAATTCTCCAACGCAAAACCACCGCGGCCATCTCCAGATCATGAGTGGAATATCCTTCTCGTACTTCCTACAACGTAGGGAAAGCAAAAGAGATATCTCTATAGTGTCACCTCAGTACACCCTCGAGCCCACTCAAGAAACATTACAGTTAAACAACAAAGTCGCCCGAACCAAAAGCAAGAAAGACTGATGCAGTTGTTAACTGAATCTTCAACTGCTGAAAACCCCGTACACATGCCTCAGTCCACAGAAAGAAACCTCCATCTCGGTCAATTCAGTCGACGGTGCAGCACTACTCTAGCAATCCTGCACGAAACGGCGGTAAAAACCTGCTAAGACCAACCATCTACGGATCTCCGTCCTGCACACAAGTCTGGGCCTACGCTGTACGGCCACGATCTCCTTCGGAACCATACGAAACCGTCTCCCGTGACTACAAGACCTAGGAGTCAACACAAAACAAGCCTGAAGAAACACCCTGAGAATTTAGCAAACTGCTGGTGCTCTCCCAGCATCTGCATAACAAATCCTCAAGTGCTACTCCTGTCCCTCAAGACACATTAAATAGACCAGAGTGTCGTAAATAACACAACAAAAACTGGTCGAGGAACGGCCTGAAGAAATCTGGTTCATCATATCTACGAATGCTGCTAGGGCATCAGGGAATCCAAAGACTCACCGAAACACACAAAGCCCATAGCACGCATAAGGCAGTCCTCGGAATGCCATCATCCCACATCCGCAATAATGATGACCTGATCCCAAACACACTTAGAAAAATGTCTCGCACTCTGGAGCTGATCGAAGAAATCGCCACGGCAAGGTGAAGGATACCTATCCGCACCGTAAGCCGGTTCAATTGACGATCCGTCGATACGCAACCCCAAACTGCCGTCTTTCTCCTTGACGAACAGAAATAGGAGCTCCCAAAGCGAAACACTCAGACGCACAAAACTCCCCAAACCAAAACTCTGCAGCTGATCCTTAAGCTCCCTCAGCTTCGCTGGCTCATCTGGAACAGCGTTGGGAAAACTCTCGCACGAAAGGAACCCGGTCCAACAATCCCACGGTAGCTCCGGTATCACGAATGAACGCCAAGAATCCACGCCATCTCCTCAGTAGCCGACTAGCGAAAAAGGCTGAATTCAAGCTGTGAGAGGCGGCCCAACTATCCACCTGCACAACAAGAACTGACTTACCGGGGAAAACAACCCTAACTGTTTCCACACAGTAGTCCACAGATGCCTAACACGTAGCTGACCAGTCAGTGCCCAGGAGAACGTCAAATCCAACATCTCTAGAAGGATCGAAACGACGGACGAAGTCTCTATCTCCTATCCGATTGGCACACAACTGAATACGTGTCGCGCAACCAAAGAATCGCTGACAGAAGTTAGCACAACAATGACTAATCTACCCAACCACGGTACAAGCAAGAAACAAGAAAATACACCAAGAGAAAATATAACTCAAGGGTACCTGAAAACTCCACATTGGACATCTGCACGTCCCGATGAGTAGAAACAAACTCCTATGTCTGCCCTCTACTCGCAGCTGGATGAACTCCTCTGGTAGTCTGAGCCCTCTGAGCGAATCTTCCACGTCCACGGCCTCTCTGAAAACGATCATGACGAGGTGCTGAGGAACAATCCCTGACGATGTGCTGAAGGCTTCGAAAACATCCACGTGCTGACTGCTGACCATCCTGGGAATGGAAGCTGAACGACTGTCCTCGTCCTGAGCCTCTGCTACTCCCGCGACGGCCACGAAACCTGTCTTGGCGACCGAACCTCTGTCTCTGGGATGGTACGCTGGTACGAGTCCTCCACTGTCCTGGAACTCTCTGAGCCTCTGGAATGTGTGCCTCGTCAACTGGGGCTGCAACCACTGGTGCTATGTAGGTGACGGACTGCTGCATGCTGAACGTGAGGGACAGTTGAGTAACAGGGGTGACAACCTCCTGTCGTAGCTCCCGAACGACATCAACCAAGGAACTCATCGTCTGGCGGAAGTCCTGCATCTCTACCAAAAGTCTATCCATAGTATAGATCGTAGGCTGATCCGTCTGCACCTGTGCAACTAGAGTGCCATCCGGGTCAGTACTCGTCTCACCCGAGCTAACTCTGACCTCGGCCCTCGCTGCATCGCTCTGAGTCCCCATAGTCATCGGCGGCAAGGCTATAAATAGATATAAGATGAGATTCGATAAGAATGAGGAAATCGGATCTCAAGGATATGAATCATCAAGGAAGGAATGTCAAGCAAATTGTACTTAGGTCACTTAATGCAAGGTACCGCGCTGTGAGTATGCTGCAGACATACACACACTACGTTACTCTGCTTAAGCTACCTACTCCATCATACTAAGGTCATCCTACACTCCGAAAGGTAAAACCTAACGCTCTGATACCAACTTTGTCACGACCTAAAAATGGCCCGTGACGGCCCTAATACTACGCAACGCCTAAAGACGCAACATAGTAAAAGAAAGCCAAAACCCAGAAATCTAAACCATGAAAAATACGGAAAAGATAATATAAGTTTAGAAACATTTGAAATCGCAACCCAAATTCTTTAAAAGTCTTACTTTCTTTCTTAAAAATTTTAGCAACACCCCTTTGTAGAAACCAGCCACAATGAATACAACAGAAAACAATAATAGTAGAGATAGAAGCTGTATATACATAAGACCTCAAATCCACAATAATACACACTAACGTCCTCACCAAGTCTCTATGTCAATTAGATACAATAGTAGATGGAGAGAGAGTACAATATACAATGAATATACAATATATAATACAGATAACCGTCTAACCCACCTATGCAAAATGGTACTGTGAGCTGATGCGGCATCTGTAGCAAAAGATGGTAGCTGGATAGCTGGATAGGGGAATAGCCTGCCTCGACTACTCTGGGGAACAACCTGAAACACCTGTGGCACAACGGGGGTGAGTTGCCAACTCGTGAATAGTATAAAACATATGCAGGTAATCGCAGGAATGCACGTACAGCATGAATCTAAGATATGCGATTACAGTGGTAATAATATGTCATGCAATGCTGGAATAAAGAAGAGTACACTAACAGGTACAATCACAATGTGAAGCAATGATGACATGATAGTAGTATGCAATGTCTATGCAGTAGAAATATGAGAAAGCAAATATGCAACTATCATAAAGGTACACTACAAGTACTACCAGTATATGAATCTGTGCATAAGATAGGTAATGGTGAGGTATAGGGTGGAATATGCCAATTTCCACGGAAACCTGACGTCGTGGAAGGATCACAATCCATTAAGATACTCCAATCCCAAATCCTCAAACCAGGCCCCACATTGGGCACTCACATCAAATAAGTCTCACATCTCCTCAATGTACAATGTCGAGTAATCTCCTATATCCCGAATGTACAAGTCACCAATCACATAGGTATATCCAATGTCCAAATCCCAATGAATCACCTAGTATCCCAAGTCCAATCTCAAGTAAGTTTCTAGCATCCTAAAGGTAAATATATGTACAGAAATAAATATGATGGGGGCAATACACATATATTAGCGTCCCATTCCACTAATATTGGTGTAAGGGTATATATAACAACGGCTAAGTCCCCTGTTATATATACAAAAAGGGGTTAAAGAAATATCATGAAATCGTGTGCCAAGCATCGACACAGAAATCCTCGTATATGGGGCTCCGTCAGTCCGGATCAGCCCACGGGGTCCGTCTGCAGTGTCGGCCCTCGGCCTCGACAGTACAGGTCATCCCGCATCCATCTCTCTCTACTCTGGCCAGTAGCCTCCAGACAACTGCCAGGTCCAAACAATCACCGGTAGGTACTCGCCCGCCTCCAGGCTCAATCGGCAAATCCATCGATCTTCTTGCCGAGGGGAACCATACCGGGCCCCGCCATGTACTCTCATACGGCAACCACACCTCGTATGGAGTAGGTAATCAGCACCGATAAAACTCATGGGGGACGCTCGAAATATCATATCAAGGAAACCGGGTCGTTACATGTATGCATAATTTCATGAACTCCCGCGGTTCCCAAATCCCAAAAACATCATATGAAATCCAGATAAACAATGCGCAATCCAAGAATAAATATATGAGATATATCTGAATGCGAGCAGGTAAACACAAGTATATAGCTGAACCAGATGTATGCGAAATCATGATAAGGTACAGCTAAGTAACATCAGTAAATGTGAATATGCGACAACAACTGAATATGTATCTAACATACAGGTGTAGCAAAGTATAGGTATCTACCTAAAGGAACTGATGACGTATACCCCCCTGGGTATAGTAACATATGTAGAAAATCCCTCCTGGTAAAAGTAAAATATGTTGGAGGTATACCTGTAGCTGTATCACAAGTGAAAATATACCTATCACTAAAGGTATGATACACTATAGGTATACCGAGAAACTAGATGTCATGTGTGGTAAGCAAAGGTAGCTATAAGGGGTAGTGTGTGACATGACAATTATTGACGGTGTGTGTGTATCATGCAATCCGTGCTCGTGCAACATGAACCGTCAATAATGTGTGCAGTGTCCTACGGCTGCTAGTCACAGTATATAGCTATATCTAGGAAATGCAGTAAGGCGCAATTCTACAATGACGTAGAATGTGCGACAGGAATTTGAATCCTAGCCCAGACGCATAACGCCATGCGGGCGATTCCCCTGTAGATGTTATATCTACTCACCTATACCCCACGCTAGGTGAACCCTACCACCTGCTCCCCCTGTAGTGGTGTCTGTAGTCCCTGTCTGCAAACCTGCAAATAAGACATGGAAATCACATATAAGCCCAATATCTCTCGAAACGCGATATCGAAACGAAACGAGAAACTCGCGTCGCGAACTAAACGCGCGTGTGCACAATACGCTGAATCGTGTGTGTACGCGTCTAAAAACCATCGCGACACGCGGCGATACGCTGGATCACAGAACCCACTCACGTATCGCGCGTATCGCGCAAACACAACTAAACACAAAAGCGACATATAGTCCCAGATTTTCCTACAGGTAAGATATTACAAAACTAGACATGCCAAAACACTACACTACACAGCAGAGAGCCCCACACCAAACCCCAACACCCAACTCATCTTCCTGGCCGCAAATTGCGGCCAGAATGCAGGAATTGGCGGCCACAGTAGGGAATGGGGGTCTCGTATTCTGGGGGTGTCATCTATCCCTAGTGTACATGCTCCAGTTTCCTCAATTTTACTCTGCAAGGTCCGGGTTTATAGCAGATCACAAATGTCACAAAAATCACTTTAAAAACACTAATCTGCAAAATTTGGAAACCTATGGTATTTTAGTGTAATCTGGCTAATATCTCAGATGAAGTGGCCTTACTAACACTAAATTTACCTAGGGTAGCTAACCAAATCAACAATTAACCACAAAGTCCCACAAATCATCTAAACTAGCACTAAACTAGCTAATTTAGCACTAATCGAAGCAATTAACACACAAGCTACACAAACAAGCAATAGGGTTCAGAAAATATACCCCATTGGACCCTAGAGAGCTGGTGAAGAGGTGTATGGAGGAGGTGAGAGCTTCTGCAAGTGCTGAGCTCCTCCTGCTGCTGCTGTTGCTTGTTGTTTCTGTTGCTGCCACTGCTTCTGTTGCTGATGATGATAATGATGGTGATGATGATGCTGATGTTATTGTTGTGGTTGTTGTTGTTGTGATGATGTTGATGATGATGATGATGCTCTCCCCCCCCCAGCTGCTGCTGCTGCTTCTGCTCCCCCAGCTGCTGCTGCTGCTCTTTCTCTCTCTCTCTGTCTCTGTCTCTGTTGCTGCTGCTGCTGAGGCAGCTTGCTGCTGCTGCCACTGCCTCTCTCTCTCTCTCGGCTGTGTGTGTGTGTGTGCAGGTGAGAGACAGAGAGAATGAGGGTAGGAAAAATGAGAGTAGAGTGGGAGCAAACATCCAAGACCTCCCCCTCTCTTTCTCTTCCTCATTAAATGAGGCATGGGCAAGGCCATAATGCCCATGCTCTCTCTCTCTCTCATGTCAACCACACAAAATAAAAGAAAAACCTTTATTCAAAATTCATTTCCTAATAGCAACCATGCACTTAAACAAAAAAACTAAGAAGCTACATTAAGAGAAAATGGTTAGTGAACCATGTTACTAATCATGGTTAAACACCCAAAAACAAGCCTAGTCATCATGCACAAGTGTGTGTGTGCCTAACAAAATTCCAATAAAATACACATTAAATAGGATAAAATATTTAAAAACCAATTTGGTAAACTTTTAGTTAAAAACCACACATTAAAATATAATTAGCTACAAAACACATTCTAAGGTGTTACACTGTCACCATGGTTTGAGTGCAGATTGAGCTGCTGCTAGTGTTGCGGAAAGAGCGAGCTCGTCACGGACGAGGGCTGACCATGTTGTTTCTGGTGACATAGGGACATGTAGGTATAGTGTTGTGTTGTGATCTCTCATTTGAGGCGAATGTTCAGTTTTGGGCCGGATGATCGAGCCATTGATAGAGGCCGCCAGATTGAGAGGAGTGTTGATGTACAGCCTACCTCTGAGATCGGGATGTTGTCTACCGTGCGGACAGATGACCCAGTTGTTGCTGAGATTGATGCGATGTCGTTTCTAGAGTTTATGAGCTGAAACCGCTGGAGCTTTCAGGCAGAGATGTGACAGAAGAGAGCTATTCTATCTTGAGTTGAGCAACTGATATGATTTTCCATATTTGATGTGTCGATGAAGGCTCAGTTGAGTTAAAGAATTCTAGTTGAAGGATCTTACTCAGATCTAGAGTAAGTCGAGCAAGAGAGGACGTTGTTCGTCAGATGCTCTGATGTGAGATCGGTAAGTTGACCAATATTAGATAGAAGGACCTCACCCAGATGTGTTGTGAGTTGATCGAGAACGGAAGAATAAAGTGTATTCCTCCGATGAATTGGGCAAGTTCCCGAGGACGTGTTCGGCTAGATATCTTCTACAGAGTGATGAAGATACCGAGTTCGTAATTTCGAGTCCGTGTGAGAGACTCTGGATTGACCGTAGCCGAGGACGAATTGCAATATGCAGATAGCAAGAGATGCTGTCAATGTGGACGATAATAAAGACGAGTGGAACAAGAGGATCGTGCGAGATGTTAACGAGCGGTTGTTACTCTCCGTTGATGCCAGAGGATTGATATGTGTGCAGAGGCGTTAGATACAGCCAAATTCCAGATGAAAGACGTGCCGAGGACGCAGCTGTCCGGTTATGAGAAAAGAGTTAAGCAAGAGTGACAACCTTCGTATTGTTCGGCATTGGTGAGATCGGAAGAAGCCATGAGCAGGTTCTTTCCATGACACCGTAGCGATAAAGACTTGCACCCAGGATCAGTTATATCGTGCGTATTCAGAGGGCCAGATGCCGCTGTCAGTAATGTGCCATTTGAGAGTGGTCATGTTGATTGGCCAAACGGTGACAGAGGAGTAGCAGAGCGGAACTGTTCTGTTTGTACACCTGACCGGGCCGACGAGCCGAAGGGTCGTGAGATTTGAAATCCACAGAGAAAACGGGAACCCTCAGACCGAGGACGCCATACTGTGAGCAGGAGGCAAGTAGATGATCTTGCTCTGCCAGCTTTGGACGCACCGGCATATTTTTCGACATTGTAGGAGGTGTAGCTCAATGTCAGTTATTGCGATTGCGTTTTGTGATCCGAGTATCACACTTTTTTCTCTTGGACTTGAGTTTCGATGATTGGGTTTCATGATTTATGTTTTTGTGCACCATGGCTGCACCTACTGGAGATTTATATTTAGTGCACAGTTATTACACTTGATTATGTTTTATATATCGCTACATTGGTTTATGATTTGTGCATATCTATTGCACTTGGTATCGATTTGTGCCTTCGTTGCACGTATTTATGGTTTCGTTGATTCGATACTGTCGATTCGATTTCGTGCATGTCATACACACTTGCCTTTACTTATGCACTCGGTATAGCTTATATGTGCTTGTAGTGCATTGGGATGGATTTTGTGCACGCAGTTGCACACGTTTATGATTCTATACACCTTGGTATACTCGGTGTTGTTTTTATGAGCATTTGAGATATTGATGAGTTTTCGTGCATTGGTTGCACCAGATTAGTATTTCGTGCATTGGTTGCACCAGATTCGTATTTCATTCATTTGTTGCACCAGATTCTATACACCTTGGTGTACTTGATGTTCGTTATCATGAATACTATTGCACTGGATGTTTTATACGGACCAGACGCCCTTGTTTTGGATTTTCGCGCATGTGGGCGCATGATATGAGATTTTGTGCACACCGGGTGCACTCGATAGAGATTTTTATTCGTGCATGTTGGATGCACTTGATTGGGATTTTTATTCGTGCATGTTAGTTGCAATGGGTTGATATTTTCGTGCACTATAGATGCATTTGATATTTTTGTCATGTATATCCGTTACACTGGACAGATGCTTTCGTGTACTATAGATGAATTTGATATTGTTGTCGTGCACATCTATTGCACTGGATAGATGCTTTCGTGCACACCCGTTGCACTTAGTCTTACTTTTGTGCATATTGTGGCACTTATATTTGATTTGATTTCCGTGAACACCAGACGCACGTGATGTTGGATAAGACTTTTGAGGCTGATTTTATTTATGAGTATCACGTTTTGTTTATGGATACTATATTATATAGTAGCCGAGATGGACTGGTCTAAGGACAGTGCCTGAGTACCTTTGCTTGCATGAAAAAGTTACCAAGAGGTTTTCAAAAAGGAGCTATAGTCTCGTTATTTCCTACGTGTCCGCGAGTGACAGGAAATTTTATAAGGAGAACCTTCTGGGATATTTCAAAAGGGCGGGACGTATAATTTGAACAAACATATATAAGTATATATTTACTACTTTACAAACGATCGTCCGCCGCTTGTGCTGTGAGCTACGCATAGAACGGAGATTTGGGAAAGATTTGGCATGAGTTATTCAGCTTTTAAAATGGTTTTAGAAAGATACGTGCTATATACGTATTATGATTTGGCTATAGTGCATTTGGATTCCAGTGGTGGAATTCGATATTCGTATTTCCTTTATAACTTCAATGATTCCGTGATGCTTGACGGAGTTTGATTTTGAGTTTTGTACTCGTTTTCAGGCGCACAAGATGCGCTGTGGTATTTCTGTATCTTCCGTGATTTCGGAGTCCCGTTGATTTGAGTTGATTATTGAAATGTTTTAGTATTTGGGGATTTAAATTTAAATTCGGGGAACGAATTTATTTAAGGGGGGAAGACCGTAACATTTCAGAAATATAAAATATTGTTTTTGGAAATTTAATATTAAAATAATGTATTTCGCGAAAACTATTCGATTTGCGAATAGGGGTTTTTCGTTAAATGGTATAAGTTTATACCAATATTTGGAAATTAATCGGAGATTAAAATGATTTATTTATTATAATGATATTTATTGGATTTTGGCATTTTTATAATTAATAATATGCAAATTTCGATTAAAATTTATTAGTGCACCACTAATCGCGATTAAGCCAAATCCTTATTTTTACATTTTTTTCCATGGCTAGTGCACCATATCTTGTGCATGTTGTTAAGTGTTTTTGTTTATGACTTGTGAGTTTTATAAGAATGAGATGTAGAAAACAAAAGGAAAAGAAAAGAAAAGTAACATAGAAAAGAGAAGAGTTAAGAGAAAGAAACAAAAATGAAAAGAAGCAGATATTTTGTGAGAGACTGAGTGTAGGAGATATTTAGAGTGAGAGAGTGAACTTAAGAAAGAGAGAAGGTAAGACTTGGCTACTCCATTCCTTCATCCTCATCTCCATTGTTTCTTCATCTCTGTAACACCTTAGGATAAGGGTTAGTGAATAATTATAATTAAATAATGGTTTTTAAATAAAAAGTTTACCAAATTGTGTTTTAAATATTTTTCCTAATCTAATAAATATTTTTCCAAAATTTTCCTAAGCTTGCACACACATGTGCATGTGAACTAGGGTTTTCAAATCAAGTAAATACAATACTTATTAACCATGGTGGGTTAATTTTAGGATTAAGTCTTATGGATTCTTAAATGGGTTTAATTAATTAGTTAAATTAAAAGATTACTTTAATTTGAATTATGGAATTAGTGTTGACTTGTGTGAGAGAGAGAATGCATCATGGCTTTAGGCCATGCTTGCATTAAATGAGGTGAGAGAGAGTGAGGGGTGACTTTTGTGTGTGATGATTGAGGTAGCCTCTCATTTCTTTTTGGGTTTTTCTCACACACTCTCATATACTCTCACAACACACCAACACACTCACACACCACCCCCACTTACCTCAGCCGAGCCAGCAGCAGCAGCAAGCAAAGCAACAGCAACAACTGAAGCTTGCAACAGCAGCAGCAGCAAGCACAAACAGCAGCAGCAGAGGCAGTGAGCAGCAGCAGCAGCCCCAGTTCCAAGTGCAGCGACTTCTCTTCTCTTCTCCACATTCCTGCAGCTCCCTAGGGTCGAGAGTGAGGTATATTTCCTATCTTGCTTCACTAGTTTGCCTAGTTAGTGTAGTTTTGCATCGGTTATTGGAAATTAGTGTGTTTTAGTGCGATATGGGGTGATTAGCGAGAACCTTGTGCTAATGAGGTGAGATTTGGTTTCAGTAGGATGATTGTGGTCTGTTGAGGCCATTGTGACTTAGTCGAACCCTGATTACACTAAAATACCACCAGTTTTCCTATGTGATGCAAAATGTCGTTTTTGTGCAAAAGTGAACTTTTCTGGATCTGCTATTGACCCGGTGAGTGCAGAATGAAATTGAGGAGACTGTAGTGTAGTGGAGTGGAGATGATGCACCAGGTGAAACCCGACCCCCTAACTCCCCCCTTTGGCCGCCAAAACCGCCATTCTGGCCGCAAATTGCGGCCAGACAGGAAGGGTTTTGGGTGTTTTTGGGTTCTGTAGGTGTGTTTTTGTGTGTAGGGTATTTTGATATATATATATTTTTAAGATCATTTCTGTAGGAAAATCTGGGACCAAATACCTGTTTTGCCGTTTTTCTAAACCTTCGCGACACGCGTGATACGTGAGTAGGTTTGGGTTCTGCGTATCGCGGCGCGTCGGGGTAGTTTTGTGGCGCATGAGTACACGTTTTAGCGTATCGCGCATACGCGCGATTGGTTTGCGACACGGGTTTCTTGTTGGATTATAATGTCGCGTTTTGTGACTTAAGCTTATGTGTGATATGTGTATGTGATTCTAGGTTCGCAGGCCAGTGAGACGGACGCTGCGAAGAAGGGCAAGCAAGTGGTTGGATACACTTAGCGCGAGACACTGTGAGTAGATTTCACATCTACGGGGATATCGCCCGCATGGCGTTATGCGTCAGGGCTGATAGGATCTTAGTATTACATATTGCATTTACCTATGGACTGTCATCTCATATTGCATTTCCCTGCTACGTGTCATTGATATATGCTAGAACTGATAGAACACCACACTATTACTAACGGTTTATGTTGCACGAGCACTATTTACATGCTACACACACACCGTTAGTAATTGCCATGCCACACTCACTGTAGAACTGCCATGATTATACTGTTGTATTATTACTGTAGTTCATCTTACATGTGATTGATACGATTTTCATGTATATTGGGAGCCGCATGACATCTTTTAAAACCGGAAATGGAGCTACTTTAAAAAGCGGTTTTCCCCTTACACCCATACCATGGATTGATGTACATTGTACCTCGCATTGGATTTATTATTGGTATTGGATTTTCATGTGATTTCTGTTTTGAGGACCGTGGAATTATTTAAGGAAAGATGTGTTATTTTGAAAAACCCGGTACCTCGTGATATGATATTTTGGTGTGTCCACCACGCGTTTTCTCGGTGCTGAGACGTGTGCTTGAAACCCGATTCGAGGAGTGGATGTTCCGTTTGCGGGTTCGTGGTGGGCCCGGTATGGTTCCCCTCGGCGAGATGATCGATGGGATTTGCCGATTGAGCCTGGAGGCGGGCGAGTACCTACCGGTGATTGGTTGGACCTGGCAGTTGTCCGGAGGATACTGACCAGAGTCGAGTGATGGATGCGGGATGACCGTGCTGCCGGGGCCGAGGGCCGATACCGCAGACGGACCCCGTGGGGCCGGTCCGGACTGACGGCGCCCGATGTTCGAGGATTTACGTGTCGATGCTGGACACGGGTATTTTATGATGTTTTGGGTGCCGATGTTGGGCACTCGTGATTCCTCCGAGATATACAGGATTTGAGGGCCGATGGGTGTGCCGGCGCCTGAGTATATGTGGGATTTGGGTGCAGTTTGAGGCACCGATCATTGCTTTCCATGTTGACATAGTCCATGTAGATATTATTTATCCCATACTCAGTATTGATTACTATACATCTCATCCTGTGGCATTCACCTGTTAGAGTACATGCATTACTATTGTATCCACTGTTGACAGGCATTGATATCATCTGCTGGCATTAGTAGAGCCACGCTATATGTGCATGCCTGCGATCACCTTTATATGTTATCTCTATTCACGAGTTGGCAACTCACCCCCGTTGTGCCACAGTGTTTGCAGGTTGCCCTTAGGAGTAGTCACGGCTGGCTGTTACCGCATCTTTTGGCACAGATACCCCTTTTGAGCAGAAATAGTCTTTTGCTGATAGGTGGGTTTTGTACGGTATCTGTTATCTTTCAGTTGTATATTGATGTATCTAGTACTCTCCATCTACCTTCTATATTGACTTAGAGACAGTTGTGAGGACGATATGTATGATTTTATGTTCTGGTGTCGAGCTCGCATGTGAGTCGACGTTACTTTATGCAGTCTTACCTTTTATGATATTGTCCTTGTTTTACTGTGTATTCTTCGCTACGGCGTCGTATATCATATTGTGATGTTTTATTCATGTCACTTGTTATTTCCGCTACACCTTACTTTTTCCCGACTTTCGGGGCTAATGTTTTAAAAAGGAAATGTTACTAAAATTATAAAACTCATAACTTGTGAACTTAAATGGGGATTTCTACTAAATAAATGGAAGTTTTTCAGACATTTACTATTGCTTCTACAAAACGTTTTAAATCACTCTATTTATTGGTTTTGATTTCTGGGTTTGGCTTACTTAGCCGCGTTACGCCTGTAGACGTTGCGTGGTTAAGTGCCGGTCACGAGTCGAATTCTCGGGTCGTGACAAAGTTGGTATCAGAGCGTAGGTTTTACCTTCGGAGTGTAGGATGACCCTGGTATGATGGAGTAGGTAGCTGCGGCAGGGTAGCGTAGCGTGCGTATGTTCCGCGGCATACTCACGACACGGTACTCCGCTTACGCGACCTTAGGACTTGTTGATTTGATTCCTCCTTATATTCTTGTGATTCGATTTCCGTGTTCCTATCGAATCCAAATTTTCTTTCAGCCATTATGCCCCTAAGACTACGAGGGCACAGAGAGCGGCCGCGAGGGCCGAGATTCGTGTTGACTCGTCTGAGACGAGGACTGATCCGGGCAGTACGCCGGTGGTACCCGAGCAGGCTGTTCCTGCCGTGACAGAGCAGATCGCCTCGTTAGGGGCTGGTATGCAGGAGATGCGCCAGATGATAGGATCGCTAGTTGAGACGCTTCGAGCGCAGCGACCAGAGGTAGCTCCACCAGTTCCAGAGACCGCGATGGTGCCTACCGCACAGCCAGTTGCCCCTGCAGCCACGGAGGTGATTACAGTATCGCTATCAGAGTTCATGAGGCTGAAGCCTCCGGTTTTCACAGGCACCGATACAGCCGAGGACCCATAGTCTTTCATCGACAGGATGGCCAGGATATGCCGTTCCCTCAGATGTGCAGATGCGAGATGGGTTGAGTTCGCGAGCTTTCGCCTGGAAGGTCTTGCGCAGAAATGGTGTGATTCAGTGGAGAAGGGCAGAGCAGCAGGTCTTCCTCCTATGACCTGGACGGAGTTCGTGACTATATTTCTAGCCCGTTTCCTTCCCCGGAGTGTTAGAGATGCCCGAGCACGCAGGTTTGAGTCCTTGCGCCAGACGCCAGGGATGACAGTGGCAGAGTATGACGTACTGTTTACAGAGCTAGTAGTCTACGCCCCACATTTAGTGGCCACCGAGGAGTTGCGAGTCCGGAGATTCGTTCGAGGCTTGATTTCACCAGTGTTCCTTGCGATCAGCGCGCAGCACTACGAGACTTATGCAGCAGCTGTAGACGCAGCCCTAGTGGTCGAGGAGCACCTTGTTGAGACTTCGGTATTTCCAGAGCCGAAGAGAGTTCGTACCAGTATTTCCACACGGAGGCAGTCTTTCAGACGCCGCGACAGGTATCGTTCCGGTACGAGGGGTAGCAGAGATTCGGGACGGGGTCGGATGTTTAGTTCGTATCCCCAGGACGGTCAGCAGTCGCCGCGGGGTTGCTACAGATGTGGCAGCCTACTTCACCTCGTTCGAGATTGTCTAGAGACACACCGGAGGGAGGCGGCAGCACCGCATGTTACCTTACCACCTTCACCACCCCAGAGGACGTTGCCCGTTGTGCCTACCGTTGCTCCGCGCCAGACTTATGCACAGAGAGGTCGTGGACGTGGAGGAGTTGCTCAGAGAGGACGAGATGACCGAGGCAGAGGTCAGTCAGTTACAGGTGGTGGACAGGCGAGGGTCTTTGCTTTGACACATCAGGACGCGCAGGCGTCCAATGCAGTGGTTTCAGGTATCCTTCCTGTTTGTTCGGTTGATGCGCATGTACTGTTCGATCCCGGATCCACACACTCGTACGTATCCACGCACTTTGTGCCGAGTTTGGGTAGAGAGTCCGGCTTACTTGATCAGCCGCTTGTGGTGACTACTCCTGTGGGAGAGTCGTTTGTGGCTAGGCACGTGTTCCGATCCTGTATCGTCTGTATTGGCGAGAGAGAGTTGCCTGTCGACTTGATCCTTCTGGAGATGTTGGACTTCGACGTTCTTTTGGGCATGGATTGGTTAGCCACGTGCTATGCTTCTGTGGACTGCCGCGAGAAGACAGTTAGATTCTGTTTCCCCGGCGAGTCGATTTTTGTTGTGTTGGGGGACCGTAGTGCCGCCCTTCACAGTGTGATTTCTTCTTTTCGCGCTGGACAGCTTTTGAGGAAGGGATGTCAGGGATTTCTCGCTTATGTTCGCGATGCTCGCGCTACAGAGGTTCCGTTGGATCAGGTTCCGGTTGTTAGCGAGTTTCCTGATGTGTTCCCTGACGAGCTTCCTGGGTTGCCGCCCGAGCGCGACATTTCTTTCTGTATTGATTTGGTTCCTGGTTCGGGGCCTATTTCTATACCGCCCTATCGGATGGCCCCGGCAGAACTTCGTGAGCTGAAGGGTCAGTTGCAGGATTTGCTGGACAAGGGACTTATTCGACCCAGTGTTTCTCCTTGGGGTGCTCCAGTCCTGTTCGTCAGGAAGAAGGACGGCAGCTTGCGTCTTTGTATCGACTACCGCCAGCTGAACAGGGTGACAGTGCGGAACAGGTATCCTTTGCCGCGTATCGATGATTTGTTCGACCAGCTTCAGGGGGCAGGGTACTTTTCGAGGATCGATTTACGATCGGGCTATCATCAGCTGCGGGTTCGACAGGAGGACATTCCCCGGACGGCTTTCCGTACGCGCTATGGCCATTACGAGTTCTTGGTGATGTCGTTCGGACTCACCAATGCGCCAGCAGCCTTCATGGATTTGATGAACCGTATTTTCCGGCCTTATTTGGATCTGTTCATCATAGTCTTCATCGACGATATCTTGGTGTATTCCCGGAGTAGTGAGGAGCACGAGCAGCACCTGCGGGTTACATTGCAGACATTGAGGGAGCACCAGCTTTATGCGAAATTCTCCAAGTGTGCTTTTTGGCTAGACAGCGTGGACTTCTTGGGTCACGTGATTTCACGAGACGGTATATGTGTTGACCCGAGGAAGATCGAGGCCGTTCAGCGTTGGCCCAGACCGACATCGGTGACGGAGATTCGCAGCTTTTTGGGATTGGCCGGTTATTACAGGCGTTTTGTGCAGGACTTCTCACGTATTGCTACACCGTTGACCGGGTTGACCCGGAAGGGAGTTCCCTTCGATTGGACGGAGGAGTGCGAGCACAGCTTTCAGCAGTTACGGACACGGCTGACGACGGCACCGGTGTTATCTTTACCTTCTGGATCGGGCGGATTTGTGGTCTTTTATGATGCTTCTCGAGTGGGATTGGGATGCGTTCTGATGCAGCATGATAGGGTGATCGCGTATGCCTCGCGACAATTGAAGAAGCACGAGCAGAACTACCCCACTCATGATTTGGAGATGGCAGCAGTGGTCTTCGCACTTAAGATCTGGCGACATTACTTATACGGTGAGTCGTGCCAGATATTTACGGATCACAAGAGTCTGAAATACATATTCCAGCAGCGGGACCTGAACCTTCGACAGCGTCGATGGATGGAGTTAGTGAAGGATTACGACTGCGAGATCTTATATCACCCGGGCAAGGCAAATGTGGTGGCGGATGCCTTGACCAGGAGGCCCGGGAGTAGTTTATCTTGTTTGAGCGCAGTACAGGAGCAGTCATCCGCAGATTGGCAGATATTATGCGACAGTCGAGTGCAGTTCGAGTTCACGCCGATTGGAGGACAGATAGCGCATGTCCGTGCACGCCCACAGTTGATTGATCGTATACGTGAGGCACAGCTCAGGGATGACCGATGTTCAGAGATCATGGCACAGATGGGACAGGACAGATTTTCCGAGTTCGTGGTCGATGATCAGGGGATACTATGGTTTGGAGTCAGACTGTGCGTACCTGATGCTGAGGGACTGAGGCGTGAGATTCTTGAGGAGGCACATCGATCGGTATTTAGCGTCCATCCCGGTTCCACCAAGATGTATCATGATATGAGAGATGTTTACTGGTGGGACGGAATGAAGAGGGACATTGCAGATTTTGTATCGAGATGCCTGACTTGTCAGCAAGTCAAGGCTGAGCACCAGAGGCCCGCGGGAGAGCTCCAGCCGTTACCCATTCCGGAGTGGAAATGGGAACAGATTTCGATGGATTTCGTGGTGGGTCTACCCAGGACTAGTAGGGGGTATGACTCCATCTGGGTGATCGTGGATCGTTTGACGAAAGCGGCTCACTTCCTACCGGTGAAGACGACTTTCAGATTTACTCAGTATGCCCAGATCTATATTGACGAGATAGTGCGACTACACGGAGTCCCGACGTGCATTGTGTCCGACAGAGGCACCCAGTTTACTAGTAGACTATGGCAGAGGCTTCAGGAGGCTTTGGGCACTCGTTTGAGTTTCAGCACGGCTTTTCATCCGCAGACCGACGGACAGTCAGAGCGGACCATCCAGACTCTCGAGGACATGCTCCGAGCTTGTGTACTAGATTTCGGAGGTAGCTGGGATCATCATTTGCCCTTGGTAGAGTTCTCCTACAATAACAGCTACCAGGAGACTATTCAGATGGCACCGTTTGAGGCTCTTTACGGGAGGAGATGCAGGTCACCTACTTGTTGGACAGAGCTCAGTGAGAGCAGTATCTTAGGGCCACAGATCGTTGAGGAGACGACAGCGAAAATCCAGTTGATTCGCAATAGGATGAGAGCAGCGCAGAGTAGGCAGAGATCTTATGCGGACCGTCGACGATGCAGACTTGAGTTTTCTGTTGGTGATCATGTTTTCTTGAGGGTCTCCCCAATGAAAGGTGTGATGAGGTTTGGGAAGAAGGGGAAGCTTAGCCCCAGGTATGTGGGCCCCTTCGAGATCCTCGAGCGTGTCGGTGCAGTGGCTTACCGGTTAGCCCTTCCGCCCAGCTTTCCAGACGTGCACCCCGTATTCCATGTTTCGATGCTCCGCAGATATCTACATGATCCTTCGCATGCGATTCAGCATCCGACGATCCAGCTTGAGCGTGATCTTTCCTATGCAGAGCAGCCGGTGATGATCTTGGATCGACAAGTGAAGAAATTGAGATCGAAGGAGGTTCCATCAGTTAAAGTGCTTTGGCGTGGTCAGAACCGTGAAGAGGTCATTTGGGAGACCGAAAGCGAGATGATGAAGACGTATCCCCATCTTTTTGAAGGTAACCTTAGTTAGATTTTTGAAATTCGGGGACGAATTTCTTTAAGGGGGAGAGATTGTAACACCTTAGGATAAGGGTTAGTGAATAATTATAATTAAATAATGGTTTTTAAATAAAAAGTTTACCAAATTGTGTTTTAAATATTTTTCCTAATCTAATAAATATTTTTCCAAAATTTTCCTAAGCTTGCACACACATGTGAATGTGAACTAGGGTTTTCAAATCAAGTAAATACAATACTTATTAACCATGGTGGGTTAATTTTAGGATTAAGTCTTATGGATTCTTAAATGGGTTTAATTAATTAGTTAAATTAAAAGATTACTTTAATTTGAATTATGGAATTAGTGTTGACTTGTGTGAGAGAGAGAATGCATCATGGTTTTAGGCCATGCTTGCATTAAATGAGGTGAGAGAGAGTGAGGGGTGACTTTTGTGTGTGATGATTGAGGTAGCCTCTCATTTCTTTTTGGGTTTTTCTCACACACTCTCATATACTCTCACAACACACCAACACACTCACACACCACCCCCACTTACCTCAGCCGAGCCAGCAGCAGCAGCAAGCAAAGCAACAGCAACAACTGAAGCTTGCAACAGCAGCAGCAGCAAGCACAAACAGCAGCAGCAGAGGCAGTGAGCAGCAGCAGCAGCCCCAGTTCCAAGTGCAGCGACTTCTCTTCTCTTCTCCACATTCCTGCAGCTCCCTAGGGTCGAGAGTGAGGTATATTTCCTATCTTGCTTCACTAGTTTGCCTAGTTAGTGTAGTTTTGCATCGGTTATTGGAAATTAGTGTGTTTTAGTGCGATATGGGGTGATTAGCGAGAACCTTGTGCTAATGAGGTGAGATTTGGTTTCAGTAGGATGATTGTGGTCTGTTGAGGCCATTGTGACTTAGTCGAACCCTGATTACACTAAAATACCACCAGTTTTCCTATGTGATGCAAAATGTCGTTTTTGTGCAAAAGTGAACTTTTCTGGATCTGCTATTGACCCGGTGAGTGCAGAATGAAATTGAGGAGACTGTAGTGTAGTGGAGTGGAGATGATGCACCAGGTGAAACCCGACCCCCTAACTCCCCCCTTTGGCCGCCAAAACCGCCATTCTGGCCGCAAATTGCGGCCAGACAGGAAGGGTTTTGGGTGTTTTTGGGTTCTGTAGGTGTGTTTTTGTGTGTAGGGTATTTTGTTATATATATATTTTTAAGATCATTTCTGTAGGAAAATCTGGGACCAAATACCTGTTTTGCCGTTTTTCTAAACCTTCGCGACACGCGTGATACGTGAGTAGGTTTGGGTTCTGCGTATCGCGGCGCGTCGGGGTAGTTTTGTGGCGCATGAGTACACGTTTTAGCGTATCGCGCACACGCGCGATTGGTTTGCGACACGGGTTTCTTGTTGGATTATAATGTCGCGTTTTGTGACTTAAGCTTATGTGTGATATGTGTATGTGATTCTAGGTTCGCAGGCCAGTGAGACGGACGCTGCGAAGAAGGGCAAGCAAGTGGTTGGATACACTTAGCGCGAGACATTGTGAGTAGATTTCACATCTACGGGGATATCGCCCGCATGGCGTTATGCGTCAGGGCTGATAGGATCTTAGTATTACATATTGCATTTACCTATGGACTGTCATCTCATATTGCATTTCCCTGCTACGTGTCATTGATATATGCTAGAACTGATAGAACACCACACTATTACTAACGGTTTATGTTGCACGAGCACTATTTACATGCTACACACACACCGTTAGTAATTGCCATGCCACACTCACTGTAGAACTGCCATGATTATACTGTTGTATTATTACTGTAGTTCATCTTACATGTGATTGATACGATTTTCATGTATATTGGGAGCCGCATGACATCTTTTAAAACCGGAAATGGAGCTACTTTAAAAAGCGGTTTTCCCCTTACACCCATACCATGGATTGATGTACATTGTACCTCGCATTGGATTTATTATTGGTATTGGATTTTCATGTGATTTCTGTTTTGAGGACCGTGGAATTATTTAAGGAAAGATGTGTTATTTTGAAAAACCCGGTACCTCGTGATATGATATTTTGGTGTGTCCACCACGCGTTTTCTCGGTGCTGAGACGTGTGCTTGAAACCCGATTCGAGGAGTGGATGTTCCGTTTGCGGGTTCGTGGTGGGCCCGGTATGGTTCCCCTCGGCGAGATGATCGATAGGATTTGCCGATTGAGCCTGGAGGCGGGCGAGTACCTACCGGTGATTGGTTGACCTGGCAGTTGTCCGGAGGATACTGACCAGAGTCGAGTGATGGATGCGGGATGACCGTGCTGCCGGGGCCGAGGGCCGATACCGCAGACGGACCCCGTGGGGCCGGTCCGGACTGACGGCGCCCGATGTTCGAGGATTTACGTGTCGATGCTGGACACGGGTATTTTATGATGTTTTGGGTGCCGATGTTGGGCACTCGTGATTCCTCCGAGATATACAGGATTTGAGGGCCGATGGGTGTGCCGGCGCCTGAGTATATGTGGGATTTGGGTGCAGTTTGAGGCACCGATCATTGCTTTCCATGTTGACATAGTCCATGTAGATATTATTTATCCCATACTCAGTATTGATTACTATACATCTCATCCTGTGGCATTCACCTGTTAGAGTACATGCATTACTATTGTATCCACTGTTGACATGCATTGATATCATCTGCTGGCATTAGTAGAGCCACGCTATATGTGCATGCCTGCGATCACCTTTATATGTTATCTCTATTCACGAGTTGGTAACTCACCCCCGTTGTGCCACAGTGTTTGCAGGTTGCCCTTGGGAGTAGTCACGGCTGGCTGTTACCGCATCTTTTGGCACAGATACCCCTTTTGAGCAGAAATAGTCTTTTGCTGATAGGTGGGTTTTGTACGGTATCTGTTATCTTTCAGTTGTATATTGATGTATCTAGTACTCTCCATCTACCTTCTGTATTGACTTAGAGACAGTTGTGAGGACGATATGTATGATTTTATGTTCTGGTGTCGAGCTCGCATGTGAGTCGACGTTACTTTATGCAGTCTTACCTTTTATGATATTGTCCTTGTTTTACTGTGTATTCTTCGCTACGGCGTCGTATATCATATTGTGATGTTTTATTCATGTCACTTGTTATTTCCGCTACACCTTACTTTTTCCCGACTTTCGGGGCTAATGTTTTAAAAAGGAAATGTTACTAAAATTATAAAACTCATAACTTGTGAACTTAAATGGGGATTTCTACTAAATAAATGGAAGTTTTTCAGACATTTACTATTGCTTTTACAAAACGTTTTAAATCACTCTATTTATTGGTTTTGATTTCTGGGTTCGGCTTACTTAGCCGCGTTACGCCTGTAGACGTTGCGTGGTTAAGTGCCGGTCACGAGTCGAATTCTCGGGTCGTGACAATCTCCATTCCTTCATGCTTCTTCACCTCACTACCTCCATGCATCATCTTAAATCCTTTATCAAAAACTCATGCCACCTTCACACAAAACATGCACAAGCCTATCATAAACCCTTAGAACCAATCAAGTGTGGATTTTGAAGACTTTTGGCAACTCAAGAATTTTCCTAAGTTTCCAAATTGAGGTAATCCCTTCACTTTTAGATTAGTATTTGTGTTTATATATCCTAGTTTAGTTTTGAAATCGACTTAGTGAGTTATATGATCTTGGAATTTACAAGTTGCTGTTAAGTGGTTAATTGAGGTGTAGTGAGTGTTTGTAAGAAATAGATATGATTTCCTGACCTGGAAATGAGTTTAGAACCCGATACACAAACTTAGAATTTGTCCCGTGTCGGTTTTGTGGATTTGTTAGCCTACAGGGTATCTGGAGCAACTTGGGTTATTTCTGAGATAAACAAACAAGTCCATTTACCAAGATAAACCACTAGAAGACCACCACAGAAGTACGAGCACGTTTTGGCCTACTTTTGTTGGATATATGTATGCCCTAGAGGCTATTATATGTATAGTGGATGCTTGGACATGTGTATATATATATATATGACTTTCTTGCTCGGCATGATAGTATGCTATCTGGTTTACTTTATCTTGACATGTTCATTTGATCATGCATCTTACTCATTTGGTACATGTTGATAAAGCTCATAGGATATATGCTTGACTACTAGGACTATGATGTAGATCATACCAGTAGGATACGTATAGTTTATAAGCATATCCTTTAACTCTTCCTAGTCGTGGGTGTATCGAGACGGGGTATCGATATTCCAGAGTAGACTAGCGTATACCATTCTTGTCCCATGTGATGGGCGATGGATGATCCCATATCCATCTGGTGTGGTGACACCAAAGATTGTATACGGGTTCTCAGTAGAGACTAGGTACACTGAACGGACTCGCCGAGAACTCCTATGTGGTATTATATCTATCGTCGGATAGCAGTTCTCAGGTGACACTGGTACAGGTTAGTCTGTAGATCCAAAATCGTCATAGAGTCTTGTGTGTCCTCCTACTGTACTTTAATCTCCACCCTACCACGGCTCTACCGAGTCATGCAAAAAGGTGGAACTTAGGTACAGTCCCGAGGCACATGGAAGTAATGAGCGATAGGAGGAGTTTCGTCTCTCCCGGTATTGGGGGTTGATGTTGTGCTATGCTCGATTGGCTATAATAGAAACTCCCTGGCCAGGGCTGTTGAAATTTACTGATAAGTGTTATCAGTAGTTTCTCGAACTGTTATGAGCCATACACCAGCATGACTTAATGAGTTATTGTGGTCGACGATACCATCCCTAGACTCGATATGCAGCATATCTGACGAAGAGACCAGACTATACGGTAAGTGTTGCAAGTTGGCTCGATAGGAGTTTTGACAGCTTCGCTGGTTTTCTTATGATCGCTCAATACCCGCGTGGCCGTTACGTTTAGCCAACCACTTGCGGCTTGTAGGTGTTTGATATGATCATCACCCGCTGCCGGCGTATTGACGAGTCTTAGAGTCCCACACAGGAGTTTCCTAGCTCAGGCGAAAAGATGTGGTGTGTATATGAGATATGCGCGGGGACCCGATTAAATGCGTATATGTGATACCGTATATTAATCAGGAGTTTTTCTATTGATTGGGTCGTATGTGATATGACCGGTTTGTTAAATCAAGTGTTGAATTAACAAAGACTTTTAGCTTAATTCTTTATTAAACCCTTTTCTTTGTTGATGTATGCATGCATATATGCACATGATGATGTGCATTGACACTTACATACGTACATTGTATCATGGTTGATGATACACTAGTGGTGGCTATGCAAGACTCACATGGGAATAAATATGCATATATATTTATTTTTGAATTAAAGAAATAGAAAATCAATTCATGGTGGATAATTATCCTTGACCTTTATCTTAACCAAAGCTCCCACCATGAGTTGATTTTCTATTGTTCTTTTTCACCAAAATAAATATCTAGATATTTGTTATCCCATGGTTAAGGATGAGATTAGAAAATATTTATATTTTCTATTCTCATTTTTATCATTCATCATATCATTATCTTTTGAGAAAAGCTAAGCCACCATTATCTTCTTCTTCCTCCAAGCTCTCTTGAAATTTCTAAAGAGTGAGGTTGATAAAAAGAAAGGGTTTTGATTATAGAATACAAACCACCTCATCATTCTACACCTCTCTAGCCCATTTGTGTAGGGTGTTTGCTATACTTCTTTCAAATATCAAGTAAAGAAAAGAGCTTTGGGCAAAGGGACTTCGGGTGGATCATCGTGGACGAGAAAGGCCTCTAGCGATCTGTTCTATACTTTCAAAGGTCCAAGGAGTCATCAAGGGAGGTCTATAAAGGTTGTAATCTCTTCACTTAGTGATAGATTTTCATTTGTATATGATACTTGTTCATTGTTACCCTAAAATTCTAGTTAAGATTCTAGTTTAGTTTACTTAGCACCTTTAAAATTTTAATTATGGCATGTGTGATGCTTCCAAACTCTAGATTAGGTGCTAGGTAAACCCAACAATGGTATCAGAGCCAAGCTAGAGCTTTAGAGTAACCTAGACGACGTTAAAAATCTCGAACGAACGAAACACGTCGCCCGAATCATACTCTCTGGAAATTTTTCAAAAAGTTGGATTTTTTCACATTAAAAATACTCATAAAAACGTGCAGGGAGTTGTATGGGACCACAGGAAGAACGAAGCCCTAACTCGACTTAACGACCGTGGAACCACGGCCAAAATGGTCATTTTGCGGCGGTTCCACGGCGCCGTTGGTGAGGCGTGGACTGTGCCTTCTTGTGCTGGCCCGTATGAGCTTGTAGTAGTCTCTGGTGTATTTTAATATTGCTTAAGTGTTGAGCTTTCTGAGAATTATTTGGGTAATTAATCGTTCGATCGAATGTTTTAACTACGCCTAGTTTTTGAGAATGTGATACAATAATTGGAATCTACATATTTGTTTGTTGCGTGTAAATCTAATATTTCGGTCTCGGGTTTAATCGGAAATATTGTTGAATTATCCGACTTAATTTGAAAAGTGTTTTCATGGGTGAGACCTAAATGTGAGCTTTACATTGTTGGACATGAAATTTTTGATATGTGATATCCCGGGTTTATGTTGTCTAAGGGCGGTTACGATTCCGATTGTTGTAGTTTTTCTATTTCTTTTCTACGACTGTAAGTGTAGTATGTGGTGTATCGCCGATTTTGTTGCTATACAGCAATGACAATCGGGGTACGTATACTTACTTACGTTGATGATATATGATATTATGTGTTGCTGAGATATGATGTGCAGGATTGTAGTGATGGAATAGCCGGGGGGTTTATGTGAGATGAGAGTTTTATTTTCATTCATGTATAAATCAATTGTATGTAATATTCTTTTTTTTGGGCACTTCTGGGTTGAGGATGATATCGCCATTATTGTATATTATTTACTTTTCCGCATTGGGATAGACCCAAGGAGGGGAGCACAAGTGACCGGGTTCTAGGGTTTAGTAGGAGGCTATCTCGAGGAGTCGAGACTGGGTCTCCTAAACTCTAGAATTGGTAGGGTCACTTGCCACTCTCGTAGGGGTCTAAGGGTGTGGGCTTGGCTATTCATTGCGATCGTGGAATCCTTATTTTCTATTGTTGGCTAAATACAAAATACGGACATCCTAGATATCCTTTTATTTTCATATGTGTTTCTGCTGTTGATATTCTGTGATGTGATTACTTAGTATCTGAGACGAATGGATTATTATTATATATATGATATATAATAAATGTTGCTTATGTTTTACACCCGCGCTAGCCCCGCCCCGCTATGCCGTTAGTTAAGTAACCAAACGATGCATAACGGGACACTGTGGCGAATGCGGATTGCATAAGTGTACGTTCTATTTTCGTTTCTTTTCTGTGATGGATTAGGAAATTAAATGATGGGACTACATTAATAAGATTAATGTAAAGAAAAAAAACTTAAAGATGTTGTAGAATCGGATTTGAAACCCATTCGTCTTTTTTATGAAAAATGCAAGTTTCAAAAGATGCGGAGCTTAAGCCACTCCTTTTCTAAACTGTTTTGATTCTACAACAAGATTAAGTTCAAAACGTTAAAGGTTTTCATAAAAGCCATCCACAACCCTCCGTCAATTTAGGAAGCAGAGTACTTAGTATTCGTGCTACATATGTTGATTATAGTCAAGGCGTAGTGTACGGTAGCTAAGTGATGTCTTCCTACAAAGCATATGATGCGATCAGTTAGGACATTCATGTGATTATGTTGATCATAGTCAAGGGTCATATGGGTGGGTCTAGTTATTCTCGAAATGACAGGTAGAACTTGACTAGTCTAATGATATGTTGACCATAGCCAAGGTCATAAGTAGCTAGGGGTAAAAACCATATCGGGTGTTTCAAGAGTTGAAATTTGCAATGAGATTACATACCATCTATATGATAGTTGGATTCCGATCCCACTTTGAGTAAGAGTTACTCCAAGGTTAGTTTTGCACTTTACAATTAGCTAACCCAGTAGGTGTATAGAAAGGTGTCAACGGAGTTTGACCTCTGGGAAAACGAGGTTTATTTTAATTAGGTCCGTGCGAAAGCACGGGGAACCTCCCTTAAAGTATCGACACTGGCCTGGCTGACCGGTTAGCGAAACTGTAGAATGTAATTAATCCTGGCTAGTTTTCTTTTAAGGTTTTGAATGAAAATTTGATAAAAGCAGTGGGAGACATCGATTAGATAAGATAATAACCAATATAATTCTTTGCAAGAGCATTTCGCTGAGTGTTTTCTTTTCTCTCTCCTAATGGCAGATACTGATGACGGGACTTAAGCTTCTTTTAGGGAAAAACAAACTCACAAGACCAAATTATAAAGAATGGTTGAGGAACTTGAACATTGCACTCACATATGATAAAGTATTATATGTCCTCACTACCAAAGACTCACCCGTCCCAGGTCCTGAATCATCTATTTCGGATAGAGAGATCCGAAAAACATGGGATATTGATTGCAACAAGGCCAAGTGCCTCGCACTTGCTTCTATTGACAGTATCCACCAGAAACAGCTCGAGAAGATGGATGTACAATCTATCTTTCTTTATACAAAGGAGTTGTATGAAGATCAATCTCGGACTTTACGATACGAGGAATCTCGAAAGTTGTTTTATATGCGGATGGCCCCTGGCACATCAGTAGGAGAACATGTTCTGAAGATGATTGGTCTTATAGAAGAACTTGAGGAACTAGGATGGACCATGGATAATGTGTAATATACAGATATTGTTCTATAGTCTCTCCCCCTGCATTTGCTCCGTTCATAGTGAATTTCAATATGAACGATTTAGAGAAATCATTGCCTGAACTTCTCAATATGTTGAGAAGTGCAGAGAGCATGCTTAAGACAGCGAAAACTCCCGCTCTGCTTGCTGGGCCATCTTCCTCTTCCGTCCCAAAAGCCAAGGCCAAGGGAAAGAAGAAGAAGAAACCCATCAAACCGAAAGGTGGAGTTCAAAAGGCGAAGGGGAAAGACAAATCCGGGGCCGCAGGAAGTGGAAAAGGAGAATTTTTTACTGCCACAAGTTGGGACATTGGAAACGCAATTGTGCTGTGTATCTTGCTGATCTCAAGAAGAAGAAGCATGTTGATGCTTCCGCTTCAGGTGTGTTTGTAACTGAAAACTGTTTTTCTATAAACTCTGCATCTTAGGTATTAGATACCGGTTCTAGTTCTCACATCTGCAATTGTATGCAGGGATTGAGAAACAGTAGAGTTTTGAAGACTGGTGACCATACTCTGCGGGTTTGAAATGGTTCCAATGTACATGCTGTATCCGTGGGAGAGTATCATCCGGCGTTGCCTTCGGGTTGTATTTTGGTTTTGAACCCATGTTATTATGTACCTAGTATGCTATGTAATATAATATCCGTTTCTTTGTTGGACAATGAAGGATATCATTTTGTGTTGCAGAATAATATTATGAACATTAACTTGAATCAACAGTTGATTGGGTATGGTACACTAAATAACGACATTTACGTCCTGAACCAACACACAGTTTTCAATATACAAAATACTAATAAAAGAAAGTTTTCAGATATAAATGAAGCTTTTCTTTGGCATTGTAGACTTGGTCATATTAATGAAACAAGACTAAATAAGTTATATAAAGATGGATATTTAAATCCTTTTGAATATAAATCTTATGCGACTTTTCGGTCCTGTATCAAAAGGTAAAATGACCAAAAGTCCGTTTACTGGACACGGAGAAAGAGTTGCGGAACTCTTAAGCCTCATACATAGTGATGTATGCGGACCAATGTCTATACATGCTAGAGGCGGTTTTTCAAACTTCATTACTTTTACTGATGATTTCTCAAGATTCGGACACGTGTTTTTATTAAAGCACAAATCCGAAGCTTTCGAGAAATTCGAGTATAAACTTGAAGTAGAAAAATAAACAGGCTTGAGTATTAAGAAATTTCGATCAGATCGAGGTAGAGAGTATTTGAGTACAGAATATTCAGACTTCTTATAAGAGAATGGGATTCTCTCTCAGCTCACTCCCCCTTACACACCACAGCACAACGGTGTGTCAGAACGGAGGAATCGTACCCTATTAGATATGGTACGGTCCATGATGTGTGATGCTGAGTTACCGCTTTCCTTTTGGGGACATGCATTGGAGACAACAATGTATCTGTTAAACAGGGTTCCAACCAAGACCGTGTCTACCACTCCATTTCAGATATGGAGTAGAAAGAGACCATCTCTTAAAAGAGTTAGGATATGGGGTTGTCCGGCTTTTGTCAAAAAGCAGAATCCAAACAAACTCGAGAAACGATCGGTCATGTGTAAATTTGTGGGATATCCAAAACATTCATATGGATATATATTCTACCATAAGGAGGAACAAAAGGTGTTTGTTTCTCAACATGCTACATTTTTAGAAAATGAGATTTTTACAAAAGGTGATGATGACAATGCGGTAGAACTAGAAGAGGTTCTAGAGACACAAATTACTCATGAAAAACTTGGTTGAAACTGATGTTGCAGTCGAACTTCAAGAACCTCAGCCGCTCCGGAGATCTAGTAGAAATTCTCGTCCACCGGAGTGATACTATGGGTTTCTCATTGATGGTGATAGAGAAGATTGCATCATGGATGATGATGATCCTACTAGTTTTCCGCAAGCTATCATGAATGGTGACTCGGTGAAGTGGCTGGATGCCATGAGATCCGAAATTGAGTCCATGTACACCAACAAAGTATGGACTTTGGATGTTGCACCACCTGGGATAAAACCCGTAGGGTGCAAATGGATCTTTAAGAGAAAGATTGGTGTAGATGGACATGTAGAGACCTATAAAGCAAGGCTTGTAGCGAAAGATTTTCGTCAAAGACCGGGATTGGACTATGATGAAACTTTCTCTCCAGTAGGAATGCTTAAATACATTCGGATCCTACTTGCTATTGCTGCTCACTACGACTATGAAATCTGGCAGATGGACGTTAAAACTGCATTTCTAAATGGTGATTTAGAAGAATGCATTTATATGGATCAGCCATGGGGCTTCATTGACAGTGGGAAGGCATGTAGGTTGCTTAAATTCATTTATGGATTAAAGCAGGCCTCACGGAGCTGGAACATCTTCTTTGATGATACAATCAAAGAGTTAGATTTTATCAAAAATATAGATGAGCCATGCATTTATAAGAAGAATGTAGGGAGTACAGTCACATTCCTCGTATTGTACGTGGATGACATTCTTTTGATAGGTGTAACATTTCAGAAAAATAAAATATTATTTTTGGAAATTTTTATAATTAAATAATAAATATTATGAATATTTTAATATAGGTGTATAATTAAATACCGATAAATTGGGAAATATTTGGGAAATTATAGAAATTACTGAAATGAGGGCGTTTTATATGATTTAAGCAAATTATAAATCTATATGATTAATTATATACATTTTTAATGCTAATCGCGATTAAATATCGCTAATCGTGCATTAATATGATTTTATGCACATAACATGCACCATGTCATATTACATTTTGTTACATTTTCCTACATGGTATTTTCTTTTTATCATGCATGGCTTTGTATTTATTGGGAGAAGAAAATAAAAAAGAAAAGAAAAAAGAAAAAAGAAAAAAGAAAAAAGAAAAACATTAAACAATAAGGGATGGGCATGAGAGAGAGAGAGGTGAGGGGTCTTCCATTGACCAAGACCCATTTGTTTCATTCATTATCTTCATCTTTCTCTCTTCTTTCTCTCTATGGCTGAGCTCCTTCATCCCCCTCCTCTATCACCTCACAACATACCCCAAAACAACTCAAAACTTCATCTCCCTTTAACAAAAAACATGCACAAGCTCACAACAAGCACTTTGGACCAAGAAAGGATGGATATTGAGCACTTGGGGCAACTCAAGAAAATTCTTGAGTTGACAAATGAGGTAATCTTTTCACCATTTGTGTATTAGTTAAGTTTCTATAGCCTCTATTTAAGTTTAAAACTGATTTAGTGTAGTTTGTGAACTTTGAAAATTCCTAAAAGAGGTTTTGAGGAATCCTTGAAGTGAGATGGTGAATTTGAGCTTAGTGGTGACCTTAAACCCCCCTTTGGTGCTAGAAACCCAGACCAAACTGAAACAAACCCAAAATACGGGATTTAGAAACTTCCGTGTCTGTTTGAGGGTAAATTTGTAGGTGCAGGGAATCTGGGATGACCTGGGACATTTTCAAGAGAAGAAAACAACTCCAGAGACCTAATTAAGACCCTAGGAGACCACCCTGAGAGTACGGGGCCGTTTCACCATGGGAAATCCGAGAACGCCGGATTTAGGGGGTAGGTGGCCGACCACTTGGTGGAGATTTGGGCCCAGGTTTCTTCTGTAGGTCATATACACCCTATACATCACCCTAATACTGTTTGTGCACCTAGTTTTGATCTGAAATAAAATCTAGGAACAATTTTATGGGTTGCTGCCTTGTTTTTCGTGATGTTTATGAATTTATGTTTTGATATTTTTGTTTGGTATCGGTCACTTGACGTTTGTACGTCGATATCGGGTGCTTTTGTGTGAATAGACCATAGGTTTTAACCTATGAGTGATTCGTGTGTCGTTTCGATTGAGAATTGGATTTTAATGCGATACGATGTGTTATGATATGTAGGTACCCCCACAAGGACTTCGAGACGACAAGCAAGAGCATGGCGACATCGGCATCGGCAAGCGAGGATCAAGATGAGTAGATATATATCTACGGGGGAAATCGGGTGGATGGCGTATAGCACCCCCGCAGTTCGAAGTGTAGTACTATATACTATATATATATGTTTATGTGTTATGTGAAACATGGAAAGCTAGCAAGTAGGATCTTATAAGATTATGGGTTAATTTTACTATAACTGTTTGATATTGTCGTAGTTAGTTGTAGTCGCGAACCCTAGAATAAGGCTTACACTCACACACACACACTCGCATGCATTTTACTTTCTTGTGTGTATATGGGGATATGTATATATATACACACACACACATAGGTATGGGATAATGTATATTTATACGTATACATATACATGGATGATGAGGATAGTATATGGTATTTGGAGATGAGTCGATGAGATTGGGCTTGGTGCCATGAGATCGGTGATATGACATAGTTCGTATTTGAGATACGACATGATATTATAAAGGGTCCTTGGGCGACGTGTTTTCATATACACGCATATATATATATATAAATATATATGTAGATATATATATATATATATATGTAGATGGTATCAGTATTGTACTAGACTTAGATCAGTACCCCCAGTTCATGATATATGATATTAAGGATACCAGATTAATAATGAGATAAATGTGATATTTGACCTGTACCCAGATTTAGGATGCCATACAATGGATTTACCATACGAGCTATATTGATGATAGATCCACACTCTTGACGTGAGGATGTCATATTATATAGTGTATCATATGGGATACTATTGAGGCGGACTCACCGACTATTATATATATATATATATATATATATATATATATATATATATAGACTCAGACTTAGGTGGTTTTCCTTACCCTTTTTGATTAATCTGTTAGTTTAGTCCTGTAGTTTACTTGTAGATGTTAGACTAGACTAGAGTCATACCTATTTCAAAACCAACGAATCGTAAGTATTTTAAAGACAGGCCAATGGATTATACGGATATTTCAAAGGATGTAACTTTTCTTAAAAACACCGTAGCCCTTATTTTCAAAACACCACGATTCGTATTATTTCAAATGGTAAAACGGTATGACACATATATAGAAATGTAGATTCTTTATTGTTACGTTATTATTCATGTTCCGCATATTTTTTGCATTTACTATTCATTTGCCATTTATTATGTTGTTATCATCGCATTGCAAGTTTATAGTGTACTTTAGTGATTATGAAACCATGATGTCAGGACACCAACACCATTACCGATGATGTATGCTCCATATACACTTGCTTGCCGGCTCACACACATCATCATCGGTAATTGCCATGTCACGTACACTTTAGAGAATATTATTTCATTGACATAGCTTGCTAGCTGATAGTTCCTATATATTATTCTTTCATATGTAGTTCATATTACATTCATTGCTTGATATTTCGTGCATATTTTTATATTCATTAGTCATGCAATAGTATAAGGGCTAGTCCGGATTACCGGAGCCCAGTATTCATTATTATTGACTTTTATTTTGGATTTCGGTTTTTCCATGAGATTTCTGGATTTGGAGAAACCGCAAGATTTAATAAACTCATTTATTATTTTAAAAGATAAAAGTGCAATTTTCTCATGTTATGATTGTGATATGTCCACCATGAGTTTTCTCGGCTCTTGAGCGATATCATACACCCGATTCGAGGAGAAGATGAACCGTCTGCGGGTGCATGGTGGACCCGGTGCGGTACCCTGGGGCGAGAAGATCGCAGAGAATGGCGTTTGAGCCTGTGACATGGGAGCATTGCTGACCGGTGATTTTATTGAGATTTGCGGATACAGGCCAGTCCGGATAGCCGAAGCCTGAGATATTGGGATTTGATGATACATGCCAGTCCGGATACCCGGAGCCTGAGATATTGGTATTTGATGATACAGGCCAGTCCGGATAGCCGGAGCCTGAGATATTGAGATATTGGGATTTTGAGATATATATTTTTTGTCGATGCTTGACACTGATTTTCTGATGATTTCATTGATGATACTTAAATGTTTATACAGAAATCTCACTATATTATGAAAACAGTTTTCGCATTCATGATGTATTCTGTTTTCATTATACTGCATCCATACCTCATATTTACGATATATTGCTACGTGAGGCACTGACACGAGCATATGGGATTACACTTATGCATAGATGTTTACCCTTACCTTTATATTATGCTTCATGCCATATTATCATTGAGGATATATTTTACTGATCGTATTGATCTAGGATTGAGTCATACATACGATTTCTGCTCTGTGATGTTTTCTACTCATGAGTTGGAAACTCACCCCCGTTGTGCCACAGTTCTTTCAGATTTTGCCATACAGGTTTCGTTGCGGCTTTGCTGGCACAGTGCTTTCATTCCGGGTGATTGCTTTGGTTGGTGGGTTCTCTTGTATCGTGACCACCATTGTACTTTTATTTATATTTAGTTGTATTTAGAAACACCATCAACCAGACTTGTATATTTATTTCAGACTTAGAAGACCAGTTGTTTATTCTTTCGACCTTAGAGTCGCGCGTTGTATTATTATGGTTTCTTGATATTTTTGAGTTTCCTTTTGAGTTTTGATCCTCGCCCTTGGCGTTGTATATTATATTTCTTGCGTGGTTGTGACCGTCAATTGACGAAGAGCTAGCTCCCGCTTGGGGATGCCTTTATTCATATTATGCATGTTGTACCCCTTTTAGGGCCAGTATTTACAAAGGAAACTCTGTCGAAATTTTCAGAAAAGACTTGATGATTTTAAAAATACATATTCGGCTTATGTTATTAAAACCACTTGTTTTAAATAAGTTTTCTTCACTTCTAATAAAAATGGTTTAGATTTCTGGGATTTTTGGCTTACTTGAATTAGATGGGGTCCTATAGACTTCATATGATTCAAGTACCAGTCACGTGCCATTTTCGGGTCATGAAAAAGTTGGTATCAGAGCGCTAGGTTAATCTTGGTTCGAGTCTATGTTTGATTATGCGGACCCTAGGGCGTTTGTATATATACAAAATCTAGGCTTGACCTTACGGAACTTAGACTTAGTCAAGGGAGTATTAGACTCGAAATTTCATCGCGTAGGTTGAACTTGGTTGATGGAGTAGGTGACTTAAGGAGAGTGACGTATCGTGTGTATGTTCCGCGGCATACTTACGATACGCTACTACTCTTAAGAAGTCTTAGGATGTACATTTCCTTGCACAACATTATATTCATTCCTTTGATCTATCCTCATCGATATTGGTTTATGGTTTTGCTGCCACGATTACATGGGCAGAGAGAACTATGGCTAGAGTTGCATCATCATGAGCTCGTCACGGACGAGGAATGACTAGGGCATGATTCCAGGGACATATGATTGCTTAGAGGTATCGTTTTATTTTGTCTTTGCGGCATGAGCGTTTGATGGATCGCTTTTATGAGATTTCTCGGACGTGCAGATCAGCACCAGAGGATTGGGCCACTGCTAGAGGCCAGCCAGAATGTAATGAC
This sequence comes from Agapanthus africanus, assembly GCA_030015575.1. NCBI lineage: Eukaryota > Viridiplantae > Streptophyta > Magnoliopsida > Asparagales > Amaryllidaceae > Agapanthus > Agapanthus africanus. The sequence goes on along the minus strand of JASDDO010000006.1, from coordinate 225,411,234 downwards.
CATCGATGCACCGATTATATTTGATGATTGAGGCACTGTTCAGCGTGCGGACAAATGAGCCAGTTTTTGCTGCGAATAACAAGATATCGCCCCAGATGCTTGGAGCTAATGCCACACGAGTTATACTAAGAGATTTGATAGAAGGTCGCTAGTCACCAAAGATGAAAGACTAGGACATGTGATTCGTTGCCTACCCCAATGCGAGGTCATCAGATTGATTGATTCCAGCTAGAGACGACTTCACGCAGGTACATTGAGAGTCGCTAGAAGACAGTCGAATGTCAGAAACCCATTTTCCAAGTTTAAAGTATTCGGGAAAACATGCAAATAATTCTGTGGACCCTCTAGAAGAATGAAAACCTAACTCGATATAATAACCATGAGAACGCTTTAAAACCTTAGGGTTTACGGCAGTTCCGCGGTGCCATTGATGAGGCTTGGGTTTGCCCTTCTACGGTTGGTCCACTAGTACTGTGGCATGTACTGGAATGCTATTAAACTGTACTCAAGATGTTGAGCTCTTGGGGGATTATGGAACATTGACGAATCAAATGAAAGGTTCGACGTCATTCGGATATGACGTGATTGGATACATTGCTTGGGAGACTCCAGATACGAGTATAGCCGTTGGAGCGCAGTCCATACAGCCACGAAGAGACGAGTCCGAATCAGTCGACATTAGAGAAAAATGGAGTAAGCGGTGAGTACGAGATCTTTATTAGATGACGTTCCACTCTACTGACATTGGAGATGTGATACGGATGCAGAAGTGTTGTATATAGATATATCTTCCAGAAGGAGTCGCGATGAGTATGCAGCCATTCCGGAACAAGAAATAGATTTAGTAAAAGGTGATAACTTCCGGGCAGTTCCGCAGAAATGAGAGTTGGGAGAGACCTCGACAGAACCTTTCTCGAATACTATATAAGAAGACTTGGACCCAGGATCGGTCATATTGCGCACACCCAGTAGGCCAGAGTTCGGTGTCGTCGACGAGACATGTTACGAGTGACCATGACAGTTGGCCTGAGATCTTTAGAGGATGTGCTAGAGCGGGACTGTTTCCGCCATCTTTGACTTCAATATTTTGGGCGATTTATTTGCATGATTGAGATTTTATGCACCACAGTTGCACTTGACTTCGATTTGATTCGATATGTTGATTTTGATTTCATACCTAGGGTATGCATGTGATTTGACTTATGCTTTTGGCATAGTTTTCATGCACTTTTAGTATTTGATTTGATTTTGTGCAGGCTGATTCACATGGTTGTGAGATTATATACCACGGTATACCTGATTTGGATTTGGATTGAAATGTGTCGTATACCGTCGATTTCGATTTTGATATTCGATATTTGTTTTCGTGCACTTCGTACACTTGATTTGGATTCTTGCATATGCTTAGGCACTTGATGGGATTTTGATTGTCACGACCCGAAAGAGCACGTGACTGGGCCTTGAACCATATGAAGTCTATAGGACTCCATCTGATCCAAGTAAGCCAAAAGCCCAGAAATCTAAAACCATTTTAAGAGTAAGGAAAACTGGTTTAAAGAAGTGAAAGAAAACATGTTGAAGTCAAGGTTTTTAAATAACTAAGCCAAAAATGCATTTTTAAAATGTCAAGTCTTTTCTAAAAATTTCGGCAGAGTTTCTTTTGTAAATACTGGCCCCGAACGGGGTACAACAAGAATAATATATATATGCAATGATAAAAGGCATCCCCAAGCGGGAGCTAGCTCTTCGTCAAACGACGGTCATAACCACGCAAGCAATAATAATATACAACGCCGAAGGGCGAGGATCAAAACTCAAAATAACATGAAAACCGTAATACTGCTAAGCGCGACTCTAAGGTCGAAAAATACATCACTAATGTCTAAGTCTGAAACAATATACAAGTTTTGGTTGATGGAATTCTAGATACAAAGAATAATACAAGTACAATGGTAGTTCTTGATGCAAAAGAAACCACCTACCAAATGCAATTCACCCGCAAGGAAGCAATGTGCCAGAAATGCCGCAAAGGAACCTGTACGGCAGAACCTGCAAGAACTGTGGCACAACGGGGGTGAGTTGCCAACTCGTGAATAGAGAATATCTACAAGCAGAAACCGAAAGCAAGACATAATCCTAGGTCAATACGATCAGTATATAAAATCCTCAATATATAACATGCAGCCTATAACAAGGCTAGGGTAAATATCTAACCTGAGTGCAATCTCATGTGCCTGCGTCAGTGCCTCAGGTAGCAATATATCATATGAATGAGATATGAATGCATGAAAACAGAATACATGTACATGAAGAAACTGTTTTCATAAATTAGTGAGATTTCCTTTGTATTTTTAAAATGAGGTATCATAATGAATCAGCATAAAACTGTGCCTAGCATTGGCACAAAACGTAATCCCAATATCTCGATATCTCAAAGTCTCAACCACAATATCTAGGGTGCCGTCAGTCCAGACCGGCCCCTACCATCCATCTCAAGACCACGACGGTATCCTCCGGATATCCGACGCGTCGGGTAAAATCACCGGTAGGTAGTGCTCCCCTGCCAGGCTCAACGTCATCACCACATTCATCTTGCCCCGGGGTACCGCACCGGGTCCACCATGTACCCGAAACGGTTCATCCGTCTCCTCGAATCGGGTTTCCAAATCCATCAGCAAACTCATGGTGGACGACTCATACATCATGGGAAAACCGCACTTTTTATTTTAAAAGAGAGAATATGTTTATTTGTGTTTTTGCGGTTTTCCTCCAAATCCAGAAAATCTCACGGAAATCCAAATCCAAAACCTCAATAACACGTAAAATAGTGAATATATGCATGAGAATCCATGAATGCGGCATAACAATGAATAACAGTATGCATGAAGTAGCAGGTAATAACTACAATGTCTAAACTAACATATAAGGCAAGTACACTAATATCATGTCTAAACTATTAGCTAATAGGCTATATCAAGCAATAATATTTTCTAAGGTGTACGTGACATGGCAATTACCGATGAAGATGTGTGTGAGCCGGCAAGTAAGTGTACGTGGTACATACGCATCATCGGTAATGGTGCTGGTGTCCTATCAGCATGATATCAATAATGGAGTATGAAACATAATATAAGAATGCGATGCAAAGAGAACCACAAAAATGAGTGGGAGCTGAAACTAGACGTAACTATAACTAATCTGCATTAATCTAATATAAGTCCTACAAATGGTGCCTTTTGAAATAACACGAATCATGGGGTTTTGAAAATAGGGGCTACGGTGTTGTTATGAAAAGATACGCCTTTTGAAATATCCGTAGATCCCTTGACCTGTCTTTTAAAAATACCCACGACCCGCTAGTTTTGAAATAGGTAGGAGGCTAATCTAATCTAACAACTACACTAAACTATACGGCTGAACTAACCAGCTGGGCTACAGGTAAGGAAACCGCCTAACATCTGAGTCGATATATATATAGATAATAGTCGGTGATTTCGCCTCAATAGTATCGCGTACGATACAGTATATCATATGACATCCTCAAGTCATGAGTGCGGATCTATCATCAATGTAAAGCTCATACGGTAAATCGTCGTACGGCATCCCAATAGCTGGTTACGGGTTAAAATCACACTATCTCATCACATTTCAGGTATCACTATCATCATAACATATAATCTGGGGTACTGGTCTAAGTCTAGTACAACTGATACCATCAAACTACAGCGTGTGCAAGCACAAGTCCCAAGGCCCGCTAGAGATCACGTATCGTATCCTCAAATACGAATCACATCAAATCGCCGATCTCACGGCACCATGCCCAACATCATCGACTCATCTCCAATGTCATCCAATATCATCAAACACAGTGCAAGTATAATGAATATGCAAAGATGTGCGTGTAGGTGTAAATCTACTCTAGGGTTCTCGACTATGAACTACACTAGTCACTTCTAACCCTACACTATCCATAGTACACCTAGCTATCATATACATATATATACTACGGACTGCGGGGGTGCTATACGCCATCCACCCGACTTCCCCCTGTAGATATAATCTACTCACCTTGCGTCTTTATCTTTCGATGCCACCACGCGTTTGCTTGTCATCCCGAAGTCTTCATGTGGTACCTACACATCAAGTGTCGTATATGCATATTAAAACCAAATCAAAGCTAAAACGGCACACGAAATCCAAAACGATACGATAAGGGGCCTATAGGTTAGAACCTATGGCACGCCTTCAAAACCATCAATAAATCCTCTATATCGTCGTATAAACGCCAAATAGTCGAGGTAAATCACAAGACACTAATGCAGAATTAAAAATACGGAATACGGAAACACGAATCCAAAACAGCAACTTAGGAAATATGTCCCAGATTTCACCCTAGGTCAATTTATACAAATCTAAATATACCAGGGGTCTAACATAAACATGTAGGAGCTACAGAACCAATACGAGCCAAAATGGTGGGACCCAGGCCGCAAATTGCGGCCAATGGGAATAAATTGGCGGCCGGGAAGAAGAAATGGGAGCTGGGGTCTTGGGGTTTGCTTCCTGGGTGCCTGCACATCCCACTGTCCACTCAATTTTATTTTAGGGTGTCTCGGGTGATAGCAGATTCCATAAACACTACACAGATTTCACAAATTCTCCGATATCGGTTTCTAAAATCCGTATTCTGGGTTAAAGCTTCAGGTTTGGGTTTCAATTCATACACTAGGGAGTTTGTAAAACCTCTACTGAGCTCAATTTCACAATACCACACCAAATTCCCTCAAATCCTAACTTGGTTATCCTCAAGTCCACAATATCACACAATATCGATTCACTTTTAACATAGGGGTATATGTAATGCAAAAACTAATCTAATGATCCAGAAATTACCTCATTTAGCAACTCAAGAAAATTTTTGAGTTGCCCCTAGTGGCCAAAATCCTTGCTTCTTTAGCTCCAAGTGTAGATCTAGGGATTGTGCACACATTTAATGAAATGGAGATTGGGTTTTGGGGTTGTTTTAGAGGTGTTTTGGAGCTTGAAGAGGGGAGGGAAAGGAGGTGCAGGAGCAGCAGCAGGAGAGAGGAAAAGAGGGAGGGAAATGAAGGGAAGAAGAATGGCTAAGTCTTTAGTCAATGAAGCCCATATCTCTCTCTCTCACCAACTACCAATTTCTTTATTCTTTTCCTTTTCTTTTTCCTTTTCCTTTTAAAACCCTTCTCACTCAAATAGTAATCCCAAAACAAACCATGGCAAGAAAATGCACAAGTGTGAAAAAAAAAGATATGTGCATGTTTTGCACAAAAACGCCAAAAATCCGATTAGAAATTTTTAATCGCGATTAGCACTAATTTAGCATATAAATGATCATTAAAAAAATCTAAAAATGCCATAATTCCAATAATTACCCAATTTTAGAATTTTCCATAATTTTCCATAATTTTCTCAATTTTTTTTTCCTATTTATTTGTATTTAATAATACCAAAATATTAAAATATTCAATAAAATAATATTAAATTATAAAAATTCCCAAAATTAATACTTTATCTTTTTGAAATGTTACAATCTACCCCCCCTAAAGAAAGTCGGTTCCCGAATTTAAATTTAAACCCCAAATACTAAAACATTTCAGTAAAAATCCAATTTGTCGGGGCTCCGAAAACATCAACACGTAGCGAATATCATAAAAATGTACCGCTCTACTAGAAATCAATCCCCAAAATGCATATATAAAAATATCCTGTGCGTCTGGTGCGCAAGGAATCAAAATCCATATATGTGCCAACAGGTGTACAAAACAATATCTAGGTGCAACTGGTGTGCACGAAACATCTGTCATGGGCAACGTGGGTGTCTGACAGCAAAATCAGGTGCATCTGACATGCACGAAGAATCCCGATTTAGTGCATCTGGCGTGCACCAAAATCGTATATCAAAACACTAAAGGTGCATGAAAACTATGCTGGAAGTGTAAATGAAATCACTGTATAGGAAAGGCGTGAAATCACAATCAATACCTCGAATGTAATAACTTATGCGCAAAATCTAAATATCCAGTGGGTGTATGAAACAAAATCATGAAACTCAGTCATCAAAACTAAATCATGCAATAGAACGCCTAAAATACCAAAAATCTAAGATGACGGATACGTGATAATCGAATCACAAAATCACAAATCAAAAGTACCGTCGTCGGTAGTTCCTCCTTCAAGGTCGAGAAGGAGTCGGTGCATCCACTGCTAGCAGCGCAAGATATCTACTTGCCTCTTGCTCACGGTCTGGCGTCCTCTGACTCTGGGTCCTTATCTTCTTTGCGGATCCCTATCTCACAATCAATCGGCTCATCGGCCCTGTTAGATGTGCTAACGGGGATGATTCCGTTCTGGCACTTCTCTGGTCATCTCTCGGTCAATCCTCACGACCACTCATAAAGCAGCATATCACTGGCGTCGGCCTCTGGCTCTCTGAATGCACATCACACATCTGATCCTGGGTGCAACATCATTGCAGCAATGTCCTGGAAGGAATCCTGCTCAAGGTCTCTTCCGATCTTGCCTATGCCGAACTGTACGAAGGCTGGCTCTCTTGCATAATCTCTTTTTGTTCAGTGGACATCTGTGTCCTCAGCACAACATTTCTTAGAATCTGGTTGCATCCCAATGCCTCTGTAAGCATATCTGACCTCTGGTCTCGACGAGAAGCAATGACAGCTCATCAGCGTCTCGCCCGAACCTCTGGTTCCACCTGTCTCTATCGTCGTCCACTATGACGCCACGCCATGCTATCTACGCTCTGCCCTGTTCTCGGCCACGGTCAATCCGAAGTCTCTCATACGGACTCGAAATCGCGTACTCTGTAGCTTCACCATTCTGTAGAAGATGTCAGGCCGAACAGGTCCTCGGAAACACGTCCCAACCATCGAAGGAATACTCAATACTCGTCCGTCCTTCATCGATTCGCAACGCATCTGGGTAAGTTCCTTTATCCGAATCTGGTCAACTACCTCGTCGACAATGCCAACTCTGGCCTGCTGGTTGTGCGCAATATGACCACTCCTGGGTCTAGGTCTTCTCGTATCGTTTTCCACAAAGGTCCTGTCGAGGTTTCTCTCTCAAATCTCATTCCTGCCGAATTGCCCGGAAGTCACCATCCATCGCTGAAGCTAATTCTTATTCCGGAACGGCTACATACTTATCGCACTTCTTTCTGGAAGATATATCCATATACAACGCCTCTGGGTGCGTATCACATCTCTGATGTCAGCGGAGTGGGACGTCATCTCGTCGAAATCTCTTGCGAACTCCTTTCTTCATTCTGCTTCAATATCGACTGACTCGGACTCTTCTCATCGCGGCTGCAGGGACTGTGCTCCAATGGCTATACTCGTATCTGGAGTCTCCCAAGCAAGCATCCCATCACATGATATCCGAATGACGTCGAACATTCGATCGACTCGTCAGAACCCTATAATCCCCCAAGAGATCAACATCTTGAGTACAGTTTAATAGTATCGAGTACATGCCACAGCGTCGGTGGTCCAGCCGTAGAAAGGCAAACCCAAGCCTCACTAATGGCGCTGCGGAACTGCCGCAAACCCTAAGGTTCAAAGGCTTTCACACGGTCATTGAGTCGAGTTAGGGTTTCATTCTTCTAGAGGGTCCATAGAATCACCTGCATGTCTTTCCGTATACTTTAAACTTGGAAAATGGGCTCCTGACATTCGATCGTCTCTATCGACTCTCAACGAATCTGCGTGAAGTCGTCTCCAGCTGGAAACAATCTATCCGATGACCTCGCATCGGTAACCGAACGAACCACATGCCCTAGTCATTAGTCCTCAGGTGACTAGCGACCGTCCATCATATCTCTAAGTATAAGCTCATGCTGCAGTAGTTCCAACCATCTGGGTGATATCTCGTCATTTGCAGCAACAACTGGCTCATTCACCTGTACGCCGAACAGCGCCTCAATCCTCCAGGAAAGGCGATACATTGGCGGTCATCTCTGAATCGGTCTGCTCTAGATCTGAGTAAGACTCTCCACACTGGAAATCTTCAACTCATCTGGGCCCACTCCGGCGCATAAATCGGACGAATCACCTTCGTCTCTCAAATCGGGTAGACTAGCTATCATCTGTCTCATATCTGCCTGGAAGCTCCGACAATCTCAGCTCGTAAGCTCCGGAAGCGACATCCTGTCAATCTCAGCAACAGCTGGTCCATCTGTCTGCACGGTAGGCGACACCATAATCTCTGAGGTATGCTGTACATCAACAGTCCTCTCTCAACTGGCAGCTCTAACAATGGCCCGATCATCCGGTGCAAAGCCAAACACTCGCCTCTACTAGAGATCCCAATCATCAATACCAACTCGAGATGTTCCCATCTCACCAGAAAATACAATGGTCGGCCCTCGTACCAGACGAGCTCGCCCTGACCGTAACCATAGCAGCAGCCCAACTGCGCTCAAACATGGCGACAGGAACCTCAATCGAGTATCGAAGAGAGTAGATCAAAGGAAAGAAAGAGAACAACAAATCCAGAGTGGATACATGATCATAAGAAGGAACAGCATCAATAAAGGTATGATCATGAAACTAATAGAATCGAGGATATCAAATGGATGTATAATCACGGATATGAAGAGAACCACTGATCTCGAAAATATATACATCCTAAGGTTCCTTAAGCGGAGTGGCGTGTCGTAAGTATGCCGCAGAACATACCCACGGTACGTCACTCTACTTTAGTCACCTATTCCATCAACCAAGGGTCATCCTACGCGACGAAAGTTCGGGTCTAATAACCCCTCGACTGAGTCTAAGTTCCGTAAGGTCAAGCCTAAGTTCCGTATGTATATAAACGCCCTAGGCTCCACATAGTCAAACTTAGACTCGAACCAAGGTCAACCTAGCGCTTTGATACCAACTTTGTCACGACTCGAAATAGCACGTGACTGGCCCTTGAACCATATGAAGTCTATAGGACTCCATCTGATCCAAGTAAGCCAAAAGCCCAGAAATCTAAAACCATTTTAAGAGTAAGGAAAACTGGTTTAAAGAAGTGAAAGAAAACATGTTGAAGTCAAGGTTTTTAAATAACTAAGCCAAAAATGCATTTTTAAAATGTCAAGTCTTTTCTAAAAATTTCGGCAGAGTTTCTTTTGTAAATACTGGCCCCGAACGGGGTACAACAAGAATAATATATATATGCAATGATAAAAGGCATCCCCAAGCGGGAGCTAGCTCTTCGTCAAACGACGGTCATAACCACGCAAGCAATAATAATATACAACGCCGAAGGGCGAGGATCAAAACTCAAAATAACATGAAAACCGTAATACTGCTAAGCGCGACTCTAAGGTCGAAAAATACATCACTAATGTCTAAGTCTGAAACAATATACAAGTTTTGGTTGATGGAATTCTAGATACAAAGAATAATACAAGTACAATGGTAGTTCTTGATGCAAAAGAAACCACCTACCAAATGCAATTCACCCGCAAGGAAGCAATGTGCCAGAAATGCCGCAAAGGAACCTGTACGGCAGAACCTGCAAGAACTGTGGCACAACGGGGGTGAGTTGCCAACTCGTGAATAGAGAATATCTACAAGCAGAAACCGAAAGCAAGACATAATCCTAGGTCAATACGATCAGTATATAAAATCCTCAATATATAACATGCAGCCTATAACAAGGCTAGGGTAAATATCTAACCTGAGTGCAATCTCATGTGCCTGCGTCAGTGCCTCAGGTAGCAATATATCATATGAATGAGATATGAATGCATGAAAACAGAATACATGTACATGAAGAAACTGTTTTCATAAATTAGTGAGATTTCCTTTGTATTTTTAAAATGAGGTATCATAATGAATCAGCATAAAACTGTGCCTAGCATCGGCACAAAACGTAATCCCAATATCTCGATATCTCAAAGTCTCAACCACAATATCTAGGGTGCCGTCAGTCCAGACCGGCCCCTACCATCCATCTCAAGACCACGACGGTATCCTCCGGATATCCGACGCGTCGGGTAAAATCACCGGTAGGTAGTGCTCCCCTGCCAGGCTCAACGTCATCACCACATTCATCTTGCCCCGGGGTACCGCACCGGGTCCACCATGTACCCGAAACGGTTCATCCGTCTCCTCGAATCGGGTTTCCAAATCCATCAGCAAACTCATGGTGGACGACTCATACATCATGGGAAAACCGCACTTTTTATTTTAAAAGAGAGAATATGTTTATTTGTGTTTTTGCGGTTTTCCTCCAAATCCAGAAAATCTCACGGAAATCCAAATCCAAAACCTCAATAACACGTAAAATAGTGAATATATGCATGAGAATCCATGAATGCGGCATAACAATGAATAACAGTATGCATGAAGTAGCAGGTAATAACTACAATGTCTAAACTAACATATAAGGCAAGTACACTAATATCATGTCTAAACTATTAGCTAATAGGCTATATCAAGCAATAATATTTTCTAAGGTGTACGTGACATGGCAATTACCGATGAAGATGTGTGTGAGCCGGCAAGTAAGTGTACGTGGTACATACGCATCATCGGTAATGGTGCTGGTGTCCTATCAGCATGATATCAATAATGGAGTATGAAACATAATATAAGAATGCGATGCAAAGCGAACCACAAAAATGAGTGGGAGCTGAAACTAGACGTAACTATAACTAATCTGCATTAATCTAATATAAGTCCTACAAATGGTGCCTTTTGAAATAACACGAATCATGGGGTTTTGAAAATAGGGGCTACGGTGTTTTTATGAAAAGATACGCCTTTTGAAATATCCGTAGATCCCTTGACCTGTCTTTTAAAAATACCCACGACCCGCTAGTTTTGAAATAGGTAGGAGGCTAATCTAATCTAACAACTACACTAAACTATACGGCTGAACTAACCAGCTGGGCTACAGGTAAGGAAACCGCCTAACATCTGAGTCGATATATATATAGATAATAGTCGGTGATTTCGCCTCAATAGTATCGCGTACGATACAGTATATCATATGACATCCTCAAGTCATGAGTGCGGATCTATCATCAATGTAAAGCTCATACGGTAAATCGTCGTACGGCATCCCAATAGCTGGTTACGGGTTAAAATCACACTATCTCATCACATTTCAGGTATCACTATCATCATAACATATAATCTGGGGTACTGGTCTAAGTCTAGTACAACTGATACCATCAAACTACAGCGTGTGCAAGCACACGTCCCAAGGCCCGCTAGAGATCACGTATCGTATCCTCAAATACGAATCACATCAAATCGCCGATCTCACGGCACCATGCCCAACATCATCGACTCATCTCCAATGTCATCCAATATCATCAAACACAGTGCAAGTATAATGAATATGCAAAGATGTGCGTGTAGGTGTAAATCTACTCTAGGGTTCGCGACTATGAACTACACTAGTCACTTCTAACCCTACACTATCCATAGTACACCTAGCTATCATATACATATATATACTACGGACTGCAGGGGTGCTATACGCCATCCACCCGACTTCCCCCTGTAGATATAATCTACTCACCTTGCGTCTTTATCTTTCGATGCCACCACGCGTTTGCTTGTCATCCCGAAGTCTTCATGTGGTACCTACACATCAAGTGTCGTATATGCGCATTAAAACCAAATCAAAGCTAAAACGGCACACGAAATCCAAAACGATACGATAAGGGGCCTATAGGTTAGAACCTATGGCACGCCTTCAAAACCATCAATAAATCCTCTATATCGTCGTATAAACGCCAAATAGTCGAGGTAAATCACAAGACACTAATGCAGAATTAAAAATACGGAATACGGAAACACGAATCCAAAACAGCAACTTAGGAAATATGTCCCAGATTTCACCCTAGGTCAATTTATACAAATCTAAATATACCAGGGGTCTAACATAAACATGTAAGAGCTACAGAACCAATACGAGCCAAAATGGTGGGACCCAGGCCGCAAATTGCGGCCAATGGGAATAAATTGGCGGCCGGGAAGAAGAAATGGGAGCTGGGGTCTTGGGGTTTGCTTCCTGGGTGCCTGCACATCCCACTGTCCACTCAATTTTATTTTAGGGTGTCTCGGGTGATAGCAGATTCCATAAACACTACACAGATTTCACAAATTTTCCGATATCGGTTTCTAAAATCTGTATTCTGGGTTAAAGCTTCAGGTTTGGGTTTCAATTCATACACTAGGGAGTTTGTAAAACCTCTACTGAGCTCAATTTCACAATACCACACCAAATTCCCTCAAATCCTAACTTGGTTATCCTCAAGTCCACAATATCACACAATATCGATTCACTTTTAACATAGGGGTATAAGTAATGCAAAAACTAATCTAATGATCCAGAAATTACCTCATTTAGCAACTCAAGAAAATTCTTGAGTTGCCCCTAGTGGCCAAAATCCTTGCTTCTTTAGCTCCAAGTGTAGATCTAGGGATTGTGCACACATTTAATGAAATGGAGATTGGGTTTTGGGGTTGTTTTAGAGGTGTTTTGGAGCTTGAAGAGGGGAGGGAAAGGAGGTGCAGGAGCAGCAGCAGGAGAGAGGAAAAGAGGGAGGGAAATGAAGGGAAGAAGAATGGCTAAGTCTTTAGTCAATGAAGCCCATATCTCTCTCTCTCACCAACTACCAATTTCTTTATTCTTTTCCTTTTCTTTTTCCTTTTCCTTTTAAAACCCTTCTCACTCAAATAGTAATCCCAAAACAAACCATGGCAAGAAAATGCACAAGTGTGAAAAAAAAGATATGTGCATGTTTTGCACAAAAACGCCAAAAATCCGATTAGAAATTTTTAATCGCGATTAGCACTAATTTAGCATATAAATGATCATAAAAAAATCTAAAAATGCCATAATTCCAATAATTACCCAATTTTAGAATTTTCCATAATTTTTCTCAATTTTTTTTCCTATTTATTTGTATTTAATAATACCAAAATATTAAAATATTCAATAAAATAATATTAAATTATAAAAATTCCCAAAATTAATACTTTATCTTTTTGAAATGTTACATTGATGCACACCAGATGCACTAAATCGAGATTCTTCGTGCACATCAGATGCACCTGATATTGCTGTCAGGCACACGTGTTGCCCTTGACAGGTGTTTCGTCCACACCCGTTGTACTTAGATTTTGTTTCTGTGCACAAGTATGGCACATTCATTGATTTCGATTTCCGTACACACCAAATGCACGTGGCAGTCATATGTACATTTTTGGGATTGATTTCCTTTGAGCAGCATGTTTAATGATATTTACTATTTGATATAGTGACTGAGCAGGACTAGTCAGAGGACAGTACCTGAATACATTTTTTCATGCATCTATAGTTATCGAAGGGATTTCCAAAAAGAAGCTATAGTCTCAGTATTTACCTACGTGTCCGAGATGACACAAGACATTTAATAAAGGAAAACCTTCTAAATTATTTTCAAAACGGCGGGACGTGTAGGTTAAACAAAGGGTATATATATATATATATATATTCTTACAATAGATGTCCACCACTGTGCAGTGATACGCACATCACACAGCAATTTGAAAAGAGTTTGGCATGCATTTCCTTCAGATGTTTTGACGAGTTTACACCGACGCGTACTATGTACGTGTTATAGTTTTGATGTATATCATGTTGGTTTTTGTTTTGGGTTTTGACATTGGTGTCTTCGCCATAACTCCGATGATTGCGGAATGCTTGACGGAGTTTTGATTCTGAGTTATCTGCTCATATTTCATGCGCATGTATTGCGCTACGATGTGTTTTATGTATTTATGATTTTGGAGCCCCGACGACTTGATCATTTTACTGAAATGTTTTAGTATTTGAGGGGTTTAAATTTAAATTTGGGGACCGAATTTCTTTAAGGAGGGAAGACTGTAACATTTCAGAAAAATAAAATACTATTTTTGGGATTTTTATAATTAAATAATAAATATTATGAACATTTGAATATGGCGGTATAATTAAATACCGATAAATTGGGAAATATTTGGGAAATTATAGAAATTACTGAAATGAGGGTGTTTTCTATGATTTAAGCAAATTATAAATCTATAAGATTAATTATATGCACTTTTAATGCCAATCGCCAATAAATATCGATAATCGTGCATTAATCCGATTTTGTGCATATGACATGCACTAAGTCATATTACATTTTGTTACATTGTCCTACATGGTCTTTTCATTTTATCATGCATGACTTTGTATTTATTGGGAGAAGAAAAGATAAAGGAAAAGAAAAAAGAAAAACATTAAACAATGAGGGATGTGCATGAGAGAGAGAGAGGTGAGGGGTCTTCCATTGACCAAGACCCATTTGTTTCATTCATCATCTTCATCTTTCTCCCTTCTTTCTCTCCATGGCCGAGCTCCTTCAACCCCCTCCTCTATCACCTCACAACACACCCCAAAACAACTCAAAACTTCATCTCCCTTTCACAAAAAACATGCACAAGCTCACAATAAGCACTTTGGATCAAGAAAGGATGGATTTTGAGAACTTGGGGAAACTCAAGAAAATTCTTGAGTTGCCAAATGAGGTAATATTTTCACCATTTGTGCATTAGTTAAGTTTCTATAGCCTCTATTTAAGTTTAAAACCGATTTAGTGTAGTTTGTGAACTTTGAAAATTCCTAGAAGAGGTTTTGAGGAATCCATGAAGTGAGATGGTGAATTTGAGCTTAGTGGTGACCTTAAACCCCCCTTGGTGCTAGAAACCCAGACCAAACTGAAACAGACCCAAAATACGGGATTTAGAAACTTCCGTGTCGGTTTGAGGGTAAATTTGTGGGTGCAGGGAATCTAGGATGACCTAGGACATTTTCAAGAGAAGCAAACAACTCCAGAGACCTAATTAAGACCCTAGGAGACCACCCTGAGAGTACGGGGCTATTTCACCATGGGAAATCCGAGCTCGCCGGATTTAGGGCGTAGGTAGCCGGCCACTTGGTGGAGATTTGGGCCCAGGTTTCTTCTGTAGGTCATATACACCTTATACATCACCTCAGTACTGTTTGTGCACCTAGTTTTGACCTTAAAAAAATTCCGGGAACACTTTTATGGGTTGCTGCCTTGTATTTCGTGATGTTTATGAATTTAAGTTTTGATATTTGTGTTTGGTATCGTTCACTTGACGTTTGTATGTCGATATCGGGTGTTTTTGGGCTCTTTTGTGTGAGTAGACCATATGTTTTAACATATGAGTGATTCGTTTGTCGTTTCGATTGCGAATTAGATTTTAATGCGATATGATGTGTTATGATTTGTAGGTACCCCCACGAGGACTTCAAGATGACAAGCAAGCGCATGGCCACATCGGCATCGGCAAGCGAGGATCAAGGTGAGTAGATATATATCTATGGGGGAAATCGGGTGGATGGCGTATAGCACCCCCGCGGTTCGAAGTATAGTACTATATATTATATTTATATATATATATATATATATGTTTTTGTGTTATGTGAAACATGGATAGATAGCAAGTAGGATCTTAGAAGATCATGGGTTAATTTTAATATAACTGTTTGATAGTGTCGTAGTTAGTTGTAGTCGCGAACCCAAGAATAAGGCTTACACTCACACACACACACACACACACACACACACACTCGCATGCATTTTACTTTCTTATGGGGATATGTACACACACACACACACAGGTATGAGACTATGTATATATATACGTATACATATACATGGATGATGTGGATAGTATATGGTATTTGGAGATGAATCGATGAGATTGGGCTTGGTGCCATGAGATCAGTGATATGATATGGTACGTATTTAAGATACGACATGATATTATAGCGGGTCCTTGGGCGATGTGTTTTCATATACACGCATATATATATATATATATATGTATATGATATCAGTATTGTACTAGTCTTAGATCAGTACCTCCAGTTCATGATATATGATGATAAGGATACCAGATGAATAATGAGATGAATGTGATATTTGACCCGTACCCAGATATGAGATGCCGTATGATGGATTTACCATACGAGCTATATTGATGATAGATCTGCACTCTTGACTCGAGGATGTCATATTATATAATATATCGTATAGGATACTATTGAGGCAGGATCACCGACTATTATACATACATACATACATACATATATATATATATCAACTCAGACTTAGGTGGTTTTCCTTAACCTTTTTTATTAATCTGTTAGTTTAGTCCTGTAGTTTACTTATAGATGTTAGACTAGACTCGAGTCATACCTATTTTGAAACTAACGAATCGTAAGTATTTTAAAGACAGGCCAAAGGATTCTACGGATATTTCAAAGGATGTACCTTTTTCCTAAAAACACTGTAGCCCTTATTTTCAAAACACCATGATTCATATTATTTCAAATGGTAAAATGGTATGACACATATATAGAAATGTAGATTCTTTATTGTTACGTTATTATTCATGTTCCGCATATTTGTTGCTTTTACTATTCATCTTCCATTTATTATTTTGTTATTATCTCATTGCATGTTTATAGTGTACTTTAGTGATTATGAAACCATGCTATCAGGACACCTGCACCATTACCGATGATGCGTATGCTATACATACAGTTTCTTGCCGGCTCACACACATCATTATCGGTAATTTCCATGTCTCGTACACTTTAGAGAATATTATTTCATTGACATAGCTTGCTAGTGTAAGTCTACGCTAGCGCCCCGGCAGTCTACAGACACCAAATGCGGAACAAAAACTTTTAAACTTGGCGCTATCGTATACTTTAACCCGGATCTGCCATTATTGCTAAACTAACAAACTGTAAAGAGTGTAGAAAGATTGTACCGAACGATCCGAGTCCTTCGTTCTTCAACCATCATCCCACGCTCCGTTGCGGCTGCTCCGATCTCGTCGATCTCCGATCTCCTCGTCGAGGTGGCACCACATGATCGGTTCTTTAAACGGGCTCCCGCCTCTGACTCGAGGCAACTCGATCGTCAAGTTTGCTAAAAGAGACGACCAAGATTGATGTAGAGAATGAGTAGATGACTTTGTCTCACTTCGTCCAAATCCGTGGACGATCGGTTAATGAAGTTGCCGAAGGAATCGGGTGATGGAATGAAATGGACTGTGAAATTCCATACACCGATAAAACCTATCATAATCTTTTCTCTCTAAAATGAAACATCAAGTGAGAGTGAGGAGGAGAGAGAAGGCCGGCCTCTTTATATGATGGAGGGAGGTGACCGTAGGAGAGGGGGGTGACCATAGGATAAATATCATATGTGAACACAAACTAAATATCTTGCATAAAGATCTTAAGCAAAAGAAGAAGTTAATGAAATCAAAGCATGAGTCACTTAGCCTTGTCACAAATTCTAGAACCTTCTAGAAGTATGACTCACCATATCTGAAGAAAAGATAAATCCGTCTTTAACCGAATGTTAAAAGACGGCTGATAGAAAACTGGAAACTGGCAACTTCCAAAAGTGATCCTGAAACGAATTTCAGGACAACCCCGAAACAGTATAAATATACCCGCATTTGTATTACGACCGAATACAAATGCAACTGAGACAAAGATATTATACCTACTCAATATAATACTCGGATCCGGCTTAAACCAAAGCCGACCAGTATCATCTGCCCGAAAAAAAACACGTGCGTAAACGCACGTGCATTTTCCGAACCCTGCCATAAAACCATACGGCCTCTACAACGTTTCGCCCGAACTTGGGAAACTGCCTGTTGGGGACTCTAATGACTCGTCAGTACCCTGGCAGTGGGTTTAACCACAAACCGTCAGCGGCACTAGCTATGCGTAACGGCTGCCCATGGACTGACCTCAAGGGATGCCGATGAGCGCACTCATCCGGAAAAACCCTACTGAGCCTAAAAGTGACAATGTATATACAGTCCGGTCCGTTCGTCAATGAGTATCGCATATCCTCCTAGGGGGCTAGTAACGTCAGACCCCCAATAGCAGTATAAGTCGTGTCGGAGTGAAGCCCAATAACACCCTGAGATACTACTGGAGTACCTACCAGTAAATCTCCTGCCATGGCCATGGACTTTGTGTAATGGCTCTCCTAGACACTGCATGACCTCGCCCCCAATACCGGGAGAGACGAATCCCCTGCCGATCCGCTCACGTGCCTCCATATGGCTCGGGACTGTACCCAAAAACTACCTGTTTGCACGACTCCTTTGAGCCGTGGTAGGGTAGAAATCAAAGCACAGTGGGAACTCACACGAGACAAATGACGACCTCAGGTCGATGAACTAACCTATACACATGTCACCAGGGAACTGCTATCTGACGATAGGTATAGTACTAACTAGCAGATTCCCGGCGAGTCCTGTCCGGTGTACTCATAACCCAATGAGCACCTGTATACATCTTAGGTGATCCAACTGACACCAGTGGCTTGTGAGACCGGCCACCGCCCCTCGTCGGGGTCTCGACTGTACACACTAGTCTACTCCGGAGTATCGATGCCCTGTCTCGAAACTCCCACGACTAGGGACCTCAATTAAGGATATGCATATAAACTACCCAACTCTCACTTATATGATCGCCATCATACTGTTGGTAGTAAAGCAAGATCCTAAGGGCTCTATCAAAGTGTAACATGCAATCAGTCACCTGAACATGTACACGACTGATAAAGGCAAACCAGATAGCATACTATCATCTCGAGTAAGACTGTGCTACCGGGATAGGTCCTCCGCAATCATTGCAATCACGTACCTGCGATCCAATAATTGACTATGAGGGCACTATCTCCAACAATCTCCCACTTGCACTCAAGGCTAATATTGCGATGTCGACTACTCACAGCCCGTGTGAAACCGAACATCCAACTCCTCTACTAATCAGTTTCACAAAGCCCGTTTGTAAAACTATTGTGTTCGAGAAATAGCCTCGGTGAGTGGATCCGCCTAGAAGTTTCTTTCTGTATCTCTCTTAATCTCAAGTTCGCGGAGAAAGCCATCTCCCGAATTGAGTAGTACCTGTCTTAGAATATGTCTGGATATCTGATGGGACCTTAGTTCATAAATGAACTCCATATCCAAACTTCTTAGACTGAATCGATCACTGAACCTAATCAGTATCGGGCACCTTGCTTCCCACAGTATCCTCTTGGACCACCTGTCCATAATACTGTCCCTCTTTGTCAGAGGGAAAAACTACAACTCTGACAATCACTCTGTCAACCATGTCACCTTTGAAGCTTGGAATGATAACTGTCTCCCGAAGGAGGCTGCCGTCATCAAATCCGTAGAACATGTACTTATGTTCTAAAACTGCTTCCTTATGTTTCTCCAGGATTGGATTAATACAAACTTATTGCATCTAGTGCAAAACCAACATTTGGTGTGGTACTTGACATCTCATGATTAACTCAATTGCCTAAGCAAGTGATCTGCCAATTATGCACATCCCTCTCCCCTTTAGTCTATACGACACCTTTAGAGAGGGTGACTCCATCACCTGCAGGTACACCACCATGCTAGGAGTCAACTATTCTAAAAACCATTAGAATATCTGTCAAAGTACCCACATTGGGAAACCACCCAAATCTAGATCTAAAACCATAGATCCAGAAACCAGAATGTCTAATATTATATCCATGTCCTATCTGGAGAAACAACTGTGTGACGACCACAGTACAACCGATCGTAGTATAGGAATTTTACTTCCTACTCTGTGTATGTCATCCAAATACCATGACATTACACCCTACTACCTTCTTAACTGATCCATCCCCTATTCTGATTGAAGTCAAACCCATGACTGTCACATCAAAATTAGATGATCTATCTCCGCTATAACTGCTCAAGTCTATAAATAGATATAAGCATCTTGCCCACTATGCTTCCGTTGCTCCCACTGACTACGACAACCCTCCTACCGGGTCTCATATCCTGGAACAACAGTAGTGTCAAGTCTGGGTAGATAAGAACCTCCCTGTCACCGTCCTTGAGGCTACCGAAGTACCTCTCGGGTGTCTGAGGTTACCTACCATACCTGCGGAGTGGCTATTGGAATGTCAAACCTGATTGAATATATAGGTCCTATTAAATTTTCCGTAATCGTTTGCGGTTCTGGAATCACATCCAGTTCTACCATACTCCCACTACTGTTTTCTGAAAAAGATCCATTTTACTAAAACTGTGGCAAGTCAAGAACAATATCACTATTGATCTTCCAAATGGTAGAATATCAACCCTCGTCATAGCCAGGGTCAACCCACAAACAGCCACTACAGAATCGTGCCCTGAGTTATCCAGAATCTGGTTTTAATCATAAGCTGGACAACTCCCCGTACCTTAATATCTTTTAAGGTACGATCCATTCTATATCCAATACAGAAACTTTGGCACTTATTTAATTGGAACCAAGATTCAATCCATGCAGCTGTCTCCAGTGCATATCAACTTAATGGAAAGAGGCTAATCAGCATTACTCAACTTAGGAATCCATCCAATTATGAGTAACCTGAAAGAGAAACACGTTTCTCAAAACCATCACTATCATCTGAATACCAATCACAAGAATCTACATCTTCGATCTCTTTGAAGAATCCCGATACTTGTGACACCTGGTTCTCCACTTTATTCTTATACCCACAACTTCTCAAAACTTAGACCTTGTATTTCTACGAAACACTTGTCTAAATACTAGAGAAGTTATAAGTAAACAGAACATAGTACGAGGACCTACCCCTTTGTCCTGATGGACACTGGACAACATACAATACTCTGTATAAGTCCGCTGAGTTGAACAACTCAAAACCTGTGCGTTTGTAGGTGGAAAACTGTACGCTGGCGATTTCCTTAAATATCACTAATTACAACGAATTCCGATATAATGAGGATGATCACCTAATTCCCAATATCTTACTCCCACTCATCATCTGTAAAACCATACAGATATGAGAATGTAACCTGGTAAATACATACCCTTGGAGTAAGTGTCTAATCGGGAAAACAGTTTTTCCTTTAACAATGCACTGAAACATGAAAATGTTTCGTAGGGGTATCCTGGTATTCATAGCAATGCCTCTTCCATAATCCAATTCATGACTCCAACCGTATATTTTATTGCCATCTCTCCAAATCCCTTTATTTGTCTTTAGTCGTTACCTTCTGTACACCATCGTTAGGCTAACTGGTTTTCTTCCTTCCCTACCGTTCGGCACCAGCCTATGGTTTGGAAGAAGACTATCCAGTAAGCATAATAGGTGTACCCTCCTAAACCAAGGAGTACTCGCATCTCGAGAGAAGGTGACGATAAAAGACAACTGAATAATACCTTATTCTTTTAAAGGTGAAATAGGAGTGGCGATGAAGTACGCGGTTTTGGTCGTGAATGATATCAGTCGCAATTTACTTTTCCCTCTTTCTAATCCCTTTATTTTGTCTTTACATATTACCTTCTGCACACCCTACTTAGGCTAATTGGTTTTCTTCATTCCCTACCTTTCGGCACCAGCCTATGGTTTGGAAGAAGACTATCCAATAGGCGTAATAGGTGTACTCTCCTAAACCAAAGAGCTCTCGCAACCTGAGAGAAGGTGATAATAAAAGACAACTGAATAAACCAATTCTATTTCTCCTGAACCTGGATCCATCCTCGAAGAAGTCCCTTCGAGTTCGTATATAACCATACGATGGCTCTATCCAATGGAAGTGGATATCCGTAGTAATACGGGTGTTCTGAGAAATGCAAAGGGTAAAAGAAGGAGTGGCAATGACTTATGCAACTTAGACAATCCAAAAGCCAGTATTTTAAGAAGGTTCGGTCAACCTGGTCACTGAGTCATAGTCTAGGGTCGGTCAAAGGTCGCTGCCAAAGAGAGAGAGAGAAAAGAAACACTCTGCGTGCACTCTAACCTAGATCAGAATGGTCATCATTTTATCTAATCCGGAAACCTCCCACTGTCCTGTCAAATTCTCCTCCAAACCTAAAGAAGAATCAATCGGGATCACCCGAAGAGTAAACCAACTCATCAGTGGGAATCGGGATCCAACTCTCATCGCATGATAACGTGATGGAATGCATCCACGTTACTCATACTCCAGAAGGTATGCGCATACTTGGCAAGTTTCAGTTTCTTTAGAAACTCCTGATATAGTTTTTGCCCCATGCTCTTATGATCGTGACTAAGGGCCAGCCCACCATAAGTCACATGTCAAGTTCTTCCCATCATTATCTTGTTAATTTGAACCCACCCGTACTCGCCCTTGACTAAGGGCCAACAAGGCTGTACGACTGTCCCAAACCAACTCATCTATCTATGCAACATGTGAACACCCCAGCAGCTACCAATCACTATGTCCTAGCTAAGGGCTAGACCAACATAGCTTGAATACTACTGACCATCCATATGAAATGACGGAGGGCTACGGCTGGTTTTTGGCGAAAAACCTTTATCGTAGTGAACTTTGATATCGCTGAAGGAACCTGATAGCTTTTTAAAATATAGTGGCGAAAACCTTTTGCTAAAGAGGTCACTCCCGGTAAAGGGATCTCGGCTCTTTCCTCGTGGAATGAGGTGCAGGATATTCCACTGAATACCGCTATGCAAAGCAACATGTAATCGACTATAGTGAAGTTATTACCCTGACGCAAACTTCTGTCCAAGGGGTCGGTCCCGATGAAGGGATATCAGCCCTTGCCCCGTCGAATGAGGTGCAGGATATTCCACTGAATACCGCTATGCATAACAAAAGGAAACGTCTTTGCAATAACACTTTTTAAATTTGTTCCAACAACTGTAAACAGGTTTGTTTTACTTTGCGTTGATCAGAATCAACACAGTCCCATCATTCGATCACACCAGAAAAGAACGAAAATAAAATGTACGTATATGCCATCCGCATTCGTCACTGGGTCCCGTCATCACCCGTTAGGTTACTTAACTAACGACAGAGCGGGGACTGGACTAGCGCGAGTGTAAAACATATACAACATCTAATAGTATATAAACCAATATACATAATCGCTCCAGGCGTGATAATATGCAACATTACAGAAAAGTAATAAGCATCACAGAACAATACAGATATCTGGGATCCCCGAGTTTCACAGAGCCGCTGCTGAAACTCGACGTTTCCCTGTCGTGTGGATAGCCTGTGTAATGAAACCTAGACCCCTACGGGCGCGGCAAGTTACCCGCCAAAACCTGAAGCGAGGCAGTCCCCATAGCATAGTGAATGGAACACCCGGCACTTCACGGAATCCGGTAAATTGAGCTCCCCTCCTTGGGTCAACCTGTACCACCTACGAGTGCGGCGAATAGTCTGCCAATTCTGAAGTGGGGTCCCTCTGCCTCTCAAAGCCATGAGATGCGGACCCGTTGCTTTCCCGAACCCGGCTATCCGTGAACTCCGTCGCGGGGTAAAACCTAGTACAGTAATGAAAAATAGTACAAAAGGTACATCGACCGCAACCTGGTCGTGCCCCAAAAAGAATATTATACAACAGGCAGTGACGGCTGTCCACAAGTTGGACGCTCGCCCCGCAATATCAAATGTACAAATAAACACAAACTGTACTACCATTGCACACTGCTATCCACCACGACAAATCCGCAACATCACAGCACAACACAGAACATCAACGCGAATGTCACGTTCGCAAACCCGTCTAAAAGAATTATAGCAATCAGACGCGGTTTACCGATCAAATGACATTCCCGGTCGGAGATATAATGTAAGCACTGTAAACTAACGTGTTTAAATTTCGATCGACCAAAGACCAAATATCAAAAAGTGGGCCCCACTGCTTACTGGTGAACAGTAACAAAATCTGGGCCAAAACTTTATATACCAAAAATCCCAAAATCCAACACAGAACACACTGACCAAATTTGGGAGCACGTGCTCCCCACGTGGCCGCGGATGCGCGGCCAAACCATGGGTTTGGCCGCCCTTCCGCGGCAGCTTGGAGGGATCACGACCCCAAATTTTGTCGTGGCTCTTAAAATTCCCTGCACAGATTTTTAAGACATCCAGAAATAAACTTTGAGACCGTTTAAAATTAACAGAAACTGTCAGGTAGGAATTTTGCAATTTTTGTTTTTCGGTTCGATCGAAGTTTTAAACGCGTTAGCACAAGTTAGCATAACCAAATGGTGAGGCTCTGATACCACTGTAAGTCTACGCTAGCGCCCCGGCAGTCTACAGACGCCAAATGCGGAACAAAAACTTTTAAACTTGGCGCTATCGTATACTTTAACCCGGATCTGCCATTATTGCTAAACTAACAAACTGTAAAGAGTGTAGAAAGATTGTACCGAACGATCCGAGTCCTTCGTTCTTCAACCATCATCCCACGCTCCGTTGCGGCTGCTCCGATCTCGTCGATCTCCGATCTCCTCGTCGAGGTGGCACCACATGATCGGTTCTTTAAACGGGCTCCCGCCTCTGACTCGAGGCAACTCGATCGTCAAGTTTGCTAAAAGAGATGACCAAGATTGATATAGAGAATGAGTAGATGACTTTGTCTCACTTCGTCCAAATCCGTGGACGATCGGTTAATGAAGTTGCCGAAGGAATCGGGTGATGGAATGAAATGGACCGTGAAATTCCATACACCGATAAAACCTATCATAATCTTTTCTCTCTAAAATGAAACATCAAGTGAGAGTGAGGAGGAGAGAGAAGGCCGGCCTCTTTATATGATGGAGGGAGGTGACCGTAGGAGAGGGGGGTGACCATAGGATAAATATCATATGTGAACACAAACTAAATATCTTGATAAAGATCTTAAGCAAAACAAGAAGTTAATGAAATCAAAGCATGAGTCACTTAGCCTTGTCACAAATTCTAGAACCTTCTAGAACCTTCTAGAAGTACGACTCACCATATCTGAAGAAAAGATAAATCCGTCTTTAACCGAATGTTAAAAGACGGCTGATAGAAAACTGGAAACTGGCAACTTCCAAAAGTGATCCTGAAACGAATTTCAGGACAACCCCGAAACAGTATAAATATACCCGCATTTGTATTACGACCGAATACAAATGCAACTGAGACAAAGATATTATACCTACTCAATATAATACTCGTATCCGGCTTAAACCAAAGCCGACCAGTATCATCTGCCCGAAAAATAACACGTGCGTAAACGCACGTGCATTTTCCGAACCCTGCCATAAAACCATACGGCCTCTACAACGTTTCGCCCGAACTTGGGAAACTGCCTGTGGGGGACTCTAATGACTCGTCAGTACCCTGGCAGTGGGTTTAACCACAAACCGTCAGCGGCACTAGCTATGCGTAACGGCTGCCCATGGACTGACCTCAAGGGATGCCGATGAGCGCACTCATCCGGAAAAACCCTACTGAGCCTAACAGTGACAATGTATATACAGTCCGGTCCGTTCGTCAATGAGTATCGCATATCCACCTAGGGGGCTAGTAACGTCAGACCCCCAATAGCAGTATAAGTCGTGTCGGAGTGAAGCCCAATAACACCCTGAGATACTACTGGAGTACGTATAAGTCGTGTCGGAGTGAAGCCCAATAACACCCTGAGATACTACTGGAGTACCTACCAGTAAATCTCCTGCCATGGCCATGGACTTTGTGTAATGGCTCTCCTAGACACTGCACGACCTCGCCCCCAATACCGGGAGAGACGAATCCCCTGCCGATCCGCTCACGTGCCTCCATATGGCTCGGGACTGTACCCAAAAACTACCTGTTTGCACGACTCCTTTGAGCCGTGGTAGGGTAGAAATCAAAGCACAGTGGGAACTCACACGAGACAAATGACGACCTCAGGTCGATGAACTAACCTGTACACATGTCACCAGGGAACTGCTATCTGACGATAGGTATAGTACTAACTAGCAGATTCCCGGCGAGTCCTGTCCGGTGTACTCATAACCCAATGAGCACCTGTATACATCTTAGGTGATCCAACTGACACCAGTGGCTTGTGAGACCGGCCACCGCCCCTCATCGGGGTCTCGACTGTACACACTAGTCTACTCCGGAGTATCGATGCCCTGTCTCGAAACTCCCACGACTAGGGACCTCAATTAAGGATATGCATATAAACTACCCAACTCTCACTTATATGATCGCCATCATACTGTTGGTAGTAAAGCAAGATCCTAAGGGCTCTATCAAAGTGTAACATGCAATCAGTCACCTGAACATGTACACGACTGATAAAGGCAAACCAGATAGCATACTATCATCTCGAGTAAGACTGTGCTACCGGGATAGGTCCTCCGCAATCATTGCAATCACGTACCTGCGATCCAATAATTGACTATGAGGGCACTATCTCCAACAGCTAGCTGATTGTTCCTATATTTTTTTGTTTCATATATAGTTCATATTGCATTCATTGCTTGATATTTCGTGCATATTTTTATTGTTGGATTACTAGGCACTCTAACAAGGTTCTACAAGGCATCTACCATGGTGTCATGACCCGAGAGTTTCGACTCGTGACCGGCACTTAACCACGCAACGTCTACAGGCGTAACGCAGCTAAGTAAGCCGAACCCAGAAATCAAAACCAATAAATAAAGAGTGATTAAAACATTTTTGTAAAAACAGTCATACATGTCTGAAAAACTTCCATTTATTTAGTAGAAAACCTTTTTAAGTGCAAAAGTTATAGTTTTATAATTTTGGCAACATTTCCATATTAAACATTTGTCCCGCAAGTCGGGTAAAAGCAAGGTGTAGCAGAAATAACAAGTGAAATGAATAAGCATCACAATATAATATACGACGTCGTAGCGAAGAATACACAGTAAACCAAGAACAATATCACAAAAGGTAAGACTGCACAAAATAAAGCCGGCTCACATGCGAGCTCGACACCAGAGTATAAAATCATACACATCGTCCTCACAACTTTCTCTAAGTCAATACAGAAAGGTAGATGGAGAGTACTAGATACATCAATATACAACTGAAAGATAACAGATACCGTACAAAAACCCACCTAACCGCAAAAGGCTAACTCGCCTCAGCAATGGTATCTGTGCCAAAAGATGCGGTAAACAGCCAGCCGCGACTACTCCTAAGGGCAACCTGCAAATACTGTGGCACAACGGGGGTGAGTTGCTAACTCGTGAATAGAGATAACATATAAGGGTGATCGCGAGCATGCACATATAGCGTGGCTCTACTAATGCCATCAGATGATATGAATGCATGCCAAACAGAGGATGCAATAGTAATGCAAGTACCCTAACAGGTAAATGCTACAGGATGAGATATATAGTAGTCAATACTGAGTATGGGATAAACAACATCTACATGGATATGTCAACATGGAAAGCAATAATCGGTGCCTCAGACTGCACCCAAATCCCAAATACATTCAGGCGCCGGCACACCCATCGGCCCTCAAATCCTGTACATCTCTGAGAAATCACGAGTGCCCAACATCGGCACCCAAAATATCATAAAATACTCGTGTCCAGCATCGACACGCAAATCCTCGTATCTCGGGCTCCGTCAGTCCGGATCGGCCCACGGGGTCCGTCTGCGGTATCGCCCTCGGCCCCGGCAGTACGTATCATCCCGCATCCATCTCTCTATGCTGGTCAGTATCCTCCGGACAACTGCCAGGTCCAACCAATCACCGGTAGGTACTCGCCCACCTCCAGACTCAATCGGCAAAACCCATCGATCATCTCGCCGAGGGGAACCATACCGGGCCCACCACGAACCCGCAAACGGAACATCCACTCCTCGAATCGGGTTTCAAGCACACGTCTCAGCACCGAGAAAACGCGTGGTGGACACACCAAAATATCATATCACGAGGTACTGGGTTTTTCAAAATAGTGCATCTTTTCTTAAATACTTCCACGGTCCTCAAAACAGAAATCACATGAAAATCCAACACCAATAGTAAATCCAATGCGAGGTACAATATACATCAATCCATGGTATGGGTATAAGGGGAAAACCGCTTTTTAAAATAGTTTCCGTTTTTAAAGGTGTCATGCGGCTCCCAAAGTCCAGGAAATCATCACCAATCATATGTAGGATAAACTATAACAACATAATCATGGCAGCTCTACAGTGAGTGTGGCATGGCAATTACTAACGGTGTGTGTGTAGCATGCAGATAGTGCTCGTGCAACATAAACCGTTAGTAATAGTGCGGTGTTCTATCAGTTCTAAACATATATCTATAAACACATAGCAGGGAAATGCAATATGCAATGATAGTCCACGTGGTAAATGCAATATATAATACTAAGGTCCTATCAGCCCTGACGCATAACGCCATGCGGGCGATATCCCCGTAGATGTGAAATCTACTCACCGAAATCTCGCGCTAAGTGTATCCAACAACTTGCTTGCCCTTCTTCGCAGCGTCCGTCTCACTGGCCTGCGAACCTAGAATCACATAACACATATCATACATAAGCTCAATTTCACAGAAACGCGACATTACGGTCCAACTAGAAACTCGTGTCGCAAACCAATCGCGCGTGTGCGCGATGCGCTAAAACATGTGATCACGCACCTGAAACTACCCTGACGCGTCGCGATACGCAAAAACCCAAACCTACTCACGTATCACGCGTGTCGCGAAGGTTTAGAAAAACGGCAAAACAAGTATTTGGTCCCAGATTTCTACACAGAGCTAAACTTACAAAACTATATATATAACAACACCCTACACACTAGCAGACACCTACAGGACCAAACACCACCCAAAACCCTGCCCATCTGGCCGCAATTTGCGGCCAGAAAGAGAAAATCGGCAGCCTACTGTAGCAATTAGGGGGTCGGGTTCAAGCTATGGTATCAGCACATCTCCACTACACTGCAGTCTCCTCAATTTCACTCAGATCTCATCGGGTTAAAAGCAGATCCAGAAAAGCTCAAGTTTGCTTAAAAACGACAAATTGCATCAAATAGTGAAACTGGTGGTATTTTAGTGCAACTGGGGTTAAACTAGGTTAATATGGTCTCAACAACCTACTAACAACCTACTGAAACCAATTCTCACCACAATAGCACAAGGTTCACACTAAACACCTCAACTCGCACTAAAACGCACTAAAAACCACTAACCGATGCAAATCTACGCCAACCAAGCAAACTAGGGAAGCAAGTTAGGAAATATACCTCACACTTAACCCTAGGGAGCTGCAGGAAGAAGAAGAAGAAGAAGTGCAGGGAAGGGGTTGCACTAGGTGCTGGTGCTGCTGCTGCTCGCTGTGCTGCTGCTACTGCCTCTGCCTGCTGCTGCTGCTTCTGGCCTCAGGTGTTGCTGTTGCTGTGCTTGCTGCCGCTGCTGGGGTTTCTGGAGCTGAGGTAAGTGTGTGTGTGTGAGTGTGTGGGTTTTTGAGAGAAATGCAAGGAAATGAGAGGAAACACTCAAGGTCCAAATGTCAACCCTCCCCTCTCTCTCTTCATTAAAGCCAAGCATTGGCTAAGCCATGATGCCCACTCCCTCTCTCTCACAAGTCAACACCAAACACAACTCAATTTAAAACAAATACAAATTAACTAATTACCTTAATCTAAACCCATTTTAAAAAAAAAACCAAAAAGGCTAAATCCCATGATTAACCCACCATGGTTAATGATCATGGTATTAACACATTTTAAAAACCCTAGTTTACATGCACATGTGTGTGCAAGCCTAGGAAAATTTTGGAAAAATATTTATTAAATTAGGAAAAATATTTGAAACACAATTTGGTAAACTTTTTATTTAGAAACCATTATTTAAATATAATTATTCACTAAACAAATCCTAAGGTGTTACAATCTCTCCCCCTTAAAGAAATTCGTCCCCGAATTTCAAAAATCTAACTACACATACCTTCAAAAAGATGGGGATACGTCTTCATCATCTCGCTTTCGGTCTCCCAAGTGACCTCCTCACGGTTCTGACCACGCCAAAGTACCTTAACTGATGCGATGTCCTTCGATCTCAATCTCTTCACTTGTCGATCCAAGATCATCACCGGCTGCTCTGCATAGGAAAGGTCGCGCTCCAGCTGGATCGTCGGGTGCTGAATCGCGTGCGAAGGATCATGAAGATATCTGCGGAGCATCAAGACATGAAACACGGGGTGCACATCTGGAAAGCTGGGCGGAAGGGCTAAACGGTAGGCTACTGCACCAACACGCTCGAGGATCTCGAAGGGGCCCACATACCTAGGACTGAGCTTCCCCTTCTTCCCAAACCTCATTACACCTTTCATCGGGGAGACCCTCAAGAAAACATGATCACCAACAGAAAACTCAAGTCTGCGTCGCCGACGGTCCGCATAAGATCTCTGCATACTCTGTGCTGCTCTCATCCTATCGCGAATCAACTGGATCTTCGCTGTCGTCTCCTCAACAATCTGTGGCCCTAAGATACTGCTCTCACTGAGCTCTGTCCAACAGACGGGCGACCTGCATCTCCTCCCATAAAGAGCCTCAAACGGTGCCATCTGAATGGTCTCCTGGTAGCTGTTATTGTAGGAGAACTCTACTAAGGGCAAATGATGATCCCAGCTACCTCCGAAATCTAATACACAAGCTCTGAGCATGTCCTCGAGAGTCTGGATGGTCCGCTCTGACTGGCCGTCGGTCTGCGGATGAAACGCCGTGCTCAAACTCAAGCGAGTGCCCAAAGCCTCCTGAAGCCTCTGCCATAGTCTACTAGTAAACTGGGTGCCTCTGTCGGACACAATGCACGTCGGGACTCCGTGTAGTCGCACTATCTCGTCAATGTAGATCTGGGCATACTGAGTAAATCCGAAAGTCGCCTTCACCGGTAGGAAGTGAACCGCTTTCGTCAAACGATCTACGATCACCCAGATAGAGTCATACCCCCGACTAGTCCTGGGTAGACCCACCACGAAATCCATCGAAATCTGCTCCCACTTCCACTCCGGAATGGGTAGCGGCTGTAGCTCTCCCGCGGGCCTCTGGTGCTCAGCCTTGACTTGCTGACAAGTCAGGCATCTCGACACAAAATCTGCGATGTCCCTCTTCATTCCGTCCCACCAATAAACATCTCTCATATCATGATACATCTTGGTGGAACCGGGATGGACGCTATATACTGATCGATGTGCCTCCTCAAGAATCTCGCGTCTCAGTCCCTCAGCATCTGGTATGCACAGTCTGACTCCAAATCGTAGTACCCCCTGATCATCGATCACGAACTCGGAAAATCTGCCCTGTCCAATCTGTGCCATGATCTCTGAACATCGGTCATCACTGAGTTGTGCCTCACGTATACGATCGATCAACTGTGGGCGTGCGCGGACATGCGCTATCTGTCCTTCAATCGGCGTGAACTGGAACTGTATCCGGCTGTCGCATAATATCTGCCAGTCTGCTGATGACTGCCCCTGTACTGCGCTCAAACAAGATAGGCTACTCCCGGGCCTCCTGCTCAAAGCATCCGCCACGACATTTGCCTTGCCCGGGTGATATAAGATCTCGCAGTCGTAATCCTTCACTAACTCCATCCATCGGCGCTGTCGAAGGTTCAGGTCCCGCTGCTGAAATATGTATTTCAGACTCTTGTGATCCATGAATATCTGGCATGACTCGCAGTGTAGGTAATGTCGCCAGATCTTAAGTGCGAAGACCACTGCAGCCATCTCCAAATCGTGAGTTGGGTAGTTCTGCTCATGCTTCTTTAATTATCATGAGGCATATGCGATCACCCTACCATGCTGCATCAGTACGCACCCTAACCCTACTCGAGAGGCATCACAATAAACCACAAACCCGCCTGAGCCTGAAGGTAAAGATAATACCGGTGACGTCGTCAGCCGAGTCCGTAACTGCTGGAAACTGTGCTCGCACTCCTCCGTCCAAACGAAAGGAACTCCCTTCCGGGTCAACCCGATCAACGGTGTAGTAATACGGGAGAAGTCCTGCACAAAACGCCTGTAGTAACCGGCCAACCCCAAAAAGCTGCGAATCTCCGTCACCGATGTGGGTCTGGGCCAACGCTGAACGGCCTCGATCTTCCTCGGGTCTACACATATTCCGTCTCGTGAAATCACGTGTCCCAAGAAGTCTACGCTGTCCACCAAAAAAGCACACTTGGAGAATTTCGCATACAGCTGGTGCTCCCTCAAGGTCTGCAATGTAGTCCGCAGGTGCTGCTCGTGCTCCTCACTACTCCGGGAATACACCAAGATATCGTCAATGAAGACTATGATGAATAGATCTAAATATGGCCGGAAAATACGGTTCATCAAGTCCATGAAGGCTGCTGGCGCATTGGTGAGTCCGAATGACATCACCAAAAACTCGTAATGGCCGTAGCGCGTACGAAAAGCTGTCCTGGAAATGTCCTCCTGTCGAACCCGCAGCTGATGATAGCCCGATCGTAAATCGATCCTCGAAAAGTACCCTGCCCCCTGAATCTGGTCGAACAAATCGTCGATACGCGGCAAAGGATACCTGTTCCTCACTGTCACCCTGTTCAGCTGGCGGTAGTCGATACACAGACGCAAACTGCCGTCCTTCTTCTTGACGAACAGGACTGGAGCACCCCAAGGAGAAACACTGGGTCGAATAAGTCCCTTATCTAGCAAATCTTGCAACTGACCCTTCAACTCTTGAAGTTCCGCCGGGGCCATCCGATAAGGAGGTATGGAAATAGGCCCCGAGCCAGGAACCAAATCAATACAGAAGGAAATGTCGCGCTCGGGCGGCAACCCTGGAAGCTCGGCAGGGAACACATCAGGAAACTCGTTAACAACCGGAACCTGATCCAATGGAACCTGTGTAGCACAAGCATTGCAAATATAGGCGAGAAATCCCTAACATCCCTTCCTCAAAAGCTGTCCAGCGCGAAAAGAAGAAATCATACTGTGAGGGGAGGCACCACGGTCCCCCAACACAACAAAAACCAACTCGCCGGGAAAGCAGAATCTAACTGTCTTCTCACGGCAGTCCACAGAAGCATAGCACATGGCTAACCAATCCATACCCAAAAGAACGTCGAAGTCCAAGTCGACAGGCAACTCTCTCTCGCCAATACAGACGGTACAGGATCGGAATACATGCCTAGCAACAAACGACTCTCCCACAGGAGTAGTCACCACCAGCGGCTGATCAAGCAAGCCGGACTCTCTATCCAGACTCGGCACAAAGTGTGTGGATACGTACGAGTGTGTGGATCCGGGATCGAACAGTACATGGGCATCAACTGAACATACAGCAAGGATACCTGAAACCACTGCATTGGACGCCTGCGCGTCCTAATGTGTCCAAGAAAAAACCCGCGCCTGTCCACCACCTGCGACTGACTGCCCTCTGCCTCAGTCATCTCGCCCCTCTGAGCAACTCCTCCATGCCCACAACCTCTATGTGCATGAGTCTGGCGTGGAGCAACGGTAGGTACAACGGGAAACGCCCTCTGGGGTGGTGAAGGTGGTAAAGTAACATGTGGTGCTGCCGCCTCCCTCCGGTGTGTCTCTGGACAATCTCGAACGAGGTGAAGTAGGCTGCCACATCTGAAGCAACCCCGCGGCGACTGCTGACCTTCCTGGGGATACGAACTAAACATCTGGCTCCGTCCCGAACCTCTGCCACTCCCCGTACCTGGACGATACCTTTCGCGGCGTCTGAATGACTGTCTCCGTGCGGATATGCCAGTACGAACTTTCTTCGGCTCTGGAACTGCCGAAGTCTCAGCAAGGTGCTCCTCAACTACTAGGGCTGCGTCTTCAGCTGCTGCATAGGTCTCGTAGTGCTGCGCGCTGATCGCAAGGAACAATGGTGTAAGCAAGCCCCGAACAAATCTCCTGACTCGCAACTCCTCGGTAGCCACTAAATATGGGGCATAGACTGCCAACTCTGTAAACAGCATGTCATACTCTGCCACTGTCATCCCTGGCGTCTGGCGCAAGGACTCAAATCTGCGTGCTCGGGCATCCCTAACACTCTGGGGAAGGAAACGGGCTAGAAATTCTGTCACAAACTCTGTCCAGGTCATAAGAGGAAGACCTGCTGCTCTGCCCTTCTCAACTGAATCACACCACTTCTGCGCAAGACCTTCTAGGCGAAAGCTCGCGAACTCGACCCATCTCGCATCTGCGCATCTGAGGGAACGGCATATCCTGGCCATCCTGTCGATGAAAGACTGTGGGTCCTCTGCTGTATCGGTGCCTGTGAAGACCGGTGGCTTCAGCCTCATGAACTATGATAGCGATACTGTAATCACCTCCGTGGCTGCAGGGGCAACTGGCTGTGCGGTAGGTACCATCGCGGTCTCTGGAACGGGTGGAGCTACCTCTGGTCGCTGCGCTTGAAGCATCTCAACTAGCGATCCTATCATCTGGCGCATCTCCTGCATGCTAGATCCCACCGTCTGGCGCATCTCCTGCATACCAGCCCCTAGCGTGGCGATCTTCTCTGTCACAAGAGGAACAGTCTGCTCGGGTACAACGGGTGCACTGCCCGGACCAGTCCTCGTCTCGGACGAGTCAACACGAATCTCGGCCCTCGCGGCCGCTCTCTGTGCCCTCGTAGTCTTAGGCGGCATAATGGCTGAAAGAAATTGGGATTCGATAAGAACACGGAAATCGAATCGCAAGAATATAAGGAGGGATCAAATCAATAAATCCTAAGGTCGCGTTGGCGGAGTATCGTGTCGTGAGTATGCCGCGGAACATACACACGCTACGCTACCCTGCTGTAGCTACCTACTCCATCATACCAGGGTCATCCTACACTCCGAAGGTAAAACCTACGCTCTGATACCAACTTTGTCACGACCCGAGAGTTTCGACTCGTGACCGGCACTTAACCACGCAACGTCTACAGGCGTAACGCAGCTAAGTAAGCCGAACCCAGAAATCAAAACCAATAAATAAAAAGTGATTAAAACATTTTTGTAAAAACAGTCATACATGTCTGAAAAACTTCCATTTATTTAGTATAAAACCTTTTTAAGTGCAAAAGTTATAGTTTTATAATTTTGGAAACATTTCCATATTAAACATTTGTCCCGCAAGTCGGGTAAAAGCAAGGTGTAGCAGAAATAACAAGTGAAATGAATAAGCATTACAATATAATATACGACGCCGTAGCGAAGAATACACAGTAAAGCAAGGACAATATCACAAAAGGTAAGACTGCATAAAATAAAGCCGGCTCACATGCGAGCTCGACACCAGAGTATAAAATCATACACATCGTCCTCACAACTTTCTCTAAGTCAATACAGAAAGGTAGATGGAGAGTACTAGATACATCAATATACAACTGAAACATAACATATACCGTACAAAAACCCACCTAACAGCAAAAGGCTAACTCGCCTCAGCAATGGTATCTGTGCCAAAAGATGCGGTAAACAGCCAGCCGTGACTACTCCCAAGGGTAACCTGCAAATCCTGTGGCACAACGGGGGTGAGTTGCCAACTCGTGAATAGAGATAACATATAAGGGTGATCGCGAGCATGCACATATAGCGTGGCTCTACTAATGCCATCAGATGATATCAATGCATGCCAAACAGAGGATGCAATAGTAATGCAAGTACCCTAACAGGTAAATGCTACAGGATGAGATATATAGTAGTCAATAATGAGTATGGGATAAACAACATCTACATGGATATGTCAACATGGAAAGCAATAATCGGTGCCTCAGACTGCACCCAAATCCCAAATACACTCAGGCGCCGGCACACCCATCGGCCCTCAAATCCTTTACATCTCTGAGAAATCACGAGTGCCCAACATCGGCACCCAAAATATCATAAAATACTCGTGTCCAGCATCGACACGAAAATCCTCGTATCTCGGGCTCCGTCAGTCCGGATCGGCCCACGGGGTCTGTCTGCGGTATCGGCCCTCGGCCCCGGCAGTACGTATCATCCCGCATCCATCTCTCGACGCTGGTCAGTATCCTCCGGACAACTGCCAGGTCCAACCAATCACCGGTAGGTACTCGCCCACCTCCAGGCTCAATCGGAAAAACCAATCGATCATCTCGCCGAGGGGAACCATACCGGGCCCACCACGAACCCGCAAACGGAACATCCACTCCTCGAATCGGGTTTCAAGCACACGTCTCAGCACCGAGAAAACGCGTGGTGGACACACCAAAATATCA
Organism: Agapanthus africanus; assembly: GCA_030015575.1. NCBI lineage: Eukaryota > Viridiplantae > Streptophyta > Magnoliopsida > Asparagales > Amaryllidaceae > Agapanthus > Agapanthus africanus. The sequence goes on along the minus strand of JASDDO010000006.1, from coordinate 225,375,109 downwards.
TATCACGAGGTACCAGGTTTTTCAAAATAGTGCATCTTTTCTTAAATACTTCCACGGTCCTCAAAACAGAAATCACATGAAAATCCAACACCAATAGTAAATCCAATGCGAGGTACAATATACATCAATCCATGGTATGGGTATAAGGGGAAAACCGCTTTTTAAAATAGTTTCCGTTTTTAAAAGTGTCATGCGGCTCCCAAAGTCCAGGAAATCATCGCCAATCATATGTAGGATAAACTATAACAACATAATCATGGCAGCTCTACAGTGAGTGTGGCATGGCAATTACTAACGGTGTGTGTGTAGCATGCAGATAGTGCTCGTGCAACATAAACCGTTAGTAATAGTGCGGTGTTCTATCAGTTCTAAGCATATATCTATAAACACATAGCAGGGAAATGCAATATGCAATGACAGTCCACGAGGTAAATGCAATATATAATACTAAGGTCCTATCAGCCCTGACGCATAACGCCATGCGGGCGATATCCCCGTAGATGTGAAATCTACTCACCGAAATCCCGCGCTAAGTGTATCCAACAACTTGCTTGCCCTTCTTCGCAGCGTCCGTCTCACTGGCCTGCGAACCTAGAATCACATAACACATATCATATATAAGCTCAATTTCACAGAAACGCGACATTACGGTCCAACTAGAAACTCATGTCGCAAACCAATCGCGCGTGTGCGCGATGCGCTAAAACATGTGATCACGCACCTGAAATACCCCGACGCGTCGCGATACGCAAAAACCCAAACCTACTCACGTATCACGCGTGTCGCGAAGGTTTAGAAAAACGGAAAAACAGGTATTTGGTCCCAGATTTCTACACAGAGCTAAACTTACAAAACTATATATATAACAACACCCTACACACTAGCAGACACCTACAGGACCAAACACCACCCAAAACCCTACCCATCTGGCCGCAATTTGCGGCCAGAAAGAGAAAATCGGCGGCCTACTGTAGCAATTTGGGGGTCGGGTTCAAGCTATGGTATCAGCACATCTCCACTACACTGCAGTCTCCTCAATTTCACTCAGATCTCATTAGGTCAAAAGCAGATCCAGAAAAGCTCAAGTTTGGTTTAAAACGACAAATTGCATCAAATAGTGAAACTGGTGGTATTTTAGTGCAACTGGGGTTAAACTAGGTTAATATGGTCTCAACAACCCACTAACAACCTACTGAAACCAATTCTCACCACAATAGCACAAGGTTCACACTAAACACCTCAACTCGCACTAAAACGCACTAAAAACCACTAACCGATGCAAATCTACGCCAACCAAGCAAACTAGGGAAGCAAGTTAGGAAATATACCTCACACTTAACCCTAGGGAGCTGCAGGAAGAAGAAGAATAAGAAGTGCAGGGAAGGGGCTGCACTAGGTGCTGGTGCTGCTGCTGCTCACTGTGCTGCTGCTACTGCCTCTGCCTGCTGCTGCTGCTTCTGGCCTCAGGTGTTGCTGTTGCTGTGCTTGCTGCCGCTGCTGGGGTTTCTGGAGCTGAGGTAAGTGTGTGTGTGTGTGAGTGTGTGGGTGTTTGAGAGAAATTCAAGGAAATGAGAGGAAACACTCAAGGTCCAAATGTCAACCCTCCTCTCTCTCTCTTCATTAAAGCCAAGCATGGGCTAAGCCATGATGCCCACTCCCTCTCTCTCACAAGTCAACACCAAACACAACTCAATTTAAAACAAATACAAATTAACTAATTACCTTAATCTAAACCCATTTTAAAAAAAAAAACCAAAAAGGCTAAATCCCATGATTAACCCACCATGGTTAATAATCATGGTATTAACACATTTTAAAAACCCTAGTTTACATGCACATGTGTGTGCAAGCCTAGGAAAATTTTGGAAAAATATTTATTAAATTAGGAAAAATATTTGAAACACAATTTGGTAAACTTTTTATTTAGAAACCATTATTTAAATATAATTATTCACTAAACAAATCCTAAGGTGTTACACATGCCCGATTAAAATTTTAGCCGTGCCGAATAACCCTAAACAAGATCTTTGCTATATAATTAGGGTAACACATGCAAGTAAATAACAATTATCACTTAGTGAATACGAAATACAACCTTTGCAGATCGGTCCTTCACTTCTAAAGCTCCTTGTTGTAGTCCCTTCGCTGCGATCATCGAACTCCCGGACTCTCGGACGGCTCCATGAGAAGAGGGCAACGATTTTTCTTGAAGTCTTTGAGGCCGAAGATGATCTACGTCGAGGGAATACGAACTCAAGCTTCTACTTCACTAACTATTGAATTAGTGAAGCAAACACCCTAAACTAAAGTGCTAGTCTAGTAGAGGATGATGAAATAGGAAATGGGTACACTTTAGAATTTCTTTTCACACAATCTTTCTCTCTCTTTATCTAACCCTAGCAAGCATTTGAAGGAGGAAGAAGATGAGCTCAAAATGAGAATGAAAACTAATCAAGAGAGAGTGAGCTAACCATGGGTGAGTGGGTATCATATACTAACTCATGTAGAGACATAACCATGGCTATATTATAATGGTTAGGTTAATTAATATCTCAAGTAATCCAAAGTTAGTGGACTAAGTCAATGCAACCCTAAGCTTCATGAAGCTTCTTGCATGTGAGCTCATCCTCCACTAATTTTAGAATTACTTTAAATATTAAAAACCTAACACTATAATTAGTATAGTATAAGTCTTATACACACATGATATTTGTATCAACAACCATGATACAAAATGAACACAGATAAATATATATCACATATATATATTAAGTTGTGCACAAGTGAGAAAAAAAATGCTTAAGTGAACCAATGTTAGTTAATGTAAATTAGTATATCATATATACAATTATACACTAAATTATTAAATCAACACTTGACTTAATAATCCGGTTATATCACATATAACCGACTAACACAAAATGAACCAACTTATCGAATCAACACTTGATTCGATAACCCTGCTATATCACATATAACCGGTCGATACAATAGTCGTGAGAATAGAATACGGTATCACATACACGCATTATTCTCGGTTCCGCACATATCACATATGCGCTCCTATCTCGTTTTGCCTGAGCCAGTAAAACCTTTATGTTGGACTTTAAAGACTCGTCAATACGCCGGCAGTAGGTGATGATCATATCAAGCACCCACAAGCCGTCAGCGGTACTAGCTGGACGTAACGGCTACCCGGGTATTGGGCGATCAGAAGATCAGCAAGCAAGCCCGCTCCAACTCTTGCAAAAATCCTGACAGTGACACTACCGTACAGTCCGGTCTCCTCGTCTGATATGTCGCATATCATGTCTAGGGGTGGTAAACGTCAGACCCCAATAACCGATAAATCATGCCGATATGAGGCTCATAACGGGTCGAGAAACTACTGGTAACACTAACCAGTAAATTTCTAAACCAGCCCTGGCCAGGGACTTCCCTGTTATGGTCAATCGAGCATAGCGCAACATCAACCCCCAATACCGGGAGAGACGAAACCCTTCCTATCGCTCATTGCCTCCATGTGACTCAGGACTGTACCCAAAAACCACCGTTTTTCACTCCCTCTTGGACGTGGTAAGGTGGAAATCAAAGCACAGTGGGAATCACACAAGACTCTATGACGATCTCGGGTCTACAGACTAACCTGTACCAGTGTCACCAGAGAACTGCCATCTGACGTAAGGTATAATACCATCTAAGAGTTCTCGGGGAGTCCGTCCAGTGTACCCAGTCTCCTCTGAGCACCCATATATCATCTCTGATGTCAAACACCAATGGATATGGGATCATCCATCGCCCATCTATATGGGTCGAAAAGCTATACGCTAGTCTACTCTGGTATATCGATGCCCCGTCTCGATACACCCACGACTAGGGACCTTGAAGGATGTACTTATGGACTACCATGTCCCCACTAGTATGATCCGCATCATAGTCCAGGTAGTCATGTACACATCCTAAGGGCTTTACCAACATGTAACAGAGAGACAATCAGTGTACACGTTAAGGTAAAGAGTAACCAGATAGCATACTATCATGTCGAGCAAGAAAGTACTCCCTATATATGTCCAAGCATCCACTACAATATACATCTCATGTATAGTAATGGCCTCTAGGGCATACATATAACTAACAATCTCCCACTTGCACTAGGGCCATCTGATAACAGTGGTTGTAGTTGTCACGACCCGAAAGAGCACGTGACTGGCCCTTGAACCATATGAAGTCTATAGGACTCCATCTGATCCAAGTAAGCCAAAAGCCCAGAAATCTAAAACCATTTTAAGTGTAAATAAAGAAACTGGTTTTTAATAAGTAGAGAAAACATATTTTGAAATCAAATATTTTAAATAACTAAGCCGAATATGCATTTTAAAAATGTAAAGTCTTTTCTAAAAATTTCGGCAGAGTTTCTTTTGTAAAAACTGGCCCCGAACGGGGTACAACAAGAACAATATATATGCAGTGATAAAAGACATCCCCAAGCGGGAGCTAGCTCTTCATCAATTGATGGTCATAACCACGCAAGCAATATAATATACAACGCCGAATGGTGAGGGTCAAATCCAAAAGAAACTCAATAAGCATGGAAACCGCAATACTACTAAACGCGACACTTAGGTCGAATAATACATCACTAATGTCTAAGTCTGAAACAATATACAAGTTTTGGTTGATGGAATTCTAGATACAATGAATAATACATATACAAGGGTGGTTCTGATGCAAAGAACCCACCTACCAAAAGCAATTCACCCGCAAAGGAAGCAGTGTGCCAGAAATGCCGCTATGGAACCTGTACGGCAAAACCTGCAAGAACTGTGGTACAACGGGGGTGAGTTGCCAACTCGTGAATAGAAAATATGTACAAGCAGAAACCGAATGCATGACATAATACTAGGTCAATACGATCAGATATATAACCTCAACGAAAAATCCTGAAGCATGATAAGGTGGCAATGTAACATCTAATCATGTATGTAGTGCCAAGTACTCATGCCAGTGCCTCAGGTAATAACATGTCATAAATGTAAGGTATGTCTGCAAGAAGTAAATATGATGAAGTATCAAAATGAATATCAATACACATATATTAGCGTCCCATTCTACTAATATTAGTGTAAGGGTATATATAACAGCGCCCTCATACCCTGTTATATATACAAATGAGGTGTGATCAATGTAGTCAAAGTCTGTATGTAATCAATGTCTGTATATATGTGGATCCCGTCCACCTGTCACCCAATGACAATAAGCATCATACATGCAAATATGAGGATACAATCAAAATCATGGAGATCATCATGAAACTCGTGCCTTGCATCGGCACGTAAATCCTCATCCATATGGGGCTCCGTCTGCGGTATCGGCCCTCAGCCCTGGCAGTACGGGTCAGCCCATGTCCATCTCTCATCTCCGGTCGGTATCCTCCAGATATCCGCCGAGCTCAAATACAATCACCGGTAGGTAGTAGTCCCTCTGCCAGGCTCACCATCTACTACACAGCGAAACTGTTCTTGCCCCGGGGTACCATACCGGGTCCACCATGTACCCGCAATCGGCCTCATCCGCCTCCTCTAATCGGGTTTCACATTTCGCTCTCAGCACCGAGAAAACACATGGTGGACGCACTCAAATATCATATCAAGGGTAACCGGGTTTTTAAAACAATTATATATTCTCTTTTGAAATACCCACGGTTCCCAATTCCAGAAATATCATGGAAACAACATATCTCAATGCGCATAATCATAAGCATGATGTATGTGACATATAAATGAAATGCAAGTATAACAGTATATCATGCCACATGAAATAACAGTATGCACATACAATGGTCATATCTGTAGGGTTGCTATGCACTGCCACAAGGTTCCACGAGGCATCAACCATGCCCGATTTAAAAATTAGCCGTGCCGAACAACCCGAAGCCGGATCTTTAAACTAGAGTTTAAGCGAAAACAAGTATGTTAAACATTTTAAGACTAAGTGAGAGGGATTACAACCTTGGTAGATCCGGTCCTTCACTTCTAAAGCTCCGTGTTGAAGTCCCTTCGCTGCGATCATCGTGTTCCGGACTCTCGAGAGGTTCCACGAAGAGAAAGATGCAGTCTTGCTTCCGATCTTCGATACAAAGATGATCTACCTTGAAGTTTCGTTAACACAAGCTAACACTCATAATATGAAGTGAACACCTTCATCTAAATGGCAAGGATAGATGAGGATGATGAAGTAGGATATTTGCTCTCTTTTATTTTCATTTACTCACTCATTTTTCATCACCTTGAAAAAGCTAGAAAGCTTTTTCTATGAAAGAATGAAGAAAGAAGATGAACAATATCATAAGAATCCTTTTGTGATGAATAATGAAAAGTATCATAATCATTTATGCAACCATGGTTGTAGTAACCAATATAGAGAGTTTACTAGGGTTAGGGTTTGGGTTGGGTTAAAAGATGAGTCACAAAGAAATATCTATCATAATATCTTAGCAAATGACAAAGTAAAACCATCTAGAAACATCTAGAATACATTAACCCAAATCAAACCCTAATCTTGTTTAAACTCCTCTAAACATGTTGCATTAATAATTATAACATGTTATAATATTATATATCACATATACAATATTAATTGTAACAAAATAAAATAATACAATTAACATATATCGCATATATATCAATGTATTACCCGAGTGAGAAAAAGAATCTTTTAGTGACCAAATATTAGTTAATGTAATTTAATATATCATATATATTATTATACATTAAATTATCGAATCAACACTTGATCCGACAATCCGGCTATATCACATATAACCGACTAATATTTATCCGTACCGATTCATCGAACAACACTTGATCGGATCACCCGGCTGATATCAAATATCGCGAGAATAGAATACGGTATCTCATATCGTATTATCCTCCGTCCCGCACATATCACATATGTGCTCCTACTCCGTTTTGCCTGAGTCAAGAAACCTCTGTGTAGCACTCTAAAGAATCGTCAATACGCCGGCAGTAGGTGATGATCAGATCAATCACCCACAAGCTGCAAGCGGTCAGCTAAACGTAACAGCCACCGAGGTATTGAGCGCTCAGAAGATCAACAAGCAAGCCTGTACATTCTCCTGTGAATCCAATCAGTAACACTCCCGTACAGTCCGGTCTCGTCGTCTGATATGTCGCATATCTCGCCTAGGGTTGGTAAACGTCAGACCCCAGTAGCTTGATAAGTCGTGTCGATTTGAGGTCTATAATAGTTCGAGAAACTACTTATAACACTTACAAGTAAATCTCAGCAACCCTGCCCAGGGATTTCCGGTTATAGCCAATCGAACACAGAACAACATCAACTCCCTATACCGGGAGAGACGAATCCCCTCCTATCGCTCATTGCCTCCATATGATTCGGGACTGTACCCAAAAGCCACCTTTTTGTATGCCCTCTTGGACGTGGTATGATGGAAATCAAAGCACAGTGGGAATCACACAAGACTCTATGACGATCTCGGGTCAACAGACTACTCTGTACCAGTGTCACCGGAGAACTGCTATCTGACGTGATGTATAATACCATCTGGGAGTTCTCGGCGAGTCCGTCGAGTGTACCCAGTCTCTACTGAGCACCCGTACACCATCCTTGATGTCAAACACCGATGGATATGGGATCATCCATCGCCTATCATATTGGTCAAGATGCGTAGACGCTAGTCTACTCTGGTATATCGATGCCCTGTCTCGATACACCCTCGACTAGGAACAGTTATAGGATGTACTCGTCGACTACCGTAGCCCTACTAGTATGATCTCATCATAGTCCCAGTAGTCGAGTACATAACCTAAGGGCTTTATCAACATGTAACATAGAGACAATCAGAGTACATGTTAAGATAAAGTACAACCGGATAGCATACTATCATGTCGAGCAAGAAAGTCTTCCCTATATATGTCCTGGCATCCACTACAATATACATCGTATGTCCAGTAATGGCCTCTAGGGCATACATATAACTAACAATCTCCCACTTGCACTAGAGCCATCTGTTGTGGTATCACATACCCAACAATTAGCTGCGGTTGAAGTATCTCATACTCAACCATCCCATGAAAGTCTCTACTGGGGAAAAAGGCTTTTGTGAGTGGATTCACGCTGTTGTCCTATATGTCTACTCTCCTAACCTCGATCTCCCTGGAGATCAACCATCTCCATGATCAGGTGATACTGCCTAAGAATTATATCTAGATTTCTGATGGGACGGTCGTTCCTTGGCTAAAGCCACAACTCCATTGTCACACAATGGTAGGAACAAAGTTCATCTCATGAACTTATATATCCAGACCGCCTCTTTGGTAGCATCCTTGGTAACGATGTATCTTGCCTTTAATCGTCTAGTATGTCACGGTATCTAGCTTGGAACTCTTCCAACATACCGTCCCTCCACTGAGGGTATAGACAAGCCTGCGACTGACATTCAGTCGTCCTTATCACCCTGGAACCTTTCTAGTGATTCACCCCAGGATCGATTGATACCATCTCACTACAACTAGTGAGTATCCTAACATCCAATCAGATCTATCTCATAGATCCAAAACCCAGGATTTAGGAGGTATCACTTGATCCTATATGGAGAATCTTTGTGATAAGCTGAGATTGATCGAGCGTAGCATAAGAAACTCCTTCCCTATCAAGAGCATGTCATCCACGTACTCTACGAGGATCATCACCATACTCCACACTACCTTTTTGTGTATACAAGGTTCATCTACCATTTTGATGAAGTCAAACTCTTTGACTACCACATCAAAACAGATGTTCCAACTCCGCGATGCCTGCTTTATCCTATAAAACATCTTGCACACGTTTCCGCTGCTCCCACTGTCTATGAAGCCCTCTGGCTTTGTACTTATAGACGCTATTTTCTAAAACATCATTTAGAAAAGCAGTCATGACACCCAACCGCCAGATATCGTAGTCATGGTATGTAGCCATGGTAAGTAGGATCTGGATGGACTTAAGCATAGCTTTGAAAGTCTCAACTTTTTCATGTACACCTAGTAATCTTCTCAAGATATACTTGCTCCTGATGGGGATTTAACCCTTTAGATAGAGCAACCAAAGTCCATACTTTGTTGGTGTATAAGGATTCCATCTCAGATCGATAAGCATCCAGCCATTCTTAAAGAGTCCCACTCCTGATGGCCAGCTCGAAACTAGTTGGGTCATCATCTCATGATGCAATCCTCGCTTCCACTGTCATAGAGAAACCGAAGTATCTCACAGGTGGGTGAGGAACCCTACTAGATCGACGGAGAGGTTGAGGTTCGATGGAAACTATTGAATCCTTTGGTTCTACCAAATCATCAGCTGCAGTTTGTATAGCTGGAACATTTCCAGTTCTACATAACAGACCTTGCCTCGAGCTTGTCCGGATTTTGCTTTTAGACATAGGCCGGACAACCCCAAATCTTAACAATTTTAAGATATGGGCTCTTCCCTTTCCATATCACATATGAAGTGGTAGGCAACCGATTTGATTTGAACCCTATTCAATAGGTATGCAGCTTCTCAAGCGCATAACACCCAAAAGGAAATAGGAAACTCAGTAGTACTCATCATAGAGCACACCATATCATATAGGGTGCTATTGCTCCGCCCCGATACACCGACGTGCTGTGGTGTATACGGAGGAGTAATGCTGAGAGAGAGAATCTCATTCTCCTTTAGAATAGTCCAGGAATTCCGGGCTCAAGTATTCTCCTCCTTGATCACATCAAAGGACATAATACTTTTACCCATATTTTGGTTCTCTACTTCTAACTTATATTCTGTGAATATCTCAAAAGCTTCGAACTTGTGTTTCAACAGGAACATATGTCTGAATCTTGAGAGATCATCAGAGAATGTAATGAAGTACATAGAACCGGTCTTGGCATGTGTAGACAGGGGACCTTCATACATCAGCATGTATCTATCCCAAGAGTTCACTAACTCTTTCTCTGTTTCCAATAAACAGAGCTATGGTCTTGTTATCTTTGTGACATGACCGGCAAGTTTCACAAGATATAAATTCAAACAAATTTGAATATGCATCTTAATGTAACTTTAGCTTGTCGGATCGCATTGATATGACCTAGTCTACAATGCCTCAAGAAGGATTCGTTCATTTCTGAACTCTTCTACTTGTGTGTGTTCTGTATACTAAGAACTGTAGTTTGATTTAGAACGTCAATGCTTTTAGATAACGTGCCTGAACCGATCAACTCTTGATATAGGAAATGTTCAAAACATTATCCAACAATACAAAATTATATCCTTTCTTTACTAATAAAGAGACTGATATGATGTTGTATATCAGGTTCGGTATCTAATAACATTCGTTCAGAATCAATGTATTCAGGTAATAAAGGGTGATAGTGACCAACAGACTTGGCTGCAACACTTGCACCGTTTTCTATCTCATGAAACTTATCACCCGTTTTTAGTTCTCTACTTGTCTGTAGCCCATGCAACAGATTACATATGCGGGATCCTGATCCGGTATCTCATACCCAGGACGTAAAGGATACTGAGAAACAGTTCTATGTAATGAACACACCCAAAGATGATGCATCAACATGCACTTTCTTCTTTTGGGCGGCACGGGAAATCTGGTATTCCCCATTATCCCGCTCTGTCTTATAACAATTATAAGTTAGAGCGGGACCAACGTTCCTCAGCTCAGTATAACAAGCGGGTTCGGTCAATTCATCCGTTTTATTATCTTGATTATGGCGTGATATGGTCGCTACCTGGAGAGAGAGAGAAGAAAACACTCAGCGTATGCTCTTGCAAGATTAGATTGGTTATCTAATATATCTAATCAGGATGTCTCCTACTGTTTTAATCAAATCTTCCTTCAAACCCTAAAAAGAAAGAGTAGCCGGGATTAATTACATGCTACAAGTTCACGAATCTTTCAGCCAGGCCAGTGTCGGTACTTTGAGGGAGGTCCCCCGTGCTTTCGCACGAACCTAATTAAAGTAAACCTCGTTTTCCCAGAGGCGTAACCCCGTTAACACCTTTCTAGACACCTACTTGATCGGCTAATTGTAATGTGTAAAACTCTCCCAAGAGTAACTCTTACTCGCAGCGGGTATCGGGATCCAACCATCTCATAGAAGGTTTGCGATCTCATTGCAAATTTCAACACTTGAAATTCCCAATAATATTTTACCCCTAGCGTTCTATGACCTTGACGAATGCCAAACAACCCATAGTCCACTAGTCAAGTTCAACCCGTACATTTCTTGATTGAATTATACCCACCCGCACGACCCTTGACGAATGCCAAACAACGCCGTATGAATACCCTAATCCAATCTGCATCATATGCATAGACAGATAAATACTAGTTAGCTACCGCACACTACGCCTTGACGAATGCCAAACTACCGCAGCACGAATACTAAGTAATACTTATCTGAAATGACGGAGGGCTACGACAGTTTTTTTAAGAAAACCTTTTGCGTAATGAACTTAATATCGTTGTAGAATCGAGTGATTTTAAATGGAGTGTTTTTTAGGCTTTTCTAGTTTTGCTAAAGAGGTCACTCCCGGTGAAGGGATCTTCGGCCCTTTCCTCATCGAATAAGGTGCAGGATATTTCACAAATATCACTATGCAAAGCAAGAACTATAGAAGCAATCAAAAGACAAACCGAGTTTGTAGCATCTGCTAGTTTCACTAAAGAGGTCACTCCCGGTGAAGGGATCTCGGCTCTTTCCTTATCGAATAAGGTGCTGGATGTTCTACAAGGAACACCGCTATGCAAAGCAAGAACTAGAGCTACTAGTTTTTAAACAAGTTTCTACAACATCTTAGGTTTCTTTTATTTCATTAATCTCATTAATGAAGTCCCATTATTTAAGTACCTAAACATCACAGATAAATACGACGTACACTTATGCCATCCGCATTCGCCTCGATGTCCCCTCGTACACCGTTAGGTTAGGTAACTAACGGCAGAGCGGAGCAGGGCTAGCGCGGGTGTAAAACATAAGTAACGTCTATATAATATATCATATATACTATATACAGTATTTATCACAGAACATCAAATGATCACATCACAGATATCGCAGCAGAAGAAACATATGAAACATTGGATATACTAGGACGTCCGTGTTTTCAATACGAGCCAGTATAAAACACGGATTCCACTGTCGCGATGAATAGCCAAACCCACACCACTAGACCCCTACGAGAGCGGCAAGCAACCCTACCAATTCTAGAGTTAGGAGACCCGGACTCGACTCCTCGGGTTGGTCTCCCACTGGACTCTAGAACCCGGTTACTTGTGCCCTCCTCCTTGGGTCTATCCTAGTGCGGAAAAGTAAATAATATACAAAAGGTGACATCTTCGGCAACCTGGAAGTGCCCCAATAAAAGAATATTACATACAATTAATTTTACATGAATGAAAATAAAAACTCTCATCTCACAAAAAACCCTGGCTATTCAAAACGCGACGATCTAATATAACATATCCAGCAACACATAACATCACATGTCATCAACGTAAGTAAACATGCGTATCTCAATTGTCGTTGACTTATAGCAACGAAACCGGCGATATCACATATTACACTTACAGTCACAGAAAATAAAGTGTAAAACTACAACAGTTGGAATCCACAATCTCCTCAGACATCGCATGCCTGACCAAATGAATTCCTTAGACATCGCATGCCTAACAATTATAAACCCCGCATTTTAGTCTCATTATCGAAAACTCTTTTCAGTTTCAAGTCAGGCAATTCAACAAGATTCCCGACAACCTGATCGAATGCTCGTCGCAAACTTTAGTAGACGGCCGCACCCCCGGATGCTGTCGACGAAGTGCACTAATGCGGAACACCGCTGCCGCGAGCACCCGAACGGATGCTTTTGGCGACGGGGTTCTCCTACAGTCACTTGGTCGGGGCTATGTGGCGTGGCTGTCTTTTAAGTTTACCCGGCGAGTATCCGCGTACGCTACGTGATTGCGACGGACTTTTGATCACATCAAAATTCCGTGGCAACCGATCATCTGAGACTGAACTGCTAGATTTATAACATTCAAATTAGTTATCTCATAACTACCTGTGGATTCCAAACATTGTATCACATTCCAGATAAATAGACAATGTTAAACTTTCCGATCGAATAATCAAACACCCAAGATTTCCCCAATATATCTCAACACTTGAAATCAGTTTAAAAAACACCCATCACATGCCACAGTACCAATGGTCCAGCCGTAGAAGGGTCAAGCCAACGCCTCACATGTGGCACGCCGTACTGCCCCAAACCCAAAGGTTTATAGGCAGTTCAAGACGGTCACATAATCGAGTTAAGGTTTTTTGTCTTCTAGAGGGTCCACCGTGTTACTTGCACGACTTAGAACGTTCTTAAACTCGAGAAAAAAAATTCCAACTTTTGAAAAAATTTCCGACAGGGGAAAAAGTGAGTTATTGATATCCGTTCGAACTTTTTAACAGTTTCTAAAAAATATCCGGAAAAACTTAAACGAAGTTACCCGATCGAATCAACGAGTCCCTAATACACCCCAGAAAACTCAACACTTGAGTGGAATTAAAACTTCCCAGAATAGTGCAAAAGAAACTTGGAATATTACTGTGAAGTGGTGGGCCCCAATATCACTATTCCGCCGCGGAACCGCGGTCACGTGCATGGTTTGGCCGCGGTTCCGCGGTCACGTGATCGATTCAAGGGTTCGTACTTCACAGTAATTTCTATATTCCCCTGCTTATTTTTCTGAGCATTTTTAATATGAAAAAAACCACAGTTTTGATAAATTTCCAGAGTAGGGGTTTTATCGGGGTTCTCGGGTTCGATCGGACTTTAAACTTCGTCTAGACTTCGCCTAAAGCTCTAGCTTGGCTCTGATACCACTGTAGGGTTGCTATGTACTGCCACAAGGTTCTACGAGGCATCAACCATGCCCGATTTAAAAATTAGCCGTGCCGAACAACCCGAAGACGGATCTTTAAACAAGAGTTTAGGCGAAAACAAGTATGTTAAACATTTTAACACTAAGTGAGAGGGATTACAACCTTTGTAGATCCGGTCCTTCACTTCTTAAGCTCCGTGTTGAAGTCCTTTCGCTGCGATCATCGTGTTCCGGACTCTCGAGAGGTTCCACGAAGAGAAAGATACAGTCTTGCTTCCGATCTTCGATACAAAGATGATCTACCTTGAAGTTTCGTTAACACAAGCTAACACTCATAATATGAAGTGAACACCCTCATCTAAATGGCAAGGATAGATGTTGATGATGAAGTAGGATTTTTTCTCTCTTTTATTTTCATTTACTCACTCATTTTTCATCACCTTGAAAAAGCTAGAAAGCTTTTTCTAAGAAAGAAAGAAGGAAGAAGATGAACAATAATATAAGAATCCTTTTGTGATGAATAATGAAAAGTAATCATTTATGCAACCATGGTTGTAGTAACCAATGTAGAGAGTTTATTAGGGTTAGGGTTTGGGTTGGGTTAAAAGATGAGTCACAAAGAAATATCTATCATAATATCTTAGCAAATGACAAAGTAAAACCGTCTAGAAACATCTAGAATACATTAACCCAAATCAAACCCTAATCTTGTTTAAACTCCTCTAAACATGTTGCATTAATAATTATAACATGTTACAATATTATATATCACATATACAATATTTATTGTAACAAAATAAAATAATACAATTAACATATATCGCATATATATCAATGTATTACCCGAGTGAGAAAAAGAATCTTTTAGTGAGAAAATATTAGTTAATGTAATTTAATATATCATATATATTATTATACATTAAATTATCGAATCAACACTTGATCCGACAATCCGGCTATATCACATATAACCGACTAATATTTATCCGTACCGATTCATCGAATCAACACTTGATCCGATGACCCGGCTGATATCAAATATCGCGAGAATAGAATACGGTATCTCATATCGTATTATCCTCGGTCCCGCACATATCACATATGTGCTTCTACTCCGTTTTTCCTGAGTCAAAAAACCTCTGTGTAGGACTCTAAAGAATTGTCAATACACCGGCAGTAGGTGATGATCATATCAATCACCCACAAGCTGCAAGCGGTCAGCTAAACGTAACAGCCATCCAGGTATTGAGCGCTTAGAAGATCAACAAGCAAGCCTTTACATTCTCCTGTGAATCCAATCAGTAACACTCCCGTACAGTCCGGTCTCGTCGTCTGATATGTCGCATATCTCGCCTAGGGGTGGTAAACGTCAGACCACAGTAACTTGATAAGTCGTGTCGATTTGAGGTCTATAACAGTTCGAGAAACTAATGATAACACTTACCAGTAAATCTCAGCAACCCTGGCCAGGGATTTCCGGTTATAGCCAATCGAACACAGCACAACATCAACTCCCTATATCGGGAGAGATGAATCCCCTCCTATCGCTCATTGCCTCCATGTGATTCGGGACTGTACCCAAAAGCCACCTTTTTGCATTCCCTCTTAGACATGGTATGATGGAAATCAAAGCACAGTCGGAATCACACGAGACTCTATGACGATCTCGGGTCAACAGACTACTCTGTACCAGTGTCACCGGAGAACTGCCATCTGACGTGCGGTACAATACCATCTGGGAGTTCTCGGCGAGTCCGTCCAGTGTACCCAGTCTCTACTGAGCACCCGTACACCATCCTTGATGTCAAACACCGATGGATATGGGATTATCCATCGCCCATCATATGGGTCAAGATGCGTATACGCTAGTCTACTCTGGTGTATCGATGCCCTGTCTCGATACACCCTCGACTAAGAACAGTTATAGGATGTACTCGTCGACTACCGTGGCCCCACTAGTATGATCTTATCATAGTCCCAGTAGTCGAGTACATATCCTAAGGGCTTTATCAACATGTAACATAGAGACAATCAGAGTACATGTTAAGATAAAGTACAACCGGATAGCATACTATCATGTCGAGCAAGAAAGTCCTCCCTATATATGTCCTGGCATCCACTACAATATACATCGTATGTACATTAATGGCCTCTAGGGCATACATATAACTAGAAATATCCTGATGCAATAATACTACTGTGTAGTGCCATGGCAATTATCGATGATGAAGTGTGTGAGCCGGCGAGCAAGTGTACGTGGAACATATGCATCATCGATAATGGTGCTGGTGTCCTAGGAACATGATAGTAATATAGCAATAAACATATGCAAAGCAATGTGAATAGCATGAACATGCGGAAATCAAATAATCAACACCACAGTGAGGAATCTACATCAATATGAATATGTCATGCAGTTATGTCATTTGAAGTAAGGCGAATCAGGATTTTTAGTAAAATATGGGCTACGGTATTTTTAAGAAAGATACGTCCTTTGAAAAATACCCGTAGAATCCCTTTACTTGTCTTTTAAGATATTCCTGATTCATAGTTTTTGAAATAGGTATGACTCGTGTCTAGTCTAACATCTACTATGCAAACTACAGATCTAAGTGTCAAGTCAATCGGGAGGGGTATCGAAACCACCTAAATCTGAGTCGATATATATAGAGATATAATAGTCGATGATCCCGCCTCAATAATATCGCGTACGATACTGTATATCGTAATACATCCTCGAGTCATGAGTGTGGATCTATCATCAATATAGGCTCGTACGGTAAATCGTCGTACGGCATCCCAATAGCTGGGTACGGGTCAATATCACATTATCTCACCACATATCAGGTATCACTATCATCATATCACATAATCTGGGATACTGATCTAAGTCTAGTACAATCGATACCATCTATCACTGTGTGTGTAAGCACAAGTCCAAAGGCCCGCTAGAGATCACATGTCGTATCCCAAATACGAATCATATCAAATCACCGATCTCGCGGCACAATGCCTAACATCATCGACTCATCTCCAATGTCATCCAATATCATCAAACACAGTGCAAGTATAATGAATATGCAAGGGTGTGCGTGTAGGTGTAAATCTAATCTAGGGTTCGCGACTATGAACTACACTAGTTACCTTTAACCCTAACTATCCATAATACACCTAACACAATATCCATGACATACTATAACTATCATATATATATATAGTATATCAACTACGGACTGCAGGGGTGCTATACGCCATCCACCCGACTTCCCCCTGTAGATATAATCTACTCACCTTGCGTCTTCATTGTCGATGTCACCACGCGCTTGCTTCTCGTTCCGAAGTCTTCATGGGTACCTACACATCAAAGTATCGTAAATGTGCATTAAAACCAAATCAAATCTAAAATGGCACACGAAACCCAAAACGATACGATAAGGGGCCTATAGGTTAGAACCTATGGGCACGCCTTTAAAACCATCAATCAATCCTCGATATCGTCGTATAAACGCCAAATAGTCGAGGTAAAACACAATACGTAAATTCAGAAATAAAAATACGGAATACGGAAACACGAATCCAAAACAACAACTAAGGAAATAGGCTCCAGATTTCACCCTAGGTCAAATTAGACAAATCTATACATGCCAGGGGTCTACACTTCTGGAAATAGGGCCATGCACCAAAAACGAGGCAATTCCCTCCTGCTCTGGCCGCAATTTGCGGCCAGAAGGAATTAATTGGCGGCCAGAACATGGTGGTTGGGGCTAGGGATTTGGGTGTTGGTTTCTATTTGCCTGCACATCTCACTGCCAACTCAAAATTATTTTTAGACGTCTCGGGTGATAGCAGATTCCCAAAAACAGTGACAGATTTGCAGTTTTCCTTGATCTCGATTCCGTAAATCCGTATTCTGGGTTCATGTTCTAGGTATTTTCCAATACAACGTCACAACAGGGGTTCTAAGATCACTACAAGCCTCAATTTCACCTTTGATTTCAGATTTACCCTAAACCCTAACTAGAAATCTCCAAGGTCCACAAACAACACAATATCGAAATGAAACTAGAATTGATGCATAAGAAATGAAATACTACTCTAATAGGTCCAGAATTTACCTCCTTTGGCAACTCAAGAATTTTCTTGAGTTGCTCAAAGTCCTCCAAATCCAATCTTGCTAGGTTCAATGTGTAGCTAGTGAGCTTGGGAGCATGTTTTGTGAAGTGGGAATGAGGTTTTGGTGAGGGAAATAAGAGGGATCTATGGAGTGAAGGTGAAGGAGATGAGGGAGGAGCAGGATCAGCAGCATCTCTTGAGGAAGGGGAGAGAGAAATGAGATGGGGAAATGAAAAAGGATGGTTCAAAAAGAGGGGTTGACCCTATACCTACCCTCTCTCTCTCTCTCATCATCATACTTACCTTTTCTTTTCTTTTTCTTTTCCTTTTTCTTCTCACTCCATTGCAAACCCTAAGAAACCATACCCTAAAGCATGTAACAAGTGTGGAAAATGATATATGCACATTTTTGCACAAAAATGCTAAAAATCCGATTAGCGATTTTTAATCGCGATTAGCACTAAATTAGAATATAACTAATCATAAAAACTTAAAAATGGCATAATTCCATAAAATACCCTATTTTATAATTTTCCATAATTTTCCCCCATTTATTTGTATTTAATTATACCGGAATATTAAAATATTCATTAAAATAATATTAAATTATAAAAATTCCCAAAAATAATATTTTATTATTTTGAAACGTTACAATCTTTCCCCCTTAAAGAAATTCGGTCCCCGAATTTAAATTGAAACCCCCAAGTACTAAAACATTTCAGTAAAAATCCAAATTGTCGGGGCCCCGAAATCATCAATACACAGCGAATATCATAAAAAAAAGTACTGCTCTATAAGAAATCAATCCTAAAAAGGTATATATAAGAATATCCTGTGCGTCTGGTGCGCAAGGAAATCAAAATCCATATACGTGCCATACATGAGCACAAAACAACATCTAGGTGCAACGGGTGTGCACGAAACATCAGTCATAGGCAACGTGTGTGCCTGACAGCAAAATCAGGTGCATTTGACATGCACGAAGAATTTCGATTTAGTGCACTTGGCGTGCACCAAAATCGTATATCAAAACAATAAAGGTGCATGAAAACTATGCTGGAAGTGTAAATCAAATCACTGCATAAGATAGGCGTGAAATCACAATCAATACCTCAAATGTAATAACTATGCGCAAAATATCAATACCCAGTGGGTGCATGAAAAGAAATATCATGAAACTCAGCCATCAAGACTCATACAAACAGAACGCCCAAAATACCGAAATCCAAGATGACGGATACGTGATAACCGAATCACAAAATCACAAATCATAAATACCATCGTCGGTCGTTCCTCCTTCAAAGTCGAGAAGGAGTCAGCGCATCCAATGCTAGCAGCGCAAGATATCTACTTGCTTCTTGCTCACGGTCTGGCGTCCTCTGCCTATAGGTCCTTATCTTCTCTGCGGATTACCTATCTCGCAAACAATTGGCTCATCGGCCCTGTCAGGTGTGCTAACGGGGACGATTCCGTCCTGACACTTCTCTTGTCATCTCTCGGTCAATCGTCACGACCACTCATAAAGCAGCATATCACTGGCGTCGGCCTCTGGCTCTCTGAATGCACATCACACATCTGATCCTGGGTGCAAACATCATTGCAGTAGTGTCCTGGAAGGAATCCCGCTCAAGGTCTCTTCCGATCTTGCCTATGCCGGTTTGTACGGAGGCTGGTACTCTTGCATAATTTCTTCTCGCTCGATGGACATCTGTGTCTTCAGCACAACATTTTCTCGGAAATCGGTCGCATCCCAACGCCTCTGTAAGCATATCAGGTCTCTAGTCTCGACGGGAAGTAATGACAGCTCGTCAGCGTCTCGCACGAACCTCTTGTCCCGCTTGTCTGTATCATCGTCCACATCGACGTCACATATTTATCTGCGCACTGCAACGTTCTCGGCTACGGTCCATCCAAAGTCTCTCGCATATCTCTTTTCAGCCGAATTGCCCGGAAGTCATCGTCCTTTACTGAAGCTAATTCTTGTTCCGGAACGGCTGCATACTCGTCGCAACTCCTTCTGGAAGGTATATCCATCTAGTCGAAATCTCTTGCGAACTCTTTACTTCACTCTGCTTCAATGTCGACTGCTTCGGACTCGTCTCATCGTGGCTGCAAGGACTGTGCTCCAACGGCTATACTCGTATCTGGAGTCTCCCAAGAAATGCATCTCACCACCTAGCATCCGAAGGAAGTCGAACCATTCGATCGATTCGTCAAAACCTCATAATCCCCCAAGAGCTCAACATCTTTGGTACAGTTTAACAGCATCGAGTACATACCACAGCATCAATGGTCCAGCCGTAGAAGGGCAAACCCAAGCCTCACTAATGGCGCCGCGGAACTGCCGTAAACCCTAAGGTTCAAAGGCTTTCACACGGTCATACTGTCGAGTTAGGATTTCATTCTTCTAGAGGGTCCATAGAATTGCCTGCATGTCTTTCCGAATACTTTAAACTTGGAATAGCAGGTTTCTGACATTCGATCGTCTCTGTCGACTCTCAACGTCTCCGCGTGAAGTCGTCTCTAGCTGGAAGCAACCTATCTGATGATCTCGCATCGGTAAGCGAACGAACCACACGCCCTAGTCATCCACCCTCGGTGACTAGCGACCATCCATCATATCTCTAAGTATATACTGAAGCTGCAGTAGCTCTAATCATCTTGGTGATATCTTGTCGTTTGCAGCAGCAACTGGCTCATTCGTCTGTACGCTGAACAACACCTCAATCCTCCAGGAAAGGCGATACATTGGCGGTCATCTCTAAATCGGTATGCTCTAGATCTGAGTAAGACTCTCCACACTGGAAATCTTTAACTCAACTGGGCCTGCTCCGGCGCATAAATCAAACGAATCACCTTCGTCTCTCAAATCGGGTAGACTAGCTATCATCTGTCTCATATCCGCCTGGAAGATCCGACGATCTCAGCTCGCAAGCTCCGGAAGCGACATCCTATCAATCTCAGCAACAGCTGGTCTATCTGTCTGCACGGTATGCGACATCATAACCTCTGAGGTATGCTGTACATCAACAGTCCTCTCTCAACTGGCAGCTCTAACAGTAGCCCGATCATCCGGTGTAAAACCAAGCACTCGCCTCCACAAGAGGTCACAATCATCAATACTAACTCGAGACGTTCCCGTGTCACCAGAAAACACAATGGTCGGCCCTCGTACCAGACGAGCTCGCCCTGACCGTAGCACTAGCAGCAGCTCAACTGCGCTCAAACAATGGCGACAGGAACTTCAATCGAGTATCGAAGAGAGCAGATCAAAGGCAAGAAAGAAAACAAGAGATCTAGAATGGATACATGATCATAAGAAGGAACAACATCAATGAAAGTATGATCATGGAACTAATAGAATCGAGGATCTCAAATGGATGTATAATCATGGAAATGAAGAGAATCACTGATCTCGAAAATATGTACATCCTAAGCTTCCTTAAGCGGAGTGGCGTGTCATAAGTATGCCGCGGAACATACCCACGGTATGTCACTCTACTTTAGTCACCTATTCCATCAACCAAGGGTCATCCTACGTGATAAAAGTTCAGGTCTAATACCCCCTCGACTAAGTGTTGTTATATGTATGCTCTAGAGGCCATTACTGTACATAGGATGTATATTGTAGTGGATGCTGGGACATATATAGGGAGGACTTTCTTGCTCGACATGATAGTATGCTATCTGGTTACTCTTTACCTTAACGTGTATACTGGATTGCCTCTCTATTACATGTTGGTAAAGCCCTTAGGATGTGTACTTGACTACCTGGACTATGATGCGGATCATACCAGTGGGGACATGGTAGTCTATAAGTACATCCTTCAAGGTCCCTAGTCGTGGGTGTATCGAGACGGGGCATCGATATACCAGAGTAGACTAGCGTATACCTTCTCGACCCATACAGATGGGCGATGGATGATCCCATATCCATTGGTGTTTGATATCAGAGATGATATACGGGTGCTCAGTAGAGACTGGGTACACTGGACGGACTCGCCGAGAACTCCCAGATGGTATTATACCTTACGTCAGATGGCAGTTCTCTGGTGACACTGGTACAGGTTAGTCTGTA
This sequence comes from Agapanthus africanus, assembly GCA_030015575.1. Taxonomy (NCBI): domain Eukaryota; kingdom Viridiplantae; phylum Streptophyta; class Magnoliopsida; order Asparagales; family Amaryllidaceae; genus Agapanthus; species Agapanthus africanus. The sequence continues at coordinate 225,352,979 of JASDDO010000006.1, read as the reverse complement.
GACCCGAGATCGTCATAGAGTCTTGTTTGATTCCCACTGTGCTTTGATTTCCACCTTACCACGTCCAAGAGGGCGTGCAAAACGGTGGCTTTTGGGTACATTCACGAGTCACATGGAGGCAATGAGCGATAGGAGGGGATTCGTCTCTCCCGGTATAGGGAGTTGATGTTGCGCTGTGTTCGATTGGCTATAACCGGAAATCCCTGGCCAGGGTTGCTGAGATTTACTGGTAAGTGTTACCAGTAGTTTCTCGAACTTTTATAGACCTCATATCGACACGACTTATCGAGCTATTGGGGTCTGACGTTTACCACCCCTAGGCAAGATATGCGACATATCAGACGACGAGACGGGACTGTACGGTAGTATTACTGGTTGGATTCACTGGAGTGTGAGCGGGCTTGCTCGTCGATCTTCTGATCGCTCAATACCCGGATGGCCGTTACGTTTAGCAGACCGCTTGCGGCTTGTGGGTGTTTGATATGATCATCACCTGCTGCCGGCGTATTGACGAGTCTTTAGAGTCCTACACAGAGGTTTCCTGGCTCAAGCGAAACGAAATAGGAGCGCATATGAGATATGTGCGGGACCGAGAATGATACCAGTATGTGATACTGTATTCGATTCTCGCGATATGTGACATTGATCGGTTATATGCGATATAGCCGGGTTATCGGATCAAGTGTTGATTCGATAAGTTGTTACTGTTAATATTAGTCGGTTATATGCGATATGACCGGATCATTAAATCAAGTGTTGATTTAATGATTTAATGCATAATTATATATTTGATATATTACTTTGCATTAACTAGTATTGGTTCATTTTAAATGGATTTTCTCACTTGGATTGTGCACATTGTATATGTGATATACTTTTGTACACAAGTTTGTATCATGTTTGATGATACATGCTAACTTGAGCATGTGTAAAGATTAAACCATGGTTGTGTAATGGTTAGGGTTTTCCTTTCACTTTCTTATTCATTTATTGATTTATTTATTCTTTATGGAAAATGAAAAGCATAAAGAGAAAAAATGGTTGCTAACTTTGTTTGTATTATGAAGTTTCATGAAGCTTTGACTTAGTGACCATTTTGTCTCATGCTTAACCCTAACCATTCCACTTAACCCTAGTCAATTCTCTACACTTGACCATGGTTGGTTTATGATAAGTATTCTTTTCTTTTCTATTTTCTAATTAACTTATCATAACATTATCATCATCTTCTTCTTCTTCTTCAAGATGAAGAAGCTAGACTTCATCAATGGTGACTTGATGAAATGAGTGAGAAATCCAATTCTAAAGTCTACCCACTTCCTATTTCTTCATCCTCTACCTCTTTCTAAGTAGTAGAGTGTGTTTCCTTCACAAGTTTTTAAAGCTTGGTGAAGGTGGAGCTTGATCTAGTGATGCCTCGACGTAGATCATCTTCGGCATCGTCGTCGATGACCTAGCCCGCCATTTCTCCGATGAAACCGACGCTTGAGCCCGGGATCCCATTAGGACAGTGAGGAGACTTTATTGCCGAGCTATGGAGGTGGAGGACCGGATCTACAAAGGTTGTATATCCGTTCTTTTAGTTTAGATGTAAACTTGTTTCCTTTTATCGCCTAAACTTCTAGCCAACGATCTAGTCTAGGGTTTCTCGGCACCGTATTTTTGAAATCGGCATGGTTGATGCCTTGTGAGACCTCCTTGGTGTGTCTAGGAACCCTACAGTGGTATCAGAGCCTAGCTAGAGGCTTAGGCGAAGTCTAGACGACGTTTGAAATCCGAACGAACCCGAAACCCATTTCCAAAATGCTCTCTGTCCAATTTTTAAAAATCTGGTTTTTTCCATATTAAAAATATGCAGAAAATTAAGCAGGGTTTTTTATGAATTACTGTGCAAAACGGAGCCCTAACTCCGTCAAACCGCCGCGGAACCGCGGCCTTACCCCACGTGACGCGGCGGTTCCGCGGCCGTTATGTTGAATCGTTGACTTTTGTTTGCACAGTAATTGTTATATTTGACTCCTGTGTTTTCTGGATAATTTTAATATTTTATTAAACAGTTGAGCATTTTGGGGTTGTATTGGGAATCGCTGATTCGATCGAATTATCAAGTTTTGTATATGTGTTTTTCCGGATAATCTTAGAATATGTTAAATTGTTCGACCGGATATAAATACCCACTTTTTCCCCTGCCGGGAAATTTCCAATTGTTGGATTTTTCCGTAGTTTAACGACGTTCTAAGTAGTGCAAGTAACGCGATGGACCCTCTAGAAGACAACAAACCTTAACTCAATTATGTGACTGTCTTGAACTGCCCTTTGAACCTTAGGGTTTGGGGCAGTACGGCGTGCCACATGTGAGGCGTTGGCTTGACCCTTCTACGGCTGGACCGTTGGTACCGAGGCACGAACTGAATGTTTTTAGACTTGTTTCAAGTGTAGATCTGTATCGGGAAAACTTGGGCGTTCGATTGTTCGATCGGAAAGTTTGACATTTTCTATTTATCCGGAATGGGATACAATAATTGGAATTCACAAGAAGTTATGAGATAACTAAATGAATGTTATAAACATAGCAGTTTAGTCTCACTTGATCGGTTGCCACGGAATTTTGATGTGATCAAAACTCCGTCGCAATCACGTAGCGTACGCGGATACTCGCCGGGTAAACTTAATAGACAGCTACACTCCATAGCCCCGACCAAGTGACTGTAGGAGAACCCCGTCGCCGAAAGCATCCATTCGGGTGCTCGCGGTGGCGGTGTTCTGCCTTGGTGCACTTCGTCGACGGCGTCAGGGGTGCGGCCGCCTACTAAAGTTTGCGACGAGCATTCGATCAAAAAGTCGGGAATCTTGTTGAATTGCCCGACTTGATATTGAAAAGAGTTTTCGATTTTGAGACTAAAACGCGGGGTTTATAATTGTTAGGCATGCGATGTCTAAGTAATTCATTTGGTCAGGCATGAGATGTCTGAGGTGATTGCGGATTCCAACTGTTGTAGTTTTACACTTTCTTTTCTGTGACCGTAAGTGTAATATGTGATATCGCCGGTTTCGTTGCTATATGTCAACGATAATTGGGATGGGCATATTTACTTACGTTGATGACATGTGATGTTATGTGTTGCTGGATATGTTATATTGGATCGTCGTGTTTGAATAGCCGGGGGTTTTTATGTGAGATGAGTGTTTTTCATTTTCATTCATGTAAAAACTTGTATGTAATATTCTTTTTATTGGGGCGCTTCTAGGTTGCGGAAGTTGTCACCGTTTGTATATTATTTACTTTTCCGCACTAGGATAGACCCAAGGAGGAAGGCACAAGTAACCGGGTTCTGGAGTCCAGTGGGAGACCAACTCGAGGAGTCGAGTCCGGGTCTCCTAACTCTAGAAATGGTAGGGTTGCTTGCCGCTCTTGTAGGGGTCTAGGGGTGTGGGTTTGGCTATTCATCACGACCGTGGAATCCGTGTTTTATACTGGCTCGTATTGAAAACATGGACGTCCTAGTATATCCAATATTTCATATGTTTCTTCTGCTGCGATATCTGTGATGTGATAATGTGATGTTCTGTGATAGATACAGTATATAGTATATATGATATATTATATAGGCGTTACTTATGTTTTACACCCGCGCTAGCCCTGCCCTGCCCTGCCGTTAGTCACCTAACCTAACGGTGCATGAGGGGACATCGAGGCGAATGCGGATGGCATAAGTGTACGTCGTATTTATCTGTGATGTTTAGGTACTTAAATGATGGGACTTCATTAATATGATTAATGAAATAAAAGAAACCTAAAGATGTTGTAGAATCGAATTTCAAAATAAAACAGGTAGCTACAGTTCTTGCTTTGCACAGCGGTATATATGATATATCCTGCACCTTATTCGATAAGGAAAGGACCGAGATCCCTTCACCGGGAGTGACTCCTTTAGCAATAACTGGCAGATGCTACACACTCGGTTTGTCTTTTGATAGCTTTTAAGTGTTTTTGCTTTGCACAGTGATATATATGATATATCCCGCACCTCATTCGAAGAGAAAAGGAACGACGATCCCTTCATCGGGAGTGACTCCTTTAGCAAAACTAGAAAAGCCTCAAAAACACTCCATTTTAAAATCATTTGATTCTACAACGATATCAAGTTCATTACGCAATAGGTTTTCAGAAAAACCTGTCGTAGCCCTCCGTCATTTCAGATAAATCCTGTTTAGTATTCGTGCTGCGTTTGTTGACCTTGTCAAGGCGCAGTGTGCGGTAGCCAACCAGTATTTATCTTCTTATGCATATGATGCAGATTGGGTTAGGGTAGTTGTGCGGCCTTGTTGACCTTGTCAAGGGTCGTGCGGGTGGGTTTGATTCAATCAAGAAATGACGGATTGAACTTGACTTGCGGTCTATGGTTTGTTGACCTTGTCAAGGTCATAGATCGTTCGGGGAAAAATATTATCGGGAATTTCAAGTGTTGAAATTTGCAATGAGATTGCATACCTTCTATGAGATAGTTGGATCCCGATACCCGCTGCGAGTAAGAGTTACTCCTGGGAGAGTTTTATACATTACAATTAGCCGATCAAGTAGGTGACTAGAAAGGTGTTAACGAGGTTACGCCTCTGGGAAAACGAGGTTTACATTAATTAGGTTCGTGTGAAAGCACGGGGGACCTCCCTCAAAGTACCGACACTGGCCTGGCTGAAAGATTGGCGAACTTGTAGTGTGTAATTAATCCCGGCTAGTCTTTCCTTTTAGGGTTTGAAGGAAGATTTGATAAAAACAGTGGGAGCCATCCTGATTAGATAAATTAATAACCAATCTTTTCTTGCAAGAGCGCACGCTGAGTGTTTTCTTCTATCTCTCTCCTGGTAGCGACCATATCACGCCTTAATCAAGATAATAAAACGGATTATTGACCGAACCCGCTTGTTATACTGAGCTGGGGAACGTTGGTCCCGCTCCAACTTATAATAGTTATAAGACAGAGCAGGAAATAGCGGAATACCAAGATTCCCATGCCGCCCATACGAAGAGAGTGCATGTTGATGCATCATCTTCGGGTGTGTTCATTATACAGAACTGTTTCTCAATGTCCTTTACGTCCTGGGTATATGATACCGGATCAGGATCCCAGATATATAATCTGTTACATAGGGCTACAGGCAGGTAAAGAACTGAGAACGGGTGATAAGTTTCATGAGGCAGAAAACGGGGCAAGTGTTGCAGCCAGGTCTGTTGGTCACTGTCACCCTGTATTGTAATACATTGATTCTGAATGAATGTTATTAGATACCGAACCTGATATACAAAATCATATCAGTCTCTTTATTAGTAAAGAAATGATAAAATTTTGTATTGTTGGATAATGTTTTGAACATTTCCTATATCAAAAGTTGATCGGTTCAGGCACGTTATCTAAAAGCGTTGATGTTCTAAATCAAACTACAGTTCTTAGTATACAGAACACACACAAGAGGAAGAGTTCAGAAATGAACAAATCCTTCTTGAGGTATTGTAGACTAGGTCATATCAATGCGACCCGACTAGCTGGAGTTACATTTAGATGCATATTTAAAGCAGTTTGAATTTACATCTTGTGAAACTCGCCAGTCATATCACAAAGATAAGATGACCATAGCTCTGTTTTTTGGAAACAGAGAACGAGTTACTGAACTCTTGGGATTGATACATGTTGATGTACGTAAGGTCCCCTGTCTACACATACCAAGACCGGTTCTTTGTACTTCATTACATTCTCTGATAATCTCTCAAGATTCAGACATATGTTCCTGTTGAAACACAAGTCCGAACCTTTTGAGATATTCACAGAATATAACTTAGAAGTAGAGAACAAAAATACGGGTATAAGTATTATGTCCTTTGATGAGATCAGGGAGGAGAATACTTGAGCACGGAAATCCTGGACTATTCTAAAGGAGAATGAGATTCTCTCTCAGCATTACTCCTCCGAATACACCATTGCACTATGGTATATCGGAGCGGAGCAGATACACCCTATTTGATATGGTGTGCTCTATGATGAGTACTACTGAGTTACCTTTTTCCTTAGGGGGTTATGCACTTGAGAAGTTGCATACCTATTGAATAGGGTTCCAATCAAATCAGTTGCCTACCGCTTCATATGTGATATGGAATGGGAAGAGCCCATGTCTTAAGTTACTTAAGATTTGGGGTTGTCCGGCCTATGTCTAAAAGCAAAATCCGGACACGCTCGAGGCAAGGTCTGTAATGTAGAACTGGAAAGGTTCCAGCTATACAAACTGGAGCTGATGATTTGATAGAACCAAAGGATTCAGTAGATTCCAACAAACCTCAGCCTCTCCGCCGATCTAGTAGGGTCCTTCACCTACCTGAGAAATACTTCGGTTTCTCTATGACAGTGGGAGCGAGGATTGCATCATGAGATGATGACCCAACTAGCTTCGAGCTGGCCATTAGGAGCAAAACTCTGTAAGAATGGCTGGATGCTTAATGATCTGAGATGGAACCCATGTACACCAACAAAGTATGGACTTTGGTTGCTATATCTGAAGGGTTAAATCCCCATCAGGAGCAAGTGTATCTTGAGAAGATTACTTGGTGTAAATGGAAAAATTGAGACTTTCAAAGCTAGATTTGTTAAATGATTTCGTCATTGACCAGGCGTGGATAATGATGAAACCTTTTCCAGTACCTATGCTTAAGTCCATCCAGATCCTACTTGCCACAGCTACATACCATGACTACGATATCTGGTGGTTGAGTGTCATGACAGCTTTTCTAAATGATGTTTTAGAAGAGAGCGTCTATAAGTACACAGCCAGAGAACCTCGTAGACAGTGGGAGCAGCGGAAACGTGTGCAAGATGCTTTATAGGATAAAGCAGGCATCGCGGAGTTGGAACATCTGTTTTGATGAAGTAGTCAAAGAGTTTGACATCATCAAAATGGTAGATGAACCTTGTATATAAAAAAAGGTAGTAGGGAGTATGGTGGTGATCCTCGTAGAGTACGTGGATGACATACTCTTGATAGGGAAAGAGTTTCCAATGCTACGCTCGATCAATCACCGCTTATCACAATGATTCTCCACATAGGATCAAAGTGATACCTACTAAATCCTGGATTTTGGATCTATGAGATAGATCTAAATGGATGTTAGGATACTCACTAGCTGTAGTGAGATGGTATCAATCGATCCTGGGGAGAATCACTGGAAGGGTTCCATGGTGATAGAGACGACTGAATGTCAGTCACAGGCATTGTCTTTACCCTCAGTAGAGGGACGGTATGTTGGAAGAGTTCCAAGCTAGATACCGTGGCATACTAGAAGATAAAGGTTGGATACATCGCTACTTATGATGATACCAAAGAGGCAGTTTGGGTGTATGTTTGTTCATGAGATGAACTTGGTTCCTACCATTGTGTGACAATGGAGTTGTGGCTTATGCAAAGGAACGTCCGTCCCATCAGTGATCCAGACATATTCTAAGGCAGTATCACCTGATCATGGAGATGGCTGATCTCCAAAGTGATCGAGGTTAGGAGAGTAGACTCAGAGGATAATACTGCGGATCCACTCACAAAGGCCTATTCCCAGAGAGAGACTTTTATGGGATGGTTGAGTATGGGATACTGCAACCACTGCTACAGATGGCCCTAGTGCAAGTGGGAGATTGTTAGTTATATGTATGCCCTAGAGGCCATTACTGTACATAGGATGTATATTGTAGTGGATGCTGGGACATATATAGGGAGGACTTTCTTGCTCGACATGATAGTATGCTATCTGGTTACTCTTTACCTTAACGTGTATACTGGATTGCCTCTCTATTACATGTTGGTAAAGCCCTTAGGATGTGTACTTGACTACCTGGACTATGATGCGGATCATACCAGTGGGGACATGGTAGTCTATAAGTACATCCTTCAAGGTCCCTAGTCATGGGTGTATCGAGACGGGGCATCGATATACCAGAGTAGACTAGCGTATACCTTCTCGACCCATACAGATGGGCGATGGATGATCCCATATCCATTGGTGTTTGACATTAGAGATGATATACGGGTGCTCAGTAGAGACTGGGTACACTGGACGGACTCGTCGAGAACTCCCAGATGGTATTATACCTCACGTCAGATGGCAATTCTCTGGTGACACTGGTACAGGTTAGTCTGTAGACCCGAGATCGTCATAGAGTCTTGTGTGATTCCCACTGTGCTTTGATTTCCACCTTACCACGTCCAAGAAGGCGTGCAAAACGGTGGCTTTTGGGTACAGTCCCGAGTCACATGGAGGCAATGAGTGATAGGAGGGGATTCGTCTCTCTCGGTATAGGGAGTTGATGTTGCGCTGTGTTCGATTGGCTATAACCGGAAATCCCTGGCCAGGGTTGCTGAGATTTACTGGTAAGTGTTACCAGTAGTTTCTCGAACTGTTATAGACCTCATATCGACACGACTTATCGAGCTATTGGGGTCTGACGTTTACCACCCCTAGGAAAGATATGCGACATATTAGATGACGAGACCGGATTGTACGGTAGTGTTACTGGTTGGATTCACTGGAGTGTGAGCGGGCTTGCTCGTCGATCTTCTGATCGCTCAATACCAGGGTGGCCGTTACGTTTAGCAGACCTCTTGCGGCTTGTGGGTGTTTGATATGATCATCACCTGCTGTCGGCGTATTGACGAGTCTTTAGAGTCCTACACAGAGGTTTCCTGGCTCAAGCGAAACGAATTAGGAGCGCATATGAGATATGTGCGGGACCGAGAATGATACCAGTATGTGATACTGTATTCGATTCTCGCGATATGTGACATTGATCGGTTATATGCGATATAGCCGGGTTATCGGATCAAGTGTTGATTCGATAAGTTGTTACTGTTAATATTAGTCGGTTATATGCGATATGACCGGATCATTAAATCAAGTGTTGATTTAATGATTTAATGCATAATTATATATTTGATATATTACTTTGCATTAACTAGTATTGGTTCACTTTAAATGGATTTTCTCACTTGGATTGTGCACATTGTATATGTGATATACTTTTGTATACAAGTTTGTATCATGTTTGATGATACATGCTAACTTGAGCATGTGTAAAGATTAAACCATGGTTGTGTAATGGTTAGGGTTTTCCTTTCACTTTCTTATTCATTTATTGATTTATTTATTCTTTATGGAAAATGAAAAGCATAAAGAGAAAAAATGGTTGCTAACTTTGTTTGTATTATGAAGTTTCATAAAGCTTTGACTTAGTGACCATTTTGTCTCATGCTTAACCCTAACCATTCTACTTAACCCTAGTCAATTCTCTACACTTGACCATGGTTGGTTTATGATAAGTATTCTTTTCTTTTCTATCTTCTAATTAACTTATCATAACATTATCATCATCTTCTTCTTCTTCTTCAAGATGAAGAAGCTAGACTTCATCAATGGTGACTTGATGAAATGAGTGAGAAATCCAATTCTAAAGTCTACCCACTTCCTATTTCTTCATCCTCTACCTCTTGCCAAGTAGTAGAGTGTGTTTCCTTCACAAGTTTTCAAAGCTTGGTGAAAGTGGAGCTTGATCTAGTGATGCCTCGACGTAGATCATCTTCGGCATCGTCATCGATGACCTAGCCCGCCATTTCTCCGATGAAGCCGACGCTTGAGCCCAGGATCCCATTAGGACAGCGAGGAGACTTCATTGCGGAGCTATGGAGGCGGAGGACCGGATCTACAAATGTTGTATATCCGTTCTTTTAGTTTAGTTGTAAACTAGTTTCCTTTTATCGCCTAAACTTCTAGCCAACGATCTAGTCTAGGGTTTCTCGGCACCGTATTTTTGAAATAAGCATGGTTGATGCCTTGTGAGACCTCCTTGGTGTGCCTAGGAACCCTACACTAAGTCTAAGTTCCGTAAGGTCAAGCCTATGTTCCGTATATATATAGACGCCCTAAGCTCCACATAGTCAAACTTAGACTCGAACCAAGGTCAACCTAGCGCTTTGATACCAACTTTGTCACGACCCGAAAGAGCACGTGACTGGCTCTTGAACCATATGAAATCTATAGGACTCCATCTGATCCAAGTAAGCCAAAAGCCCAGAAATCTAAAACCATTTTAAGAGTAAATAAAGAAACTGGTTTTTAATAAGTAGAGAAAACATATTTTGAAATCAAAGATTTTAAATAACTAAGCCGAATATGCATTTTAAAAATGTAAAGTCTTTTCTAAAAATTTCGGCAGAGTTTCTTTTGTAAAAACTGGCCCCGAACGGGGTACAACAAGAACAATATATATGCAGTGATAAAAGGCATCCCCAAGCGGGAGCTAGCTCTTCGTCAATTGACGGTCACAACCACGCAAGCAATATAATATACAACGCCGAATGGCGAGGGTCAAATCCAAAAGAAACTCAATAAGCATGGAAACCGCAATACTACTAAGCGCGACTCTAAGGTCGAATAATACATCACTAATGTCTAAGTCTAAAACAATATACAAGTTTTGGTTGATGGAATTCTAGATACAATGAATAATACATATACAAGGGTGGTTCTGATGCAAATAACCCACCTACCAAAATCAATTCACCCGCAAAGGAAGCAGTGTGCCAGAAATGCCGCTATGGAACCTGTACGGCAAAACCTGCAAGAACTGTGGCACAACGGGGGTGAGTTGCCAACTCGTGAATAGAAAATATGTACTAGTAGAAACCGAATGCATGACATAATCCTAGGTCAATACGATCAGATATATAACCTCAAGGAAAAAGCCTGAAGCATGATAAGGTGGCAATGTAACATCTAATCATGTATGTAGTGCCAAGTACTCGTGGCAGTGCCTCAAGTAATAACATGTCAAAAATGTAAGGTATGTCTGCATGAAGTAAATATGATGAAGTATCAAAATGAAAATCAACACACATATATTAGCATCCTATTCCACTAATATTAGTGTAAAGGTATATATAGCAGCGCCCTCATACCCTGTTATATATACAAATGAGGTGTGATCAATGTAGTCAAAGTCTGTATGTAATCAATGTCTGTATATATGTGGATCCCGTCCACCTGTCACCCAATGACAATAAGCATCATACATGCAAATATGAGGATGCAATCAAAATCATGGAGATCATCATGAAACCTATGCCTAGCATCGGCACGTAAATCCTCGTCCATATGGGGCTCCGTCTGCGGTATCGGCCCTCGGTCCCGGCAGTACGGGTCAGCCCATGTCCATCTCTCACCTCCGGTCGGTATCCTCCAGATATCCGCCGAGCTCAAATACAATCACCGGTAGGTAGTAGTCCCTCTGCCAGGCTCACCGTCTACTACACAGCGAAACCGTTCTCGCCCCGGGGTACCATACCGGGTCCACCATGTACCCGTAATCGGCCTCATCCGCCTCCTCGAATCGGGTTTCACATGTCGCTCTCAGCACCGAGAAAACACATTGTGGACGCACTGAAATATCATATCAAGGGTAACCAGGTTTTTAAAACAATTATATATTCTCTTTTGAAATACCCACAGTTCCCAAATCCAGAAATATCATGGAAACAACATATCTCAATGCGCATAATCATAAGCATGATGTATGTGACATATAAATGAAATGCAAGTATAACAGTATATCATGCCACATGAAATAACAGTATGCACATACAAGGGTCATATCCTGATGCAATAATACTACTGTGTAGTGACATGGCAATTATCGATGAAGAAGTGTGTGAGCCGGCGAGCAAGTGTACGTGGAACATACGCATCATCGATAATGGTGCTGGTGTCCTAGCAACATGATAGTAATATATCAATAAACATATGCAAAGCAATGTGAATAGCATGAACATGCGGAAATCAAATAATCAACACCACAGTGAAGAATCTACATCAATATGAATATGTCATGCAGTTATGTCATTTGAAATAAGACGAATTAGGATTTTTAGTAAAATAAGGGCTACGACATTTTTAAGAAAGATACGTTCTTTGAAAAATACCCGTAGAATCCCTTTACATGTCTTTTAAGATATTCCTGATTCGTAGTTTTTGAAATAGGTATGACTCGGGTCTAGTCTAACATCTACTATGCAAACTACAAATCTAAGTATCGAGTCAATCGGGAGGGGTATGGAAACCACCTAAATCTGAGTCGATATATATATAGATATAATAGTCGGTGATCCCGCCTCAATAATATCGCGTACGATACTGTATATCGTAAGACATCCTCGAGTCATGAGTGCGGATCTATCATCAATATAGGCTCGAACGGTAAATCGCCGTACGGCATCCCAAAAGCTGGGTACGGGTCAATATCATATTATCTCACCACATATCAGGTATCACTATCATCATATCACATAATCTGGGGTACTAATATAAGTCTAGTACAATCGATACCATCTATCACTGCGTGTGTAAGCACACGTCCAAAGGCCCGCTAGAGATCACATGTCGTATCCCAAATACGAATCATATCAAATCACCGATCTCGCGGCACAATGCCCAACATCATCGACTCATCTCCATTGTCATCCAATATCATCAAACACAGTGCAAGTATAATGAATATGCAAGGGTGTGCGTGTAGGTGTAAATCTACTCTAGGGTTCGCGACTATGAACTACACTAGTTACCTTTAACCCTAACTATCCATAATACACCTAACACAATATCCATGATACACTATAACTATCATATATATATAGTATATCAACTACGGACTGCGGGGGTGCTATACTCCATCCACCCGACTTCCCCCTGTAGATATAATCTACATACCTTGCGTCTTCATTGTCGACGTCACCACGCGCTTGCTTCTTGTCCCGAAGTCTTCATGGGTACCTACACGTCAAAGTATCATAAATGCGCATTTAAACCAAATCAAATCTAAAACGGCACACGAAACCAAAAACGATACGATAAGGGGCCTATAGGTTAGAACTTATAGGCACGCCTTCAAAACCGGCAATCAATCCTCGATATCGTCGTATAAACGCCAAATAGTCGAGGTAAAACACAATACGTAAATTCAGAAATAAAAATACGGAATACGGAAATACGAATCCAAAACAACAACTAAGGAAATAGGCTCCAGATTTCACCCTAGGTCAAATTAGACAAATCTATACATGCCAGGGGTCTACACTACTGGAAATAGGGCCATGCACAAAAAAGGGGCAATTCCCTCCTGCTCTGGCCGTAATTTGCGGCCAGAAGGAATTAATTGGCGGCCAGAACATGGTGGTTGGGGCTAGGGCTTTGGGTGTTGGTTTCTATTTGCCTGCACATCTCACTGCCAACTCAAAATTATTTTAAGACATCTCGGGTGATAGCAGATTCCCAAAAACAGTGACAGATTTGCAGTTTTCCTCGATCTCGATTCCGTAAATCCGTATTCTGGGTTCATGTTCCAGGTATTGTCCAATACAACATCACAACAGGGGTTCTAAGATCACTACAAGCCTCAATTTCACCTTTGATTTCAGAATTACCCTAAACCCTAACTAGAAATCTCCAAGGTCCACAAACAACACAATATCGATTTGAAACTAGAATTGATGCACAAGAAATGAAATACTACTCTAATAGGTCCAGAATTTATCTTCTTTGGCAACTCAAGAATTTTCTTGAGTTGCTCAAAGTCCTCCAAATCCAATCTTGCTAGGTTCAATGTGTAGCTAGTAAGCTTGGGAGCAAGTTTTGTGAGGTGGGAATGGGGTATTGGTGAGGGAAATGAAAGGGATCTATGGAGTGAAGGGGAGGGAGATGAGGGAGGAGCAGGATCAGCAGCATCTCTTGAGGAAGGGAAAGAGAGAAATGAGATGGGGAAATGAAAAGGGATGGTTTAAAAAGAGGAGTTGACCCTATACCTACCCTCTCTCTCTCTCTCATCATCATACTTACCTTTTCTTTTCTTTTTCTTTTCCTTTTTCTTCTCACTCCATTGGAAACCCTAAGCAACCATACCCCAAAACATGTAACAAGTGTAACAAGTGTGGAAAATGATATGTGCACATTTTTGCACAAAAATGCAAAAAATCCGATTAGCGATTTTTAATCGCGATTAGCACTAAATTAGCATATAACTAATCATAAAAACTTTAAAATGGCATAATTCCATAAAATACCCTATTTTATAATTTTCCATAATTTTTCCCCATTTATTTGTATTTAATTATACCGGAATATTAAAATATTCATTAAAATAATATTAAATTACAAAAATTCCCAAAAATAATATTTTATTATTTTGAAACGTTACAGTAGTATCTCATACTCAACCATCCCATAAAAGTCTCTTTCTGGGAAAAGGCCTTTATGAGTGGATCCGCCGTGTTGTCCTCTGAGTCTACTCTCCTAACCTCCATCCCTTGGAGATCAACCATCTCGATGATCAGGTGATACTGCCTTAGAATATGTCTGGATCACTGATGGGACGGGCGTTCCTTGGCATAAGCCACAACTCCATTGTCACACAATGGAAGGAACGAAGTTCATCTCATGAACTAATATACACCCAGACTGCCTCTTTGGTATCGATGTGTCTTGCCTTTAATCGTCAAGTATGCCACGGTATCTGTCTTGGAACTCTTCCAACATACCGTTCCTCTACTGAGAGTAAAGACAATTCCTGTGACTGACTTTCAGTCGTCCTTATCACTCTGGAACCTTTCCAGTGATTCTCCCCAGGATCAATTGATACCATCGCACTACAACTAGTGAGTGTCCTAACATTCAATTAGATCTATCTCATAGATCCAAAACCCAGGATTTAGTAGGTATCACTTTGATCCTATATGGAGAATCATTGCGATAAGCGGAGATTGACTGAGCGTAGCATAGGAAACTCCTTCCCCATCAATAGTATGTCATCCACGTACTCTACGAGGATCACCACCATACTCCCTACTACCTTTTTTTTGTATATACAAGGTTCATCTACTATTTTGATGAAGTCAAACTCTTTGACTACCACATCAAAACAGACGTTCAAACTCCGCGATGCCTGCTTTATCACATAAAACATCTTGCACACGTTTTCGCGGCTCCCACTGTCTACGAAGCCCTCTGACTGTGTACTTATAGACTCTCTCTTCTAAATCATCATTTAGAAAAGCAGTCATGACACCTAACCGCCAGATATCGTAGTCATGGTATGTAGCCGTGGCAAGTAGGATCTGGATGGACGTTAAGCATAGCTTTGAAAATATCAACTTTTCCATGTACACCAAGTAATCTTCTCAAGATTTACTTGCTCCTGATGGGGATTTAACCCTTCAGATAAAGCAACCAAAGTCCATACTTTGTTGGTGTATAAGGATTCCATCTCAGATCGCTAAGCATCCAGCCATTCTTACAGATTCCTACTCCTGATGGCCAGCTCAAAACTAGTTGGGTCATCATCTCATGATGCATTCCTCGCTCCCACCGTCATAGAGAAACCGAAGTATCTCTCAGGTGGGTGAGGAACCCTACTAGATCGGCGGAGAGGCTGAGGTTCGTTAGAAACTATTGAATCCTTTGGTTCTACCAAATCATCAGCTGCAGTTTGTATAGCTGGAACTCTTTCCAGTTCTACCTTATGCCTATTAATTTCTTCTCAAGAAATTCCTTTTCACAAAAGTGGCATGTTGAGAAACAAAACATCTTTTCTTCCTCGGTTAGGTAGAAGATATTCCCTTTCGAATGCTTGGGATATCCAACAAACTTCTACAGAACTGACTTTGCCTTGAGCTTGTCCGGATGATGCTTTTAGACATAGGCTGGACAACCCCAAATCTTAACAAACTTAAGATATGGGCTCTTCCCCTTCCATATCTCATATGGAGTGGTAGGCATCTGACTTGGTGGGAACGCCATTCAATAGGTATGCAGCTTCACAAGTGCACCCCCAAAAGGAAATAGGCAACTCAGTAATACTCATCATAGAGCACACATTATCATATAGGGTGTGATTGCTCCGCCCCGATACACCGACGTGCTGTGGTGTAAGCGGAGGAGTAATGCTGAGAGAGAATCTCATTCTCCTTTAGAATAATCCAGGAATTCCGTGCTCAAGTATTCTCCTCCTTGATCACATCAAAAGACATAATACTTATACCCGTTTTGGTTCTCTACTTTCTAACTTATATTCTGTGAATATCTCAAAAGCTTCGGACTTGTGTTTCAACAGGAACATATGTCTGAATCTTGAGAGATCATCAGAGAATGTAATGAAGTACAAAGAACCGGTCTTGGCATGTGTAGACTGGGAACCTTCATACATCAACATGTATCATCCCAAAATTTCACTAACTCTTTCTCTGTTTCCTAAAAATAGAGCCATGGTCATCTTATCTCTGTGAAATGACTGGCAAGTTTCACAAGATGTAAATTCAAACTAATTTAAATATGCATCTATATGTAACTTCAGCTCGTCGGGTTACATTGATATGACCTAGTCTACAATACCTCAAGAAGGATTCGTTCATTTCTGAACTCTTCCTCTTGTGTGTGTTCTGTATACTAAGAACTGTAGTTTGATTTAGAACGTCAATGCTTTTAGATAACGTGCCTGAACCGATCAAATCTTGATATAGGAAATGTTCAAAAAATTATCCAACAATACAAAATTATATCCTTCTTTACTAATAAAGAGACTGATATGATGTTGTATATCAGGTTCAGTATCTAATGACATTCGTTCAGAATCAATGTATTCTGGTAATACAGGGTGACAATTGCCAACAGACTTGGCTGCAACACTTGCACCGTTTCTATCTCATGAAACTTATCACCCGTTCTCAGTTCTCTACCTATCTGTAGCCCATGTAACAAATTACATATGTGGGATCCTGATCCGGTATCTCATACCCAGGACTTAAAGGATACTGAGAAACATTTCTCTGTAATGAACACACCCGAAGAAGATGCATCATCATGCACTTTCTTCGTTTGGGCGGCACGGGAATTCTGGAAATCCCCTATTTCCTGCTCTTTCTTATAACATTTATAAGTTAGAGCGGGATTAACGTTCCCCAGCTCAGTATAACAAGCGGGTTCGGTCAATACATCCATATTATTATCTTGATTAAGGCATGATATGGTCGCTACCTGGAGAGAGAGAGAGAAGAAAACACTCTGCGTGCGCTCTTGCAAGAACAGATTGGTTTTATATTTTATCTAATCAGGATGGATCCTACTATTTTTATCAAATCTTCCTTCAAACCCTAGAATGAAAGACTAGCCGGGATTATTTACACCCTACAACTTCGCCAATCTTTCAGCCAGGCCAGTGTCGGTACTTTGAGGGAGGTTCCCCGTGCTTTTGCACTGACCTAATTAAAGTAAACCTCATTTTCCCAGAGGCGTAACCCCGTTGACACCTTTCTAGACACCTACTTGATCGGCTAATTGTAATGTGTAAAACTCTCCCAGGAGTAAAAATTACTCGTAGTGGGTATCGGGATCCAACTATCTCATAGAAGGTATGCAATCTCATTGCAAATTTCAACACTTGAAATTCCCAACAATATTTTACCCCTAGCATCCTATGACCTTGATGAAAGCCAACAAACCATAGGCTACTAGTCAAGTTCAACCCGTCATTTCCCGATTGAATTAAATCCACTCGCACGACCCTTGACGAAAGCCAACAAAGCCGCACGACTACCCTAATCCAATCGCATCATATGCAGCAGATAAGCAGCATATAGCTACCACACACTACACCTTGACGAAAGCCAACAAATGCAGCACGAATACTATATACAACTTATGTTAGTTATATGTATGCCCTAGAGGCCATTACTGTACATACGATGTATATTGTAATGGATGCTTGGATATATATAAGGAGGACTTTCTTGCTCGACATGATAGTACGCTATCTGGTTGTACTTTATCTTAACATGTACTCTGATTGTCTCTTTGTTACTTGTTGATAAAGCCCTTAGGATATGTACTCGACTACTGGGACTATGATGAGATCATACTAGTGGGGCCACGGTAGTCGACGAGTACATCCTATAACTGTTCCTATTCGAGGGTGTATCGAGACAGGGCATCGATGCACCAGAGTAGACTAGCGTATACGCATCTTGACCCATATGATGGGCGATGGATGATCCCATATCCATCGGTGTTTGACATCAAGGATGGTGTACGGGTGCTCAGTGGAGACTGGGTACACTGGACGGACTCGCCGAGAACTCCCAGATGGTATTATACCTCACGTCAGATGGCAGTTCTCCGGTGACACTGGTACAGAGTAGTCTGTTGACCCGAGATCGTCATAGAGTCTTGTGTGATTCCCACTGTGCTTTGATTTCCATCATACCACGTCCAAGAGGGCGTGCAAAAAGGTGTCTTTTGGGTACAGTCCCGAATCACATGGAGGCAATGAGCGATAGGAGGGGATTCGTCTCTCCCGGTATAGGGAGTTGATGTTGTGCTGTGTTCGATTGGCTATAACCGGAAATCCCTGGCCAGGGTTGCTGAGATTTACTGGTAAGTGTTATCAGTAGTTACTTGAACTGTTATAGACCTCATATTGACACGACTTATCGATATACTGGGGTCTGACGTTTACCACCCCTAGGCGAGATATGCAACATATCAGACGAAGAGAACGGACTGTACGGGAGTGTTACTGTTTGGATTCACAGGAGAAGTTACAGGCTTGCTTGTTGATCTTCTGAGCGCTCAATACCTGGGTAGCTGTTACGTTTAGCTGACCGCTTGCAGCTTGTGGGTGTTTGATATGATCATCACCTACTGCCGGCGTATTGACGATTCTTTAGAGTCCTACACAGAGGTTTCTTGGCTCAGGAAAAACGGAGTAGGAGCACATATGTGATATGTGTGGGACCAAGGATAATGCGATATGTGATACCATATTATATTCTCGTGATATTTGATATCAACCGGGTCATCGGATCAAGTGTTGATTCGATGAATCGGTACGGATAAATATTAGTCGGTTATATGCGATATAGCCGGATTGTCGGATCAAGTGTTGATTCGATAATTTAATGTATAATAATTTATATGATATATTAAATTACATTAACTAATATTTGCTCACTAAAAGATTCTTTTTCTCACTCGGGTAATACATTGATATATATGCGATATATGTTAAATGTATTATTTTATTTTGTTACGATAAATATTATATATGTGATATATAATATTGTAACATGATATGATAACTAATGCAACTTGTTTAGTAGAGATTAAACATGGTTAGGGTTTGATTAGGGTTAAGGTTTTCTAGAAGTTTCTAGAAGCTTTCCTTTTTTATTTTGGAAAGGATATTTTGCTAGATATTTCCTTAACCTAACCAAACCTTTAACCTTAGTCAAATCTCTACATGGGTTAGTTTGACCATGGTTACATTATTCATCATATCATTTCTTTTCCTATTCATCACAAAAGGATTCTCAACATTATTCATCTTCTTCTTCCTTGAGTTCTTCTTGAAAAGCTTTCTTGCTTTGATAAAAGTGATGAATAAATATGAGAAAAAGATAAATAAAGAGAGCAAAAATCTTACTTCATCATCCTCATCTTCCCTTGCCATTTAGATGAGGGTGTTCACGTCATTTCATGAGTGTTAGCTTGTGTTAACGAAACTTCAAGGTAGATCATCTTTGTATCGAAGATCGGAAGCAAAGGTTGCATCTTTCTCTTCGTGGAACCTCTTGAGAGTTCGGAACCCGATGATCGCAGCGAAGGGACCACAACACAGAGCATATGAAGTGAAGGACCGGATCTACAAAGGTTGTAATCCCTCTCACTTAGTGTTAAAATGTTTAGCATGTTAGTTTTCGCCTAATCTCTAGTTTAAAGATCCGTATTCGGGTTGTTCCCCACGGCTAATTTTTTAATCGGGCATGGTTGATGCCTCGTAGACCCTTGTGTGCGTGCCTAGCAACCCTACGGTGGTATCAGAGCCAAGCTAGAGCTTTAGGCGAAGTCTAGACGAAGTTTGAAGTCCGATCGAACCGAAATCCCATTTCCAAAATGCTATCTGGACTTTTTTCAAAAACTGGGTTTTTTCCAGATTAAAAATTGCTAAAAAATTCAGTAGTGTCTTAGTTTAATTACTGTGAAATTCGAGGGGCTAACTCATCTAAAGCGCGGCGGAACCACGGCAAAAGCTTGCCTTATGCGGCGGTTCCGCGGCCTAATGATGACGTCATCCCTCCATTTTTGCACAGTAATTTGTCACTTCAGCTTCTGGATTTTCTGGGAATTTTTAATATTTATTCAAGAGTTGAATTTTCTGGGGTTGTTTTGGAGATTCGATGATTCGATCGGATTATCGGATTTTCTCTATGTGTTTTCCGGATAATTTTAGAAACTGTTAAAAAGTTCGAACGGATATCAATAACTCACGTTTTCCCCTGTCGGAAAATTTTTCAAAAGTTAGATTTTTCCTCGTGTTTAAGAATGTTCTAAGTCATGCAAGTAACGCGGTGGACCCTCTAGAAGACAACAAACCTTAACTCGATTATGTGACCGTCTTGAACTGCCTTTTGAACCTTAGGGTTTGGGGCAGTACGGCGTGCCACATGTGAGGCGTTGGCTTGACCCTTCTACAGCTGGACCATTGGTACTTTGGCATGTGATGGATGTTTTTAAACTGATTTCAAGTGTTGAGATACATTGGGGAAATCATGGGTGTTTGATTATTCGATCGGAATGTTTAACTTTGTCTATTAATCTGGAATGTGATACAATATTTGGAATCCACAGGTAGTTATGTGATAACTAATTTGAATATTATAAACATAGCAGTTTAGTCTCAAATGATCGGTTGCCACGGAATTTTGATGTGATCAAAAGTCCGTCGCAATCACGTAGCGTACGCGGATACTCGCCGGATAAACTTAATAGACAGCTACACCTCTTAGCCCCGACCAAGTGACTGTAGGAGAACCCCGTCGCCAAAAGCATCTGTTCGGGTGCTCGCGGCAGCGGTGTTCCGCCTTAGTGCACTTCGTCGACGGCATCTGGGGGTGCGGCCGTCTACTAAAGTTTGCGACGAGCATTCGATCAGGACGTCGGGAATCTTGTTGAATTGCCCGACTTGATATTGAAAAGAGTTTTCGATAATGAGACTAAAATGCGGGGTTTATAATTGTTAGGCATGTGATGTCTAAGGAATTCATTTGGTTAGGCATGCGATGTCTAAAAAGGTTGCGAATTCCAACTGTTATAGTTTTACACTTTCTTTTCTGTGACCGTAAGCGTAGTATGTGGTGTATCGCCGGCTTCGTTGCTATACATCAACGACAATCGGGATACGCATACTTGCTTACGTTGATGATATGAGATATTATGTGTTGCTGTGATATGTTATATTGGATCGTTGTGTTTGAATAGCCGGGGGTTTTATGTGAGATGAGAGTTTTTTCTTTTTCATTCATGTAAATTTCATTTGTATGTAATATTCTTTTATTGGGGCACTTCCAGGTTGCGGAAGATGTCACCGTTGTATATTATTTACTTTTCCGCATTAGGTAAACCCAAGGAGGGGAGCACAAGTAACTGGGTTCTAGGTTCCAGTGGGAGACCATCTCGAGGAGTCGAGACCGGGTCTCCTAACCCTAGAATTGGCAGTGTTACTTGCCGCTCTCGTAGGGGTCTAGGGATGTGGGTTTGGCTATTCATCGCGACCGTGGAATCCGTGTTTTATACAGGCTCGTACTAAAACACGGACGTCCTAGTATATCCAATATTTCATATATGTTTCTTCTGCTGGAATGTTCTGTGATGGGATCATATTACTGCCTGAGATGAATGTTTATATTATATATATGAGATATATGTTATATTGCAGATTTCGTTTCAACTGTGATGCTTATGAAGCATAATAAAATGGGACTTCATTAATGAGATTAATGAAATAAAAGAAACCTAAGATGTTGTAGAAACTTGTCTCAAAAACTTGTAGCTCTAGTTCTTGCTTTGCATAGCGGTGTTCCTTGTAGAACATCCAGCACCATATTCGATAAGGAAAGGACCGAGATCCCTTCACCGGGAGTGACTCCTTTAGCAATAACTGGCAGATGCTACAAACTCGGTTTGTCTTTTGATTGCTTCTATAGTTCTTGCTTTGCATAGTGATATATATGATATATCCTGCACCTTATTCGATGAGGAAAGGGCCGACGATCTCTTCACCGGGAGTGACCCCTTTAGCTAAACTAGAAAGGCCTCAAAAACATTCCATTTAAAATCACTCGATTCTACAACGATATAAAGTTCATTACGCAAAGGGTTTTCTTAAAAACCTGTCGTAGCCCTCCGTCATTTCAGATAAGTAATAGTTAGTATTCGTGCTACGTTTGTTGACTCAGTCAAGGCGTAATGTGCGGTAGCTGATTAGTGCTTATCTGCAAAGCATATGATGCGATTGGATTAGGGTAGTCGTGCGGCCTTGTTGACTCAGTCAAGGGTCGTGCGGGTGGGTTTAATTCAATCGGGAAATGACGGGTTGAACTTTACTTGCGGTCTATGGTTTGTTGACTCAGTCAAGGTCATAGATCGCTTGGGGCAAAATATTATTGGGAATTTCAAGTGTTGAAATTTGCAATGAGATTGCATACCTTCTATGAGATAGTTGGATCCCGATACCCGCTGCGAGTAAGAGTTACTCCTGGGAGAGTTTTACACATTACAATTAGCCGATCAAGTAGGTGTCTAGAAAGGTGTTAACGGGGTTACGCCCCTGGGAAAACGAGGATTACTTTAATTAGGTTCATGCGAAAGCACGGGGGACCTCCCTCAATGTACCGACACTGGCCTGGCTGAAAGATTGGCGAACTTGTAGCGTGTGATTAATCCCGGCTAGTCTTTCCTTTTAGGGTTTGAAGGAAGATTTGACTAAAACAGTGGGAGACATCCTGATTAGATATATTAGATAACCAATCTAATCTTGCAAGAGCATACGCTGAGTGTTTTCTTCTCTCTCTCTCCAGGTAGCGACCATATCACGCCTTAATCAAGATAATAAAACGGATATATTGACCGAACCCGCATGTTATACTGAGCTGGGGAACGTTGATCCCACTCCAACTTATAATTGTTATGAGATAGAGCAGGAAATTGGGGAATACCAGATTTCCCGTACCGCCCAAACGAAGAAAGTGCATATTGATGCATCATTTTCGGGTGTGTTCATTACAGAGAACTGTTTCTCAGTATCCTTTACGTCTTGGGTATGTGATACCGGATCAGGATCCCGTATATGTAATCTGTTATATGGGCTGCAGATAGGTAGAGAACTGAGAACGGGTGATAAGTTTCATGAGACAGAAAACGGTGCAAGTGTTGTAGCCAAGTCTGTTGGTCACTATCACCCTGTATTACCAGAATACATTGATTCTGAACGAATGTTATTAGATACCGAATCTGATATACAACATCATATTTTTTCTTTATTAGTAAAGAAAGGATATAATTTTGTATTGTTGGATAATGTTTTGAACATTTCCTATATCAAGAGTTGATCGGTTCAGGCACGTTATCTAAAAGCATTGATGTTCTAAATCAAACTACAGATCTTAATATACGGAACACACACAAGAGGAAGAGTTCAGAAATGAACGAATCCTTCTTGAGGCATTGTAGACTAGGTCATATCAATGCGACCCGACTAGCTGAAGTTACATTAAGATGCATATTTAAATTTGTTTGAATTTACATCTTGTGAAACTTGCCGGTCATGTCACAAAGATAAGATGACCATAGCTCTGTTTATTGGAAACAGAGAAAGAGTTAGTGAACTCTTGGGATTGATACATGATGATGTATGAAAGTCCCCTGTCTACACATGCCAAGACCGGTTCTTTGTACTTCATTACATTCTCTGATAATCTCTCAAGATTCAGACATATGTTCCTATTGGAACACAAGTCCGAAGCTTTTGAGATATTCACAGAATATAGGTTAGAAGTAGAGAACCAACAACGGGTAAAAGTATTATGTCCTTTGATGTGATCAAGGAGGAGAATACTTGAGCACGGAATTCCTGGACTATTCTAAAGGAGAATGAGATTCTCTCTCAGCATTACTCCTCCGTATACACCACAGCACGTCGGTGTATCGGAGCGGAGCAATAGCACCCTATGTGATATGGTGTGCTCTATGATGAGTACTACTGAGTTTCCTATTTCCTTTTGGGAGTTATGCACTTGAGAAGCTGCATACCTATTGAATAGGGTTCAAATTATATCAGTTGCCTACCGCTTCATATGTGATATGGAAAGGGAAGAGCCCATATCTTAAGCTTGTTAAGATTTGGGGTTGTCCGGCCTATGTCTAAAAGAAAAATCCGGACAAGCTCGAGGCAAGGTCTGTTATATAGAATTGGAAATGTTCCAGCTATACAAACTGCAGCTAATGATTAGGTAGAACCAAAGGATTCAATAGTTTCTAACGAACCTCAGCCTCTCCGCCGATCTAGTAGGGTTCCTCACCCACCTGAGAGATACTTCGGTTTCTTTATGACAGTGGGAGCGAGGATTGCATCATGAGATGATGACCCAACTAGTTTCGAGCTGGCCATCAGGAGTGGGACTCTGTAAGTATGGCTGGATGCTTATCGATCTGAGATGGAATCCTTATACACCAACAAAGTATGGACTTTGGTTGCTTTATCTGAAGGGTTAAATCCCGATCAGGAGCGAGTATATCTTGAGAAGATTACTTGGTGTACATGGAAAAGTTGAGACTTTCAAAGCTATGCTTAAGTCCATCCAGATCCTACTTGCCACGGCTACATACCATGACTACGATATCTGGTGGTTGAGTGTCATGACTGCTTTTCTAAATGATGTTTTAGAAGAGAGCGTCTATAAGTACACAGCCAGAGGGCTTCGTAGACAGTGTATGATAAAGCAGGCATCGCGGAGTTGGAACATCTGTTTTGATGTGATAGTCAAAGAGTTTGACTTCATCAAAATGGTAGATGAACCTTGTATACACAAAAAGGTAGTAGGGAGTATGGTGGTGATCCTCGTTTAGTACGTGGATGACATACTCTTGATAGGGAAGGAGTTTCATATGCTACGCTTGGTTAATCTCCGCTTATCACAATAATTCTCCATATAGGATCAAAGTGATACCTCCTAAATCCTGTGTTTTGGATCTATGAGATAGTTCTAATTGGATGTTAGGACACTCACTAGTTGTAGTGAGATGGTATCAATCCATCCTGGGGAGAATCACTGGAAAGGTTCCAGGGTGATAAGGACGACTGAATGTCAGTTGCAGGCTTTGTCTTTACCCTCATTGGAGCGACGGTATGTTGGAAGAGTTCCAAGCTAGATACCGTGACATACTAGACGATTAAAGGCAAGATACATCGTTACCAAGGATACTACCAAAGAGGCAGTCTGGATATATATAAGTTCAGAAGATGAACTTCGTTCCTACCATTGTGTGACAATGGAGTTGTGGCTTTAGCCAAGGAACTACCGTCCCATCAGAAATCCATATATAATACTTAGGCAGTATCACCTGATCATGGAGATGGTTGATCTCCAGGAAGATCGAGGTTAGGAGAGTAGACACAGAGGACAACAGCGCGGATCCACTCACAAAGGCCTTTTTTCCCAGTAGAGACTTTTATGGGATGGTTGAGTATGAGATACTTCAACCGCAGCTAATTGTTGGGTATGCGATACCATAACAATTGGCCCTAGTGCAAGTGGGAGATTGTTAGTTATATGTATGCCCTAGAGGCCATTATTGTACATACGATGTATATTGTAATGGATGCTTGGATATATATAGGGAGGACTTTCTTGCTCGACATGATAGTACGCTATCTGGTTGTACTTTATCTTAACATGTACTCTGATTGTCTCTTTGTTACTTGTTGATAAAGCCCTTAGGATATGTACTCGACTACCGGGAATATGATGGATCATACTAGTGGGGCCACGGTAGTCGACGAGTACATCCTATAACTGTTCCTAGTCGAGGGTGTATCGAGACAGGGCATCGATGCACCAGAGTAGACCAGCGTATACGCATCTTGACCCATATGATGGGCGATGGATGATCCCATATCCATCGGTGTTTGATATCAAGGATGGTGTACGGGTGCTCAGTAGAGACTGGGTACACTGGACGGACAAACCGAGAACTCCCAGATGGTATTATACCTCACGCCAGATGGCAGTTCTCCGGTGACACTGGTACAGAGTAGTCTGTTGACCCGAGATCGTCATAGAGTCTTGTGTGATTCCCACTGTGCTTTGATTTCCATCATACCACGTCCAAGAGGGCGTGCAAAAAGGTGGCTTTTGGGTACAGTCCCGAATCACATGGAGGCAATGAGCGATAGGAGGGGATTCGTCTCTCCCGGTATAGGGAGTTGATGTTGTGCTGTGTTCGATTGGCTATAACCGGAAATCCCTGGCCAGGGTTGCTGAGATTTACTGGTAAGTGTTATCAGTAGTTTCTCGAACTGTTATAGACCTCATATCGACACGACTTATCGAGCTACTGGGGTCTGACATTTACCACCCCTAGGCGAGATATGCAACATATCAGACGACGAGACCGGACTGTACGGGAGTGTTACTGTTTGGATTCACAGGAGAAGTTACAGGCTTGCTTGTTGATCTTCTGAGCGCTCAATACCTGGGTAGCTGTTACGTTTAGCTGACCGCTTGCAGCTTGTGGGTGTTTGATATGATCATCACCTACTGCCGGCGTATTGACGATTCTTTAGAGTCCTACACAGAGGTTTCTTGGCTCAGGCAAAACGGAGTAGGAGCACATATGTGATATGTGCGGGACAGAGGATATTGCAATATGTGATACCGTATTATATTCTCGTGATATTTGATATCAGCCGGGTCATCGGATCAAGTGTTGATTCGATGAATCGGTACAGATAAATATTAGTCGGTTATATGCGATATAGCCGGATTGTCGGATCAAGTGTTGATTCGATAATTTAATGTATAATAATATATATGATATATTAAATTACATTAACTAATATTTGCTCACTAAAAGATTCTTTTTCTCACTCGGGTAATACATTGATATATATGCGATATATGTTAAATGTATTATTTTATTTTGTTACGATAAATATTATATATGTGATATATAATATTGAAACATGATATGATAACTAATGCAACTTGTTTAGTAGAGATTAAACATGGTTAGGGTTTGATTAGGGTTAAGGTTTTCTAGAAGTTTCTAGAAGCTTTCCTTTTTTGTTTTGGAAAGGATATTTTGCTAGATATTTCCTTAACCTAACCAAACCTTTAACCTTAGTCAAATCTCTACAAGGGTTAGTTTGACCATGGTTACATTATTTATCATATCATTTCTTTTCCTATTCATCACAAAAGGATTCTCAACATTATTCATCTTTTTCTTCCTTGAGTTCTTCTTGAAAAGCTTTCTTGCTTTGATAAAAGTGATGAATAAATATGAGAAAAAGATAAATAAAGAGAGCAAAAATCCTACTTCATCATCCTCATCTTCTCTTGCCATTTAGATGAGGGTGTTCACATCATTTCATGAGTGTTAGCTTGTGTTAACGAAACTTCAAGGTAGATCATCTTTGTATCGAAGATCGGAAGCAAAGGTTGCATCTTTCTCTTCGTGGAACCTC
This sequence comes from Agapanthus africanus, assembly GCA_030015575.1. Classification (NCBI taxonomy): domain Eukaryota; kingdom Viridiplantae; phylum Streptophyta; class Magnoliopsida; order Asparagales; family Amaryllidaceae; genus Agapanthus; species Agapanthus africanus. The sequence continues at coordinate 225,325,335 of JASDDO010000006.1, read as the reverse complement.
TCGAGAGTCCGGAACCCGATGATCGCAGCGAAGGGACCACAACACGGAGCATATGAAGTGAAGGACCGGATCTACAATGGTTGTAATCCCTCTCACTTAGTGTTAAAATGTTTAGCATGTTAGTTTTCTCCTAATCTCTAGTTTAAAGATCCGTATTCGGGTTGTTCGGCACGGCTAATTTTTTAATCGGGCATGGTTGATTCCTTGTAGACCCTTGTGCGCGTGCCTAGCAACCCTACAACTTATCTGAAATGACGGAGGTCTACGACAGGTTTTTCTGAAAACCTATTGCGTAATGAACTTGATATCGTTGTAGAATCAAATAATTTTAAAATGGAGTGTTTTTGAGGCTTTTGCTAGTTTCGCTAAAGCGGTCACTCCCGGTGAAGGGATCTCGGCTCTTTCCTCGTCGAATGAGGTGCAGGATATATCATATATATCACTGTGCAAAGCAAGAACTAGAAAAGCAATCAAAAGACAAAACCGAGGGGTGTAGCATCTGCCAGTCATTGCTAAAGGGGTCACTCCCGGTGAAGGGATCTCGGGCTTTTCCTTATCGAATAAGGTGCAGGATGTTCTACAAGGAACACCGCGATGCAAAACAAGAACTGTAGCTACCTGTTTTTGAAAATTCGATTCCATAATATCTTTTAGGTTTCTTTACTTTCATTAATCACATTAATAAAGTCCCATCATTTAAGTCACCTAAACATCACAAATAAATACGACGTACACTTATGCCATCCGCATTCGCCTCGATGTCCCCTCATACACCGTTTGGTTAGGTAACTAACGGCAGAGCGGGGCAGGGCTAGCGCGGGTGTAAAACATAAGTAACGTCTATATAATATATCATATATACTATATACAGTATCTATCAAGACATACCAAATGATCACATCACAGATATCGCAGCAGAAGAAACATATGAAACATTGGATATACTAGGACGTCCGTGTATTATTTTGAGACTCTATAAAACACGGATTCCACGGTCGCGATGAATAGCCAAACACACACCCCTAGACCCCTACGAGAGCGGCAAGCAACCCTACCAATTCTAGTGTTAGGAGACCCAGGCTCGACTCCTCGAGTTGGTCTCCCACTGGACCCTAGAACCCGGTTACTTGTGCTCTCCTCCTTGGGTCTACCTAATGCGGAAAAGTAAATAATATACAAATGATGACATCAACCTCATCCCGGAAGTGCCCCAATAAAAGAATATTACATACAATAAATTTTACATGAATGAAAATTAAAACCCTCATCTCACATAAAACCCCCGGCTATTCAAAAACGCGAAGATCCAATATAACATATCCAGCAACACATAACATCACATGTCATCAACGTAAGTAAATATGCGCATCCCTATTGTCGTTGACATATAGCAGCGAAACCGGCGATATCACATATTACACTTACGGTCGCAGAAAAGAAAGTGTAAAACTATAATAGTTTGAATCCGTAACCTCCTTAGACATCACATGCCTAACAATTATAAACCCCGCATTTTAGTCTCTATATCGAAAACACATTTCAATATCTAGTCGGGCAATTCAACAAGATTCCCGATATGTGATCGAGTGCTCGTCGCAAACTTTAGTAGACGGCCGTACCCCCGGATGCCGTCGACGAAGTGCACTAAGGCGGAACACCGCTGCTGCGAGCACCCAAATGGATGCTTTTGGCAACGGGGTTATCCTACAGTCACTTGGTCGGGGCTTTGGGGCGTAGCTGTCTATTAAGTTTACCCAGCGAGTATCCGCGTACGCTACGTGATTGCGACGGACTTTTGATCGCATCAAAATTCCATGGCAACCGATCATTTGAGACTAAACTGCTATGTTTATAAAATTCAAATTAGTCATCTTATAACTACTTGTGGATTCCAAATATTGTATCATATTCTAGATAAATAGACAATGTTAAACTTTCCGATCGAATAATCAAACACCTAAGTTTTCCCAAATAGTTCTCAACACTTGAGGGGAGTTTAAAAACATCCATCACATGCCACAGTACCAATGGTCCAGCCGTAGAAGGGTCAAGCCAACGCCTCACATGTGGCAACGCCGTACTGCCCCAAACCCTAAGGTTCAAAAGGCAGTTCAATACGGTCACATAATCGAGTTAAGGTTTGTTGTCTTCTAGAGGGTCCATTGCGTAACTTGCACGATTTAGAACGTTCTTAAACAACGGAAAAATCCAACACTTGGAAATTTTCCGGGTCGGGAAAAAGTGAGTTATTGATATCCGTTCGAACATTTTAATACTTTCTAAATATCCGGAAAACATTACGAAATTAAATTTTCCGATCGAATCAACGAATACAAAATAATCCCCAGAACACTCAACACTTGAGTCAAATTAAAAATACCTAGAAATTAGCAATTTTGCCTACGGATGTTACTGTGTCAAAACGAGGCAGTAAGCCTTCTGTACGGCCGCGGTTCCGCGGCACAAGTAGGGTATTGCCGTGGTTCCGTGGCCAATTGTATGGCTTACAGTCTCGTTTTTCACAGTGTTTCTTATATTTCCCTGCTGAATTTTTTAGATATTTTTAATATAGAAAAAACACAGTTTTTAAAAATTGTCCAGAGAAGGGTATATTTTGTCGATTCGGAGTTCGTTCGGAGTTTTAACTTCATATACACGTCACCTAATGCTCTAGCTAGGCTCTGATACCACTGTAGAATACTAGGCACTCTAACAAGGTTCTACAAGGCATCTACCATGCCCGATTAAAATTTTAGCCGTGCCGAATAACCTTAAACAAGATCTTTGCTAGATAATTAAGGTAACACATGCAAGTAAATAACAATTATCACTAAGTGAATACGAAATACAACCTTTGTAGATCGGTCCTTCACTTCTAAAGCTCCTTGTTGTAGTCCCTTCGCTGCGATCATCGAACTCCCGGACTCTCGGACGGCTCCATAAGAAGAGGGCAACGGTTTTGCTTGAAGTCTTCGACGCCGAAGATGATCTACGTCGAGGGAATACGAACTCAAGCATCTACTTCACTAACTAGAGAATTAGTGAAGCAAACACCCTAAACTAAAGTGCTAGTCTAGTAGAGGATGATGAAATAGGAAATTGGTACACTTTAGAATTTCTTTTCTCACAATCTTTCTCTCTCTTTATCAAACCCTAGCAAGCATTTGAAGGAGGAAGAAGATGAGCTCAAAATGAGAATGAAAACTAATCAAGAGAGAGTGAGCTAACCATGGGTGAGTGGGTATCATATACTAACTCATGTAAAGATATAACCATGGATACATTATAATGGTTAGGTTAATTAATATCTCAAGTAATCCAAAGTTAGTAGACTAAGTCAATGCAACCCTAAGCTTCATGAAGCTTCATGCATGTGAGCTCATCATCCACTAATTTTAGAATTACTTTAAATATTAAAAACCTAACACTATAATTAGTATGGTATAAGTCTTATACACCCATGATAGTTGTATCGACAACCATGATACAAAATGAACACAAATAAATATATATCACATATATATATATATTAAGTTGTGCACAAGTGAGAAAAACAAATGCTTTAGTGAACCAATGTTAGTTAATGTAAATTAGTATATCACATATACAATTGTACACTAAATTATTAAATCAACACTTGACTTAATAATCCGGTTATATCACATATAACTGACTAACACAAAATGTACCAACTTATCGAATCAACACTTGATTCGATAACCCGGCTATATCACATATAACCGGCCGATACAATAGTCGCGAGAATAGAATACGGTATCACATACACGCATTATTCTCGGTCCCGCACATATCACATATGCGCTCCTATCTCGTTTTGCTTGAGCCAGTAAAACCTCCATGTAGGACTCTAAAGACTCGTCAATACGCCGGCAGTAGGTGATGATCATATCAAGCACCCACAAGCCGTCAGCGGTACTAGCTGGACGTAACGGCTACCCGGGTATTGAGCGATCAGAAGATCAGCAAGCAAGCCCGCTCCAACTCCTGCAAAAAGCCTGACAGTGACACTACCGTACAGTCCGGTCTCCTCGTCTAATATGTCGCATATCATGTCTAGGGGTGGTAAACGTCAGACCCCAATAACCAATAAGTCATGCCGATATGAGGCTTATAACGGGTCGAGAAACTACTGGTAACACTTACCAGTAAATCTCTAAACCAGCCCTGGCTAGGGACTTCCCTGTTATGGCTAATCGAGCATAGCGCAACATCAACCCCCAATATCGGGAGAGACGAAACCCCTCCTATCGCTCATTGCCTCCATGTGACTCGGGACTGTACCCAAAAACCACCATTTTACACGCCCTCTTGGACGTGGTAAGGTGGAAATCAAAGCACAGTGGGAATCACACAAGACTCTATGACGATCTCGGGTCTACAGACTAACCTGTACCAATGTCACCAGAGAACTGCCATCTGACGTAAGGTATAATACCATCTGGGAGTTCTCGGCGAGTCTGTCCAGTGTACCCAGTATCCACTGAGCAACCGTATATCATCTCTGATGTCAAACACCAATGGATATGGGATCATCCATCTCCCATCTATATGGGTCGAGAAGCTATACGCTAGTCTACTCTGGTATATCGATGCCCCGTCTCGATACACCCACGACTAGGGACCTTGAAGGATGTACTTATGGACTACCATGTCCCCCCTAGTATGATCCGCATCATAGTCCAGGTAGTCAAGTACACATCCTAAGGGTTTTACCAACATGTAACAGAGAGACAAACAGTGTACACGTTAAGGTAAAGAGTAACCAGATAGCATACTATCATGTCGAGCAAGAAAGTCATCCCTATATATGTCCAAGCATTCACTACAATATACATCTCATGTATAGTAATAGCCTCTAGGGCATACATATAACTAACATTTATATTCATTAGTCATGCAATAGTATAAGGGGCAGTCCGGATTGACGGAGCCCAGTATTCATTATTATTGACTTTTATTTTGGATTTCGGATTTTCCATGAGATTTCTGGATTTGGAGAAACCGCAAGATTTAATAAACTCATTTATCATTTTAAAAGATAAAAGTGCGGTTTTCTCATGTTTTGATTGTATATGTCCACCATGAGTTTTCTCGGCTCTTGAGCGATATCATACACCCGATTCGAGGAGGAGATGAACCATCTGCGGGTGCATGGTCGACCCGGTGCGGTGCCCCGGGGCGAGAAGATCGCAGAGAATGGTGTTTGAGCCTGTGACATGGGTGCATTGCTGACCAGTGATTTTATTGAGATTTGAAGATACAGGCCAGTCCGGATAGCCGGAGCCTGAGATATTGGGATTTTGAGATATATATTTTGTGTGGATACTTGACACTGATTTTCTGATGATTTTATTGTTGATATTTAAATGTTTATACAGAAATCTCACTATATTATGAAAACAGTTTTCTCATTCGTGATGTATTCTGTTTTCATTATACCACATTCATACCTCATATTTACGATATATTGCTACCTGAGGCACTGACACGAGTACATAGGATTATACTTATGCATAGATGTTTACCCTTGCCTTTATATTATGCTTCAGGACATATTATCATTGAGGATATATTTTACTGATCGTATTAACCTATGATTGAGTCATACATACGATTACTGCTCTGTGATGTTTTCTACTCACGAGCTGGCAACTCACCCCCGTTGTGCCACAGTTCTTGCAGGTTTTGCCGTACAGGTTTCGTTGCGGCTTTGCCGGCACACTGCTTTCATTACGGGTGATTGCTTTGGTTAGTGGGTTCACTTGTATCATGACCACCATTGTACTTTTATTTATATTCAATTGTATCTAGAAACTCCATCAACCAGACTTGTATATTTATTTCAGACTTAGAAGACCAGTTGTTTATTCTTTCGACCTTAGAGTCGCGCGTTGTATTATTATGATTTCTTGATATATTTGAGTTTCCTTTTGAGTTTTGATCCTCGCCCTTGGCATTGTATATTATATTGCTTGCGTGGCTGTGACCGTCAATTGACGAATAGCTAGCTCCCGGTTGGGGATGGCTTTATTCATATTATTCATGTTGTACCCCTTTTGGGGCCAGTATTTACAAAGGAAACTCTGTCGAAATTTTCAGAAAAGACTTGATGATTTTAAAAATTACATATTCGGCTTATGTTATTAAAACCACTTGTTTTAAATATGTTTTCTTCACTTCTATTCAAAATGGTTTAGATTTCTGGGAATTTTGGCTTACTTGAATTAGATAGGGTAATATAGACTTCATATGATTCAAGTGCCAGTCACGTGCCATTTCTGGGTCGTGACAATAGGAAATAATATTCCCATGCTACAATCGGTCAAACTATTCTTATCACAAAGGTTCTCTATGAAGGACCTGGGTGATGCCTCATGCATTTTGGGCAAAAGTATCTATAGAGATAGCTCCAAGAGCTTATTGGGATTGTCCCAATCAAAGTACATTGACACCATCCCAAAAAGGTTTTGTATGGACAATTCTAAGCATGGTGCCTTGCCCACTTGTCATGGAATCACTCTCTCCAACGACTTCTGTCCAAAGACTGATGAAGAGAGAGCTCGCATGAGCATTATACCCTATGCTTCAGCCGTAGGATCTATAATGTATGCGATGTTATGTACCCGCCCTGATGTAGCTTATGCAATAGCTGTAGTAAGCAGGTATCAATCCAACCCAGGGGAGAAACATTGGGTAGCAGTGAAGAACATTATTAAGTACTTGCGAAGGACTAAAGAATTGTTCTTGGTGTATGGTAATGGGGATCTCCAAATGGAGACCTTTACCGATTCCAGCTTCCAAAGTGATAAGGATGACAGCAAATCTATCTCAGGATTTGTATTTACCGTCAATGGAGGGGCGGTTAGTTAGAAAAGTTCCAAACAGGATACCGTTGCAGACTCCACGATGGAAGCTGAGTATATTGCTACAAATGATGCTGCCAAGGAAGCCATCTGGATGAGGAAGTTTATTGCGGAACTAGGAGTTGTTCGAACCATTATTGATCCAATACTATTGTATTGTGATAATAATGGGGCTATGGCATTAGCAAAAAGAACCGAGGTCCCATCAGAATTCCGGAAACATCCTGAGGCGGTATCATTTGAACCGGGAGATACTAGATCGCCATGAGATCGAGATTCGGAGAGTATATACAAAGAATAACACCACAAATTCACTCACCAAGGCCCTTCCACAGCCGCAACATGAGCAACTTTTTATGATGTTGGGTATGAGATACGCCAATAATTGGCCTTAGTGCAAGTGGGAGATTGTTGGATATATGTATGCCCTAGAGGCCATTATATGTATAGTGGATACTTGGACATGTATATATGTATATAGATGACTTTCTTGCTCGACATGATAGTATGTTATCTGGTTTACTTTATCTTGACATGTTCATTTGATCATGCATCTTACTCATTTGGTACATGTTGATAAAGCCCATAGGATATATGCTTGACTACTGGGACTATGATGTAGATCATACTAGTAGGACACGTATAGTTTATAAGCATATCCTTTAACTCTTCCTAGTCATAGGTGTATCGAGACGGAGCATCGATATTCCAGAGTAGACTAGCGTATACCATTCTTGTCCCATGTGATGGGCGATGAATGATCCCATATCCATCTGGTGTGGTGACACCAAAGATTGTATATGGGTGCTCAGTGGAGACTGGGTACACTGAACGGAATCGCCGAGAACTCCTTTGTGGTATTATATCTATCGTCAGATAGCAGTTCTTAGGTGACACTGGTACAGGTTAGTCCGTAGACCCAAGATCGTCATAGAGTCTTATGTGTCCTCCCACTGTACTTTGATCTCCACCCTACCATGGCTCTACCGAGTCGTGCAAACAGGTGGACTTTGGGTACAGTCCCAAGGCTCATGGAAGCAATGAGCGATAGGAGGGGTTTCGTCTCTCCCGGTATTGGAGGTTGATGTTGTGCTACACTCGATTGGCTATAACAGGAAGTCGCTTGTCAGGGCTGCTGAGATTTACTGATAAGTGTTATTAGTAGTTTCTCGATCTGTTATGAGCCATACACAAGCATGACTTATTGAGTTATTGGGGTCGACGATACCATCCATAGACTTGATATGCAGTATATCTGACAAAGATACCGGACTGTACGGTAAGTGTTTCCAGTTGGCTCGACGGGAGTTTTGACAGCTTCGCTGGTTTTCTTCTAATCGCTCAATACCTGGGTGGCCGTTACGTTTAGCTGACCGCTTGCGGCTTGTAGTGTTTGATATGATCATCACCTACTGCCGGCGTATAGACGAGTCTTAGAGTCCCACACAGGAGTTTCCTAACTCAGGTGAAAAGATGTGGTATGCATATGAGATATGCACGGGGACCCGATTAAATGCGTATATGTGATACCTTATATTAATTAGGCGTTTTTCTATTGGTCGGGTCGTATGTGATATGACCGGTTTGTTAAATCAAATGCTGAATTAACAAAGACTTTTAGCTTAATTCTTTATTAAACCTTTTTCTTTGTTGATGTATGCACATGATTATGTGCATGGACACATACATACATACATTGTATCATGGTTGATGATACACTAGTGGTGGCAATGCAAAACTCACATGGGAATAAATATGCATATATATTTATTTTTGAATTAAAGAAATATAAAATCAATTCATGGTGGATAATTATCGTTAACTTTTATCTTAACCAAAGCTCCCACCATGAGTTAATTTTCTATTGTTCTTTTTCTCCAAAATAAATATCTAGATATTTGTTAACCCATGGTTAAGGATGAGAGTGGAAAATATTTATATTTTCTATTCTCATTTTTATCATTCATCATATCATTATCTTTTGAGAAAAGCTAAGCCACCGTTATCTTCTTCTTCCTCCAAGCTCTCTTGAAATTTCTAAAGAGTGAGGTTGATAAAAAGAAAGGGTTTTGATTATAGAATACAAACCACCTCATCATTCTATACCTCTCTATCCCATTTGTGTAGGGTGTTTGCTATACTTCTTTCAAAGATTAAGTAAAGTAAGGAGCTTTGGGCAAAGGGACTTCGGGTGGATCATCGTGGACGAGGAAGGCCTCTAGCGATCCGTTCCATACTCTCAAAGGTCTAAGGAGTCACCAAGGGATGTCTACAAAGGTTGTAATCTCTTTATTTAGTGATAGATTCTCATTTGTATGTGATACTTGTTCATTATTACCCTAAAATTCTAGTTAAGATTCTAGTTTAGTTTACTTAGCACCTTTAAAATTTTAATTGTGGCATGTGTGATGCTTCCAAACTCTAGATTAGGTACTAGGTAAACCCAACAACTTTGACCGGAGCACCGTATTTTGAAGGCATCTTGCCTGACCCCCTATTTCCTATGGTGATGTAGTTTTGGCTGTAGCTCACTTACCCTATAACCTATCCCCTATACTTGGTTGTTTAGTCCCAATTGACCTGAGCCAAATTCTGGGAGCTATTTGAGAGTGTTTTGGCTATGTTTTTAAGATATTTGAAATTTTGGTTTTGGTATTTGAGATTTGATTTTGTCGTTGGACGTTTGTACGTCAACGAACGATGGTTGTTTGGTTGATCTTTCATGTGTAAGCTATAGGTTCTAACCTATAAGAAATTCGTGTGCCGTATCGGTTTTTCGGACTTGATTTAATAGAATTGTGATTGTGTATTGATTGTAGGTACCTTCGCATGGACTTCCGAGACGATGAATCACATCGACTTCGGCTAAGCGAGGAATTTAGCAGGTGAGTAGATTTATATCTATGTGGGAAGTCAGGTGGATGGAGTATAGCACCCCCACAACTATTGTTATAGAAGATCGTTTTATAAATTATATTTTGATAAAGGATACGCTACGAGATTAAGATAACCTGATTATAGGATTTAATAAGAGTTAGTAAGAGATGATATGATAAAAGTTCATACTAATGGATATATTTGTTTGAGAATATGATATAGGTATATAAGATAACATGATGTGGGATATTGAGATGATGGATATAGATGACTCGGATTGATATATGAAATGATAAAGTGAATCATGATAAGTATGAATTGAAAGAGGACAAGTATGAGTTAATAATGTTGGTGTCACGACCCAAAAGTACGGAACATGACTGACACTTAAACTACGAACGTCTCGAGGCGTACGTAATCTAAGTAAACCGAAAACCCAGAAACCAAACCAAGAAAAGATGTAGAGTGCAGGAAAAACCAACTTAAAGCAAGTAGTTTCAATAGCATAAGCCGAATTATGCGGTTTTCAAAAACATCAAAAATTTCCTGAAAATTTCGGCAGAGTCTGCTTTGTAAATACTGGCCACCAAATGGGATACAACATGAATAGTATACGAAATCAATAAAAAGGCATCCCCAAGCGGGAGCTAGCTCTTCGTCAATCGACGGCCACAACCACACAAGCAATATAATATACAACGCCAACGGCGAGGATCAAAACTCAAAAGGAAACTCAAAACCACAAGAAAACCACAGAAATATAACGCGCGACTCTAAGGTCGAAAGAATAACATCACTGGTCTCTATCTCAAAGAATAAATACATGTTTGGTTGATGGAACTTCTAGATACAACAGAGTAATAATATACAAGGTATATAATGGGGGGTACGATACAAATAAACCCACCTAATAGCAAATCAGCCGGAAAAAGAAGTAGTGCCAGCAAAGCCGTAAAGAAACCTATACGGCAAAACCTGCAAGAAACTGGGGCACAACGGGGGTGAGTTGCCAACTCGTGAATAGAAAAACATCTACGGAAAGAAATCGCATAAATAACGCAACCTAGGTCAATGATCATAATATATCCTCAATTATATATATAACATGCAGCCTATAACAAAGGCTAGGGTAAATATCTATCCCGAGTGTAATCTCATGTGCCCGTGTCAGTGCCTCAGGTAGCAATATATCATATGAATGAGGCATGAATGCATGAAAACAGAATACATGTAAATGCAGAAACTGTTTTCATAATTTAGTGAGATTTCCTTTGTATTTTTAAAATGAGGTATCATAATGAAATCAGCATAAAACAGTGCCTAGCATCGGCACAAAACGTAATCCCAATATCTCGATATCTCTGTATCACAGTCTCTGTACCTCAATATCTCGAAATCTCAATGTCTCAATCACAATATCTAGGGCGCCGTCAGTCCAGACCGGCCCGTACCATCCATCTCAAGACCACGACGGTATCCTCCGGATATCCGACGCGTCGGGTAATATCACCGGTCGGTAGTGCTCCCCTGCCAGGCTCAACGTCAACAACACGATCCTCTTGCCCCTGGGTACCGCACCGGGCCCACCATATACCCGAAACGGTTCCTCCACTCCTCGAATCGGGTCTCGAAATCCATCAGCAAACTCATGGTGGATGACTCATACATCATGGGAAAACCGCACTTTTTATTTAAAAGAGAGGGAAGAAGCTTATACAAGTTTTGTGGTTTTCCTCCAAATCCAGAAAATCTCATAGAAATCCGAATCCAAATCATCAATAGTATATAAACCCATGAATATAGGCATAAGAATTCGTGAATACGGCATAACAATGAATAACAGTATGCATGAAGTGACAAGTAATAACTACAATATCTAAGCTGGCATATAAGGTAAGTACACTAATATTATGTCAAACTACTAGCTATCAAGCTAAGTTAAGCAATAATATTTTCTAAGCTGCACGTGACATGGCAATTACCGATGAAGATGTGTGTGAGCTGGCAAGTAAGTGTACGTGGTACATACGCATCATCGGTAATGGTGCTGGTGTCCTAACAGCATAATGTCAACAATGCAATATGAAATAACAATATAAGTATGCGATGCGGAGCGAGCAACCAAAATGAGCGGGAGCTAAATATTAAACAATGGTGCCATTTGAAATAACACGAATCGTGGGGTTTTGAAAATAGGGCTACGGCAGTTTTAAGAAAGGATACGTCTTTTGAAATATCCATAGATCCCTTGACCTGTCTTTTAAAATACCCACGATCCGCTAGTTTTGAAATAGGTAGGAGTCTAATCTAATCTAATAACTAAACTAAAGGGCTAAGCTAACAAGCTGGACTACAGGTAAGGAAACCGCCTAACATCTGAGTCGATATATATACATACCTGTATATATATTAGTCGGTGATCCCTCCTCAATAATATCATATCCGATACCATACCTATAATCAGACATCCCAAGTCAAGAGTGCGGATCAATCATCAAAATATAGCTCGTACGTAAATCCGTCGTACGGCATCCCCAAATCTGGGTACGGATCAATATCATATTCATCACACTATTCATCCGGTATCCTCTTTATCAAAGATCATAGTCTAGGGTACTGACCTATGTCTAGTACAATACTAATATCATCAATATGGTCATGATCTGGGTACTGATCGACAATCTCGTACAAACTGATATCATCAGCACATCATCATCAACGGGTATACATCGCCCAATACTGTAGGGTTCCTAGGCACACTAGTGAAGGTTCATAGAGCATCAAACATGCCCGAATAAAATTCTACATGTGCTGAACAACCCAAAGACGGGATCTTTGCTAGATTATTAGGGTTTAGCATGCAAGATAACATCTTTTTATCTAAGTGTGAGGGATTACAACCTTTGTAGTCCGCTCCTTCACTTCACAAGCTCCGAGTAGAAGTCCCTTCGCCGCGATCCATGATCTCCCGGACTCAAGAGAGGCTCCACGACTCGAACGATCCATGCTAGCTTGAAGTGTTTCGAATCTCCGATGATCTACGTCGAAGTTGCAAAAACCCAGGCTTTCTCACTCTAAAGAGATGAACACCCTAATCTCATGGGCTAGATGAGATGAGGATGAGGGAGTAGTATTTATGCTTTCTTTTTATTTACTTTCTCACTTGAAATCATCACACAAGAATTAACTAGTAAGTTTTTTCTTTTAGAACTCAAGAGAGAAGAAGATGATAATGGAAAAGATAATCCTTTTGTGATGAATAGAAAAGAAATCTATATGATTGATATATCAACCATGGTCAAGGATGATAGGCTAAGAGTTTGTAGAGAATAAACTAGGGTTAGGGTTTGGTTAGGTTAGAAATGAGTCATGGAAAAATATCAACCATAATATCTTAACCAAGACAAAAGCAAAGCTTCTAGAATGAACAAGAAGAAGCTAACCCTAATCAAAACCTAATCCCATTTAATCATCCTTAAACATGTTTAAAAATAAATCATATCATGTCACAATAATATATATCACATATATATTATATATTTGCAACAAAAGAAAATAATACAATTAACATATATCGCATATATATCAATGTATCATCTAGTGAGAAAATGAAATAATAAAGCGAGCCAATATTAGATAATGTAATACAATATATCATATATATTATTATACATTAAATCATCGAATCAACACTTGATCCAACGATCCGGCTATATCGAATATAACCAGCTAATATATCATGTCCCGATTCGTCGAATCAACACTTGATCCGATGTCTCGATTCATATCAAAATATCTCGAGAATATAATACGGTATCTCATATCGCATTATCCTCGGTCCAGCACATATCACATATGTGCCTCTACTCCATTTCGCCTGAGCCATGAAACCTCTGTGTAGGACTCTAAAGAATCGTCAATACGCCGGTAGCAGGTGATGATCATATCAAACACCCACAAGCTGCAAGCGGTCAGCTAAACGTAACAGCCACCCAGATATTGAGCGATCAGAAGATCAACAAGCTAGCCTGTGCGTTCTCCTGTGAATCCAATCAGTAACACTCCCGTACAGTCCGGTCTGTTCGTCTGATATGTCGCATATCAAGTCTAGGGTTGGTATACGTCAGACCCAAGTAACCGATAAGTCATGTCGATGTGAGGCTCATAACAGGTCGAGAAACTACTAGTAACACTTACCAGTAAATCTCTATATCAGCCCTGGCCAGGGACTTCCGGTTATAGCTAATCGAACACAGCACAACATCAACTCCCTATACCGGGAGAGACGAATCCCCTACTATCGCTCATTGCCTCCATGTGATTCGGGACTGTACCCAAAAGCCACCGTTTTGCACGCCATCGTGGACGTGGTAAGGTGGAAATCAAAGCACAGTGGGAATCACACAAGACTCTATGACGATATCGGGTCTACAGACTACCCTGTACCAGTGTCACCGGAGAACTGCCATCTGACGTGTGGTATATCACCAACTGGGAGTTCTCGGCGAGTCCGTCCAGTGTACCCAGTCTCCACTGAGCACCCGTACACCATCCTTGATGTCAAACACCGATGGATATGGGATCATCCATCGCCCATCATATGGGTCAAGATATGTATACGCTAGTCTACTCTGGTGTATCGATGCCCTGTCTCGATATACCCTCGACTAGGAACAGTTATAGGATGTACTCATCGACTACTATGGCCCCACTAGTATGATCTCATCATAGTCCCAGTAGTCGAGTACAGATCCTAAGGGCTTTATCAACATGTGAGAGAAAGACAGTAAACCAATACAAGTCAACATGTTAAGATAAAGTGAAACCAAATAGCATACTATCATGATGAGCAAGAAAGTCCTCTCTGTATATATCTAAGCATCCATCATAATATACATCAAATGTACAACAATGGCCTCTAGGGCATATACATAATTAACAATCTACCACTTGCACTAAGGCCAGCTGCTGTAGTATCTCATACCTAGCATCCCGAATAATCTCTCAAACTGTATCTGGGGAATGGCCTTCGTGAGTAGATCCGCAGTGTTGTCCTTCGTATCTACTCTCCTGACCTCGATCTCCCGGCGATCAACTTTCTCCCTGATCAGGTGATACCGCCTCAGAATATGTCTGGACTTCTGATGGGATCTGGGTTCCTTGGCCAAAGCCACAGCTCCATTGTTATCGCAATACAGAGGTATTGGATGCTCAATGGATGGAACCACACCAAGTTCACTAATGAACTTCTTCATCCAGACAGCCTCTTTGGCAGCATCGTTGGCAGCGATGTATTCAGCCTCCATCGTCGAGTCTGCAACGGTATCCTGTTTGGAACTCTTCCAACATACCGCCCCTCCATTGAGGGTAAAGACAAAACCTGAATGCGACTTAGAGTCGTCCTTATCACTTTGGAAGATGGAATCGGTAAAGGACTCCACCCGGAGTTCTCCGTTACCATACACCAAGAACATGTCTCTAGTCCTTCGCAAGTACTTGAGAATGTTCTTCACAGCTGTCCAGTGACTCTCTGTAGGATCTGCTTGATACCGACTCACTACACTTAGTGAGTATGCTACATCGGATCTGGTACATAGCATCGCATACATGATAGAGCCTACTGCCGAAGCATAGGGTATCCCTTGCATGCGAGCTCTCTCCAAATCAGTCTTGGGAGATATCTCTTTGGAGAGAGTGAGTCCAGAGATCGTGGGTTGGTTCCCACGCTTGGATTCTTCCATACTGAACCTTTTTAGTATGGTGTCAATGTACCTGGATTGGTACAATCCCAGTATCCGTTCGGATCTATCTCTATAGATCCTAATCCCCAATATGCATGAGGCATCACCTAGATCTTTCATTGAGAATCTTTGTGATAAGAAGAGCTTGACTGATTGCAGCATAGGAATATCATTTCCTATTAAGAGTATGTCATCCACGTACAATACGAGGAAGACAACCTTACTCTCTGCTACCTTCTTATAGATACAAGGTTCATCTATGTTTTTGATGAAGTCAAACTCTTTGACTACTACATCAAAACAGATGTTCCAACTCCGCGATGCTTGCTTTAACCCATAAATGGATTTAAGCAGTTTGCACACCTTCCGCTGCTCCCACTATCTACGAAGCCCTCTGGTTGAGTCATGTACATGCACTCTTCTAAATCACCGTTTAGAAAGGCGGTCTTAACATCCATTTGCCAGATTTCGTAGTCATGGTATGCAGCAATGGCATGCAAGATCCGGATGGACTTAAGCATAGCCACTGGAGAAAAGGTTGCGTCATAATCCACACCTGGTCGTTGACGAAAACCCTTTGCTATAAGTCTAGCTTTGAAAGTCTCAACTTTTCCATCTACACCAAATTTCTTTTTAAAAATCCACTTGCTCCCAATGGGTTTTACCCCATCAGGAGCATTTTCTAAAATCCATACTTTATTGGTGTACATGGATTCCATCTCAGATCGCATTGCATCCAGCCATTTCACAAAGTCACGACTCGTGATGGCCTGCTCGAAACTAGTCGGTTCATCATCTTCCATGATGCAATCCTCGCTTCCACCATCAATGAGAAAACCGTAGTATCTCTCAAGTGGACGAGAAACCCTACTAGATCGGCGGAGAGGCTGGGGTTCGTCGGATACTACTGAATCTTCTGGTTCCAACAAATCATCAGTTGCGGTTTGTGGTGCTGGAACCTCTTCCAGCTCTACCTCTCTGCCACTAATTTCTTTTGCAAGAAATTCCTTTTCCAAAAAGGTGGCATGTTGAGCAACAAACACTTTTTGTTCCTCAGCGTGGTAGAAAAAATATCCTTGAGAATTCTTTGGATATCCCACAAATTTGGAAAGGACTGATCGTGCCTCGAGTTTGTCCGGATTTTGTCTTTTGACATAGGCCAGACAACCCCATATCTTAACTCGTTTAAAATATGGTCTCTTCCCACTCCATATCTCATATGGTGTGGTAGGTACAGATTTAGACGGAACTAGATTCAATATGTATATGGCTGTCTCAAGCGCATATCCCCAGAAGGAAATAGGTAACTCAGCATCGCTCATCATAGATCGCACCATATCTAATAGGGTCCGATTCCTTCGTTCCGATACACCGTTGTGCTGTGGTGTATAAGGAGGAGTAATCTGAGAGAGAATCCCATTCTCTTTTAGATAATCTAGGAACTCACCGCTTAAGTATTCACCTCCTCGATCAGATCGAAGAATCTTAATACTTTTGCCCGTTTGGTTCTCTACTTCGTGCTTATATTCTCTGAATTTCTCAAAAGCTTCAGACTTGTGTTTCAACAGGAACACATGCCCGTATCTAGAGAGATCGTCAGTGAATGTAATAAAGTAGGAAGAACCGTTCCTGGCATGCGTAGACATGGGACCGCATACATCACTATGTACCAGCCCTAAGAGTTCGGTAACTCTTTCTCCGTGTCCACTAAACGGAGCTTTGGTCATTTTTCCTTTGAGATATGAATGGAAAGTATCATAAGATGAAAATTTGAATGAAATCAAATATCCATTTTTATGTAACTTAGCTAGCCGTGTCTCATTGATATGGCCAAGTCTACAATGCCACAAGAAAGATTCGTTCATTTCTGAACTTTTCCTCTTGTGTGTGTTTTGTATATTGAGGACTGTATTCTGATTTAAAATGAATATGCCATTATGTAACGAGCCTGATGCAATCAACTTTTGATCTAGGAATATGTTCATAACATTATACTTTACCACAAAATTATATCTTTCTTTACTTAATAAAGAAACTGATATAATGTTGCACATCATGTTCGGTATATAATAGCACTCATTTAGAATTAGCGTATTACGACTTGGTAATACAAGGTGATATTCGCCAACTGCTTTGGCTGCAATACTTGCACCGTTCCCTACTTGATTGGAATGATCACCATTTCCCAGTTCTCTACATTTACGTAGCCCATGTAACTGTTTACATATGTGGGATCCTGATCCGGTATCTAATACCCAGGACGTAGGGTGAACTGAGAAACAGTTCTCAATAACTAACACACCTGAAGAAGATGCATCAACATGCATGTTCTTTTGGGCGGCTTGAGAATCTAGATTTTCTTCTATTCCCTGTTCAGTCTTATAACTCTTATAAGAAAGAACGGGTCCAACGTTCCCCTGCTTAGTATAATAAGCGGGTTCAGTCAACACATCCATATTATTATCTTGATTATGGCCTGACATGGTCGCTACCTGGAGAGAGAGAGAAGAAAACACTTTAGCGTATGCTCTTGCAAGATTAGATTGGTTATTATCTTATCTAATCAGGATGTCTCCCACTGTTTTTATCAAATCTACCTTCAAACCCTAAAAGGTAAGATTAGCCGAGATTAATTACACCCTACAATTTCGTCAATCTTTCAGCCAGATCAGTGTCGGTACTTTGAGGGAGGTTCCCCGTGCTTTCTCACGGACCTAATTAAAGTAAACCTCGTTTTCCCAGAGGCGTAACCCGGTTAACACTTTTCTAGACACCTACTTGATCGACTAATTGTCCTGTGTAAAACTCTCCCAGGAGTAACTCTACTCGCAGTGGGTATCGGGATCCAATTATCTCATAGAAGGTATGCAATCTCATTGCAAATTTCAACACTTGAAATTCCCAATAATATTTTACCCCTAGCGATCTATGACCTTGACTAAGTCAACAAACCATAAATCGCAAGTCAAGTTCAACCCGTACATTTCTCGATTGAATTAAACCCACCCGTACGACCCTTGACTGAGTCAACAAGGCCGTGCGAATACCCAAATCCAATCACATCTCTTGTTTTAGCAGATAAAAACTACTTAGCTACCGTACACTACGCCTTGACTAAGTCAACAAACATAGCACGAATACTAAATAATATCTATCTGAAATGACGGAGGGCTACGCAGGTTTTTTCAGAAAAACCATGAGCGTAATGAACTTGATATCGTCGTAGAATCAAGTGTTTTTGAAAAGGAGTGTTTTTGAGGCTTTTCTTAGTTTCGCTAAAGGGGTCACTCCCGGTGAAGGGATCGTCGGCCCTTTCCTCATCGAATAAGGTGCAAGATATATCGTATATACCGCTGTGCAAAGCAAAACTTTAAAAGTAATCAAAAGAAAAACCGAGTTTTGTAGCATCTGCCAGTTTCGCTAAAGAGGTCACTCCCGGTGAAGGGATCTCGGCACTTTCCCCATCGAATAAGGTGTAGGATATATCATATATATCACTGTGCAAAGAAAAACTGTAGCTACCCTTTATAAAGTTTTGATTCTACAACATCATTAGGTTTCTTTTCTTTTTATTAATCTCATTAATAAAATCCCATCAGCTTATGCTTCCTAAGCATCACCGATAA
Source organism: Agapanthus africanus (assembly GCA_030015575.1). Taxonomy (NCBI): domain Eukaryota; kingdom Viridiplantae; phylum Streptophyta; class Magnoliopsida; order Asparagales; family Amaryllidaceae; genus Agapanthus; species Agapanthus africanus. The sequence continues at coordinate 225,306,207 of JASDDO010000006.1, read as the reverse complement.
ATACGACGTACACTTATGCCATCCGCATTCGCCTCGATGTCCCCTCGTGCACCGTTAGGTTAGATAACTAACGATAGAGCAGGGCAGGGCTAGTGCGGGTGTAAAACATAAGTAACGTCTATATAATATATCATATATACTATATACTCTATCCATCAGAACATATCAAATGATCACATCACAGATATCGCAGCAGAAACATAGATATAATGTGGGATATACTAGGACGTCCGTATTTAATATTTAGCCAACAATAGAAAATACGGATTGCACAGTCGCGATGAATAGCCAAGCCCACACCTTGGACCCCTACGAGAGCGGCAAGCGACCCTACCAATTCTGGAGTTTAGGAGACTCGGTCTCGACTCCTCGAGATAGCCTCCCACTGAACCCCATAACCCGGTCACCTGTGCTCCCCTCCTTGGGTCCATCCTAATGCGGAAAAGTAAATAATATACAACACTGGTGGCATCAACCTCAACCTGGAAGTGCCCCAAATAAAAGAATATTACTTTACATTTGAATTTACATGAATGAAAATACAAAACTCTCATCTCACATAAAACCCCCGGCTATTCAATCGCGACAATCCTGCACATCATATCTGAGCAACACATAATATCTCATATCATCAACGTAAGTAAGTATGCATACACCGATCGTCATCGATGTATAGCAACGACAACCGGCAATACAACTACATACTACACTTACGGTCACAGAAAAGAAAGTGTAAAATTACAATATTTGGAATCCACAATCACTTTAGACATCATAAATCCGAAATATCACATACTTCGCATTTCATGCCTAACTCTATGAATTCCACATATTGTATCACCTTCCAGATAAATAGACAGTATTAAACTTTTCGAACAGATAATCAAATACCCAAAATTTCCCAAAGTGCTCAACACTTGAGCGGAGTTCAAATAATCCCAGAATATGTCATAGTACCAGTGATCCAGCCGTAGAAGGGTCAAGCCAACGCCTCACATGTGGCACGCCGTACTGCCCCAAACCCGAAGATTCAAAAGGCAATTCAAGACGGTCACATAATCGAGTTAAGGTTTGTTGTCTTCTAGAGGGTCCACCGCTTAACTTGTACAATTTTTCCGAAAGATTTAAACCCAATAAAAATTCAACACTTGAAAGTTTGTCGTTCCGGGATAAAGTGGGTTAATGATATCCGTTCAAATAGTTTAAAAGTTTCTAAATATCCGGAAATAATAACGACTTTAAATATTCCGATCGAATCTACGATTACAATGCAAACCCCAGAATACTCAACACTTGAGTCAGAATAAAAATACCCATAAAATATATACCAGAGACATATGAATTACTGTGCAAAAATGAGGCCTAGATCTCTTTATACTGCCGCGGTTCCGCGGCCCAAGCGAGGTACGGCCGCGGTTTCGCGGCGGATTGTACGGATCAGTGGATTATTTTTTCACCGAAATTCTTATTTTTCTTTGCTGTATTTTTCAGGCATTTTTAATTCAGAAAAATCCCATATTTTGAAAAATTTCCAGAGAGGGGGTAAATTTTGTCAGTTCAGGTTCGATCGGAGTTTTAACTTCGTAAACACGTCGCCTAATACTCTAGCTAGGCTCTGATACCACTGTAGGGTTCCTAGGCACACTAGTGAAGGTTCATAGAGCATCAAACATGCCCGAATAAAATTCTACATGTGCCGAACAACCCAAAGAGGGGATCTTTGCTAGATTATTAGGGTTTAGCATGCAAGATAACATCTTTTTATCCAAGTGTGAGGGATTACAACCATTGTAGTCCGCTCCTTCACTTCACAAGCTCCGAGTAGAAGTCCCTTCGCCGCGATCCATGATCTCCAGGACTCAAGAGAGGCTCCATGACTCGAACGATCCATGGTAGCTTGAAGTGTTCCGAATCTCAGATGATCTACGTCGAAGTTGCAAAAACCCAAGCTTTCTCACTCTAAAGAGATGAACACCCTAATCTCATGGTCTAGATGAGATGAGGATGAGGGAGTAGTATTTATGCTTTCTTTTTATTCACTTTCTCACTTGAAATCATCACACAAGAATTAACTAGTAAGTTTTTTTCTTTTAGAACTCAAGAGAGAAGAAGATGATAATGGAAAAGATAATCCTTTTGTGATGAATAGAAAAGAAATCTATATGATTGATATTTCAACCATGGTCAAGGATGATAGGCTGAGAGTTTGTAGAGAATAAACTAGGGTTAGGGTTTGGTTAGGTTAGAAATGAGTCATGGAAAAATATCAACCATAATATCTTAACCAAGACAAAAGCAAAGCTTCTAGAATGAACAAGAAGAAGCTAAGCCTAATCAAACCCTAATCCCATTTAATCATCCTTAAACATGTTTAATAATAAATCATATCATGTCACAATAATATATATCACATATATATTATATATTTGCAACAAAAGAAAATAATACAATTAACATATATCGCATATATATCAATGTATCATCTAGTGAGAAAATGAAATAATAAAGCGAGCCAATATTAGATAATGTAATACAATATATCATATATATTATTATACATTAAATCATGAAATCAACACTTGATCCAACGATCCGGCTATATCGAATATAACCAGCTAATATATCATGTACCGATTCGTCGAATCAACACTTGATCCGATGTCCCGATTCATATCAAAATATCTCGAGAATAAAAAACGGTATCTCATATCGCGTTATCCTCGGTCCTGCACATATCACATATGTGCCTCTACTCCGTTTCGCCTGAGCCAAGAAACCTCTGTGTAGGACTCTAAAGAATCGTCAATACGCCGGTAGCAGGTGATGATCAAATCAAACAACCACAAGCTGCAAGCGGTCAGCTAAACGTAACAGCCACCTAGGTATTAAGCGATCAGAAGATCAACAAGCTAGCCTGTGCGTTCTCCTGTGAATCCAATCAGTAACACTCCCGTACAGTCCGGTCTGTTCGTCTGATATGTCGCATATCAAGTCTAGGGGTGGTATACGTCAGACCCCAGTAACCGATAAGTCGTGTCGATGTGAGGCTCATAACAGGTCGAGAATATACTAGTAACACTTACCAGTAAATCTCTATATCAGCCCTGGCCAGGGACTTCCAGTTATAGCCAATCGAACACAGCACAACATCAACTCCCTCTACCGGGAGAGACGAATCCCCTCCTATCGCTCATTGCCTCCATGTGATTCGGGACTGTACCCAAAAGCCACCGTTTTGCACGCCCTCGTGGACGTGGTAAGGTGGAAATCAAAGTACAGTGGGAATCACACAAGACTCTATGACGATATCGGGTCTACAGACTACCCTATACCAGTGTCACCGGAGAACTGCCATCTGACGTGTGGTATATCACCAACTGGGAGTTCTCGGCGAGTCCGTCCAGTGTACCCAGTCTCCACTGAGCACCCGTACACCATCCTTGATGTCAAACACCGATGGATATGGGATCATCCATCGCCCATCATATGGGTCAAGATGTGTATACGCTAGTCTACTCTGGTGTATAGATGCCCTGTCTCGATATACCCTCGACTAGGAACAGTTATAGGATGTACTCATCGACTACTATGGCCCCACTAGTATGATCTCATCATAGTCCCAGTAGTCGAGTACAGATCCTAAGGGCTTTATCAACATGTGAGAGAAAGACAGTAAACCAATACAAGTCAACATGTTAAGATAAAGTGAAACCAAATAGCATACTATCATGACGAGCAAGAAAGTCCTCTCTGTATATATCTAAGCATCCATCATAATATACATAAAATGTACAACAATGGCCTCTAGGGCATTTACATAACTAACAAATACGGCCTAATATCAATATCCTAGCATATCATATCTCATATCACGATCACATGTCGACCATTTTATTTATAACACTATTCACCCATATCGCCGCCCCAAGATCCGTTATAACACAAGGACGTACCTTAAGTATGAATCCTGCCATATCACCGATATCACAACCTCAACACAAATCTCATCGACTCATCTCAATCCCATGTATCATCCTCAAATCCGTATGTGAACACATAGTCCCATACCCATGTGAACACATAACTATATATATTCCCGTAAACACAAATGGAAGAAGAATGTATGCAAGTATGGGTGGGTGTGTGCATGTATGGTGCGACCACTATTCTAGGGTTTCGCGATACTAAACCATCCATATTTATCATCAATAAACTCAAACAATATATAATCAATAAATATGTGTATACGTATTCGTATACATCACCACGAACTGTGGGGGTGCTATACGCCATCCACCTGACTTCTCCCCGTAGATATAAATCTACTCACCTGGTCCTCGCTCGCCGGTGCCGACGTCGCCACGCGCTTGCTTATCATCTCGAAGTCCACATGGGTACCTACATATCATAACGCACCGTATCGCATTAAAATCCGACTAATGATCAAAACGACACACGAAACCCACATAGGTCAAAACCTATGGTTGCTTTCACAAATCAACCCAAAAACCCTCGACGTCCGCGTACAAACGCCAAACCATCGAGAAAAACCTAAACACACTCATTTGTACAATCACAAGCACTAATTATAATATAAAATAGCTTAAAATTCACAAAAACCCTAAATTCACTTTAAAAGCCATTTTTCCGAAAATCTAGCAAGCACAAATTACCCGTTTTAGTACAAAACTCGACGTTTGAACAAATTTAATGGCCATAATACTTATTAAACATCTTAAATAAGTCATAAAAACCATTTCCATTATTTAATCTCATTAAATTTCTTTAGCCCCAAAATTCTAGTTTACAATATACCCAAATTTTAACAATTTTATAGCAAAAATGCACAAACAACAATTTAGCTAGGATTTTCATGAACTAAAGACATTAAACCACACATAATAATGTTAATGAAGTCATGAAAAACCTAATTACATTTTTCTCTTAATCAAATTCAAGGTTTGCAAAAACCTAGTTTGCAATTTAAGCAATTTGGACAAATTACATATAACAAGTGCAATTTAATCAACCAAACTAGGTTTTACATACATTAAGATGTTAAACTAAACCTTGCATCCCTAATGATATGATAAAAACCCTAATTGAAATCACAAACCCTTACTATATTTTTTAAAACATTCAATTAATCCCAAACTATTAACAAATTATGCTAGATTTAAAGTATTCAAACAACAATTAGACATAAGGTTAAGAATTTACCCCACAATCATTTTGAAGTCTAGCACAAATCTAGCCTCCCAAACATGATTCCCTTCACCAAGATCCATACTAGAATGGTCAAGTAAAAATGGGTAGGGATTAGATTTTGATTTTGTGGAATTTTTGAAGCATTTTTTGATGGAATTTTGAAGAGAAAAGAGAAGAAGAAATGGGGGGGGGCTACTGCTGCTGGTTTCAGCAGAGGAAGAGGGGGAAAAAGGTGAGGGGATGATGCCAAAAGATCCAAGTCAAAGCCCCTCCCAATTACCATAATACCCCCACCTACTTTACTATATATAAAAACCTTATTTTAACCCATTTCTCACATGATTTAAGGTCAAAAAGAGGGAAATAAAATTCTTGGGCTGCTACAATAGTGTAGGGCCGGCCAAGGGGAGTGAGGGTGAGTGTGAGAGACTTTACAAAAAAATTCTATGCAAAAAGACCCCCCCACAATACCATATTTGCAAGTTTTAGTTCAAAATAACTATATTTTTGTTTTCCATAAAATAAACCAATTAAAACTTGAAATAAAATACTAAAAAATTATATTACAACTAGATTTTAATTAACATGATTTTAAAGATTAAAATTAGCCCATTTAAATTTGTATTTATCGCTAATTTAATGTATTTTCTTACCGGCTTAAAATAATATTAAAATAATTAATTTCGGAAAATTTTTCAGAAAATTTGAAATTTCAGCTGTGGCTCAATAAACACCAAATACTAGCAATTACATAGCTAGAATATGTATATTTAATTTTATAATAAAGATATTTGCATTTTGACTTTTTACAGAAAACCCTCTTATTTTACCGTTTTTCCGAAATTTCACCGAAACGATTTTCAAAACGTTACAATCTTCCCCCCTTAAAGAAATTCGGTCCCCGAATTTAAATTAAAACTCCCCCCAAATACTAAAACATCTAAGCAAAACCATCAAGTCGTCGGAGCTCTGAAATCGTAAATACATAAAACAAATCGTAGCGCAGCGCATGCGCATGAAAAATGAGCATATAACTCAAATCAAAACTCCGTCAAGCATCCCGCAATCATCGGAGTCATGGGGAAGACATCAATGCCAAATCCAAAGCAAAACCAATATGATATAACTTGAAACTATACATGTAAATATCGAATCTATATATGTAAGTATCTGAAGGAAATGCATGCCAAATCTCTTTAAGTCGCTGTGCAACGCGTATAACACTGCACAGTAGCGGACGTCTATCATAAGAAAATAACTATATGCATATATACCTTTGTTTGAAATGTACGTTCCGCCATTTTGGAAACAATTTAGAAGGGTCTCCTTGTTTTAAACATTTCGTGTCATATCAGACACGTAGGTAAATACTGAGGCTATAGCTCGCTTTTTGGAAATCCCTTCAATAACTATCAATGCATGCAAAATATATTCAGGTACTGTCCTCTGACTAGTCATGCTCAATACGAAAACACATAGTAATATCATAAAAATGTACTGCTCTATAAGAAAAATCAATCCCAAAATACGCGTATGAATACTACGTGCGTCTGGTGCGCACGGAAATCAAAATCCATATATGTGCCATACATATGCACATAAACAACATCTAAGTGCATCGGGTGTCAACAAAACATCTTTCATAGGCAACATGTGTGCCTGACAGCAAAATCAGGTGCATCTGACATGCACGAAAAATCTCGATTTAGTGCATCTGGTGTACACCAAAATCACATCTCAAAACATGCGCTCAACATGTGCGAAAATCCAAGGCAGGTGCATCCATCATGCACGAAATCATGAAATCCAATATCAAGCGCCGAACATGCGCAAAATCAAATCGGGTGCACAAGGTGCACAAAACAAATATCGAGTATCACAATCGAAATCGAAGTCCAGTGCATCTAAGTGCACAAAATGCGTATCACTGCACTGCAAGTATATGTGAATCATACCGAGTGCAAAAATCAAATCGTATGTGTATATACGCACAATCAACTCAACTGTATGAAATCCATATAATCACAAATATGAGGAACCAAGGCACGAAAACTATCTCAAGTGCAACAACTGTGCAAAAATCGTGAATACTCAGTAGGTGCAACCATGGTCCATGGAAACAAATATCATGAAACCCCATCATCAAAATCAATCATGCAAATAGATCGCTCAAAATACCAAAATCAAGTATGGCGGAATAGTCCCGCTCAAGCACATCCTCCAAGAATCTCTGGCCAACTGTCGTGCTCACTCATAGCATGTCTCATCGACGAACCTGAGCTCTGGCCTGCCGGTGTGCGTAACATGACCACTCCTGGGTCCAAGTCTTCTTGTAATTCATTCCAGAAAGGTCCTGTCGAGATCTCTCCCAAATCTCGTCTCTGACGAACTGTCCGGAAGTCATCGTCCCTTACTAGAATGGTTCTCTTTCCGGAAGGGCTGCATACTCATCGCGACTCCTTCTGGAAGGTATATCCAAGTACAATGCCTCGGCATACGTATCGCATCTCTGATGTCGGCGGAGTGGAACTTCGTTTGATCAAGATCTCGTACGAACCTCTTACTCCACTTTTCTAATGTCGACTGCTCTGGACTCGTCTCGTCGTGGCTGCATGGACTGAGCTCCTACGGCTACCTGTAGGGTTCCTAGGCACACTATAGAGGTCTCACAAGGCATCAACCATGCCAATTTAGAATTTTATGGGTGCCGGGAAACCCTAATACGGATCGTCGGCTAGAATTCTAGGCGAAAAACGAAACTAGTTAACACTTTAACTAAAGGAGAGAGGTTACAACCTTTGTATATCCGGTTCTCCACTTCCTTAGCTCCACGTAGTCTTCCTTGCACTGTCCATCTCGAATCCCGAACTCAATCGTCGGCTTCATCGGAGAAATGGGCAGACTAGGTCGTCGGCTTCGTGCCGAAGATGATCTACGTCGAGGCATCACAAGTTCAAGCTCCGACTTCACCAAGTTGTGAAACTTGTGAATAAAACACCCAAAACAACTTGGCAAGAGGTAGAGGGTGAAGAAATAGGAGGTGGGTTCACTTTGGAATTGGATTTCTCACACTATAGCTCAAGTTGCCATTAATGGCATCAAGCTTTCTTTCTTGATGAAGATGATGAAGAAGAAGAAAGAATATGATAAGTGTTGAGTTAAAAGAATAATAAAATCATTACTTATCATATACTAACTAGGGTAGAGTGTAGAGAATAGACCATGGTTACTTAGATGGGTTAGGGTTAAGCATGAAGACAAGAATGGTTAAGAAGTCAATGCTTCATGAAGCTTCAACTAGAAACAAAAGAAAGCAACCATTCTTATCATAACCATTTCAAAAAATAAATAAACAAATAAATAAATGAAAAAGCAAAACCCTAATCATCTTTTAACCATGGTTTAATTCTATACACTTAACTAAAAGAGCAAGCATCATCAAACATGATACAAACATGTGCACAAAAGTATATCACATATACCACTTGCACATCAAGTGAGAAAATCCATTTAAAATGAACCAATACTAGTTAATGCAAAGTAATATATCAAATATATAATTATACATTAAATCATTAAATCAACACTTGATTTAACGATCCGGTCATATCGCATATAACCGACTAGTATCCTATGTGTCGGCTTATCGAATCAATCCTTGATTCGATATCTAGGTTATATCGAATATAACCATTCGATACATCCATCACGAGAATGGAATACGGTATCACATACACGCATTATTCTCGGTCCTGCACATATCTCATATGCGCTCCTATTTCATTTCGCTTGAGCCAGGAAACCACTGTGTAGGACTCTAAAGACTCGTCAATACGCCGGTAGCAGATGATGATCATATCAAGCATCCACAAGCCGCAAGCGGTCTGCTAAACGTAACGGCCATCCTTGTATTGAGCGATCAGAAGATCGACGAGCTAGCCCGCTCATACTCCTTTGAATCCAACCAGTAACACTTACCGTACAGTCCGGTTTGTTCGTCTGATATGTCGCATATCAAGTCTAGGAGTGGTAAATGTCAGACCCCAATAACCGATAAGTCATGCCGATGTGAGGCTCATAACGGGTCGAGAAACTACTGGTAACACTTACCAGCAAATCTCTGTTCAGCCCTGGCCAGGGACTTCCCTGTTACGGCCAATCGAGCACAGCGCAACATCAACCCCCAATACCGGGAGAGACGAAACCCCTCCTATCGCTCATTGCCTCCATATGACTCGGGACTGTACCCAAAGACCACTGTTTTGCACGCCCTCATGGACGTGGTAAGGTGGAGATCAAAGCACAGTGGGAATCACACAAGACTCTATGACGATCTCGGGTCTACAGACTAACCTGCACAAGTGTCACCTGAGAACTGCCATCTGACGTAAGGTATAATACCATCTTGGAGTTCTCGGCGAGTCCGTCCAGTGTACCCAGTCTCCACTGAGCACCCGTATACCATCTCTGATGTCAAACACCAATGGATATGGGATCATCCATCGCCCATCTCATTGGTCGAGAAGCATATACGCTAGTCTACACTGGTATATCGATGCCCCGTCTCGATACACCCACGACTAGGGACTTTGAAGGATGTACTTATGGACTACCATGTCCCCACTAGTATGATCTGCATCATAGTCCAGGCAGTCAAGTACACATCCTAAGGGCTTTACCAACATGTAACTAAAAGACAGTTTAAAGAGACTAGTGTACATGTTAAGATAAAGAGCAACCAGATAGCATACTATCATATCGAGCAAGAAAGTCATCTCTATATATGTCCAAGTATCCAATATAATATACATCATCTGTACAATACTGGCCTCTAGGGCATACATACAACTAACAATCTCCCACTTGCACTAGGGCCAGCTGCTGTAGTATCGCATACCGAGCATCCCGAAGAGTCTCTCAAACTGTATCTGGGGAATGTCCTTCGTGAGTGAATCCGCCGTGTTGTTCTTCGTGTCAACTCTCCTGACCTCGATCTCTCGGCGATCAACTATCTCCTGGATCAGGTGATACCGCCTCAGAATATGCCTGGATCGCTGATGGGACTTGGGTTTCTTGGCCAAAGCCACCGCTCCATTGTTATCGCAATACAAAGGTATTGGATGCTCAATGGATGGAACCACTCCAAGTTCAGTAATGAACTTCTTGATCCAGACAGCCTCTTTGGCAGCATCGTTGGCAGCGATGTATTTAGCCTCCATCGTCGAGTCTGCCACGGTTTCCTGCTTGGAACTCTTCCAGCTAACCGCCCCTCCGTAAAGGGTAAAGAAAAATCCCGACTTCGACTTAGAGTCGTCCTTATCACTCTGGAAGCTCGAGTCGGCAAAGGACTCCACTTGGAGTTCTCCGTTACCATACACCAAGAGCATCTCTTTAGTCCTTCGTAAGTACTTGAGAATGTTCTTCACAGCTGTCCAGTGACTCTCTTCAGGATCAACTTGATACCTGCTCACTACACTTAGTGAATATGCAACATCGGGTCTGGTACATAGCATCGCGTACATGATAGAGCCTACAGCCGAAGCATAGGGTATCCCTTGCATGCGAGCTCTCTCCAAATCAGTCTTGGGAGATATCTCTTTGGAGAGAGTGACTCCAGAGATCGTGGGCAAGTTCCCACGCTTGGAATCTTCCATACTAAACCTCTTTAGTATGGCGTCAATGTATATGGATTGGGACAATCCCAATATCCGTTTGGATCTATCTCTATAGATCCTAATTCCCAATATGCAGGAGGCATCACCAAGATCTTTCATTGAGAATCTTTGTGATAAGAAGAGCTTGACCGATTGCAGCATAGGAATATCATTTCCTATCAAGAGTATGTCGTCCACGTACAATACGAGGAAGACAACCTTACTCTCTGCTACCTTCTTGTAAATACAAGGTTCATCTGGGTTTTTGACGAAATCAAACTCTTTGATAACGACGTCAAAGCAGATGTTCCAACTCCGCGATGCTTGTTTTAATCCATAAATGGATTTAAGCAGCTTGCACACCTTCCCGCTGCTCCCACTGTCTATGAAGCCCTCTGGCTGAGTCATGTACACGCACTCTTCTAAATCACCATTTAGAAAGGCGGTCTTAACATCCATTTGCCAGATTTCGTAATCATGATATGCAGCGATGGCAAGCATGATCCTGATGGATTTTAGCATAGCCACTGGAGAAAAGGTTTCGTCATAGTCCACACCTGGTCTTTGACGAAAACCCTTTGCAACAAGTCTAGCTTTGAAAGTCTCCACTTTCCCATCTACACCAAGTTTCTTCTTGAAGATCCACTTGCTCCCAATGGGTTTTACCCCTTCAGGAGCAACATCCAAAGTCCATACTTTGTTGGTGTACATGGATTCCATCTCGGACCGTATAGCATCCAGCCATTTCACTGAGTCCGTACTCGTGATGGCCTGCTCGAAGCTAGTTGGGTCATCATCCTCCATGATGCAATCCTCGCTTTTACCGTCAATGAGAAAACCGTTGTATCTCTCAGGTGGACGAGAAACCCTGCTAGATCGGCGGAGTGGCTGGGGTTCGTTGGGTACTACTGAATCCTCTGGTTCTACCAAGTCTTCTGTTATAGTTTGTGTTGCTGGAACCTCTTCCAGTTCTACCTCAATTCCACTAATGTGTTTCATAAGAAAACCTTTTTCTAAGAAAGTGGCATGTCAAGAAACAAACACCTTTTGTTCCTCGGGGTGGTAGAAGATATACCCTTGTGAATTTTTGGGATATCCTAGAAACTTACATAAGACCGATCTTGCCTCGAGTTTGTCCGGATTTTGTCTTTTGACATAGGCTGGACAACCCCATATCTTAACATACTTAAGAGATGGTCTCTTCCCTTTCCATATCTCATATGGAGTGGTAGCCACTGATTTGGTAGGAACCATATTCAATGGTGTATGGCTGTCTCAAGCGCATACCCCCAGAAGGAAATAGGTAACTCAGCTGTACTCATCATTGAACTCACCATATCTAATAGGGTGCGATTCCTTCGTTCCGATACACCGTTGTGCTGTGGTGTATAAGGTGGAGTAAGCTGAGAGAGAATCCCATTCTCTTTTAGATAATCTTGGAACTCATTACTCAAGTATTCTCCTCCTCGATCAGATCGAAGGATCTTAATACTTTTGCCCATTTGGTTCTCTACTTCGTGCTTATATTCTCTGAATTTCTCAAAAGCTTCAGACTTGTGTTTCAATAGGAACACATGCCCGTATCTAGAGAGATCGTCAGTGAATGTAATGAAGTAGGAAGAACCGTTCCTGGCAAGGGTAGACATGGGACCGCATACATCACTATGTACCAGTCCTAAGAGTTCAGTAACTCTTTCTCCGTGTCCACTAAACGGAGCTTTGGTCATTTTTCCTTTGAGACATGAATGGCAAGTATCATAAGATGATAATTCGAACGGATTCAAATAACCATCCTTATGTAACTTAGCCAGTCGTGTCGCATTGATATGACCAAGTCTACAATGCCACAAGTAGGATTTGTTCATTTCTGAACTTTTCCTCTTGTGTGTGTTTTGTATATTGAGGACTGTACTTTGATTTAGAATGAATATGCTATTATGTAACGAGCCTGATGCAATCAACTTTTGATCTAGGAATATGTTCATAACATTATCCTGTACTACAAAATTATATCCTTCTTTACTCAATAAAGAAACTGATATAATGTTGCACATCATGTTCGGTATATAATAGCACTCATTCAGGATCATTGTATCACCACTTGGTAATACTAGGTGATATTCGCCAACTACTTTGGCTGCAACATTTGCACCGTTCCCAACTTGAACGGAATGATCACCTTTTCCCAGTTCTCTACCTTTCCGCAGCCCATGTAACATCTTACATATGTGGGATCCTGATCCGGTATCTAATACCCAGGACGTAGGGTGAACTGAGAAACAGTTCTCAATGACAAACACACCCGAAGATGATGCATCAACATGCATGTTCTCCGTTTGGGCGGTGTGAGAATCCAGATATTCTCCTGTTTCCTGTTCATTCTTATAACACTTATAAGATAGAACGGGTTCAATGTTCCCCTGCACAGTATAACATGCGGGTTCGGTCAATACATCCATATTATTATCTTCATTAGGGCATGAAATGGTCTCTACCTGGAGAGAGAGAGAAGAAAACACTTTAGAGTATGCTCGTGCAAGATCAGATTGGTTATTATCTTATCTAATCAGGATGGCTCCCACTGCTTTTTATCAAATCTTCCTTCAAACCCTAAAAGGAAAGACTAGCCGGGATTAATTACACACTACAAGTTCGCCAATCTTTCAGCCAGGCCAGTGTCGGTACTTTGAGGGAGGTCCTCCGTGCTTTCGCACGAACCTAATTAATGTAAACCTCGTTTTCCCAGAGGCGTAACCCCGTTGACACCTTTCTAGACACCTACTTGATCAGCTAATTGCAATGTGTAAAACTCTCCCAGGAGTAACTCTTACTCGCAGTGGGTATCGGGATCCAACTATCTCATAGAAGGTATGCAATCTCATTGCAAATTTCAACACTTGAAATTCCCAATAATATTTTACCCCTAGTGTTCTATGACCTTGACGAATGCCAAACAACCCATAGTCCACTATTCAAGTTCAACCCGTACATTTCTTGATTGAATTAAACCCACCCGCACGACCCTTGACGAATGCCAAACAACGCCGTACGAATACCCTAATCCAATCTGCATCATATGCATAAGCAGATAAATACTAGTTAGCTACCGTACACTACGCCTTGACGAATGCCAAACTACCGTAGCACGAATACTAAGTAGTACTTATCTGAAATGACGGAGGGCCACGCAGGTTTTCAGAAAACCATGAGCGTAATGAACTTGATATCGTTGTAGAATCAAATGAAGTTTTGAAATGGAGTGATTTTGAGGCTTATCTAGTTTTGCTAAAGAGGTCACTCCCGGTGAAGGGATCGTCGGCCCATTCCTCGTCGAATGAGGTGCGGGATATATCATATATATCACTGTGCAAAGCAGAAACTATAGAAGCAATCAAAAGTCAAACCGAGTGTGTAGCATCTGCCAGTTATTGCTAAAGGAGTCACTCCCGGTGAAGGGATCTCGGTCCTTTCCTCATCGAATAAGGTGCAGGATATATCACATATACCGCTGTGCAAAGCAAGAACTGTAGCTATCTGTTTTATTTAAAATTTGATTCTACAACATCTTAGGTTTCTTTCCATTCATTAATCATATTAATTAAGTCCCATCATTTAAATACCTAAACATCACAGATAAATACGACGTACACTTATGCCATCCGCATTCGCCTGGATGTCCCCTCGTGCACCGTTAGGTTAGGTAACTAACGACAGAGCAGGGCAGGGCTAGTGCGGGTGCAAAGCATAAGTAACGTCTATATAATATATCATATATACTATATAAAGTATCCATCACAGAACATCACATGATCACATCACAGATAAAGCAGCAGAAGAAACATATGAAACATTGGATATACTAGGACGTCCGTGTTTTCAATACGAGCCAGTATAAAACACGGATTCTACGGTCGTGATGAATAGCCAATCCCACACCCCTAGACCCCTACGAGAGCGGCAAGCAACCCTACCAATTCTAGGGTTAGGAGACCCGGACTCGACTCCTCGAGATGGTCTCCCACTGGACCCTAGAACCCGGTTACTTGTGCTCCCCTCCTTGGGTCTATCCTAATGCGGAAAAGTAAATAATATACATCAACGGTGACATCTTCCGATACCTGGAAGTGTCCCAATAAAAGAATATTACATACAAGTTTTTACATGAATGAAAATGAAAAACACTCATCTCACATAAAAACCCCCGGCTATTCAAACACAACGATCCAATATAACATATCCAGCAACACATAACATCACATGTCATCAACGTAAGTAAATATGCGCATCCCAATTGTCGTTGACATATAGCAACGAAACCGGCGATATCACATATTACACTTACGGTCACAGAAAAGAAAGTGTAAAACTACAACAATTGGAATCCGCAACCTCTTTAGACATCGCATGCCTAACACTTATAAACCCCGCATTTTAGTCCCATTATCGAAAACTCTTTTCAATATAAAGTGAGACTAAATCGCTAGATTTATAACATTCATTCAGTTATCTCATAACTACTTGTGAATTCCAATTATTGTATCCCATTCCGGATAAATAGAAAATGTCAAACTTTCCGATCGAACAATCGAACACCCAAGTTTTCCCGATACAGATCAACACATGAAACAAGTCTAAAAACATTCAGTTCATGCCTCAGTACCAACGGTCCAGCCGTAGAAGGGTCAAGCCAACGGCTCACATGTGGCACGCCGTACTGCCCCAAACCCGAAGGTTCAAAGGGCAGTTCAAGACGGTCACATAATCGAGTTAAGGTTTGTTGTCTTCTAGAGGGTCCATCGAGTTACTTGCATTACTTAGAACGTCTTTAAACTACGGAAAAATCCAACACTTGGAAATTTCCCGACAGGGGAAAAATTAGGTATTTATATCCGGTCGAACTTTTTAACATATTCTAAAATTATCCGGAAAACACATAGACACAGTTTGATAATCCGATCGAATATACGAACTCCCAATACAACCCCAGAACAGTCAACTCTTAAATCAAATTAAAAATTCCCAGAAAAACCAGAACCATAAAAGAGGAATTACTGTGCAAAAATGGTTGACTAAACTCATTAGTTGGCCGCGGAACCGCCGCAGAAGCCATGCTTCTGCTGCGGTTCCGCCGCACTATGAACAGTTCATGGAAAACGTTTTGCACCGTAATTCTTAGATTTCCCTGCTGATTTTTATGCATATTTTTATTTTCGAAAAAGACCAGATTTCAGAAATTGTCCAGAGAGCATTTTAGGGTTGGGGTTTCGGGTCGATCGGACTTCAAACTCCGTCTAGACTTCGCCTAAGGCTCTAGCTAAGCTCTGATACCACTGTAGGGTTCCTAGGAACAATATAGAGGTCTCACAAGGTATCAACCATGCCAATTTAGAATTTTATGGGTGCCGGGAAACCCTAATACGGATCGTCGGCTAGAATTCTAGGCGAAAAACGAAACTAGTTAACACTTTAACTAAAGGAGAGACGCTACAACCTTTGTAGATCCGGTTCTCCACTTCCTTAGCTCCACGTAGGCTTCCTTGCACTGTCCATCTTGAATCCCGAACTCAATCGTCGGCTTCATCGGAGAAATGGGCGGACTAGGTCGTCGGCTTCGTGCCGAAGATGATCTACGTCGAGGCATCACAAGTTCAAGCTCCGACTTCACCAAGTTGTGAAACTTGTGAAGAAAACACCCAAAACAACTTGGCAAGAGGTAGAGGGTGAAGACATAGGAGGTGGGTTCACTTTGGAATTGGATTTCTCACACTATAGCTCAAGTTGCCATTAATGGCATCAAGCTTTCTTTCTTGATGAAGATGATGAAGAAGAAGAAAGAATATGATAAGTGTCGAGTTAAAAGAATAATAAAATCATTACTTATCATATACTAACTAGGGTAGAGTGTAGAGAATAGACCATGGTTACTTGGATGGGTTAGGGTTAAGCATGAAGACAAGAATGGTTAAGAAGTCAAAGCTTCATGAAGCTTCAACTAGAAACAAAAGAAAGCAACCATTCTTATCATAACCATTTCAAAAAATAAACAAACAAATAAATAAATGAAAAAGCAAAACCCTAATCATCTTTTAACCATGGTTTAATTCTATACACTTAACTAAAAGAGCAAGCATCATCAAACATGATACAAACATGTGCACAAAAGTATATCACATATACCACTTGCACATCAAGTGAGAAAATCCATTTAAAATGAACCAATACTAGTTAATGCAAAGTAATATATCAAATATATAATTATACATTAAATCATTAAATCAACACTTGATTTAACGATTCGGTCATATCGCATATAACCGACTAGTATCCTATGTATCGGCTTATCGAATCAATCCTTGATTCGATATCTAGGTTATATCGAATATAACCATTCGATACATTCATCACGAGAATGGAATACGGTATCACATACACGCATTATTCTCGGTCCTGCACATATCTCATATGCGCTCCTATTTCGTTTCGCTTGAGCCAGGAAACCTCTATGTAGGACTCTAAAGACTCGTCAATACGCCGGTAGCAGATGATGATCATATCAAGCATCCACAAGCCGCAAGCGGTCTGCTAAACGTAACGGCCATCCGGGTATTGAGTGATCAGAAGATCGACGAGCTAGCCCGCTCATACTCCTGTGAATCTAACCAGTAACACTTACCGTACAGTCCGGTATGTTCGTCTGATATGTCGCATATCAAGTCTAGGAGTGGTAAACGTCAGACCCTAATAACCGATAAGTCGTGCCGATGTGAGGCTCATAACGGGTCGAGAAACTACTGGTAACACTTACCAGCAAATCTCTGATCAGCCCTGGCCAGGGACTTCCCTGTTCGGCCAATCGAGCACAGCGCAACATCAACCCCCAATACCGGGAGAGACGAAACCCCTCCTATCGCTCATTGCCTCCATGTGACTCGGGACTGTACCCAAAGACCACCGTTTTGCACGCCCTCATGGACGTGGTAAGGTGGAGATCAAAGCACAGTGGTAATCATACAAGACTCTATGACGATCTCGGGTTTACAGACTAACCTGCACAAGTGTTACCTGAGAACTGCCATCTGACGTAAGGTATAATACCATCTGGGAGTTCTCGGCGAGTCCGTACAGTGTACCCAGTCTCCACTGAGCACCCGTATACCATCTCTGATGTCAAACACCAATGGATATGGGATCATCCATCGCCCATCTCATGGGTCGAGAAGCATATACGCTAGTCTACACTGGTATATCGATGCCCCGTCTCGATACACCCACGACTAGGGACTTTGAAGGATGTACTTATGGACTACCATGTCCCCACTAGTATGATCTGCATCATAGTCCAGGCAGTCAAGTACACATCCTAAGGGCTTTACCAACATGTAACTAAAAGACAGTTTAAAGAGACTAGTGTACATGTTAAGATAAAGAGCAACCAGATAGCATACTATCATATCGAGCAAGAAAGTCATCTCTATATATGTCCAAGCATCCAATATAATATACATCATCTGTACAATACTGGCCTCTAGGGCATACATACAACTAACAATGACGGTCACATAATCGAGTTAAGGTTTGTTGTCTTCTAGAGGGTCCATCGAGTTACTTGCATTACTTAGAACATCTTTAAACTACGGAAAAATCCAACACTTGGAAATTTCCCGACAGGGAAAAAATTGGGTATTTATATCCGGTCGAACTTTTTAACATATTCTAAAATTATCCGGAAAATACATAGACATAGTTTGATAATCCGATCGAATATAAGAACTCCCAATACAACCCCAGAACACTCAACTCTTAAATCAAATTAAAAATATGCAGAAAAATCAGCAGGGAAATCTAAGAATTACGGTGCAAAACGTTTTCCATGAACTGTTCATAGTGCGGCGGAACCGCGGCAGAAGCATGACTTCTGCGGCGGTTCCGCAGCCAACTAATGAGTAGATTTCCCTGCTGATTTTTCAGCATATTTTTAATTTGATAATCCGATCGAATATACGAACTCCCAATACAACCCCAGAACACTCAACTCTTAAATCAAATTAAAAATTCCCAGAAAAACCAGAACCATAAAAGAGGAATTACTGTGCAAAAATGGTTGACTAAACTCATTAGTTGGCCGCGGAACCGCCGCAGAAGCCATGCTTCTGCCGCGGTTCCGCCGCACTATGAACAGTTCATGGAAAACGTTTTGCACCGTAATTCTTAGATTTCCCTGATGATTTTTCTGCATATTTTAATTTTCGAAAAAGACCAGATTTCAGAAATTGTCCAGAGAGCATTTTAGGGTTGGGGTTTGGGTCGATCGGACTTCAAACTCCGTCTAGACTTCGCCTAAGGCTCTAGCTAGGCTTTGACTACCCTCGTATCTGAAGTCTCCCAAGAAATGCATCTCACCATCTGGCATCCGAATGAAGTCAAACCATTTGATCGATTTGTCAAAACCTCATAATCCCCCAAGAGCTCAACATCTTGGGTACAGTTTAACAGTATCGAGTACGTACCACAGCATCGATGGTCCAGCCGTAGAAGGGCAAACCCAAGCCTCACTAATGGCGCCGTGGAACTGCCGCAAACCCTAAGTTTCAAAGGCTTTCACACGGTCATTAAGTCGAGTTAGGGTTTCATTCTTCTAGAGGGTCCATAGAATTGCCTGCATGTCTTTCCGAATACTTTAAACTTGGAATAATAGGTTTCTGTCTTTCGATCGTCTCTGTCGACTCTCAACGTCTCCGCGTGAAGTCGTCTCTAGCTGGAGTCAATCTATCTGATGACCTCGCATCGGGTAGGCGAACTAACCACCTGTCCTAGTCATTCATCATCGGGTGACTAGCGACCTTCTATCATCTATTAGTACAACTCGTCCCGCAATAGCTCCAACATATGGGGCGATATCTCGTCGCTCGCAGCAACAACTGGCTCACTCGTCTATACGCTGAACAGTGCCTCAATCATCATGAATAAGCAATACACCAACGGTCATCAAAATCTGGCTGGCCTCTGTCGGTGGCCCAATCCTCTGGTACTGACCGGCACGTCCGAGAAATCTCATTAAGGCGATCCGCCAAACGCTCGTGGCGCGAAACACAGTAAAAAGACACATCTCCGCAATCGTGTGTCGCCGAAATTACGTCTTGGTCAGTCCTCGTCCGTAACGAGCTCATGCTGACCGCAATTCTAGGCATAGCTCTCCCTGCCCGTAATCGTGGCAGCAAAACCATAACTGGTACTGATGAGGCTAGATCGGAATGAATATAATACTGAGCAAAGAAATGTACATCGTGAGGCTTCTTAAGTGGAGTAGCGTATCGTAAGTATGCCGCGAAACATACCCACGGTACGTCACTCTACTTTAGTCACCTATTCCATCAACCAAGGGTCATCCTACACTCTGAAGGTAAAACCTAACGCTCTGATACCAACTTTGTCACGACCCGAAAGTACGGAACATGACCGACACTTAAACTACGAACGTCTCGAGGCGTACGAAATCTAAGTAAACCGAAAACCCAGAAACCAAACCAAGAAAAGATGTAGAGTGCAGGAAAAACCAACTTAAAGCAAGTAGTTTTAATAGCATAAGCCGAATTATGCGGTTTTTAAAAACATCAAAAATTTCCTGAAAATTTCGGCAGAGTCTCCTTTGTAAATACTGGCCCCCAAATGGGATACAACATGAATAGTATACGAAATCAATAAAAAGGCATCCCCAAGCGGGAGCTAGCTCTTCGTCAATCGACGGCCACAACCACACAAGGAATATAATATACAACGCCAACGGCGAGGATCAAAACTCAAAAGGAAACTCAAAACCACAAGAAAACCACAGAAATATAACGCGCGACTCTAAGGTCGAAAGAATAACATCACTGGTCTCTATCTCAAAGAATAAATACATGTTTGGTTGATGGAACTTCTAGATACAACAGAGTAATAATATACAAGGTATATAATGGGGGTACAATACAAATAAACCCACCTAATAGCAAATCACCCGGAAAAAGAAGTAGTGCCAACAAAGCCGTAAAGAAACCTATACGGCAAAACCTGCAAGAAACTGGGGCACAATGAGGGTGAGTTGCCAACTCGTGAATAGAAAAACATCTACGGAAAGAAATCGCATAAATAACGCAAGCTAGGTCAATGATCATAATATATCCTCAATTATATATATAACATGCAGCCTATAACAAAGGCTAGGGTAAATATCTAACCCAAGTGTAATCTCATGTGCCCGTGTCAGTGCCTCAGGTTGCAATATATCATATGAATGAGGTATGAATGCATGAAAACAGAATACATGTAAATGCAGAAACTGTTTTCATAATTTAGTGAGATTTCCTTTGTATTTTTAAAATGAGGTATCATAATTAAATCAGCATAAAACAGTTCCTAGCATCGGCACAAAACGTAATCCCAATATCTCGATATCTCTGTATCACAGTCTCTGTACCTCAATATCTCGAAATCTCAATATCTCAATCACAATATCTAGGGCGCCGTCAGTCCAGACCGGCCCCTACTATCCATCTCAAGACCACGACGGTTTCCTCCGGAGATCCGACGCATCGGGTTATATCACCGGTCGGTAGTGCTCCCCTGCCAGGCTCAACATCAACAACACGATCCTCTGTTCCTCCACTCCTCGAATCGGGTCTCGAAATCCATCAGCAAACTCATGGTGGACGACTCATACATCATGGGAAACCGCACTTTTTATTTAAAAGAGAGGGAAGAAGCTTATACAAGTTTTGCGGTTTTCCCCCAAATCCAGAAAATCTCATAGAAATCCGAATCCAAATCATCAATAGTATATAAACCCATGAATATAGGCATAAGAATCCATGAATACGGCATAACAATGAATAACAGTATGCATGAAGTGACAAGTAATAACTACAATATCTAAGCTGGCATATAAGGTAAGTACACTAATATTATGTCAAACTACTAGCTATCAAGCAATAATATTTTCTAAGGTGTATGTGACATGGCAATTACCAATGAAGATGTGTATGAGCCGGCAAGTAAGTGTACGTGGTACATACGCATCATCGGTAATGGTGCTGGTGTCCTAACAACATAATATCAACAATGCAATATGAAATAACAATGTAAGTATGCGATGCGGAGCGAGCAACCAAAATGAGCGGGAGCTAAATATTAAACAATGGTGCCATTTGAAATAACACGAATCGTGGGGTTTTGAAAATAGGGCTACGACAGTTTTAAGAAAGGATACGTCTTTTAAAATATCCGTAGATCCCTTGACCTGTCTTTTAAAATACCCACGATCCGCTAGTTTTGAAATAGGTAGGAGTCTAATCTAATCTAATAACTAAACTAAACTAAAGAGCTAAGCTAACAAGCTGGACTACAGGTAAGGAAACCGCCTAACATCTGAGTCGATATATATACATACCTATATATATATTAGTCGGTGATCCTGCCTCAATAATATCATATCCGATACCATACCTATAATCAGACATCCCAAGTCAAGAGTGCAGATCAATCATCAAAATATAGCTCGTACGTAAATCCGTCGTACGGCATCCCCAAATCTGGGTACGGGTCAATATCATATTCATCACACTATTCATCCGGTATCCTCTTTATCAAAGATCATAGTCTAGGGTACTGACCTAAGTCTAGTACAATACTAATATCATCAATATGGTCATGATCTGGCTACTGATCGACGGTCTCGTACAAACTGATATCATCAGCACATCATCAACAAGGGGTATACATCGCCCAATACGACCTAATATCAATATCCTAGCATATCATGTCTCATATCACGATCACATGTCGACCATTTTATTTATAACACTATTCACCCGTATCACCGCCCCAAGATCCGTTATAACACCAGGACGTACCTCAAGTACGAATCCTGCCATATCACCGATATCACAACCTCAACACAAATCTCATCGACTCATCTCAATCCCAAGTATCATCCTCAAATCCCTATTTAAACACATAGTCCCATACCCATGTGAACGCATAACTATATATATTCCCGTAAACACAAATGGAAGAAGAATGTATGCAAGTATGGGTAAGTGTGCATGTATGGTGCGACCACTACTTTAGGGTTTCGCGATACTAAACCATCCATATTTATCATCAATAAACTCAAACAATATATAATCAATAAATATGTGTATACGTATTCGTATACATCACCACGAACTGCGGGGGTGCTATACGCCATCCACCCGACTTCTCCCCGCAGATATAAATCTACTCACCTGGTCCTCGCTCGCCGGTGCCGACGTCGCCACCCGCTTGCTTGTCGTCTCGAAGTCCACATGGGTACCTACATATCATAACGCACCGTATCGCATTAAAATCCGACTCATGATCAAAACGACACACGAAACCCACATAGGTCAAAACCTATGGTTGCTTTCACAAATCAACCCAAAAACCCTCGACGTCCGCGTACAAACGCCAAACCATCGAGAAAAACCTAAACACACTTATTTGTACAATCACAAGCACTAATTATAATATAAAATATCTTAAAATTCACAAAAACCCCAAATTCACTTTAAAAGCCATTTTTCCGAAAATCTAGCAAGCACAAATTACCCGTTTTAGTACAAAACTCGACGTTTGAACAAATTTAATGGCCATAATACTTATTAAACATCTTAAATAAGTCATAAAAACCATTTCCATTATTTAATCTCATTAAATTTTTTTAGCCCCAAAATTCTAGTTTACAATATACCTAAATTTTAACAATTTTATAGCAAAAATGCACAAACAACAATTTAGCTAGGATTTTCATGAACTAAAGACATTAAACCACACTTAATAATGTTAATGAAGTCTTGAAAAACCTAATTACATTTTTCTCTTAATCAAATTCAAGGTTTACAAAAACCTAGTTTGCAATTTAAGCAATTTGGACAAATTACATATAACAAGTGCAATTTAATCAACCAAACTAGGTTTTACATACATTAAGATGTTAAACTAAACCTTGCATCCCTAATGATATGATAAAAACCCTAATTGAAATCACAAACCCTTACTATATTTTTCAAAACATTCAATTAATCCCAAACTATTAACTAATTATGCTAGATTTAAAGTATTCAAACAACAATTAGACATAAGGTTAAGAATTTACCCCACAATCATTTTGAAATCTAGCACAAATCTAGCCTCCCAAACATGCTTCCCTTCACCAAGATCCATACTAGAATGGTCAAGTAAAAATGGGTAGGGATTAGATTTTGATTTTGTGGAATTTTTGAAGCATTTTTGATGGAATTTTGAAGAGAAAAAAGAAGAAGAAATTGGGGGGGGGGGGCTGCTGCTGCTGGTTTCAGCAGAGGAAGAGGGGGAAAAAGGTGAGGGGATGATGCCAAAAGATCCAAGTCAAAGCCCCTCCCAATTACCAAAATACCCCCACCTACTTTACTATATATAAAAACCTTATTTTAACCCATTTCTCACATGATTTAAGGTCAAAAAGAGGAAAATAAAATTCTTGGGCAGCTACAATAGTGTGGGGCTGGCCAAGGGGAGTGTGGGTGAGTGTGAGAAACTTTACAAAAAAATTCTATGCAAAAAGACCCCCCACAATACCATATTTGCAAGTTTTAGTTCAAAATAACTATATTTTTGTTTTCCATAAAATAAACCAATTAAAACTTGAAATAAAATACTAAAAACTTATATTACAACTAAATTTTAATCAACATGATTTTAAAGATTAAAATTAGCCCATTTAAATTTGTATTTATCGCTAATTTAATGTATTTTCTTACCGGCTTAAAATAATATTAAAATAATTAATTTCGGAAAATTTTTCAGAAAATTTGAAATTTCAGCAGTCGCTCAATAAACACCAAATACTAGCAATTACATAGCTAGAATATGTATATTTAATTTTATAATAAAAATATTTGCATTTTGACTTTTTACAGAAAACCCCCTTATTTTACCGTTTTTTCCGAAATTTCACCGAAACGATTTTCAAAACGTTACAGTTGGTTATAGTTCCCTCAAGGAAATTATCGTAATCGCAGGAAGGTGATGATGATGATTGAGGGAGTACCTATACCGGTAGAACAGTCTTACTCAAGATGATAGTATGCTATCTGGTTTATCTTTATTATCATGTACATATTGATAGGGCCCATAGGATTGTAATACCCAGCCCTTTTATACCAAAATCTGTATCTTGTTAATCTAGAACCTTATTTAATTTATTTATAATTTTATTTAATTTTTATATAATTATTTATTTATTTTAAAATCCCATCTCTTTTATTTTAAAACCTAAGATTCAAAATAAACTAAAACCCTAAACAATCTTTCTCAGCCCACCTTTGTTTTTTTAAATGAATTCCTTAAATATTTCCCGGCCCAATCCTTCTCAGCCCACTCTATTCTAATAGGGGAATTATTTGTTTTAGCCGGCCCATTCTCTTATTCTTTTCTCTTGTCCAGCCCACCAAGCCGGCCCGCACCCCATCCCTCTTTCTTCTTCCTAACGGCTACCTCCGTTTCTCCCGCCCACGCCACCGTTCCTCGACCCGCCTCCTCCGCCCTCGCTCGCGCGAGCGTTACCCACGACGCGCACCCTTTGCCCCTCTACCCAAAACCACCTCTCCTCTCTCTCGTGCACACCCACACACAGTCTCTCCCTCATCCCGCACCTTCTCTCTTCTCTGTTCCCGCTCCCTCGCTCGAACCCACGGCTGCGCTCGCCACCGCCGACGACCCTACCACCCTTCAAAACTCCTCCCCTCGCTCTCCTCTGCAACCACCACTCAATACCCATAACCACCGAGCTCCCCACTTCCTCCTCGTCTCCTTCACCTACTTCCCCGACTCACTCACCGGCACCCCCTCGGGTCTCCTCACCTCCGTCGACGACGACGACGACTTCGACCCATTCATCTTCTCTCCACTCCACCACCGAAACCGACCCCTCTTGCCACCACGGCGAGCCTTCCCTGCACCCATCACCGACTCACTTCCCTGCACCCATCACCCGCCTCACGTCGACGACCCCCATCATCATCATCATTGTCACCATCGCCACCATCCTCGACCCCCTCGATCGCCCGAGCCTTCACTCGCACTTCCCAATCTCTCTCTTTCTCACCTCCCTCTGTGATCTCCTCTCCTTCTCTTTCTCAGGTTTTTTCCCCTCTCTCTCACTCTGTCTCGTTCTCTCTCTCTCTCTCTCTCCACACTCTAGCTTTGATTTTCCCTCTCTCTCTCCTTCCTCTGTTCTTCTCTCTCCACACTCTCTCTCATTCTCTCCCTCTCTTTCACCCTCTGTGATATCTATCTCCCGCTCTCCTTCTAACACACCTCCTCTCTCTCTCTATTTTGATTCTCACTCAGTCCCTTTCTCACTCTGCATCTCTCTCTCAATCCCTCTATCTTTCTCAACATATCTCTCTCTCTTTCTACATTTTTCTCTCTCTTGATCCCTCTCACCCAAACCCACTGCAGCCGCCATCAGAGAGCTTCGGCCACCCGTCACTGTGCTCACCATCTCTGAAGCTCGAACAGCCGACCCCTGTAACCAAGCCGCCGCTGCCGAGACACGAGTCCGAGCCAAATCAAGTTGCCGGGCCGCGCGTATGTCGCGCGTTCGTGACGTCACAGCCACCGTACATCCCCGGGACGTCTCCAGGCAAGTTTTTACTTGCTTACATGCTATTTACTTATGATACAAATGTTAATTTCTTAGATATTAAAGTTGCAAGATTAGTTAAATTGTGTGTCGTAACTGTTCGATGCTTGTTCCCTTAGGAAATCGTTATCAATTTTGGCGGAACCAAATAGTTTTGCTTGGCCCTTGTAGAGATGGATAATGTGTGCAAATTTCATTGGAAAATACGGCTGTTAACAGCCAAAACGACTACCCCCAAGCTTAACCGTAAAACTGAAATTCTTTTGTACCTGAAAATCGTTAAATTCACCATAAATCATATACATATTAGAATGGTGCGTTCGAGAGCTCAAATCGTAGCCGACTCGACAAACCTTAACCCTGTACAAGTTTCCAGACATTCCTGTACTTACACCATGATGAAAATAGGATCGGAGTGCGACTTTGGACTGCAGTCCAGAGTGACTCCAGTTATTGGTAGCTGTTCCGTATTGGATACCATAGAAATTCCTTAACTCGTAGGCTGCGGAACTCCACTGCGTATTGTAGGTAAATCTGTTATCTAGACAACACAATTGATTTCATCCTGTTTCGTTACCGTTTGATATTTAAACTGTAATTTAGAACATCGGGACACATAACAGTCCCAGCAGAATCAGAACTGACATATTAGGGTTAAACAGATTATAACTCCTAACGTACAGACGCGATTGAAGATCCGTTTGTTTCGTTGAAAACCTTACTGAAAACCCTAGAATTCATCCAACTATAGCATCGCTAAATTATGATCCCAACTGGGGTTAAAATGCGTTACGAAATGGATTCCTGATTTTGAAACCGGATTTCCAGCCGCGTGCGCTTAAAATGAAACAGTTATAACTAATGATCCTGAAACCCGATTGGCTCGAAAGCAAATTAGATGGATAGCTAACTGAACATATTAATTACTACCTGTTTATCACTTCGCCAAATTTTATACATATGTTTCATGATAAATCGTGCATGTGATAGACTGTTGTTTTATGATACCTTAGCTGTGCTTCTTATACTGTTCATGCATCATATCATACCCATATCATTGTAGTGATAACCTAGTGACATCGTGCATTTATCCAGTGTTAGATTTTAGTGATGATTGTGGCAAGTACGTCAGTGTTCGTGTATTCGTGATTAAGTGAAAGTGATACGTACTTGTGCACAATCAGTGTCCCTTTTATTCTATTGCATTGTCGACGTCTGTGGGATGCGTGTACGTGTGACTATAAGTGGTATGGGACACTTATGGGAGCGCTTGCACGGATGTCACAGATAAGGCATCCGACACTGCCATTTATCTTAGGTATTAGTCGGGACGTGCTTGATGGAGGTCCTGCCTCCAGTTCTCGCGCAGACTTGTCACGGATCGATTAGTATTTAGGGTTATGGTTAGCGTTTGATGTAGACCACGGGGTGTGGGGTAGTTCAAGTGTGAATTCAACAGAATCTCGGGAGTCCCATGCCGGCTTATATATTTAGGGAGTTATATGGAGATTTACAGGGTATGTGCTATATACACCGTGATACATTCGTTACATGTTGGGCCCGTGGTCCCTTGCCCTTGGGTTCTACCCTTGGGTGGAGGACACTCGCGAGTGGTTGACTCTCACACTTGGACTGACGATAGGCTTATTGACCTGTGCAGTGAGACTTAGAGACTGATAGGGTTACTGTCGTTTACATTCCTTATATACTGTGTTGACATACATGACATATCGTTATACTGCTTTACTGCTCCGCTGCATTTATCTCTGCTCATTTATATTCATGCTGTTATTGATTTACTGTTATTCGTATCCTTCACCACTGTTAGAACTGTTACTTGATTATATACATTATATTGCTATTGTGTCGCTCTGACGACCTGAGTATGCATGCTCAGTGTGAGGAGAAGATTTAGCCTGGACCAGTGCATCATAGACTTCCTGACTTGCCGTTCCTAGTTACATCCGTTTGTTCCACTTCAGGTCAGTTTACATTATTGTATCTTTCAGTTACTGCATTTCTCATTACCTGCGCATCGTTTACTGTTTACCATGATAAACTAGAAGCCGAAGTGTGACTACGGCAGGACTTTTCCTTGACCGTAGGAGCATGGCTGGCCTTGTCTACCCCTCGTATTCCGTATTTTGGGAAGCGGGGCGTGACAAGGATTCTTGCCTGACTACCAGCATTATGATGGCGATCATATACGTGGGAGCTGGGGCTCTATAAGCACATCCTTAAATGTCCCTAGTCGTGGGAGTATCGAGACTAGGCATCGATACTCCAGTGTAGATTAGTGTATACTGATCGAGACCCCGATGAGGGGCGGTGGCCAGGTCTCACAAGCCATTGGTGTAAGTTTGTTCACCTAAGATAGTATGCATGTGCTCATTGGGTTATGAGTACATTGGACGGACTCATGAGGAACGTGCTAGTTGGTATTATACCTAATATCAGATAGTAGTTCCCAGGTAACATGTGTACAGGTTAGTCTGTCGACCTGAGATCTTCATTTGACTCGTATAAGTTCCCACTGTGCTTTTATTACTACCCTACCACGGCTCAAAGGAGTCATGCAAACAGGTTTTAGTTGGGTACAGTCCCGAACCACATGGAGGCAGTGATCGGATCATCGGGGATTCGTCTCTCCCGGTATTGGGTTGTTGTCGCGTTGTGCATGGGTGGCCATCACTAGAAATCCATGGCCATGGTGGACGAGAATTACCGATCCAGGATCAATGATTTCTCAGGTGGTGATGAGTTTCATGACGACACTAAATGTCGCGTTGTTAGGGGTCTGACTTTATCCACCCCCTAGACTCGATATGCGATACTCTTAGACGAAAAGACCGGACTGTACGGATATTGTCATTGTCAGGCTCGGTAGGGGTTCAGGATGAGTTTGCTCATCGGCCACCCTTTCTCTCAATACCTGGGTAGCCGTTACGTACAGCTAGTGCCGCTAACATGCTTGTGGTTAAACCCACTGCCGGCGTATTGACGAGTCTTTAGAGTCCCACACAGAGGGTTTTCACGGTTCAGTCGATATGGTGTATATGACATATGTTGGTACATATATGTGTCCGATTAAATATATGAACATGATGCATAGACTTTAATCAGACGGTTGATAATACTAGCGGTATAGGATTAAGCCGGATTATTGAATCGGGTTTTGATTCAATAATTTATATATGTTTTTATATATATGTATTCTATTATTATTGTTCACTATTCGTTTTCTCTCTTGGTGATTCGTATTTTTGTATGAATACGCGTATATGTATTTCGATACATGTACCGGGAAGTATTCCATATTTATACGGAATAGCTTCTAGAAGTGGACACCTCATTTGTATGATTTTCCATTTTTGGAAATTCACAAATGAGGTGGAGGAGTGAGGTGGCATGAGCATGGGTCATAGGTATGGCTCGGAATTGTTTATTTGAAAATTGAAATAAGATATTTTTGTGATGAGAGAGAGAGAGGGAAGCCACAAGTATTGGTGTGGACTTAGTCATTTTTACTTCACTTGATTCATTGCTTGCATTCTCATTCTCACAAAACACTTAAACATTTTTTAGTTGCTCATGCCATGGTTTCCTCACCACTTCTTCATCTCCTATGGTTGCTCATTGAGCATATGAAATGAGAGAAAATTATAGTGACATATTGCTATACCTTAACTCTCCATTGTAAGCAACCTTGGAGCGTCGGTTGCCTCGTTCGACAAAGCTAAAGCTTGCACCGTTTCCCTCAGGTGGATCATCGTAGATGGAGGAAGACCGGCAACCAAACTTGATCAAGGAACCACTAGGAGCTTGGAATGAAGACCAAAGGACACAGATCAACTCGGTATAACCATTCTAACTTCTTTATAAAGCTTTCTAGTTTAGGGTTTAAGGTAGATCCGGGCATCTGGTAATGGTAGCGCCAGTTCTGTAAATTTTTTTCCGCATTTGGCCACGGTTTGATGGCCGGGGCGCTGCCGTAACCCAACATGGTATCAGAGCCATCCATTAAACCCTTAGCTAGCTTGTTTAGACAATGTTAAAGTATCAAAATCGAAACAGACCCAAAATGATATCCTGCAGATTCTATTCTCTGTCGATTTTCAAAGTCTTCAAAATTTTTGTAAACAATTGCAGAAGACTACCGACATGATCACTTGACCATACCACAAATATGAACCAATTCCACCAAAATTTGGCCGAGCACATTGATGGATAATCTGAGGAGGCCGGTCATTTTTAGGCTTCAGGGTTTCGTCTTTTTTGGTGTGGTTTGGTCTCTGGAATATTGGTGCAGTGGTATTGTTTGTTTTGCCTAGTTTGGATATAGTGTTGTCTTTTGTTCAGAGGCAATTCGGGGTGTTTCGAAGTCGATAATTTAACACTGTTTAAATGTTTATCAGTACTTACATTACTATCTACGACCGTGAATGTCATTCGAGAGGTACAACTCGTATAATTGCTATAGTTCGTTTAGACGGGTTTCCGAACGTGACATTCACGTTGATGTTCTGTGTTATGCTGTGATGTTGATTGGATCGTCATGGTGGATAGCTTGGGTGCAATGTTAGTACAGTTTATTTTATTTGTATATTTGATATTGCGGGGTGAGCGTCCGACATGTGGGCTGCCGTCACTGCTAGTTTGTAAATTATTTTTTTGGGGCACGACCGGGTTGAGGTCGATGTCATCCTTGTACATATTATTTTCTTTTCCGTACTAGGATTACCCCGCGGTGAAGTGTTCGAATAGCCGGGTTCTAAAGGGCAACGGGTCCGCATCTCATGGCGTTGAGACGGAGGGGACCTTACTCTAGAATTGGCGGGCTATTTGCCGCACTCGTAGGGGGTATAGGTATGACCCATGGAGGGGTGCCCAAGTTACCGGATTCCGTGAAGTGTTGGGTGGCCCATTCACGTTGTTGAAGGGGGTTGCCTCGCTTCTGGTTTTGGTGGGTAACTTGCCGCGCTCGTAGGGGTCTAGGTTTTCATTAGACGTGCTATCCACACGACAGGGAACGTCGGGTCTCATTTGCGGGTCAAATGAAACCTGGGGCTCCAGGATTATCCACCATTCTGTGTTGATTCTGTGATGTTGCTTATATCATGCCTGGGACGAATGTTATATATATATATTTATTTATTTATATATACTAGTAGATGGTTTATATGTTTTTCACTCGCGCTAGTCTTGTCCCCGCTCTGTCGTTAGTTAAGTAACCTAACGGGTGATGACGGGACCCAGTGGCGAATACGGATGGCATATACGTACATTTTATTTTCATTCTTTTCTGGTGTGATTAATTGATGGGACTGCATTGATTCTTATCAATGCATAGATAAAACAAACCTATATGATGTTGTAGGAACCAAGTTTTTAAAAAACTGACATTACAGACGTTCTCTTTTGCTTTGCACAGTGGTATTCGGTTATGAATATCCAGCACCTCATTCCACAAGGCAAGGGACGAGATCCCTTCATCAAGAGTGACCCCTTGGGCAGAAGTTTGCGTGAACGTAATAACTTCACTATAGTCGATTCTTTTGTTTTGAATCATGGTATTCAGTTTGGAATATCCTGCATCTCATTCTACGAGGAAAGAGCCGAGATCCCATTACAGGGAGCGACCTCTTTAGTTAAAGTTTTCGCCACTATAAATTTGTAAAACCACTTGGTTCCTTCAACGATATCAAGTTCATTATATTAAAGGTTTTTCGCCAAAAACTAGCCGTAGCCCTCCGTCATTTCTTACGAGTATTTTTTAATATTCGTGCTGCGTTTGTTGACCTAGTCAAGGCGTAGTGTTCGGTAGCTAAGTGGTGCTTGTTTTTTGCATTTTAAATGCGATTTGTTAGGACAGACGTGCGGCCTTATTGACCTAGTCAATTGCACGTACATGTGGGTTTAATGCAATCCAGGATAATGACGGGTTGAACTTGACTAGCAGTTTATGGTTTGTTGACCTAGTCAAGGTCATAAACCGCTTGGGTTAAAAATCACATCGGGAGTTTCAAACATACAGGAAACTTTCCAGGAATGCCCATACCTTCTGGAGTATGGTAACTTGAGTGTCTTCCATCAAGTTATCATACGATGAGAGTTGGATCCCGATTCCCACTGGTGAGTAGGATTACTCATCGGGTGATTCCGACTAATTCTCTTTTTGGGTTTGGAAGAGAATTCGATAAAACAGTGGGAGCCATCCTAATTAGATAAAGTAATTAACCATTCTGATCTAGGTTAGAGTACACGCTGAGTGTTTCTTTTCTCTCTCTCTCTTTGGTAGCGACCATGGCACGACCCTTGACTAAAACTCATGAACCAAGTTAACCGAACCTTCTTATAACACTTTGTCTTTTGAAAGGTCACGGTGTCGCATACATCATTGCCACTTCTATATCACCTTTGCATTTCTCCAGAACACCCCGTATCATTACGAACATCCACTCCATCGGATAAATCCATCGTATAGTTGCATACGAACTCGAAGGAACTTGTTCCAAATTCGAGGATGCATTCTGGTTCTGGAGAGATTGAATAAGATTATCCGGTTATCTTTTCTCTTTCCTTCTCTCAGGTTGTGAGGGCTCCTAGGATTAGGAGAGGGTACACCTATTGAGCTTATTGGATAGTCTTCCTCCAAACCATAGGCAGGTGCCGAACGGTAGGGAAGGAAGAAAACCAATTAGCCTAAGTATGGTGTACAGAAGGTAATAAGTAAAGACATATAAAAGGATTAGATTAAGGGAAAAGAAAATTACAACCACCATCATTCACGACAAAACCGTTTATACCCCTGCCACTCCCATATCCACTTTTGATTTCTCCGGAACACTCTGTATCACTACAGATATCCACTCCTATTGGATATGCCATCGTATAGTTACATACGAACTCGAAGGAATTCTTTCCAGATTCGAGGATGGTTTCTGGTTCAGGAGAAATAGAATGGGATTATTCAGATATTTTTTCCCATTACCTTTTCTCAGGTTGCGAGGGATCCTAGGATTAGGAGAGTACACCTATTACGCTTATTGGATAGTCTTCTTCCAAACCTTAGGCTGGTGCCAAAGGGTAAGGAAGAAAGAAAACCAATTAGCCTAAAGGTGGCGTACAGAAGGTAATAAGTAAAGACATAATAAAGGGATTGGAGTGAAGGCAGGTAAGTGTATGGTTACTGTCATGAATCAGGATAGTGTAAGAGGCGTTACTAGGAATACCAGTTAACCCCTTTTGAAACATTTTCATGTTTCAGTTTCACTGTGCGATGTTAATTAAAAACTGTTTTCCCAATTGGAATCTGACTCCAGGGTATGTGTTTACCATATTAGTTTGTCACATCTGAATGCTATTAAGGATAGTGAGTGGGAGTAATATATTGGGAATTAGGTGATTAGATCCTCATTATATCGGAATTCGTTGAAATTGGTGATATTTGAGGAAGTCATCTGGATTTTGCCGGACGACAAATATTTGGTTTTGAATATCCATCGTTATGCACCAATTTCAAAATGATATATCTGTACGTTTATTTTATAAAGTGAGATATAACCTTTTGAAATTATGTCTATGACATTTACCTATATCATTTGGTGATTAGGTAAGGTGCATTCAACAGCGGTGTAATTCTTCTTAACCATAGAACAATTTTTCAACCAACGACGCACAGGGTTTGAGTTATTGAACTAAGGAGGCTTATACAAAGTATTGTATGTTGTCCAGTGTCCATTAGAACAATAGGGTTGGTACTCGTACTATATTCTGTTTACTCATGACTTCTCTAATTTTAGACA
Source organism: Agapanthus africanus (assembly GCA_030015575.1). Taxonomy (NCBI): domain Eukaryota; kingdom Viridiplantae; phylum Streptophyta; class Magnoliopsida; order Asparagales; family Amaryllidaceae; genus Agapanthus; species Agapanthus africanus. Next base: position 225,271,858 of record JASDDO010000006.1, on the reverse strand, counting down.
GGTATTTCGTTGAAATGGAAGGTCCAGATATTGAGAAGTTATAGATATAAGAATAAAGTAGAGAACCATTTGTTGGAAGTATCAGGATTCTTCGAGGAAGTTGAAGATGTACATACTTGTGTTTGGTATTTCGTTGATAGTAATGGTTTTGAGAACTTGCTTCTCTTTCGGGTTACTCATATATGGATGCACTCCTAGTTGAGTAATGCTGAATGACGTCCTTCCATTTGGTTGATATGCACTGGAAACAGCTGCATGATTTTGAATCTGGTTCCAATTAAATTAGTGCTTTTGTTTCTATATTAGATATATATAGAATCAATTTATATCTTAACGATGTTAAGGTATAGGGAGTTGTCCGGCTGATGCTTAAAACCAGAATCCGGATAAACTCGAGGCACGTTTCGGTAATGGCTGTTTGTGGGTTTCTCGGGCTTTGACGAGGGTTAACTTTCTACCATCAGGAAGATCAATATTTATATTTTTCTTGACACGCCACAGTTTTAGTAAAATGGATTTTTTCAGAAAAACAGAAGTGGGAGTATGGTAGAACTGGAAGTGATTCCAGAACCACAAACGATCACTGAAAATTTAATATAACCAGAGGATTCAATTGGTTTTGACGTTCCATTAGCCACTCAGAAGATTTGGTGGGTAACCTCATGCACCCGATAGGTACTTCGGTCTTCTCAGAGATGGTGACAGGGTGGTTATTGTTTACCCAGACTTTCCATTGCTGCAGTTCTAGACTATAAGACTAGGCAGGAGGATGAGTATAGCGTCGTTCTAAACTAGCTTTAGAAGTGCACGTGTATATGACTCTGCCAGAGGATTTTTGTAGTCAGTGGGAGCAGTGGAAGCATAGTGGGAAAGTTGCTTATGTCTATTTATAGACTAAAGCAGGTATAGTGGAAATAGATCATCTATTTTTGATGTGACTGTCATAAGCATTGACTTCAATAGGAGATGGATCTGCTAAGAAAGTAGTAGAGAGTGATGTCCAGGTATTGGGATGACATGCACTTGATAGGAAGAGAAATTCCTATACTACGATCGGTTATACTGTGGTTGTCACAAAGTTGTTTTCTCCACATTGGATATGGATATAATATCAGGGTTTCTGGTTACTAGATATATGGTTTTAGATCTAAATTTGGGAAGTATCCAAATCTGGGTACTTTGACATGATTCAAAAGGTATTTTAGAATGGACGACTCCTGGCATGGTGGTGTACCTGCAGGTGATGGAGTCACCCTCTCTAAAGGTGTCTTAAAGACTAAAGGGGATAGGCATCTGCATGATTAGCATATCACTTGCTTCGGCAATTGAGTTAATTATAAAATGTCAAGTACCACACCAGATGTTGTTTTTGCACTAGCTGCAATAAACATATATTAATCCAATCCTGGAGAAACATTAGGAAGCAGTGATTGAACATAAATGGATGTTCTTAGGAAATGATTTTGGCAGCCTTCTTCGGGAGACGATTATCATTTCAGGCTTCCAAGGTGACCTGGATGACAGAGTGACTGTCAGAGTTATAGTTTTCCCTCTTTTGAGGGACAGTATGTTGGACAGGTGGTCCAAGAGGATACTGAGGAATGGCATGGCGCATGGTACTGATTAAATTCAGTGGATGATACAGTCTAAGAAGTTTGCTAGATTTGGAGTTCACTTGTGAACTGGGTCCCATCAGATATCCAGACAAATTCTTAGATAGGTATTGCTCATTTCGGGAGATAGCTTTCTCCGTGAAGTTGAGATATATAGAGATACATAAAGAAACATTGGAGCGGATCCACTCACTGAGGCTATTTCTCGAACGCAATAGTTTCGCAAACGGGCTTTGCGAAACTGATTACTAGAGAAGTTGGGTGTTCGGTATCACACGGGCTGTGAGTATGCGACATCGCAATAATTGGCCTTAAGTGCAAGTGGGGGATTGTTGGCTATCGTGACCTCAAGGCAATTATCGTAATCGCAGGAAGGTGATGATGATGATGATTAAGGGAGGACCTATACCAGTAGAACAGTCTTACTAAAGATGATAGTATGTTATCTGGTTTGTCTTTATCATCATGTACATGTTGATAGAGCCGATAGGATTCTTGCCTGACTACCAGCATTATGATGGCGATCATATACGTGGGAGCTAGGGGTCTATAAGTACATCCTTAAATGTCCCTAGTCGTGGGAGTATCGAGACTGGGCATCGATACTCCAGTGTAGACTAGTATATACTGATCGAGACCCTGACGAGGGGCGGTGGCCAGGTCTCACAAGCCATTGGTGTTAGTTTGTTCACCTAAGATAGTCTGCTGGTGCTCATTGGGTTATGAGTACACTGGACGGACTCGCCGGGAACATGCTAGCTGGTATTATACCTAATGTCAGATAACAGTTCCTGTTAGTTATATTTATGCCCTAGAGGCCATTACTGTACATACGATGTACATTGTAGTGGATGCTTGGACATATATAGGGAGGACTTTCTTGCTCGACATGATAGTACGCTATCTGACTGCTCTTTATCTTAACATATACTCCGATTGTCTCTATGTTACATGTTGATAAAGCCCTTAGGATGAGTACTTGACTACTAGGACTATGATGCGGATCATACCAGTGGGGACAGTGTAGTCGTCAAGAACTGTAAGTACGCGGCGGCGCCCCGGCCGTCTAACAGACGCCAATATGCGGAACAAAACTTTTACGACTGGCGCTATCGCGTACTTTATCCCGGATCGTCCATTAAAGCTAAACTAACATATTGTAAAGAGGGTAGAATTGTTATACCGAATGATCCGAGTCCTTCGGTCTTCAACCATCATCCCACGCTATGTTGCAACTAATCCGAACTTGCTCGATCTCCGGTCTCGTCGTCAAGGTGGCACCACGTCGACGGATCTTTAAACGGGCTCCCGTCTCTGAACCGAGGCAACTCGCTCGTCAAGTTTACTAAAAGAGACGACCAAGATGAAGTAGAGAATGGGTAGAATACTTTGTCTCGTTACGTCCAAGGTCACGGACGAACGGTTTTAGAAGTTGCCAATTGGAATCGGGTGAATGGAAATTGAACTAAAAATGAAATTTCCATACACTAGTTATCATAATCTTTTCTCACACAAATGAAATGAATCAAAATTCTTTTTTTTTCTAAGAAGTGGCCGGCCACATTATAAAGAGAAGGGGGGTGAGTGTAGGAGCAAGTGGTGACCATTAGAAAAGCTTCTCACAAAAGATCAAGAGGAAAAAATCTAAGCAAGAACAAAAAGCATTAATGAAAAGGTGACTCATTAATTACACCTCATCATCCAATTAATGCAAGATGGTGACTCATTAATATAGTCATCAAAACAAGAAGCTTCTACTAATGACTCACCTCATGACTCACCATCAAGAAGAAAAGATAAATCCGCATTTGACCGACTGTCAAATACGGCTGATAGAAAACTGGAAACTGGCAACTTCCAAAAATCATCCCGAAACGAATTTCAGGATAACCCCGTATTGGTATAAACATACCCGCATTTGTATTACTACCGAATACAAATGCAACTGAGACAAAGATATTATATCTACACAGTATAATACTGGGTTCCGGCTTAAACCAAAGCCTACCAGTATTATCTGCCCGAAAAACGACACGTGCGAAAACGCACGTGCATTTTCCGAACCTTGCCATAAACCCATACGGCCTCTACAACGTTTCGCCCAAACTTGGGAAAGTGTCTGTGGGGGACTCTAATGACTCATCAACACACTGGCACTGGGTATAACCACTAGCACGTCAGAGGTACTAGCTGTACGTAACGTTTTGCCTATGTATTGATTGGAAGGGAAGCTGACGAGCGAACTCATCTATAAACCCTACTGAGCCTGACAGTGACAATATCCGTACAGTCCGGAACATTCGTCTATGAGTATCGCATATTAGGCCTAGGGGGTCGGTAAACGTCAGACCCCCAATAGCTGCATAAGTCGTGTCAGAAAGCAGCCCAGAACACCCTGAGATACTACTGGTATACCTACCAGTATATCAAAATTACCCTGGCCAGGGATTTCGTGTAATGGCTCTCCTAAACACAGCGCGATCTCACCCCCAATACAGGGAGAGACGAATCCCCGACGATCCGCTCACTTGCCTCCAATGTGGCTCGGGACTGTACCCAACTAAAACCTGTTTGCAAAACTCCTTTGAGCGTGGTAGGGTAGTAATCTAAGCACAGTGGGAACTCACATGAGACAAATGACGACCTCAGGTCGATGAACTAATCTCTACACATGTCACCAGGGAACTGCTATCTGATGATATGTATAATACCAACTAGCATGTTCTCGGCGAGTCCTGTCCGGTGTACTCATAACCTAATGAGTACCTGTATACATCTTAGGTGATCCAACTGACACCAGTGGCTTGTGAGACCCGCCACCGCCCCTCGTCGGGGTCTCGACTGTATACACTCGTCTACTCTGGAGTATCGATGCCCTGTCTCGAAACTCCCACGACTAGGGACACTTTTAAGGATGTGCTTACAGACCCCAGCTCTCACGTACATGATCGCCATTATACTGCCGGTAGTCAAGCAAGAATCCTATGGGCTCTATCATCATGCAATAGTAAACTAAAGCATATATACGATGATAAAGACAAATCAGATAGCATACTATCATCTCGAGCAAGACTGTCCTATCGGTATAGGTCCTCCCTCAATCATTGCAATCACGTACCTGCGATCCAATAATTGACTTAGAGGGCACTATATCCAACAATCTCCCACTTGCACTTAAGGCTAATTATTGCGATGTCGAGTACTAACAGCTCGTGTGATACCGAGCATCCAACTCCTCTACTAATCAGTTTCACAAAGCTAGTTTGTCAAACTCTGGTGTTCGAGAAATACCCTCAGTGAGTGGATCCGCTTTGGTGTTTCTTTCTGTATCTCTCTATATCTCAATCTCGCAGAGAAAACCATCTCCCAAATTGAGCAATACCTGTCTTAGAATATGTCTGGATATCTGATGGGACCTAGTTCATAAATGAACTCCAAATCTAAACCTCTTAGACTGTGTCGATCACTGAAACTAATCAGTGTCCAGCACTATGCCTCCCACAGTATCCTCTTGGACCATCTGTCCACAATACTGTCCCTCATCGGGGAAAAACAATAACTCTGACAATCACTCTGTTATGCATGTCACCTTTGAAGCCTGGAATGATAACTGTCTCTCGAAGGAGGCAGCTGTCATCAAATCCGTAGAACATTCACTTATGTTCTAAAACTGCTTCCTGATGTTTCTCCAGGATTGGATTAATATAAACTTATCGCATCTAGTTCAATAACAACAACTGGTGTGGAACTTGACATCTCACACTTGACATCTCACGATTGACTCAATTGCCTAAGCAAATGATATGCCAATCATGTACATCCTGTTAGTTATATGTATGCCCTAGAGGCCATTACTATACATAGGATGTATATTGTAGTGAATGCTTGGACATATATAGGGATGACTTTCTTGCTCGACATGATAGTATGCTATCTGGTTGCTCTTTACCTTAACGTGTATACTAATTGTCTCTCTGTTACATGTTGGTAAAGCCCTTAGGATGTGTACTTGACTACCTGGACTATGATGCGGATCATACTAGTGGGGACATGGTAGTCCATAAGTACATCCTTCAAGGTCCCTAATCGAGGGTGTATCGAGACGGGGCATCGATATACCAGCGTAGACTAGCGTATACCTTCTCGACCCATACAGACGGGCGATGGATGATCCCATATCCATTGGTGATTGAGATCAGAGATGATATACGGGTGCTCAGTAGAGACTGGGTACATTGGACGGACTCGCCGAGAACTCCCAGATGGTATTATACCTCACGTCAGATGGCAGTTCTTTGGTGACACTGGTACAGGTTAATCTGTAGACCCGAGATCGCCATAGAGTCTTGTGTGATTCCCACTGTGCTTTGATTTCCATCTTACCACGTCTAAGAGGGCGTGCAAAACGGTGGCTTTTGGGTACAGTCCCGAATCACATGGAGGCAATGAGCGACAGGAGGGGATTCGTCTCTCCCGGTATAGGGAGTTAATGTTGCACTGTGTTTGATTGGCTGTAACCGGAAATCCCTGGCCAGGGTTGCTGAGATTTACTGGTAAGTGTTACCAGTAGTTTCTCGAACTGTTACAGACCTCATATCGACACGACTTATCGAGCTATTGGGGTCTGACGTTTACCATCCCTAGGCAAGATATGCGACATATCAGACGAACAGACCGGGCTGTACGGTAAGTGTTACTGGTTGGATTCACAGGAGTGTGAGCGGGCTTGCTCGTCGATCTTCTGATCGCTCAATACCCGGGTGGCCGTTACGTTTAGCAGACCGCTTGCGGCTTGTGGGTGATTGATATGATCATCACCTGCTGCCGGCGTATTGACGAGTCTTTAGAGTCCTACACAGAGGTTTCCTGGCTCAAGAGAAACGAAATAGGAGCGCATATGAGATATGTGCGGGACCGAGAATAATGCGTGTATGTGATACCGTATTATATTCTCGCGATGAATGTATCGATTGGTTGTATGTTATATAACCTAGTTATCGAATCAAGGATTGATTCGATAAGTCGATACATTGGATACTAGTCGGTTATATGCGACATGACAGGATCATTGAATCAAGTTTTGATTTAATGATTTAATGCATAATTATATATTTGATATATTACTTTGCATTAACTAGTATTGGTTCACTTTAAATGGATTTTCTCACTTGATATGCACATTGTATATATGATATATTTTTGTGCACTTGTTTGTATCATGTTTGATGATACATGCTCACTAGGGTTTGTGTAAAGATTAAACCATGGTTGTGTAATGGTTAGGGATTTCATTTTCTTATTCATTTATTTATTTATTTTTGTTTATTTATTTTGGAAAAGATAAAGAGAAAATGGTGGCTTTCTTTGTTTGTATTTGAAGCTTCATGAAGCTTTGACTAAGTGACCATTTTGTCTCATGCTTAACCCTAAACCATTAAAACTAACCATGGTCTATTCTCTACACATAACCAAGTTTAGGATATGATAAGTATTGATATTAATTTTCTTTTTGAGATATACTTATCATATTCTATCATCTTCTTCTTCCTTTTGATCAAGAAGAAAGCTTGACTCCATTAATGGCATCTTGAGTAAAAGAGTGAGAAATCCAATTCTAAAGTGAACCCACCTCCTATTTCTTCATTCTCTACCTCTTGCCAAGTAGTATAGGGTGTTTTCTTCACAAGTTTCATTGCTTGGTGAAGTTGGAGCTTGATCTTGTGTTGCCTCGACGTAGATCATCTTCGGCATCGAAGCCGACGACCTAGCCCGCCCATTTCTCCGATGAAGCCGATGCTAGAGTCTGCGATCCGATATGGACAGCGAGAGGACATCTACGTGGAGCTAAGGAAGTGGAAAACCGGATCTACAAAGGTTGTAGCCTCTTTCTTTAGTTAAAATATTAACTAGTTTCACTTTTCGCCTAAACTCTAGTCAACGAATCCGTATTAGGGTTTCTCGGCACTTGTAAAATTATAAATTGGCATGGTTGATGCCTTGTGAGACCTCCTTTGAGTGCCTAGGAACCCTACAGTGGTATCAGAGCCTAGCTAGAGCCTTAGGCGATGCGTAGACGACGTTTGAAATCCGAACGAACATCGAAACCCTAACCCAAATTGCTCTCTGGACTTTTTTCAAAAACTGGGTTTTTTCCAGATTAAAAATGCTTAAAAAATTCAGCAGGGAATTCTAAGAATTACAGTGCAAAAATTAACTCATGATGTGTCTAAAGCGCGGCGGAACCGCGGCAGAAGCCTGGCTTCTACGGCGGTTCCGCGGCCAATTAATGAGATTAGCCTCCAAAGTTTGCACAGTAATTCATGTTTTCAGGTGCTGCGTTTTATGGGAATTTTTAATTTGCACTCAAGAGTTGAGTTTTCTAGGGTGTTTTGGAGCCTAGATGATTCGATCGGATTATCAGATTTTGTCTATGTGGCTTTCCGGATATTTTAGAATATGTTAAAAAGTTTGACCGAATATAAATACCCAATTTTTCCCCTGCCGGAAAGCTTCCAAGTGTTGGATTTTTCCGTGGTTTAAAGACGTTCTAAGTAGTGCAAGTAACGCGATGGACCCTCTAGAAGACAACAAACCTTAACTCGATTATGTGACCGTCTTGAACTGCCCTTTGAAACTTCGGGTTTGGGGCAGTATGGCGTGCCACATGTGAGGCGTTGGCTTGACCCTTCTACGGCTGGACCGTTGGTACTGAGGCATGAACTGGATGTTTTTAAACTTGTTTTATGTGTTGAGCTGTATCGGGAAAACTTGGGTGTTTGAATGTTCGATCGGAAAGTTTAACATTTTCTATTTATCTGGAATGGGATACAATAATTGGAATTCACAAGTAGTTATGAGATAACTGAATGAATGTTATAAACACAGCACTTTAGTCTCACTTGATCGGTTGCCACGGAATTTTGATGTGATCAAAAGTCCGTCGCAATCACGTAGCGTACGCGGATACTCGCCAGATAAACTTGTTTTGAAAGTCTATCGAGTGTCCCACATGCTTTATCAATTGAAGATAGAATGATTAATGAGTTGTGCGACTTTGTAGTGTTTGATTTACCTGATTGTGAAGGGTCCCTTCCAAGTGAAACCAATCCCAAACCTTTTGACCTCTACACCTCCACTCTAGAACCTGAATCGATTGAAATCCATGCTTTTGTTGAGGTGTCTGAGAATATTGATTTTCACTTGATTGAGGATATCGACGCTGGGAATATTTTGGATGATGAACACATAGATTTGGCTGAGTTTTTCTCTTCAAATCATCATCCCGAGTCATTAAATGTTTTTTCCGAACCCCATATGCGTCTGGATTTTGAAGAGAAGTGCATGGATGTGCTAAATTTTGAGGAGAATATTGAGGATAGTTTTGAGGATGAACCAGTTTTAATTGATGAGTCGGATTTTCCCATTCATCATGTCCCTGTCATTGACTGTGTACACCCTCTTGAACCTTTAACCGATACCCCTCCTCGATCACTTCCCTCCATTCTTTCCATCGTTCCGACCTTGCAAGAAACCGTCTCACTTTCATTTCGTATGTCTGGTTTACCGAGTTCGGCGTACCCATGGTTTCTTACGAATCTTGAGGGATTTGACCCAATCTATCGACGGGTTAATAGATTAGCACAATCGCTGTTTACACATCGCTCATCACAAATTGTGCTAATCTATTCACTCCATTTTCACCCTCAAGTTCGTACTCCACTTCTTTTTCCCTTCGGCCATTCTTCTTCAGATATACCGAGACCGTATCCCGCTTCTATCTCCATACGGTCTTGCGTAGTCTCCATTTCTTACCTCTCCGCATTCTTTCACCAGCCACTGCTTTATCACGATAAGATCTTTGAATGGTTGGTGCTAACTTTTGGCCTGTATAAGGCCTTGTATAGCTTGATATTGTTCTTTCCCCCCTAATCCTGAACTTCAACGCTTAACAGTGGAAACACTGTTTTACTTAAGTTTGGGGGGGACACCTTTTTTGTATATATTTTTTTTGTTTTCCTTTTTGTATATAATTTGTTTTTAGGGAGAGCGCCGAAAATTTTGACCCTCTTGGTATAGCCTGACAGTGAGGGCACTGTCAAGTTTAAGTTTGGGGGTGTGCTCGGTAAGCTTTCTTCCTTCGCATTCATTTGTATATTTTGTATTTGCATACCTTATTAAAAACCCACAAAAATCAAAAATTTTCCAAAAATATAAAAACTTTGTCGTCAAGTTAGCTAATAGGGTAACTTAGATCTTTATTCCGAAAGATTAGTTGATATGATAGAAATAACTAAATTCTAAGCTTAGGAATTGAAAACCCTAAAAATAACCCTCATTCTGTTTAAACTTGGTAAGTATACGTCCTTACAGTTTTTTTGAGAAATAGGTAATCTTGAGTTCAGTTCTTTAGTTAAGTCAAGATGAAGGGAAAGTATTGATGCTTTACTGAAGGATAAGTCTGAAAAATAGTTTCTTTTCTTGAGTTCAAATTTAGAAAGTATATACCCTACAAACTGCACATACACGCACCTTGAAACTTGGGATAGTAGAGGATACCTAGAAATACTCTTGCTTGAAAGCCTAGTATGAAAGAAAAAACGGTATTTAAAGCTAAACACCAAAAGAGCATATTGAAAAATATATCCGGTCTTGAAAAAAGAAAAAAGAAAAAGAAAAAGAAAAAAATAGAATAAAGTCAAGACCTGAAAACTGCTATTTACGTTTTAATGTTCACACATTCAGTAATCGGCCGTTAGTGCCTCAAGAAGCATTAATAGTCGCATGAAAGGTGTGTGAGCAAATCCGTCCATCCTTAATGAAAAGAAGTAGTATTAGGTATTAGGACAAGGGTATTATAGCTTGAATTGAATTCTTGAGTGTAGGGGTGCAAATATATACACACGTAGGGGTATACAATCGATGTTTGAATAAAAGATAGAAATAAAGAATAAGACTTGTGTTTTCTGTAAAGTTGATTATCCCTGATTTGAGGCCGCACTTTAGAAGGAAAACTCAGGAGAACCAACATCTTTCTAAACTTTTTTGAACGTATAGGACCTAAGGTTAAATAGATAGGAGGTGTGAAAAATAAGGGTTGGATGTTTCTAACTTAGGATGATAGAGTTTCTAATATAAATACTAAACTGTAGGAGTAGAATCGATGTTAACTTATTACACTAGCTTGACGGGATTTTGTGGGTGTAATCCGCTGAAAAACCTCAGGAGACAACACTCCTCCTACTGGGGACACCTAGAGGATTAACGGCTTGTTGCACGCGCTCAGTGCAATCGCGTTCCCTGCGAAAGTGCGGTTAGGATTTTTTGTGAATAAATTGGCTTTGCTCGGGACGAGCAAATGATAAGTTTGGGGGTATTTGTTCATATCAGATTTTTGCCTTTTTATACCGCCCAATTTTTATCACATTGCATATCGGTAGGTACTTTTGAGCCGTGTTTGCTAGTCAATTGCAGGATACAGGTTCTCGGCTCTAAACGGTGAAATCCATGGAAAAATACGACAAAATCTGAGTTCCTGCCAACCACAGATAAAACACGGGTCTCCGCTCTTTATCCGTCTGTTGCCACACACCAGTTTAGGAGACAAAATGACAAATCGATTGTCACCTTCATGCACAAAGCACAATGGCAACACCAAATCCAAGAAATCTACGCGGAGCTCAAGAAAATCATGACAAAAGATCCATGTCCAAATCACCTTTTGATCCACTAGAATTCTGGAAGAAATGTGGAATGATTATCAGAAAATACATGTACCAGAAAAAAGGGGACAGCAGACCAGGGCAGCACACAAGAGCCGACAGCCCAACTCACCTATAGTGCGGCGGAACCGCGGCCAATAAGGGGTATAGGCCGCGGTTCCGCGGCCGTACTGGGCCTTCAGTGTGTCATTTTTCATGGGTAGTTGGGTCTTTTCACATGGGTCCAGAATGTTGCCCTAGAATTTCTGTTACCTGCCTATAAATACTCCAGAACTGAGCCAAGCCAAGTGTTAAAATTCTTTAGCCTCTTTTTGTTAGGTTTTAGTCTTTTTCTTCTTCTTCTTCATTCTTTCCTCCATGAAAATTGTAGTGAGAGCTTTTTGAGTGGATGATGAAATGAAGATGAGGGTTTTTGTATTATTCTTTTTTCTTAGCTTCCCCCTTTAGCTCTCTACCTTAGCTTGATCTTGCAACCTCTTAAGTGAGCTTGGAAGTTTAAGCTTTGGTCATTGATCTCAAGGGGTTGTATCATTTTGTTCTCTCTTTAGTGCTTCATTTCACATGAGTTCTTTACCCTTCTCTTGATCTTGCAACCTCTTGATTGAGCTTGCAAGTTTAAGGGTTGGCTATTGATCCCATGCTTGTTTTGAGTTCTATGGTTCTTGTAATTACTTTCTTGCATTTTTCATTCTTGCTTTACTTACTTGCAATTTAATTCCATGCACTTTAATTACTTGCTTGTAATCTTTTCTTTTCTTTGTTCTTTTCTTTTTGTTCTCTCTTTTTGGTTCGTTTTTGTGAATGGTTGTAATTATCATTGTTAAGAATAAATACGGTATTGTAAGTTAAGATTTTCTTTTCTCATTTCCTTTTCCCGTTATTTTCCATTGAACTCCGCCCAAACCATACGCAAGCGCTCCGTTAGGCATCCTACCCTAACAAGGTAACGGTGATTCCTAACCGCGACCGGTTGCGTTCGGTTTGGCCGGAGGCGAAAGCAAGAGACAAGAACGGAAGGACAAGGGTAAATAAGCCGTATTCCACGAATACCGCGCTTAAATCCCCTAATCCACGTTGTTGCCGATTGCTCTAGCTTCAATTGGTCAAGACTCGGCTCAAAGGTTTTGAGTACGAATTTCTTTAGCTTAAAATCTCGTATCTTTTTCTTACCAACTTTATACTTGCAAATAAAACACATAGGATAGACTTGAACAAACACATACAAATTCTTTATTGACTCGTCTAAGACAAGAACGGAAATACAACCATCTCCCTGTAGATCGACCCGTGCTCAACCGGCTAGCTGCATAGCGACACCGTCTTGATTGCAGTTAACTTTAATCATTTCAATCAATAGACCCAAGGAGGGAAGCACAAGTAACCGGGTTCTGGAGTCCAGTGGGAGACCAACTCGAGGAGTCGAGTCCGGGTATCCTAACTCTAGAATTGGTAGGGTTGCTTGCCGCTCTCGTAGGGGTCTAGGGGTGTGGGTTTGGCTATTCATCACGACCGTGGAATCCGTGTTTTATACTGGCTCGTATTAAAAATACGGACGTCCTACTATATCCAATATTTCATATGTTTCTTCTGCTGCGATATCTGTGATGTGATCATGTGATATGTTCTGTGATAGCTACTGTATATAGTATATATGATATATTATATAGACGTTACTTATGTTTTACACCCGCGCTAGCCCTGCCCCGCTCTGCCGTTAGTTACCTAACCTAACGGTGCACGAGGGGACATCGAGGCGAATGCGGATGGCATAAGTGTACGTCGTATTTATCTGTGATGTTTAGGTGATTTAAATGATGGGACTTCATTAATGTGATTAATGAAATAAAAGAAACCTAAAGATGTTGTAGAATCGAATTTCAAAATAAAACAGGTAGCTACAGTTCTTGCTTTGCATTGCGGCGTTCCTTGTAGAACATCCTGCACCTTATTCGATAAGGAAAGGACCGAGATCCCTTCACCGGGAGTGACTCCTTTAGCAATAACTGGCAGATGCTACACACTCGGTTTGTCTTTTGATTGCTTTTAAGAGTTCTGCTTTGCACAGTGATATATATGATATATCCCGCACCTCATTCGACGAGGAAAGGACCGACGATCCCTTCACCGGGAGTGACTCCTTTAGCAAAACTAGAAAAGCCTCAAAAGCACTCCATTTTAAAATCATTTGATTCTATAACGATATCAAGTTCATTACGCAATAGGTTTTCAGAAAAACCTGTCGTAGCCCTCCGTCATTTCAGATAAGTACTAGTTAGTATTCGTGCTACGTTTGTTGACTATGTTAAGACGTAGTGTGTGGTAGCTAATTAGTGCTTATCTGTATAAGCATATGATGCGATTGGATTAGGGTAGTCGTGCGACTTTGTTGACTATGTTAAGGGTCGTGCGGGTGGGTTTAATTCAATCGGGAAATGACGGGTTGAACTTGACTAGCACTTATGATTTGTTGACTATGTTAAGGTCATATAGCTGCTAGGGGCAAAATATTATCGGGAATTTCAAGTGTTGAAATTTGCAATGAGATTGCATACCTTCTATGAGATAGTTGGATCCCGATACCCACTGCGAGTAAGAGTTACTCCTGGGAGAGTTTTACACATTACAATTAGCCGATCAAGTAGGTGTCTAGAAAGGTGTCAACGGGGTTACGCCTCTGGGAAAACGAGTTTTACATTAATTAGGTTCGTGCGAAAGCACGGGGGACCTCCCTCAAAGTACCGACACTGGCCTGGCTGAAAGATTGGCGAACTTGTAGCGTGTAATTAATCCCGGCTAGTCTTTCCTTTTAGGGTTTGAAGGAAGATTTGATAAAAACAGTGGGAGCCATCCTGATTAGATAAAATAATAACCAATCTGATCTTGCAAGAGCATACGCTGAGTGTTTTCTTCTCTCTCTCTCTAGGTAGCGACCATGTCACACCTTAATCAAGATAATAATACGGATATATTGACCGAACCCGCTTGTTATACTGAGCTGGGGAACGTTGGTCCCGCTCCAACTTATAATTGTTATAAGACAGAGCAGGAAATAGGGGAATACCAAGATTCTCATGCCGCCCAAACGAAGAAAGTGCATATGATGCATCTTCTTCGGGTGTGTTCGTTACCAAGAACTGTTTCTCTGTATCCTCTACGTCCTGGGTATATTGATACCAGATCAGGATCCCAGATATGTAATCTGTTACATAGGGCTACAGATAGGTAGAGAACTGAGAACAGGTGATAAGTTTCATGAGGCAGAAAACGGGGCAAGTGTTGCAGCCAAGTCTGTTGGTCACTGTCACCCTGTATTACAAATACATTGATTCTGAACGAATGTAATTAGATACCGAACCTGATATACAAAATCATATCAGTCTCTTTATTAGTAAAGAAATGATAAAATTTTGTATTGTTGGATAATGTTTTGAACATTTCCTATATCAAAAGTTGATCGGTTCAGGCACGTTATCTAAAAGCATTGATGTTCTAAATCAAACTACAGTTCTTAATATATGGAACACACACAAGAGGAAAAGTTTAGAAATGAACGGATCCCTCTTGAGGTATTGTAGACTAGGTCATATCAATGCGACCCGACTAGCTAAGTTGCACATAGATGCATATTTAAATCTGTTTGAATTTACATCTTGTGAAACTTGCCAGTCATGTCAAAAAGATAAGATGACCATAGCTCTGTTTACTGGAAACAGAGAAAGAGTTAGTGAACTCTTGGGATGATACATGTTGATGTATGTAGGTCTTCTGTCTACACATGCCAAGACCGGTTCTTTGTACTTCATTACATTCTCTGATAATCTCTCGAGATTCAGACATATGTTCCTGTTGAAACACAAGTCCGAACCATTTGAGATATTCACAGAATATAAGTTTGAAGTAGAGAACCGAAATACGGGTAAAAGTATTATGTCTTTTGATCAGATCAGGGAGGAGAATACTTGAGCACGGAAATACTTGACTATTCTAAAGGAGAATGAGATTCTCTCTCAGCATTACTCCTCTGTATACACCATAGCACGATGGTATATCGGGGCAAAGCAATCACACCCTATATGATAAGGTGTGCTCTATGATGAGTACTACTGAGTTACCTGTTTCCTTATGGGAGTTATGCACTTATGAAGTTGCATACCTATTGAATAGGGTTCAAATCAAATCAGTTGCCTACCACTTCATATGTGATATGGAAAGGGAAGAGCACATATCTTAAGTTAGTTAAGATTTGGGGTTGTCCGGCCTATGTCTAAAAGCAAAATCCGGACAAGCTCGAGGCAAGGTCTGTTTTGTAGAACTGGAAATGTTCCTGCTATACAAACTGCAGCTGATGATTTGACAGAACCAAAGGATTCAGTAGATTCCAACGAACCTCAGCCTCTCCACCGATCTAGTAAGGTTCCTCACCCACCTGAGAGTTACTTCGGTTTCTCTATGACAGTGGGAGCGAGGATTGCATCATGAGATGATGACCTAACTAGTTTCGAGCTGGCCATCAAGAGTAGGGACTCTGTAAGAATGGCTGGATGCTTAGTAATCTGAGATGGAATCCATGTACACCAGCAAAGTATGGACTTTGGCTGCTATATCTGAAGGGTTAAATCCCCATCAGGAGCAAGTATATCTTGAGAAGATTACTTGGTGTAGATGGAAAAGTTGAGACTTTCAAAGCTAGACTTGTTAAAAGTTTGCATCATTTACCAGGCGTGGATTATGATGAAACCTTTTTCAAGTAACCAAGCTTAAGTCCATCCAGATCCTACTTGCCACGGCTACATACCATGACTACGATATCTGGCGGTTGGGTGCCATGACTGCGTTTCTAAATCATGATTTAGAAGAGAACGTCTATAAGAACACAGCAGAGGGCTTCATAAACAGTGGGAGCAGCGGAAACGCGTGCAAGATGTTTTATGTGATAAAGCAGGCATCGCGGAGTTGGAACGTCTGTTTTGATGTAGTAGCCAAAGAGTTTGATTTCATCAAAATGGTAGATGAACCTTGTATATACAAAAAGGTAGTAGGGAGTATGGTGGTGATCCTCGTAGAGTACGTGGATGACATACTCTTGATAAGAAAGCAGTTTCCTATGCTACGCTCGGTCAATCTCCGATTATCACAATGATTCTCCATATAGGATCAAAGTGATACCTCCTAAATCCTGGGTTTTGGATCTATGAGATAGATCTAATTAGATATTAGGATACTCACAAGTTGTAGTGAGATGGTATCAATCGATCCTGGGGAGAATCACTGGAAAGCTTCCAGTGTGATAAAGACGACTGAATGTCAGTCACAGGCATTGTCTTTACCCTCAGTAAAGGGACGGTATGTTGGAAGAGTTCCACGCTAGATACCGTGGCATACTAGACGATAAAGGATGGATACATCGCTACTTAAGAAGCTACCAAAGAGGAAGTATGGGTGTATATTGGTTCATGAGATGAACTTCGTTCCTCCCATTGTGTGACAGTGGAGTTGTGGCTTTGGCCCAGGAACCCCGGTCCCATCAGTGACCCAGACATATTCTAAGGCAGTATCACCTAATCATGGAGATGGCTGATCTCCAAGGTGATCGAGGTTAGGAGAGTAGACTCAGAGGATAACACTGCGGATCCACTCACGAAGGCCTATTCCCAGAGAGAGACTTTTATGGGATGGTTGAGTATGAGATACTGCAACCACTGCTACAGATGGCCCTAGTGCAAGTGGGAGATTGTTAGTTATATGTATGCCCTAGAGGCCATTACTATACATAGGATGTATATTGTAGTGGATGCTTGGACATATATAGGGAGGACTTTCTTGCTCGACATAATAGTATGCTATCTGGTTGCTCTTTACCTTAACGTGTATACTGATTGTCTCTGTGTTACATGTTGGTAAAGCCCTTAGGATGTGTACTTGACTACCTGGACTATGATGCGGATCATACTAGTGGGGACATGGTAGTCCATAAGTACATCCTTCAAGGTCCCTAGTCGTGGGTGTATCGAGACGGGGCATCGATATAGCAGTGTAGACTAGCGTATACCTTCTCGACCCATACAGACGGGCGATGGATGATCCCATATCCATTGGTGTTTGACATCAGAGATGATATACGGGTGCTCAGTAGAGACTGGGTACACTGGACGGACTCGCCGAGAACTCCCAGATGGTATTATACCACACGTCAGATGGCAGTTCTTTGGTGACACTGGTACAGGTTAGTCTGTAGACCCGAGATCGTCATAGAGTCTTGTGTGATTCCCACTGTGCTTTGATTTCCACCGTACCACGTCCAAGAGGGCGTGCAAAACGGTGGCTTTTGGGTACAGTCCCGAATCACATGGAGGCAATAAGCGATAGGAGGGGATTCGTCTCTCCCGGTATAGGGAGTTGATGTTGCTCTGTGTTCGATTGGCTGTAACCGGAAATCCCTGGCCAGGGGTGCTGAGATTTACTGGTAAGTGTTACAAGTAGTTTCTCGAACTGTTATAGACCTCATATCGACACGACTTATCGAGCTATTGGGGTCTGACGTTTACCACCCCTAGGCGAGATATGCGACATATCAGACGAACAGACCGGACTGTACGGTAAGTGTTACTGGTTGGATTCACAGGAGTGTGAGCGGGCTTGCTCGTCGATCTTCTGATCGCTCAATACCCGGGTGGCCGTACGTTTAGCAGACCGCTTGCGGCTTGTGGGTGATTGATATGATCATCACCTGCTGCCGGCGTATTGACGAGTCTTTAGAGTCCTACACAGTGGTTTCCTGGCTCAAGCGAAACGAAATAGGAGCGCATATGATGTTAGTTATATGTATGCCCTAGAGGCCATTACAGTACATAGGATGTATATTGTAGTGGATGCTGGGACATATATAGGGAGGACTTTCTTGCTCGACATGATAGTATGCTATATGGTTGCTCTTTACCTTAACGTGTATACCGATTGTCTCTCTGTTACATGTTGGTAAAGCCCTTAGTAGTGTACTTGACTATCTGGACTATGATGCGGATCATACTAGTGGGGACAAGGTAGTCCATAAGTACATCCTTCAAAGTCCCTAGTCGTGGGTGTATCGAGATGGGGCATCGATATACCAGAGTAGACTAGCGTGTACCTTCTCGACCCATACAGATGGGCGATGGATGATCCCATATCCATCGGTGTTTGACATCAGAGATGATATATGGGTGCTCAGTAGAGACTGGGTACACTGGACGGACTCGCCGAGAACTCCCAGATGGTATTATACCTTACGTCAGATGGCAGTTCTCTGGTGACACTGGTACAGAGTAGTCTGTTGACCCGAGATCGTCATAGAGTCTTGTGTGGTTCCCACTGTGCTTTGATTTCCATCTTACCACGTCCAAGAGGGCATGCAAAACGGTGGTTTTTGGGTACAGTCCCGAGTCACATGGAGGCAATGAGCGATAGGAGGGGATTCGTCTCTCCCGGTATAGGGAGTTGATGTTGCGCTGTGTTCGATTGGCTATAACAGGAAATCCCTAGCCAGGGTTGCTGAGATTTACTGGTAAGTGTTACCAGTAGTATCTCGAATTATTATTGACCTCATATCGACATGACTTATCGAGCTATTGGGGTCTAACGTTTACCACCCCTAGGCGAGATATGCGACATATCAGATGATCAGACCGGACTGTACGGTAGTGTTACTGGTTGGATTCACTGGAGTGTGAGCGGGCTTGCTCGTCGATCTTCTGATCGCTCAATACCCGGATGGCCGTTACGTTTAGCAGACCGCTTGCGGCTTGTGGGTGTTTGATATGATCATCACCTGCTGCCGGCGTATTGACGAGTCTTTAGAGTCCTACACAGTGGTTTCCTGGCTCAAGCGAAACGAAATAGGAGCGCATATGAGATATATGCGGGACCGAGAATAATGCGTGTATATGATACCGTATTCTATTCTCGCGATGAATGTATCGAATGGTTGTATGTGATATAACCTAGTTATCGAATCAAGGATTGATTCGATAAGCCGATACATTGAATATTAGTCGGTTATATGCGATTTGACCGGGTCGTTAAATCAAGTGTTGATTTAATGATTTAATGTATAATTATATATTTGATATATTACTTTGCATTAACTAGTATTGGTTCACTTTAAATGGATTTTCTCACTTGAAGTTCACAAGTTGTATATGTGATATACTTTTGTGCACTTGATTGTATCATGTTTGATGATACATGCTTACTTGAGTTTGTGTAAAGATTAAACCATGGTTATTTAAATGGTTAGGGTTTTGTTTTTCATATCTATTTATTCATTCATTTATTTATTTTCTTTTTGGAAAATGAAAAGAAAAATGGTGGTTTTATTTGGATAATATGTTGAAGCTTCATGAAGCTTTGACTTAGTCACCATTTTTGTCTTCATACCTAACCTAACCATTCACTTAACCTTAGTTTAGTCTCTACACTTGACCATGGTTGATTATGATAAGTATTCTTTTATTTTCTATTTTCTAAATAACTTATCATAACTTCTTCTTCTTCTTCATCTTCTTCCTTGAAGAAAGATTCACTTCATCAATGGTGGATTGATGAAATGAGTGAGAAATCCAATTTTAAAGTCTACCCACTTCCTATTTCTTCATCCTCTACCTCTTGCCAAGTAGTAGAGTGTGTTCTCTTCACAAGTTTCATGACTTGGTGAAGTGGGAACTTGATTTAGTGACGCCTCGACGTAGATCATCTTCGGCATCGTCGTCGATGACCTAGCCCGCTTCTTCTCCGATGAAGCCGACGCTAGAGCCCGGGATTGCATGAGGACAGCGGAGAGGACTTCATCACGGAGCCGTGGAGGTGGAGGACCGGATCTACAAAGGTTGTATTTCCGTATTCTAGTAGTTAAGTGTTAACTAGTTCTAGTTTCGCCTAGACATCTAACTAACGATCCGTAGTCTAGGGTTTCTCGGCACCGTAATTTTTTAAACGGGCATGGTTGATGCCTTGTGAGACCCCTTGAGAGTGCCTAGTAACCCTACAGTGGTATCAGAGCTACTAGGCATTGGATGTCGACCTATGGGGGGTTCTCACTGTGTGACAGTGTGGCGAAGCATAGGCTCTTACCCCTAGGGTGTCCCGAGACCGGAAGGTGTTCCGGCGGGTTGTAGTACTCGCTAGGGGGCATGCGTAAAAAGTAGCGGCTGAGGGACCCGTTGGTGCTACGGCGACCCCATTGGATGGGGTGGCTGCCTGACCTACAGTGGTATCAGAGCCTAGCTAGAGCCTTAGGCGATGCGTAGACGAAGTTTGAAACCCGAACGAACCCGAAACCTTAAACCAAACATGCTCTCTAGATTTTTTCTAAAATCTGGAGTTTTTCCAAATTAAAAATTGCTAAAAAATTCAGCAGGGTCCTATTAGAATTACTGTGAAATTCGGTGGGCCAATTCGTCAAGTGTGCGGCGGAACCGCGGCAGAAGCATGGCTTCTGCGGCGGTTCCGCGGAAGTATTATTAAATTGTCCAATAATTCTTGCACAATAATTCATTTTTGCAGGTGTTGGATTTTCTGGGAATTTTTAATATTTATTCAAGAGTTGAATTTTCTGGAGTTGTTTTGGGGATTCGTATATTCGATCGGTTTATCAAATTTTGTCTGTTTGGCTTTCCGGATAAATTTTAGAATATGTTAAAAAGTTCGACCGGATATAAACACCCAATTTTTCCCCTGTCAGGAAATTTCTAAGTGTTGGATTTTTCCGTGGTTTAAAGACGTTCTAAGTAGTGCAAGTAACGCGATGGACCCTCTAGAAGACAACAAACCTTAACTCGATTATGTGACCGTCTTGAACTGCCCTTTGAACCTTCGGGTTTGGGGCAGTACGGCGTGCCACATGTGAGGCGTTGGCTTGACCCTTCTACGGCTGGACCGTTGGTACTGAGGCACGAACTGAATGTTTTTAGACTTGTTTCATGTGTTGATCTGTATCGGGAAAACTTGGGTGTTCGATTGTTCGATCGGAAAGTTTGACATTTTCTATTTATCCGGAATCTGATACAATAATTGGAATTCACAAGAAGTTATGAGATAACTGAATGAATGTTATAAACACAGCACTTTAGTCTCACTTGATCGGTTGCCACGGAATTTTGATGTGATCAAAAGTCCGTCGCAATCACGTAGCGTACGCGGATACTCGCCGGGTAAACTTAATAGACAGCCTCACTCCATAGCCCCGACCAAGTGACTGTAGGAGAACCCCGTCTCCGAAAGCATCCGTCCGGGTGCTCGCGGCAGCGGTGTTCCGCCTTGGTGCACTTCGTCGACGGTATCGGGGGTGCGGCCGCCTACTGAAGTTTGCGACGAGCATTCGATCAGGATGTCAGGAATCTTGTTGAATTCCCCGACTTGATATTGAAAAGTGTTTTCGATAATGAGAATAAAATGCGGAGTTTATAACTGTTAGGCATGTGATGTCTAAGTAATTCATTTGATTAGGCATGTGATGTCTATGCAGATTGCGGATTCCAACTATTGTAGTTTTACACTTTCTTTTCTGTGACCGTAAGTGTAATATGTGATATCGCCGGTTTCGTTGCTATATGTCAACGACAATTGGGATGCGCATATTTACTTACGTTGATGACATGTGATGTTATGTGTTGCTGGATATGTTATATTGGATCGTCGTGTTCGAATAGCCAGGGGTTTTTATGTGAGATGAGTGTTTTTCATTTTCATTCATGTAAAAACTTGTATGTAATATTCTTTTATTGGGGCACTTCCAGGTTGCGGAAGTTGTCAGCCGTTGCATATTATTTACTTTTCCGCACTAGGATAGACCCAAGGAGGAGGGCACAAGTAACCGGGTTCGGGGTCCAGTGGGAGACCAACTCGAGGAGTCGAGTCCGGGTCTCCTAACCCTAGAATTGGTAGGGTTGCTTGCCGCTCTCGTAGGGGTCTAGGGGTGTGGGTTTGGCTATTCATCGCGACCGTGGAATCCGTGTTTTATACTGGCTCGTATTGAAAACACGGACGTCCTAGTATATCCAATATTTCATAAGATTCTTCTGCTGCGATATCTGTGATGTGATCATGTGATGTTCTGTGATAGATACTATATATAGTATATATGATATATTATATAGCCGTTACTTATGTTTTACACCCGCGCTAGCCCTGCCCCGCTCTGTTGTTAGTTACCTAACCTAACGGTGCACGAGGGGACATCGAGGGGAATGCGGATGGCATAAGTGTACGTCGTATTTATCTGTGATGTTTAGGTAATTAAATGATGGGACTTCATTAATGAGATTAATGAAATAAAAGAAACCTAAGATGTTGTAGAATCGAATTTCAAAATAAAACAGGTAGCTACAGTTCTTGCTTTGCACAGCGGTATATATGATATATCCTGCACCTTATTCGATGAGGAAAGGACCGAGATCCCTTCACCGGGAGTGACTCCTTTAGCAATAACTGGCAGATGCTACACACTCGGTTTGTCTTTTGATTGCTTTTAAGAGTTTTTGCTTTGCACAGTGATATATATGATATATCCCGCACCTCATTCGACGAGGAAAGGACCGACAATCCCTTCATCGGGAGTGACTCCTTTAGAAAAACTAGAAAAGCCTCAAAAACACTCCATTTCAAAATTCATTCGATCCTACAACGATATCAAGTTCATTACGTAATAGGTTTTCAGAAAAACCTGTCGTAGCCCTCCGTCATTTCAGATAAGTACTAGTTAGTATTCGTGCTACGTTTGTTGACTATGTTAAGGCGTAGTGTGCGGTAGCTAATTAGTGCTTATCTGCATAAGCATATGATGCGATTGGATTAGGGTAGTCGTGCGACTTTATTGACTATGTTAAGGGTCGTGCGGGTGGGTTTAATTCAATCGGGAAATGACGGGTTGAACTTGACTAGCACTTATGATTTGTTTACTATGTTAAGGTCATATAGCTGCTAGGGGCAAAATATTATCGGAAATTTCAAGTGTTGAAATTTGCAATGAGATTGCATACCTTCTATGAGATAGTTGGATCCCGATACCCGCTGAGAGTAAGAGTTACTCCTGGGAGAGTTTTACACATTACAATTAGCCATTCAAGTAGGTGTCTAGAAAGGTGTTAACGAGGTTACGCCTCTAGGAAAACGAGGTTTACATTAATTAGGTTCGTGCGAAAGCACGGGGGACCTCCCTCAAAGTACCGACACTGGCCTGGCTGAAAGATTGGCGAACTTGTAGTGTGTAATTAATCCCGACTAGTCTTTCCTTTTAGGGTTTGAAGGAAGATTTGATAAAGAGCAGTGGGAGCCATCCTGATTAGATAAAATAATAACCAATCTATTCTTGTAAGAGCGCACGCTGAGTGTTTTCTTCTCTCTCTCTCCTGGTAGCGACCATGTCACGCCTTAATCAAGATAATAAAACGGATTATTGACCGAACCCGCTTGTTATACTGAGCTGGGGAACGTTGGTCCCGCTCCAACTTATAATTGTTATAAGACAGAGCAGGTAATTGGGGAATACCAGATTTCCCGTGCCGCCCAAACGAAGAAAGTGCATATGATGCATCATCTTCGGGTGTGTTCATTACAAAGAACTGTTTCTCAGTATCCTCCGCATCCTGGGTATATGATACCAGATCAGGATCCCAGATATGTAATCTGTTACATAGGGCTACAAAAGGGTAGAAAAACTGAGAACGGGTGATAAGTTTCATGAGGCAGAAAACGGGGCAAGTGTTGCAGCCAAGTATGTCGGTCACTGCCACCCTGTATTACCAATACATTTTCTGAACGAATGTTATTAGATACCGAACCTGATATACAAAATTATATCGGTCTCTTTATTAGTAAAGAAACGATAAAATTTTGTATTGTTGGATAATGTTTTGAACATTTCCTATATCAAAAGTTGATCGGTTCAGGTACGTTATCTAAAACATTAATGTTCTAAATCAAACTACAGTTCTTAGTATACAGAACACACACAAGAGGAAGAGTTCAAAAATGAACGAATTCTTCTTGAGGTATTGTAGACTAGGTCAGATCAATGTGACCCGATTAGCTAGAGTTACATAAAGATGCATATTTAAATTAGTTTGAATTTACATCTTGTGAAACTCGCCAGTCATATCACAAAGATAAGATGACTATAGCTCCGTTTACTGGAAACAGAGAAAGAGTTAGTGAACTCTTGGGACTGATACATGATGATGTATGTAAGGTCTCCTGTCTACACATGCCAGGACTGATTCTTTATACTTCATTATATTCTCTGATAATCTCTCAAGATTCAGTCATATGTTCCTGTTGAAACTTAAGTCCGAACCTTTTGAGATATTCACAGAATATGATTTAGAAGTAGAGAACCGATATACGGGTATAAGTATTATGTCCTTTGATGTGATCGAGGAGGAGAATACTTGTGCATGGAATTCCTGGACTACTCTAAAGGAGAATAAGATTCTCTCTCAGCATTACTCCTCCGTATACACCATAGCACGATGGTATATCGGGGCGGAGCAGATACACCCTATATGATAAGGTGTGCTCTATGATGAGTAATACTGAGTTACCTATTTCCTTTTAGGGGGTTATGCACTTGAGAAGCTGCATACCTATTGAATTAGGGTTCAAATCAAATCAGTTGCCTACCACTTCATATGTGATATAGAAAGGGAAGAGCCCATATCTTAAGTTCCTTAAGATTTGGGGTTGTCCGGCCTATGTCTGAAAAGCAAAATCCGGACAAGCTCGAGGCAATGTCAGTTATGTACAACTGGAAATGTTCCAGCTATACAAACTGCAACTGATGATTTGACAGAACCAAAGGATTCAGTAGATTCCAACGAACTTCAGCCTCTCCGCCGATCTAGTAGGGTTCCTCACCCACCTGAGAGATACTTCGGTTTCTCTATGACAGTGGGAGCGAGGATTGCATCATGAGATGATGACCCAACTAGTTTCGAGCTGGCTATCAAGAGTGAGACTCTGTAAGAATGGCTGGATGCTTAGTGATATGAGATGGAATCCATGTACACCAACAAAGTATGGACTTTGGGTGCAATATCTGAAGGGTTAAATCCCCATCAGGAGCAAGTATATCTTGAGAAGATTACTTGGTGTAAGTGGAAAAGTTGAGACTTTCAAAGCTAGACTTATTAAAGGTTTTCGTCATTGACCAGGCGTGGATAATGATGAAACCTTTTCCAACACCTATGCTTAAGTCCATCCAGATCCTACTTGCCACGGCTACATACCATGACTACGATATCTGGTGGTTGGGTGTCATGACATCTTTTCTAAATGATATTTTAGAAGAGAGTGTCTATAAGTACACAGCCAGAGGGCCTCGTAGACAGTGGGAGCAGCGGAAACGTGTGCAAGATGTTTTATGTAATAAAGCAGGCATCGCGGAGTTGGAACGTCTGTTTTGATGTGTTAGTCAAAGAGTTTGACATCATCAAAATGGTAGATGAACCTTGTATAAACAAAAAGGTAGTAGGGAGTATGGAGGTGATCCTCGTAGAGTACGTGGATGACATACTCTTGATAAGAAAGGAGTTTCCTATGCTACGCTCGGTCAACCTCCGCTTATCACAATGATTCTCCATATAGGATCAATGTGATACCTCCTATATCCTGGTTTTTGGATCCATGAGATAGATCTAATTGGATGTTAGGATACTCACTAGTAGTAGTGAGATGGTATCAATCGATCCTGGGGAGAATCACTGGAAGTGTTCCAGAGTGATAAAGACGACTGAATGTCAGTCGCAGGCATTGTTTTTACCCTCAGTAAAGGGACGGTATGTTGGAAGAGTTCCAAGCTAGATACCGTGACATACTAGACGATAAAGGCAGGATACATCGCTACTTAAGATGCTACCAAAGAGGCAGTCTGGATGTATATTTGTTCATGAGATGAACTTAGTTCCTCCCAATGTGTGACAATGGAGTTGTGGCTTATGCCAGGAACCCCCGTCCCATCAGTGATCCAGACATATTCTAAGGCAGTATCACCTGATCATGGAGATGGTTGATCTCCAGGCTGATCGAGGTTAGGAGAGTAGACTCAGAGGACAACACGGCGGATCCACTCACAAAGGCCTATTCCCAGAGAGAGACTTTTATGGGATGGTTGAGTATGAGATACTTCGACCACTGCTACAGATGGCCCTAGTGCAAGTGGGAGATTGTTAGTTATATGTATGCTCTAGAGGCCATTACTGTACATAGGATGTATATTGTAGTGGATGCTGGGACATATATAGGGAGGACTTTCTTGCTCGACATGATAGTATGCTATCTGGTTGCTCTTTACCTTAACGTGTATACCGATTGTCTCTCTGTTACATGTTGGTAAAGCCCTTAGGATGTGTACTTGACTATCTGGACTATGATGTGGATCATACTAGTGGGGACATGGTAGTCCATAAGTACATCTTTCAAAGTCCCTAGTCGTGGGTGTATCGAGATAGGGTATCGATATACCAGAGTAGACTAGCGTGTACCTTCTCGACCTATACAGATGGGCAATGGATGATCCCATATCCATCGGTGTTTGACATCAGAGATGATATACGGGTGCTTAGTAGAGACTGGGTACACTGGACGGACTCGCCGAGAACTCCCAGATGGTATTATACCTTACGTCAGATGGCAGTTCTCTGGTGACACTGGTACAGAGTAGTCTGTTGACCCGAGATCGTCATAGAGTCTTGTGTGGTTCCCACTGTGCTTTGATTTCCATCTTACCACGTCTAAGAGGGCGTGCAAAACGGTGGTTTTTGGGTACAGTCCCGAGTCACATGGAGGCAATGAGCGATAGGAGGGGATTCGTCTCTCCCGGTATAGGGAGTTGATGTTGCGCTGTGTTCGATTGGCTATAACAGGAAATCCCTGGCCGGGGTTGCTGAGATTTACTGGTAAGTGTTACCGGTAGTTTCTCGAATCGTTATAGACCTCATATCGACACGACTTATCGAGCTATTGGGGTCTGACGTTTACCACCCCTAGGCGAGATATGCGACATATCAGACGATCAGACCGGATTGTACGGTAGTGTTACTGGTTGGATTCACTGGAGTGTGAGCGGGCTTGTTCGTCGATCTTCTGATCGCTCAATACCCGGGTGGCCGTTACGTTTAGCAGACCGCTTGCGGCTTGTGGGTGTTTGATATGATCATCACCTGCTGCCGGCGTATTGACGAGTCTTTAGAGTCCTACACAGAGGTTTCCTGGCTCAAGCGAAACGAAATAGGAGCGCATATGAGATATGTGCGGGACCGAGAATAATGCGTGTATATGATACAGTATTCTATTCTCGCGATGAATGTATCGAATGGTTGTATGTGATATAACCTAGTTATCGAATCAAGGATTTATTCGATAAGCCGATACATTGAATATTAGTCGGTTATATGCGATATGACCGGGTCATTAAATCAAGTGTTGATTTAATGATTTAATGTATAATTATATATTTGATATATTACTTTTCATTAACTAGTATTGGTTCACTTTAAATGGATTTTCTCACTTGAAGTTCACAAGTTGTATATGTGATATACTTTTGTGCACTTGATTGTATCATGTTTGATGATACATGCTTACTTGAGTTTGTGTAAAGATTAAACCATGGTTATTTAAATGGTTAGGGTTTTGTTTTTCATATCTATTTATTCATTTATTTATTTATTTTCTTTTTGGAAAATGAAAAGAAAAATGGTGGCTTTATTTGGATAATATGTTGAAGCTTCATGAAGCTTTGACTTAGTCACCATTTTTGTCTTCATACCTAACCTAACCATTCACTTAACCTTAGTTTAGTCTCTACACTTGACCATGGTTGATTATGATAAGTATTCTTTTATTTTCTATTTTCTAAATAACTTATCATAACTTCTTCTTCTTCTTCATCTTCTTCCTTGAAGAAAGCTTCACTTCATCAATGGTGGATTGATGAAATGAGTGAGAAATCCAATTTTAAAGTCTACCCACTTCCTATTTCTTCATCCTCTACCTCTTACCAAGCAGTAGAGTGTGTTCTCTTCACAAGTTTCATGACTTGGTGAAGTGGGAGCTTGATTTAGTGACGCCTCGACATAGATCATCTTCGGCATTGTCGTCGATGACATAGCCCGCTTCTTCTCCGATGAAGCCGACGCTAGAGCCCGGGATTGCATGAGGACAGCGGAGAGGACTTCATCACGGAGCCGTGGAGGTGGAGGACCGGATCTACAAAGGTTTTATTTCCGTATTCTTGTAGTTAAGTGTTAACTAGTTCTAGTTTCGCCTAGACATCCAGCTAACGATCCGTAGTCTAGGGTTTCTCGGCACCGTAATTTTTGAAACGGTCTTGGTTGATGCCTTGTGAGACCCCTTGAGAGTGCCTAGTAACCCTACATATGAGATATATGCGGGACCGAGAATAATGCGTGTATGTGATACCGTATTATATTCTCGCGATGAATGTATCGATTGGTTGTATGTGATATAACCTAGTTATCGAATCAAGGATTGATTCGATAAGTCGATACATTGGATACTAATCGGTTATATGTGACATGACCGGATCATTGAATCAAGTGTTGATTTCATGATTTAATGCATAATTATATATTTGATATATTACTTTGCATTAACTAGTATTGGTTCACTTTAAATGGATTTTCTCACTTGATATGCACATTGTATATATGATATATTTTTGTGCACTTGTTTGTATCATGTTTGATGATACATGCTCACTAGGGTTTGTGTAAAGATTAAACCATGGTTGTGTAATGGTTAGGGTTTTCATTTTCTTATTCATTTATTCATTTATTTTGTTTATTTATTTTGGAAAAGATAAAGAGAAAATGGTGGCTTTCTTTGTTTGTATTTGAAGCTTCATGAAGTTTTGACTAAGTGACCATTTTGTCTCATGCTTAACCCTAAACCATTAAAACTAACCATGGTCTATTCTCTACACATAACCAAGGTTAGGATATGATAAGTATTGATATTAATTTTCTTTTTGAGATATACTTATCATATTCCATCATCTTCTTCTTCCTTTTGATCAAGAAGAAAGCTTGACTCCATTAATGGCATCTTGAGTAAAAGAGTGAGAAATACAATTCTAAAGTGAACCCACCTCCTATTTCTTCATCCTCTACCTCTTGCCAAGTAGTATAGGGTGTTTTCTTCACAAGTTTCATTGCTTGGTGAAGTTGGAGCTTGATCTTGTGTTGCCTCGACGTAGATCATCTTCGGCATCGAAGCCGACGACCTAGCCCGCCCATTTCTCCGATGAAGCCGATGCTAGAGTCCGGGATCCGATATGGACAGCGAGAGGACATCTACGTGGAGCTAAGGAAGTGGAAAACCGGATCTACAAAGGTTGTAGCCTCTTTCTTTTAGTTAAAATATTAACTAGTTTCACTTTTCGCGTAAACTCTAGTCAACGAATCCGTATTAGGGTTTCTCGGCACTTGTAAAATTATAAATTGGCATGGTTGATGCCTTGTGAGACCTCCTTTGAGTGCCTAAGAACCCTACACATCCCTCTCCCCTTTAGTCTGTAAGACACCTTTAGAGAGGGTGACTCCATCACCTGCAGGTACACCACCATGCCAGGAGTCATCTATTTTAAAATACTATTAGAATACTGTCAAACTGTTAGTTATATGTATGCCCTAGAGGCCATTACTGTACATACGATGTATATTGTAGTGGATGCTAGGACATATATAGGGAGGACTTTCTTGCTCGACATGATAGTATGCTATCTGGTTGTACTTTATCTTAACATGTACTCTGATTGTCTCTATATTACATGTTGATAAAGCCCTTAGGATATGTACTCGACTACTGGGACTATGATGAGATCATACTAGTGGGGCCACGGTAGTCGACGAGTACATCCTATAACTGTTCCTAGTCGAGGGTGTATCGAGACAGGGCATCGATACACCAGAGTAGACTAGCGTATACGCATCTTGACCCATATGATGGGCGATGGAAGATCCCATATCCATCGGTGTTTGACATCAAGGATGGTGTACGGGTGCCTAGTGGAGACTGGGTACACTGGACGGACTCGCCGAGAACTCCCAGATGGTATTATACCATACGTCAGATGGCAGTTCTCCGGTGACACTGGTACAGAGTAGTCTGTTGACCCGAGATCGTCATAGAGTCTTGTGTGATTCCCACTGTGCTTTGATTTCCATCATACCACGTCCAAGAGGGCGTGCAAAAAGGTGGCTTTTGGGTACAATCCCGAATCACATGGAGGCAATGAGCGATAGGAGGGGATTCGTCTCTCCCGGTATAGGGAGTTGATGTTGTGCTGTGTTCGATTGGCTATAACCGGAAATCCCTGGCCAGGGTTGCTGAGATTTACTGGTAAGTGTTATCAGTAGTTTCTCGAACTGTTATAGACCTCATATCGACACGACTTATCGAGCTACTGGGGTCTGACGTTTACCACCCCTAGGCGAGATATGCAACATATCAGACGACGAGACCGGACTGTACGGGAGTGTTACTGTTTGGATTCACAGGAGAATGTACAAGCTTGCTTGTTGATCTTCTGAGCGTTCAATACCTGGGTGGCTGTTATGTTTAGCTGACCGCTTGCAGCTTGTGGGTGATTGATATGATCATCACCTACTGCCGGCGTATTGACGATTCTTTAGAGTCCTACACAGAGGTTTCTTGACTCAGGCAAAACGGAGTAGGGGCACATATGTGATATGTGCGGGACCGAGGATAATGCGATATGTGATACCATATTATATTCTCGCGATATTTGATATCAGCCGGGTCATCGGATGAAGTGTTGATTCGATGAATCGGTACGGATAAATATTAGTCGGTTATATGCAATATAGCCGGATTGTCGGATCAAGTGTTGATTCGATAATTTAATGTATAATAATATATATGATATATTAAATTACATTAACTAATATTTGCTCACTAAAAGATTCTTTTTCTCACTCGGGTAATACATTGATATATATGCGATATATGTTAATTGTATTATTTTATTTTGTTACGATAAATATTATATATGTGATATATAATATTGTAACATGATATGATAACTAATGCAACTTGTTTAGTGGAGTTTAAACATGATTAGGGTTTGGATTAGGGTTAAGCTTTCTAGATGTTTCTAGAAGGTTTTGGTTTTGTTTTGTGAAAGATATTTGTAAGTGACTCATGCTTTAACCCAACCCAAACCCTAACCCTAGTTAATTCTCTACATGGGTTTAGTCAACCATGGTTGCATTATTCGTCATATTATTCTTTTTCTATTCATCACTAAAGGATTCTTATCATATTCATCTTCTTCTTCCTTCATTCTTTCATGAAAAAGCTTGCTAGATTTTTCCAAAGTGATGAATAAATATGAGAAAAAGATAAATAAAGAGAGAGAAAAATCCTACTTCATCATCCTCATCTTCCCTTGTCATTTAGATGAGGGTGTTCACATCATTTCATGAGTGTTAGCTTGTGTTAACGGAACTTCAAGGTAGATCATCTTAGTATCGAAGATCGGAAGCAAAGGTTGCATCTTTCTCTTCGTGGAACCTCTCGAGAGTCCGGAACCCGATGATCGCAGCGAAGGGACCACAACACGGAGCATATGAAGTGAAGGACCGAATCTACAAAGGTTGTAATCCCTCTCACTTAGTGTTAAAGTTGTTAACATGTTAGTTTTCGCCTAATCTCTAGTTTAAAGATCTTGTATCGGGTTGTTCGGCACGGCTAAATTTTTAATTGGGCATGGTTGATGCCTCGTAGACCTTTGTGCGCGTGCATAGCAACCCTACAGTGGTATCAGAGCCAAGCTAGAGCCTTAGGCGAAGTCCAGGCGAAGTTTAAAGTCCGATCGAATCCGGAAAACCCGATATACCCTAGTTTCTGGAACTTTTTCAAAACTGTGGTTTTTTCAATATTAAAAATATCCAAAAATTACAGCAGGGAATTCTAAGCAATACTGTGAAGCACGTGCGTGTGATTCCACCAAAGCGCGGCGGAACCGCGGCACAAGCATGGCTTGTGCGGCGGTTCCGCGGCACGTTAGTCACGTGAGCATTTCAAATTTGCATAGTAATTCTTATCTTTTAGTGCTGTATTTTCTGGGAATTTTTAATATTTATTCAACTGTTGAATTTTCTGGGTTGTATTGGGGATTTGATGATTCGATCGGTAACTTTAACTGCGTCTTTGTGTTTTGTCCGGATAACTTTTAGAAACTGTTAAAAAGTTCGAACGGATATTAATAACTCACTTTTTCCCCTGTCGGAAATTTTTTCAAAAGTTGGATTTTTTCTCGTGTTTAAGAATGTTCTAAGTCATGCATGTAACGCGGTGGACCCTCTAGAAGACAACAAACCTTAACTCGATTATGTGACCGTCTTGAACTGCCTTTTGAACCTTAGGGTTTGGGGCAGTACGGCGTGCCACATGTGAGGCGTTGGCTTGACCCTTCTACGGCTGGACCATTGGTACTGTGGCATGTGATGAATGTTTTTAAACTGATTTCAAGTGTTGAGATACATTAGGGAAATCTTAGGTGTTTGATGATTCGATCGGAAAGTTTAACTTTTTCTATTTATCTGGAATGTGATACAATATTTGGAATCCACAGGTAGTTATGAGATAACTGATTTGAATATTATAAACATAGCAGTTTAGTCTCAAATGATCGGTTGCCACAGAATTTTGATGTGATCAAAAGTCCGTCGCAATCACGTAGCGTACGCGGATACTCGCCGGGTAAACTTAATAGACAGCTACACCCTATAGCCTCGACCAAGTGACTGTAGGAGAACCCCGTCGCCAAAAGCATCCGTTCGGGTGCTTGCGGCAGCGGTGTTCCGCCTTAGTGCACTTTGTCGACGGCATCCGGGGGTGCGGCCGTCTACTAAAGTTTGCGACGAGCATTCGATCAGGACATCGGGAATCTTGTTGAATTGCCCGACTTGATATTGAAAAGAGTTTTCGATAATGAGACTAAAATGCGGGGTTTATAATTGTTAGGCATGCGATGTCTAAGAAGGTTGCGGATTCCAACTGTTGTAGTTTTACACTTTCTTTTCTGTGACCGTAAGCGTAGTATGTGGTGTATCGCCGGCTTCGTTGCTATACATTAACGACAATCGGGATACGCATACTTGCTTACGTTGATGATATGAGATATTATGTGTTGCTGTGATATGTTATATTGGATCGTCGCGTTTGAATAGCCGGGGGTTTTATGTGAGATGAGAGTTTTTTCTTTTTCATTCATGTAAAATTCATTTGTATGTAATATTCTTTTATTGGGGCTCTTCCAGGTAGCGGAAGATGTCACCGTTGTATATTATTTACTTTTCCGCATTAGGTAGACCCAAGGCGGGGAGCACAAGTAACCGGGTTCTAGGGTCCAGTGGGAGATCATCTCGAGGAGTCGAGACCGGGTCTCCTAACCCTAGAATTGGCAGTGTTACTTGCCGCTCTCGTAGGGGTCTAGGGATGTGGGTTTGGCTATTCATCGCGACCGTGGAATCCGTGTTTTATACAGGCTCGTATTGAAAACACGGACGTCCTAGTATATCCAATATTTCATATATGTTTCTTCTGCTGCAATGTTCTGTGATGAGATCATATTACTGCCTGAGACGAATGTTTATATTATATATATGAGATATATGTTATATTGCAGATTTCGTTTCAAAAGAGATGCTTATGAAGCATATTAAAATGGGACTTCATTAATGAGATTAATGAAATAAAAGAAACCTAAGATGTTGTAGAAACTTGTTTATAAAACTGGTAGCTCTAGTTCTTGTTTTGCATAGCGGTGTTCCTTGTAGAACATCCAGCACCTTATTCGATAAGGAAAGGACCGAGATCCCTTCATCGGGAGTGACTCCTTTAGCAATAACTGGCAGATGCTACAAACTCGGTTTGTTTTTTGATTGCTTCTATAGTTCTTGCTTTGCATAGTGATATTTGTGAAATATCCTGCACCTTATTCGATGAGGAAAGGGCCGACGATCCCTTCACCGGGAGTGACCCTTTTAGCAAAACTAGAAAAGCCTAAAAAACACTCCATTTAAAATCACTCGATTCTACAATGATATCAAGTTCATTACGCAAAGGGTTTTCTTAAAAAAAACCTGTCGTAGCCCTCCGTCATTTCAGATAAGGACTGTTTAGTATTCGTGCTGCGTTTGTTGTCCTTTGTCAAGGCGTAGTTTGCGGTAGCTGAATAGTACTTATCTGCTTATGCATATGATGCAGATTGGATTAGGGTAGTCGTGCGACCTTGTTGGCCTTTGTCAAGGGCCGTGCGGGTGGGTTTACTTCAATCAAGAAATGACGGGTTGAACTTGACTAGCAGCCTATGGTTTGTTAGCCTTTGTCAAGGTCATAGGAGGCTTGGGGCAAAATATTATCGGGAATTTCAAGTGTTGAAATTTGCAATGAGATTGCATACCTTCTATGAGATAGTTGGATCCCGATACCCGCTGCGAGTAAGAGTTACTCCTGGGAGAGTTTTATATATTACAATTAGCCGATCAAGTAGGTGTCTAGAAAGGTGTTAACGGGGTTACGCCTCTGGGAAAATGAGGTTTACTTTAATTAGGTTCGTGCTAAAGCACGGGGGACCTCCCTCAAAGTACCGACACTGGCCTGGCTGAAAGATTGGCGAACTTGTAGCGTGTAATTAATCCCGGCTAGTCTTTCCTTTTAGGGTTTGAAAGAAGATTTGATTAAAACAGTGGGAGACATCCTGATTAGATATATTACATAACTAATCTAATCTTGCTAGAGCATACGCTGAGTGTTTTCTTCTCTCTCTCTCCAGGTAGCGACCATATCACGCCTTAATCAAGATAATAAAACGGATATATTGACCGAACCCACTTGTTATACTGAGCTGGGGAACGTTGGTCCTGCTCCAACTTATAATTGTTATAAGACAGAGCAGGAAGTTGGGGAATACCAGATTTCTCGTGCCGCCCAAACGAAGAAAGTGCATGCTGATGCATCTTCTTCGGGTGTGTTCATTACAGAGAACTGTTTCTCAGTATCCTTTACGTCCTGGGTATGTGATACCGGATCAGGATCCCGCATATGTAATCTGTTACATGGGCTACAGATAGGAAGAGAACTGAGAACGGGTGATTAGTTTCATGAGACAGAAAACGGTGCAAGTGTTGCAGCCAAGTCTGTTGGTCACTATCACCCTGTATTACCAGAATACATTGATTCTGAACAAATATTATTAGATACCGAACCTGATATACAACATCATATCAGTCTCTTTATTAGTAAAGAAAGGATATAATTTTGTATTGTTGGATAATGTTTTGAATATTTCCTATATCAAGAGTTGATCGGTTCAGGCACGTTATCTAAAAGCATTGATGTTCTAAATCAAACTACAGTTCTTAGTATACGGAACACACACAAGAGGAAGAGTTCAGAAATGAACGAATCCTTCTTGAGATATTGTAGACTAGGTCATATCAATGCGACCCGACTAGCTAAGTTACATATAGATGCATATTTAAATTAGTTTGAATTTACATCTTGTGAAGCTTGCCGGTCATGTCACAAAGATAAGATGACCATAGCTCTGTTTATTGGAAACAGAGAAAGAGTTAGTGAACTCTTGGGATTGATACATGCTGATGTATGAAAGTCTCCTGTCTACACATGCCAAGACAGGTTCTTTGTACTTCATTACATTCTCTGATGATCTCTCAAGATTCAGACATATGTTCCTGCTGAAACACAAGTCCGAACCTTTTGAGATATTCACAGAATATAAGTTATAAGTAGAGAACCAAAATACGGGTATAAGTATTATGTCCTTTGATGAGATCAAGGAGGAGAATACTTGAGCACGGAATTCCTGGACTATTCTAAAGGAGAATGAGATTCTCTCTCTGCATTACTCCTTCGTATACACCATAGCACGATGGTATATCGGGGCGGAGCAATAGCACCCAATGTGATATGGTGTGCTCTATGATGAGTACTACTGAGTTTCCTGTTTCCTTTTGGGAGTTATGCACATGAGAAGCTGCATACCTATTGAATAGGGTTCAAATCAAATCAGTTGCCTACCACTTCATATGTGATATGGAAAGGGAAGAGCCCATATCTTAAGTTGGTTAAGATTTGGGGTTGTCCGGCCTATGTCTAAAAGCAAAATCCGGAAAAGCTCGAGGCAAGTTTTGTTATGTAGAACTGGAAGGGTTCCAGCTATACAAACTGCAGCTGATAATTTGGTGGAACCAAAGGATTCAATAGTTTCCAACGAACCTCAGCCTCTCCGCCGATCTAGTAGGGTTCCTCACCCACCTGAGAGATTCTTTGGTTTCTCTATGACAGTGGGAGCGAGGATTGCATCATGAGATGATTACCCAACTAGTTTCGAGCAGGCCATCAGGAGTAGGACTCTGTAAGAATGGCTGGATGCTTAGCGATCTGAGATGGAATCCTTATACACCGACAAAGTATGGACTTTGGTTTCTTTATCTGAAGGGTTAAATCCCCATCAGGAGCAAGTATATCTTGAGAAGATTACTTGGTGTACATGGAAAGGTTGAGACTTTCAAAGCTAGACTTGTTAAAGGTTTGCACATTGACCAGGTATGGATTGTGATGAAACCTTTTCTAAGGAGCTATGCTTAAGTCCATCCAGATCCTACTTGCCACAGCTACATACCATGACTACGATATCTGGTGGTTGGGTGTCATGACTACTTTTCTAAATGATGTTTTAGAAAAGTGCGTCTATAAGTACACAGCCAGAGGGCTTCGTAGACAGTGGGAGCAGCGGAAACGTGTGCAAGATGTTTTATATGATAAAATAGGCATCGCGGAGTTGGAACATCTGTTTTGATGTGGTAGTCAAAGAGTTTGACTTCATCAAAATGGTAGATGAACCTTGTATATACAAAAAGGTAGTAGGGAGTATGGTGGTGATCCTCGTAGAGTACGTGGATGACATACTCTTGATAGGGAAGGAGTTTCCTATGCTACGCTCGGTTAATCTCCGCTTATCACAAGGATTCTCCATATAGGATCAAAGTGATACCTCCTAAATCCTAGGTTTTGGATCTATGAGATAGATCTAATTGGATGTTAGGATACTCACTAGTTGTAGTGAGATGGTATCAATCGATCCTGGGGAGAATCACTGGAAAGGTTCCAGGGTAATAAGAACGACTGAATGTCAGTCGCAGGCATTGTCTATACCCTCAGTGGAGGGATGGTATGTTGGAAGAGTTCCAAGCTAGATACCGTGACAAACTAGACGATTAAAGGCAAGATACATCATTACCAAGGATACTACCAAAGAGGCAGTCTGGATATATATAAGTTCATAAGATGAACTTCGTTCCTACCATTGTGTGACAATGGAGTTGTGGCTTTAGCCAAGGAACTACCGTCCCATCAGAAATCCAGATGTAATTCTTAGGCAGTATCACCTGATCATGGAGATGGATGATCTCCAAGGTGATCGAGGATAGGAGAGTAGACACAGAGGACAACAGCGCGGATCCACACACAAAGGCCTTTTTTCCCCAGTAGAGACTTTTACGGGATGGTTGAGTATGAGATATTTCAACCGCAGCTAATTGTTGGGTATGTGATACCATAACAGATGTCCCTAGTGCAAGTGGGAGATTGTTAGTTATATGTATGCCCTAGAGGCCATTACTGTACATACGATATATATTGTAGTGGATGCTAGGACATATATAGGGAAGACTTTCTTGCTTGACATGATAGTATGCTATCTGGTTGTACTTTATCTTAACATGTACTCTGATTGTCTTTATATTACATGTTGATAAAGCCCTTAGGATATGTACTCTACTACTGGGACTATGATGAGATCATACTAGTAGGGCCACGGTAGTCGACGAGTACATCCTATAACTGTTCCTAGTCGAGGGTGTATCGAGACAGGGCATCGATACACCAGAGTAGACTAGCGTATACGCATCTTGACCCATATGATGGGCGATGGAAGATCCCATATCCATCGGTGTTTGACATCAAGGATGGTGTACGGGTGCTCAGTGGAGACTGGGTACACTGGACGGACTCGCCGAGAACTCCCAGATGGTATTATACCATACGTCAGATGGCAGTTCTCCGGTGACACTGGTACAGAGTAGTCTGTTGACCCGAGATCGTCATAGAGTCTTGTGTGATTCCCACTGTGCTTTGATTTCCATCACACCACGTCCAAGAGGGTGTGCAAAAAGGTGGCTTTTGGGTACAGTCCCGAATCATATGGAGGCAATGAGCGATAGGAGGGGATTCGTCTCTCCCGGTATAGGGAGTTGATGTTGTGCTGTGTTCGATTGGCTATAACCGGAAATCCCTGGCCAGGGTTGCTGAGAATTACTGGTAAGTGTTATCAGTAGTTTTTCGAACTGTTATAGACCTCATATCGACATGACTTATCGAGCTACTGGGGTCTGACGTTTACCACCCCTAGGCGAGATATGCAACATATCAGACGACGAGACCGGACTGTACGGGAATGTTACTGTTTGGATTCACAGGAGAATGTACAGGCTTGCTTGTTGATCTTCTGAGCGTTCAATACCTGGGTGGCTGTTACGTTTAGCTGACCGCTTGCAGCTTGTGGGTGATTGATATGATCATCACCTACTGCCGGCGTATTGACGATTCTTTAGAGTCCTACACAGAGGTTTCTTGACTCAGGCAAAACGGAGTAGGGGCACATATGTGATATGTGCGGGACCGAGGATAATGCGATATGTGATACCGTATTATATTCTCGCAATATTTGATATCAGCCGGGTCATCGGATCAAGTGTTGATTCGATGAATCGGTACGGATAAATATTAGTCGGTTATATGCGATATAGCCGGATTGTCGGATCAAATGTTGATTCGATAATTTAATGTATAATAATATATATGATATATTAAATTACATTAACTAATATTTTCTCACTAAAAGATTCTTTTTCTCACTCGGGTAATACATTGATATATATGCGACATATGTTAATTGTATTATTTTATTTTGTTACGATAAATATTATATATGCGATATATAGTATTGTAACATGATATGATAACTAATGCAACTTGTTTAGTGGAGTTTAAACTTGATTAAGGTTTGGATTAGGGTTAAGCTTTCTAGATGTTTCTAGAAGGTTTTGGTTTTGTTTTGTGAAAGATATTTGTAAGTGACTCATGCTTTAACCCAACCCAAACCCTAACCCTAGTTAATTCTCTACATGGGTTTAGTCAACCCTGGTTGCATTATTCATCATATTATTCTTTTTCTATTCATCACAAAAGGATTCTTATCATATTCATCTTCTTCTTACTTCATTCTTTCATGAAAAAGCTTGCTAGATTTTTCCAAAGTGATGAATAAATATGAGAAAGAGATAAATAAAGAGAGCAAAAATCCTACTTCATCATTCTCATCTTCCCTTGCCATTTAGATGAGGGTGTTCACATCATTTCATGAGTGTTAGCTTGTGTTAACGGAACTTCAAGGTATATCATCTTAGTATCGAAGATCGGAAGCAAAGGTTGCATCTTTCTCTTCGTGGAACCTCTCGAGAGTCCGGAACCCGATGATCGCAACGAAGGGACCACAACACGGAGCATATGAAGTGAAGGACCGGATCTACAAAGATTGTAATCCCTCTCACTTTGTGTTAAAGTTGTTAACATGTTAGTTTTCGCCTAATCTCTAGTTTAAAGATCTTGTATCGGGTTGTTCGGCACGACTAAATTTTTAATTGGGCATGGTTGATGCCTCGTAGACCCTTGTGCGCGTGCATAGCAACCCTACACAAATAACCCACATTGGGAAACTACCCAAATCTAGATCTAAAACTATAGATCTAGTAACCAGAATGTCAGATATTATATCCATATCCTTTGTAGAGAAATAACTGTGTGACGACCACGGTACAACCGATCGTAGTATAGGAATTTTACTTCCTACTCTGTGTATGTCTTTCAAATACCAGGACATCACACCCTACTACCTTCTTAACAGATCCATCCCCTACTCTGATGAAGTCAAACCCATGACTGTGACATCAAAAATAGATGATCTATCTCCGCTATATCTGCTCAAGTCTATAAATAGATATAAGCTTCTTGCCCAATATGCTTCCGCTGCTCCCAGTGACTACGACAACCCTCTGGCAGAATAATATATACGTACATTTCTAAAACTAGTTTAGAACGACACTATACATAATCTCCTTCCGGGTCTCACAGTCTGGAACAACAGTAGTGTCAAGTCTGGGTAAACAAGAACCTCCATGTCACCGTCCTTGAGGCTACCGGAGTACCTCTTGGGTGTCTGAGGTTACCCACCATATCTGCGGAGTAGCTATTGGAATGTCAAATCTGATTGAATATATAGGTCCTATTAAACTTTCCGTAATCGTTTGCGGTTCTGGAATCACTTCCAGTTCTACCATACTCCCACTTCTGTTTTTCTGAAAAAATCCATTTTAATAAAACTGTGGCGAGTCAAGAACAATATCACTATTGATCTTCCGGATGGTAGAAAATCAACCCTCGTCGAAGCTAGGGTCAACCCACAAACTGCCATTACAGAAACATGCCTTGAGTTATCCAGTGTCTGGTTTTAAGCATAAGCTGGACAACTCCCCGTACCTTAACATCGTTAAGATATGTAGGATTCTATATCCAATATAGAAAATTTGGCACTTATTTAATTGGAACCGGATTCAAATTATGCAGCTGTCTCCAGTGCATAATTACTTAATAGAGAGAGGCTGATCAGTATTACTCAACTTAGGAATCCATCCAATTATGAGTAACCTGAAAGAGAAACAAGTTTCTCAAAACCATTACTATCAACTGAATACCAATCAGAAGAATCTACATCTTCGATTTCTTTGAAGAATCCCGATACTTGTGACACTTGGTTCTCTACTTTATTCCTATACCCACAACTTCTCAAAACTTAGACATTGTATTTCTACGAAACACTTGTCTAAAAACTAGAGAAGTTATAAGTAAACAGAACAGAGTACGAGTACCTACCCCTTTGTCCTGATGGACATTGGACAACATACAATACTCGGTATAAGTCCGCTGAGTTTAATAACTCAAAACATGTGCGTCGTAGGTTGAAAACTGTCCCCAGGCGATTTCCTCAAATATCAAAAATTACAACGAATTCTGATATAATGAGGATGATCACCTAATTCCCAATAACTTGCTCCCACTCAACATCTAAAAAACCATACAGATGTGAGAATCATACCTGGTAAATACATATCCTGGAGTAAGTATCTAATCGGGAAATCAGTTTTCAATTAACAATGCACAGTGTAACTGAAACATGAAAATGTTTCGAAATGGGTGTTCTGGTATTCTTAGTAATGCCTCTTCCATTATCCAATTCATGACTTTAACCGTATATTTCCCTACCATCTTTCCAATTCCCTTTATTTGTCTTTAGTCGTTACCTTCTGTACACCATCATTAGGCTAAATGGTTTTCTTCCTTCCCTACCGTTCGGCACCAGCCTATGGTTTGGAAGAAGAATATCCAGTAAGCATAATAGGTGTACCCTCCTTATCCTTGGAGTACTCACAACTTGAGAGAAGGTGATCATAAAAGACAACTGAATAAATCTTATTCCTATTTCTCCTGAACCGGAATCCATCCTCGAAAAAATATCCTTCGAGTTCTTATATAACCATACGATGGATTTATCCAATGGAATTGGATGTTCGTAGTGATACGGGTTGTTCTGGAGAAATCAAAGGTGAAGTAGGAGTGGCGATGAAATACGTGGTTTTGGTCGTGAATGTTAGTAGTCGCAATTTACTTTGCTCTCTTTCTAATTCCTTTATTTGTCTTTACATATTACCTTTCTACACACCCTACTTAGGCTAATTGGTTTTCTTCATTCCCTACCTTTCGGCACCTGCCTATGGTTTGGAATAAGACTATCCAATAAGCGTAATAGATGTACTCTCCTAAACCAAGGAGCCATCGCAACCTGAGAGAAGGTGATAATAAAAGACAATTGAATAAACCAATTCTATTTCTCCTGAACCTGGATCCATCCTCGAAGAAATCCCTTCGAGCTCGTATATAACCATACGATGGATCTATCCAATGGAAGTGGATGTCCGTAGTGATACAGGGTGTTCTGAGAAATACAAAGGGTAAAAGAAAGAGCTGCAATGACTTATGCAATTATAGACAATCCAAAAGCCAGTATTTTAAGAAGGTTCGGTCAACTTTGATCACTGAGTTATAGTCTAGGGTTGGTCAAAAGTCGCTGCCATAAGAGAGAGAGAGAGAAAAGAAATACTCTGCGTGCACTCTAGCCTAAAACAGAATGGTTATCACTTTATCTAATTAGGAAACCTCCCACTGTTTTCTCAAATTCTCCTCCAAACCTGAAAGAAGAATTAGTCGGGGTCACCCGAAGAGTAAACCAACTTATTAGTGAGAATCGGGATCCAACTATCATCGCATGATAACTTGATGGAAGCCACTCAAGTCAACACACTCCAGAAGGTATGCGGAAGTCTGGCAAGTTTCTTGTATGTTTGAAACTCCCGATGTAATTTTTATCCCATGCTCTTATGACCTTGACGTAGGCCAACAAGTCATAAGCAACATGTCAAGTTCTACCCGTCGTTGTCCTGATCAACTTAAGTCATCGTACATGCCCTTAACATAGGCTAACAAGGTGTACGTCTGACTTAAATTAATGCATCTATCTATGCAACAAATGAATACCCAGCAGCTACCAAACACTATGTCTTGACGTAGGCCAACAAACATAGCTTGAATACTACTGACCATCCATAAGAAACGACGGAGGATTACGGCTGGTTTTTGGCAAAAAACCTTTAACGTAATGAACCTGATCTCGTTGAAGGAACCTAATAGCTTTATAAAAATATATAGTAGCGAAAAACCTTTTGTTAAAGAAGTCACTCCCGGTGAAGGGATCTCGGCTCTTTCCTCGTGGAATGAGGTGCAGGATATTCCAACTGAATACCGCTATGCAAAACAAAAGGAAACATTTTTGTAATAATTTTAAAATTTGTTCCAACAACATCAAATATAGGTTTGTTTTATCCTTGCATTGATAAGAATCAATACAGTCCCATCAATCAACCACACCAGAAAAGAACGAAAATAAAATGTACGTATATGCCATCCGCATTTGCCGCTGGGTCCCGTCATCACTCGTTAGGTTACATAACTAACGACAGAGCGGGGACTGGACTAGCACGGGTGTAAAACATATACAACATCTAATAGTATATATACTAATATACAATAATCCCTCCAGGCGTGAAAATATGCAACATTACAGAAAAATAATAAGCATCACAGAATATAACAGATAATCTGGGATCCACGGGTTTCACAGAGCCGCTACTGAAACCCGACGTTCCCCTAGTCGTGTGGATAGCCTGTGCAATGAAACCTAGACCCCTACGGGTGCGGCAAGTTACCCGCCAAAACCTGAATCGAGGTGGTCCCCACAACATAGTGAATGGAACACCCTGCACTTCACGTAATCCGGTAAATTGAGCACCCCTCCTTGGGTCAACCTGTACCCCCTATGAGTGCGGCGAATAGTCTGCCAATTCTAGAGTGAGGTCCCTTTGTCTCTCAATGCCATGAGATACGAACCCGTTGCCCTTCAGAACCAGGCTATTCATGCACCCCACCGCGGGGTAAACCTAGTACAGAAAATAAAAATAGTACAACAGGTACATCGACCGCAACCTGGTCGTGTCCCAAAAGAATATTATACAACAGGCAGTGACGGCAGTCCACATGTTGGACGCTCGCCCCGCAATATCAAAAGTACAAATAAATCTGAACAACACTATCATTGTACCCTGCTATCCACCACGATAAATCCGTAACATTACAGCACAACACAGAACATCAACGCGAATGTCACGTTCGCAAACCCGTCCAAAAGAACTATAGCAATCAGACGTGGTTTACCGATCAAATGACATTCCCGGTCGGAGATATAATGAAAGTACTGTAAACTAACACGTTTAAAATTTCGATCGACAAAAATTTCCCGAAATGGGCCCCACGTACATCTGGTGTACAGTAACAAAATTTTGGCCCAAAAGACATATACCAAAAACCACCATTTCCCATGAAAAACCCTCTGGAAAAATTTGGCGCACTGTTCCCATAAAAGCGCGGCTGATTAGCGGCCAAACCATGGTTTGGCCTGCGGTTCCGCGGTCGTTTTGTGGGATCACATGCCCAAATTTCACCAGTATACTTCAAAAACCCTGCATGATTTTCTGGAATACTCAAAATGAATTTTAGA
This sequence comes from Agapanthus africanus, assembly GCA_030015575.1. NCBI lineage: Eukaryota > Viridiplantae > Streptophyta > Magnoliopsida > Asparagales > Amaryllidaceae > Agapanthus > Agapanthus africanus. The sequence continues at coordinate 225,227,141 of JASDDO010000006.1, read as the reverse complement.
ACAGTTTAAAAATCGACAGAAACATCATGTACAGAAAAATGTAGTTTTAAAAATTCCGTTCGATCGATCTTTTAAACGCGTTAGCACAAGTTAGTATAGCTTAATGGTGAGGTTCTGATACCACTGTAAGTACGCGGCGGCGCCCCGGCCGTCTAACAGACGCCAATATGCGGGACAAAACTTTTACGACTGGCGCTATCGCGTACTTTATCCAGGATCGTCCATTAAAGCTAAACTAACATATTGTAAAGAGGGTAGAATTGTTATACCGAATGATCCGAGTCCTTCGGTCTTCAACCATCATCCCACACTATGTTGCAACTGATCCGAACTTGCTCGATCTCCGGTCTCGTCGTCCAGGTGGCACCACGTCAACGGATCTTTAAACAGGCTCCCGCCTCTGAACCGAGGCAACTCGCTCGTCAAGTTTGCTAAAAGAGACGACCAAGATGAAGTAGAGAATGGGTAGAATACTTTTTCTCGTTACGTCCAAGGTTACGGACGAACGGTTTTAGAAGTTGCCAATTGGAATCGGGTGAATGGAAATTGAACTAAAAATGAAATTTCCATACACTAGTTATCATAATCTTTTCTCACTCAAATGAAATGAATCAAAAATCTTTTTTTTTTCTAAGAAGTGGCCGGCCACATTATAAAGAGAAGGGAGGTGAGTGTAGGAGCAAGTGGTGACCAATAGAAAAGCTTCTCACAAAAGATCAAAAGGAAAAAAATCTAAGCAAGAACAAAAAGCATTAATGAAAAGGTGACTCATTAATTACACCTCATCATCCAATTAATGCAAGATGGTGACTCACTAATATAGTCATCAAAACAAGAAGCTTCTACTAATGACTCACCTCATGACTCACCATCAAGAAGAAAAGATAAATCCGCATTTGACCGACTGTCAAATACGGCTGATAGAAAACTGGAAACTGGCAACTTCCAAAAATCATCCCGAAACGAATTTCAGGATAACCCCGTATTGGTATAAACATACCCGCATTTGTATTACTACCGAATACAAATGCAACTGAGACAAAGATATTATATCTACACAGTATAATACTGGGTTCCGGCTTAAACCAAAGCCTACCAGTATTATCTGCCCGAAAAACGACACGTGCGAAAACGCACGTGCATTTTCCGAACCTTGCCATAAACCCATACGGCCTCTACAACGTTTTGCCCGAACTTGGGAAAGTGTCTGTGGGGGAATCTAATGACTCATCAACACACTGGTACTGGGTATAACCACTAGCACGTCAGAGGTACTAGCTGTACGTAACGTTTTGCCTATGTATTGATTGGAAGGGAAACTGACGAGCGAACTCATCTATAAACCCTACTAAGCCTGACAGTGACAATATCCGTACAGTCTGGAACATTCGTCTATGAGTATCGCATATTAGGCCTAGGGGGTCGGTAAACGTCAGACCCCCAATAGCTGCATAAGTCGTGTCAGAGAGCAGCCCAGAACACCCTGAGAAACTACTGGTATACCTACCAGTATATCTCGATTACCCTGGCCAGGGATTTCGTGTAATGGCTCTCCTAAACACAGCGCGATCTCACCCCCAATACAGGGAGAGGCGAATCCCCGACGATCCGCTCACTTGCCACCAATGTGGCTCGGGACTGTACCCAACTAAAACCTGTTTGCACAACTCCTTTGAGCGTGGTAGGGTAGTAATCTAAGCACAGTGGGAACTCACACGAGACAAATGACGACCTCAGGTCGATGAACTAATCTGTACACATGTCACCAGGGAACTGCTATCTGACGATATGTATAATACCAACTAGCATGTTCCCGGCGAGTCCTGTCCGGTGTACTCATAACCTAATGAGTACCTGTATACATCTTAGGTGATCCAACTGACACCAGTGGCTTGTGAGACCCGCCACCGCCCCTCGTCGGGGTCTCGACTGTATACACTAGTCTACTCTGGAGTATCGATGCCCTGTCTCGAAACTCCCACGACTAGAGTCACTTTTAAGGATGTGCTTACAGACCCCAGCTCTCACGTACATGATCGCCATCATACAGCCGGTAGTCAAGCAAGAATCCTATGGGCTCTATCATCATGCAATAGTAAACTAAAGCATATATACGATGACAAAGAGAAACCAGATAGCATACTATCATCTCGAGCAAGACTGTCCTATCGGTATAGGTCCTCCCTCAATCATTGCAATCACGTACCTGCGATCCAATAATTGACTTAGAGGGCACTATATCCAACAAGAACATCCTTCAAATGTTCCTAGTCGTGGGAGTACCGAGACAGGGCATCAATACTCCAGAGTAGACTAGCGTATGCGCTTCTTGACCCATATGATGGGCGATGGATGATCCCATATCCATTGGTGTTTGACTTCAGAGAAGGTATACGGGTGCTCAGTGGAGACTGGGTACACTGGACGGACTCGCCAAGAACTCCCAGATGGTATTATACCTCACGTCAGATGGCAGTTCTCTGGTGACACTGGTACAGGTTAGTCTGTAGACCCGAGATCGCCATAGAGTCTTGTGTGATTCCCACTGTGCTTTGATTTCCATCATACCACGTCCAAGTGAGCGAGCAAAAAGGTGGGTTTTGGGTACAGTCCCGAATCACATGGAGGCAATGAGCGATAGGAGGGGATTTGTGTAAGACTACGGTAGCGCCCCGGCCGTCTTTCCGATGCCAAAATGCGGAAACGAAAATTTTTCTTAACTTGAAAACCGGCGCTATCGTATGCTTAAAACCCGGATCGAACCATTAACCTACAACTAGCTATCAAGAGAAGGGATAGAAGGGCTATACCGATCGACCCAAGTCCTTCGGTCTTTGGCCACCATCACAAGCTCCTCGCGGCATCTCCGTTCTTGATCTCCTCGTTGGAAAGGGCACCACATCTACGAGTCTTTTTACGGGCTCCAGCTTCATCCGAAGCAACTCGGGCACGAAGTCTGCTAGCCGACGTGTCCAAGGTGTTGTAGAGAATGTTTTTGATCACTTTGTCTCTTGGAGGTTAGAGATGAAGCCATTGATGGAGATAATGAGCTAGAGAAGAAAGAGGAAGAAGAAGAAGTTTTTTCTCTCTTTTCTTTTGTGATGATGGTATGATAAAATGAGAGAGTGTGAAACAATAATATGAGAGCTCACCCCAATCATGGCAGCCCCTCTCTCTCTCCTCTTATCAAAACAACATCAAAACATCATATAATATGACATTAACATATAAAAAGCGACCATGAGTCACCAATGTGTCCATGTCTGTCGGGACCCGGTTCTTGCTCACGGAGCAAAGTGCCACACGGATAAAAGTGCCACGCTAAGTGTCGTGTTAAGTGGACGGGGGCCACCTCTTGAATCCATGGGGGCCACCTCTTGAGTCCGTGGGACTCACTGTAGAACAATGGGGACTCTTCGGAATACATTCCGAAAGGGGGCAGATCTGTACTATAAATGGAATAATACCACTCTTAAATACGGAGGCGTATTTTAAGTGAACCGGCACTATAGGAGCTTGAGAAATCCGTAGTTAAGCGTTCTCGAGCCAGGGAAGTTGTGGGATGGGTGGCCTCCTGGGAAGTGGCCCCTGGTCGGGTCCGGTTCGCTCTAAAGGGAAAACCGTGCGGCTTCGGCCAGAGCGGACAATACTCTCTGTATTAGGTCTGGGGCATGACAGAATGGTATCAGAGCTGGTCCCTCAATAGTAGGTTTGTGGTTCGAGGACGAACCATTGTTCAAAGGTGGGGAGAATGTCGGGACCCGGTTCTTGCTCATGGAGCAAAGTGCCACACGGAACAAAGTGCCACACCAAGTGTCGTGTTAAGTGGGCGGGGGGCACCTCTTGAATCCGTGGGGGCCACCTCTTGATTCCGTGGGACCCACTGTAGAACAATGGGGACTCTTCGGAATACATTCCGAAAGGGGGCAGTTATGTACTATAAATGGAATACTACCACTCTTAAATACAGAGGCGTCTTTTAAGTGAACCGGCACTACAGGAGCTTGAGAACTCCGTAGTAAAGCGTGCTCGAGCCAGGGAAGTTCTGGGATGGGTGACCTCCTGGGAAGTGGCCCCTGGTCGGGTCCGGCTCGCTCTAAAGGGAAAACCGTGCGGCTTCGGCCAGAGCGGACAATACTCTCTGTATTAGGTCTGGGGCGTGACAATGTCACATTAAATGCATGTCATGATGAATTATAGCTCATTATTTCCAAATGCAAAACATTAATCCAAATGTTTGCAACAATAAAAAGATACGACAACATCTAAAGTAAACTCGTGACAGATCACAAGGTTACCCCTCACCTGTATATACATACCTGCACCGGCATTCTGACTGAATGCGAATGAGATGAGACTAAAGTAATTCAACAAATCTAATACTAGGATCTGGCTTAAACCAAAGCCTACTAGTATGATCCGCCCGATCATGATCCGTGCAATACCGCACGTATATGATCGAACCCTGCCATATATCATACAGCCTCTACAATGTTTCGCCCGAAACTTGAGAAACTGTCTGTGGGGGACTTTAAAGACTCGTCAATACGTTGGCCATGGATTTAGCCACTAGCACGTCAGAGGTACTAGCTATACGTAACGAGCTACCAAGTATTGACCAAAAGAGAAGTCGACGAGCGAACTCATCCTGACACCCTACTGAGCCTGTCAGTGACAATATCCGTACAGTCCGGTCCGTTCATTATTTCCAAATGCAAAACATTAATCCAAATGTTTGCAACAATAAAAAGATACGAAAACATCTAAAGTAAACTCGTGACGGATTACAAGGATACCCCTCACCTGTATATACATACCTGCACCCGCATTCCGACTGAATGCGAATGAGATGAGACTAAAGTAATTCAACAAATCTAATACTAGGATCTGGCTTAAACCAAAGCCTACTAGTATGATCCGCCCGATCATGATCCGTGCAATACCGCACGTATATGATCGAACCCTGCCATATATCATGCAGCCTCTACAACGTTTCGCCCGAAACTTGAGAAACTGTCTGTAGGGGACTCTAAAGACTCGTCAATACTTTGGCTGTGGATTTAACCACTAGCACGTCAGAGGTACTAGCTATACGTAACGAGCTACCAAGAATTGACCAAAAGGGAGGTCGATGAGCGAACTCATCCTGACACCCTACTGAGCCTGTCAGTGACAATATCCGTACAGTCCGGTCCGTTCATCTATGAGTATCGCATGTCGGGCCTAGGGGGCTGGTAAAAGTCAGACCCCCAAAAGCGGTACAAGTCGTGTCGGAGTGTAGCCCAGAACACCCTGAGATACTACTAGAATACCTACCAGTAAATCTCCTGCCACAACCGAGGGCTTTGTGTAATGGCTCTCCTAGACACAGCGTGATCTCACCCCCAATACCGGGAGAGACGAAACCCCTACCGATACGCTCACTTGCCTCCATGTGGCACGGGACCGTACCCAACTAAAACCTGTTTTCATGACTACTTTGAGCCTTGGTAGGGTAGTAATCAAAGTACAGTGGGAACTCATGTAGGGTTCCTAGGCACTCTCAAGAGGTCTCACAAGGCATCAACCATGCCAATTTCAAAAATTTTAGGGTGCCGAGAAAACCTAATACGGATCGTTGACTAGAGATTGGGCGAAAAACGAAACTAGTTAACATCTTAACTAAAGGAGAGAGGCTACAACCTTTGTAGATCCGTTTCTCCACATCCTTAGCTCCACGTAGGCGTCCTCTCGCTGTCCATCTTGAATCCCGAACTCAATCGTCGGCTTCATCGGGAAAATGGGAAGACTAGGTCGTCGGCTTCGTTCGGAAGATGATCTACGTCGAGGCATCACAAGTTCAAGCTCCAACTTCACCAAGTTGTGAAACTTGTGAAGAAAACACCCTATACTACTAGGCAAGAGGTAGAGGGTGAAGAAATAGGAGGTGGGTTCACTTTAGAATTGGATTTCTCTCACTTTTGCTCAAGTTGCCATTGATGGACTTAAGCTTTTCTTGAAGAAGAAGATGATGAAGAAGAAGAAAGAATATTATGATAATTTTTTTTAAAATGAAAAAGAAATGAATACATATCATAATAGGAACCATGGTTAGGTGTAGAGAATTGACCAAGGTTAGAAGAGTTGTTAGGGTTAAGCATGAAGACAAATTGGTCACTTTGGTCAAAGCTTCATGAAGCTTCACAAAGGTTCAAGAATGAAAGCAACCATTTTGTATTCTTATCCCACTCTTTTTTTTCAAAATCAATAAATAAAAGAATGGATAATTAAAACCCTAATCACTTTCTTAACCTAGGTTTAATTCTTTACACTTAACCAAATGAGCAAGCATCATCAAACATGATACATAGATGTGCACAAAAGTATATCACATATACAACTTGCACATCAAGTGAGAAAATCCATTTAAAGTGAACCAATACTAGTTAATGCAAAATAATATATCAAATATATATAATTATACATTAAATCATTAAATCAACACTTGATTCAATGATCCGGTCATGTCGCACATAACCGACTAGTATACAATGTATCGATTTATCGAATCAAAGATTCGATAACTAGGTTATATCGAATATAACCAATCAATATATTCATCGCGAGAATGGAATGCGGTATCACATACACGCATTATTCTCGGTCCTGCACATATCTCATATGCACTCCTATTTCGTTTCGCTTGAGCCAGGAAACCTCTGTGTAGGACTCTAAAGACTCGTCAATACGCCGGTAGCAGATGATGATCATATCAAGCACCCACAAGCCGCGAGCGGTCTGCTAAACGTAACGGCCATCCGGGTATTGAGCGATCAGAAGATCGACGAGGTAGCCCGCTCACACACCTGTGAATCCAACCAGTAACACTTACCGTACAGTCCGGTCTGTTCGTCTGATATGTCGCATATCAAGTCTAGGGGTGGTAAACGTCAGACCCCAATAACCGATAAGTCGTGACGATGTGAGGCTCATAACGGGTCGAGAAACTACTAGTAACACTTACCAGCAAATCTCTTATCAGCCCTGGCCAGGGACTTCCCTGTTACGGCCAATCGAGCACTGCGTAACATCAACCCCCAATACCGGGAGAGACGAAACCCCTCCTATCGCTCATTGCCTCCATGTGACTCGGGACTGTACCCAAAGACCACCGTTTTGCACGCCCTCATGGACGTGGTAAGGTGGAGATCAAAGCACAGTGGGAATCACACAAGACTCTATGACGATCTCGGATCTACAGACTAACCTGTACAAGTGTCACCTGAGAACTGCCATCTGACGTGAGGTATAATATCATCTGGGAGTTCTCGGCGAGTCCGTCCAGTGTACCCAGTCTCCACTGAGCACCCGTATACCATCTCTGATGTCAAACACCAATGGATATGGGATCATCCATCGCCCATCTCATGGGTCGAGAAGCGTATACGCTAGTCTACACTGGTATATCGATGCCCCGTCTCGATATACCCATGACTAGGGACCTTGAAGGATGTACTTATGGACTACCATGTCCCCACTAGTATGATCTGCATCATAGTCCAGGTAGTCAAGTACAGATCCTAAGGGCTTTACCAATATGTAACTATAAGACAGTATAAAGAGACTAGTATACATGTTAAGATAAAGTGCAACCAGATAGCATACTATCATATCGAGCAAGAAATTCATCTCTATATATGTCCAAGCATCCAATATAATATACATCATCTGTACAATACTGGCCTCTAGGGCATACATACAACTAACAATCTCCCACTTGCACTAGGGCCAGCTGCTGTAGTATCGCATACCGAGCATCCCGAAGAGTCTCTCAAACTGTATCTGGGGAATGGCCTTCGTGAGTGGATCCGCCGTGTTATTCTTCGTGTCAACTCTCCTGACCTCGATCTCTCGGCGATCAACTATTTCCCGGATCAGGTGATACCGCCTCAGAATGTGCCTGGATCTCTGATGGGACCTGGGTTCCTTGGCCAAAGCCACCGCTCCATTGTTATCACAATACAAAGGTATTGGATGCTCAATGGATGGAACCACACCAAGTTCAGTAATGAACTTCTTGATCCAGACAGCCTCTTTAGCAGCATCGTTGGCAGCGATGTATTCAGCCTCCATCGTCGAGTCTGCCACGGTTTCCTGCTTGGAACTCTTCCAGCTAACAGCCCCTCCATAAAGGGTAAAGACAAATCCCGACTGCGACTTAGAGTCGTCCTTATCACTCTGGAAGCTCGAATCGGTAAAGGACTCCACTTGGTGTTCTCCGTTACCATACACCAAGAGCATCTCTTTAGTCCTTCGCAAGTACTTGAGAATGCTCTTCACAGCTGTCCAGTGACTCTCTCCAGGATCAGCATGATACCTGTTCACTGCACTTAGTGAGTATGCAACATCGGGTCTGGTACATAGCATCGCGTACATGATAGAGCCTACAGCCGAAGCATAGGGTATCCCTTGCATGCGAGCTCTCTCCAAATCTGTCTTGGGAGACATCTCTTTGGAGAGAGTGAGTCCAGAGATCGTGGGCAAGTTCCCACGCTTGGATTCTTCCATACTAAACCTCTTTAGTATTGTGTCAATGTACCTGGATTGGGACAATCCCAAAATCCTTTTGGATCTATCCCTATAGATCCTAATTCCCAATATGCAGGAGTCATCACCAAGATCTTTCATCGAGAATCTTTGTGATAAGAAGAGCTTGACCGATTGCAGCATAGGAATATCATTTCCTATCAAGAGTATGTCGTCCACGTACAATACGAGGAAGACAACCTTACTCTCTGCCATCTTCTTGTAGATACAAGGTTCATCTGGGTTTTTGACGAAATCAAACTCTTTGATAACGACGTCAAAGCAGATGTTCTAACTCCGCGATGCTTGCTTTAATCCATAAATGGATTTAAGCAGCTTGCACACCTTCCCGCTGCTCCCACTATCTACGAAGCCCTCTGGCTGAGTCATGTACACGCACTCTTCTAAATCACCATTTAGAAAGGCGGTCTTAACATCCATTTGCCAGATTTCGTAATCATGATATGCAGCGATGGCAAGCATGATCCGGATGGATTTAAGCTTAGCCACTGGAGAAAATGTCTTGTCATAGTCCACACCTGGTCTTTGACGAAAACCTTTTGCTACAAGTCTAGCTTTGAAAGTCTCCACTTTCCCATCTACACCAAGTTTCTTCTTGAAGATCCACTTGCTCCCAATGGGTTTTACCCCTTCAGGAGCAATGTCCAAAGTCCATACTTTGTTGGTGTACATGGATTCCATCTCGGACCGCATAGCATCCAGCCATTTCACTGAGTCCCTACTCGTGATGGCCTGCTCGAAGCTAGTTGGGTCATCATCCTCCATGATGCAATCCTCGCTGCCACCATCAATGAGAAAACCGTAGTATCTCTCAGGTTGGCGAGGAACCCTACTAGATCGGAGGAGAGGCTGAGGTTCGTCGGGAGCTACTGAATCCTCTGGTTCCACTAAATCTTCAGTTACGGTTTGTGTATGTGGAACTTCTTCGAGCTCTACCACTTTGCCACTAATTTCTTTTTCAAGGAATTCCTTTTTTAAAAAGGTGGCATGTTGAGCAACAAACACTTTTTGTTCCTCACTGTGGTAGAAAAAATACCCATATGAGTTCTTTGGGTATCCCACAAACTTGCAAAGAACTGACCGTGCCTCGAGTTTGTCCGGATTTTGTCTTTTGACATAGGCCGGACAACCCCATATCTTAACTCGTTTAAAATATGGTCTCTTCCCACTCCATATCTCATATGGTGTGGTAGGTACAGATTTAGATGGAACTTGATTCAATAGGTATGCTGCTGTTTCCAGTGCATATCCCCAAAAGGAAATAGGTAACTCAGCTGTGCTCATCATAGAGCGCACCATATCTAATAGGGTGTGGTTCCTCCGTTCCGATACACCGTTGTGCTGTGGTGTATATGGAGGAGTCAGCTGAGAGAGAATCCCATTCTCTTTTAAGAAGTCCAGGAATTCATTGCTCAAGTATTCACCTCCTCGATCAGATCGAAGGATTTTAATACTTTTTCCGGTTTGGTTTTCGACTTCTTGTTTATATTCTCTAAATTTCTCAAAAGCTTCAGATTTGTGTTTCATCAGGAACACATACCCGAACCTAGAGAGATCGTTAGTGAATGTAATGAAGTACGAAGAACCATCCCTGGCATGTGTAGACATGGGACAGCATACATCACTATGTATAAGTCCCAAGAGTTCGGTAACTCTTTCTCTGTGTCCCGTAAACGGAGTTTTGGTCATCTTGCCTTTGAGACATGACTAGCATGTGTCATAAGATGAAAATTCAAACGGATTTAAATATCCATCCTTATGCAACTTAGCCAGTCGTGTCGCATTGATGTGACCCAGTCTACAATGCCACAAGAAGGATTCGTTCAGTTCAGAACTCTTCCTCTTGTGTGTGTTTGTTATGCTCAGAACTGTTGATTAATTTAGAACATAAATGCCATTGCACAACGTGCCTGATCCAACCAACTTTTGGTTACGGAAAATGTTCATAACATTGTCCTGTAATACAAAATTATATCCTTCTTTACTCAACAAAGAAACCGATATAATGTTGCTTATCAGGTTCGGCATGTAATAGCATTCGTTCAGAACCAATGTATTACCTGTCGGTAATACAAGGTGATATATTCCCCGACAGTCTTAGCTGCAACAATTGCACCATTTCCAACTCTAATGTCTTTATCACCTTCTCCAAGTTCTTTACCTTTCTTTAGCCCATGTAACTGATTACATATATGGGATCCTGACCCGGTATCTAATACCCAGGACATAGAGCAAATGGAGAAACAGTTCTCTGTTACGAACACACCCGAAGAAAATGCATCAACATGTACTTTCTTCATTCGGGTGGCATGGGAATCCAGGTATTCCCCTATATCCTGTTCATTCCTATAACTCTTATAAGAAAGAACGGAACCAACGTTCCCCAGCACAGTATAACATGCGGGTTCGGTCAATACATCCATATTATTATCTTCACTAGGGCATGAAATGGTCGCTACCTGGAGAGAGAGAGAAGAAAACACTTTAGCGTATGCTCGTGCAAGATCAGATTGGTTATTATCTTATCTAATCACGATGGCTCCCACTGGTTTTTATCAAATCTTCCTTCAAACCCTAAAAGGAAAGACTAGCCGGGATTAATTACACACTACAAGTTCGCCAATTTTTCAGCCAGGCCAGTGTCGGTACTTTGAGGGAGGTCCCCCGTGCTTTCGCACGAACCTAATTAATGTAAACACCGTTTTCCCAGAGGCGTAACCCCGTTGACACCTTTCTAGACACCTACTTGATCGGCTAATTGTAATGTGTAAAACTCTCCCAGGAGTAACTCTTACTCGCAGTGGGTATCGGGATCCAACTATCTCATAGAAGGTATGCAATCTCATTGCAAATTTCAACACTTGAAATTCCCGATAATATTTTGCCCCGAACGATCTATGACCTTGACAAGGTCAACAAACCATAGACCGCAAGTCAAGTTCAACCCGTCATTTCTTGATTGAATCAAACCCAGCCGCACGACCCTTGACAAGGTCAACAAGGTCGTACGACTACCTTAACCCAATCTGCATCATATGCATAAGCAGATAAATACTGGTTAGCTACCGCACACTGCGCCTTGACAAGGTCAACAAACGCAGCACGAATACTAAACAGGACTTATCTGAAATGACGGAGGGCTACGACAGGTTTTTCTGAAAACCTATTGCGTAATGAACTTGATATCGTTGTAGAATCAAATGATGTTTTTGAAATGGAGTGATTTTGAGGCTTTTCTAGTTTTGCTAAAGGGGTCACTCCCGGTGAAGGGATCGTCGGCCCTTTCCTCGTCGAATGAGGTGCGGGATATATCATATATATCACTGAGCAAAGCAGAAGCTATAGAAGCAATCAAAAGTCAAACCGAGTGTGTAGCATCTGCAAGTTATTGCTAAAGGAGTCACTCCCGGTGAAGGGATCTCGGTCCTTTCCTCATCGAATAAGGTGCAGGGTATATCATATATGCCGCTATGCAAAGCAAGAACTGTAGCTACCTGTTTTGTTTAAAATTTGATTCTACAACATCTTAGGTTTCTTATCTTTCATTAATCACATTAATGAAGTCCCATCATTTAAGTCACCTAAACATCACAGATAAATACGACGTACACTTATGCCATCCGCATTCGCCTCGATGTCCCCTCGTGCACCGTTAGGTTAGGTAACTAACGACAGAGCAGGGCAGAGCTAGTGCGGGTGCAAAACATAAGTAACGTCTATATAATATATCATATATACTATATAAAGTATCTATCAAAGAACATCACATGATCATATCACAGATATCGCAGCAGAAAATATCATATGAAATATTGGATATACTAGGACGTCTGTGTTTTCAATACGAGCCAGTATAAAACACAGATTCCACGGTCGTGATGAATAGCCAATCCCACACCCCTAGACCCATACGAGAGCGGCAAGCAACCCTACCAATTCTAGGGTTAGGAGACCGGGACTCGACTCCTCGAGATAGTCTCCCACTGAACCCTAGAACCCGGTTACTTGTGCTCCCCTCCTTGTGTCTATCCTAATGCGGAAAAGTAAATAATATACAAAAGGTGACAACTTCCGCTACCTGGAAGTGTCCCAATAAAAGAATATTACATACAAGTTTTTTTACATGAATGAAAATGAAAAACACTCATCTCACATAAAAAAACCCCCGGCTATTCAAACACGACGATCCAATATAACATATCCAGCAACACATAACATCACATGTCATCAACGTAAGTAAGTATGCATACCCCAATTGTCGTTGACGTATAGCAACGAAACCGGCGATATCAACATACTACACTTACGGTCACAGAAAAGAAAGTGTAAAACTACAACAGTTGGAATTCGCAATCTCTTTAGACATCGCATGCCTAATCAAATGAAATACTTAGACATCACATGCCTAACAATTATAAACCCCGCATTTTAGTCCCATTATCGAAAACTCTTTTCAATATCAAGTGAGACTAAACCGCTAGATTTATAACATTCATTCAGTTATCTCATAACTGTTTGTGAATTGCAATTATTGTATCCCATTCCGGATAAATAGAAAATATTAAACTTTCTGATCGAACATTCGAACACCCAAGTTTTCCCGACACCGATCAACACATGAAATAAGTTCGAAGACATTCATTTCATGCCTCAGTACCAACGGTCCAGCCGTAGAAGGGTCAAGCCAACGCCTCAAATGTGGCACGCCGTACTGCCCCAAACCCGGAGGTTCAAAGGGCAGTTCAAGACGGTCACATAATCGAGTTAAGGTTTGTTGTCTTCTAGAGGGACCATCGCGTTACTTGCACTACTCAGAACGTCATTAAACTACGGAAAAGTCCAACAATTGGAAATTTCCCGGCAGGGGAAAGATTGGGTATCTACATCCGGTCGAACTTTTTAACATATTCCAAATACCCGGAAAACACATAGACGACGTTTGAAATTACCGGTCGAATCATCGAAGCTCTAAAACACCCCAGAAAATTCAACTCTTAAATAAATATTAAAAATACCCATAAAACTCAGCTGCTGAAATGATGAATTACTGTGCAACGGTGGAGGGCTGACGTCATCATTAGGCCGCGGAACCGCCGCAGAAGCCATGCTTCTGCCGCGGTTCCGCCGCACACTATACAGTTCATTGGAAAAAATTTGCACCGTAATTCTTAGAATTCCCTGCTAAATTTTTTAAGCATTTTTAATCTAGAAAAATCCCAGTTTTTAGAAAAAGTCCGGAGAGCATGATGTGTTGGGGTTCGATGTGTATTCGGGTTTCAAACGTCGTCTAGACTTCGCCTAAGGCTCTAGCTAGGCTCTGATACCACTGTAGGGTTACTAGGCACTCTCAAGAGGTCTCACAAGGCTTCAACCATGCCAATTTCAAAATTTTTAGGGTGCCGAGAAAACCTAATACGGATCGTTGACTAGAGATTGGGCGAAAAACGAAACTAGTTAACATCTTAACTAAAGGAGAGAGGCTACAACCTTTGTAGATCCGTTTCTCCACTTCCTTAGCTCCATGTAGGCGTCCTCTCGCTGTCCATCTTGAATCCCGAACTCAATCGTCGGCTTCATCGGGAAATTGGGCGGACAAGGTCGTCGGCTTCGTTTCGAAGATGATCTACGTCGAGGCATCACAAGTTCAAGCTCCAACATCACCAAGTTGTGAAACTTGTGAAGAAAACACCCTATACTACTTGGCAAGAGATAGAGGGTGAAGAAATAGGAGGTGGGTTCACTTTAGAATTGGATTTCTCTCACTTTTGCTCAAGTTGCCATTGATGGACTTAAGCTTTTCTTGAAGAAGAAGATGATGAAGAAGAAGAAAGAATATTATGATAAGTTTTTTTAAAATGAAAAAGAAATGAATACTTATCATAATAGGAACCATGGTCAGGTGTAGAGAATTGACCAAGGTTAGAAGAGTGGTTAGGGTTAAGCATGAAGACAAATTGGTCACTTTGGTCAAAGCTTCATGAAGCTTCACAAAGGTTCAAGAATGAAAGCAACCATTTTGTATTCTTATCCCATTCTTTTTTTTCAAAATCAATAAATAAAAGAATGGATAATTAAAACCCTAATCACTTTCTTAACCTAGGTTTAATTCTTTACACTTAACCAAATGAGCAAGCATCATCAAACATGATACATAGATGTGCACAAAAGTATATCACATATACAACTTGCACATCAAGTGAGAAAATCCATTTAAAGTGAACCAATACTAGTTAATGCAAAATAATATATCAAATATATATAATTATACAATAAATCATTAAATCAACACTTGATTCAATGATCCGGTCATGTCGCACATAACCGACTAGTATACAATGTATCGATTTATCGAATCAAAGATTCGATAACTAGGTTATATCGAATATAACCAATCGATATATTCATCGCGATAATGGAATGCGGTATCACATACACGCATTATTCTCGGTCCTGCACATATCTCATATGCACTCCTATTTCGTTTCGCTTGAGCCAGGAAACCTCTGTGTAGGACTCTAAAGACTCGTCAATACGCCGGTAGCAGATGATGATCATATCAAGCACCCACAAGCCGCAAGCGGTCTGCTAAACGTAACGGCCATCCGGGTATTGAGCGATCAGAAGATCGACGAGCTAGCCCGCTCACACTCCTATGAATCCAACCAGTAACACTTACCGTACAGTCCGGTCTGTTCGTCTGATATGTCGCATATCAAGTCTAGGGGTGGTAAACGTCAGACCCCAATAACCGATAAGTCGTGCCGATGTGAGGCTCATAACGGGTCGAGAAACTACTAGTAACACTTACCAGCAAATCTCTGATCAGCCCTGGCCAGGGACTTCCCTGTTACGGCCAATCGAGCACTGCGCAACATCAACCCCCAATACCGGGAGAGACGAAACCCCTCCTATCGCTCATTGCCTCCATGTGACTCGGGACTGTACCCAAAGACCACCGTTTTGCACGCCCTCATGGACATGGCAAGGTGGAGATCAAAGCACAGTGGGAATCACACAAGACTCTATGACGATCTCGGGTCTACAGACTAACCTGTACAAGTGTCACCTGAGAACTGCCATCTGACGTGAGGTATAATACCATCTGGGAGTTCTCGGCGAGTCCGTCCAGTGTACCCATTCTCCACTGAGCACCCGTATACCATCTCTGATGTCAAACACCAATGGATATGGGATCATCCATCGCCCATCTCATGGGTCGAGAAGCGTATACGCTAGTCTACACTGGTATATCGATGCCCCGTCTCGATATACCCACGACTAGGGACCTTGAAGGATGTACTTATGGACTACCATGTCCCCACTAGTATGATCTGCATCATAGTTCAGGTTGTCAAGTACACATCCTAAGGGCTTTACCAACATGTAACTATAAGACAGTATAAAGAGACTAGTATACATGTTAAGATAAAGTGCAACCAGATAGCATACTATCATATCGAGCAAGAAAGTCATCTCTATATTTGTCCAAGCATCCAATATAATATACATCATCTGTACAATACTGGCCTCTAGGGCATACATACAACTAACAACTCACACGAGACAAATGACGATTTCAGGTCGATGAACTAACCTGTACACATGTCACCAGGGAACTGCTATTTGTCGTCAGGTATAATACCAACTAGCATGTTTCCGACGAGTCCTGTCCGGTGTACTCATAACCCAATGAGCAGCTGTATACATCTTAGGTGAACCAACTGACACCAATGGCTTGTGAAACCGGCCATCCCCCCTCGTCGGGGTCTCGACTGTATACACTAGTCTACTAACGGAGTATCGATGCCTAGTCTCGAAACTCCCACGACTAGGGACCACTTTAAGGATGTGCTTATAGACCCCAGCTCCCACGTATATGATCGCCATCATACTGCTGGTAGTCAAGCAAGAATCCTAAGGGCTCCATCAACGTGTAATAGCGACCTGTAAGGTCACCTAAAATGGTACACGATGATAAAGATAAACCATGGTAGCATACTAATTTCTATCAACGTTTAATAGTGAACTGTACTCGATGATAAAGAAAAACCGGATAGTATACAAAGCTCCCGAGTAAGATTGTCCTACCGGTATAGTTCCCCCCTCAATCATTGCAATCACGTGCCTACGTTTCAATAATTGACTCTGTGGGCATTATATCCAACAATCTCCCACTTGCACTCAAGACTAATTATTGCGATGTCGCATACTCACAGCCCGTATGATACCGAACACCCAACTCCTCTACTGGTCAGTCTCACAAAGCCCGTTTGCAAAACTATTGCGTTCGAGGAATAGCCTCAGTGAGTGGATCCGCCTTGATGTTTCTTTCTATGTCTCTCTTTATCTCAAGTTCGCGGAGAAAGTCGTCTCCCGAAATGAGCAATACCTGTCTTAGAATATGTCTGGATATCTGATGGGACCTAGTTCATAAATGAACTCCAAATCCAAACTTCATAGACTGCATCGTCGACTGAACTTAATCAGTATCCTGCGTCATGACTCCCTCGGTGTCTGCTTGGATCATCTGTCCAAAACACTGCCCCTCGTCAAAGGGAAAACTATAACTCTGACAGACACTCTGTCATTCAGGTCACCTTGGAAGCCTTGAATGATAATCGTCTCCCAAATGAGGCTGTCATTATCATATCCCTAGAACATCTACTTATGTTCTAAAACTTCTTCTGAACGTTTCTCCAGGATAGGATTAATATCAACATATTGCATCTAATGCAAAAACAACATCTGGTGTGGTACTTGACATCTCATGATCAACTCAATTGCCTAAGCAAGTGATTTGCCAATCATGTACATCCCTCTCCCCCTTAGTCTGTAAGACACCTTTAGAGAGGGTGACTCCATCACCTGCTGGTACACCACCGTGCCAGGAGTCGTCCATTCTAAAACACCTTTAGAATGCTGTCTAAGTACCAAGATTGGGATACTACCCAAATCTAGATATAAAACCATAAATCTAGTAACCAGAACGTCTTATATAATATCTATATCCTATGTGGAGAAACCACTGTGTGACAACCAAAGAATAACCGATTGTAGTATAGGAATATCACTTCCTACTCTGTGTATGTCATCCAAATACCAAGACATCATACCCTACTACCTTCTTAACAGATCCATCCCCTATTCTTATGAAGTCAAACCTATGACTGTCACATCAGAAATAGATGATCTATCTCCGCTATATCTGCTTTAGTCTATAAATAGACATAAGCCACTTGTCCACTATGCTTCCGCTGCTCCCACTGACTATGACAACCCTCTGGCAGAATAATATACACGTGCACTTCTAAAGCCAGTTCAGAACGACGCTATACTTATCCTGCTGCCGGGTTTCATAGTCTGGAACAACAGTAGTGTCAAGTCTGGGTAAACTAGAACCTCCCTGTCACCGTCCTTGAGGCTATCGGAGTACCTCTCGGGTGCCTGAGGTTACCCACCACATCTGCGGAGTGGCCAATGGAATGTCAATTCAGATTGAATCTTTAGGTCCTTATCAAATTTTCAGTAATTGTTTGCGGTTCTGGAATCACTTCCAGTTCTACCATACTCCCACTTCTGTTTTTCTGGAAAAAAAAAACCATTTTACTAAAACTGTGGTGAGTCAAGAACAATATCACTATTGGTCTTCCAGATGGTAGAAAATCAACCCTCGTCATAGCCCGGGTCAACCCACAAACAGCCATTAGAGAAACGTGCCTTGAGTTATCCAGAGTCTGGTTTGAAGCATAAGCCGGAAAACTCCCCGTACCTTAACAATGTTAAGATATGAACTACTCTATATCCAATATAGAAACAGAGGCACTGATCTAATTGGAACCAGATTCAAATCATGCAGCTATCTCCAGTGCATGTCAACTAAATGGAAAGAGGCCGATCAGCGTTACATAACTTAGGAATGCATTCAAATATGAGTAATCTGAAAGAGAAACAAGTTTCTCAAAAAACCATTACTATCAACTGAATACCATACACAAGTATCTACATCTTCGATCACCTTGAAGAATCCTGATACTTGCAACACCTGGTTCTCTACTTTATTCATATACCTATAACTTCTCAAAACTTGGACATTGTGTTTCTACGAAACACTTGTCTAAAAACTAGAGAAGTCATAAGTAAACCGAATATAGTACGAGGACCAACCCCTCTGTCCTAATGGACACTGGACAACATACAATACTCTGTATAAGTCCCTTGAGTATAATAACTCATTCCCTGTATGTCGTAGGTTGAAAACTGTACTTATGGTTAAGAAGAATTACACCGCTGTTTAATGCTCCTTACCTAACCATTAACTGATATAGGTAAATGTCATGGACATAATTTCAAAAAGTTATATCTCACTCTATAAAAATAGACGTACAGATAAATCAATTTGAAATTGGTGCATTACAACGGATATTCAAAACCAAATATTTGCCGTCCGGCAAACAGCCCAGGCGATTTCCTCAAATATCACCAATTACAACGAATTCCGATATAATGAGGATGACCACCTAATTCCCAATAACTTACTCCCACTCATCATTTGTAAAACCATACAGATGTGAGAATCATACCTGGTAAATACATATCCTGGAGCAAGTGTCTAATTGGGAAATCAGTTTTCTATTAACAGTACACAGTGAAACTGAAACATGTAAATGATTCGAAGGGGTATCCGGGTATTCCTAGTAATGCCTCTTCCATTATCCAGATTAATGAATATAACCGTATATTTCTTTGCCATATCTCCAAATCCCTTTATATGTCTTTAGCCATTACCTTCTGTACACCCTCTTAGGCTAAGTGGTTTTCTTCCTTCCCTACCGTTCGGCACCAGCCTATGGTTTGGAAGAAGACTATCCAATAAGCGTAATAGGTGTACTGTCCTAATCCTAAGAGCACTCGCAACCCGAGAGAAGGTAAAGATAAAAGACAACTGAATAAAAACTTTATTCCTATTTCTCCTGAACCAGAATACATCCCCGAACTGGAACAAGTTCCTTCGAGTTCGTATATAACCATACGATGGAGTATCCAAATAACTGTAGATCTTCATAGTGATACGGAGTGTTCCGGAGCAATACAAAGGTGAAGTAGGAATGGCGATGAAATACTTGGTTTGGTCGTGAATAGCAGTCGCAGTTTACTTTGCTCTCTTACTAATCCTTTTATTTGTCTTAACTTATTACCTTCTGTATACCATCGTTAGGCTAATTGGTTTTCTTCATTCCCCACCGTTCGGCACCTGCCTATGGTTTGGAAGAAAACTATCCAATAAGCGTAATAGGTGTACTGTCCTAATCCAAAGAGCACTCGCAACCTGAGAGAAGGTAAAAGGAAAAGACAACTGAATAGTCCTATTCATTTTCTCCAGAACCGGAAACCATCCTCGAATATGGAACAAGCTCCTTCGAGTTCGTATATAACTATACGATGGTTTTATCTAATGGAAGTGGACGTTCGTAGTAATACGGGGTGTTCTGGAGAAAAGGGTAAAAGTAGGAGTGGCAATGAGGTTTGCAACTCGGACAATCCAAAAGCCAGTATTTTAAGAAGGTTCGGTTAACTTGGTCACTGAGTCATAGTCAAGGGTCAGGCCATGGTCGCTTCCATAGAGAGAGAGAGAAAAGAAACACTCTGCATGCACTCTAACCTAGATCAGAATGGTTATCACTTTATCTGATCAGGAAACCTCCCACTGTAACCTCAAATTCTCCTCGAAACCTGAAAGAAGAATTAGTCGGGATCACCCGAGGAGTAAACCAACTCATCAGTGGGAATCGGGATCCAACTATCATCACATGATAACTTGATAGAATCCACTCAAGTCACCACACTCCAGAAGGTATGCGCATGCCTGGAAAGTTTCAATTTCTTTAGAAACTCCCGATGTTATTTTTACCCCTAGGACCCAAGTGACCTTGACTGAGCCAACATATCAAAGGATCCTAGCCAAGTTCAACCCGTCATTATCTTGATTGCATTAGACCCACCCGCACGAGTCCTTGACTAAGCCAAAATGACCGTACGACTGTCCTAACCAATCACATATCCATAAGACAGAAAAGCATTACAGAGCTACTGCACGCTACGCCTCGGCTGAGCACGACATACGTAGAACGAATACTAAGCAATACTAATCTGAAATGACGGAGGGCTACAGTTGATTTTTGGCGAAAAACCTTTAACGTAATGAACTTGATATCGTTGAAGGAACCGGATAGCTTTTATAAAAAATATAGTGGCGAAATCCTTTGCTAAAGAGGTCACTCCCGATGAAGGGATCTCGGCTCTTTCCCCGTAGAATGAGGTGCAGGATATTCCAACTGAATACCAGGATGCAAAGCAAAAGGTAATCGGCTATTGTGAAGTTATTGCCCTGACGCAAACTTCTGTCCAAGGGGTCACTCCCGGTGAAGGGATCTCGGCCCTTGCTTCGTCGACTGAGGTGCTGGATATTCATAACCGAATACCACTGAGCAAAACAAAACAGAACGTCCTTGCTATAACAGCTTTTTTTGAAAAATGTTCCAACAACATCACAATTAGGTTTGTTTAGCTTGCATTGATCCGAATCAATGCAGTCCCATCAATGGATCAGACCAATTAAGAACGAAAATACGAAATACGTATATGCCATCTGCATTCGCTACTGGGTCTCGTCATCACCCGTTAGGTTACTTAACTAACGACAGAGCGGGGACTGGACTAGCACGAGTGTAAAACATATACAACATCTACTAGTATATATATCAATATATAATATTCGCTCATGGCGTGATAAAATGCAACATCATAGAAAGTAATAAGCATCACAGAACAATACAGATAATCTGGGATCCCCGGGTTTCATAGAGCCGCTACTGAAACCCGATGTTCCCTTGGTCGTGTGGATAGCCTGTGCAATGAAATCCTAGACCCCTACGGGCGCGGCAAGTTACCCGCCAAAACCTGAAGCGAGGCAGCCCCCTTCAACAATGTGAATGGACCACCCAACACTTCACGGAATCCGGTAACTTGAGCACCCCTCCTTGGGTCAACCTGTACCCCCTACGAGTGCGGCGAATAGCCCGCTAATTCTAGAGTGGAGCCCCCTCCGTCTCAAAGCAATGAGATGCGGCCCGTTGCCCTCTAGAACCCGGCTACCCGTGCATCCCTCCGCAGGGTAATCCTAGTACAGAAAGTAAAATATACAATGGGTACATCGACCTCAGCCCGGTCGTGCCCTAAAAGAATAATATACAAACAGGCAGTGACGGCAGTCCACATGTCGGACGCTCTCCCAGCAATAACAAATGTACATAAACAACTAAACTGTACTACCATTACAGCCTGGCCATCCACCACGACAGATCCGCAACATCACAGCACAACACAGAACATCAACGTGAATGTCACATTCGTAAATCTGTCTAAAAGAACTATAGAAATTAGACAGGATTTACCGCTCGAATGACATTCACGGTCACAGATATAATGTAAATACTGTGAACCAACATATTTAAATTTTCGATCGACAAAATTTCCCGAAGTGGGCCCCAAGCACAATACCCAGTACTCAAACAAATCTGGGCCCAAAATAAAAATACCAGAAACCACAATTCCAAGTCAAAAATCACTGTAAAAAATTTGGTGCATAGAAGAGACATAATGGCGGCGGAACCGCGGCCAAAACATGGGTAAGGCCGCGGTTCCGCGGCGAAACAGTAACATCATGCTACCAAAATTTCGCAGTAATCATAGAAAAGCCTGCATGAATTTCGGCAATACACTAAATAATTTTTTGACAACAAAAAAATTTCGACAGAAACTGCACATTTTGAAATCGCAGTTTCGGAATTTTTGTTCGATCGAAGTTCTAAATATGTTAGAGCAAGCTAGTAAAGGTTAATGGCGTAGCTCTGATACCATGTAAGACTACGGTAGCGCCCCGGCCGTCTTTCCGAGGCAAAAATGCGGAAAAGAAAATTTTTCTTAACTTGAAAACCGGCGCTATCGTATGCTTAAAACCCGGATCGAACCATTAACCTACAACTAGCTATCAAGAGAAGGGATAGAAGGGCTATACCGATCGATCCAAGTCCTTTGGTCTTTGTCCAACATCCCAAGCTCCTCGCGGCATCTCCGTTCTTGATCTCCTCGTCGTAAAGGGCACCACATCTACGAGTCTTTTTACGTGCTCCAGCTTCATCTGAAGAAACTCGGGCACGAAGTGTGCTAGCCGACGTGTCCAAGATGCTGTAGAGAATGTTTGTGATCACTTTGTCTCTTAGAGGTTAGAGATGAAGCCATTGATGGAGATAATGAGCTAGAGAAGAAAGAGGAGGAAGAAGAAGTTTTTTTCTCTCTTTTCTTTTGTGATGATGGTATGATAAAATGAGAGAGTGTGAAACAATAATATGAGAGCTCACCCCACTCATGGCAGCCCCTCTCTCTCTCCTCTTATCAAAACAACATCAAAACATCATATAATGTGACATTAACACATAAAAAGAGACCATGAGTCACCAATGTGTCCATGTCATATTAAATGCATGTCATGATGAATTCTAGCTCATTATTTCCAAATGAAAAACATTAATCCAAATGTTTGCAACAATAAAAAGATACGACAACATCTAAAGTAAACTCGTGACGGATCACAAGGATACCCCTCACCTGTATATACATACCTGCACCCGTATTCCGACTGAATGCGAATGCGATGAGACTAAAGTAATCCAACAAATCTAATACTAGGAAACGGCTTAAACCAAAGCCCACCAGTATGATCCGCCCGATCATGATCCGTGCAATATCGCACGTATATGATCGAACCCTGCCATATATCATACGGCCTCTACAACGTTTTACCCGAAACTTGAGAAACTGTCTGTGGGGGACTCTAAAGACTTGTCAATACTTTGGCTGTGGATTTAACCACTAGCACGTCAGAGGTACTAGCTATATGTATTGAGCTACCAAGTATTGACCAAAAGGGAGGTCGATGAGCGAACTCATCCTGACACCCTACTGAGCCTGTCAGTGAAATTATCCGTACAGTCCGGTCCGTTCGTCTATGAGTATCCAATGTCGGGTCTAGGGGGCTGGTAAAAGTCCAACCTCTAAAAGAGGTACAAGTCGTGTCGGAGTGTACCCCAGAACACCCTAAGATAGTACTGGAATACCTACCAGTAAATCTCATGCCTCGGCCGAGGGCTTTGTGTAATGGCTCTCCTAGACACAGTGCGATCTCACCCACAATACCGGGAGAGACGAAACCCCTGCCGATACGCTCACTTGCCTCCATGTGGCTCGGGACTGTACCCAACTAAAACCTGTTTGCACGACTACTTTGAGCCATGGTAGGGTAGTAATCAAAGTACAGTGGGAACTCACACGAGACAAATGACGACCTCCGGTCGATGAACTAACCTATACACATGTCACCAGGGAACTGCTATCTGACGTCAGGTATAATACCAACTAGTATGTTCCCGACGAGTCTTGTCCGGTGTACTCATAACCCAATGAGCACCTATATACATCTTAGGTGAACCAACCGACACCAATGGCTTGTGAGACCGGCCACCGCCCCTCGTCGGGGTCTCGACTGTATACACTAGTCTACTAACGGAGTATCGATGTCCAGTCTCGAAACTCACACGACTAGGGACCACTTTAAGGATGTGCTTAAAGACCCCAGCTCCCACGTATATGATCGCCATCATACTGCTGGTAGTCAAGCAAGAATCCTAAGGGCTCCATCAACGTGTAATAGCGACCTGTAAGGTCACCTAAAGCAGTACACGATGATAAAGATAAACCATGGTAGCATACTAATTTCTATCAACGTGTAATAGTAAACTGTACACGATGATAAAGACAAACCAGATAGTATACAAAGCTCTTGAGTAAGACTGTCCTACCGGTATAGGTCCTCCCTCAATCATTGCAATCCCGTGCCTGCGATTCAATAATTGACTCTGAGGGCACTATATCCAACAATTCGTCTCACCCGGTATAGGGAGTTGATGTTGTGTTGTGTTCGATTGGCTATAACTGGAAATCCCTGGCCAGGGTTACTGAGATTTACTGGTAAGTGTTATCAGTAGTTTCTCGAAATGTTATAGACCTCATATCTACACGACTTATCAAGCTACTGGGGTCTGACGTTTACCATCCCTAGGCGAGATATGCGACATATTAGATGAAGAGACCGGACTGTAAGGGAGTGTTACTGACTGGATTCATAGAAGAATGTACAGGCTTGCTTGTTGATCTTCTGAGGGCTCAGAACCTGGGTGACTGTTACGTTTAGCTTACCGCTTACAGCTTATGGGTGTTTGACATGATCATCACCTACTGCCGGAGTATTGACGATTCTTTAGAGTCCTACACAGAGTTTTCTTAGCTCAGGCAAAACGGAGTAGGAGCACAAATGTGATATGTGCGGGACCGAGAACAATACGTGTATGTGATACCATATTAGATTCTCACGATATGAGATATCGGCCGGGTATATGTGATATAGCCGGGTCATCGAATCAAGTGTTGATTCGATGAACTGATACAGATTATATTAGTCGGTTATTTGTGAAATAGCCGGATTATCGGATCAAGTGTTGATTCGATAATTTAATGTATAATTATATATTTAATATATTAAATCACATTAACTGATATAGGCTCACTAAAAGATTCTTTTTCTCACTCGGGTAATACATTGATATATATGCGATATATGGTAATTTTATTATTTTATTTTGTTACAATAAATAATGTATATATGATATATAATATTGTAACATGATATGATTACTAATGCAACATGTTTTGTGGAGATTAAACAAGGTTAGGGTTTGATTTGGGTTAGTTCTTTCTTGAACCTTCTAGAAGATTTCCTTTTTGTTTTTGCAAAGATATTTTTGCAAGATATTTACTTAACCCAACCCACACCCTTTACTATGGTTAGATCTCTACAATGGTTAAGACTTTTCTTGACTTAACCATGGTTGCATTTGTAATGATATGATCACAATTCATTATTCATCACTAAAGGATTGATTGTTCTTCTTCTTCCTTCTTCCTTCTTTCATGAAAAGCTTTCTAGCTTTTTATGAAGTGATGAAAATTAGTGAGTTAATGAAAATAAATGAGAGCTAAAATCCTACTTCATCATCCTAATCTATCCTAGACATTTAGATTAGGGTGTTCACTTCATTTAGTGAGTGAGAGCTTGTGTTAATGAAACTTCAAGGTAGATCATCTTAGTTATCGAAGATCGGAAGCAAGCTTGCGTCTTTCTCTTCGTGGAGCCTCTCGAGAGTCCAGAACTTGATGATCGCTGTGAAGGGACCACAACACGGAGCTTATAAAGTGAAGGACCGGACTACAAAATCTGTAATCCCAATCTCTTAGATGTTAAAGTGTTTAACATGCTTTGTTTCGCTTAATCTCTAGTCTAAGATCTTGGTTTAGGGTTGTTCGGCACGGCTAAATTTTAAATCGGGCATGGTTGATGCCTTATAGACCCTTGTGCGTGTTCCTAGTAACCCAACAGTGGTATCAGAGCTACTAGGCATTAGATGTCGACTTATGGGGGGTTCTCACTGTGTGACAGTGTGGCGAAGTATAGGCTCTTACCCCTAGGGTGTCCCGAGACTGGAAGGTGTTCCGGCGGGTTGTAGTCCTCGCGTGGGGGCATGCGTAAAAAGTAGCTGCTGAGGGACCCGTTGGTGCTACGGTGACCCTATTTGATGGGGTGGCTGCCTGACCAACAGTGGTATCAGAGCCAAGCTAGATCTTTAAGCGAAGTCTAGGCAAAGTTTAAAGTCCGATCGAACTCGGAAACCCCGATTTATACCCTTCTCTGGAAATTTTTCAAAAATGTTGATTTTTTCATATTAAAAATACTCAAAAAATCAGCAGGGAATTCTAAGGATACTTGGAAAATACGACCCTCTAATTCGATTAAAGCGCCGCGGAACCGCGGTAAGACCCTTGTTTGCGCGGCGGTTCCGTGGCCGACTCTTGGGATTAGGGTTTTATTTTGCACAGTAATGTCCGTAGGTGTTTCCTCATATTTCTGGGTATTTTTAATTATACTCAAGTGTTGAGTTTTCTGGGTTGTATTGGGAGCTCGTTGATTCGATCGGAAAGTATAACTTCGTTTATTTTGTCCGGGTAATTTTCAGAACGTATTAAAAAGTTCGAACGGATATCAATAACTCACTTTTTCCCCTGCCGGAAAATTTCCAGGTGTTAGATTTTTCCGTAGTTTAAAAACGTTCTAAGTCGTGCAAGTAACGCGGTGGACCCTGTAGAAGACAACAAACCTTAACTCGATTATGTAACCGTCTTGAACTGCCTCTAAACCTTAGGGTTTGGGGCAGTACGGCGTTGCCACATGTGAGGCGTTGGCTTGACCCTTCTACGGCTGGAACATTGGTACTGTGGAATGTGATGGATGTTTTTGAACTAATTTCAAGTGTTGAGAACTATTTGGGAAAACTTGGGTGTTTGATTATTCGATCGGAAAGTTTAACATTGTCTATTTATCTGGAATGTGATACAATATTTGGAATCCACAAGTAGTTATGAGATAACTAATTTGAATGTTATAAATCTAGCAGTTTAGTCTCATATGATCGGTTGCCACGGGATTTTGATGCGATCAAAAGTCCGTCGCAATCTCGTAGCGTACGTGGATACTTGCCAGGTAAACTTAATAGATAGCCATGCCTCATAGCCCCGACCAAGTGACTGTAGGAGAACCCTATCGCCAAAAGCATCCGTTCGGGTGCTCGCGGCAGCGGTGTTCCGCCTTAGTGCACTTCGTCGACGACATCCGGGGGTGCGGCCGTCTACTAAAGTTTGCGACGAGCATTCGATCAGGATGTCGGTAATCTTGTTGAATTGCCCGACTTGATATTGAAAAGAGTTTTCGATAATTGAGAATAAAATGCGGGGTTTATAATTATTAGGCATGCAATGTCTAAGGAATTCATTTGGTTAGGCATGCGATGTCTAAGATGGTTGCGGATTCCAACTGTTGTAGTTTTACACTTTCTTTTCTGTGACCGTAAGCATAGTATATGGTGTATCGCCGGCTTCGTTGCTATACATCAACGACAATTGGGATACGCATACTTGCTTACGTTGATGATATAAGATATTATGTGTTGCTGTGATATGTTATATTGGATCGTCGCGTTTTGAATAGCCGGGGGTTTTATGTGAGATGAGGGTTTCTATTTTCATTCATGTAAAATTCATTTGTATATAATATTCTTTTATTGGGGAACTTCCGGGCTGAGGATGATGTCACCATTGTATATTATTTACTTTTCCACATTAGGTAGACCCAAGGCGGGGAGCACAAGTAACCGGATTCTAGGGTCCAGTGGGAGACCATCTCGAGGAGTCGAGACCGGGTCTCCTAACCCTAGAATTTGCAGTGTTGCTTGCCGCTCTCGTAGGGGTCTAGGGATGTGGGTATGGTTATTCATCGCGACCATGGAATCCGTATTTTATACAGGCTCGTATTAAAACACGGACGTCCAAGTATATCCAATATTTCATATATGTTCTTCTGCTGCAATGTTCTGTGATAAGATCATATTACTGCCTGAGACGAATGTTTATATTATATATATGAGATATATGTTATATTGCAGATTTCGTTTCAAATGTGATGCTTGTGAAGCATAATAAAATGGGACTTCATTAATGAGATTAATGAAACTAAAAGAAACCTAAAGATGTTGTAGAAACTTGTCTTAAAAACTGGTAGCTCTAGATCTTGCTTTGCATAGCGGTGTTCCTTGTAGAATTTCCAACACCTTATTCGATAAGAAAAGAGCCGAGATCCGTTCACCGGGAGTGACCTCTTTAGCGAAACTAGCAGATGCTACAAACTCGGTTTCTCTTTTGATTGTTTTTATATTTTTTTCTTTTGCACAACGGTATTTATGAAATATCCTGCACCTTATTCGATGAGGAAAGAGCCGACGATCCCTTCACCGGGAGTGACCTCTTTAGCAAAACTAGAAAAGGCCTCAAAAACATTCCTTTTAAAAATCACTCGATTCTACAACGATATCAAGTTCATTACGCAAAGGGTTTTCCTAAAAACCTGTCGTACGCCTCCGTCATTTCAGATAAGTACTACTTAGTGTTCGTGCTGCGGTACTTCGGCATGCGTCAAGGCGTAGTGTACGGTAGCTAACTAGTGCTTATCTGCTAGCATACGATGCGATTGGATTAGGGTATTCGTACGGCGTTGTTTGGCATGCGTCAAGGGTCATGCGGGTGGGTTTAATTCAATCAAGAAATGTACGGGTTGAACTTGACTAGTGGATTATGGGTTGTTGGGCACGCGTCAAGGTCATAGCACGCTAGGGGTAAAATATTATTGGGAATTTCAAGTGTTGAAATTTGCAATGAGATTGCATACCTTCTATGAGATAGTTGGATCCCGATACCCGCTGCGAGTAAGAGTTACTCCTGGGAGAGTTTTACACATTACAATTAGCCAATCAAGTAGGTGTCTAGAAAGGTGTTAACGGGGTTACGCCCATGGGAAAACGAGGTTTATTTTAATTAGGTCCGTGCGAAAGCATGGGGAACCTCCCTCAAAGTACCGGCACTGGTCTGACTGAAAGATTGGCGAACTTGTATAGTGTAATTAATCCCGGCTAGTCTTTCCTTTTAGGGTTTGATGGAAGATTTGACTAAAACAGTGGGAGACATCCTGATTAGATAAATTGATAACCAATCTAATCTTGTAAAAGCGCACACTGAGTGTTTTCTTCTCTCTCTCTCCAGGTAGCGACCATGTCACGCCTTAATCAAGATAATAATACGGATGTATTGACCGAAGCCGCTTGTTATACAGCACTAGGGAACGTTGGTCCTTCTCCAACTTATAATTGTTATATGACAGAGCAGGAAACTGGGGATTACCAGAATTCCCGTGCCGCCCAAACGAATAAAGTACATGTTGATGCATCTTCTTCGGGTGTGTTCATTACAAAGAACTGTTTCTCAGTACCTTTACGTCCTGGGTATGAAATACCGGATAAGGATCCCGCAAATGTAATTTGTTACATGGGCTGCAGATAGGTAAAGAACTGAGAACGGGTGATAAGTTTCATGAGATAAAAACGGTGCAAATGTTGCAGCCAAGTCTGTTGGTAGTTATCACCCTGTATTATCAGAATATATTGATTCTGAACGAATGTTATTAGATACCGAACCTGATATACAACATCATATCAGTCTCTTTATTAGTAAAGAAGGATATAATTTTTTCTTGTTGGATAATGTTTTGAACATTTCCTATATCAAGAGTTGATCGGTTTAGGCACGTTATCTAAAAGCATAGACGTTCTAAATAAAACCACAATTCTTAGTATACATAACACACACAAAAGGAAGAGTTCAGAAATGAATGAATCCTTCTTGAGGCATTGTAGACTAGGTCATATCAATGCGACCCGACTAGCTGATGTTACATATAGATGCATATTTAAATTAGTTTGAATTTACATCTTGTGAAATTTGACGGTCATGTCACAGAGATAAGATGACCACAGCTCCGTTTATTGGAAATAGAGAAAGAGTTAGTGAACTCTTGGGATTGATACATGCTGATGTATGAAAGTCCCCTGTCTACAAATGCCAGGACCGGTTCTTTGTACTTCATTACATTCACTGATGATCTCTCAAGATTCAGACATATGTTCCTGTTGAAACACAAGTCCGAAACTTTTGAGATAATCACAGAATATAAGTTAGAAGTAGAGAACCAAAAACGGGTAAAAGTATTATGTCCTTTAATGAGATTAAGGAGGAGAATACTTCAGCATGGGATTCCTGGATTATTCTAAAGGAGAATAAGATTCTCTCTCAGCATTACTCCTCCATATACACCACAACACCTCGGTGTATCGGGGCAGAGCAATCACACCCTATGTGATATAGTGCGCTCTATGATGAGTACTACTGAGTTTCCTATTTCCTTATGGGAGTTATGCACTTGAGAAGCTGCATTCCTATTGAATAGGGTTCCAATCAAATCAGTTGCCTACCACTTCATATGTGATATGGAATGGGAAGAACCCATATCTTAATTATGTTAAGATTTTGGGTTGTCCAGCCTATGCCTAAAAGAAAAATCCGGACAAGCTCGAGGCAAAGTCAGTTCTGTGGATGTTTGTTGGATATCCCAAGCATTCGGAAGGGAATATCTTCTACCTAACCGAGGAAAAAAAGATGTTTTGTTTCTCAGCATGCCACCTTTGTCAAAGGGAATTTCTTGTGAAGAAATTATTGGTCGTGAGGTAGAATTGGAAAGAGTTCCAGCTATACAAACTGCAGCTGATGATTTGGTAAAGGATTCAATAGTTTCCAATGAACCTCAGCCTCTCCGCCGATCTAGTAGGGTTCCTCACCCACCTGAGAGATAATTCGGTTTTCTCTATGACAGTGGGAGCGAGGATTGCATCATGAGATGATGACCAAACTTATTTCGAACTGGCCATCATGAGTGGGACTCTTTAAGAATGGCTGGATGCTTAGCGATCTGAGATGAAATCCTTATACACCAACAAAGTATGGACTTTGGTTGCTTTATCTGAAGGGTAAAATCCCCATCAGGGGCAAGTATATCTTGAGAAGATTACTTGGTATACAAGGAAAAGTTGAGACTTTCAAAGCTATGCTCAAGTGTTAGTGTATATGCCCTAGAGGCCATTACTGTATCATACTAGCTTGTATATTAGTTAATGGAAGCTTGGGATATTCACAGTAGTATAGACAATCTGCTCAAAATGGTAGTATGCTACTTGGTTTGTTTCTATTTCAATATGTGCATGTGTTTCTTTTAGCATATCGCTTATACATATTAGTAGAGCCCTTAGGGTCTTTGCTTGATTACCAGCGTTGTGATGGCAGTCACACTAGTGGGGACTGGGTAATCTACAAGCATATCCTTATATAGGTCCCTAGTCGTAGGACTATCGAGACGGGGCATCGATATTCCGGAGTAGACTAGCGTATACGCTTCTCATCCCAGTTCGGGAGGTGGTCTGTCCCACAGCCATTAGTACGTCGTACTGGAGATAGTATGCGGGTGCCCTTTAGGTTACGAGTACACTGGACATGAATCGTGGGGAACTGTTGGATGGTATTATACCTATCGTCAGTTATCAGTTCCCAGGTGACATGAGTACAGCTTAGTCCGTTGACTTGACACTGTCACTTCGCCTCGAGTGTGTTCCCACTGTACTTAGATTACTACCTTACCACGTTTCAAAGGAGTCATGCAAACAGGTAGTAGTTGGGTGCAGTCCTGAAGCACTTGGAGGCAGTGACGGTTAGACAGGATTCGTCTCTCCCGGTATTGGGGGTTGACATCACGTTGTATCTAGGAGAGACATTACACGAGTAGTCCTTGGCCAGGGAAAAAGAGATATACTGGTAGGTTTCAAGTGTTATCTCAGGGTGTTCTGGTCTTCACTCCGACACGACTTGTACCGCTATTGGGGGACTGACGTTCACTACCCCCTAGGCCCGTCATGCGATGTATCAGATGAACAGACCGGACTGTATGGAGATTGTCACATACAGGCTTAGTAGGAGTTCGGATGGGTTTATCTCATCGGCCTTCTTATCGATATCTACCTGGGGATCGTTACGTACAGCTAGTGCCGCTTGCGGTCTGTGGTTAAACCCACTGCCAGCGTAGTGTCGAGTCTTTAGAGTCCCACACAGAGAGTTTCCCTACACTGAGCGAAACGTGTAGAGGCCGTATGGTTTTACGGCAGGGCTGCGATCACTTACGTGCACTTGTGTGCGTATGCTGTTCGGGCAGGCAATACTAGTGGGCTTTGGTTTAAGCCGGATCCTAGTATTGCATGGATGGATTTGTTTTGTCTTCTGTGCATTTGCATTCTACGGAATGCGGATGCAGGTGTGTATGCACAGTTTTGAGGAGCGATAAAGGAGGTGGTGCCCCATTAGGGTTTTGGCAGTTGGTTCGGCCAAAACCGTTATGTGGCAGGCTCATTAGGGTTTTGACAATTCGTTCGGTCAAAACCATTATGAGCCGGAGACATTATTTTAATAATCCTTTTTATGATAATTTGTGATGGCTAATTGCATTGACCATTTGACCACTATGACCTCTCTTGACTTTGTTGACCCGTTGACCATTGACCTTCATGAGAGGTCTACACTCTTCTTTGGATTTCCTTTTTCTTTTTGATTATGAAAATGGTCAATTCGATGTAGCATCAACTTTATCATGATAGGATTGGTAATGATGTTGTTTTACTATTATTGCAACCATGGTGCCTTTTTTCTTTGGTTGATAATTTCATTTCTCCTTTCTCATTCTCTCTCTTGCAAGTGAGAAGAAAGAAAGAGAGCTCCATGGTTGCTTGATCTCCTCCTTCTTCCTCCTCTTGATTTCTTCTTTTGATCTCATGTGTTGAGAGAAAAAGATCCCACAAAGACAAACACTTCCATATATCTCTACCACACCACCTAGGGCATCTAGACTAGCGATCTCATTGCCCTTGTTGCCTCGGCTCGAGGTGGAGCTCGGTGTACAACTCTCGGGTGGATCGTCTTCGACTCAAGAAGGCCGCGGAGGTGACCAAGATCCGGATTGACCCTCGGAGCGTAGATGGACGAGCCGGACAGCGGAGAGAAGAACCGAAGGACCGGTTTCGTGAGGTATAATTTCTACGGCATAGTTGTTAAAGCCTCTAGTAGTTTGTTAGTTTCCAGTTTAGCAAAGATCCGGCTTTTAGTCCATGTTGCCTTTGCGCAAAAATAATTGTTTTTCACCGTTTCCGCCTCCCCGTAAGAACCGGGGTGAGCAACGTAGACTTACAGTGGTATCAGAGCCTAGCTAAACATAAACTAGCAAGTTAGCAAAGTGTTAAGACTATCGATCGGAAAAAATCACAAAACAAGTTCGGAAAAAACCATGTTTCTGTCGAATTTTTATACTGCTCTAAAAATGATTTAACATACATGAAAATTCGTCTCAGGGTTTTGTAAAAACACAGCACAAAAACGGTCCACTGAATCGATCAAACCACCGCGGTTCCGCGGCAAGAACATGCTTCTTGCCGCGGTTCCGCGGCCGATTTGACTCGGCCGTGGACCGAGTTTTGTGCAGTGTTTTAGTTTGGCTGTTTTGGGATTTTTAATGCATGTTGTTTCTACCCAGTTTTTCCAGAGAGCAAATTGACTTTTGGGGTGGTTACAAATCCGTATTTTGATCGATATTCCGTACACTTTGGCTAATGAATATTTTCTGTGATGTGATATATGTATTGAACGTCTACTAATCGCCATACGTCGATTAGTGGAGGTTATACATATCTGTGATCTGTAATGTTGATGGTTTGTGTATATGAACTCGGTGGATTGTCGCGGATGAATAGCCGGGGTGGATGTGAGATGAGAGTTTCTTTTTCTTTCATTCATTGTAAAATTTGTAAATTGATGTAATATTATTTGTTTGGCCGCACAACCGGGTCGGGGTTGTAGCCGTCATTGTATAATTTCTTTTTACTGTTTTTGCTCCTAGGATAGACCCAAGGTAGGGTGCACAAACTACCGGGTATCTCGAAGTGCCGAGTGGCCTACTCACCGTGTTGAGGGAGGTTGCTTCGCTTCGGGTACTTGGCGAGTAGTTTGCAGCACCCGTAGGGGTCTACGGTGGGGTTTGGCTATTCATCGCGACCGTGTAATCCGTTCTTCGTTACAGGCTCGTATGAATTGCGGATTCCTAGTATATCCATTGTATTCATCTGTGATCTGGAATGACTATCACTGCATATGACGAATGTTTATATATATCTATATGATATCTATTTAGGCGTTGCTTATGTTTTGCATCCGCGCTAGTCCAGCCCCCGCTCTGTCGTTAGTTAAGTAACCTAACGGGTGATGACGGGACCCCGTGGCGAATGCGGATGGCATAAGCGTACGTCATATTTTCGTTATTTTCTGCAATGGTAGGATTAAATGATGGGACACATTGGAATTAATGCAAGAAAATAAACCAAGTAAAATTCATTGGAACACTTTAAAACCACTCGGTTCTTTTCTAAAAAAACAGCTTTTTAAACGCGGAGCTTGAACCACTCCTTTTAAAAGCTATCTCGTTCCATCGATTATATCAAGTTCACTACATTCACGGTTTCGCCAAAACCATTCGTAGCCCTCCGTCATTTCATATGAATATTCAACAGTATTCAAGCTGTGTTTGTTGGCCCTAGTCAAGGCACAGTGTTTGGTAGCTGGTGAGTATTCATATGTTGCATAGATAGAATGCGTTGGTTTGGGACAGTCGTAATACTTTGTTGGCCATAGTCAAGGGCATATACGGGTGGGTTCAAATCAACCTGGACAACGACGGGTAGAACTTGTCATGTGACTTATGATTTGTTGGCCTTAGTCAAGGTCATAAGAGCATGGGGCAAAAATCAACATCGGGAGTTTCAAAAGTACTGAAACTTTCTAGCGCTGCATACCATTTGGAGTGTGATGATTCTGGTAGGATTCCTTCAGTTTTGTCACGCGATGATATTTGGATCCCGATCCTACTGTGAGTATATGCTACTCCTCGGGAACTTTCTCACTTAACGATCAATGTTATAAACCAAGTAGATGTCTAGAAAGGTGTTAGCGGGGCTACACCCATAGGGAAAAGAGGTTATTTAATTAAGGAACTTCGCGAAAGCGTTGGAAAACCTCCCTCGAAGTACCAACACCAGCCTGGCTGAACGGTTAAGCAAGTATTGTACGGTGAGATTGATCCCGACTAATTCTTCCTTTATGGTTTGAGGAGGGATTCGAGAGACAGTCGGAGCCATCCTGTTTAGATAAATTAAAAACCAATCTAAACTTGCAAGAGCATCATGCTAAGTGTTTTCTTCTCTCTCTCTTAATTGCAGCGACCCAGTGACCGCACCTAGGTTACATCTAGATAATAAAATGACTGAATCTGACTGTTATGACTGGCAAAGTTCTGTCCAGATGTCCATTGCCCATGACAAGCTGGGACACCTCTTGACTGATCCAACCCCTACCGTCTCAGATCCAGTTTCTCCTGTCACGGATATTAATATCCGTAGGACATCGGAAGAAGA
The DNA here is from genome assembly GCA_030015575.1 of Agapanthus africanus. Taxonomy (NCBI): domain Eukaryota; kingdom Viridiplantae; phylum Streptophyta; class Magnoliopsida; order Asparagales; family Amaryllidaceae; genus Agapanthus; species Agapanthus africanus. Next base: position 225,191,394 of record JASDDO010000006.1, on the reverse strand, counting down.
CTGTGCGAAAGCCAAGTGCCTCGTGTTAGCCTCAGTTGATGGTACATACCAGAGGCAGCACGATAAGATGGACTCAGTTTCTATCTTTCTCCATAACAAAGATTTATATGGAGAGCAATCTCGTATCGCAAGATATGAGACCTCGAACGAATTGCTTCCAGCGAGGTTGGCTATCGGGTCACCAGTAGGGGGCAACGTCCGTACAGAGACCAGCTCTTTTGAGCTCTCAGACCTGAAGACCACGTTGAAGAATGGGTCAGATGCTGACTTAGTTCAACAGTCTCTACCTAGTACCCTGAAGAAAATCAGGGAAGTAGAAAGAAAGGGAAGGGCAGAAGTTTCGGGAATGGATGTAGTAAAAGAGGGATGTTCCTATTGTTACGGGAATGAACATGGGCAGAAGGATTGCAGGGCTTGCAAAGCCAGTAGCCAGAATTCAAAGCATGTTGTGGCTTCGGCTTCGGGTGTGTTTGTAATAGAGAACTGTATGTCAGTTAACCCTACTTCTTGGGTATTGGATACCGGATCAGGATCTCATATCTGTAATTCGTTACAGGCTCTGAGGAACCGTAGGGTTATCAGGAAAGGTGATATGACTCTCAGGGTTGCTAACGGAATGAGCATGTATGCTAAATCCGTAGGGGAATATCATCTAGGACTGACAACTGGGCAGATATTGATTCTGCGTGACTGTTTTTATGTACCAGGTGAGACTTGTAACATCATATCTGTATCCTTACTTTCTAAGGAAGGATGTGATTTTACTTTTGTAAGCGATGTAGTAAACATCCACCTAAATCAAGTTCTAATTGGGTCAGGTACATTGAAAAATGGTATAAACGTTTTGAATCAAGCTCGGGTCTTCCGTGTCCAGAACACACTTAAAAGATAGTCTCCGAAATTAAATCAGGCTTTCTTATGGCATTGTAGACTGGGTCACATCAATGAGACACGGTTGACAAAGTTACAAAAAGAAGGATACTTGGATCCGTTCGAGTACCAGTCTTATGCCACTTGTGAATCTTGTCTCATGGGAAAGATGACAAAGACTCCGTTCACTGGACACGGAGAAAGAGCGAGCGGGCTCTTGGGACTCATACACAGTGACGTGTGTGGTCCAATGTCTACACATGCGCGAAGTGGTTATTCATACTTCATTACTTTCACAGATGATTTCTCTAGGTATGGGCATGTCTTCTTGATGAAGCACAAATCCGAGACCTTTGAGAAATTTCAGGAATACAAGAATGAAGTTGAAAAACAAATAGGCAAAAGTATCAAGACACTGAGATCTGATCGAGGTGGTGAATACTTGAGTGCCGAGTTTCTGGACTACATAAAAGAGAATGGAATTCTCTCTCAGCGTACTCCTCCACACACACCACAACACAACGGTGTATCGGAAAGGACGAATCGAACCCTATTGGATATGGTTCGTTCCATGATGAGTAAGGCTGAGTTGCCGCGATCCTTCTGGAGTTATGCACTAGAAACAGCTGCATATCTTTTGAACCAAGTTCCTACTAAGTCAGTGCCTACCACACCATATCAGATGTGGAGTGGGAAGAAACCCTGTCTTAAACACTTTAAGACATGGGGATGTCCAGCTTTTGTAAAAAAGCAGCATGCGGACAAGCTCGAGTCACATTCAGTACAGTGTAAGTTTGTGGGATACCCAAAGAACTCCAAGGGGTATCTTTTCTATTACGCAGAGGAACAAAAGGTTTTTGTTTCTCGTCATGCCCGCTTCTTGGAAACTGAGTTTTTGGAAAACCAGATAAGTGGGAGCGCAATAGAACTGGAAGAAATTCCAGAACCACGAGCTATTACTGAAAGCTTAGTAGAACCAGAGAGTTCGAAAGAACAGGATATTCCTACGCCACTCCGCAGGAGTAGTAGACAGTCTCATCCGCCCGAGAGATACTACGGTTTTCTCAAAGACGGGGATAGAGAGGATTGCGCTATGGATTATGGTGAGCCTACTAGTTCCAGCAAGCCATTCAGAGTGGTGACTCGGTAAAATGGCTGGATGCAATGCGGACCGAGATGGAGTCCATGTACACCAACAAAGTTTGGAATTTGGACTTTGCTCCAGAAGGGGTAAAACCCGTAGGCTGCAAAATGGATCTTCAGAAAGAAGATTGGTGTAGATGGGCAGGTTGAAACCTATAAAGCTAGACTTGCAGCAAAGGGTTTTCGTCAAAGACCTGGTTTGGACTATGATGAGACCTTTTCTCCAGTGGCTATGCTCAAATCCATTCGGATCTTTCTTGCCATTGCTGCCTTCCACGATTATGAGATCTGGCAGATGGACGTAAAGACGGCCTTCCTAAATGGAAATTTGGAAGAGTGCGTCTTTATGGATCAGCCGGAGGGATTCATTCAGAGTGGGAGCAGCGGTAAAGTGTGCAAGTTGCTCAAGTCCATCTATGGACTGAAGCAGGCATCGCGGAGTTGGAACATCTGCTTTGATGATACTGTCAAGGAATTCGACTTTATCGAAAACCCAGATGAACCATGCATTTACAGTAAGATTGTAAGGAGAACTGTGGTATTCCTCGTCTTGTACGTGGATGACATTCTCCTAATAGGAAATGATATTCCTATGCTACAGTCAGTCAAAGGATTCTTGTCACAAAGGTTCTCCATGAAGGACCTGGGCGATGCCAACTACATTCTGGGGATCCAGATCTATCGTGATAGATCTAAAAGGATGTTGGGACTTTCACAGTCAAGGTACATTGACACTATACTGAAAAGATTCAGTATGAAAGATTCCAAGCTCGGTAATTTACCGGCTTGTCACGGGATCACCCTCTCCAAAGAGATATCTCCCAAGACTGATTTGGAAAGGGATCGCATGTCTATTATACCCTACGCTTCTGTGGTAGGTGAAAGGTTCCTAGGCACCCTATAGAGGTCTCACAAGGCATCGAACATGCCAATTTTAAAAATTATGGTGCCGAGAAACCCTAGTTAATGGATCGTTGCTAGATGTCTAGGCGAAATACAAAACTAGTTAACAAATTAACTATAGGTTAGATGCTACAACCTTTGTAGATCCGGTAATCCTCTTCCTTGGCTCCACGTAGGCATCCTCTCGCTGTCCTCTTCGAATCCTAGACTCGTTCATCGGCTTCATCGGGAGAACGAGCGGAATAGGTCGTCGGCTTCGTGTCAAAGACGATCTACGTCGAGGTTGCACAAGCTCAAGCTCCGACTTCACAAAGTTGTGAAACTTGAGAAGAAAACACCCAAAACAACTTGGCAAGAGGTAGAGTTTGAAGAAATAGGAGGTGGGTTCACTTTAGATTTGGATTTCACTCACTTTTGCTCATGTTGCCATTGATGGCAACTAGTTTTCTCTCTTGAAGAAGAAGGAGAAGATGAAGCTAGTTTATGATAAATTGAAAAAGAAATCAATACTTATCATAATCTAACCTTAGTTAAGTGTAGAGAATGGACCATGGTTACTTGGATGAGTAAGGGTTAAGCATGAAGACAAGAATGGTCACTAAGGTCAAAGCTTCATGAAGCTTCAACATAAAACAAATAAAGCCACCATTCTCATCTTAATCCATTTCAAATAAATAAATAAATAGATAAATGAATTTGCAAAACCCTAATCAACACTTAACCATGGTTTAATTCTTTACACTTAACCAAAAGAGCAAGTATCATCAAACATGATACAAACATGTGTACAAAAGTATATCACATATACAACTTGCACATCAAGTGAGAAAATCCATTTAAAGTGAACCTATACTAGCTAATGCAAAGTAATATATCAAATATATAATTATACATTAAATCATTAAATCAACATTTGATTCAATGATCCGGTCATGTCGCACATAACCGACTAGTATTCAATGTATCGATTTATCGAATCAATGATTCGATAACTAGGTCATATCGAATATAACCAATCGAAACATATATCGCGAGAATGAAATGCGGTATCACATACACACATTATTCTCGGTCCTGCACATATCTCATATGCGCTCCTATTTCGTTTCGCTTGAGCCAGGAAACCTCTGTGTAGGACTCTTAAGACTCGTCAATACGCCGGTAGCAGATGATGATCATATCAAGCACCCACAAGCCGCAAGCGGTCTGCTAAACGTAACGGCCACCCGGGTATTGAGCGATCAGAAGATCGACGAGCTAGCCCGCTCACACTCCTCTGAATCCAACCAGTAACACTTACCGTACAGTCCGATCTGTTCGTCTGATACGTCGCATATCAAGTCTAGGGGTGGTAAACGTCAGACCCCAATACTCGATAAGTCGTGCCGATGTGAGGCTCATAACGGGTCGAGAAACTACTGGTAACACTTACCAGCAAATCTCTGATCAGCCCTGGCCAGGGACTTCCCTGTTATGGCCAATCGAGCACAGCGCAACATCAACCCCCAACACCGGGAGAGACGAAACCCCTCCTATCGCTCATTGCCTCCATGTGACTCGGGACTGTACCCAAAGACCACCGTTTTGCACGCCCTCATGGACATGGTAAGGTGGAGATCAAAGCACAGTGGGAATCACACAAGACTCTATAACGATTTCGGGTCTACAGACTAACCTGCACAAGTGTCACCTGAGAACTGCCATCTGACGTGAGGAATAATACCATCTGGGAGTTCTCGGCGAGTCCGTCCAGTGTACCCAGTCTGCACTGAGCACCCGTATACCATCTCTGATGTCAAACACCAATGGATATGGGATCATCCATCGCCCATCACATGGGTCGAGAAGCGTATACGCTAGTCTACTTTGGTATATCGATGCCCCGTCTCGATACACCCACGACTAGGGACCTTGAAGGATGTACTTATGGACTACCATGTCCCCACTAGTATGATCTTTATCATAGTTCAGGTAGTCAAGTACACATCCTAAGGGCTTTACCAACATGTAACTATGAGACAGTATAAAGAGACTAGTGTACATGTTAAGATAAAGAGTAACCAGATAGCATACTATCATATCGAGAAAGAAAGTCATCTCTATATATGTCCAAGCATCCAATATAATATACATCATCTGTACAATACTGGCCTCTAGGGCATACATACAACCAACAATCTCCCACTTGCACTAGGGCCAGCTGCTGTAGTATCGCATACCGAGCATCCCGAAGAGTCTCTCAAACTGTATCTGGGGAATAGCCTTTGTGAGTGGATCCGCCGTTTTGTTCTTCGTGTCAACCCTCCTAACCTCGATCTCCCGGCGATCAACTATCTCCCGGATCAGGTGATACCGCCTCAGAATATGCCTGGACCTCTGATGGGACCTGGGTTCCTTGGCCAAAGCCACCGCTCCATTGTTATCGCAATACAAAGGTATTGGACGCTCAATGGATGGAACCACTCCAAGTTCAGTAACGAACTTCTTGATCCAGACAGCCTCTTTGGCAACATCGTTGGCAGCGATGTATTCAGCCTCCATTGTCGAGTCTGCCGCGGTTTCCTGCTTGGAACTCTTCCAGCTAACCGCCCCTCCGTAAAGGGTAAAGACAAAGCCCGACTGCGACTTAGAGTCGTCCTTATCACTCTGGAAGCTCGAATCGGTAAAGGACTCCACTTGGAGTTCTCCGTTACCATACACCAAGAACATATCTCTAATCCTTCGCAAGTACTTGAGAATGCTCTTCACAGCTGTCCAGTGACTCTCTCCAGGATCAGCTTGATACCTGCTCACTATACTTAGTGAGTGTGCTACATCGGGTCTGGTACATAGCATCGCATACATGATAGAGCCTACTGCCGAAGCATAGGGTATCCCTTGCATGCGAGCTCTCTCCAAATCAGTCTTGGGAGACATCTCTTTAGAGAGAGTGACTCCAGAGATCGTGGGCAAGTTCCCACGCTTGGACTCTTCCATACTAAACCTCTTTAGTATGGTGTCAATGTACCTGGATTGGGACAATCCCAAAATCCGTTTGGATCTATCACTATAGATCCTAATTCCCAATATGCAGGAGGCATCACCAAGATCTTTCATTGAGAATCTTTGTAATAAGAAGAGCTTGACCGATTGCAGCATAGGAATATCATTTCCTATCAAGAGTATGTCGTCCACGTACAATACGAGGAAGACAACCTTACTCTCTGCCACCTTCTTGTAGATACAAGGTTCATCTGGATTTTTGACGAAATCAAACTCTTTGATAACGACGTCAAAGCAGATGTTCCAACTCCGCGATGCTTGCTTTAATCCATAAATGGATTTAAGCAGCTTGCACACCTTCCCGCTGCTCCCACTGTCTACGAAGCCCTCTGGCTGAGTCATGTACACGCACTCTTCTAAATCACCATTTAGAAAGGCGGTCTTAACATCCATTTGCCAGATTTCATAATCATGATAAGCAGCGATGGCAAGCATGATCCGGATGGATTTAAGCATAGCCACTGGAGAAAAGGTCTCGTCATAGTCCACACCTGGTCTTTGACGAAAACCCTTTGCTACAAGTCTAGCTTTGAAAGTCTCCACTTTCCCATCTACACCAAGTTTCTTCTTGAAGATCCACTTGCTCCCAATGGGTTTTACCCCTTCAGGAGCAACGTCCAAAGTCCATACTTTGTTGGTGTACATGGATTCCATCTCGGACCGCATAGCATCCAGCCATTTCACTGAGTCCCCACTCATGATGGCCTGCTCGAAGCTAGTTGGGTCATCATCCTCCATGATGCAATCCTCGCTTCCACCATCCATGAGAAAACCGTAGTATCTCTCAGGTTGGCGAGGAACCCTACTAGATCGGCGGAGAGGCTGAGGTTCATTGGGAGCTACCGAATCTTCTGGTTCCACTAAATCTTCAGTTACGGTTTGTGTATCTGGAACCTCTTCCAGCTCTACCACTTTGCCACTAATTTCTTTTTCAAGGAATTCCTTTTCTAAAAAGGTGGCATGCTGAGCAACAAACACTTTTTGTTCCTCACTATGGTAGAAAAAATACCCATATGAATTCTTTGGATATCCCACAAACTTGCAGAGAACTGACCGTGCCTCGAGCTTGTCCGGATTTTGCCTTTTGACATAGGCCGAACAACCCCATATCTTAACTCGTTTAAAATATGGTCTCTTCCCACTCCATATCTCATATGGTGTGGTAGGTACAGATTTAGATGGAACTTGATTCAATAGGTATGTTGCTGTTTCCAGCGCATAACCCCAGAAGGAAATAGGTAACTCAGCTGTGCTCATCATAGAGCGCACCATATCTAATAGGGTGCGGTTCCTCCGTTCTGATACACCGTTGTGCTGTGGTGTATATGGAGGAGTCAGCTGAGAGAGAATCCCATTCTCTTTTAGGAAGTCCAGGAATTCATTGCTCAAGTATTCCCCTCCTCGATCAGATCGAAGGATTTTAATACTTTTTCCGGTTTGGTTCTCAACTTCTTGTTTATATTCCCTAAATTTCTCAAAAGCTTCTGATTTGTGTTTCATCAGGAACACATACCCGAACCTAGAGAGATCGTCAGTGAATGTAATAAAGTATGAAGAACCATCCCTGGCATGTGTAGACATGGGACCGCATACATCACTATGTATAAGTCCCAAGAGTTCGGTAACTCTTTCTCCGTGTCCCGTAAACGGAGTTTTGGTCATCTTGCCTTTGAGACATGACTGGCAAGTGTCATAAGATGAAAGTTCGAAAGGTTTCAAATATCCATCCTTATGCAACTTAGCCAGTCGTGTCACATTGATGTGACCCAGTCTACAATGCCACAAGAAGGATTCATTGAGTTCAGAACTCTTCTTCTTGTGTGTGCTTGTTATGCTCAGAACTGTTGATTGATTTAGAACATAAATGCCATTGCACAACGTGCCTGATCCAACCAACTTTTGGTTACGGAAAATGTTCATAACATTGTCCTGTAATACAAAATTATATCCCTCTTTACTTAATAAAGAAACCGATATAATATTGCATATCAGGTTCGGCATGTAATAGCATTCGTTCAGAACCAATGTATTACCAGTTGGTAATACAAGGTGATATTCCCCGACAGTCTTAGCTGCAACAATTGCACCATTTCCAACTCTAATGTCTTTATCACCTTCTCCAAGTTCTCTACCTTTCCTTAGCCCATGTAACTGATTACATATATGGGATCCTGACCCGGTATCTAATACCCAGGACGTTGAGCAAATGGAGAAACAGTTCTCAGTAACGAACACACCCGAAGAAAATGCATCAACATGTACTTTCTTCATTCGGGTGGCATAGGAATCCTGGCATTCCCCTATATCCTGTTCATTCCTATAACTCTTATAAGAAAGAACGGAACCAACGTTCCCCAGCACAGTATAACATGCGGGTTCAGTCAATACATTCATATTATTATCTTCCTTAGGGCATGAAATGGTCGCTACCTGAAGAGAGAGAGAAGAAAACACTTTAGCGTATGCTCGTGCAAGATCAGATTGGTTATTATCTTATCTAATCAGGATGGCTCCCACTGCTTTTTATCAAATCTTCCTCCAAACCCTAAAAAGAAAGACTATCCGGGATTAATTACACACTACAGGTTCGCCAATCTTTCAGCCAGGCCAGTGTCGGTACTTTGAGGGAGGTCCCCCGTGCTTTCGCACGAACCTAATTAATGTAAACCTCGTTTTCCCAGAGGCGTAACCCCGTTGACACCTTTCTGGACACCTACTTGATCAGCTAATTGCAATGTGTAAAACTCTCCCAGGAGTAACTCTTACTCGCAGTGGGTATCGGGATCCAACTATCTCATAGAAGGTATGCAATCTCATTGCAAATTTCAACACTTGAAATTCCCGATAATATTTTGCCCCGAACGATCTATGACCTTGACAAGGTCAACAAACCATAGACCGCAAGTCAAGTTCAACCCGTCATTTCTTGATTGAATCAAACCCACCCGCACGACCCTTGACAAGGTCAACAAGGCCGTACGACTACCCTAACCCAATCTGCATCATATGCATAAGCAGACAAATACTGGTTAGCTACCGCACACTGCGCCTTGACAAGGTCAACAAACGCAGCACGAATACTAAACAGGACTTATCTGAAATGACGGAGGGCTACGCTAGGTTTTTCTGAAAACCTATTGCGTAAGAACTTGATATCGTTGTAGAATCAAATGAAGTTTCGAAATGGAGTGATTTTGAGGCTTTTCTAGTTTTGCTAAAGAAGTCACTCCCGGCGAAGGGATCTCGGTCCTTTCCTCGTCGAATGAGGTGCGGGATATATCATATATATCACTGTGCAAAGCAAAAACCCAAAAGCAGTCAAAAGCAAACCGAGTGTGTAGCATCTGTCAGTTATTGCTAAAAGAGTCACTCCCGGTGAAGGGATCTCGGTCCTTTCCTCATCGAATAAGGTGCAGGGTATATCATATATACCGCTGTGCAAAGCAAGAACTGTAGCTACCTGTTTTATTTTAAAATTCGATTCCATAACATCTTAGGTTTCTTATCTTTCATTAATCACATTAATGAAGTCCCATCATTTAAATACCTAAACATCACAGATAGATATGACGTACACTTATGCCATCCGCATTCGTCTCGATGTCCCCTCGTGCACCGTTAGGTTAGGTAACTAACGACAGAGCAGGGCAGGGCTAGCGCGGGTGTAAAACATAAGTAACGTCTATATAATATATCATATATACTATATACTATATCCATCACAGAATCACATCACAGATATCGCAGCAGAATAAACATATGAAATATTGGATATACTAGGACGTCTGTGTTTTCAATACGAGCCAGTATAAAACACGGATTCCACGGTCGTAACGAATAGCCAATCCCACACCCCTAGACCCCTACGAGAGCGGCAAGCAACCCTGCCAATTCTAGGGTTAGGAGACCCGGACTCGACTGCTCGAGTTGGTCTCCCACTGGACCCCAGAACCCGGTTACTTGTGCTCCCCTCCTTGGGTCTATCCTAATGCGGAAAAGTAAATAATATACAAAAGGTGACATCTTCCGCTACCTGGAAGTGCCCCAAATAAAAGAATATTACATACAAGTTTTTACATGAATGAAAACGAAAATGCTCATCTCACATAAAAACCCCCGGCTATTCGAATACGACGATCCAATATAACATATCCAGCAACACATAACATCACATGTCATCAACGTAAGTAAGTATGCATACCCCAATTGTCGTTGACGTATAGCAACGAAACCGGTGATATGAACATACTACACTTACGGTCACAGAAAAGAAAGTGTAAAACTACAACAATTGGAATCCGCAACTTCTTTAGACATCGCATGCCTAATCAAATGAAATACTTAGACATCACATGCCTAACAGATATAAATCCCGCATTTTAGTCTTATTATCGAAAACTCTTTTCAATATCATATGGGACTAAACTGCTAAATTTATAACATTCATTCAGTTATCTCATAACTGTTTGTGAATTCCAATTATTGTATCACATTCCAGATAAACAGAAAATGTTAAACTTTCCGATCGAACAGTCGAATACCCAAGTTTTCCCGATACAGTCCAACACATGAAATAAGTCTAGCAACATTCAGTTCGTGCCTCAGTACCAACGGTCCAGCCGTAGAAGGGTCAAGCCAACGCCTCACATGTGGCACGCCGTACTGCCCCAAACCCGAAGGTTCAAAGGGCAGTTCAAGACGGTCACATAATCGAGTTAAGGTTTTTTGTCTTCTAGAAGGTCCATCGTGTTACTTGCACTACTTAGAACGTCGTTAAACTACGGAAAAATCCAACACTTGGAAATTTCTCGACAGGGGAAAAATTGGGTATTTATATCCGGTCGAACTTTTTAACATATTCTGAAAATTATCCGGAAATACACAAAAGACGAAATTTGATAATCCGATCGAAATACCGAATCCCCAAAACAACCCCAGAAAATTCAACTCTTGAATGAATATTAAAAATTCCGAGGAAAACCACTACAGAAAAATGAGAATTACTGTGAAAATTAAAATGCATAAAGGAACAGTATTGCCGCGGAACTGCCGCATCATGCATAGCACGTGCCGCGGTTCCGCGGTGGAAAAGTTGATTCAGGCCCTTGTATTTCACAGTAATTCAAATAACACCCTGCTTGATTTTCTGAATATTTTTAATTGACAAAAATGCACAGTTTTGAAAAAAGGACAGAGAGCATGTTAGAAATGGGTTTTCGGGTTCGTTCGGACTTCAAACTCCGTCTGGACTTCGCCTAAGGCTCTAGCTAGGCTCTGATACCAGTGAAAGGTTCCTAGGCACCCTATAGAGGTCTCACAAGGCATCGAACATGCCAATTTTAAAAATTATGGTGCCGAGAAACCCTAGTTAACGGATCGTTGCTAGATGTCTAGGCGAAATACAAAACTAGTTAACAAATTAACTATAGGTTAGATGCTACAACCTTTGTAGATCCGGTAATCCTCTTCCTTGGCTCCACGTAGGCATCCTCTCGCTGTCCTCTTCGAATCCTAGACTCGTTCATCGGCTTCATCGGGAAAACGAGCGGAATAGGTCGTCGGCTTCGTGTCAAAGACGATCTACGTCAAGGTTGCACAAGCTCAAGCTCCGACTTCACAAAGTTGTGAAACTTGAGAAGAAAACACCCAAAACAACTTGGCAAGAGGTAGAGGGTGAAGAAATAGGAGGTGGGTTCACTTTAGATTTGGATTTCACTCACTTTTGCTCATGTTGCCATTGATGGCAACTAGTTTTCTCTCTTGAAGAAGAAGGAGAAGATGAAGCTAGTTTATAATAAGTGTTATGATAAATTGAAAAAGAAATCAATACTTATCATAATCTAATCTTAGTTAAGTGTAGAGAATGGACCATGGTTACTTGGATGAGTAAGGGTTAAGCACGAAGACAAGAATGGTCACTAAGGTCAAAGCTTCATGAAGCTTCAACATAAAACAAATAAAGCCACCATTCTTATCTTAATCCATTTCAAATAAATAAATAAATAGATAAATGAATTTGCAAAACCCTAATCAACACTTAACCATTGTTTAATTCTTTACACTTAACCAAAAGAGCAAGTATCATCAAACATGATACAAACATGTGTACAAAAGTATATCACATATACAACTTGCACATCAAATGAGAAAATCCATTTAAAGTGAACCTATACTAGCTAATGCAAAGTAATATATCAAATATATAATTATACATTAAATCATTAAATCAATATTTGATTCAATGATCCGGTCATGTCGCACATAACCGACTAGTATTCAATGTATCGATTTATCGAATCAATGATTCGATAACTAGGTCATATCGAATATAACCAATAGAAACATATATCGCGAGAATGAAATACGGTATCACATACACGCATTATTCTCGGTCCTGCACATATCTCATATGCGCTCCTATTTCGTTTCGCTTGAGCCAGGAAACCTCTGTGTAGGACTCTTAAGACTCGTCAATACGCCGGTTGCAGATGATGATCATATCAAGCACCCACAAGCCGCAAGCGGTCTGCTAAACGTAACGGCCATCCGGGTATTGAGCGATCAGAAGATCGACGAGCTAGCCCGCTCACACTCCTGTGAATCCAACCAGTAACACTTACCGTACAGTCCGGTCTGTTCGTCTGATACGTCGCATATCAAGTCTAGGGGTGGTAAACGTCAGACCACAATACTCGATAAGTCGTGCCGATGTGAGGCTCATAACGGGTCGAGAAACTACTGGTAACACTTACCAGCATATCTCTGATCAGCCCTGACCAGGGACTTCCCTGTTACGGCCAATCGAGCACAGCGCAACATCAACCCCCAACACCGGGAGAGACGAAACCCCTCCTATCGCTCATTGCCTCCATGTGACTCGGGACTGTACCCAAAGACCACCGTTTTGCACGCCCTCATGGACGTGGTAAGGTGGAGATCAAAGCACAGTGGGAATCACACAAGACTCTATGACGATCTCGGGTCTACAGACTAACCTGCACAAGTGTCACCTGAGAACTGCCATCTGACGTGAGGTATAATACCATCTGGGAGTTCTCGGCGAGTCCGTCCAGTGTACCCAGTCTGCACTGAGCACCCGTATACCATCTCTGATGTCAAACACCAATGGATATGGGATCATCCATCGCCCATCACATGGGTCGAGAAGCGTATACGCTAGTCTACTCTGGTATATCGATGCCCCGTCTCGATACACCCACGACTAGGGACCTTGAAAGATGTACTTATGGACTACCATGTCCCCACTAGTATGATCTTTATCATAGTTCAGGTAGTCAAGTACACATCCTAAGGGCTTTACCAACATGTAACTATGAGACAGTATAAAGAGACTAGTGTACATGTTAAGATAAAGAGTAACCAGATAGCATAATATCATATCGAGCAAGAAAGTCATCTCTATATATGTCCAAGCATCCAATATAATATACATCATCTGTACAATACTGGCCTCTAGGGCATACATACAACCAACAGTAGGCTCTATAATGTATGCGATGTTATGTACCAGACCAGATGTAGCATACGCTTTGAGCGTTGTATGCCGGTATCAGTCGGACCCAGGAGAGAAACACTGGATAGCGGTAAACAACATTCTCAAGTACCTGAGAAGGACTAAGGAGATGTTCTTGGTGTATGGCGGAAAAGACCTCCAGCTCGAGGCCTTTGCTGACTCCAGCTTCCAGAGTGACAAGGATGACTCCAAGTCCATGTCGGGTTATGTCTTTAGCCTCAATGGAGTGGCGGTTTTCTGGAAGAGTTCCAAGCAGGAGACCGTTGCTGACTCAACTATGGAAGCGGAGTACATAGCTGCTTGCAATGCCACAAAGGAAGTTGTCTGGATGAAGAAGTTCCTCACGGAGCTTCAGGTGGTTCCTACCATTGTTGATCCAATACCGCTGTATTGCGACAACAACGGCGCTATAGCTTTAGCGAAGGAACCCAGGTCCCATCAGAAGTCCAGGCACATTTTGAGGCGGTACCACCTGATCAGGGAGATCGTAGATCGCCGGGAGATCGGGGTGAAGAGAGTAAATACGGAAGATAACACTGCAGATCCACTCATGAAGGCCCTACCCCAGACTCAGTTCGAGCGGCTGATCGAGATGATAGGTCTTCGATACGCCAGTACATGGCCTTAGTGCAAGTGGGAGATTTTTAGTGTATATGCCCTAGAGGCCATTACTGTATCATACTAGCTTGTATATTACTTAATGGAAGCTTAGGATATTCACAATAGTATAGACAATCTTGCTCAAAATGGTAGTATGCTACTTGGTTTGTTTCTACTTCAATATGTGCATGTGTTTCTTTTAGCATATTTATACATATTAGTAGAGCCCTTAGGATCTTTGCTTGATTACCAGCGTTGTGATGGCAGTCACACTAGTGGGGGCTGGGTAATCTACAAGCACATCCTTATACAGGTCCCTAGTCGTAGGACTATCGAGACGGAGCATCGATGTTAGTTATATGTATGCCCTAGAGGCCATTACTGTACATTGGATGTATATTGTAGTGGATGCTGGGACATATATAGGGAGGACTTTCTTGCTCGACATGATAGTATGCTATCTGGTTACTCTTTACCTTAACGTGTATACTGATTGTCACTCTGTTACATGTTGGTAAAGCCCTTAGGATGTGTACTTGACTACCTGGACTATGATGCGGATCATACTAGTGGGGACATGGTAGTCCATAAGTACATCCTTCAAAGTCCCTAGTCATGGATGTATCGAGACGGGGCATCGATATACCAGAGTAGACTAGCATATACCTTCTCGACCCATACAGATGGGCGATGGATGATCCCATATCCATTGGTGTTTGACATCAGAGATGATATACGGGTGCTCAGTAGAGACTGGGTACACTGGACGGACTCGCCGAGAACTCCCAGATGGTATTATACCTCACGTCAGATGGCAGTTCTCAGGTGACACTGGTACATAGTAGTCTGTTGACCCGAGATCGTCATAGAGTCTTGTGTGGTTCCCACTGTGCTTTGATTTCCATCTTACCACGTCCAAGAGGGCGTGCAAAACGGTGGTTTTTGGGTACAGTCCCGAGTCACATGGAGGTAATGAGCGATAGGAGGGGATTCGTCTCTCCCGGTATAGGGAGTTGATGTTGCGCTGTGTTCGATTGGCTATAACAGGAAATCCCTGGCCAGGGTTGCTGAGATTAACTGGTAAGTGTTACCAGTAGTTTCTCGAATCGTTATAGACCTCATATCGACACGACTTATCGAGCTATTGGGGTCTGACGTTTACCACCCCTAGGCGAGATATGCGACATATCAGACGATCAGACCGGACTGTACGGTAGTGTTACTGGTTGGATTCACTGGAGTGTGAGCAGGCTTGCTCGTCGATCTTCAGATCGCTCAATACCCGGGTGGCCGTTACGTTTAGCAGACCGCTTGCGGCTTGTGGGTGCTTGATATGATCATCACCTGCTGCCGGCGTATTGACGAGTCTTTAGAGTCCTACACAGAGGTTTCCTGGCTCAAGCAAAATGAAATAGGAGCGCATATGAGATATGTGCGGGACCGAGAATAATACCAGTATGTGATACTGTATTCGATTCTCGCGATGTGACATTGATCGGTTATATGCGATATAGCCGAGTTATCGGATCAAGTGTTGATTCGATAAGTTGTTACTGATGATACCAGTCGGTTATGTGCGACATGACCGGATCATTGAATCAAGTGTTGATTTAATGATTTAATGCATAATTATATATTTGATATATTACTTTGCATTAACTAGTATCGGTTCACTTTAAATGGATTTTCTCGCTCGGGTGTGCACATTGTATATACGATATAGTTTTGTGCACTTACTTGTATCATGTTTGATGATACATGGTTTTTGGTTAAGTGCATAGAATAAAACTATGGTCAAGATGATGATTAGGGTTTTGCATATTCTTTTAATTATTTGCTTATTCATTTTGGAAAATAATTAAACCATAAAAGAAGAAAAACAAAATGGTTTTCTTTCTTTATTCTTCATGAAGCTTATTGAAGCTTCATGAAACTTTGACCACTTAACCATTTTGTCTTCTTCTTCTTTTGACCCTAACCATTGATCTAACCTAAGTTAATTCTCTACACCTAACCATGGTGAAAATTATGATAAGTTTGTTATTCTTTTCTATTCTAAAAAAACTTATCATAACTTTTATCTTCTTCTTGCTCTTCTTCTTCTTCATGAAGAAGCTTGTCTTCATCAATGGCATATTGAGCATATGAGTGTGAAATCCAATTCTAAAGTGAACCCACTTCCTATTTCTTCATCCTCTACCTCTTGCCAAGTAGTAGAGTGTGTTTCCTTCACAAGTTTTCATGGCAAGGTGAAGGTGGAGCTTGATCTAGCGATGCCTCGACGTAGATCATCTTCGACATGGACATCGACGACCTAGCTCGCTTATTCTTCGACGAAGCCGACGCTAGAGCCCGGGAGTTCACTTGGACAGCGAAGGCACTTCGTTGCGGAGCTATGGAGGTGGACAAACGGATCTACAAAGGTTGTATTTCCGTATTCCTTTAGTTAAATGTTAACTAGTTAGCTTTTTCGCCTAGTTTTCTAGCAAACGATCCGTAGTCGGGTCTCTCGGCACCCGTAAAATTTTATATTGGCATGTTCGATGCCTTGTGAGACCTCATTAGGGTGCCTAGGAACCCTACAGTGGTATCAGAGCCTAGCTAGAGCCTTAGGCGAAGTCTAGACGGATTTTGAACTCCGAACGAATCCGAAATCCTAACACACCCATGCTCTCTATCCAATTTTCAAAAACAGGGATTTTTCAGTATTAAAAATATGCAGAAAAACATGCAGGAATATCTAAGAGTTACTGTGAAGTCGTATGCCCTAATTCCATTAAAGCGCCGCGTTTCCGCGGCACGAGCAAGGCTAGTGCGGCGGAACCGCGGTCGTTTTGTCGTATTATGATGTGATGTTTGCACAGTAACTCCTATTTGACAGTGCTGCTTTTCCTGGGTATTTTTAATATTTTTTCAAGAGTTGAATTTTTCTGGGTTGTTTTGGGGATTCGAATGTTCGATCGGATTATCAAATTTTGTCTGTGTGGCTTTCCGGATAAATTTTAGAATATGTTAAAAAGTTCGACCGGATAAAAATACCAAATTTTTCCCCTGTCGGGAAATTTCCAAGTGTTGGATTTTTCCGTAGTTTAACGACATTCTAAGTAGTGCAAGTAACTCGATGGACCCTCTAGAAGACAACAAACCTTAACTCGATTATGTGACCGTCTTGAACTGCCCTTTGAACCTTCGGGTTTGGGGCAGTACGGCGTGCCACATGTGAGGCGTTGGCTTGACCCTTCTACGGCTGGACCGTTGGTACTGAGGCACGAACTGAATGTTGTTAGACTTATTTCATGTGTTGATCTGTATCGGGAAAACTTGGGTGTTTGACTGTTCGATCGAAAAGTTTAACATTTTCTGTTTATCTGGAATGGGATACAATAATTGGAATTCACAAGTAGTTATGTGATAACTGAATGAATGTTATAAACATAGCAGTTTTTTCTCACTTGATCGGTTGCCACGGAATTTTGATGTGATCAAAAGTCCGTCGCAATCACGTAGCGTACGCGAATACTCGCCGGGTAAACTTAATAGAAAGCCTCACTCCATAGCCCCGACCAAGTGACTGTAGGAGAACCCCGTCGCCGAAAGCATCCGTCCGGGTGCTCGCGGTAGCGGTGTTCCGCCTTGGTGCATTTCGTCGACGATATCAGGGGTGCGGCTGCCTACTGAAGTTTGCGACGAGTACTCGATCAGGATGTTGGGAATCCTGTTGAATTGCCCGACTTGATATTGAAAAGTGTTTTCGATAATGAGACTAAAATGCGGGGTTTATAATTGTTAGGCATGCGATGTCTAAGTAATTCATTTGGTCAGGCATGCGATGTCTGAGGTGGTTGCGGATTCCAACTGTTGTAGTTTTACACTTTCTTTTCTGTGACCGTAAGTGTAATATGTGATATCACCGGTTTCGTTGCTATATGTCAACGACAATTGGGATGGACATATTTACTTACGTCGATGACATGTGATGTTATGTGTTGCTGGATATGTTATATTGGATCGTCGTGTTGAATAGCCGGGGGTTTTTATGTGAGATGAGTGTTTTTCATTTTCATTCATGTAAAAACTTGTATGTAATATTCTTTTATTGGGGCACTTCCAGGTTGCGGAAGTTGTCACCGTTGATGTATATTATTTACTTTTCCGCATTAGGATAGACCCAAGAAGGGGAGCACAAGTAACCGGGTTCTGGAGTCCAGTGGGAGACCAACTCGAGGAGTCGAGTCCGGGTCTTCTAACTCTAGAATTGGTAGGGTTGCTTGCCGCTCTCGTAGGGGTCTAGGGGTGTGGGTTTGGCTATTCATACGACCGTGGAATCCGTGTTTTATACTGGCTCGTATTGAAAACACGGACGTCCTAGTATATCCAATATTTCATATGATTCTTCTGCTGCGATATCTGTGATGTGATCATGTGATGTTCTGTGATAGATACAGTATATAGTATATATGATATATTATATAGACGTTACTTATGTTTTACACCCGCGCTAGCCCTGCCCCGCTCTGCCGTTAGTTACCTAACCTAACGGTGCACGAGGGGACATCGAGGCGAATGCAGATGGCATAAGTGTACGTCGTATTTATCTGTGATGTTTAGGTACTTAAATGATGGGACTTCATTAATGAGATTAATGAAATAAAAGAAACCTAAGATGTTGTAGAATCGAATTTCAAAATAAAACAGGTAGCTACAGTTCTTGCTTTGCACAGCGGTATATGTGATATATCCTGCACCTTATTCGATAAGGAAAGGACCGAGATCCCTTCACCGGGAGTGACTCCTTTAGCAATAACTGGCAGATGCTACACCCTCGGTTTGTCTTTTGATTGCTTTTAAGTGTTTTTTGCTTTGCACAGTGATATATATGATATATCCCGTACCTCATTCGACGAGGAAAGGACCGACGATCCCTTCACCGGGAGTGACTCCTTTAGCAAAAACTAGAAAAGCCTCAGAAACACTCCATTTCAAAATCATTCGATCCTACAACGATTTCAAGTTCATTACGCAATAGGTTTTCAGAAAAACCTGTCGTAGCCCTCCGTCATTTCAGATAAGTACTAGTTAGTATTCGTGCTGCGGTTGTTTGGCATGCGTCAAGGCGTAGTGTACGGTAGCTAACTAGTGCTTATCTGCTAGCATACGATGCGATTGGATTAGGGTATTCATACGGCGTTGTTTGGCATGCGTCAAGGGTCGTGCGGGTGGGTCTAATTCAATCAAGAAATGTACGGGTTGAACTTGACTAGCGGACTATGGGTTGTTTGGCATGCGTCAAGGTCATAGCACGCTAGGGGCAAAATATTATCGGGAATTTCAAGTGTTGAAATTTGCAATGAGATTGCATACCTTCTATGAGATAGTTGGATCCCGATACCCGCTGCGAGAAATTGTTACTCCTGGAAGAGTTTTATACATTACAATTAGCCGATCAAGTAGGTGTCTAGAAAGGTGTGTATGGGGTTACGCCTCTGGGAAAACGAAGTTTTCATTAATTAGGTCCGTGCGAAAGCACGGGGCACCTCCCTCAAAGTACCGACACTGGCCTGGCTGAAAGATTGGCGAACTTGTAGTGTGTAATTAATCCCGGCTAGTCTTTCCTTTTAGAGTTTGAAGGAAGATTTGATAAAAAGCAGTGGGAGCCATCCTGATTAGATAAAATAATAACCAATCTATTCTTGCAAGAGCGCACGCTGAGTGTTTTCTTCTCTCTCTCTCCTGGTAGCGACCATGTCACGCCTTAATCAAGATAATAATACGGATTATTGACCGAACCCGCTTGTTATACTGAGCTGGGGAACGTTGGTCCCGCTCCTACTTATAATTGTTATAAGACAGAGCAGGAAATTGAGAAATACCAGAATTCCCGTACCGCCCAAACGAAGAGAGTGCATGCTGATGCATCATCTTCGGGTGTGTTCATTACAAAGAACTGTTTCTCAGTATCCTCCGCATCCTGGGTATATGATACCGGATCAGGATCCCAGATATGTAATTTGTTACATAGGGCTACAAAAGCGTAGAAAAACTGAGAACGGGTGATAAGTTTCATGAGGCAGAAAACGGGGCAAGGGTTGCAGCCAAGTTTGTTGGTCACTGTCACCCTGTATTGTAATACATTGATTATGAACGAATGTTATTAGATACCGAACCTGATATACAAAATCATATCAGTCTCTTTATTAGTAAAGAAAGGATATAATTTTGTATTGTTGGATAATGTTTTGAACATTTCCTATATCAAAAGTTGATCGGTTCAGGCATGCTATCTAAAAACATTGATGTTCTAAATCAAACTACAGTTCTTAGTATATAGAACACACATAAGAGGAAGAGTTCAGAAATGAACGAATCCTTCTTGAGGCATTGTAGACTAGGTCATATCAATGCGACCCGACTAGCTGAAGTTACATTTAGATGCATATTTAAAGCAGTTTGAATTTACATCTTGTGAAAGTCGCCAGTCATGTCACAAAGATAAGATGACCATAGCTCTGTTTATTGGAAACAGAGAAAGAGTTAATGAACTCTTGGGACTGATACATGATGATGTATGTAAGGTCTCCTGTCTACACATGCCAGGACTGGTTCTTCATACTTCATTATATTCTCTGATAATCTCTCGAGATTCAGTCATATGTTCCTGTTGGAACTTGAGTCCGAACCTTTTGAGATATTCACAGAATATAAGCGAGAAGTAGAGAACCAGAATACGGGTATAAGCATTATGTCCTATGATGAGATCAAGGAGGAGAATACTTGAGCACGGAATTTCTGGACTATTCTAAAGGAGAATGAGATTCTCTCTCAGCATTACTCCTCCGAATACACCATAGCACGATGGTATGTCGGGGCAGAGCAGATACACCCTATTTGATATGGTGTGCTCTATGATGAGTACTACTGAGTTACCTTTTTCCTATTGGGTGTTATGCACTTGAGAAGTGTAAGTGCACGGCGGCGCCCCGGCCGTCAATCCGACGGCCAAACGCGGAAACGGTGATAAACTTTAATTTTTGCGGACTTAGCAAACCGGCACCACCGCGCACTAAACCCCGGATCGTGCCATTAAACTAGTCTAAGCTAACAAGAGAATGAGTTAGAGATATACCGACTGATCCGAGTCCTCCGGTCTTCATCTCCACTCCGATCTCCTCGCGGGATCTCCGGTCGTCGCCTCCTCGCCGGAAGGGCACCACGTCGCCTGCATCTTTTACGGGCTCCCGCCTCTATACCGAGGCAACTCGGGCATGAAGCCGGCAACTCGACATGCTCAAGATGTGCTGTAGGAAGTCTAGTGCTTTGTCTCTTTGGGGTTTGTTTCCTTTGGATGGAGGAATCATGAACTTTGGAGAGGGTTTTTGAGAATTTGGCAAGCATAAAAAATGAGATGTGAATTAATCCCTAATACAAAGTTGGGGCCTCTCATTTTTCCTCCCCTCTCAATATATGGCCGGCCAAATCATATGAGGAATGGTGGTGGAGGTGTGAACAAAAACCAAGAGGGAGGTGATGGTAGTGTAAAGTGAAGGGGTGACTACATCAAGAGACAATAAAACATCAACCATGCTTACACCTTAATCACATCAAATCTCATTAATGCAAAAGCATGGATGAAAGATATCATAATCAACACAATAGCAAGAAACCCCCTCCACAAAAGTTATTTGCACAATTGCAAATAACCCCCTCCATCGGAAAAGTCCGGCCGGGAAAGAACAAAGGAAAACCGGCCGGAACGGAAAGCAAACTGGCAACTCCAGAAAACTGGTCCCGTAATAAATTACAGGAAAACCCCCATACTGTGCATACACACCCGCATCTGTATTCCGTCCGGATACAAATGCAATGAGACAAAATCTACACTGTACTAAACTAGGACCGGCTTAAACCAAAGCCGGCTAGTAATATCCGTCCGATCCTGATCCGTGCAATACCGCACGTATCTGATCGAACGCTGCCATATAACCATACGGCCACTAGTACAAAACTGTCCGATCTTGATCCGTGCATTACCGCACGTATCTGATCGGACCCTGCCATATCTCCATACGGCCTCTACAGCGTTTCGCCCGAAAGCTGAGTAACTGAAAGTGTGGTGGACTCTAAAGACTCGTCAATACTATGGCTGTGGATTTAACCACTAGCACGTCAGAGGTATAAGCCAATACGTGACGGGCCACCAGCTATTGACTAAAAGGGACGTCGATGAGCGAACTCATCCTGACACCCTACTGAGCCTGTCAGTGACAATATCCGTACAGTCCGGTCCGCTCGTCTATGAGCATCGCATGTCGGGCCTAGGGGGTTGGTAAAAGTCAGACCCCCAAAAGCGGTACAAGTCGTGTCGGAGTGTAGCCCAGAACACCCTGAGATACTACTGGAATACCTACCAGTAAATCTCCTGCCTTGGCCAAGGTCTTCGTGTAATGGCTCTCCTAGACACAGCGCGACCTCACCCCGAATACCGGGAGAGACGAACCCCTGAAGATCCGCTCACTGCCTCCATGTGGCTCGGGACTGTACCCAACTAAAACCTGTTTGCACGACTCCTTTGAGCCGTGGTAGGGTAGTAATCAAAGCACAGTGGGAACTCACACGAGACAAA
This sequence comes from Agapanthus africanus, assembly GCA_030015575.1. Classification (NCBI taxonomy): domain Eukaryota; kingdom Viridiplantae; phylum Streptophyta; class Magnoliopsida; order Asparagales; family Amaryllidaceae; genus Agapanthus; species Agapanthus africanus. The sequence continues at coordinate 225,168,682 of JASDDO010000006.1, read as the reverse complement.
TGACGATCCCCAGGTCGATGAACTAACCTGTACACATGTCACCTGGGAACTGCTATCTGACGTCAGGTATAAGACCAACTAGCATGTTCCCGGCGAGTCCTGTCCGGTGTACTCATAACCCAATGAACACCTGTATACATCTTAGGTGATCCAACTGACACCAGTGGCTTGTGAGACCGGCCACCGCCCCTCGTCGGGGTCTCGACTGTATACACTAGTCTATTCTGGAGAATCGATGCCCTGTCTCGAATCTCCCATGACTAGGGACCTTTTAAGGATGTGCTTGTAGACCCCCAGCTCCCACTTATATGATCGCCCTCATACTGCTGGTGGTCAAGCAAGAATCCTAGGGGTTCTATCAGCGTGTAATAGCAACCTGTCAGGTCACCTAAAGCAGTACACGATGATAAAGGTAAACCAGATAGCATACTATCATCTCTAGTAAGACTGTTCTACCGGGATAGGTCCTCCCTCAATCATTGCAATCACGTGCCTGTGATCCAATAATTGACTCTGAGGGCACTATCTCCAACAATCTCCCACTTGCACTCAAGGCTAATTAATGCGATGTCGCATACTCACAGCCCGTGTGATACCGAACACCCAACTCCTCTACTTGTCAGTCTCACAAAACTCGTTTGTGAAACTATTGCGTTTGAGGAATAGCCTCAGTGAGTGGATCCGCCTGTGGTGTTTCTTTCTATGTCTCTCTATATCTCAAGTTCGCGGAGAAAGCCATCTCCCGAAATGAGCAATACCTGTCTTAGAATGTCTGGATGTCTGATGGGACCTAGCTCATGAATGAACTCCAAATCCAAACTTCTTAGACTGTATCGTCAACCGAAATTAATCAGTATCCTGCGCCATGCCACCCTCAGTATTGCCTTGGACCACCTGTCCAAAATACTGCCCCTCGTCAGAAGGAAAAATATAACTCTGACAACCTCCTTGTCGTCCATGTCACCTTGGAAGCCTGGAATGATAACCGTCTCCTAAAAGAGGCAGCCGTTATCATATCCTTAGAACATTCACTTATGTTCTAAAACTGCTTCCGACTGTTTCCCCAGGATTGGATCAATATCAACTTATTGCATCTAGTGCAAGAACAACATCTGGTGCGGTACTTGACATCTCATGATTGACTCAATTGCCTAAGCAAGTGATCTGCCAATCATGCACATCCCTCTCTACTTTAGTCTATAAGACACCTTTAGAGAGGGTGACTCCATTACCTGCAGGTATACTACCGTGCCAGGAGTCGTCCATTCTAAATACTCTTAGAATGCTGTCAAAGTACCCTGATTGGGAAACCACCCAAATCTAGATCTAAAACCATAGATCCAGTAACCAGTATGTCTGATATAATGTCCAATTCCTTTTGTGGAGAAAACACTGTGTGACGACCAAAGTATAACCGATCGTAGTATAGGAATATCACTTCCTACTACCTTCTCAACAGATCCATCCCCTATTCTGATGACGTCAAACCTATGACTGTCACATCAGAAATAGATGATCTATCTCTGCTACATCAGCTTTAGTCTATAAATAGACATAAGCCTGATGTCCACCAATGCTTCCGCTGCTCCCACTGACTACGACAACCCTCTGGCAGAGTCATATACACGTACACTTCTGATGCTAGTTCAGAACGACGCTATACTCATCCTCCTGCCGTGTCTCGCAGCCTGGAACAACAGCAATGGCAAGTGTGGGTAAACAAGAACTTCCCTGTCACCGTCCTTGAGGCTACCGAAGTACCTCTCGGGTACCTGAAGTTACCCACCTTATCTGCGGAGTGGCCAATGGAATGTCAAATCAGATTGAATCTTTAGGTTCCTTATCAAATCTTCAGTAATCGTTTGTGGTTCTGGAATCACTTCCAGTTCTACCATACTCCCACTACTGTTTTTGAAAAAATCCATTTTTAATAAAACTGTGGCGAGTCTAGAACAATATTTCTATTGATCTGCCAGATGGTAGAAAATCAACCCTCGTCATAGTCTGGGTCAACCCACAAACAGCCATTACAGAAACGTGCCTTGAGTTATCCAGAGTCTGGTTTTAATCATAAGCCGGACAACTCCCCGTACCTTAACATCGTTAAGATATGAACTGTTCTATATCCAATACAGAACCAGAGGCACTGATTTAATTGAACCAGATTCAAATCATGCAGCTGTCTCCAGTGCATGTCAACTAAAATGGAGAGAGGCCGATCAGCGTTACTCAACTTAGGAATGCTTCCAATTATGAGTAACCTGAAAGAGAAGCAATTTCTCTTTATCATTACTATCAACTGAATACCATACAAAAGTATCTACATCTTCGATCACTTTGAAGAATCCCGATACTTGCTACACCTGGTTCTCTACTCTATTCAAATACCTATAACTCCTCAAAACTTAGACCCTGTGTTTCTACGAAACACATGTCTAAGAACTAGAGAAGTTAGAAGTAAACAGAATATAGTAAGAGGACCAACCCCTCTGTCCTAATGAACACTGGACAACATACAATACTCTGTATAAGTCCGCTGAGTCTAACAACTCTTTCACTGTGTGTCGTAGGTTGAAAACTGTACTTATGGTTAAGAAGAATTACACCGCTGTTTAATGCTCCTTACCTAACCATCCACTGATATAGGTAAATGTCATCGACATAATATCAAAAGGTATATCTCACTCTATGAAAATAGACGTACAGATATATCAATTTGAAATTGGTCCACAACAGCGGATATTCAAAACCAAATATTTGCCGACCGGCAAACAGCCCAGATGATCTCCTCAAATATCACCGATTACAACGAATCCCGATATAATGAGGATGATCAACCAATTCCCAATAACTTACTCCCACTCACCATCTGTAAAACCATACAGATGTGAGAATCAAACCTGGTAAATACATACCCTAGAGCAAGTGTCTAATCAGGAAATCAGTTTTCTTTTAACAGTACACAGTGAAAATGAAACATTGAAATGTTTCGATGGGTATCCCGGTACTCCTAGTAGTGCCTCTTCCATCATCCAGATTCATAACTATAACCGTATAATTCTTTGCCACCTTTCCAAATCCCTTCATATGTCTTTAGTCATTACCTTCTGCACACCCCTTTAGGCCAATTGGTTTTCTTCCTTCCCTACCGTTCGGCACCAGCCTATGGTTTGGAAGAAGACTATCCAATAAGCATAAAGGGTGTACTGTCCTAATCCTAGGAGCACTCGCAACGCGAGAGAAGGTGAAGATAAAAGACACCTGAATGTACTTTATTCCTATTTCTCCTGAACCAGGATCCATCCCCGAACTAGAACAAGTTCCTTTCGAGTTTGTATATAACCATACGATGGATTATCCATTAAAATGGGATCTTCGTAGTGATACGGAGTGTCCTGGAGAAATACAAAGGTGATTTAGGATTGGCGAAGAAATACTTAGTTTGGTCGTGAATAGCAGTCGCAATTTACTTTGCCCTCTTACTAATCCCTTGCTTTGTCTGAACTTAATACCTTCTGTACACCGTTTAGGCTAACTGGTTTTCTTCATTCCCTACCGGTCGGCACCAGCCTATGGTTTGGAAGAAGACTATCCAATTTGCATAATAGGTGTACTACTCCTAAACCAAGGAGTACTCGCAACATGAGAGAGGGTGAAAAGAAAAGACAACTGAATAATCCTATCCGTTTTCTCCAGAACCGGAAACCATCCTCGAATTCCTTTGAGTTCGTATCTAACCATACGATGGTTTTGTCCAATGGAAGTGGACGTTCGTAGTAACACGGGGTGTCCTGGAGAAAAGGGTAAAAGTAGGAGTGGCAATAAGGTCTGCAACTCTGACAATCCAAAAGCCAGTGTCAAGAAAGTTCGGTCAACTTGGTCACTGAGTCATAGTCTTAGGGTCAGGTCAATGGTCGCTGCCAGAGAGAGAGAAAAGAAACACTCAGCGTGCACTCTATCCTAGATCAGAATGGTTATCACTTAATCTAATCTGGAAACCTCCCACTGTACCTCAAACTCTCCTCCAAACCTGAAAGAAGAATTAGTCGGGGTCACCCGAGGAGTAAACCAACTCATCAGTGGGAATCGGGATCCAACTCTCATCGCATTATAACGTGACGGAATCCGCTCACGGTATCACACTCCAGAAGGTATGCGCATATCTGGCAAGTTTCAGTTCTTTTGAAACTCCCGATGTGATTTCTGCCCCATGCTCTTATGACCTTGACTTTGGCCAACATATCATAAGTCACATGTCAAGTTCAACCCGTCATTCTCCAGGTTAATTTGAACCCACCCGTACATACCCTTGACTTTGGCCAAAATGGCAGTACGACTGTCCCAAACCAACGCATCTATCTATGCTGCATATGAATACCCCAATAGCTACCAATCACTGTGCCTTGACTTTGGCCAACATACACAGCTTGAATACTATTGACTACCCATATGAAACGACGGAGGGCTACGAATGGTTTCTGGCGAAAACCTTTAACGTAATGAACTTGATCTCGTTGAAGGAACGGATAGCTTTTTAGAAAATATAGTGACGAAAACCTTTACTAAAGAGGTCACTCCCGGTGAAGGGATCTCGGCTCTTTCCCCGTAGAATGGGGTGCAGGATATTCCAACTGAATACCACGGTGCAAAGCAAAAGTAATCGGCTATAGTGAAGTTAATGCCCTGACGCAAAATTCTGTCCAAGGGGTCACTCCCGGTGAAGGGATCTCGGCCCTTGCCTCGTCGACTGAGGAGCAGGATATTCCAAATGAATACCACGATGCAAAACAAAAGTGAACGTCCTTGCAATAACAGCTTTTTGAAAAGTGTTCCAACAACATCAGAATAGGTTTGTTTAACTTGCATTGATCAGAATCAATGCAGTCCCATCAATTGATCACACCACAAAGAACGAAAATATACTGACGTACGTATATGCCATCCGCATTCGCCACTGGGTCCCGTCATCACCCGTTAGGTTAGCTTACTAACGGCAGAGCGGGGACTAGACTAGCGAGGGTGAAAAACATATACAACATCTACTAATATATATACCAATATATTATATTTCGCTCAAGGCGTGAAAAGAAATGCAACATCACAGAAATGTACAGCATCACAGAACAATACAGATATCTGGGATCCCCGGGTTTCACAGAGCCACTACTGAAACCCGACGTTCCCCTGGTCGTGTGGATAGCCTCTGCAATGAAAACCTAGACCCCTACGGGCGCGGCAAGTCACCCGCCAAAACCTGAAGCGAGGCAGCCCCCTTCAGCTCCGTGAATGGACCACCCAGCACTCCACGGAATCCGGCGACTTGGGCACCCCTCCTGGGTCAACCTGTACCCCCTACGAGTGCAGCGAATAGCCCGCCAATCCTAGAGTGAAGCCCCCTCCGTCCCAATGCCATGAGATGCGGGCTTGTTGCCTTCCAGAACCCGGCTATCCGTGCACTCCTCCGTGAGGTAATCCTAGTACAGAAAGTCAAATATACATACACCGGGTACATCGACCGCAACCAGGTCGTGCCCCAAAAGAATAATACAATTAGGCAGTGACGGCAGTCCACATGTCGGACGCTCGCCCCGCAATATCAAATGTACATGATACAACAACACTGTACTAGCATTGCATCCAGGCTATCCCCCACGACCGATCCGCAACATCATAGCATAAACATAGAACATCAACGTGAAAGTCACGTTCGCAAATCCGTCTAACCGGGCTATAGCAGTTAGACCGGATTTACCGATCGAGTGACATTCACGGTCGCAGATATAAGGTAAATACTGTGAAAAATGTGTTTAAAATTTTCCGATTGATCAAACCTTAACAAGTGGGCCCCCAAAAAAAACTGTAGCACTCACAGAAATCCTGGGCCCAATGTTAATGTTCCAAAACCCATAATTTAAGTCCAGGAGGCCTCTGTAAAAAATTGGTGAAGTGATCTCCACAGTGTGCGGCGGAAGGGCGGCGGGAAGGGGGTTTTCGCGGTGGTTCCGCGCTCCCACTGTGGAGTTACTTCGTCGAATTTTTACAGAGCCCTTAGTTTTTCCAGTACATCAATATTTTACAACCTGAAAAATTTTTCGAGACCAAAAATTTTCAACAGAAACTGATGCGTACTAAAATGCAGTTTTGGAACATTCGATCGATCAAAATAGAAAAACACATTACACCAAGCTAGACTATGTTAATGGCGAGGCTCTGATACCACTGTAAGTGCACGGCGGAGCCCCGGCCGTCAATCCGACGGCCAAACGCGGAAACGGTGATAAACTTTAATTTTTGCGGACTTAGCAAACCGGCACCACCGCGCACTAAACCCCGGATCGTGCCATTAAACTAGTCTAAGCTAACAAGAGAATGAGTTAGAGATATACCGACTGATCCGAGTCCTCCGGTCTTCATCTCCACTCCGATCTCCTCGCGGGATCTCCGGTCGTCGCCTCCTCGCCGGAAGGGCACCACGTCGCCTGCATCTTTTACGGGCTCCCGCCTCTATACCGAGGCAACTCGGGCATGAAGCCGGCAACTCGACATGCTCAAGATGTGCTGTAGGAAGTGTAGTGCTTTGTCTCTTTGGGGTTTGTTGCCTTTGGATGGAGGAATCATGAACTTTGGAGAGGGTTTTTGAGAATTTGGCAAGCATAAAAAATGAGATGTGAATTAATCCCTAATACAAAGTTGGGGCCTCTCATTTTTCCTCCCCTCTCAATATATGGCCGGCCAAATCATATGAGGAATGGTGGTGGAGGTGTGAACAAAAACCAAGAGGGAGGTGATGGTAGTGTAAAGTGAAGGGGTGACCACATCAAGAGACAATAAAACATCAACCATGCTTACACCTTAATCACATCAAATCTTATTAATGCAAAAGCATGGATGAAAGATATCATAATCAACACAATAGCAAGAAACCCCCTCCACAAAAGTTATTTGCACAATTGCAAATAACCCCCTCCATCGGAAAAGTCCGGCCGGGAAAGAACAAAGGAAAACCGGCCGGAACGGAAAGCAAACTGGCAACTCCAGAAAACTGGTCCCGTAATAAATTACAGGAAAACCCCCATACTGTGCATACACACCCGCATCTGTATTCCGTCCGGATACAAATGCAATGAGACAAAATCTACACTGTACTAAACTAAGACCGGCTTAAACCAAAGCCGGCTAGTAATATCCGTCCGATCCTGATCCGTGCAATACCGCACGTATCTGATCGAACGCTGCCATATAACCATACGGCCACTAGTACAAAACTGTCCGATCCTGATCCGTGCATTACCGCACGTATCTGATCGGACCCTGCCATATCTCCATACGGCCTCTACAGCGTTTCGCCCGAAAGCTGAGTAACTGAAAGTGTGGTGGACTCTAAAGACTCGTCAATACTATGGCTGTGGATTTAACCACTAGCACGTCAGAGGTATAAGCCAATACGTGACGGGCCACCAGCTATTGACTAAAAGGGACGTCGATGAGCGAACTCATCCTGACACCCTACTGAGCCTGTCAGTGACAATATCCGTACAGTCCGGTCCGCTCGTCTATGAGCATCGCATGTCGGGCCTAGGGGGTTGGTAAAAGTCAGACCCCCAAAAGCGGTACAAGTCGTGTCGGAGTGTAGCCCAGAACACCCTGAGATACTACTGGAATACCTACCAGTAAATCTCCTGCCTTGGCCAAGGTCTTCATGTAATGGCTCTCCTAGACACAGCGCGACCTCACCCCCAATACCGGGAGAGACGAACCCCTGAAGATCCGCTCACTGCCTCCATGTGGCTCGGGACTGTACCCAACTAAAACCTGTTTGCACGACTCCTTTGAGCCGTGGTAGGGTAGTAATCAAAGCACAGTGGGAACTCACACGAGACAAATGACGATCCCCAGGTCGATGAACTAACCTGTACACATGTCACCTGGGAACTGCTATCTGACGTCAGGTATAAGACCAACTAGCATGTTCCCGGCGAGTCCTGTCCGGTGTACTCATAACCCAATGAGCACCTGTATATATCTTAGGTGATCCAACTGACACCAGTGGCTTGTGAGACCGGCCACCGCCCCTCGTCGGGGTCTCGACTGTATACACTAGTCTATTCTGGAGAATCGATGCCCTGTCTCGAATCTCCCATGACTAGGGACCTTTTAAGGATGTGCTTGTAGACCCCCAGCTCCCACTTATATGATCGCCCTCATACTGCTGGTGGTCAAGCAAGAATCCTAGGGGTTCTATCAGCGTGTAATAGCAACCTGTCAGGTCACCTAAAGCAGTACACGATGATAAAGGTAAACCAGATAGCATACTATCATCTCGAGTAAGACTGTTCTACCGGGATAGGTCCTCCCTCAATCATTGCAATCACGTGCCTGTGATCCAATAATTGACTCTGAGGGCACTATCTCCAACAAGAAGTTGCATACCTATTGAATAGGGTTCAAATCAAATCAATTGCCTACCACTTCATATTTGATATGATAAAGGGAAGAGCCCATATTTTAAGTTAGTTAAGATTTGGGGTTGTCCGGCCTATGTCTAAAAGCAAAATCCGGACAAGCTCGAGGTAAGGTTAGTTATGTAGAACTGGAAATGTTCCAGCTATACAAACTACAGCAGATGATTTGGTACAACCAGAGGATTCAGTAGATACCAACGAACCTCAGCCTCTCCGCCGATCTAGTAGGGTTCCTCACCCACCTGAGAGATACTTTGGTTTCTCTATGACAGTAGGAGCGAGGATTGCATCATGAGATGATGACCCAACTAGTTTCGAGCTGGCCATCAGGAGTGAGACTCTGTAAGAATGGCTGGATGTTTAGTGATCTGAGATGGAATCCTTGTACACCAACAAAGTATGGACTTTAGTTGCTATATCTGAAGGGTTAAATCCCCATCAGGAGCAAGTATATCTTGAGAAGATTACTTGGTGTACATGGAAAAGTTGAGACTTTCAAAGCTAGACTTGTTAAAGGTTTTCGTCATTGACCAGGCGTGGATAATGATGAAACCTTTTCCAGTACCTATGCTTAAGTCCATCCAGATCCTACTTGCCACGGCTACATACCATGACTACGATATCTGGTGGTTGGGTGTCATGACAGCTTTTCTAAATGATGTTTTAGAAGAGAGCGTCTATAAGTACACAGCCAGAGGTCTTCGTAGACAGTGGGAGCAGCGGAAACGTGTGCAAGATGCTTTATAGGATTAAAGCAGGCATCGCGGAGTTGGAACATCTGTTTTGATAGATAGTCAAAGAAGTTGACATCATCAAAATGGTAGATGAACCTTGTATAAACAAAAAGGTAGTAGGGAGTATGGTGACGATCCTCGTAGAGTACGTGGATGACATACTCTTGATAGGGAAGGAGTTTCCCATGCTACGCTCGATCAATCTCCGCATATCACAAGGATTCTCCATATAGGATCAATATGATACCTACTAAATCCTGGATTTTGGATCTATGAGATAGATTTAATTGGATGTTAGGATTCTCACTAGTTGTAGTGAGATGGTATCAATCGATCCTGGGGAGAATCTCTGGAAGTGCTCCAGGGTGATAAAGACGACTGAATGTCAGTCGCAGGCATTGTCTTTACCCTCAGTAAACGGACGGTATGTTGGAAGAGTTCCAAGCTAGATGCCGTGACATACTAGACGATAAAGGCAGGATACATCGCTACTTGAGATGCTACCAAAGAGGCTGTTTGGATGTATATTGGTTCATGAGAAGAACTACGTTCCTACCATTGTGAGACAATGGAGTTGTGGCTCATGCCAAGGAACGCCGGTCCCATCAGTGATCCAGACTTATTCTAAGGCAGTATCACCTGATCATGGAGATGGTTGATCTCCAGGTTGATCGAGGCAAGGAGAGCAGACTTAGAGGATAACGCAACGGATCCACTCACGAAGGCCTATTCCCAGAGAGAGACTTTTATGGGATGGTTGAGTATGAGATACTACAACCACTGCTACAGATGGCCCTAGTGCAAGTGGGAGATTGTTAGTTATATGTATGCCCTAGAGGCCATTACTGTACATTGGATGTATATTGTAGTGGATGCTGGGACATATATAGGGAGGACTTTCTTGCTCGACATGATAGTATGCTATCTGGTTACTCTTTACCTTAACGTGTATACTGATTGTCTCTCTGTTACATGTTGGTAAAGCCCTTAGGATGTGTACTTGACTACCTGGACTATGATGCAGATCATACTAGTGGGGACATGGTAGTCCATAAGTACATCCTTCAAAGTCCCTAGTCGTGGGTGTATCGAGACGGGGCATCGATATACCAGAGTAGACTAGCGTATACCTTCTCGACCCATATAGATGGGCGATGGATGATCCCATATCCATTGGTGTTTGACATCAGAGATGATATACGGGTGCTCAGTAGAGACTGGGTACACTGGACGGACTCGCCGAGAACTCCCAGATGGTATTATACCTCACGTCAGATGGCAGTTCTCAGGTGACACTGGTACAGAGTAGTCTGTTGACCCGAGATCATCATAGAGTCTTGTGTGGTTCCCACTGTGCTTTGATTTCCATCTTACCACGTCCAAGAGGGCGTGCAAAACGGTGGTTTTTGGGTACAGTCCCGAGTCACATGGAGGCAATGAGCGATAGGAAGGGATTCGTCTCTCCCGGTATAGGGAGTTGATGTTGCGCTGTGTTCGATTGGCTATAACAGGAAATCCCTGGCCAGGGTTGTTGAGATTAACTGGTAAGTGTTACCAGTAGTTTCTCGAATTGTTATAGACCTCATATCGACACGACTTATCGAGCTATTGGGGTCTGACGTTTACCACCCCTAGGCGAGATATGCGACATATCAGACGATCAGACCGGACTGTACGGTAGTGTTACTGGTTGGATTCACTGGAGTGTGAGCGGGCTTGCTCGTCGATCTTCAGATCGCTCAATACCCGGATGGCCGTTACGTTTAGCAGACCGCTTGCGGCTTGTGGGTGCTTGATATGATCATCACCTGCTGCCGGCGTATTGACGAGTCTTTAGAGTCCTACACAGAGGTTTCCTGGCTCAAGCAAAACGAAATAGGAGCGCATATGAGATATGTGCGGGACCAAGAATAATACCAGTATGTGATACTGTATTCGATTCTCGCGATGTGACATTGATCGGTTATATGCGATATAGCCGAGTTATCGGATCAAGTGTTGATTCGATAAGTTGTTACTGATGATACCAGTCGGTTATGTGCGACATGACCGGATCATTGAATCAAGTGTTGATTTAATGATTTAATGCATAATTATATATTCGATATATTACTTTGCATTAACTAGTATCGGTTCACTTTAAATGGATTTTCTCGCTCGGGTGTGCACATTGTATATACGATATAGTTTTGTGCACTTACTTGTATCATGTTTGATGATACTTGGTTTTTGGTTAAGTGCATAGAATAAAACTATGGTCAAGATGATGATTAGGGTTTTGCATATTCTTTTAATTATTTGCTTATTCATTTTGGAAAATAATTAAAGCATAAAAGAAGAAAAACAAAATGGTTTTCTTTCTTTATTCTTCATGAAGCTTATTGAAGCTTCATGAAACTTTGACCACTTAACCATTTTGTCTTCTTCTTCTTTTGACCCTAACCATTGATCTAACCTAAGTTAATTCTCTACACCTAACCATGCTGAAAATTATGATAAGTTTATTATTCTTTTCTATTCTAAAAAAACTTATCATAACTTTTATCATCTTCTTGCTCTTCTTCTTCTTCATGAAGAAGCTTGTCTTCATCAATGGCATATTAAGCATATGAGTGTGAAATCCAATTCTAAAGTGAACCCACTTCCTATTTCTTCATCCTCTACCTCTTGCCAAGTAGTAGAGTGTGTTTCCTTCACAAGTTTTCATGGCAAGGTGAAGGTGGAGCTTGATCTAGCGATGCCTCGACGTAGATCATCTTCGGCATGGACATCGACGACCTAGCTCGCTTATTCTTCGACGAAGCCGACGCTAGAGCCCGGGAGTTCACTTGGACAGCGAAGGCACTTCGTTGCGGAGCTATGGAGGTGGACAAACGGATCTACAAAGGTTGTATTTCCGTATTCCTTTAGTTAAATGTTAACTAGTTAGCTTTTTCGCCTAGTTTTCTAGCAAACGATCCGTAGTCGGGTCTCTCGGCACCCGTAAAATTTTATATTGGCATGTTCGATGCCTTGTGAGACCTCATTAGGGTGCCTAGGAACCCTACAATCGATACTCCGGAGTAGACTAGGGTATACGCTTCTCATCCCAGTACGGGAGGTGGTCTGTCCCACAGCCATCAGTACGTCGTACTGGAGATAGTATGCGGGTGCTCGTCAGGTTACGAGTACACTGGACAGGACTCGTCGGGAACTGTTGGATGGTATTATACCTATCGTCAGTTATCAGTTCCCAGGTGACATGAGTACAGCTTAGTCCGTTGACTTGACACTGTCACTTCGCCTCGAGTGTGTTCCCACTGTACTTAGATTACTACCCTACCACGGCTCAAAGGAGTCGTGCAAACAGGTAGTAGTTGGGTGCAGTCCCGAAGCACTTGGAGGCAATGACGGTTAGACAGTGTCACGACCCAAAGTTTGTCCCGTGACCGGCACTTAACCACGTAACGTCTACAGGCGTAACGCGACTAAGTGAACCGAAAACCCAGAAGTCAAACCAGTAAAAGTATAGAGTGTTATAAGTTTTAAATGAAAGCACTTACTAACATGTTAAGAAATCTAAGTAAATAATCACCAAGATAGCTATATACGACGCCGGAGCGAAGATCAAGATCTACATGTGAGAACATCACAGATAGAATAAACAGCAAGGTACAGTCGGCTCACAACAAGCACGGCCCCAGAAAACAAATAATATACATCATCGTCCTCACACTGTCTCTAAGTCAAATACATACATGGTAGATGGAGAATACTAGATACAACAATATACATAACTGAAAGATAAACAGATACCGCGCAAAACCCACCTATCAGCAAAAGAGCAAGTACACCAACTATGGGGGTATCTGTGTCAAAAGATGCAAAACGCAGCCTGCCGCGACTACTCCGAAGGGCAACCTGCAAACACTGTGGCACAACGGGGGTGAGTTGCCAACTCGTGAATAGAGATAACATATAAAGGTAATCGCGAGCATGCACGTACTGCGCTACTCTATTATATGCCAACAGATGATATCAATGCGTGATAAGCAGTATGTGCAATAATCATGCAAGTGCTCTATCAGGTAGTATAACTACAGGATGAGGTACAATAATAAATGCTGAGCATGGGCAATATAACATCTACACAGAATGTCAACGTGGAATATATAATCGGTGTCCATCTATGCACCCAGGTCCCCCAAATAGCTCAGGCTCCGGCACTCTCATCGGCCCTCTAATCCTGTAAATCTCTGAGAATCACGAGTGCCCAACATCGGCACGCAAATATCATAAGTACTCGTGTCCAGCATCGACACGCAAATCCTCATCCATCCGACCCCGTCAGTCCGGGTCAGCCCACGGGCTCCGTCTGCGGTATCGGCCCTCGGCCCCGGCAGTACGGATCATCCCGCATCCATCTATCGACTCTGATCAGTATCCTCCGGATAACTGTCAGGTCCAACCAATCACCGGTAGGCAGTAGTCCCTCTGCCAGGCTCACCGTCTACTACAGAGCGAAACCGTTCTCGCCCTGGGGTACCATACCGGGTCCACCATGTACCCGTAATCGGCCTCATCCAGCTCCTCGATTCGGGTTCACATATATCACTCTAGCACCGAGGAAACACATGGTGAACGCACCGAAATATCATATCAAGGGAACCGGTTTTTTAAATGATTACATATTTGAAATAGCCACGGTTTCCAAATCCAGAAATCACATGTAATCCAAACCAATATGCAAGTCAATGATCCGATGTGATATATGCATCAAGTATGAATATCATGTCAAGTCACATAAAGATGAGCTACAACGTAATGAGCCGATGTAAATTCTACAGTATGAGTGTCATGGCAATTACTAACGGTGTCTGTGTAACATGCAGGATAGTGCTCGTGCAACATGAACCGTTAGTAAGGGTGTGGTGTTCTATCAATTCTAGTTTATATACATACATCAGGGAATGTGGTATGCACTAAATAGTAGCCATGAACAGTCAATGTATGAAAATGTAGCTATAAGATCCTATCAGCCCTGACGTAGAACGCCATGCGGGCGATATCCCCATAGATGTTAAATCTACTCACCGTAGTCTCTCGCTAGGTATAGCCGACGACTTGTTCCCTTCCTTCGCGGCGTCCGTCGCACTCGCCTGCGAATCCTAGAATTTCACAATATATCACATATAAGCTCAAAACCGTACAAACACGACATTAAAGCCGAACTAGTAACTCGTGTCGTGAACCAAGCGCGCGTGTGCGCGATACGCTAAAACGTGCGATTACGCGCCTGAAGCCACTCCGACGCGTCGCGGTACGCAGAAACCCCCAAACCCACACACACGTATCACGCGTGTCGCGAAAGATTAAAAATACGGAAAATAGGGTACTCTACTCCAGATTTTGATACAGAACAGATATTACAAATATATATATACAAAAATAACCCACATAGCAGCAGACTCCAGTGGACCAAACCCCAACCCCCATCTCACCCATCTGGCCGCAAATTGCGGCCAGAACGATTATTCCGGCGGCCTTACTTGGGAATTGGGCCCCCAGGTTTGGTGTGTGCACTCTATACCCCCCATACATGGTACAGAAAAATCTAGTTTCACTCTGAAATATCTCGGGTAGTAGCAGATCCTACAGAGCCTTAAATCAAGTTAAAATCCACACTTTTTGCACTAAAATGGAATTTTATGGTATTTCTGTGCAAACTGAAACAAACCTGGCCTAAAATAGTTCTAATAACACATAATAGAGCTAACCAAGCTAACAAAACCCTAATCTAACATATGAATCACAAACATCCTTTAATATCACTAAAAAAGCACAAAAATGAGATTTTTGCTAAAGAATACTACAAGTTTATGGAAAAGGAGTGCTAACATGAGTTAATACCTTCAAAAGACCCTATGAAACACCAAAAATTCCAGCTCTTGCATCAAGTGTGCAGACTTGCCTCCAACCACCTCAAAAAGCCCCTTTTCCCATGGTTTTTGTGAAGGAAAATGTGTTGTTTTGTGTAGGCTTTGAATAGAGATCAAAGGGAAGTGAAAAGGGAATGAAAGGTGATGAATTTCTGGTGTTGTTGCTGCCTCTCTGCAGAATTTCCAGAAATGAGAAAAGAGAGAGATGAGAGAAGAGAAAATGGGTCAAAAGTCAAGTGTTCACCTAACCACCATACTTCTATTTTTCTATTGCTAAATGAATTATTAAAAAGGGGTTTGACTAGCTATTCTTATTCCTTTTAAAAAAAAGGTGGGGATAAATTATCAACCATGAACAAAAGAAATGGTTAACACTTTAAACCTAAGTCTCAAAAATGGCTAAGTGTGCATGTGTACACTACATAAGGAAATTTTTCCAATTAGGGTAAATCCGACTAAAATAACTAATAATCCTATGTACACATATATAATAACACGCACAATTACTAATTAATCACGGAAAACATTCTAACGAACTTCCAAAGTGTTACAGACATGATTCGTCTCTCCCGGTATTGGGGGTTGACATCACGCTGTGTCTAGGAGAGCCATTACACGAGTAGTCCTTGGCCAGGGCAAGAGAGATATACTGGTAGGTTTCAAGTGTTATCTCAGGGTGTTCTGGTCTTCACTCCGACACGACTTGTACCGCTATTGGGGGACTGACGTTCACCACCCCCTAGGCCCGCCATGCGATGTATCAGACGAACAGACCGGACTGTACGGAGATTGTCACATACAGGCTTAGTAGGAGTTCGGATGGGTTTATCTCATCGGCCTTCTTATCGACATCTACCTGGGGACCGTTACGTAAAGCTAGTGCCGCTTGTAGTCTGTGGTTAAACCCACTGCCAGCGTAGTGTCGAGTCTTTAGAGTCCCACACAGAGAGTTTCCCTGCACTGAGCGAAACGTGTAGAGGCCGTATGGTTTTACGGCAGGGCTGCGATCACTTACGTGCACTTGTGTGCGTATGCTGTTCGGGCAGGCAATACTAGTGGGCTTTGGTTTAAGCCGGATCCTAGTATTGCACGGATGGATTTGTTTTGTCTTCTGTGCATTCGCATTCTACGGAATGCGGATGCAGGTGTGTATGCACAGTTTTGAGGAGCGATAAAGGAGGTGGTGCCTCATTAGGGTTTTGGCAGTTGGTTCGGCCAAAACCGTTATGTGGCAGGCTCATTATGGTTTTGACAATTCGATCGGTCAAAACCATTATGAGCCGGAGACATTATTTTAATAATCCTTTTTATGATAATTTGTGATGGCTAATTGCATTGACCATTTGACCACCATGACCTCTCTTGACTTTGTTGACCCGTTGACCGGAGTTGACCATTGACCTTCATGAGAGGTCTACACTCTTCTTTGGATTTCCTTTTTCTTTTTGATTATGAAAATGGTCAATTCAATGTAGCATCAACTTTATCATGATAGGATTGGTAATGATGTTGTTTTAGTATTATTGCAACCATGGTGCCCTTTTTCTTTGGTTGATAATTTCATTTCTCCTTTCTCATTCTCTCTCTTGCAAGAGAGAAGAAAGAAAGAGAGCTCCATGGTTGCTTGATCTCCTCCTTCTTCCTCCTCTTGATTTCTTCTTTTGATCTCATGTGTTGAGAGAAAAAGATCCCACAAAGACAAACACTTCCATATATCTCTACCACACCACCTAGGGCATCTAGACTAGCGATCTCGTTGCCTCGGCTCGAGGCGGAGCTCGGTGTACAACTTTCGGGTGGATCGTCTTCGACTCAAGAAGGCCGCGGAGGTGACCAAGATCCGGATTGACCCTCGGAGCATGGATGGACGAGCCGGGCAGCGGAGAGAAGACCCGAAGGACCGGTTTCGTGAGGTATAATTTCTACGGCATAGTAGTTAAAGCCTCTAGTAGTTTGTTAGTTTCTAGTTTAGCAAAGAACCGGCTTTTAGTCCATGTTGCCTTTGCGCCAAAATAATTGTTTTTCGCCGTTTCCGCCTCCCCGTAAGAACCGGGGTGAGCAACGTGGACTTACATTAAGTCCATCCAGATCCTACTTGCCACGGCTACATACCATGACTACGATATCTGGCGGTTGGATGTCATGACTGCTTTTCTAAATGATGATTTGGAATAGAGCGTATATAAGTACACAGCCAGAGGGCTTCGTAGACAGTGGGAGCAGCAAAAACGTGAGCAAGATGTTTTATGTGATAAATCAGGCATCGCGGAGTTTGAACATCTGTTTTGATAGTCAAAGAGTTTGACTTCATCAAAATGGTAGATGAACCTTGTATATACAAAAAGGTAGTAGAGAGTATGGTGGTGATCCTCGTAGTGTACGAGGATGACATAATCTTGATAGGGAAGGAGTTTCCTATGCTACGCTCGGTCAATCTCCTCTTATCACAAAGATTCTCCATATAGGATCAAGATGATACCTCCTAAATCCTGGGTTATGGATCTATAGGATAGATCTAATTGGATTTTAGGAATCTCACTAGTTGTAGTGAGTTGGTATCAAACGATCCTGGGGAGAATCGCTGGAAAGGTTCCAGAGTGATAAGGACAACTGAATGTCAGTCGCAAGCATTGTATTTACCCTCAGTGGAGGGACGGTATGTTGGAAGAGTTCCAAGCTAGATACCGTGACTTACTAGACGATTAAAGGCAAGATACGTCGTTACCAAGGATGCTACCAAAGAGGCAGTCTGGATATATATAAGTTCATGAGATGAACTTCGTCCCTTCCATTGTGTGACAATGGAGTTGTGGCTTATGCCAAGGAACCCCCGTCCCATCAGAAATCCAGATATAATTCTTAGGCAGTATCACCTGATCATGGAGATGGTTGATCTGTAGGGAGATCGAGGTTAGGAGAGTAGACACAGAGGACAACAACGCGGATCCACTTACAAAGGCCTTTTTCCCAGTAGAGACTTTTATGGGAAGGTTGAGTATGAGATACTTCAACCACAACTAATTGTTGGGTATGCGATACCACAACAGATGGCCCTAGTGCAAGTGGGAGATTGTTAGTTATATGTATGCCCTAGAGGCCATTACTGTACATATGATGTACATTGTAGTGGATGCTTGGACATATATAGGGAGGACTTTCTTGCTCGACATGATAGTACGCTATCTGGTTGCTCTTTATCTTAACATGTACTCTGATTGTCTCTATGTTACATGTTGATAAAGCCCTTAAGATGAGTACTTGACTACCAGGACTATGATGCGGATCATACTAGTGGGGACAGTGCAGTCGTCAAGTACATCCTTCAAATGTTCCTAGTCGTGGGAGTACCGAGACAGGGCATCGATACTCGAGAGTAGACTAACGTATGCGATTCTTGACCCATATGATGGGCGATGGATGATCCCATATCCATTGGTGTTTGTCATCAGAGAAGGTATACGGGTGCTCAGTGGAGACTGGGTACACTGGACGGACTCGCAAAGAACTCCCAGATGGTATTATTCCTCACGTCAGATGGCAGTTCTCTGGTGACACTGGTACAGGTTAGTCTGTAGACCCGAGATCGTCATAGAGTCTTGTGTGATTCCCACTGTGCTTTGGTTTCCATCATACCACGTCCAAGAGGGCGTGCAAAAAGGTGGCTTTTGGGTACAGTTCCAAATCACATGGAGGCAATTAGCGATAGGAGGGGATTCGTCACTCCCGGTATAGGGAGTTGATGTTGTGCTGTGTTCGATTGGCTATAACTGGAAATCCGTGACCAGGGTTGCTGAGATTTACTGGTAAGTGTTATCAGTAGTTTCTCGAAATGTTATAGACCTCATATCGACATGACTTATCAAGCTACTGGGGTCTGACATTTACCACCCCTAGGCGAGATATGTGACATATCAGACGAAGAGACCGGACTGTACGGGAGTGTTACTGACTGGATTCACAGGAGAATGTACAGGCTTGCTTGTTGATCTTCTGAGCGCTCAATAACTGGGTGGCTGTTACGTTTAGCTGACCGCTTACAGCTTGTGGGTGTTTGATATGATCATCACCTACTGCCGGAGTATTGACGATTCTTTAGAGTCCTACACAGAGGTTTCTTGGCTCAGGCAAAACGGAGTAGGAGCACATATGTCATATGTGCGGGACCGAGAACAATACGTGTATGTGATACCGTATTAGAATCTCACGATATGAGATATCGGCCGGGTATATGTGATATAGCCGGGTTATCGAATCAAGTGTTGATTCGATGAACTGATACAGATTATATTAGTCGGTTATTTGTGAAATAGCCGGATTATCGGATCAAGTGTTGATTCGATAATTTAATGTATAATTATATATTTGATATATTAAATCACATTAACTGATATAGGCTCACTAAAAGATTCTTTTTCTCACTCGGGTAATACATTGATATATATGCGATATATGTTAATTGTATTATTTTATTTTGTTACAATAAATATTGTATATGTGATATATAATATTATAACATGATATGATTACTAATGCAACATGTTTTGTGGAGATTAAACAAGGTTAGGGTTTGATTTGGGTTAGTTTTTTCTTGAACCTTCTAGAAAGTTTCCTTTTTGTTTTTGCAAAGATATTTTTGCAAGATATTTACTTAACCCAACCCACACCCTTTACTATGGTTAGATCTCTACAATGGTTATGTCTTTTCTTGACTTAACCATGGTTGCATTTGTAATGATATGATCACAATTCATTATTCATCACAAAAGGATTGATTGTTCTTCTTCTTCTTCCTTCTTCCTTCTTTCATGAAAAGCTTTCTAGCTTTTTATGAAGTGATGAAAATGAGTGAGTTAATGAAAATAAATGAGAGCTAAAATCCTACTTCATCATCCTAATCTATCCTAGCCATTTAGATTAGGGTGTTCACTTCATTTAGTGAGTGAGAGCTTGTGTTAATGAAACTTAAAGGTAGATCATCTTTGTTATCGAAGATCGGAAGCAAGCTTGCGTCTTTCTCTTCGTGGAGCCTCTCGAGAGTCCGGAGCTTGATGATCGCAGCGAAGGGACCACAATACGGAGCTTATGAAGTGATGGACCGGACTACAAAGGTTGTAATCCCAAACTCTTAGATGTTAAAGAGTTTAACATGCTTTGTTTCGCCTAATCTCTAGTCTAAGATCTTGGTTTAGGGTTGTTCGGCACAGCTAAATTTTAAATCGGGCATGGTTGATGCCTTATAGACCCTTGTGCGTGTGCCTAGTAACCCAACAGTTTCCGGGTGACATGTGTACAGGTTAGTCTGTCGACCTGAGATCGTCATTTGTCTCGCTTGAGTTCTCACTATGCTTTGATTACTACCCTACCACGACTCAAAGGAGTCATGCAAACAGGTTTTAGTTGGGTTCAGTCCCGAGCTACATGGAGGAAGTGATCAGATCGTCAGGGATTTGTCTCTCCCGGTATTGGGGGTTGATGTCGTGTTGTGCACGGGTGGCCATCACCAGAAATCCATGGCCATGGTGGACGAGAATTAGCGATCCAGGATCGATAGTTTCGCAGGTGGGGTTGAATTTCATGCCGACACTAAATGTCACGTTGTTAGGGGTCTGACTTTATCCACCCACTAGACTCGATATGCAATACTCTTGGACGAACAGACCGGACTGTATGGATATTGTCACTGTCAGGCTCAGTAGAGGTTCAGGATGAGTTTGCTCGTCGGCCTCCCTTTCGCTCAATACTTGGGTAGTCGTTACGTACAGCTAGTGCCGCTGACGTGCTTGTGGTTAAACCCACTGCCGGCGTATTGACGAGTCTTTAGAGTCCCACACAGAGGGTTTTCACGGTTCAGGCGATATGGTGTATATGACATATGTTGGTACATACAGGTGTCCGATTAAATATGTGCACATGCTGCACAGACTTTAATCAGACGGTTGATAATATTAGTGGCTTAGGATTAAGCCGGATTATTGAATCAGGTTTTGATTTAATAATTTATATATGTATTTATATATATGTATTCTAGTATTATTGTTCGTTTTCTCTCTGGGCGATTCGTATTTTTGTACGAATTCGCGTATATGTATTTCGATACATGTACCGGGAATTATTCCGTATTTATACGGAATAGCTTCTAGAAGTGGACACCTCATTTGTATGATTTTCCATTTTTGGAAATTCATTTGTTTCACAAATGAGGTGGAGGAGTGAGGTGGCATGAGCATGGTGTTAGTTATATGTATGCCCTAGAGGCCATTACTATATATGAGATGTATATTGTAGTGGATTCTTGGACAAATATAGGGAGGACTTTCTTGCTCGAGATGATAGTATGCTATCTGGTTAATCTTTATCTTAACGTGTATATTGATTGTCTCTCTGTTACATGTTGGTAAAGCCCTTAGGATGTGTACTTAACTACCTGGACTATGATGCGGATCATACTAGTGGGGACATGGTAGTCCATAAGTACATCCTTCAAGGTCCCTAGTCGTGGGTGTATCGAGACGGGGCATCGATATACCAGAGTAGACTAGCGTATACCTTCTCGATCCATATAGATGGGCGATGGATGATCCCATATCCATTGGTGTTTGACATCCGAGATGATATACGGGTGCTCAGTGGAGACTGGGTACACTGGACGGACTCGCCGAGAACTCCCAGTTGGTATTATACCTTACGTCAGATGGCAGTTCTCTGGTGACACTGGTACAGGTTAGTCTGTAGACCCGAGATCGTCATAGAGTCTTGTGTGATTCCCACTGTGCTTGATTTCCACCTTACCATGTCCAAGAGGGTGTGCAAAACGGTGGTTTTTGGGTACAGTCCCGAGTCACATGGAGGCAATGAGCGATAGAAGGGGTTTCGTCTCTCCCGGTATTGGGGGTTGATGTTGCGCTATGCTCGATTGGCCATAACAGGGAAGTCCCTGGCCGGGGCTGGTTTAGAGATATACTGGTAAGTGTTACCAGTAGTTTCTCGACCCGTTATGAGCCTCAAATTGGCATGACTTATCGGTTATTGGGGTCTGACTTTTTACCACCCCTAGACTTGATATGCGACATATCAGACGAGGAGACCGGACTGTACGGTAGTGTCACTGTCAGGATTTTTGTAAGAGTTAGAGCGGGCTTGCTTGCCGATCTTCTGATCGCTCAATACCTGGGTAGCCGTTACGTCCAGCTAGTACCGCTGACGGCTTGTGGGTGTTTGATATGATCATCACCTACTGCCGGCGTATTGATGAGTCTTTAGAGTCCTACATAGAGGTTATACTGGCTCAGGCAAAATGAAATAAGAGCGCATATGTGATATGTGCGGGACCGAGAATAATACGAGTATGTGATACCGTATTCTATTATCGCGATGTTTGTGTCGATCGGTTATATGCGATATAACCAAGTTATCGAATCAAGTGTTGATTCGATAAGTCGATACATTAAATGTTAGTCGGTTATATGTGATATAACCGGATTATTAAGTCAAGTGTTGATTTAATACTTTAGTGTATAATTGTATATGTGATATACTAATTTACATTAACTAACATTGGTTCACTTAAGCATTTGATTTTCTCACTTGTGCACAAGTTAATATATATGTGATATATATTTATTAGTGCACAAATTGTATCATGGTTGTTGATACACATTACAAGGGTGTATAAGACTTATACCATACTTATTATAGTATTAGGTTTTTATATTTAAAGTAATTCTAAAATTAGTGGATAATGAGTTCATATGCATGAAGCTTCATGAAGCTTATGTTGCATTGACTTAGTCCACTAGTTTTGTTTTACTTAAGATATTAACTAACCTAACCACTATAATTAGCCATGGTAATGTCTCTACATGAGTTAGTATATGATACTCACTCACCATGGTTAGCTCACTCTCTCTCTCTTGATCAAGTTTCATTCTCATTTTGAGCTCATCTTCTTCCTCCTTGAAATTCTTTCTAGGGTTTGAAAAAAAGAGAGAACCAAAGTGAGAAATCAAATTCTAAAGTGTACCCATTTCCTATTTCACCATCCTTTACTAGACTAGCACTTTAGTTTAGGGTGTTTGCTTCACTAATTCTTTGAATAGTGAAGTAGAAGCTTGAGTTCGTATTCCCTCGACGTAGATCATCTTCGGCCTCGAAGACTTCAAGCAATACTGTTGCCTCTTCTCATGGAGCCGTCCGAGAGTCCGGGTGTTCGATGATCACAGCGAATGGACTACTTCAAGGAGCTTTAGAAGTGAAGGACCGATCTACAAAGGTTGTATTTCGTATTCACTTAGTGTTTAAAGAGTTTAACTTGCATGTGAAACCCTAATTTTCTAGCAACGATCTTGTTTAGAGTTATTCGGCACGTCTAAAATTTTAATCCGGCATGGTTGATGCCTTATAGAACCTCCTTAGTGTGCCTAGTAACCCTACAGTGGTATCAGAGCCTAGCTTGAGCATTAGGCGATGTGTATACGAAGTTAAAACCCCGATCGAACCCGTAAACGTCAAAGTTAACCCCCTCTCTGTACATTTTTTCAAAACTGGGATTTTTCTGTATTAAAAATACCTAAAAATTCAGCAGGGTATTCTAAGAATTACCATGAAAAACGAGCCCCTAAGTCCTCCACGTGGCCGCGGAACCGCGGCAATAAGCCACTTTTAGCGGCGGTTCCGCGGCAAGAAAAGGGTATTAGGGACGGTTCTTTGTGCAGTAACATCCTTAGCTATTCCTGCATTTTTCTGGGTATTTTTAAAACTGACTCAAGTGTTGAGTATTCTGGGGTTTATTTTGTAATCGTTGACTCGATCGGAAAATTTAAATTCGTTTTGTTTCCGAATAATTTAGAAAGTATTAAAATGTTCGAACGGATATCATTTACTCAACTTTTCCCGGCACGAAAAACATTCAAGTGTTGAATTTTTCTCGGGTTTAAATCTTTCGAAAAAGCGTGCAAGTAATGCGATGGACCCTCTAGAAGACAACAAACCTTAACTCGATTATGTGACCATCTTGAACTGCCTTTTGAACCTTTGTGTTTGGGGCAGTACGGCGTGCCACATGTGAGGCGTTGGCTTGACCCTTCTACGGCTGGACCTTTGGTACTGTGGCATGTGATGGATGTTTTTAAACACCCCTCAAGTGTTGGGATTATTTGGGAAAACTTGGGTGTTTGATTATTCGATCGGAAAGTTTAACATTGTCTATTTATCTGGAATGTGATACAATATTTGGAATCCACAAGTAGTTATGAGATAACTAATTTGGATGTTATAAACATAGCA
The DNA here is from genome assembly GCA_030015575.1 of Agapanthus africanus. Taxonomy (NCBI): domain Eukaryota; kingdom Viridiplantae; phylum Streptophyta; class Magnoliopsida; order Asparagales; family Amaryllidaceae; genus Agapanthus; species Agapanthus africanus. The sequence continues at coordinate 225,144,286 of JASDDO010000006.1, read as the reverse complement.
GTTTAGTCTCAAATGATCGGTTGCCACGAAATTTTGATGCGAACAAAAGTCTAAGGCAATCACGTAGCGTACGCGGATACTCGCCGGGTAAACTTAATAGACAGCCATGCCCCATAGCCCCGACCAAGTGACTGTAGGAGAACCCCGTCGCCAAAAGCATCCGTTTGGTTGCTCGCGGCAGCGGTGTTCCGCTTTATTGCACTTCGTCGACGGCATCCGGGGGTGCGGCAGTCTACTAAAGTTTGCGACGAGCATTCGATCAGAATATCGGGAATCTTGTTGAATTGCCCGACTTGATATTGAAAAGTGTTTTCGATATAAAGACTAAAATGCGGGGTTTATAATTGTTAGGCATGTGATGTCTAAGGAGGTTGTGGATTCCAACTGTTGTAGTTTTACATTTTCTTTTTTGCGACCATAAGTGTAATATGTGATATCGCCGGTTTCGTTGCTATATGTCAACGACAATAGGGATACGCATATTTACTTACGTTGATGACATGTGATGTTATGTGTTGCTGGATATGTTATATTGGATCGTCGCGTTATGAATAGCCGGGGATTTTATGTGAGATGAGAGTTTTGATTTTCATTCATGTAAAATTAATGTATGTAATATTCTTTTATTGGGGCACCTCTGGGATTAGGTGGATGTCACCATTTGTATATTATTTACTTTTCCGCACTAGGATAGACCCAAGGAGGAGAGCACAAGTAACCGGGTTCTAGAGTCCAGTGGGAGACCAACTCGAGGAGTCGAGTCCGGGTCTCCTAACTCTAGAATTGGTAAGGTTGCTTGCCGCTCTCGTAGGGGTCTAGGGGTGTGGGTTTGGCTATTCATCGCGACCGTGGAATCCGTGTTTTATAGAGACTCAAAATAAAACACGGACATCCTAGTATATCCAATGTTTCATATGTTTCTTCTGCTGCGATATCTGTGATGTGATCATTTGATATGTTGTGATAGATACTGTATATAGTATATATGATATATTATATAGACGTTACTTATGTTTTACACCCGCGCTAGCCCTGCCCCGCTCTGCCGTTAGTTACCTAACCTAACGGTGCACGAGGGGACATCGAGGCGAATGCGGATGGCATAAGTGTACGTCGTATTTATCTGTGATGTTTAGGTGATTTAAATGATGGGAATTCATTAATATGATTAATGAAAGAAAAGAAACCTAAAAGATGTTGTGGAATCGAATTTTCAAAAACAGGTAGCTGCAGTTCTTGCTTTGCATCGCGGTGTTCCTTGTAGAACATCCTGCACCTTATTCGATAAGGAAAGGGCCGAGATCCCTTCACCGGGAGTGACCCCTTTAGCAATGACTGGCAGATGCTACACCCCTCGGTTTTGTCTTTTGATTACTTTTCTAGTTATTGCTTTGCACAGTGATATATATGATATGTCCTGCACCTCATTCGACGAGGAAAGAGCCGAGATCCCTTCACCGGGAGTGACCTCTTTAGCGAAACTAGTAAAAGCCTCAAAAACACTCCATTTTAAAAATCATTTGATTCTACAACGATATCAAGTTCATTACGCAATATGTTTTCAGAAAAACCTGTCATAGCCCTCCGTCATTTCAGATAAGTAGTATTTAGTATTCGTGCTGCGTTTGTTGGCCTTTGTCAAGGCGTAGTGTGCGGTAGCTGACTAGTGCTTATCTGCTTATGCATATGATGCAGATTGGGTTAGGGTAGCCGTACGACCTTGTTGGCCTTTGTCAAGGGTCGTGCAGGTGGGTTTAATTCAATCAAGAAATGACGGGTTGAACTTGACTAGCATACTATGGTTTGTTGGCCTTTGTCAAGGTCATAGGAGGTTAGGGGCAAAATTATCGGGAATTTCAAGTGTTGAAATTTGCAATGAGATTGCATACCTTCTATGAGATAGTTGGATCCCGATACGCACTGTGAGTAATTGTTACTCCTGGAGAGTTTTACACATTACAATTAGCCGATCAAGTAGGTGTCTAGAAAGGTGTCCACGGGGTTACGCCTTTGGGAAAACGAGGTTTACTTTAATTAGGTACGTGCGAAAGTACGGGGAACCTCCCTCAAAGTACCAACACTAGCCTGGCTAAAAGATTAGAGAAGTTGTAGGGTGTAATTAATCCCGGCTAGTCTTTCCTTTTAGGGTTTGAAGGAAGATTTGATAAAAACAGTGGGAGCCATCCTGATTAGATAAAATAATAACCAATCTGATCTTGCAAGAGCGCACGCTGAGTGTTTTCTTCTCTCTCTCTCCAGGTAGCGACCATGTCACGCCTTAATCAAGATAATAATACGGATGTATTGACCGAACCCGCTTGTTATACTGAGCTGGGGAACGTTGGTCCCGCTCCAACTTATAATTATTATAAGACAGAGAAGGAAATAGGGGATTACCAGAATTCCCGTGCCGCCCAAACGAAGAAAGTGCATGCAGATGCATCATCTTCGGGTGAGTTCATTACAGAGAACTGTTTCTCAGTATCCTTTACGTCCTGGGTATGAGATACCGGATCAGGATCCCGCATATGTAATCTGTTACATAGACTACAGATAGGTAGAGAACTGAGAACGAGTGATAAGTTTCATGAGATAGAAATGGTGCAAGTGTTGCAGCCAAGTCTGTTGGTCACTATCACCCTGTATTACCAGAATACATTGATTCTGAACGAATGTTATTAGATCCCGAACCTGATATACAACATCATATCAGTCTCTTTATTAGTAAAGAAAGGATACAATTTTGTATTGTTGGATAATGTTTTGAACATTTCCTATATCAAGAGTTGATCGGTTCAGGCACGTTATCTAAAAGCATTGACGTTCTAAATCAAACTACAGTTCTTAGTATACAGAACACACACAAGAGGAAGAGTTTAGAAATGAACGAATCCTTCTTGAGGTATTGTAGACTAGGTCATATCAATGCGACCCGACTAGCTGAAGTTACATATAAATGCATGTTTAAATTAGTTTGAATTTACATCTTGTGAAACTTGCCGGTCATGTCACAGAGATAAGATGACCACAACTCTGTTTATTGGAAACAGAGAAAGAGTTAGTGAACTCTTGGGATTAATACATGCTGATGTATGAAGGTCCCCTGTCTACACATGCCAGGACCGGTTCTTTGTACTTCATTACATTCTCTGATGATCTCTCAAGATTCAGACATATATTCCTGTTGAAACACAAGTCCGAAGCTTTTGAGATATTCACAGAATATAAGTTAGAAGTAGAGAACCAAAACGGGTACAAGTATTATGTCCTTTGATGTGATCAGGGAGGAGAATACTTGAGCATTGGATTCCTGGACTATTCTAAAGGAGAATGAGATTCTCTCTCAGCCTTACTCCTCCGTATACACCACAGCACGTCGGTGTATCGGGGCGGAGCAATCACACCCTATGTGATAAGGTGTGCTCTATGATGAGTACTACTGAGTTTCCTATTTCCTATTGGGAGTTATGCACTTGAGAAGCTGCATACCTATTGAATAGGGTTCAAATCAAATCAGTTGCCGACCACTTCATATGTGATATGGAATGGGAAGAGCCCATATCTTAAGTATGTTAAGATTTGGGGTTGTCCAGCCTATGTCTAAAAGCATAATCCGGACAAGCTCGAGGCAATGTCTGTTATGTAGAAATGGAAAGAGTTCCAGCTATATAAACTGTAGTTAATAATTTGGTAGAACCAAAGGATTCAATAGTTTCCAACGAACCTCAGCCTCTCTGCCGATCTAGTTGGGTTCCTCACCCACCTGAGAGATACTTCGGTTTCTCTATGACAGTGGGAGTGTTCGAAACCCACGGTGACGTGCTCTTTGGAAAGTAAGGTCAATATCGTATATGTCGGTTTTTGTCGGAAAATAATGCACGACGTGAGTATCGAGTTTTAAAAATACCGCAAGTGCACGGTGCGTTGAAGCAAGCCGGCAAGCACGGGTCGAACCACAAGGAGTGGATATCACGACATCAAATTGAGCTACGGATCAAAGGTTGGAAGATGGTGTTTTGTCACGTTTAGTGTACTGCCTAAAAAGGAACAAGGTGTAATGAGACGAAAACTTGGGCTGAGGTTCAGTAGGAATGATATATGACTTTTACTCCCAACTCTTCATTTTAATTCAGGATTCATTCTTTTGGTTTCCATTTGAGTATCGAAAGTATGCCGTATTTATCCGAAACGTGTCTCGGGATGAAATACGATATCAAGGGTAGAAAAACAGAAACTAACAAGAATGCGGTTTATAATGGAATGTATATGGAATTAGTTAAGTGAAGTAGCAAGTATAGACTATATGCAAGAGTGCTATATACCCTATCTAGCTAATTTCAACAAGTAACTTAATTCCGTATTCATGCCGTCTTCAAGTCATAACATAGCAACAATAAAATGTGACGAAAGGATAGGATATATGTTAAAGATTGATTTGCAATCATTCAAAACAATATACCCTATCAATCAAAACATAATAAATTTGCGATGTTAAGAAGAGAAGTGAAAAGATGCAAGAATCAAAAAGGAAAGAGTTGGAGGTTCAGTCATTCCACATCCTACCTCCCCGTAGTCCAAGAGCAACTACTCACACATCATTATATGAATATCACACTGCATAATCATAAGAATAGACAAAATAGCAAAAGTTACAGGAATCAAACTTGAATATGTATTGCAACGGGTCAAAAATACATGAAATGAGTTCAACTACCAAAATCTAATCTTGCAAGCTCAAAAATAGAAGTTGCAAGACTAGAGAAAGGCAAAGAACTCAACTAAACTCCAAGAACAAGAATTTTAACAAAGGAGCACGAATTTATCACAAATATAAGAATTTCTTCTCTCAAAATTACATATGAAACTTAGTACTTCTCTTGGTTCTGCTCTGGGCTATTTATAGGCCTGATTCTGAGAAGTTTGCAATAAAACCCAACCCTATACATTCTAACAGAAAACACCCCAAAATTTCGTAGCATGGGGACACGTGTCTGCCGCGCAACCGCGGCCAAAGCAGGGGTTTGGCCGCGCTTGCGCGGCGGTTTGGTGGTCAAACCCACTCTGCTTTCTCTCTCTGGTCTTGTGCTTTTTTTCCTGTCTTTTGAAAACTTTACACTGCAATCTCGATTTCCAGAGGATCTCCAGATTTCTTATCAAAATTTCTTCATATCTTTACTTTTGGCTTTCTCCTCTTTTGACTTTAATTTTTCCTTAAGTCCCAAATGACGACTCTTTTCGTCCCTTCTGCTGAACTGGTACGGGACGGATGCTGGAACCCGGCTTTTATCTGTTTGTAACAGATGTTCTGGATTTTGCCGTAAATGTGGAGATTTTGTCGGATTTGTGCTCTTTTGGACTGGAAACCTGTAATCTGTAATATGCAGCAAATACGGATAAAAAGCACCTACCTGTATGCAATGTGATTAAGAATGGGCGGTACAAATATACAAAAATATGTGATGAACAAATACCCCCAAACTTATCTTTTGCTCGTCCCGAGCAAAACCAATTATTCACAAAAATAGAATGATAACCGCACTTTCGCATTGAACGCGATTGCACTGAGCGCGTGCTACAAGCCGTTAAACCTCTAGGTGTCCCTAGTAGGAGGAGTGTTGTCTCCTAAGGGTTTTCAGCGGATACTACCCACAAAATCCGGTCAAGCTAGCTTTGTAAAATAACTAAGATTCAAGCCCCTAAAGTTTTGTTTTAGAAAATAACAATTCTATTATCCTAAGTCTAGACTATCGAACCTTTATTTTTCACACCTCGCTTCTTATTTAACTACAGATTTTATATGTCTTTACGTGCAGTGCAAAATAGTGTCGTTAAGTTCCCGAAAGGTCGAATAAAGTCATTATGTCACACAATAAAGCCCAGATAACAATTTTAAAAGGATCACATAAGTTTTATAAAGAGTTAAGAATTTTTCAAGTTTCGTTTTCCAGTAAAGTTTCAACTACGGAATTTCTATCTTCCCTAACAGGAAACTAGGTCTTATTCTTCACTCCACCTTTTTCTTGTTTTCATTTCATACACACCTCTGTGAACGTGCAATAGTCTTTATCATAGAGTAAAACCTTCATATCTCTGTTAAATTTTTTTTATAAAAGCTTGTCTTTTATCAAGATTATTCTCACACAAAGAACCGTTAGGAATTTTAACTCGGAGAGAACACTTGCTTGACTTTGTTTTAAAACTGGACTTTCTAGGCTTCTTAGCGAGCTTTGGGCCAATGCACCCAAACCAGTTGGTTTTAGGGCATTAGGTGTAGAAACATCCCAGCGGACTTAATTACTCAAGTTACCTAGGTCCAAAAACAAAAGACAGTTTGTCGTGAAAATCAGATGATTTAATACAAACGGAGATATAACAGGTAGTTCAATTATTATTTTTTTTTTTTTGGATAAAAGACGTGTTTAGTGGATTCGGTGTGTAATCATTCCAATCAAGTTTCAGATGGGTTATTTTTCAGATTTAGTTCCCATTAAGGCATCAATAATATTCCTTCATATTCACCTACTTCATAAACGATTCTTGATATATTACTTATTTCAGAACAAACCTATTTGATCCTCAGAAAATCATTTATCTATTTAAAAGTTTTTTTTTTTTTTAAACATAAAAGACTTGTCATCTAATTTCCAAGACTCACAACACGTGTAGTGTAATGTAAAGACGTATTTCAGCTATAGTTAACTTCAAAGGAGAGTTATCGTTCAGGTTTTCAAAATCCAAATATAGGATTTAGTTATTCCTATCTTTTCAAACAAAAACCGTCAAATGTTGAATCAGAGTTCTTCCACAAGCTAACTTGAAAAAAAGTTTTTATATCTTTAGAAATTTTTCGATTTTTATGGGTTTTTAAATAAGGTATGCAAATGCAAAATATACATATGAATGCGAAGGAAGAAAGCTTACCGAGCACACCCCCAAACTTAAACTTGACAGTGCCCTCACTGTCAGGCTATACCAAGAGGGTCAAAATTGCCGGCGCTCCCTAAAAACAAATTATATACAAAACAAAAAAGGAAAACAAAAAATATATACAACAAAGGTGTCCCCCCCCAACTTAAGTAAAACCCCCCATAGAATTAGCAAAAGGAAACTAAAATTACAAAAGAAAACATATATACAAGAGAACATGGGGGTGTTTTAAATGATGTAACTCGGCTCATGCAAAAACATGAGCTCCCCCGTTTCCGCGGGCAATTCTAAGAATGGTTTTAGCCGTTGGCCATTAACCTTGAATGTGCTGCCAGTTTGCTGATTTTCAATTTCGATAGCACCGTGCGGAAAAACGGTGCGCACAAGAAATGGACCTGTCCATCGTGATTTCAATTTCCCGGGGAACAGATGAAGTCGGGAGTCGTAGAGCAGAACCTTTTGCCCTACGGTGAATGTTTTTCTGAGAATCGCTTTGTCATGAAAGACTTTCGTCTTTTCCTTGTACAGTTTGGCATTCTCGTACGCATCGTTGCGTATTTCATCAAGTTCATTTAACTGAAGTTTACGCTCTTCGCCGGCTTTTTCCAAATCGATATTGAGCTGTTTGATTGCCCAGAAAGCACGGTGTTCTAATTCAACAGGCAAGTGACATGCCTTTCCAAAGATGAGTCGGTATGGGGACATACCTAGGTTCGTTTTGAAGGCGGTGCGGAATGCCCAGAGCGCGTCACTTAACTTCAACGACCAATCCTTGCGGTTATTGTTGACAGTTTTTTCCAAAATTTGTTTAATTTGTCTGTTGGAAATTTCAACCTGACCGCAAGTTTGAGGATGTTAGGGTGTTGACAATTTGTGGCTGATGGAATACTTTTTCATCAGTGATTCAAAAGATCTGTTGCAGAAATGCGTTCCATTATCACTAATGATGGTGCGAGGCGTACCGAACCTGGAAAAAATGTTTTCTTTCAAGAATTTCACGACAACCTTGTTGTCGTTGGTTCGACAAGGGATGGCCTCCACCCACTTGGACACATAGTCCACAGCCAGCAAAATGTACACATTCCCGAAAGAATTTGGGAATGGTCCCATGAAATCAATGCCCCAGACATCAAAAATTTCTACAATCAGAATGGACTGTAGGGGCATTTGATTCCTTTTTCCAATCTTTCCCATGTGTTGACATCGGTTGCAGGTTTTGCAATATTCGAAAGCATCCTTAAAAAGCGTCGGCCAGTAGAAGCCGCTCTGCAAAACCTTTTCCGCTGTTTTTCTGGGTCCGAAATGGCCCCCGCAAGCTTGATCATGGCAGAAGGACAAAACACTTCTTGTCTCAGAATTAGAGATGCACCGTCTAATGATCTGATCAGGACAGTATTTAAACAGGTATGGTTCATCCCAGTAGAAGAATTTGACCTGGGAGAGAAATTTATACTTGTCCTGATTTGACCAAAAAGAAGGTGTTTCTCCGGTGACTAGAAAGTTCACGATATCAGCAAACCATGGTTCGCTTGATACGGAGAGAAGTTGTTCATCCGGAAAATGCTCATTGATTGGAATTTCCTCATTTGGTGCATTTGGTATGCGAGACAGATGATCGGCTACAACATTGTCGGTCCCCTTCTTATCTTTGATGGTTAAGTCAAATTCCTGAAGAAGGAGGATCCAACGTATCAATCTGGCCTTGGCATCCTTTTTTGCAAAGAGGTGCTTAAGCGCAGAATGATCAGTGTAAATAGTGACGTGGGTTCCGATCAAGTAAGGACGGAATTTCTCAAGTGCGAACACAACAGCTAAGAGTTCCTTTTCAGTCGTGGTGTAATTTAGCTGTGCGTCATTCAACGTCCTGCTCGCATAATGAATAACATGCGGCTTCTTTTCAAATCGCTGTCCTAAGACAGCTCCTATCGCAAAGTCAGAAGCGTCGCACATTAGTTCAAAAGGTTCGCTCCAGTCTGGTGCACTTAAAATCGGAGCGGAAGTGAGTTCCGATTTTAAAAGCTTGAACGCGTGAAGGCACTCAGAGTTGAAGTCAAAGGGTGTTTCTTTGGCCAGCAAAGAAGTCAAGGGTCTAGCCAGTTTGCTAAAATCCTTGATGAAACGCCTGTAAAACCCGGCGTGGCCTAAGAATGCCCTAATATCACGGACAGTTCGTGGAGGTGGGAGGCTTGAGATAACGTCGATTTTTGCTTTATCGACTTCGATTCCTTTCTCAGAAATGATATGGCCTAACACGATGCCGTGTTTGACCATAAAATGACACTTCTCCCAGTTGAGTGTGAGGTGCTTTTCTCTACATCGTAGCATTACTAGCTCTAGATGCCTCAAACACTCAGAAAATGAATCTCCAAAGACGGAGAAATCATCCATGAAAACCTCTAAAAATCGCTCTACCATATCAGAGAATATGCTCACCATGCACCGCTGAAATGTCGCGGGTGCATTGCACAGCCCAAAGGGCATGCGGCGGTAGGCGAAAGTACCAAAAGGACAAGTGAAGGTTGTTTTGTCCTGATCCTCTGGATCAATCGGGATCTGATTATAGCCGGAATACCCATCTATGAAGCAATAGTAGGCGTGTCCGGCTAGGCGTTCAAGCATTTGATCAATGAAGGGCAGCGGAAAATGGTCCTTGCGAGTTGCTGCGTTGAGCTTTCTGTAATCAATACAGACTCTCCACCCTGTTTGTGTACGGGTTGGGATGAGCTCATTTGCTTCATTCGTGACAACGGTGAGTCCCGATTTCTTTGGTACTACGTGAATGGGGCTTACCCATTTGCTATCAGATATGGGATAGATGATCCCATTGTCCAGACATTTTAGCATTTCATTCCTTACCGCTTCTTTCATTACCGGGTTAAGCCGGCGTTGAGGATCTTTGAAGGGTTTGGAATCATCAGTCATATGGATTCTGTGCTGGCAGATAGCAGGGCTGATTCCTTTGATATCAGCCATTGACCACCCAATCGCTTCCATGTTCTTTCTTAGAACATCCATGAGGGCCGACTCTTGCTCAGGCGCAAGGTCGGTTGCAATTATTACTGGAAGCGTTTTATCATTTCCCAAGTACGCATACTTGAGATGGTCAGGAAGAACTTTGAGGTCGAGTTTCGGTGGCTCCTCCACAGATGGTCTCACTTCAGGGGCTGGTTCGTTGCGAAGAGGTTCAAATTGAGGCCCCCAATGTGCGTAGGATGCCTGTTCAGGATTTAGCTTGTCAAGGAAAAGAAGCTCCTCAGAAAACAGTTCTTCAAAAGTCTCATCCAGACACTCATTTTTGAAGTCAAATGTCCCCTCCTCAGACATATCGTATACAGCGTTGACTTCAAAAGTGTCATCGTGTTTCTCACTCGCTTGGTTTCCTAGCGTGAAGATGTTGAGGTCTACTGTCATGTTCCCAAAAGAAAGTTTCATGGACCCATTACGACAGTTTATCAACGCGTTGGATGTGGCTAGGAAAGGCCGCCCCAGTATGACTGGAATTTGTCCGCTGGGATTGGTGACGGGCTCAGTCTCCAACACAATGAAGTCTACGGGGAATATGAATTCCCCTACCTTGATTAGAACATCATCAATTTCTCCCCTCGGTACTTTTGTCGAACGATCTGCCAGTTGCAGAGTCACTCTGGTCGGCTTGAGCTCTCCCAATCCCAGTTGTTTGTAAACTGAGTAGGGAAGGAGATTCACACTTGCCCCTAAGTCTAACAAGGCTCGGTTAATTTGTTTGTCCCTAATGGTGCAAGAAATAGTAGGACAACCTGGGTCCTTATATTTCACAGGAATAGACTTGGACAAAACATCGCTCAGAGTGGCAGCCAAGAAGACGGTTTTGGGGACATTTGTGCGTCGTTTTTGGGTGCACAAGTCCTTCAGAAATTTTGCGTATGCCGGAACTTGTTGAACAACGTCCAACAAAGGAATGTTGACCTCACAGCGTTTAAAAACTTCCAACACCTTTTCCATGTTTGTAGAAGGCTTCTTTGATTTTAACCTATTAGGATAGGGAGCCTTAGGTCCAAACACTGAGTTTGGCAAAGCTGCAGATGGAATAGGTGCAGAAGACGGGAATGTTCTTGCTGGATCATCAATGTGGTCGTGTGGAGAATTCTCATGTTGGTTTGAAGGATGTGCAGCAGATGATGAGGAAGAAGAAGAAGAAGGTGATGAAGATGAAGAAGGATCACAAAGAGGAGCTGGAGATGAACTAAGCGCTGGCAAACTGACAGCCGCACGCTTGGATGATTCGCTGGGATTGACAACCTTGTTGTTAATAGTTCGTCCTGATCTGAGGACGGTGACGGCGTTCGCATTCTCAATATTGTTCTTCTGAACAATATGAGCGTTGTTGTTTCTCTGTTCTCTTGGGTTTATCACGGGTTGAGAGGGAAATGTTCCCTTCTCACGTTCATTAACTGCTGCAGCCAGTTGACTGATTTGGATTTCTAATCTGGCTATCGCTTGAGTGTTAGCGCTATGAAACTGACCGGATGTTTGCATAAAAGTAGCCAGACTAGATGAAGTCTGCGCAGAAGTTTTAATCAAAGCTTCCAACCCTTTTTCGAAGGATGTTACCCTCTTGTCGTCTTGGGCGAACCCAGGGGGTGTAAAGGTAGGGTTGTGCTGATTCGGCTGTTGGGGTTGCTGGGGCTGCTGGGGCTGGTTAGTCGAATATCCCAATTTTTGGTTTTGAAAATTTGAATTTTGAAATTGTTGGAAAGGCGGGTTTGAATTGTTGTTTTGAAAAGGAGCCTGATTCCAAGCAAAATTGGGATGATTCTTCCAACCAGGGTTGTATGTTGGTGCAAAAGGGTCGTTCCTGGGGCGCTGGTTCTGATACAGCGCATTAACGTTTTCAGGTCCCTGGGACCCAACGAGAAACGGACATTCTTCCGATATGTGGCTAGGATGCTGACAGTTAGCGCACAAAGTTGGAGAAATTTGATTGACTGGTAGCGGTGAATTTTTCCCCTCTAAAGCTTCCATTCGCCGTACAAGAGCGGCGATTTTGGCTTCGGCAGCTATAGAGGTGTCAACTATGTGTGCACCACTCCTAGTCACGGATGGTTTCTCACTCACACTCTCCCACTGGATGGTTTTTTCAGCCAGTTCTTCCAAAAAGTTCCATGCATCCTTAGCACCATAGCTCAGGAATTTGCACTGATACATGGATTCTAGCATCATACGTGAACTGGAATCTAACCCCTCATAGACAATCTGACATAACCTCCACTGTTCTAACCCGTGATGGGAACATTTGATTAAGATGTCTTTAAATCTTTCTAAGCATTTCCAAAAAATTTCACCCTCTTTTTGTTTAAAATTGTGGAGTTCATTGCGAATTCGCACGGTTTTATGAATAGGGTAAAAAAATTTTAAAAAAACTTTCACAAAGTCATCCCATGTCGTGATCGATCTAGCTGGTAAACTGTTTAACCAGCTTTTCGCATTATCCTTAAGCGCAAAGGGAATGAATTTGAGCTTAACGACATCCTCTCCCACTCCTTGGATCTTCATCATTGCACATACTCCTTCAAATTCACTGATTAACAGGTATGCATCCTCGGACTCGAGTCCGTGGAATTTTGGGAGTAGTGGTATGAACTGCGGTTTGATTTCATAGTTTTTTGCCGCAATGGTGGGCAGTACTATGCATGAAGGAAGGGATGATCGGTGTGGATAGCATCTGTCCTGTAATGCCGCTTCCTGTTGCTCGACGATTGTTTGCTCCGTCATTGTTGGTGGTGTAGGAGAAGAAGGTGAAGGTGAAGGTGAAGAATCGGACGGCTTCGATGAGGCAGAAGGTAAGGTCTCAGAGGTTTCCGAGGAATCAGAAGGTGAAGAAGAATCGGAAGATATAGGCACAAACCGAACTAATCGAGATTGTGAATCTCTAGTCCAAGCTGACATGCACTATTCGGGAGTGGTAGGGAAACGACTGAGAGAGAGAAGAGAGAAAAAAAATGTTTTTTCAACCAAAATATTTACAACCACAAATATCGCTCACAAGGTAATACAAGATCACAAACAAGACACACTGCACACACCTAATCAGTCTAGGGTCACCTAGGTCAACTAGACCTGCTCAAAAAACTTGCTTTTTGAAGTAAAAATATACTGCGAAAACGGCCCAAAGATAGACTGATCGAGAAGCCAGGTAAGTGCAGAGAGGAAGGGAGGTTTTCCCTCGCTTTCGCGAGGTTCCTTAATTAGAGTAACCTTCTCTCTTTCGGCGGTTGCGCCTTTCACACTTTCCTAGACACTTCAGGAACAATGTACCGATCGGCGGTGTTCGAAATACACTTAACTTACCCTAATGAGCGCGAAGTCCTTAGAGGCTGAAAGTCTAACTTCTTTTAAAGTTAATGAGGGTGTGACTATGCTTGTTCTTTGTGGTTTGTGGGCCACGGAGAAGGGTGATGAAATCCCTTACCGTATCTTGTTGGGGTTCTTTGCCCTTAAGTCCGTATTAAATTCATGCAATGCGCAAACAATAAAAGTTGTTCAAATTATCAATCAATCGTTTTTTTATGTTATACGCGGTGCGCTGCAAAAAATACGGTTAATGTCTTTTGGCAGTTGTGCTTGGCACTTGTGCAGCGGAGTTTGCGAAAGAAATCCTGCACAAAATTGAAGTATTGGAGCGTCGGGTTTGAGGAGAAGGGGTTTGGAAAAATACGTACCTTGAATTTATGAAGTTAGAAACTTCCGTTGGCTTGATCCGTGATCACTTGAGTGTTTGCTTGTACGGGTCGATCTACCCGGATCTTTGGCACTGTTAACCTCGTAACGCCTTTCTCCAGAATTCCAATCTCAGCTCCGCACAATCGTATTTCGTATTTCAGTTGCAATCTGGAATTTGAGAAAAATACAATATTTTAGTGCCAAATTCTGTAGATATATAATTAAATAATTTTATCACAACTGTATCCACAGCAGACTGAAAACACAGAGGGCAACGAGTAGGATATTTGAGGTGTTTTTGGTGTTTTTTTTTATATATGTTTTATACAAAGTATATACAGAGATAGCTCAAAATAATTTTCGTGGTGTTGCCACTCCCCGGCAACGGCGCCAAAAACTTGTTCGAAACCCACGGTGACGTGCTCTTTGGAAAGTAAGGTCAATATCGTATATGTCGGTTTTTGTCGGAAAATAATGCACGACGTGAGTATCGAGTTTTAAAAATACCGCAAGTGCACGGTGCGTTGAAGCAAGCCGGCAAGCACGGGTCGAACCACAAGGAGTGGATATCACGACATCAAATTGAGCTACGGATCAAAGGTTGGAAGATGGTGTTTTGTCACGTTTAGTGTACTGCCTAAAAAGGAACAAGGTGTAATGAGACGAAAACTTGGGCTGAGGTTCAGTAGGAATGATATATGACTTTTACTCCCAACTCTTCATTTTGATTCAGGATTCATTCTTTTGGTTTCCATTTGAGTATCGAAAGTATGCCGTATTTATCCGAAACGTGTCTCGGGATGAAATACGATATCAAGGGTAGAAAAACAGAAACTAACAAGAATGCGGTTTATAATGGAATGTATATGGAATTAGTTAAGTGAAGTAGCAAGTATAGACTATATGCAAGAGTGCTATATACCCTATCTAGCTAATTTCAACAAGTAACTTAATTCCGTATTCATGCCGTCTTCAAGTCATAACATAGCAACAATAAAATGTGACGAAAGGATAGGATATATGTTAAAGATTGATTTGCAATCATTCAAAACAATATACCCTATCAATCAAAACATAATAAATTTGCGATGTTAAGAAGAGAAGTGAAAAGATGCAAGAATCAAAAAGGAAAGAGTTGGAGGTTCAGTCATTCCACATCCTACCTCCCCGTAGCCCAAGAGCAACTACTCACACATCATTATATGAATATCACACTGCATAATCATAAGAATAGACAAAATAGCAAAAGTTACAGGAATCAAACTTGAATATGTATTGCAACGGGTCAAAAATACATGAAATGAGTTCAACTACCAAAATCTAATCTTGCAAGCTCAAAAATAGAAGTTGCAAGACTAGAGAAAGGCAAAGAACTCAACTAAATTCCAAGAACAAGAATTTTAACAAAGGAGCATGAATTTATCACAAATATAAGAATTTCTTCTCTCAAAATTACATATGAAACTTAGTACTTCTCTTGGTTCTGCTCTGGGCTATTTATAGGCCTGATTCTGAGAAGTTTGCAATAAAACCTAACCCTATACATTCTAACAGAAAACACCCCAAAATTTCGTAGCATGGGGACACGTGTCTGCCGCGCAACCGCGGCCAAAGCAGGGGTTTGGCCGCGCTTGCGCGGCGGTTTGGTGGTCAAACCCACTCTGCTTTCTCTCTCTGGTCTTGTGCTTTTTTTCCTGTCTTTTGAAAACTTTACACTGCAATCTCGATTTCCAGAGGATCTCCAGATTTCTTATCAAAATTTCTTCATATCTTTACTTTTGGCTTTCTCCTCTTTTGACTTTAATTTTTCCTTAAGTCCCAAATGACGACTCTTTTCGTCCATTCTGCTGAACTGGTACGGGACGGATGCTGGAACCCGGCTTTTATCTGTTTGTAACAGATGTTCTGGATTTTGCCGTAAATGTGGAGATTTTGTCGGATTTGTGCTCTTTTGGACTGGAAACCTGTAATCTGTAATATGCAGCAAATACGGATAAAAAGCACCTACCTGTATGCAATGTGATTAAGAATGGGCGGTACAAATATACAAAAATATGTGATGAACAGGGAGCGAGGATTGCATCATGAGATGATGACCCAACTAGTTTCGAGCTGGCCATCAAGAGTGGGACTCTGTAAGAATGGCTGGATGCTTAGCGATCTGAGATGGAATCCTTATACACCAACAAAGTATGGACTTTGGTTGCTTTATCTGAAGGGTTAAATTCCCATCAGGAGCAAGTATATCTTGAGAAGATTACTTGGTGTACATGGAAAAGTTGAGACTTTCAAAGCTAGACTTGTTAAAGTTTTGCATCATTGACCATGTATGGATTATGATGAAACCTTTTCTAAGTAGCTATGCTTAAGTCTATCCAGATCCTACTTGCCGCGGCTACATACCATGACTACGATATCTGGCGGTTGGGTGTCATGACTGCTGTTCTAAATAGTGATTTAGAAGAGAGAGTCTATAAGTACACAGTTAGAGGGCTTCGTAGACAATGGGAGCAGCGGAAACGTGTGCAAGATGTTTTATGTGATAAAGCAGGCATCGCGGAGTTGGAACGTCTGTTTTGATGTGTTAGTCAAAGAGTTTGACTTCATCAAAATAGTAGATAAACCTTGTATATACAAAAAGGTAGTAGGGAGTATGGTGGTGATCCTCGTAGAGTACGTGGATGACATACTCTTGATAGGGAAGGAGTTTCCTATGCTACGCTCGGTCAATATCCGGTTATCACAATGATTCTCCATATAGGATCAAAGTGATACCTACTAAATCCTGGGTTTTGGATCTATCAGATAGATCTAATTGGATGTTAGGATACTCACTAGCTATAATGAGATGGTATCAATTGATCCTGGGGAGAATCACTGGAAAAGTTCCAGAGTGATAAGGACGACTGAAAGTCAGTCACAGGCATTGTATTTACCCTCAGTAAAGGGACGGTATGTTGGAAGAGTTCCAAGCTATATACCGTGGCATACTGGACGATTAAAGGCAAGACACATCGTTACCAAAGATACTACCAAAGAGGCAGTCTGGGTGTATATTAGTTCATGAGATGAACTTCGTTCCTACCATTGTGTGACAATGGAGTTGTGTCTTATGCCTAGGAACACCCGTCCCATCAGTGATCTAGACATATTCTAAGGCAGTGTCACCTGATCATGGAGATGGTTGATCTCTAGGGGATCGAAGTTAGGAGAGTAGACTCAGAGGACAACACGGTGGATCCACTCACAAAGGCCTTTTCCCAGAGAGAGACTTTTATGGGATGGTTGAGTATGAGATACTACAACCACTGTTATCAGATGGCCCTAGTGCAAGTGGGAGATTGTTAGTTATATGTATGCCCTAGAGGCCATTACTATACATGAGATGTATATTGTAGTGGATGCTTGGACATATATAGGGAGGACTTTCATGCTCGACATGATAGTATGCTATCTGGTTAATCTTTACCTTAACGTGTATATTGATTGTCTCTCTGTTACATGTTGGTAAATCCCTTAGGATGTGTACTTGACTACCTGGACTATGATGCGGATCATACTAGTGGGGACATGGTAGTCCATAAGTACATCCTTAAAGGTCCCTAGTCATGGGTGTATCGAGACGGGGCATCGATATACCAGAGTAGACTAGCGTATACCTTCTCGACCCATATAGATGGGCAATGGATGATCCCTTATCCATTGGTGTTTGACATCAGAGAAGATATACCGGTGCTCAGTGGAGACTGTGTACACTGGACGGACTCGCCGAGAACTCCCAGTTGGTATTATACCTTACGTCAGATGGCAGTTCTCTGGTGACACTGGTACAGGTTAGTCTGTAGACCCGAGATCGTCATAGAGTCTTGTGTGATTCCCACTGTGCTTTGATTTCCACCTTACCACGTCCAAGAGGGCGTGCAAAATGGTGGTTTTTGGGTACAGTCCCGAGTCACATGGAGGCAATGAGCGATAGGAGGGGTTTCGTCTCTCCCGGTATTAGGGGTTGATGTTGCGCTATGCTCGATTGGCCATAACAGGGAAGTCCCTGGCCGGGGCTGGTTTAGAGATATACTGGTAAGTGTTACCAGTAGTTTCTCGACCCGTTATGAGCCTTAAATTGGCATGACTTATCGGTTATTGGGGTCTGACGTTTTACCACCGCTAGACATGATATGCGACATATCAGACGAGGAAACCGGACTGTACGGTAGTGTCACTATAAGGTTTTTTGCAGGAGTTGGAGCGGGCTTGCTTGCTGATCTTCTGATCGCTTAATACCCGGGTAGCCGTTACGTCCAGCTAGTACCGTTGACGGCTTGTGGGTATTTGATATGATCATCACCTACTGCCGGCGTATTGACGAGTCTTTAGAGTCCTACATAGAGGTTATACTGGCTCAGGCAAAACGAAATGGGAGCGCATATGTGATATGTGTGGGACCGAGAATAATACGAGTTTGTTATACCGTATTCTATTCTCGTGATGTTTGTGTCGATCGGTTATATGCGATATAACCAAGTTATCGAATCAAGTGTTGATTCGATAAGTCGATACATTGGATGTTAGTCGGTTATATGTGATATAACCGGATTATTAAGTCAAGTGTTAATGTAATAATTTAGTGTATAATTGTATATGTGATATACTAATTTACATTAACTAACATTGGTTCACTTAAGCATTTGATTTTCTCACTTGTGTACAAGTTAATATATATGTGATATATATTTATTAGTGCACAAATTGTATCATGGTTGTTGATACACATTACATGGGTGTATAAGACTTATACCATACTTATTATAGTATTAGGTTTTTATATTTAAAGTAATTCTAAAATAAGTGGATAATGAGTTCATATGCATGAAGCTTCATGAAGCTTATGTTGCATTGACTTAGTCCACTAGTTTTGTTTTACGTAAGATATTAACTAACCTAACCACTATAATTAGCCATGGTAATGTCTCTACATGAGTTAGTATATGATACTCACTCACCATGGTTAGCTCACTCTCTCTCTTGATCAAGTTTCATTCTCATTTTGAGCTCATCTTCTTCCTCCTTGAAATTCTTTCTAGGGTTTGAAAAAGAGAGAGAACCAAAGTGAGAAATCAAATTCTAAAGTGTACCCATTTCCTATTTCACCATCCTCTACTAGACTAGCACTTTAGTTTAGGGCGTTTGCTTCACTAATTCTTTGGTTAGTGAAGTAGAAGCTTGAGTTCGTATTCCCTCGACGTAGATCATCTTCGGCCTCGAAGACTTCAAGTAATACCGTTGCCTCTTCTCATGGAGTCGTCCGAGAGTCCAGGTGTTCGATGATCGCAGCGAAGAGACTACTACAAGGAGCTTTAGAAGTGAAGGACCGATCTACAAAGGTTGTATTTCGTATTCACTTAATGTTTAAAGAGTTTAACTTGCATGTGAAACCCTAATTTTCTAGCAACGATCTTGTTTAGAGTTATTCGGCACGTCTAAAATTTTAATCTGACATGGTTGATGCCTTGTAGAACCTCCTTAGTGTGCCTAGTAACCTACACATAGGTAATAGGTATGGCTTGTAATTGTTTATTTGAAAATTGAAATGATATATTTTTGTGATGAGAGAGAGGGAGAGGGAAGCCACAAGTATTGGTGTGGACTTGGTCATTTTAACTTCACTTGATTCATTGCTTGCATTCTCATTCTCACAAAACACTTATCCATTTTTGAGTTGTTCATGCCATGGTTTCATCACCTCTTCTTCATCTTCTATGGTTTCTCATTGAGCATATGAAATGAGAGAAAAATTATAGTGACACATTCCTACATCTCCATCCTCTATTGCTTGCAACCTTGAAGCATCGGTTGCCTCGTTCGATGAAGCTGAAGTTTGCGTCGTTTCCCTCATGTGGATCATCGTAAATAGAGGAAGACCGGCAACCAAACTTGATCAAGGAACCACTAGGATCTTGGAATGAAGACCGAAGAACATGCATCAACTCGGTATAACCATTCTAACTTCTTTATAATGCTTGCTAGTTTAGGGTTTATGGTAGATCCGGGCATTGGGTAATGATAGCGCCAGTTCTGTAAATTTCTGTTCCGCATTTGGCCACAATTTGATGGTTGAGGCGCTGCCGTAACCCAATAAATAATGATAGGATACTAGATCGAGATTGATATGACTTGAGATTTACAAAATATGACGTATATGCAAGATGACATGATATAAGATTGATATATATGTGTTATGTGATTGATAAGGTATGCCGTATGAGATTATAGATCCGTACCTTTGCTGGTGAATAGGATGGTAGATTCCCTACTATGTTTGTGACACCATACGATGGATTACCGTACGCGATGCGTATAACGAATGTTTGATCCACGCTCATGAATTGAGAATGATGATCGAGGATATTGCGACACCTGATACTATGAGGCGGGATCGTTCATATTTATGTTGGATTATTCCTCATGTGATACCTATCATGTTTCCCGTGTTTAATGTTATATGATATCATTGCTAGTACACCTGCACAATTACCGTTGATGTGCATGTTATACGTACACAGATTGCCAGCTCACACGCTTTCATCATCGGTAATTGCCATGCTACTTAGACAGTAGAACTGCCCTATCATGATATTATTATTAACCGTAAAAGTACATTCATTGTTCAGTATTATCACTTGACATGCTTGCATGATATACTCGCTATGCTCATATTACTACTCTATGTTGCATACATCGTACTTTATCGTTATATGCATTGAGATGTTGTTTTTAAGAGATCTTTGGATTTGAGAACCGCAGTTATATTTCAAAGGGAATTATTTATTGATTTAAAACGCGGTTTCTCTTGATATGATATTTCGAGGTGTCCACCATGAGTTTTCTCGGTTATGAGAAGTGAGTATACCCGATTCGAGGAGCGGGAGGCACCGTCTGTAGGTACATGGTGGACCCGGTGAGGTACCCCAGGGCAAGAAGCTCGAGATGTAGACGATGAACCTGGCAGGGGGACCACTACCTACCGGTGAAAGTTTTAGGCTTGGCGGATATCTGGTGGATACCGACTGGAGTCGTGAGATTATATGGGCCGATCCGGACTGACGGAGCCCGAGATAGTTTGGCGCGGCGGATATGTGGAGGATACCGAACGTAGTCGTGATATGGGCTGATCCGGACTGACGGAGCCCGAGATATGAGGATTTACATGTTGATGCTGGACACGGGTTTTCATGATGTTTCGAGTGTCGGTGTTGGACACTCAGGTTCTATGATTTTGATGTGTCGTTGATGGACACACGTGGTTGATATCCTCATATATATATACAGGCATATGTTTTCATGATGTTTGAGTGTCAGTGTGGGACACTCAGGTTCCATGATATTGTTTGTGTCGTTGATGGACACGTGGATGATATCCATATGCATACAGGCATATGATGTCAGATGTTTATTTATATATGTTATTGCATTACTCGATTGTTGACATATATGCGTACTTGGTCACCCTAGATATCATAGTATTACCTTCAGGATACAGTGACCTAGGAAATCGTTGTTTTATTCGATTTCTACTTGCTAATGTTTTCTACTCACGAGTTGGCAACTCACCCCCATTGTGCCGCAGTTCTTATAAGTTTGACCGCTTGGGATCAGTTGCGGTATCACTGGCACACAGCTTCATCCAGGGTGTATTTCTTTGGTAGGTGGGACACACATGTTGGATCGTGCCCACTCTCATGCTTTTATACTCTGTTGTATCTAGATAAACTCCATCAGATCAAATGAAATCAGAGACTAGAATTGTATTTTGGTAGATCTAGTCAGACTTGGGTATTGTGCGAGACTTAGAGCGATGGGTTTATGATCGCTTTCTTGAGTTTTGATGTCTTGCTTCTTCATTGTTCTTTCTGGGTTGATCTTAGTCGTTAGGCGTCTGTTCATAACATAATATTGCATCTTGTATTCCCCATTCTTACGCATTTTAGAATAAAAACAGGTGCTTTTGACCCATGTCTGCTACATGTTACAGGTTACAGGTTCTTGGAGCGAAAACAGTGAAAAATACAAAAGATGACACAAAAGAATGACTTTTGACCAACAATTAGGAGGATCTTAGTAAAGCCAGCAGAAGAACGGTTCACCATCAACAAGGCAACGCAAGATCCAAATTTTCAAGAAAGACGGTTAAAAGATCCATTGCAAAGTTTTCACTGAAGATCTGGAATTAATACAAAAGCCAAATTGATAAGAGGAATAAAGAACCAAGAATCCCAGAGTAACCTAAAGAAGCCCAGGAAAAATAATAAAATGAACTCATCATTGGGCCGTGGAACCGCGGCCCAAGCGCACCAATGCCGCGGTTCCGCGGCCATATTGAGCCTTCATGGAAAGAAAATTTTACCAAAATGTTCAGAAGGCTATGGAAAGATTTTCAGGGGGTATATTTGTAATTGTAGACATGCGGAGCAATTGTAAACCTAGGGTTTCTATGACCTATAAATAGAACCCAAAAGCTTTGTATTTTCTTATGCCTCTACTCATGAATAAAATTCTGTTTTCTTGAAGTTAGAGCGCATCAAAAGTAGGTAAATTATTTTCTTGCCTTAGCTTTAATTTAGTTTAGCTTTTATTAACTTGCAATCGATGTTTTCTCTCTTTAATAAAATCATGTCTTTCTTCATCCCCTCAATGAGCGAGTAGTTTCCTCGCTTGTTAGGGTTAGGAATAGGGAAGGATTTGAGAGATGAAGATCTCTCATCTCTTTTCTTTGCCAATCTTTTATGAATATTAGACTCCATGCGTACCTTCTTATTTCGCTCCCTACGGCACTCTACTCTCGAGGTAGCGGTGATTCCGTAGTCTAAAGGCCCGGATTTTAAGGTTTTCCATGGAGGTTAGGGTAAAGATTAAGAAAGGAAGGACAAGGATCTAGAGGGAGAATCAATCTTCCCAATCATCCTAATCCCCTTTGTTAAGATTTACCATAACACTAATATGATATATTTAATTCATGGCAATGGAAAGAGATGTAGATCTTTGTTTACCAAATTTTCCCTAAACCTAATCCTAGCAAGTTTCTAATCCTAGTAGCATACAACTTCAACTTTTAGGTTTATTTATAAGGCCCAACATCATTTGGAATTAACTTGTAAGAACTTAAATGAGATTTACACATCCCTGTGGACCGACCCGTATTCACCGGCTAGCTTCATGGGACGCCGTTCTTGATTGCGGTAAATATTTTTGATCGACAAATTCTCTCATAATCAAATGGCGCCGTTGCCGGGGATGGCGTAAAATTTTCTTTTTGGAATTTCGGGTTAGTATAAAATCTAAAAAACCATAAAAATTTGAAAAAAAAATCAAAAAAAAAAAAAATCTATCATCTTTTATTGTTTGAAGGGTTTCTTTGTGAATCTTTGCAGGTTTGACGGATATGAAACAACACAGAAGGCAAATCAGAAAAGGGTACATCAAAACAGGAGGAGATTGAAAGTACAGAGCAGCAGAGAAAATCCGGAGCCCTGATACCTCAAGGAGACCGCGATTCCGCGGCTATTACCTGCCCCAGACCGCGATTCCGCGGCTTCCTGTGGAAATCTCTGCACGAAATTTGCACTGTTTGTTTCCTCATTCTCCCCTCTACAAATCCCCATATATCTTTTGCCAAATCTTCTGCAGGATTCTTTGCGCTAAAAATCTTCTTCCCCCTTCCAATAATTGATTTTCTGCAGGATTCTTTGCGCCGCGCCAAATAGCAAATTGATTGCAAGTGATTTACTGCTTTGCATACTTTAATCTGACTTTAAGGGGCTATTGACCAATTCAGATTGGGTGTGGATTTCATCACCCTTCCCAGGACCCCAAAAATCACTTAAAGAATTTGCATTGACCACTTTTAATTAAAAAATATTAGACTCAGCCCTAAGGACGTCGAGCTCAATAGGACAGAGGACTGGTATAGGCATCGGCCGTTTATCCTAACATGTCTTTGCGGTGCCTAGGCAAGTGTGTCAAGGCTAGTGGTTTTTAATTAGGCCCACAGCGTGGTTCCTTCCCACTTACCTGGCACTTACCTGGCCGCAACTGACGGTGAAGAGGCGGTTTGAGGTCCTATCTCAAGCCCTTTGGAACAGTTAGGAGCTGTCTAGCTGACCTAGGTGACCCTAGACTTAGGCCTGATTGTGCATGTGTGGTTAATTGCATTTGTGTCACAAGTCTCTTTTCAAAAAAATCTTTTTGCAAAAGCTCACTTAAAAAGAAGAAGGAAAAATCTTTTCAAAACTTGCAACTTGTCGCTAAAGAAATCTTTGCACTCACTCACACCACTTCTTCTCATTGATGTTTTCTTACCTTCACATTCTGTCTTTCATCTTTCGACTACACTAACCTTTTTAGTGTATGTCCGGTTGGACTAGGGACCCTAGCGCCCGATTAGTCCGTATTTCGTTGGTACCGACCGACGAACCTTTCGACTCCGAAGTCGAAATCTTGTCAACTTCTTCACTTTCACCATCACATTCTTCTTCCGAAGGTATGTCGGGATACGATCCTAACAACACCTTACCGACGGGATGGATTCCACCTCCGTTAGGTGCGAATAACCCGAATCTTCCGCCTGTTGAAGCGCCCGCACGAGTTGCGCTCCAGGATCTTTTCTGCCCCGTCCGCACCGCCCTTCCTACTTGTCTTTCTCTCCTACCGGCTAATGGGGACAATTTTGAGATCAAACCCCACTTCATCAATATGCTGCCTAAGTTTCATGGTTTGGAATCCGAAGATGCATATATCTTTATCAACAGATTCCAAAACGTTTGCGCCATGATTAAAACTACCAAATTAAGTGATGACGCTATAAGGCTAAGGATCATTCCTTTCATCTTATGTGACCTAGCCGAGAAGTGGCTATACAGCACCGCACCACATTCAATTAGAAATTAGGAAGAGTTTGTGAAAGCTTTTCTTAAGAAGTTCTATCCCTCACAAAACTGCTAAAATCCGTAATGAGATTATACAATTTTCACAGCTTCCTGTCGAACCATTTTGGAAATGTTTTGAAAGATTCAAAGACCTACTCGTTCAATGCCCTCACCATGGGATCGAAAGATGGCAACTTTGCCAAACAATATACGAGGGATTGAACCCGGCAACGAAGCAGTTGCTAGAAACCATTAGTCAAGGTCACTTTCTGTCCAAATCTAGTGAGGAAGCGTGCCAGTTTCTTGAAGATCTTAGTGAACAGACAATTCAGTGGGAGAGCACCAAGACCACATCATCATCTTCTATTGGTTAACCTAGGGCAGGCATACATCAAGTAGAGATGTCAATTGCTATGAAGGCCGAGGTGGCCGCTCTTACGAAAAAGCTAGAAGCGCATGAGACCAAAATCTCAGCACCTTCTCCTGCCCCTGTTGTGCCTCTATGAACTGTTTGTGCTTGTTGTTCGGATCCATCACATCTCACCGAAGAGTGTCCTTACACTGCATCTACTCAAGGACAGGATCAAGTCAATGCTGCCTTTCAGCAACGACAAAGAAATGATCCATACTCTTCGACATACAATCCGGGTTGGAAGAGCCATCCTAATTTCACTTGGAACCAAAATCAACAATCCCAAGGAAACAACAATTTTCAAAGGGCTCCTCCTCCACAACAACAAGCACCTCCACAAACTCAATTTCAGCAACCTCTCCAACAGCAACCTTACCCTAATCAGATGAACAATTTTGTGCCCAACAATTTTGTTCCCCCTCAAAATGCTGTTAGCTCGCTCGAAAGAAGTCTAGAAGCATTCCTAAAGCAATCTGCACAGTCTACAGCTAGGATAGAGATTTATGTTCAATCTTTGGTGCAAAACAGTGCCTCACATGATCAAAGCATCAAAGCTATTGAGGCACAAATTGCACAACTCAACGCAGCATTGAAAGAGCGAGATAAAGGAAAGCTTCCGTCTCAACCACTCCTAAATCCCGGTCACGCACATGTTGCACATGAACAGCAGAATCATAACGTGAATGTTGTGACTACGTTGAGATCCGGAAAAGTGCTGCAAAACAATGTGGGTATTAACCATGACACCTCTGCCGGTGGTTCTTCATCTTCTTCATCTTCCTCTTCTTCTTCCTTAGGGCCTATTCTCTATCCTTCACATGGCTCTACTTCTTCTAGCTCGAACGAACCCTCTTCTCACAACACGAACACATCTACACGGGGTTCCGTTTCAACTCAACAATCTGATCCGCAAAAATTGGACTCAACAACTTTTCAAAATGTTCCTTTTCCAAATCGGTTGATATCCAATAAGCCAACTCCACAGATGGAGAAGATTGTAGAGTTGTTCAAACAGGTTAGCATAAATATCCCTCTTTTGGATGCAATCCAATAAGTTCCTTCATATACAAAAATCTTAAAGGACTTATACACCAAAAAGAGGAAGTCACAAGTACCAAAGAAAGTTTTCGTGGCTAGTGCTGTTAGTGATGCTCTTGTCAATTCTTTACCCCCAAAGCACAAGGACCCCGGTTGTCCTACTACTTCGATCACAATTGGGAACAAGACCATCAATAGAGCACTATTAGATCTTGGTGCTAGTGTCAATTTGCTACCTTATTCGGTGTACGAATAGTTAGGCGTTGGAGAGCTTAAGCCTACTCATTGCACTCTCCAAATGGCCAACCGATCAATCACCCATCCTAAGGGAGAGTTGGAGGATGTGTTAATTAGAGTAGGGGATTTCATTTTCCCCGTTGACTTTATTTTTATGGATACACAGCCTGTCGCTAACCCCCGTAATCAAATTCCGATGATACTTGGTCGACCTTTCCTCGCGACTTCTAACGCGGTAATCAACTGTCGTAACGGTTCAATGAATCTATCTTTTGGCAATATGACAGTTGAACTCAACATTTTCAAGTTAGGAAGTCAGCCTTGCGAGCCTAATTCTAGCGTACTTGATGTGTGCTCGATCAATGAGATCGCGGAGGAGGACTGTGAGTTCGAAAATTTCATGTTTGATCACAGCAATATTGACGCCATTAGTGCGTTCCTCCTAGAATCCGACACAGCTTTCACGACGGACAAAGATTATGAGTGTTTCACCTTTGTTGACGATCTTCAAGACTCTCCACCCGAGTTTGAGTCTTTTGCTTTTGCGGATGAGTTAGTTGAACCATCCAACTCGGTAGCGTACACTCAATTTGAACCTTTGATGGAATCCTTCGAGTTTGAAACAATTACTCCATTGTTACCATCCATTGTTTCACCACCTAAACTCGAACTAAAGCTTTTGCCGTCGCACCTAAAATATGCTTATCTAGGTGACAATGAGACCTTACCCGTTATCATATCGGCCTCTCTAGCTCTCGAGTAAGAGAAGGCTCTTTTAATGGTCTTACACAATAATCGGCAAGCTTTCGGCTGGTCTATGGCGGACATCAAGGGGATTAGTCCCCTCATAGTCGAACATCATATACACTTGATGGATGATGCCAAGCCAGCAAGGGGTCCACAAAGACGCCTCAACCCCATTATGAAAGAGGCGGTCAAGAAGGAGATTGTTAAGTGTCTTGATAGTGGTATCATTTACCCTATCTCGGATAGCCAATGGGTTAGTCCCATTCATGTCGTGCCAAAAAAATCGGGCATCACGGTCATCACCAATGAGGCAAATGAGTTAATTCCCACTCGCACCCAAACTGGGTGGCGAGTTTGCATCGACTACCGGAAACTCAATGCCACGACAAGGAAGGACCACTTTCCTTTACCATTCATTGACCAAATGCTAGAACGATTGGCGGGGCACGAGTTTTACTGCTTTTTAGATGGCTATTCCGGTTATAATCAAGTCCCCATAGCCAAAGAGGATCAAGACAAGACCACTTTTACTTGTCCCTTTGGAACTTTTGCTTATCGTTGCATGCCCTTTGGGGTATGCAATGCACCCGCTACATTTCAGCGGTGTATGATGTGGATCTTTTCAGACATGGTGGAGAAGTTTTTGGAAATCTTTATGGATGATTTCTCCATTTTCGGTGACTTCTTCGACGAGTGTTTACGACATCTTGACGCAGTTCTTACCCGCAGTACGGAGAAGAACCTAACTTTGAATTGGGAGAAATGCCACTTTATGGTACGAGAAGGCATTGTCTTAGGACATGTCATCTCGCAAAACGGCATAGAGGTGGATAGAGCCAAAATTGAAGTCATTTCTAATCTTCCTCCTCCCAAATGCGTCAAAGATATCCGAGCTTTTCTTGGCCATGCCGGTTTTTATAGACGGTTCATCAAGGACTTTAGCAAGATTGCTAGACCCTTGACTCTCTTATTGGCCAAGGACACCACTTTTGTTTTCGACTCAACTTGCATGGAAGCTTTCGAGTCCTTGAAACACTCACTCATTTTTGCGCCCATCCTTTCATCTCCAGACTGGACGCACCCTTTCGAAATTATGTGCGACGCATCAGATTTTGCCATTGGTGTTGTTCTTGGACAGCACATTGACAAGATGCCGCATGTAATTTACTACGCTAGCCGAACATTAAATGAGGCCCAATTAAACTACACAACAACAGAAAAAGAGTTTTTAGCGGTTGTGTTTGCACTTGAGAAATTTCGGCCTTATTTAATCGGCTCTCCAGTTATAGTGTACACGGATCACTCAGCTCTTCGCCACCTTTTTGCGAAGAAGGATGCTAAGTCTAGGCTAATACGTTGGATCCTTTTGCTGCAAGAACTTGACCTTGTTATAAGGGACAAAAAAGGATGTGAAAACGTAGTGGCCGATCACCTTTCATGACTTCCTTCCTCGCCTACACTTGAACTTCCTATCACTGATGTTTTCCCCGATGAGCAACTCTTGACTGTTTCTTGCGAACCATGGTTCGCCGATATTGTAAACTACTTAGCAACCGGCTTGATACCTAAAGATTGGTCGAAACAAGATCAACTTCGATTTTTGTCCCAAGTAAAGCATTTTTACTGGGATGAACCTTATCTTTTTAAATATTGTTCCAACCAAATCATTCGTCGGTGTGTACCGGAAACTGAGGTTAAGAGTGTGCTGTCTTTTTGCCACGATCAAGCATGTGGCGGGCACTTTGGCCAAAAGAAGACAGCCGAGAAAGTTTTGCAGTGTGGTTTTTATTGGCCACGACTCTTCAAAGATGCATTCGAATACTGCAAAACTTGCTCCCGGTGCCAACACTTGGGCCGGATATCGCGGAGAAACGAAATGCCGCTCCAACCAATTTTGGTTGTAGATATTTTTGATGTTTGGGGTATATATTTCATGGGACCATTTCCTAACTCTTTTGGAAATGTGTATATTCTTCTGGCTGTTGACTATGTTTCAAAGTGGGTCGAGGCTGTGCCAAGTCGAACGAATGACAACAAGGTTGTCGTTCGATTTCTAAAAGAACACATCTTTTCTCGATTTAGGCACGCGCGATAATAAGTGATAATGGTTCTCAGTTTTGCAATAGGACTTTTGAGTCCTTAATGCGCAAATACTCTATCACCCATAAGCTGTCAACGCCATACCACCCCCAAACATGTGGGCAAGCCGAGGTCTCGAATCGACAAATTAAGCAAATCTTGGAGAATACGGTTTCTAAAAACCGTAAAGATTGGTCACTAAAATTAATCGATGCGCTATGGGCCTTCCATACTACATACAAGACCGATCTTGGCATGTCTCCATACCGGCTTGTTTACGGGAAGGCTTGCCACCTTCCAGTAGAAATTGAGTATAAGTCATTTTGGGCCATTAAAGAGCTGAATCTATCTTTAGGAGATGCGAGCAGCAACCGAAGGCTGCAGTTAAATGAACTAGAAGAGCTGCGGGATGAGGCATATGACAATGCCGTGATTGCCAAGAACCGAGCTAAGGTATTTCATGATAAAAACCTTTTGTGAAAGACATTTAAACCTGGTCAACAGGTTTTATTATATGATACTCTGTTACATTTTCATCCCGGCAAGCTCCGTTCTAGGTGGAAGGGACCTTTTGAAGTCCACACTGTTTATCCGCACGGTGCGGTTGATCTGGAAAACCCAGAGGACGGTACGCTTTTCAAAGTAAATTGGCATCGATTGAAACCGTTCCTCACAGCGGACCCTTCGGAGGAGCTCCTGTTCTTGCAGGAGCCGATCTACACTGAGTAATTTTCCTCCACTTTCACCCCCGGATTTCTTTTCTTCCAAAACATTATTCGATTATATGGGCCGATCCGGACTGACGGAGCCCGAGATAGTTTGGCGCGGCGGATATGTGGAGGATACCGACCGTAGTCGTGATATGGGCTGATCCGGACTGACGGAGCCTGAGATATGAGGATTTACGTGTCGATGCTGGACACGGGTTTTCATGATGTTTCGAGTGTCGGTGTTGGACACTCAGGTTCTATGATTTTGATGTGTCGTTGATGGACACACGTGGTTGATATCCTCATATATATATACAGGCATATGTTTTCATGATGTTTGAGTGTCGGTGTGGGACACTCAGGTTCCATGATATTGTTTGTGTCGTTGATGGACACGTGGATGATATCCATATGCATACAGGCATATGATGTCAGATGTTTATTTATATATGTTATTGTATTACTCGATTGTTGACATATATGCGTACTTGGTCACCCTAGATATCATAGTATTACCTTCAGGATACAGTGACCTAGGAAATCGTTGTTTTATTCGATTTCTACTTGTTGATGTTTTCTACTCACGAGTTGGCAACTCACCCCCATTGTGCCACAGTTCTTATAAGTTTGACCGCTTGGGATCAGTTGCGGTATCACTGCCACACAGCTTCATCCAGGGTGTATTTCTTTGGTAGGTGGGACACACATGTTGGATCGTGCCCACTCTCATGCTTTTATACTCTGTTGTATCTAGATAAACTCCATCAGATCAAATGAAATCAGAGACTAGAATTGTATTTTGGTAGATCTAGTCAGACTTGGGTATTGTGCGAGACTTAGAGCGATGGGTTTATGATCGCTTTCTTGAGTTTTGATGTCTTGCTTCTTCATTGTTCTTTCTGGGTTGATCTTCGTCGTTAGGCGTCTGTTCATAACATAATATTGCATCTTGTATTCCCCATTCTTACGCATTTTAGAATAAAAACAGGTGCTTTTGACCCATGTCTGCTACATGTTACAGGTTACAGGTTCTTGGAGCGAAAACATGGAAAAACACAAAAGATGACACAAAAGAAGGACTTTTGACCAACAATTAGGAGGATCTTAGTAAAGCCAGCAGAAGAACGGTTCACCATCAACAAGGCAACGCAAGATCCAAATTTACACGAAAGACGGTTAAAAGATCCATTGCAAAGTTTTCACTGAAGATCTGGAATTAATACAAAAGCCAAATTGATAAGAGGAATAAAGAACCAAGAATCCCAGAGTAACCTAAAGAAGCCCAGGAAAAACAATAAAATGAACTCATCATTGGGCCGCGGAACTGCAGCCCAAGCGCACCAATGCCGCGGTTCCGCGGCCATATTGAGCCTTCATGGAAAGAAAATTTTACCAAAATGTTCAGAAGGCTATGGAAAGATTTTCTGGGGGTATATTTGTAATTGTAGACATGCGGAGCAATTGTAAACCTAGGGTTTCTATGACCTATAAATAGAACCCAAAAGCTTTGTATTTTCTTATGCCTCTACTCATGAATAAAATTCTGTTTTCTTGAAGTTAGAGCGCATCAAAAGTAGGTAAATTATTTTCTTGCCTTAGTTTTAATTTAGTTTAGCTTTTATTAACTTGCAATCGATGTTTTCTCTCTTTAAAAAAATCATGTCTTTCTTCATCCCCTCAATGAGCGAGTAGTTTCCTCGCATGTTAGGGTTAGGAATAGGGAAGGATTTGAGAGATGAAGATCTCTCATCTCTTTTCGTTGCCAATCTTTTATAAATATTAGACTCCATGCATACCTTCTTATTCCGCTCCCTGCGGCACTCTACCCTCGAGGTAGCGGTGATTCCGTAGTCTAAAGGCCCGGATTTTAAGGTTTTCCAGGGAGGTTAGGGTAAAGATTAAGAAAGGAAGGATAAGGATCTAGAGGGAGAATCAATCTTCCCAATCATCCTAATCCCCTTTGTTAAGATTTACCATAACACTAATATGATATATTTAATTAATGGAAATGGAAAGAGATGTAGATCTTTGTTTACCAAATTTTTTCTACACCTAATCCTAGCAAGTTTCTAATCCTAGTAGCATACAACTTCAATTTTTAGGTTTATTTATAAGACCCAACATCATTTGGAATTAACTCGTAAGAACTTAAAGGAGATTTACACATCCCTGTGGACCGACCCGTATTCACCGGCTAGTTTCATGCGACGCCGTTCTTGATTGCGGTAAATATTTTTGATCGACAAATTCTCTCATAATCAGCGTCGTATTTATGTTATTGCGTGGTTGTGATTCCGCCAGTTGGCGAAGAGCTAGCTCCCGTTTGTTGATGCCTATATATTGTTGTGTATATGGTTTTGGATCAAAATATACAAAGGAGGTGCTGTCTAAAATTTTTAAGACGAAACATGTTTTCAACTGTAGTATAATCAACTTGCATTTTCATGATTCATTAGTTGTGCATTCAAAAAAAGATTGACTTCATTATACCTTTATTTCAAAACTGCACCCCCACTATTTTCCACAAAAAGGTTTAGATTTTATGGGCTTCGGCTTACTTGATTTATGTCACTTTTGGACGTTGCGTAATTTAAGTGTCGGTCACGCGCTAAATTTTTGGGTCGTGACAGGCCGTTTGGACATTCCTTAGCCAGTCTTTATAGTTTGGCCCAGCGAGTTTATTTTTATCTAGTATTAGCTTAAGTCCCGTCATGGTCTAGGAGAGAGAGAAAAGAAACACTCAGCATAAGCTCTTGCAAGTTTATATTGGTTATTAGTTTATCTAATCAGGATGGCTCCCAGTTTTTCCTCGAATTCATCTTCAAACCGTAAAAGAAGAATTAGTCAGGATTAATCGCATATCACAATACTTGCTTAACCTTTTGGCCAGGATGGTGTCGGTACTTCGAGGGAGGTTTTCCAACGCTTTCGCCAAATTCCTTAATTACACTCTTTTTCCTGGAGGCATAGCCCCACTAATACCGTTCTAGACACCTACTTGGTTTATAGCATTGATTGATAGGTGAAAAAGTTTCCCGAAGAGTAGCGTATACTCACAGTAGGATTAAGACCAACCCATCATTGTGTGATGAATTTGAAGGAAGCCTACCAAAAGCACTACACTCCGGAAGGTATGCAACACTAGCAAGTTTCCTTTATATTTGAAACCCCAGATGTGATTTTTGCCCCGAGAGCTTATAACCTTGATGAAGATCAAAACATCATAAGTCGCAAGTCAAGTTCTACCCGTCATTATCCAGATTAACCTAGACCCGTTCGTACAAACCCTTGATGAAGGAAAAAACAGTTGTATGCCTGTCCTAGATTAATGCATCTATTTATCCTACAGATAAGCACCCACTAGTTACCAAACACATAGCATGAATATTAGTAGATACCTATATGAAATGACGGAGGGCTACGGCTGGGTTTTGGCGAAAAATCGTTAATGTAATGAACTTGATATAGTCGAAGGAACCAAATAGCTTTTGAAAAGAAGTCATTTAAGCTCCGCTTTTAAAAGTCGCTTTTTGAAGAAAATCGAGTGGTTTTATAATTGTTCCAACACCATCATATTTTAGATTTATTTCCTTGCATTAATCAATATTAATGCGGTCCCATAAATTAATCTTATCAGTGCAGAAAAGAAACGAAAATAGAACGTATGCGTATGCCATCCGCATTCGCCACGGAGCCCCGTCATACATCGTTAGGTTACATAACTAACGGCAGAGCGGGGGATGGACTATCGCGGGTGAAAAACATAAGCAACGTTTATTATATATAATATTTATAGCCATCCGTCTCACGTAATAATAAGCATTCCAGATCACAGAATCACAGATGAATATATTGGATATACTAGGATTTCCGTGTTTCAATTTATCCAATAACGAAACACGGATTCCACGGTCGTGATGAATAGACAAAACCCCACCCTAGACCCCTACGGGTGAGGCAAACTACCCTCCAAATTTTCGATGTGAAGCAACCTCTCTCAATAAAATGAGTAGGCCACTCGGCACTTCAAGAACCCGGTAGTTTGTTCACCCCATCTTGGGCCTATCCTAGATGCAAGAAACATTAAATGAAATAATACGAAATTGGCTACAGCCTCAACCCGGATGTGCCACACAAAAATAATATTACATCAATTTACAAATTTACATGAATGAAAGAAAAGAAAACACTCTTCTCACATCCCCTTGGCTATTCATTAACGACGATCCAATATTCCATAGACACAAACCATCACCAAATCACAGAAATTTGCAACCCCCACTAACCGACATATAGTAATTAGCGGACGTTTCGAAACACATATACAAACTGAAACTAATAAACGATGTTAAAATTGCGACTTCAAAACACTCCGAATTTCCCCAACACAAAGATAACAGAATATAAAATCTCGGAAAAATCAAACAACATCTTAAAACCTAAATCCAAGAGATAAGAACACCACCAAAAAACCAAGACTAGATACTTCAACGGGACCGACCAAGCCGGGAAAAATCAACATTTGGCCGGCCAAAATTTTGATTCTGAGTCTCGTTATTCTATGGTGTTCTAGTTACATCATGAGTAGCCTTCTACACTTG
The DNA here is from genome assembly GCA_030015575.1 of Agapanthus africanus. Lineage (NCBI taxonomy): Eukaryota > Viridiplantae > Streptophyta > Magnoliopsida > Asparagales > Amaryllidaceae > Agapanthus > Agapanthus africanus. The sequence goes on along the minus strand of JASDDO010000006.1, from coordinate 225,109,917 downwards.
TTTAAAAGAAATCTAAAAGACTTTTTAAATTCGACAGAAACTTGGATTTAAGTTTAAACGTTTCGGAGTCGTTTCGGTTTCAAAACTTTATACATCGTCTAAACTACTCGTTAAGGTTAAAGTAGGCTCTAATACCATGTAAGTCGATGTCGCACATCCCACATGGTTTGTGGGGAGGCGGAATTAGCAAACAACAATTTTTGAAGCAAGCAACATCGACCTAAAACCCGGATCTTATTAGAAACCCTAACTAGCATATCTAAAGATTGTTCTAATCTACTACGAAGTGATTTATACCTTCTTGATAAAGTCCTTCGGGTCTTCTTTGTCCTTCTTAGATCCTTGGTTCACGCTCGAATCTTCTTCTCCTCTTCTTGTCTCCTAGAAAGCTTGGAAGGAACTCGATCGTCGGTCTCCTCTATGTCGAAGATAATCCACCCGAGACCTTATGTTTCAAGCTTCAACCTCAAGTATCAGGTAATTAAAATGACTAGTTTACTAGACTAGACAACTTAGAAGATATAGAGAAAATGTATTGAGTATTTTATCTCAAAAACCCTAGGATTCACAACTCATATGAGGGTTAGGGTTTGAGGAAGAAGGAGGCGAAAACTTGGAGAGAGAAAGAGAAAATGCAAATGAGCTAAGTCTTGTGAAGAATGAGAGAACGGCTAAGTGTTTGCAATGATCAAGAATGGATTATTTTCCATAGAAAATAATCAGCCATACTTGAATAGTGAAGCCAAATGAATAAATAAAAGACTTAGCCATGCTTTCATCCACGCCTCAAATATCTCCAATTTCCACCTCATTAATCTATTTGCATAAATAGATAAATATAATAATGAGGTGTCTCCTTCTAGAAGCATGTCTTGTGAAATTACAAGAATGTCCTCACCGTATATACATACCTGTATTCGTATTCTGAAAAATACGAATACAATGAGATAACAATAATCCAATAATATAATACTAGAATCCGGCTTAAACCAAAGCCCACTAGTTTATCCGTCCGAACATCATCCATGTAGCCAGTACACGTATATGATCGAAACCTTACCGTAAGACCATATGGCCTCTACGTTGTTTCTTCTGAACCCGGGAAACCCTCTGTGTTGGACTCTAAACACTTGACGGTATTCCAGAAGTGGTTTTAACCACAAGTCCGTCAGTGGCACTAGCTGTACGTAACGGCTACCCAGGTACATGTCGAAAATAAGGCCGACAAGCGAACTCATCCGAACCCCTACTGAGCCTGTCCGTGACAATCTCCATACAGTCCGGTCTGTTCGTCTGAGAGTATCGCATGCCAGGTCTAAGGGGGAAATGTCAGACCCCTAATAACCAGAAAAGTCATGTCGGTGTGGCTCAAGACCATCCGAGAATCTACTAGTCCAACTACCAATAATTCTCAATCCGCCCTGGCCAGGGACTTATAGTATTGACCAACCAATCACAGCGCGACATTGACTCCCTATACCGTGAGAGACGAATCCCCAACAGTCATTCACTGCCTCCATGTGGCTCGGGACTGTACCCAACTAAAACCTGTTTGCATGACTCAGAAGAGCCGTGGTATGGTAGTAATCAAACTACAGTGGGAATTCACAAGAGACAAATGACCATCTCAGGTCGACAGACTATCTAAACTCATGTCACCGGAGAACTGCTCTCTGATGCTAGGTATAATATCATCTAACCAGTTCTCGGCGAGTCCGTCAGGTGTACTCACCCCAGTAAGCATCTGTATACAATCTTAGGTGCACCTCACCAATGGCTGCGGGACTAATCTATCGCCCCTTGTCAGGGTTTAGATATGTATACACTAGTCTAATCGGGAGTATCGATGCCCAGTCTCGATACTCCTATGACTAGGGACACTTTAAAGATGAGCGTATCGACTACCCTGCTCCCACAAGTATGATTGTCATCACAACGCTGGTAGTTAGGCAAAGATTCTATGGGCTTTATCAACATGTATACAAGATATGAAATACAAAGTAAAACACATCACATGTTAAGATAAAGTCAAACTAAATAGCGTACTATCATATCGAGCAAGATTGTCCTTCACATACATATCCCTAGTATCCTATACCATGAAGGCCTCTAAGGCATACATATCTAAGAGGGGGGTGGTAAACGTCAGACAACTAATAACCTGATAAGTCATGTCGATTTGGCTCAGGACCAATCCGAGAAACTATTGATCTAATCATTAGTAAATATCAACTGCTTTGGCCAAGGTCTTATGGTTCTGGCCAACCGGACACAGTGCGATATCGAATCCCAATTCCAGGAGAGACGAATCCCTGACAATCACTCACTGCCTCCATATAGTTCGGGACTGTACCCAACCAAAACCTATTTGCACGACTCAGTAGAGCCATGGTAGGGTAGTGATCAAAGCACAGTGGGAACCCACATGAGACAAATGATGATCTCAGGACTAAAGACTAACCTGTACTCATGTCGCCTGAGAACCGCTATCTGACGATAGGTATAATACCATCTAGAGGTTCTCGGCGAGTCCGTCCAGTGTACTCACCCCAGTGAGCATCTGTCTACAATCTTAGGTGATCATACCAATGGCTGTGAGACCAACCACCGCCCTCATCGAGGTCTAGAAACAAATACACAAGTATACTTTGGAATATCGATACCCGGTCTCGTTACTCCTGCGACTTGGGACTTTTAAGGATGTGCTTATGGACTACCTAGCTCCCACAAGTATGATCGTCATCATAACGCTGGTAGTCAAGCAAAATCCTATGGCTTTATCAACATGTATCCGCCATATGTGATATCGAGTCTAACATATGTACATGTTAAGATAAAGACAAACCAAAATAGTATATTACTGTAATAAGACTTTATCAACATATATAAGCAATACAAAACAGTAAGAAAAATATATACACATGTTTAGATAAAGACGACTCAAACAGTATACCATATAACCGAGCAAGATTGTCTTGTACATACATATCCCTAGCATCCCATACAATACAGGCCTCTAGGGCATATATATTCAACACTATAAGCAAATCCTTAAATGTCCCTAGTCATGGGAATATCGAGACTGGGCATCGATATTCCACAGTAGACTAATGTATACGTTTCTTGACCCCGACGATGGCCGATGGCCGATCTCACTGCTATTGGTGTCGGTTAGTCACCAAAGATAGTATACAGGTGCTCATTGGGTTATGAGTTACAATGGACGGACTCGCTGGGAACATGCTAAATGGTATTATACCTATTGTCAGATAGTAGTTCTCAGGTGATATGAGTACAGGTTAGTCTATCGACATGTGATCGTCATTTGTCTCGTGTAAGTTCCCACTGTGCTTTAATTTCTATCCTACCACAGATCAAAGGAGTCGTGCAAACAAGTTTTAGTTGGGTACAGTCCCGAGCCACATGGAGGCAGTAAGCGGATCGTCGAGGATTTGTCTCTCCCGGTATTGGGGGTAGATGTCACGATGTGCACATGTGGATATCATCAGAAATCCTTGGCCAAGGTGGATGAAAATTACTGATTTGGATCAGTAGTTTCTCAGCAAGTGATGGGCTTCACGCCGACACGAAATATCGCATTATTAGGGGTCTGACGTTATCCACCCATAGACCCGGTATTCGATACTCTTAGATGAACAGACCGGACTGTACGGATATTGTCACAGACAGGCCCAGTAGGGGTACGGATGAGTTTGCTCGTCGGCCTTCCTTTCGTTCAATACCTGGGTAGCTATTACGTACAGCTAGTGCCGCTAACGTGCTTGTGGTCAAACCCACTGCAAGCGTATTGATGAGCATTTAAAGTCCTACACAGAGCGTTTTCTCGGTTTAGGCGATATGATGTAGATGACGTATGTTAGTAAATACATGTGTCCGATTGAATATGTGTACAGACTACACGGACATTAATTGGACGGTTGGTAATACTAACGGCTTAAAATTAAGTCGGATTATTAAATCAAGTTTTGATTTAATAATTTATATATATATATTTTTTAATATATGTATTCTATTATTATTGTTCACTAATCATTTTCTCTCTTGGCTATTCGTGTTTTTATATGGATACGCGTATGTGTATTTCGATACGTATACCGGGTTGTATTCCGTATTTATACGAAATTTATTCTAGAAGATAGACACCTTATTTATGAATATTCATGAAATGGGGTGGAAGGTGAGGTGGCATTGAGTATGGTTAAAGACATGTAAAGAGGAATGAGCTTCATTATTTTATTACAAATTGTTATGAGATTTTAGTTGTATGGTTGTAAAAAATTGTGAAGCCATTCTACTTTCTATTCTCATTCATTCTTTTCTCTCATGCCTTCTTGCGCTGCTCATGGCTATTTTTTCTCAACTCCTACTCCTCCTTCTATACTTGCTCTCTTGAGCTTAGATTTGAGAGAGAAAAATAGTGGAAAATTCCTACATCCCCAATCTCCATTTCTAGCGAGCATGGAGCGTTGGATGCTTCGCTAGGTGAAGCTGATGCTTGGATTGGTTCCCTCGAGTGGATCATCTTCGGTGAAGGAGGACCAGTGATCAGTCGAAAATACTGCATCTTTAAACCGGCAATTTCCCTATCATTTGCACTCATCTAGAAGTGTTCGGCATTCATATTGCACATATTAGCAAAACAGTCATAAAATATCAGATTACATGTGTTAGACGTTAAAACCAGCACTTTAAGGGAAATTGACTGTATTTTATGGCATCGCATCATTTCTATAGTGCGCAACTTGTGTTTCGAAGTTTGTGCAGGAAATTTCAAGAGAATGGTCAAATTTACATCATTGTACTGATCAAACATTACGCCAACTCAAAGACCTGAGTTCTGGTAGCAATCTAGAGGGAAATATTAAATTCAACATATCAGAAAATGGCCCAAGTGTCAGGCCCAATAAGTACCAGAAGAATGAAGCCCTGAGGCTCCAACGGAGCCGCGGAACCGCGGCGGGAGCCGGTTTGCGCCGTGGTTCCACGGCGGCCTTGCCACGTCAGCAAGAAATGTTTGCTTCATTATTCCTCTCTCAGTTTTTACACCTCATCATGACACGTCAAATTCCAGAATTCTCTCGAAGCTTTTGCCAGATTAGCAAAGATGATTAATTAAGCTAATCTTGATTAAGCTCCTAACAAACTATTTCTAGAAGCTCTTTCTAACTAACTACTTCTAGAAGCCTCTCTAGCTAACTAACTTTTGGAGGGAAATTCAAATTTGAATCCTAGATCTAGGGTTTTGATGGTCTATAAATAAGAGCCTAGATCTAGGGTTAAAGGAGTTCTTGAATCTTTAGCTAATCAATCTTTGGTTGCTAATCTTCATCTTCCCCAATTCTTCCACCCACAAGTTTAGTGACAAGACTTATGCCAAACCCTAACCCTAATCCAAAGCAAAATTCAAGATCCTTTGAGTTCTAGCGAGCAAGTCTTCAACCAACCTTTAGAAGCGAAGCCTGACTTCAACGGAGCACGAGATCCAAGCCGATCCATGACTCAAGGAGCCGAGCGATGCTAGATTCAACGATCAAAGTTCCATCCTTTTGTAGTTCTTGAGAGTTGTAACTAATTGTTGAAATAAATAAAGGTGAAGATTCTTTAAACTTGCTTTTATTTTAATTCGAGCATTATTATTCTTATTCAATTCTTGAATGTATTCTTCGTAATGATGCTTGAGTAAAACTCCGCTCGTGGAGGAATCGAAACGATTGTAGAATGATGATATTGATGAATCTTTAACGTTTTCTTAAGTCTTATAACAATTGTAAATTCTTTAAAATCGAATGATCGATGATATAGATCGATGCGAATGCGTTCTTGATTCCTTTCATACGATCTAGAGATCAACAATCGATCACTCAATTTCCAAGAAGTTATCTAGTGAATGTGATTCATCGAATGGACAAAGGATAGGATGAGGAACCCTAATTCTTCGCAAGATCCTTGATCCTCGATGAACCTACATCGATTTAGCATCAACTTGTTAATGGATAAGAAATCGTATTCTTGAATCTTCTTCACATCTACAATCTACTCGATTCCTACGAGCTTTACTTCAAATCTTGAAACCTAAATCTATTGGAATTCTATTCTTCTTGATTCTTGATGTTTATCGTTTTCTCGATTCTTGATTTGATTTAGTGATTCTTGAAATTCATCGATAAAAATCTTGAATCGCTTTCCTTTTCTTTTAAATTTTCGATTCAAACAAATCAAAATACAAACGAATCGCACAATCCCTGTGGACGATCCGCACTTACTAACGAGCTACATCCGACACCGTTATTGATTGCGGTCAAATATTTTTGGTTGTGATTTCTATACAAGTTTCTAAATACCAACAAAAGAAAATAAGATCAATCAAATGGCGCCGTTGCCGGGGATCATTTGATTTATTTACACAATCGGAAAATAACATCAATCAAATGGCGCCGTTGCCGGGGATTGCACACTAATTCGTTCTATATTGAAATTTGAATTGAAAGATTTATTCCATTATAATTTTTTGATCAAAATTCGCGCAATCACTAATACGAGTTGTTGTGATTTGTTGCGAGGGAATCTGGAGCTTGCTGTGCAATTGGAAAAAATTTCGGAGAATTCCAGAGGACTCAGGAGGTGAAAATTAGCCTTCTGTGAAATTTGTGTGCAGCGAAGCCACTTCCTCACCGCGATTCCGCGGCCCTAGTCCTCTACTGCTGCGGTTCCGCGGTCTCCTCAAGGAGTTGCTGCACGAAAATTGCTCTGTAACCTCTATCTTTCTTATCTCCTTCCCAAATCTGCTCCAAATAACATTTTGTGCAGGCTTCTTTGCAAAAATCGCAGCGCCGCGCAAAAAGCAAAATTAAATTGTGCTTGTTTTGATTTTTGTGGTTGTTTGCATAATTAATACGGACATTAAGGGGCAAAGACCAAATCCAGATTAGGTGGGGAGTTCATTACCCTTCCTAAGCCCCGAAAATCGCAAAATTGCATCCGCATTTACCCCAATTAACTAAAAGAAATCTAGAGATGACTCTAAGGACCGTCGTGCTCATTTAGGACAGAAGAAGGCCGTAGGTAATTCATTGCCTATCCGCGTTTCTCTTGTGGTGTCTAAGGCAAGTGTGTCGAAGGCTAGTGGTTATTTAATTAGGCCCACTACTTACGTAGTGGAGAACCTCCCACTTACCTGGCACTTACCTGGCCACAGGAGAGACAAAGAGGCAGTGGAAGATTTATCCTGCGTCTTGTCTTTTGGAAGTTAGGAGCGGTCTAGAGATTTGACCTAGGCGACCACTAGAATTAGGGTTTTGTGTGTTGCATTTATTGTGTTGCATCATTTTTTTTCTCAAAAAATCCGTCCACTTTTCAAAACAAACACCGCATTCATTCATCATTCCCCTAATTATAATTCACGCTTCCACTTGTACTAACCCTTTTTAGTGCAAGATAGGTTGGACACGGGATTCTAGTGCCCGTTTAGTCCGCGTTCCCTCGATCGACTCCGAAGTCGGTATTTCTCCATTTACTTCTTCTTTACCCACCACCACACCCACATCGATAGATCCGTCTCCATCGAACTTCTTTACCACTACTCTGCCACCGTCCGTTGGTGTGCAGAATCCACCCAGCATCTCTCTTCAAGAGAGGTGCTATCCTACACGAGATCCCCTTTCTACCTGTCTTTCCATTCCAGCAGCCAACGGGGAAAATTTTCAAATAAAACCCCAATACATCAACCTTCTACCAAAATTTCACGGTCTCAAGTCTGAAGACGCATATGCTTTTATCACCAAATTTGAAAATGTATGCGCAATGATGGGTACCTCACAGCTTTCTATGGATGCTATGCGTCTACGACTTCTCCCATTCACCTTGTGCGATATAGCCGAAAAGTGGCTATATAACACAACCGCACATTCCATCTCAAACTGGGAAGAATTCGTCAAAGCATTCCTTAAGAAATTCTACCCACATCATAAGACAGCTCGAGTCCGTAGCGAAATAAATCAATTCACCCAGCTTCCAAATGAAACATTTTCACAATGTCTTGAACGCTTCGAGGATCTGTTAGTCCAATGTCCACATCACGGAATCCCTAGATGGGAACTGTGCAGAATCATTTATGAGGGCATTAATCCTAACACAAGACAGACCCTTGAATCCATGTGTCAAGGCAACTTCATGACCAAAGATGATGGGGAAGCTTGGAAATTCCTAGAAGATTTCACTGAAAAATCTTTATAGTGGGAGGGTGTAAGTCAATCGTCTAGGGATGGCAATGATATTTCCATAGGAGTTAGAGCTGAAATTTCAGCCTTACACAAGAAATTCGACAATATGGAAAACAAATTTTTAGCTGCCGCCCTAAGTCAAATATCACTCTCCAAAACTGTATGTGGATGTTGTTCTGATCCTTCTCATTTGATGGAAGAATGTCCACGAAATTCTCCGTTTCAAGGTCATGAGCATATCAATTCTGCTTTCCAACAATGACCTAGGAACGATCCATATTCTTCCACATATAATCAGGGTTGGAGGAATCACCCTAATTTTGCTTGGAACCAATCACAAAATCAAAACACGGTTCCAAATCAAAACAATTTCCAAAGGGTCCTTCCACCACAACAACAACCACAACTTCAATTGAGTCAGCACCCCTTCTAAGAACATAACTTTCAAAATCCGGTCAACACACCTGCACTGTCTAGTCCTTTACAGTTGACCGGAACTGATGAATCCTCTTCATTTGCACAATACATGAATTTGGTCTTAACAAATATCATGCAAGTTTCGGCTGAAATGAAGTCTTCTGTCGATAAAATTGAGAAAAACTCTACGTCCCAAAGCGAGAGTATTAAATCGATGGAAGCAGAAATTGCACGATTAAAAGCCGAAATGAGTGCAAGAGAGAAAGAGAAACTTCCAGCTCAACCTTTACCCAATCCTGGGTATTCGCATCATGTGAATGCAATCACCACATTGAGATCTGGAAGAGTGCTTGACAATCACGTTGGGAAAGAGTTTGATGATACTGATAAATCAATCAATAACACCCCGGCTGAGACCTTTCCTTCCACTTCTACTTCTAATTCTGACCCCAGTTCTTCAACCCCACCACCTTCTTGCAGGCCTATTCTTCGTTTCCCATATGGCCCGCCACCTCAGCCCATCTCTTCTAGTCCTCCACGGACGATCCTCACTTCTATTCTGGGATCAGGTCCACCCACACGATCTTCTCCAATGTTGGACCCCGACCTTATTGCCCAAGCTCCTTACCCAAATCGGTTAAGGGGAAACACACTGAGTCCACAAATGGAGAAGATCACTGAAATGTTTAAACAAGTTAACATCAACATCCCTCTTCTAGATGCGATCTAACAAGTCCCCGCATATGCGAAAGTTCTTAAAGACTTGTGCACTAGAAAGAGGAAGAAACAAGTGCCCAAGAAGATATTCATAGTAAAGACTGTAGACACGACTTTCTCCCAGCAATTACCGAGGAAACGTAAGGATCCTGGCTATCCTACGATTTCCATTTCTATCGGGGAAAAACACATTAACCGTGCTCTACTAGACCTTGGCGCAAGTGTTAACCTGCTTCCTTTCTCAGTCTATGAGCAACTAGGGATCAGAGAGTTGAAACCAGCCCATTGCACTCTCCAGATGGCTGACCGATCAATCACTAAACCTAGGGGTGAACTGGAGGATGTGTTAATAAAAATCGGGGAATTTATATTCCCTGTGGACTTTATTGTAATTGATACACAGCCTGTAGCGAACCCACGGAATCAAATTCCGGTGATTTTAGGTCGCCCCTTTTTGGCTACTTCCAATGCTATCATCAACTGTCATAACGGTTCTATGACCCTATCCTTCGGGAATAGGTCAATTGAGCTGAACATTTACAAGTTGGGAAGTGTACCCTCCGAACCTACTGCTCATGTCTATTCTGTCAACTTAATGGATGTCGACAGCAGCGAATTTGATGATCCTCATGATACCGATCTTAACTCTTTTCATACGTTATTGTTTGACCCAACTATGTATCATACACATACGGACTCTTCCACCGAGTTGTCCGGGTCAACAACTAACACTGATTATGAACTACTTTTAGAGTCTGAAGATCACCCCGCACTTTGTGATGACATTATTCTTCGGGGTATTGATGAGACTTTTGAGGAGATCTTCGCTGTTGAACTCGCATTTTTGAATAACACGGGTGTTGAGATGAATCATCTCCCAATCAATGAAATTGAACCTCCATCCCTTCTTCTGAACTGTAAAAAGAATGCGAGTAATCCATCACATACACTGCATCGTCTCTCCAAAATGAGACGCATACACATTCTATTCCACCACTTAACCTGTAAGTCGATGTGCAACACCCCACGACTTGCGGGGAGGCGGAAATTTGAAAAACGATCTTGTTCTTTGCTTAAACATCGACTAACCGCATGAATCGAAGCGAAACGATAACTAACATGAAACATAGAAATTCTATACTACTATGTTTAGGGATTATACCTAACGAATCGTGTCCTTCGTCTTTGCGAACTCCTCCTCCTCCTCGGCCTTCTCGAAGTAGTAGACGATCCATCCGAGAGCTTTACTCCAAGCTTAGCCTCTAAACTTGAGGCAACTAACCTTCTTTAAGTGCTAATCAAAGAAGCTAGGTGATATAGAGTAAGGGTTATGGTTTAATTAGTCTAGCTAATCCTTGTACTCAACACATGAGAGGGGAGGATTAGGGTTTGAAGAGGGAGAGCTTGAGGAGAGAGAAGATGAGAATAATAATGAAGTGAGAATAATGAGTTATGATAATATATATCAAGCATTTCTTTTTATCAAGAAAAGAAAATAAAACAATTTAGCAACCATGCTTGATAATATCTTGTGATGATTCACTCCATGAGTCATTAAGCATTTATCATGCATTAATGACATGGATGAATCATCCATATGACTCACTAATCACATTCATTGTATATGCCACCTAAACCTCCTTAGTCACCACCTTCTAGAAGCTTCTCGCACAATTACGAGAACGCCCCTCCTTTCTGCAAAAATACGGAAAATATTTAGACTGTATAAATCCAATAACTGGATACCAGTAACTGGCTTAAACCAAAGCCGACTGGTAAAAACTGTCCGAAAGTCGTACGTGCGTAAACCACGTATGCGTCCGAAACCTTGTCGTAAAACCATACGATCTCTATATCGTTTCGCCCGGAGTAGGGAAACTCTCTATGTGGGACTCTAGAGACTCGACTACTATGCTGGCAGTGGGTTTAACCACAGACCGCAAGCAGCACTAGCTGTACGTAACGGTCCCCAGGTAGATGTCGATAAGAAGGCCGATGAGGAAACCCATCCGAACTCCTACTGAGTCTGATGTGACAATCTCCATACAGTCCGGTCCGTTCGTCCAAGACTATCGCATATTGGGCCTAGGGGGCGGCAAGCGTCAGTCCCCTAATAGCGGTATAAGTCGTGTCGGAGGGAAGCCCATTACACCCTGAGAAACTACTGGAACCTACCAGCAAATCTCGCTTGCCCTGGCCAGGGATTTTGCGTAATGGCTCTCTGACACAGCGCGATATCAACCCCCAATACCGGGAGAGACGAATCCTGTCTAACCGCCACTGCCTCCAAGTGCTCGTGACTGCACCCAACTGCCACCTGTTTGCACGACTCCTTTGAGCCGTGGTAGGGTAGCAATCTAAGAACAGTGGGACACACTCGAGGCGAAGTAGCAGTGTCAAGTCTGCGGACTATGCTGTACTCATGTCACCTGGGAACTGTTCACTGACGACTGGTATAAAACCAACCAACAGTTCCCCGTGAGTCCTGTCCGGTGTACCCGTAACCTAACGAGCACCTTCATACTATCTCCAGTACGACGTACTGACGGCTGTGGGACAGACCATTTCCCCAACTGGGATGAGAAGCGTACACACTAGTCTACTCCGGAGTATCGATGCTCTGTCTCGATAATCCAACGACTAGGGACCTGAATAAGGATGTGCTTGTAGACTACCCAGCCCCCACTAGTGTGACTACCATCACAACTCTGGTAGTCAAGCAAGATCCTAAGAGCTCTATCAATACGTATAATCACATATTAAGATAGAAAAAACTAAGTAGCATACTACCATATTTAGCAAGACTGTTATATACATGTGAATATCCCAAGCTTCCATTAAGTAATATACAAACTAGTATGATACAATAATGGCCCCTAGGGCATATACACTAACAATCTCCTACTTGCACTAGGGCCATGTACTGGCATATCGAAGACCGATGATTTCGAGTAGCCTCTCGAACTGAATCTGAGGTAGGGCCTTCGTGAATGGATCAGCAATGTTCTCTTCAGAAGCAACTCTCCGAACCTCGATCTCCTAACGATCAATAATCTCCATGATCAGGTGATACCGCCTTAAGATGTGTCTGGACTTCTGATGGGACCTTGGTTCCTTCGCTAAAGCTATAGCTCCGTTGTTGTCACAATACAGAGGTATTGGATCAACTATGGTAGGAACCACCTGAAGTTCTGTTAGGAACTTCTTCATCCAGACTGCTTCTTTTGCGGCATCGCAAGCAGCTATATACTCCGCTTCTATCGTCGAGTCAGCAACGGTGTCCTGCTTGGAGCTCTTCCAGCACACCGCCCCTCCATTGAGGGTAAAGACATAACCCGACATGGACATGGAATCGTCCTTATCACTCTGGAAGCCGGAATCAGCAAAGGCTTCCAACCTGAGGTCTTTTCCGCCGTAATCCAAGAACATCTCCTTAGTCCTTCTCAGGTACTTGAGAATGTTCTTTACTGCTATCCAGTGCTTCTCCCCTGGGTTTGACTGATACCGGCTTACTACGCTCAGTGCGTAAGCTACATCTGGTCTGGTGCACAACATTGCATACATTATAGAGCCTACCGCAGAAGCATAGGGTATAATAGACATGCGTTTCCTTTCCAATTTAGTCTTGGGAGACATCTCTTTGGAGAGGGTGATTCCGTGACAAGCCGGTAGATTACCGCGCTTAGAATCTTCCATACTGAATCTTTTCAGTACAGTGTCGATATACCTGGACTGCGAAAGTCCCAACATTCTCTTGGATCTATCACGATAGATCCGGATCCCCAGAATATATGAGGCATCACCCAGGTCTTTCATGGAGAACCTGTGTGACAAGAATCCTTTGACAGATTGTAGCATAGGAATGTCATTTCCTATCAGTAGAATGTCATCCACGTACAAGACGAGGAATACGACACTTCTGGCTACAACTTTACTATATATGCACGGTTCATCTGGATTTTTGATAAAGTCATATTCTTTGACTGTCTCATCAAAACAGATGTTCCAACTCCGCGATTCCTGCTTTAGTCCATAAATGGACTTAAACAGCTTGCATACTTTCCCGCTGCTCCCACTCTGATTGAAACCCTCTGGCTGATCCATATAGACGCACTCTTCTAAATTTCCATTCAGAAAAGCCGTCTTTACGTCCATCTGCCAGATTTCATAATCATGGAAGGCAGCAATAGCAAGAAGGACCCGAATGGATTTGAGCATAGCCACTGGAGAAAAAGTTTCGTCATAGTCCAAACAAGGTCTTTGACGAAAACCCTTTGCAACAAGTTTAGCCTTATTGGTTTCCACCTGCCCATCTACACCAATCTTTTTCTTGAAGACCCATTTGCATCCTATGGGTTTTACCCCATCTGGAGCAAAGTCCAAAGTCCATACTTTGTTGGTGTACATGGACTCCATTTCGGTCCGCATTGCATTTAGCCATCGTACCGAGTCGCCGCTCTGGATGGCCTGTTGGAAGTCAGTAGGTTCATCATCATCTATGATGCAATCCTCTCTATCCCCATCTATGAGAAAACTGTAGTATCTCTTAGGCGGATGAGACGGCCTACTACTCCTGCGGAGGGGTGCGGGAATGTCCTGTACTTCTTGAACTTCCGGTTCTACCAAACTTTCAGCAGCAGTTTGTGGTTCTGGAATTTCTTCCAATTCTATTTCGCTCCCACTTATTTCCTTTTCTAAAAACAGATGTTCCAGAAAATGGGCATTACGAGAAACAAAGACCTTTTGTTCCTCTGCGTAATAGAAATAATATCCCTTGGAGTTCTTTGGATATCCCACAAACATACATTTTACTGATCGTGCCTCGAGCTTGTCCACATGCTGCTTTTTAACAAAAGCTGGACATCCCCAAATCTTCATATGCTGAAGATGGGGTTTCTTCCCAGTCCACATCTGATATGGAGTGGTAGGCACAGTCTTGGTAGGAGCCATGTTCAGAATATATGCTGCTGATTCTAGCGCATAACCCCAAAAAGATCGCGGTAACTCAGCATTACTCATCATGGATCATACCATATCCAATAGGGTTCGATTCCGTCTCTCCGATACACCGTTATGCTGTGGAGTGTATGGAGGAGTAAGCTGAGAGAGAATTCCTTTCTCTTTTAGGTAACCTAGGAACTCGGCACTCAAGTATTCACCACCTCGATCAGATCTAAGTGTCTTGATACTTTTGCCGGTTTGGTTTTCTACTTCATTCTTATACTCTTGGAATTTCTCAAAAGCCTCGGATTTATATTTCATCAGATAAATGAATCCGTATCTTGAGTAATCATCCGTGAAAGTAATGAAATAGGAAAAACCACCTCTTGCATGTGTAAACATTGGACCACATACATCGCTGTGTATGAGTCCTAAGAGCTCGCTCGCTCTTACTCCTTGTCCAGTAAATGGAGTCTTTGTCATCTTTCCTTTGAGACAAGATTGACAAGTGTCATAAGTTTGATATTCGAACGAGTCCAAATATCCTTCTCTATGCAACTTAGTCAACCTTCTCTCATTGATGTGACCCAGTCTACAATGCCATAAGAAAGCTTTATTTAAATCTGGAGACTTTTTTTTTAGTGTGTTCTGGACATTGAAAATTTGGAGTTGGTTTAAAACATATATACCGTTATTTAGTGTACCTGACCCAATCAAACCATGATTAAGGTGGATGTTAACAACATCTCTTACAAACGTGAAATCATAACCTTTATTTGATAACAAGGAAACTGATATGATATTACACGTTAAGCTTGGTACAAAAAAACAGTTATGTAAAACCAAAATGTGTCCACTCATCAATCCTAGGTGATAATCCCCCACGGACGCAGCTCCCACGCTAGCTCCGTTAGCAACCTTTAGGGTCATATCACCTTCCTTCAGCACTCTACGGTTTCTCAGTGCCTGCAATGAATTGCAAATATGAGATCCTGATCCGGTATCCAATACCCAGGAAGTAGAGTTGATCGACAGACAATTCTCAATTACAAACACACCTGAAGTCGAAACCACAGCTTGCTTCGGTTCCTGGTTCTTGGCGTTCCACGCCTTGCAATCCTTCTTCCAGTGCCCTTTCCTGTGACAATGGAAGCACTCATCCTGGCCAACTACCGGTACCGCAAACTTTTTCTTTCCCTTCCCTCCCACCTTACTTACACCTCCTCTAGGTCTGGGGACGGCCTTCTTCTTCCTTCCTTTGGCCCTAGCCTTGGACCCGGAAGAAGATGCACCGCCAACAAACATAGCGGGTGTTTCCCTTGCCTTCTGCAAGGTGCCCTCTGCACTCCTTAACATGTTCAGGAGTTTCGGAAGTTCAACTTCTTTTCTTTGAATGTTGAAGTTCAGTATAAACTGGGCGTAGGTGGAAGGAAGGGACTGGAGAATAAGGTCTGTATAGAGCTCATTATCCAAAGTCGTCCCAAGGTCTGCGAGCTCTTCTATATAGCCGATCATCTTTAGGACATGTTCTCCTACCGATGACCCGACAGCCAACCTCGCTCGAAACAAGTTCTTTGAGGTCTCGTATCTTGCTATACGAGATTGCTCTCCATAAAGTTCCTTTGTATGGAGAAATATGGCTTCTAGTTCCATATCCTCGTGCCTCCTCTGATGTTCATTGTTCATCGAGGCAAGCACGATGCACTTGGCTTTCGCGCAATCTAAATCCCAAGTTTTGCGGATTTCCTTATCCGCATTACTGGATTTGGGACCAGGGACAGCAGGTGCCGTAGCGGTGAGGACGTACCCCAATTTGTCATAGGTCAAAGCCATTTTGACATTCCGCATTATAGTTTGGCCCTGTCAGTATATTTTTCTCTAAAAGTAACTTAAGTCCAGTCATTTTCAGGGTCGCTGCAATTAGGAGAGAGAGAAGAAAACTCTTTAACATGATGCTCTTGCAAGTTTAGAGTGGTTTTTAGTTTATCTAAACTGGATGGCTCCCACTGTTTCTCGAATCCTTCCTCAAACCATAAAAGAAGAATTAGCCAGGACTATTCTCACTGTACAATACTTGCTTAACCGTTCAGCCAGGCTGGTGTCGGTACTTCGAGGGAGGTTTTCCAACACTTTCGCGAAGTTCCTTAATTAAATAACCTCTTTTCTCTGGGGGCGTAACCCCGCTGACAACTTTCTTGACACCTACTTGGTTTATAGCATTGATCGTTAAGTGACGAATATCCTGATGAGTAGCATATACTCACAGTAGGATCGGGATCCAAATATCATCGTATGATAATGTTGAAGGAATGCTACCAACATTCATCAAACTCCAAATGGTATGCATCTCTTTGCAAATTTCAGTTTCTTTAGAAATTCCCGATATAAGTTTTTGCCCTATGCTCTTATGACCTTGGCTTTGGTCAAAATGTCATAAGTCACATGTCAAGTTCTACCCGTCATTATCTTGTCAATTTGAACCCATCCGTATATACCACTGACTTTGGTCAAATGATAATACGACTGTCCCAAACCAACTCATCTATCTTATGCAACAAATGAAAACCCAGCAGCTACCAAACACTATGCCTTGACTTTGGCCAAAATGCATAGCTTGAATACTACTGAATACCCAAATGAAATGACGGAGGGCTACGAATGGTTTTGGCGAAACCGTGAACGTAGTGAACTTGATATAACCGAAGGAACCTGATAGCTTTTAAAAGGAGTGGTTAAAGCTCCGCATTTAAAAATATCTGTTTTAAAATTAACCGAGTGGTTTCTTTTAAATTGTTCCAACGATTAAAACTTTGGTTTATTTTCTTTGCATTATAGATAATGTGTCCCATCATTAAGCTATCATTGCAGAGAACAACGAAAATATGACGTCCTCTTATGCCATCCGCATTCGCCACTGGGTCCCGTCATTACTCGTTAGGTTACTTAACTAACGACAGAGCGGGGACTGGGCTAGCGCGGGTGTAAAACATAAGTGACGTCTAAAATAGTTATCATATATATAGATATTTTACATTCGTCTGACGCAATGATATTCATTCCAGATCACAGATGAACTTAATTGGATTTGCAAGCAATCCGTGTTAGTTTTGAGCCTGCAACAAAAGACGGATTACACAGTTGTGATGAATAGCCATTACCCCATCCAAGACCCCAATGGGTACGGCAAACTACCCACCCGGCAGTTTGTGTACCCCACCTTGGGTCTGTCCTAGGAGCAAAAACAGTAAAATGAAATAATACAACGGTGGCTACAACCACAACCTGGATGTGCCCCGCAAAATAATATTACAACAAATTACATTTACATCAAATGAATTAAATAAAAAAACCCATCACATAACCCCGGCTATCCATCACAACAGTCCAACACAGTTCATATGCACAAACAGATAAAATCCATTACAGAAATGTGCAACCCCCTGCCAACCGACATACTAGCAGTTAGGGGAGGTTTACGAACACATTATACAAACACAGATATAATCCAACAAGCAAATACTGTATAATTTCGATCGATTAAATACTTTTAATTTTGCTCCAATACTTCTCTGTAAATCTGGAAAATGAGCAAAAATAAAAAATTCCAGAAAATTCCAAATATCCCATAGAACCAACCCAGTAAAATTGGGTTCCTGAATCGCCAACTCGGCGGCGGAAGCGTGGCGGATCGGTGGGATCCGCCGCGGTTCCGCGGCGCTTTAGACGATTCAGGGGCCCAAATTTCTTGGGTGTTCTTCTACTGTCATTTCAAGCTTTCTGAACCTCCCTGAAAATTTTTTGGACTTCATTTAAAAATCGACAGAAACTTGTGATTTCGGGCTTTTCCGGTTTCGTTTTTTCCGTTCGAAATTCATACAAATTTGCAAGTAAGTTATTTATTGTTTAGCGAGGCTCTGATACCAATGTAAGTCGATGTGCAACACCCCACGACTTGCGGGGATGCGGAAATTTGAAAAATGATCATGTTCTTTGCTTAAACATCGACTAACCGCATGAATCGAAGCTAAACGATAACTAACATGAAACATAAAAGTTCTATACTACAATGTTTAGGGATTATACCTAACGAATCGTGTCCTTCGTCTTTGTGAACTCCTCGGCCTTCTCGAAGTAGTAGACGATCCAGCCGAGAGCTTTACTCCAAGCTTAGCCTCTAAACTTGAGGCAACTAACCTTCTTTAAGTGCTAATCAAAGAAGCTAGGTGATATAGAGTAAGGGTTATGGTTTAATTAGTCTAGCTAATCCTTGTACTCAACACATGAGAGGGGAGGATTAGGGTTTGAAGAGGGAGAGCTTGAGGAGAGAGAAGATGAGAATAATAATGAAGTGAGAATAATGAGTTATGATAATATATATCAAGCATTTCTTTTTATCAAGAAAAGAAAATAAAACAATTTAGCAACCATGCTTAATAATATCTTGTGATGATTCACTCCATGAGTCATTAAGCATTTATCATGCATTAATGACATGGATGAATCATCCATATGACTCACTAATCACATTCATTGTATATGCCACCTAAACCTCCTTAGTCACCACCTTCTAGAAGCTTTTCGCGCAATTACGAGAACGCCCCTCCTTTCCGTAAAAATACGGAAAATCTTTAGACTGTATAAATCCAATAACCGGATACCAGTAACTGCCTTAAACCAAAGCCGACTGGTAAAAACTGTCCGAAAGTCGTACGTGCGTAAACCACGTATGCGTCCGAAACCTTGTCGTAAAACCATACGACCTCTATATCGTTTCGCTCGGAGTAGGGAAACTCTCTGTGTGGGACTCTAGAGACTCGACTACTACGCTGGCAGTGGGTTTAACCACAAACCGCAAGCGGCACTAGCTGTACGTAACGGTCCCCAGGTAGATGTCGATAAGAAGGCCGATGAGGAAACCCATCCGAACTCCTACTGAGTCTGATGTGACAATCTCCATACAGTCCGGTCCGTTCGTCCAAGACTATCGCATATCGGGCCTAGGGGGGCGGCAAGCGTCAGTCCCCTAATAGCGGTATAAGTCGTGTCGGAGGGAAGCCCATTACACCCTGAGAAACTACTGGAACCTACCAGCAAATCTCGCTTGCCCTGGCCAGGGACTTTGCGTAATGGCTCTCTGACACAGTGCGATATCAACCCCCAATACCGGGAGAGACGAATCCTTTCTAACCGCCACTGCCTCCAAGTGCTCGGGAATGCACCCAACTGCCACCTGTTTGCATGACTCCTTTGAGCCATGGTAGGGTAGCAATCTAAGAACAGTGGGACACACTCCAGGCGAAGTAGCAGTGTCAAGTCTGCGGACTATGCTGTACTCATGTCACCTGGGAACTGTTCACTGACGACTGGTATAAAACCAACCAACAGTTCCCTGTGAGTCCTGTCCGGTGTACCCGTAACCTAACGAGCACCTGCATACTATCTCCAGTACGACGTACTGACGGCTGTGGGACAGACCATTTCCCCAACTGGGATGAGAATCGTACACACTAATCTACTCCGGAGTATCGATGCTCTGTCTCGATAATCCAACGACTAGGGACCTGAATAAGGATGTGCTTGTAGACTACCCACCCCCCACTAGTGTGACTGCCATCACAACGCTGGTAGTCAAGCAAGATCCTAAGAGCTCTATCAATACATATACTCATATATTAAGATAGAAAAAACCAAGTAGCATACTACCATATTTAGCAAGACTGTTATATACATGTGAATATCCCAAGCTTCCATTAAGTAATATACAAACTAGTATGATAAAATAATGGCCCCTAGGGCATATACACTAACATAACCTTTCCCCACTTCTTCTTCCACCAACCAGAGCAGTGCATTGATAAATTTTTTGAATAGTTGGTGTTAACCTTTGGTCTTTGCAAAGCTTGGCATCGGCCATTGATTTTTGACCCCCTCATGTGATTTTCAAAGATTAACATTGCATAACTCAAGTTTGGGGGGGGGGCATTTTTTCTGGCTCTTGAAAAGAAATTTTTTTTTACAAAATGATGAGCCAAAAATAAGTTTGGGGGAGGATCTTCACTTAATTATTTTTCCCCCACTAATAAATTCCTCCCAAGCTTACAGGTTTTTCGAGATTTAGCAGAAGGCAACCGTGAGGACACTGTTGAAAACAAGTTTGGGGGAGGTTTGTGCTTATTTTCGCATCATTTGCATATCACTTTGCATAAGCACAAAACATTTTAAAAACCTATAAAAATTTATAATTTTCAAAAAGATAACAAAATTTTGTACATAAATAAGATAATAAAAGTTTAGATAGTGAAAAATTACATCCAAAAGATTTGAAAAATTTAAGAAAACCAAGAAAATTAAAAGTTTTCTTATATGAACTTGTAATAAGTAGTTATGAGCCGTTGTCCCAAGGGTTAATAAGATGAAGGAAGTTACTAATCTGAGGATAAAAATAAGTCTGAAAAATAGTTTCTATTCTGGAAGCCAAACATTTTGAACGTTGATACCCTGCTATTCGCACTTACACACGTCTTGAAACTCGGGATAGTAGAGGATACCTTGAAATGCTCTTGTCTAAAAGTCGATGTATGAAGAAAATAAAAATGAAGAAAATATAAAATGGTGAGAAAAATGAACACTGGTTTTGTTACCGCCAAGGCAACAATAAAAAAAATATAGCGAGGGTGCCTCTTCACCTAGTGCCCTAAGGCCAACTGGTCTGGGAGTCACTGCTAAGCCTTAGGTGGTGCAAGACGAGGAAAATACACCAAATAAGCAAGCACATGAGTAATCGGTCGGTTAGTATCTCAAGAACTATTAACGGTCGCATGAAAGTGTGTAACCAATCTCATCTAAATATTCATTAATTAAAAAGTACTAAGGCTGATGGGCAAGAGTATGATAGCTTGAATTGAATTCTCCGGGTGTAGGGATGTCTTTACACACACGTAGGGTTATATGATCGATGTTTGGAAGAAAGATAGGAATGAAGAATAATACGATGTTTTATTGAGGGAGGACGTGATTTCTGACATCTTTTCATGACTATTAAGATAGGGCTCATGACAACCGAAAAGCTAGCTTAGTTGGAAACCCTAACTTTCAAGGCTTTTCTTTTACAATTCTTGTCTTTAAATATAATATTCATGATCTTTCTTTTATTATTGGATTTTGTGAGTGCAATCCGCTGAAAACCCTCAGGAGACAACACTCCTCCTACTAGGGACACCTAGAGGTTTAAAGGCTTGTTGCACGTGCTCAGTGCAATCGTGTTGCCTATGAAAGTGTGCTAGTTAGTTTTTTTCTCTTTCTTTATTTTCTCCTTCTTTATAATAAAAAGTTCGCTCGAGACGATCGAAAATAAGTTTGGGGGAATTTGATCAGTCGAAAATACTGCATCTTTAAACCGGCAATTTTCCTATCATTTGCACTCATCTAGAAGTGTTCGGCATTCATATTGCATATATTAGCAAAACAGACGTAAAATATCAGATTGCATGTGTTAGACGTTAAAACCAGCACTTTAAGGGAAATTGACTGTATTTTATGGCATCGCATCATTTCTATAGTGCGCAACTTGTGTTTCGAAGTTTATGCAGGAAATTTCAAGAGAATAGTCAAATTTACATCATTGTGCTGATCAAACATTACGCCAACTCAAAGACCTGAGATCTGGTAGCAATCTAGAGGGAAATATTAAATTCAACATATCAGAAAATGGCCCAAGTGTCAGGCCCAATAAGTACCAGAAGAATGAAGCCCTGAGGCTCCAACGGAGCCGCGGAACTGCGGCGGGAGCCGGCTTGCGCCGCGGTTCCGCGGCGGCCTTGCCACGTCAGCAAGAAATGTTTGCTTCATTATTCCTTTCTCAGTGTTTACACCTCATCATGACACGTCAAATTCCAGAATTCTCTTGAAGCTTTTGCCAGATCAGCAAAGATGATTAATTAAGCTAATCTTGATTAAGCTCCTAACAAACTATTTCTAGAAGCTCTATCTAACTAACTACTTCTAGAAGCCTCTCTAGCTAACTAACTTTTGGAGGGAAATTCAAATTTGAATCCTAGATCTAGGGTTTTGATGGTCTATAAATAAGAGCCTAGATCTAGGGTTAAAGGAGTTCTTGAATCTTTAGCTAATCAATCTTTGGTTGCTAATCTTCATCTTCCCCAATTCTTCCACCCACAAGTTTAGTGACAAGACTTGTGCCAAACCCTAACCCTAATCCAAAGCAAAATTCAAGATCCTTTGAGTTCTAGCGAGCAAGTCTTCAACCAGCCTTTAGAAGCGAAGCCGGACTTCAACGGAGCACGAGATCCAAGCCGATCCATGACTCAAGGAGCCGAGCGATGCTAGATTCGACGATCAAAGTTCCATCCTCTTGTAGTTCTTGAGAGTTGTAACTAATTGTTGAAATAAATAAAGGTGAAGATTCTTTAAACTTTCTTTTATTTCAATTCGAGCATTATGATTCTTATTCAATTCTTGAATGTATTCTTCGTAATGATGCTTGAGTAAAACTCCGCTCGTGGAGGAATCGAAACGATTGTAGAATGATGATGTTGATGAATCTTTAACGTTTTCTTAAGTCTTATAAAAATTGTAAATTCTTTAAAATTGAATGATCGATGATCTAGATCGATGCGAATGCGTTCTTGATTCCTTTCGCACGATCTAGAGATCAACAATCGATCACTCAATTTCCTAGAAGCTATCTAGTGAATGTGATTCATCGAATGGACAAAGGATAGGATGAGGAACCCTAATTCTTCGCAAGATCCTTGATCCTCGATGAACCTACATCGATTTAGCATCAACTTGTTAATGGATAAGAAATCGTATTCTTGAATCTTCTTCACATCTACAATCTACTCGATTCCTATTAGCTTTACTTCAAATCTTGAAACCTAAATCTATTGGAATTCTATTCTTCTTGATTCTTGATGTTTATCGTTTTCTCGATTCTTGATTTGATTTAGTGATTCTTGAAATTCATCGATAAAAATCTTGAATCGCTTTTCTTTTCTATTAAATTTTCGATTCAAACAAATCAAAATACGAACGAATCGCACAATCCCTGTGGACGATCCGCACTTTCTAACGCGCTACATCCGACACCGTTATTGATTGCGGTCAAATATTTTTGGTTGTGATTTCTATTCAAGTTTCTAAATACCAACAACGGAAAATAAGATCAATCAACCAGCTTGCAAATGCGGCGCGAAGATCTTGAGAGCATCTAGAGTCAACCCAATTGGAACAAATGAAGACGCTACAAAGGTTGTGATTTCTATCTTATTTCGGTTCTAGTTCAGGTGCATGGTTCTATTCTTAGGATTTAGTTTCTACCACTTAGAAAATTTTTGTTTTCGAATTCCGCATTGGCCGCGGGTTAGCAGCGGGGACACTAGGAAGAAACCACTCAAAGTCGGAGGATCACAAGCAAACTATAAATAACTGCATAAGTAAAGCTAATAGTTGACTCCACATGAGTTCGATCCAAAAGAATATACATTAAGTCTCGACTCGATCTAAGTCAAATAATAATACACATCCTGGTCGATGGATTAACACTAGATACAAGAAAAGTATAGTGCAAAAAAAGTGGTTACTAATCATGTAACCCACCTAGTAAAATAAGAGAGAACCCTAAAAGATGATGTGCCAACACCGCCACTAGGTATCTGTGCAGTCGGTCCTACAAAGAGCTGAGGCACAACGAGGATGCGTTGTCAACTCAGTGAATGGAAATAACATCACAATAGACACACACACACAATATATCAGCATGGTAAAAAAATACAAGTGCAATGTACCTGAGTCACGTAAAGTATAGTCAATATCAACAAGGAATCATTAGTAATTGCACCATTTCTCAAAATGGCCCGTTCATCAAATAACACCATTCAGTATCCTCCGGATATCTGCCGTATTCCACCATGTACCTATAATCGACTACATCCCCACCTTGATTGTCGTGTACCACCAAATACATACACTGTGCATCCGTAATCGGCTACATCCCCACCTCGATTGTCAGAAACCCTAAATCATTCCACCATTTATCAGTATCAATAATCGGCTACATCCCTAGCTCGATTGCCAGATACCACCAAATATAAATATAACATATGCATAACAAAATCCAAGAAAGCTTTATAATCATAATATAATAACGATGATATATATATATATATATATTAGTGTCTCATACAACTGATATATATCATCATTAATAAAGACTGCAATCTGACACGATAAACAATATATAACGCGTAACCGAATCATAACGCATAGCATAACAGATAACAAAGTCACAAAACAAACGGATGCGTAAGCATGGCAGTTCTAAGTGTCATGGCAGTACCAACGATGTGTACTGTACGTGCGAGTTTGTGATTGTGCAACATGGAAATCGTTGGTAGTTGTGCAGTGTCCTATCGGGTGTGTTCCTATAGCAAGGCAATCGGAATATAAGAGATGAAATGGAACATGAAATATGACATTTTAACTAAATATCAATGAACGTAGCAATGCTAGCAAGTATAAGTATGCAACATGGCAGGGTACTCAATTCAATACTAATCGAATGATAATGCAATTAAGTGTCGCGAATAGGTTTAAAATAGCGACATGAAGTTTTATACAAAATTTCTAGTAATCGGGGGTTCTATACGCCATCAGCCCTATTTCCCACTTGTAGATACTATTCCACTCACCAAAAGTCGACTCGTAGTCGAAACCCGTGAACGCTTTGCCCATCCATGCCGCATCGGACGTCTCCGCGATCGATCCTAAACATCAAACTATACCACACGAATAAGTATCATATAGCAACCATTACTAACGACCTAAGGGCATATAGGGTAGGACCTATGATTTGTTAGTATATATGCCCTAGAGGCCATTACTGTATCATACTAGTTTGTATATTACTTAATGGAAGCTTGGGATATTCACCTTGTAAAAACAATCTTGCTTAATTTAGTAGTATGCTACTTGGTTTGTTTCTATTTCAATGTGTACATGTGTTTATTTTAGTATATCACCTATACACATTAGTGGAGCCCTTAGGATCTTTGCTTGATTACCAGCATTGTGATGGCAGTCACACTAGTGGGG